>OW026453.1:66471546-67721546 GCA_932274525.1 Podabrus alpinus | reverse complement strand
TATAATATAGTAGTTTGGAATTTGGAGAAAGAATTTTGTTCGACATCGCTTCTTAATTAAAATTTTATTTTTGTATTGTTAGCCCATTATTAGAAACCTATCAAGCGTAAATGAGCACAAGGAAGATAATTTCGCAACGTTTTTAAATTAAAAATTTAAGTTTCGATGTGCAGGTTACAACATGGCAATTAAGGTGATACTTGGTAGTAATTTCGGTAGTGTATTGGCATTTTCTGCTACGATAGATAAACTAACAAACCTCCTCGAGGGCGCTTATCAAAATTTATAGCCAAGTGTCGCTCGATAATTTTAATCCAATGTGTCGATGAAATTACACTTTTGTCGATTATTACAATAAATTTTAATAAAATAATGTCATTGTCATCGCTAGTTTTTCTACTGCTGCATATTTAATTTAAAGGTTTTGTGGTCTTGGAATATTCCAACCGGCATCCACAGAATACAATTTAAAAATTTATAATAAAAATTTTTGTGTATGTACCTACGCTACTTTTATGTGCGACGTCATTCCAGATATTTTTAAGCCTGTAAATTTTAAATAGAATTGTTTTCTTTTAGCTTGAAAGCATTGTGGTCACATAATGGTTGGGTGAAATTATTTACGTTATTCGTTTAACCATTAAGCGAATAAAAATCATACTAAATTACATAAATCAAAAAGTTTTAATAATTGGAAAATCGACATTATTGGAAAAAAAATTGTGTGAGAAAATTTATTATTCTGAGTGTTCGTAATAAAAAGTAATCTATTTTCAGTTATAAGGGGGTGGGTAGATGGGTGCCCAATTTTGAATGACATGTTACTTTTTTAAGTGGCAATCAGGATTTGATAGTTTAGATTATTTTAACTTGCAAGTGTATAATTTATGGCGCAATCAATTTGGTTTTCCTGTTTTCGATAGATAAATATCTCGTACAGTACAAATGTTCCGATTTGAAGGTAAACGGTTAAATAAATTGGTTGTGCTATTATTGTGAGTTCTTAATACCTACATACATACAGCGGTGTGAATTAAAATAGGTGTGTATACCATAAAAATACATAAACATAATTTACACTTATTTTTTTAAATGTAATTACGGCGCTATTTGTTGCCGAACATCAGCAATGAAGTAACTTTTGGAAAGAATACCTAACAACAGGTTAAATGTTAGGAAATTAAAGGGTAATTCCCAAATAAATGTAAACGTGATAAATTCAACTGTGAAATAAAATAGGTGTGTGTTGTAATTGTTAAAAATAAACAAAAAATAAAGTAAAATTTTATATGAAATAAGTGGTGGGTACATAATTAATTGTAGAATTGGTATTTATTGATAAAAAAATTTACTTGTATAGCAGTTATGGGTCGCAAAAAGCACTGCACAGATACTGAACGCAATTTGGCTATCTCACTACGTAAAAATGGAAAAACTTATAAAGAAAATGCGAAATTAGTTGGGAGATCTGAAAATTTTGTAACAAATGCCTTGAAATGGAGGAATAACAAAGAAAATCGCGGTCGACCTATGAAAATATTGCCAGTAACAGAACGACAAATAATCAATATGGTTAAGAAGCACCGTTTCGTTACGTCTACAACTATTAAATGCGACTTAAATCTTAATGTACACACATTTACAATCAGAAAAAGATTGTTGAAAGCGAAATTACCATCCAGAAGTTCCAGAAAAGTACCATTATTGAGTGTACGCAATGTTAAGAAACGAATTAAGTTTGCCAAAGAACATCTTATGTGGTCTCAAAGCCAATGGCGAAATATTCTATGGACGGACGAGTCCAAAATGAATATGTTCGGTTCTGATGGTAAGCGGCACTATGTTTGACGCCCTCAAGGCAAAGAATTTTCACCAAGGTATACAATCAAGCCCATAAAACATTCTGGAGGAAATATTATGGTGTATAGGCATGTTTCTCTTGGTATGGTGTTGGACCGATATACTGGATAAAAGAGATTATGAACCAAGCAGTGTATGTTGACATTTTAGAAAATGTAATGCATCCATATGCTGATGAAAATATGCCATTACGGTGGGTCTTCCAACAGGATAACGACCCAAAGCACACTGCAAAGAAGGCTAAGGCTTGGTTTCAACAGAACAACATGAATGTTATGGAGTGGCCTCCTCAATCACCGATCTGAATCCGATCGAGAACGTTTGGGCAGACGTCAAGACGAGAATTTCTAATGTAAAACCAAAAAATAAATCCCAATTGTGGGAAGCTGTGTCTGCTACATGAAACTCAATACCTGTTGAACGTTGCTAGAAACTGGTTGATTCTATGCCGCGCCAAAGCCACTCCGTTATGAAGAACAAAGGCTATACGACCAAATATTAAAAGTACCATGCATATCATTCAATGAATTTCAATTTATAAGAGAAATAAATATTTTTTTGAATTTACACCTATTATTATTCTCACCTAATTTTTCTTCAAGTGCTTATTACACATTATTGAAATGAAATTTTCCATTGATATGTATAATTTTATCTTCCAAGTAAAAAGAAATTAACAAAAAAAAAGTTGCATCACTAAAGGTAATCTTGTTTTAAAAATATTAAAGAATTATGAATATTTTTTGGTCACACCTATTTTAATTCACACCGCTGTACATACCTACATTTTTCTTCTATTTTATCGAATAACATTTTGTTACAAATTACAGCTAAATTTAGCAGTAACTTTTAAATAATTAACGAATTTAATTTTAATGAGTTCGATACAAAGAAACGAGATCGGTAAAGTAACACAACTTGCGCTTACTTACCCAAGTACTTCGCTATAATTTTCTCGAATGTGCTCGATTATTTTTTTTCTAAACGATTTATCTTAGATGCGATTAAAATTGTCCTACTTGCATATTTTTTAATCGATCGTCGCGATTTATATCGTTACTTTTTAAACGTCCAGGCCAAATAATATTCGTTAGTTTTAATGTTGACATTAGCTTGAAATTTTTGCATAATTTATTACCGACCAAAAAATTTGTGATCCATACACATAGTACTTCTGCATAATTTAAATTAATTATAGACTTCAATTTTAATTATTTTTTAAATAAATTATGACCTAATACCATTTAGCGTTATTCGCTGGTTGTGTGCGGAGCGGGGAGGGAAGAAATTTCTTTATATAAAATAACATCACCGAATATTATAATATATTTTGGCCACATCCCGTACGTCTTTTATGAGGTTTGTGATAAAACCAAGATAAAGATGGAAACTAAATTATCTTCGAAAAGTTTTTCAAAAGACGTTATTCATTTTCAAATCACTCATTTATGCAAATAATTTAAACCGGCAGCACCAGTATTCGGCTAAATCTTATTAAGATTTTTTGAGAAAAATTACTTCTTCGTTAATTTATCTCAATTATTTAAAGTGAGATTTGGAAGGCATCTGGATAATACTGCTAATTTTAATTTCTTATGATTTTCGAGCAACTCTTTTAGTATTATTAATTTCTTATTGTACTTTTGTATTTTTATTGTAAGAATTAGCAAATTTTAAATTTCCAAAAGGAATTATTGGACAGTCGAACAACAATTTTGTTGTTGTTATTTTGAAAGATTATTCGCTGTTGTGACTCGAGTACGACAAAACATATTTAATTATAAAAAAGTTAGTTGATTAAATATTATTTTATTGAGGCAAGAGATGTTAGTGTCGGAGTTGGGAAGACTGAGTAGGATTTGGATTAAGGTGGATGGATGGATTATTGCTAAATTTTAACTAAGATGCCGAGCGAATCAAGATAAAATAAGAAGATAGAGGAAGAATTTGAACAAGGCATTTAAACTATGTTTTCCGTTTCTGCAGCTTATGATTAGGATATGAAATTCAAATTGATACATTTAACATCAATATTGTTTTAAAGTAACTGTCACAAAGTTGGAAGATACACAATAATATAAATTATATAATCAGAACCATCAAGTTGGACAGGGCACGTACAAAGACAACCGAATAATACACTCATTAAAATGGTATGGGAAACTGTTCCTGAAGGAAAGAGACCCCAGGGACGCCCCCCGTTTCAGATGGCGAGAATAAACGGAGACCATCTGAGTAAGCTGTTGATGTCGGAGCAGGAACGATGTAGAGAGGTTGGGAAATCAGCCAAAAACCACCCAGGGTTGTAGTGCTGCACGATACGATATGTATATATTATAATAATAAATAAAATATTTAGCTTATCTATAGCTACTACTATGACTTTAGTATCCATAGATAAGAGATAAATAGCATATGCATAATAATTTATTTATATATTATTATATAGCAGAACTCGGAATTAACAAACACTCTGGTATAATGAACAAAGATTAAAGTCCTGATTTTCAAAGTTCCCCAATTTTTTAACTTCAGTTCTATTTAAATAGAGCACGGATGGAGTGCGATGTTCCACTATTGCTCATTTCTGATCAACATTTGATGATTTGACGATCTGTTTTCACGGCCTCTTCTCATCATCAACCGGAAATTTACCTCTCTTTTCAAAGATGCAACCCAATATTTTACAGTTGCATATGAAAGGCATTGATCGCTATATAAAAAATATATTAAACATATCTTCTTAAATCTGATTACCTTTTAACCCTTTTAAATACAGGTACTTCATGATTGATCGATACTCCAATGTATTGATTTTCTCAATTTCGGTCGACATGTTCTCTTTGAAATTTTATCGCACAGCAATGCTTGAACTCCTTGAAGTAAAATTTCACAGTGGAATTTGAAATAACTCATCGTTGTTTATATTAGTATGGTAACAAAATTTGCTTTTGTACATGGAAAACTTAAGGTTAAGCTTACCCGATGAGATCTAGGAAAATTGAAACAATTCTAATTAGCTATCGAATTTTCATTCATTTTTCTGGAATGTCGAATTGTATTTGGGCTAAAATTTGAATGCATTTCAAGTTACAGTTAAAATTTATTTATTTACATATTTCCGTTAAGTTGTGTTTGTAAATTTGTAGTTAAAAGATTATGTGCATTTTAATTAGTTATTGAACGGTCGCGGGCGTCCAAACTTATAGTAAAAAAAAGTTACAAAATTAAAAGAGAAAGTAGAAGAAATTAAACAAAACTGCTTTATGTGTCGGGAAGAGCTCAAGACGAATAGTAAATTATGAGAAATGTTTTAACTGGAAGAATATTCTTAACGTATTGCTGTGTTCTAAAATGCTCTATAGAGGCATAAAATTCAAAAATGAATAATATATTCAAAAAGAACACAAAATTCTAAGTAGGAATCAATCTTAAACACTTTAGATAACGAACATTAAAAAACCTTCTCAATTTTCATTTTTATGACTTTATTTGAATCTCTCGGAATAAAAAGGACATGTGGAAAATTGCTGAGAATAATTAAATTGATGATTGTCACATCAAAATGTTACTTAAAGATTTAATTAGCTGGAAATTAATTAATATTGTATTGTTATTTTGGATATCACAATAACCTAAAAATGTAAAACTTTGATGCAAATCTGTTCATATCAAAAATTATGTAATCTCTTCATCTAGTAACTCAACTAATTTCGAGATACAAATCGTCAAAATTGTGAATAAGGGTGAAAATCGCATAAAATTGGAAGTGACCCTAGAATGGTCGCAAGTGAGTCAAAAGCATTCCGAATTAAACCATAAAAACAGCATATACCAATGGAATCGTATGGAAAACATCTCTTTATAACACAATTTCAATGTGGACCCAAAACCTGAAACAGAATAATTATTTTAAGAAAATAAAAAAATTCAAAATACAACAATTTGATTTACTTTTGAGCTGCAGGCATACCAATTTGTCGATTTTCGATACATAAATCAGTTGATCCCGAAAGTTGAAACCATGTAGACGTGTTTTCATTGTATCCAGGATTTTATGAAAACTTTGGAAGGTCAGAAAATCAAGATGGCTGACAACAAGTAGCAATTCTGCAAAATTGCAATTTTTGTAATCAACTCACAATTCACTGTAATCAAGAGTATTTATCGATTCATTTAACTTACCAGAAGTAACATTTATGGTACCAACTAAATTCGTAAACACCGGTTAGCAAGGGTGTAAGTTCAGATGAAAGAGTTGAAGCCACTCCACTAGAAAAATTTATATTTTAGGACATACACGAAATGTTACAGTATTTTAAATAAATCAAACAATGGTTTCAAATTCTAACAATGTTTTTTATTATAAAATTTTAATATTTACTTGAATACCCTTTAGATATTAAAACGCATTTGATTCTTTTAGGCATGCTAGCGATTGTCTTTTGAAATTTTATTCCACTCTTCAGCAAATAATTTTTTTCGGAGCCTCTTTTGACGATGTTTTCCTAAGGAAAAATAGTCCATGTGTGTTCAATTGGGACTCTGTGGGGCCCAATTCAGTAACGGGATTTTATTATCATTTAACCACTTCTTTGTTGCTTTGAACGAAGACATGGGGCATTATCTTATTGAAATATGTACTCCAGTAGATCTTGAAAAAGTTGAATAATCAAAGCTTCCAAGTTTTCTTCAAGAGTCGATAAATATGTCATTGAATTCATTCGTCCTTCGCAAATTTTCAGTTCTCCTACGCCTCTTGCTGACATGAACGCCCACGCCATTATGCTACCTCCGCCAAATTTGACGTTAGGAGGCCTGAATGCCTCTCCTTTCCTTCTTCTTACGAATTGAGCACCAGGTTGCCCGAAAAGCTGGATAATTCACGTTATAAAAATATTGTCTATTTTATTTTAAAAAAATTACCATTTTGACCAAACAATAAAAATTATTTTTTCATTAGTAGACATAATAAAAGCTTACCTCTACATTAGTTTCATTGGGCCAAATGACTTTGGCCCAATTATCAATCGTCCAATCTTTATAAAGTTTTGCAAAATTAAGCCGTTTTTCTATTTGAGGCGAAGTAAGAAGTGGATTTTGCGAGCTTTGCGACCGCTTAATCCGAATGAAATTAATCGATTTCTAATAGTCCGATCAGTAATTCTGACTCCAAACTCCTGCCGTAATTCAATTGATAAACCAATTGATTGGAGAGGTAAGATAATATTATTGAGAAAAGTTACGCTGGCTCCATACTTTTTGAAAGGCTGTATATGTATTGTTTTGATTCCTATTATTTTCTTAACTGTGTCATTACGTATTCTATCCAGTTTAGATATCATTGCCGATCGTATGGCATCCATTTTGGTAGATTCTATTTTCCTTCCCATATTTGCTTTCAGCCTCCATGTTGCCAATCCATAAAGTAATGTGCTCTTAATTATGGATTCATATATTTGACGTTTTCGCTGTTTTCCTATTTCCCTAATTCATAATATACCGCTCAAACATGGGATTATTTTTCTTGCATTTCCAATTTCAGATTTTACGTTCATATCGTCTGTTCTTTCATTATTAAAAATTGTTCCATGGTATTTGTACTCTTTGCAGGCCTTTATTATTTCATTTGTGTTTAATTTCATTTTCGTTACCTCTTCTCCTATACATAAATATTTAGTTTTTTCCGTATTCATCGTCAACCCTCATTCCGCATACTCAATTAGTTTCCGTGTCATATACTCAAGGTCTTCCTTTTCAATCGATGATAATACCCATTCCTCTACATTTTATTTTCCATTGTTATAATGCCTTGGCGATATAAATCTTCAAGTGGGTTGGAGAAATGCAGCATCCTTGTCTTCAAACCCTTGGTCACTTGAAATTCTTCTGATCTTTTGTTACCTATTTTCACTGACTATTTCATTTCTTTGTACAAGTTTTGAACAGGTTTTACAATATTGTGATTTATATTAGTCTGGTGAAGAGCACCTTAAACTCCACCCGAAGATACGTTGTTTTGCGTTAAAAACTTAATGGAATTGGTTGGAAGACATTAAAATTAAGCGAATACGCTAAGGTAGAATTTGATAACCCCATGTATGTTTGTCAATAATCGATAATTTTCAAGAGCTCAACCAATCAGAAGCTCGCATTCGATTTGGGGCGGACTACCTCACCCATTCTGTTGACGGTCCGTGTACTTTCACCTGGTCTAAACACTTAGCCGCATTTTATCACAGAGGTTCATCGTTCATTTGACGTATATTTTACCCCCTTTTTTGCAAGTTTACCCGAAAAATCTAGATCCGTTTTTGAATCTGTCGCGCTCAGGCGAATTTTTTTCCAAGTTTACCGTAGAAAGCTAGATCCGTTTTTTACGTATCTGTCGTTTTTTGCATATTATGTCACGCTCAGGCAAATTTTTTCCAAGTTTACCGTCAATCAATCAATAAACTATATTTATAACAATAATTTACATTTTGTTTACACAAGTTGGATAGTGAAATAATTATAGGTATATTAGTGCCTAGTGCTTCTAATCAACAATTTACTTGACAAGATGTGACTTGGAAGTGCTCTACTGATGAAACGGTGCTTCCAGTCACAACTGCCTCTTTTATGCTCGTCGATGTAATTAACGAAGCGGCTTAGCTTTGTACGTTTAGTACTAAGTACTCGAGAGCTGGGTAGCGATGATGTCGCTTTCGTGGATTCTTTATTGGGTTCTTCTTTGCGTAGTAATATTCTCCGGTAGGGCGCCAGCATCGAATTAAGAACGTTCAGATGATCTTAGTTATCCTTATCGATACAAAAAATAAACCAAAGTAGAAAATAAAAAGACTGACTCGTTTTTGAACACACACTTTTAATATAAATTAATTTGGAATTAATCGTTACTAACATAAAAGAATTCTTGTTTACACAGATAATATGAATAGTGAATGTTTGTATTAAAAAATAAAAATTGATAATGATTTACAAATAAAATTGAACACAAATACATATACTTAAATACACAGAGCGGATCAATAGATGTCGCTTGGTTGTAGTTGAAATGTCGAACGGAGAGAACCTTCGCACTTTTTTTTTTTCCTGTTTCCTCCCTAGGTTAACCACCTAGAGAGGGAGTATATTTATGCAATGGGATACATAATAATATAATAAACAATAACATAACAATTAAATGACACAAGAATGGTGGTGATACATGGTGGTGAAAATAATGTTGATGAGTTTATAACAATTTTTATTAAGTTAATAAAATTAATAAAGGAACAAATGAGCGCTACTACGGCAGCGGCTAAATAGAGAGAAAATGATAATAAAATTTAAATATGAATGAGTGAATTGAATTAATAACTTTAACATAATTTTTAACATAATTTAACCTTCGCACTTGGTTTGTCGTGTCTACGAACTTAATTGCCTTATCAAATGCTTGCGACAAAAAAATCGCACTAAAACTACCAAAAAAGCAGGAAGTACTAACTACGTCTACTGAGGGTAGAATAATGCAAGCAGGTGATAAAATGTTAGCTACAAGCTTGGTATTTTTTGTTAAACAATAATCATATAGTAAATAGTGTTTATAACTACTTACGGTTTCCCTTGAAATTATTACTGGATAGTATACAATCAGATCTGATGGTCGTTTATCACTCCTGGTCAAAATCGTCAGGATTTTGAATGGCAAAGCTTGATCTAAAATATAGTTAAAACACGATATACGATATTGTAATAACATAAAAAGCGTAGCAATTAAATTGAATATTTGAATTATTTAAATAAGCAATTAAATTCGATTTTGTCACCAATTTTGTGTTTTGTTCCTCCTGTTGTATTTGAAATATCGATTGTCTTTACACACATGAAACTTAAGAAAGGTTGGCAGATGTTTAGCAAAGCGGCGATGCTCGCTGACCCAAAATGGTGGAGATTTGTTCGTGGTTGGAATGAAACGAACAGATGTGTTGGTGGGTTTTCGAGTTTTCTTCTTATTGGAAGTTTTACACTTCTCCAGATTTGTCCAATGATATTAGGATCAATGTTATAAAAGAATAATTCACCTCAATAGATTGGCTGCGGTGTTTTGCGATATTTTCCGGATTTAGAAAGAATGGAGTCGCTCGATTCTGCACATGTGTTTCGACAAATTTTCGATGGTCGTAATAAAAATCGGTTTTCGAGATCATATATTGATCTTAGCTATTCAAAAAAATAACACTTCACTCGTATGGACTTTACTAGTCATTAACTCGATAAATTGGTCGATATTATTAAATCGAATAATATTAAAATTAATAAATTTGTGGAGCTTAAATTTTTACGTATCGCCGTTACTACAATCGGTTTTCAAGAGAGTGATTTTTGATCGAAGCGTTCGATGCAACCTTGAATGTTAGCGGTTAGCGACCTACTCTACCGACATTTTATTAGAATCCCATTGATTAAGTAAGTAAGAAAGATGTGTGGTAATCAATGGTTTATAACGAGTTATTAATAAGTATTGCTAATTTAGAATGATAATTGAGTGGCTGCGCCGAAAAACCAGCTTAGATATATTTGCACCCTGTATAAACATATATACAGGGTTAATACAGAATAATAGTTTTAGGTTATGAAGTTTTGACAGGTTGACAGTTGACATATATACAGGGTTAATACAGAATAATAGTTTTAGGTTATGAAGTTTTGACAGGTTGACAGTTGACCATACTAATATCATAGGTGTGAATACCTTATATATAAGCAATAAATGCACATAAGTGTAATTAAAAAAATATACTTCGATTATGGATACTTTACATATATCGCAACGAGAACTTGAGCACAGGAACGGAAGTAAAACTTGAAGAAGAAGAAGAAGAATAAAAAACATGGCAACGGCACCGTACTGGTTGTGTATATTTTTTTAATTACACTTATGTGCATTTATTGCTTATATATAAGGTATTCACACCTATGATATTAGTTTGGTCAACTGTCAACCTGTCAAAACTTCATAACCTAAAACTATTATTCTGTATTAACCCTGTATATATGTCAACTGTCAACCTGTCAAAACTTCATAACCTAAAACTATTATTCTGTATTAACCCTGTATATATGTTTATACAGGGTGCAAATATATCTAAGCTGGTTTTTCGGCGCAGCCACTCAATTGTAGCAAGTAATAAGTAACCATAATAATAAAAAATAAAATTAGCTTTGTTATGCAAAGCTGGTCGAAAAATCATACATAATTAGAAATTTGTAACATAATTATTTATTAAAAATCCATAAACCCTAAAATTAAAAATAAAGTTCTCACATTGAGACCAGGGTAACAGAATTCTGTTACAAAGACATGAATTAACAATTGTGAATTAACAGTATTTGAACATAATCTCTTGTAAAATCGAGTACAAAAACCCAGCGTAAAACCAATTCTTTTCCTTTTAAATATTTTATTAAACATCATTGGGTTCTTCTTTTTAGCGATTTTGGAACTACGATTTTATGTCTGTTATGTGCGTGTGGAGTGTTTCTAGTTATCATCATGTACAGTTTAACGTGAGATCCGAACCACGGAAAGTGCAATAAACTGCATTTAGAGGGTAAATAACCTAAATAAATAAACATAGAGGAAATCTCTATGTTGAACTTGATAAACAAATTTCAACAAAGAAAAAAGTTTTACAATCAGTAATAGTATGAAATAAATTAGAACATAAAATATGTTTGTGAGAGATTACATTTTTAAGTAATCATAAAGTGAGCTGTGAACTTCTCGTGAAGTTTAAGTTATGTGAACACACAAGTAGGTTTGTGAGTCGGGAATGATATCGCTTTTACCAATGCATGTCTGGCGGGCTGAATCTCATATACAGGGTAACTGCAGTCACACGATGAGGTGATGGTGATTCATTTTTGATAAACTACTTACGTTCACGACTTGAACGAATGGAGTTTCATATTTGCTTCCGCTAAGCACTTCTTTTGTTTTTGCAACGGTCATGTGCTTCAAATCAACCATTTGATCAAGCTTTTCCATTCTATTCGGAATATTGCTACTCTGCTTCTCTATAAATAAGTCTTCACGATTCATTCTTTGAGATGGATCAATCCCCTTCTTTCTTTTTTGCTTTCAACTTAATTGATGTTCACAGGAGGGTCGCGCTAAGAAATTCCGTTAAGTCCGCGATTCGAACCCCACAACCAGCGATCACACCAAGCCACTACTTTGTTACGTTTTATTACATAATATTTAATAAAAACATAATTTTTGTACCCAATAAATACCACCATGACGTGTCCCGTCTCATAAGTGCAAAAAAGGTGTCCTACAACTGAAATTGAAGTAATATTTTTCTCCAGTTGTTTTTAATTAAAAAGTAGCGACTTTTATATTATAAATATAATTAATTATAACAGTTGACAAAAAAATAACAGAACTTTCGTTTTGTGCTGGTTCTCTCCATAAATTATGTTATATTATCAATAAAATGTATACGTTTAGATGAATTTTAAAAACTTTAATAACTGTATGGTTGCCCTATATAATATTATCAAGTTATAAAAACCAATCAATCTTACGATCTACAATAGGAGGAAATTATTTTATATATGGTATTGAAATTTTTTGTGTCTAAAATGGTGAATCATAATATCGTCGTGTATGTACGTGTCATGAATGTAAAATATAATTTTATATGGTGGTTTGTATGAAACTTAATTTACTTCCTTAATAATTAACACAATCAATTACTTGTGTGATGTTTGAACTGTATGGAGAGTTGGTTTAAAAATAAATTTATCATTGACTTTATTATTTTGTCGTATAATTTCTTAGAAAGATATAATTTAAAAAAATAACAGTCCGATGTAAATTATTTATAGTATAAATACGTTGTCTATATTTTATATTCTGCGGAATTTTAATCAATTTTTCGGACGAAATGTCTAGGAATCACCCTACAAGTTTCCACGTAACCAAGGTAACTGGCGAAGTGTTCGTAAACAAAATTGTGTTTTGCCTTTGAACTTCAAATTAAAATGTCATGATTGTGTTGGGTAAATTGCACGTTATTCCCTCGCATGGCAACTGTTTTAAAACAAAACTTTAAAGAAATGCAGTTAGTTACTTCGCTTCCACAATTTACTAACCACAGTTTTCACGAAGCGAAGTTTCCATGGCAACCCACAAGCTAATCCAACGTTCTACTTCTTTAACTAGGCCGATGCTTAAAATTTATAGCAGAGATTCCCAATCGAGAGCCGCCGAAGTTTATTTCTCTGGGAATTATATTGCTACGAAATTATTTGATTGTAGGGTGCCGCGTGTTAAAAAGTTTGGCGATCGCTGCGTTAGTCTCTCCAGATTAAATTAGATTGATCGGTTAAGAAAAAAAGAAATGATCATTCTTCGGCGATACTTTATTTGTTTAACGCTGATCTAATAGCATTGTATGGTAATTATTGGCAAGTCTCTTCTCGAATGTAATTTACATAATGATTTATATACCACGGAACGTATATTTTGTCAAGTTGTTATATCTCTTTGCAAATTGTTCAACCTACATACGGGTTTACGATCCTTCCGTTAATTGATGCTTTATTTTATTGATGTATTAGGGTTCCTTTGACGTTTTAGATTTTCTAAATCGAGATTAATAAACCGTAATTCTAAACTAGTTTGAGCTTTTCGCTTTCGTGGGTGTAGGGCAAGGTAACCAATGACTGACAACTAATAACGTAGTAGATAATTTGTAAAGGTGTCATATTTTATGAATTAATTTTAAATTTGAATGGTGTCAATTTACGTACGTAAACGACGTCGTTGAATTTTAAGCGTCACAAAATTTTGCAGCGGTTCAGTACGTTAACATTACATATCGCATAATCTAGGTTGTTCACTCCAGCGATTTAGAATGTGCGTGTATGAGAATTTTCAGTTTTTGATTATTATCAACGACATTTTCTACAGCTTACATTTTTGTCATTTATCTTCCTTATTTTGTGGTATAATAACCTCAACGCTGATTTGTTTCGCGGTTACGAATTATTGGAAAAGACAAATTGGAAAATTAGACAAAAACAATCGGTAACGGACAATTGGGCGCGACCGATTGGGCGCGGAGACAACCGGGCGCAAAGACTATTGGGCGCAAATACAATTGGGCGCGAGGAAAATTTTATTAAACTATTATTTACATATTAGCTTCGTTCCAACAAGCAGTTCGGTTATTGATCACGAGCAATAAATATTCAACAGAGTTGTTGCTATCGTCCCAACTACAATCATAAGAAAAAAAAATTGCATAGGAAATGGCAGCGTTTTAAAAAAAAATTGAAATTTTCTACATTTCCTCATTTTTTAAAGTTTTTACAAAATTCTTTCACTAACATGTTCCAGAAAGATTCCAGATTAATAATAAGTACTATTATAAAAAAAATGTATTTTTTGAAGTGAAAATAATGGAATTATTCTTAAATCTAAAATTTAAAATGAAACAGTTGCTGTTGCAACAAATGAACACGATCTGTAAACAAAGTTTAAACTCGTTTGCGAATTCGCGCACGCGTATCCACTTTAAGAACGCTTGGTTCTTGCTCTAGAGCAACGGTGGGCAACCTGCGGCCCGTGTAAAGTTCTAATCCGGCCCGCGAGATCTTTAGAAGAAATAGTAAATAAATATTTTCAAAAACAAAAATTTTAAAGAAAAGGATTAGGTTAGTACCTAACATAAGGAAAAAGGAGAGATCTACAGTTTAATTTTCGATATAATTCGTCTTATTTAAATTAAATTAAAAAGTATTGTAAAAAGTAAATTGAAAAGTACACTAGACCCTCCATGTACGCGAGTTCCATGTACGCGAGTTCGATGTACGCGAATTCAGAATAACGCGAATTAGATTTTGATACCTGAATTTTTTATACGCGAAGCAAAATTCCCTTTAACGCGAATTAAGTTTTCGCGTATTATTAAAATAACTAGGTGGCACAGTCGGCCTACCGGCCGCCTTTAGCCATCTAGACCGTGTCGGATGTGGTTGTACGGCCTTCGGCCTCACTACAAGGTTCTAAAGTAGCCTATGTTTTTAGTAGCGTTGTAAATATCGTAACTTCTACACCAAATTTGGTTAAGATTGGTCAAATAGAAACGTAAAGCACGTGCACGCGTATTTGCATTGTCGATCGGTTGACAGCTTGACAGCATTCATTATTGTTTTTTAAGTTGATTTTGAGTAGCCTGCCTTCCTTTAAGGAATCTCGATAATCCATTCATGCGCGTCCCATAGGGACGCGCATGAATGGATTATCGAGATTCCTTAAAGGAAGGCAGGCTACTCAAAATCAACTTTCCTTTCCTTTGCGAATTTTTTTCTTTGTAATTTGTTATAAATGATAAGAGAAATAAATATAGTACTTAATTAACTTTGTTATAAATATTATTGTTTTTATATTTTCAGAAAAAATACAAGTAACAAAAATGTGTCCATTAACTATACTAAGGCCCGCGGACGAAACGTAAATATTATTCTGGCCCCTGTTATACAAAAGGTTGCCCACCCCTGATCTAGGTTGTTCACTCCAGCGATTTAGAATGTGCGTGTATGAGAATTTTCAGTTTTTGATTTTTATCAACGACATTTTCTACAGCTTACATTTTTGTCATTTATCTTCCTTATTTTGTGGTATAATAACCTCAACGCTGATTTGTCTCGCGGTTACGAATTATCGGAAAAGACAAATTGGAAAATTAGACAAAAACAATACATGCTGCATTTTTGTTGGAGGTACCAGTTGGTGACCGTTTTTTAAAATTTTCGTGGATTGGTGCATGCGGTTACATTCTAATTTTCTATTGATTTTTGATTCCATAATGGGTTAACAGATACATAAATCCGGATTGGTATAATTGCGTGCTGTGATTGTTGTAGAACAATCACTGCACAAAGGGATAAATACAATTTATTTATTTTAACAAGCCCAGAGCACCAAAGCAAGATTTTCGAATATGAAAATAATAACTTGGCGTGAAAAATAAATAATGTAAAGTTTTTCAATCAATAAATGATCTATTGAATGAAACCCTGGAAAAGTTTTTTCTGCCAACATCCGTGTCGAAAGATTATCACAATTGGATAATTTTTCAAGGAAGTGTGGCAATTTTATTTGTACGTGTTATCTCAAAAAAATGGTTATTTTTTTTTATTATACATATTATCAGTTCACTATACTAACAATTAATTCAGTGTTAATCGTTCGATTTATCCGATCTGTTCGAAATTGCACCATACATGGTGAAGTAACCTACAAGTCTTACATATATATTTTTTTAATTTTAGTATCCAATGACAATATTATACGAATATGACCCTGCAAGAAAAAAAGATCCTTCATCGACGTTTAACGAAGAACGAGACAATTGTTTAAAATATTTTGAAAGATGGAGCGAAACGGATCAAGTAGAATTTGTAGAAAATTTACTAGCCAGAATGTGTCATTATCAACACGGACACATAAATTCATATTTAAAGCCCATGTTACAACGTGATTTTATTTCATTATTGCCAAGTAAGTGGAAGATATTTTGGGTCAAAAAGTTTAATTAATAACGAAACATTTTTTAACAGAAAAAGGTTTGGATCATGTGGCGGAAAATATACTTTCGTATTTAGACGCACCAAGTTTATGTGCGGCGGAATTAGTTTGTAAAGAATGGCGGCGAGTTATTTCTGAAGGAATGCTATGGAAGAAACTCATAGAAAGGAAAGTTAGAACCGATTCGTTATGGAGAGGTCTGGCGGAGAGGAGGCAGTGGTGAGTTATTTTTTTTTATAAAGAAAATTTGCGCAGTAAATTCTTTCCAACGCGGAGCAAATAAATATTATAAGAGATTCGTGCTAAATGTTCTTTTTTTCTTTCATTAGGATCCAGTATTTATTTAAACCAAAGCCTGGAGAAAATCATCGATCGCATTCATTTTATAGAGAATTATATCCTACAATTATAAAAGACATAGTCGGCATAGAACACAATTGGCGAGTGGGTCAACACATTTTACAAAGAATAAATTGTAGATCTGAAAATAGCAAAGGGGTGTATTGTTTGCAATATGATGATCATAAAATTGTCTCGGGTCTTAGGGATAACACGATTAAGGTATGGGATAGAAATTCGTTACAATCAACCAAAGTTTTAACCGGGCACACAGGATCTGTGCTTTGTTTACAATATGACGATAAAGTTATTATTAGCGGGTCTAGCGATTCGACAGTACGTGTATGGAATGTCAATAGTGGTGAAATGGTCAACACGTTAATTCATCATTGCGAAGCCGTCCTGCATCTTAGGTTCAATAATGGAATGATGGTGACTTGTTCGAAGGTAAGATAGTTTAAATTGGGGGAGTGTGCCACTCTGAATAATTAGGTGTACATTTAAAATTACACGTAATTACTTATTATTATTTTACATTACATTTAATTCAATATTATTTGTTCCTGTGGTATCACACATAAACCTTTGTATAGGGTGTTTTTTAGCAGCATGAGATCTTTCAATAAGGATAACTTTTGAATGAAGTTTGTCAAAGTGACAGTTCTTTGACATTTGTGTTCAGAAAGGTTTGCCATTTAATCACGAATAAATTAACACTTGAACAACGCTACATAGAGCTCTTCCCCCATTTTATGGTCGACATAATCGACCTTGTGAGCAGGCTATTGGTGCGGTTTTACATCAAGATCTTGGTTCACATCCTTACAAGATCCGATTAGTTCAAGAATTGAAGCCTAATGATCATCGATTGCGTCTTGCCTTCGCATATTGGGCTCAGAGCCGTAGCAAGGGTGAGGCGACTGAGACAATTATTCAAATATATTTAAATAGAAAAGGAAAATTCCTACCGATAAAAATAATCTTCATATTCGGGGGGGGGGGGGTATTGCGTAACGTTACCATGAAAACGGCGATTCTGACATACTATGCGTATTTTATATAAGATCTTCAGAAGTTCCTAACGATAAAAATCGATATCACATGACTGGGGGGGTATGGAATACCCCCCAGGTACACTTGCCAATTCAGAACCATCAAAATTTATTATTTTTCGTTGAATCTTTTGCAATTCTCGTTTTTAATCCGGGAGGGGGGGCAGCAGGGGATATTAATATCGAGGGACGTAAAAGTAAAAGTTTTTCTTTCGCAATAAATTAAGTGTACCTGGGGAGTATTCCATACCCCCCGGACCCCTTGGTCCTAAATGAGTTCCTGATAAGCATCCATTTGTTTTCATTACTCTAAGTCAGCGCCGCAAAATGATAAGAATCTTTTGGGAGGGGGGCGCATATATTCAAATTTGCTTCAGGTGCCAGAAGAGCTTGCTACGGCGATGATTGGGCTCACAACCAATTGGAAGTGGATCCATTTTTTTTACCGCCAAATTTTGTTCCGTGGCGAGGCACATTTCTGGTTGAATGGGTATGTGAACAAGCAAAATTGCCGTATATGGCCTGAGACCAATCCCGAACATTATCTTGAGACTCCATTGCATCCATTAAAATTGATTGTTTGGTGTGGAATGCACGCTAACGGCATCATCGGTCCTTATTTCTTTCGAAATGAGGAAGCAGCTACCGTTACGGTGAATGGTTTGAGATATCAACACATGCTCAATACAGTTTTGTTTCCAAAAATCCAAGAGTTAAACATCGATAATTTATGGTTCCAACAGGATGGTGCTACTTGCCACACAGCTACCAAAACCATCGATTTATTGAAAGCACAATTTGGTGACAACATTATTTCAAGAAATGGTCCTATCAATTGACCTCCAAGATCGTGTGATTTCACGCCTCCAGATTATTTTCTTTGGGGGTATGTTAAATCCATGGTTTATGCTAACCAACCAACAACTCTGGAAGCATTGGAGGTCAATATTCAGTAAGCCATTTATGAAATAAGGCCAGAAATATTGGACTAATTGGATGCGCTTCGTAACGATTCGTCGTGGTGGTCACATGCCGGAAATCATTTTCAAATCATAAACGGCATTAAATTTACTTTCATAAAAAAATAATTAAAGAAATATTCCATCAATTTTTTAATGTTTAATTTCAATTTGAAGTTCTCATGCAGTTAAAAAAAATACCCTATATAGTATATATACCCGCAACAGATGGAAGTGCATTGTTATTAACTTTGTTATATAATTTAAGCCCGTGCCTTATTTTGAATTCTAACAATAATTGTCAATTAGATTAGTTTTTAAATTTTTTCTCGTATTATCCGGAATTATAACATTAAAAATATAAAAACGCTACTTTTTTTATCTTAAAATTCTTAAAATCTTAAATTCTTAAAATCTGGAAGATTGTCCAAATTAAAATTGACAACATCAATATTAATTCGGTAAAAAATTCCCCAATTAGGCAAATTTGATTAAAAATTTGTACGATAAGAAAAGATAAATAAGTCGCGATATTTAAAAAAAGTTGTCAGTTCATAATTATTTTACGACAATTATTTCAAAATTCACAAATAATAATAAGCTTTATTGTCACAGAAATTTACAGTTCATGGACAAACCATAAATAACAAAGGAATACATAAACATATCAAATAATAATCACGAGTATCTTATTGATATTTAAAAAATTAGTACTTATACGAAACATACAAGGAAATAAGTATACACTTAATTTAGTTTACTTTAGTCTATTAATTTATGGTGTCAAGAAAGGAAATGAGAAATAAATTGAAAGCTTTGTCATTTTTCTTAAGGGGCTGTTAGCCTATTGTAACCAACTTTAATGCAGTGTAAATTTTGAGGATTAATTCCGGAAAAACTAAAACTGCGATTTAATTGAGTTTTGATTATTTATTAATATAAATTTGAGTAAATATAAATTTAAACTTTTATAAAAAAAATATTCATAATTGTAGGAGCTACGTGATTTAGCACACAACGTAGCTCTTCACGCGCGGTCCGATGGTGTACATGATTTTGGCCATTTGGCTGATCCAACATTAATTAAAAGACTTTTTTCGTTAATTACAAATACATTGAGTAAGTATAGCTTGACCGATAAAAAATTTTGAATTTTTTTTTAAAATATTTTTTGAATAAAAAATCAACGGAAGAAAAAGTCAATAAAAAGGGTGGGTCAGGACGAAACTATTATATCTAATTTTTTTCATCATTTTCGACATTAAAAATGGCGTTTGAAATGTCGTTTTTCGTATGTGATGTTGTGCTTTTAAGTTGTGGCGTTTCTTCACGGAATTATCACCGCAACAGCAACGCGGGTTCGGACAATACTCAAAGATTCAGCGAGTACAGGTTTTAGCAAGGAGATTGCACGAGCTCCGCTGCGCTCCGCTCGTGCAATCTCCTTGCTAAAACCTGTACTCGCTGAATCTTTGAGTATTGTCCTCACCCTTGTGTTGTAACATACAAATATATATTTCAAGTCAATTCATTCGGAGAAATTGTGTACATCGTTTTAAAAATGTACTTTTTAGATAAACGTGTTTCAAGTTGCTTTCAATTTTTTTTGTAAAATTATGTCTTATCGTTAATTTGCGATCTTAACATTACCGAAATTAACACAATTCAATTAAACACTTTGGTTTAATTAATTACAGTATGTTTTGTTAATTAAAATGTAAACAGCAACAGAACAAACTCAAAAAATGTTTTTTAATATATTATTTTTGAAATTGGATATCACTGCAAATGACAAAAACTAGCCAACATATTCAACTACGTGTATGCCATTGTTTAAACACAAAGAAATCCATAATTTACGAGCGATTTAACTGCCTAGTTCCCTTAAATTTTCAAATCGTTGAGGTTAAATTTGAGTAGGTGGTTCCCTAAATAATGGTCAATGATTGGGCTAGAGTACGCTAACCCGTGCTCCGAAATTGAATTTTTCCTATTAACTATGGTAAAGTTTAAGGTTGATAAGGTAATATTAA
The DNA here is from genome assembly GCA_932274525.1 of Podabrus alpinus. Taxonomy (NCBI): domain Eukaryota; kingdom Metazoa; phylum Arthropoda; class Insecta; order Coleoptera; family Cantharidae; genus Podabrus; species Podabrus alpinus. The sequence goes on along the minus strand of OW026453.1, from coordinate 67,700,713 downwards.
ATTATAAAATTTACGGATGAGGGCATTTTAATATGAAAAAAATAACTTTGAAAATCGTAAATTTTACACATTCACCGACGCGCATAAATAAAATTTGTGGAATCTCGCTCATTCTATCGTCGGTCCGTGTGAGTTGATATACTCTAAAACTTGCGGAGCGGCAGATGCAACACGTCTCTCGTACCGATGAAAGGTTACTATTTTGTCATTATTTTTTGTTTTATTCGATTTTTTGGGGGTGAAACGTAAAAGGGAACTGCGGCATACCGCAACTATACTTTTAAATACTAAAAACCAGGATTTCTATGATCCCGATTTTCTTGATGGATGGCGTTTAGCTTGTGCCGCGTAGCGGCGACCGACATGAAAAACCGGCTGGAGCAGCGGAGGCTCAGGTTTTTCGATGGCGACAACCGCGACAAGTCTCGAATCCACCCCAAACATTTAATAGAGAAAAAATTTTTTTTTTTGCACTTCGTTAATACACGGGTAATTTACGATTTTTTTTGGCTATAATTTTTTACTAAATCTACTAATAACACCACCCCAGCTATCAGAATCTCAAAGAAAAAATCAATTTCCGAGCGAAAAATTTTCACTCATTTCGACAGGGGACCCCGATGCCAGTATGCGAGACTGACGCTACGCGACTTGTAGCCCCTGGTATGGATGTTTCCGATTTTCGCACTTTTTTCGGATTTTTTTTATGTTCACGTCCGCGACGGCGTCAGAGGCACATTCGGACCGAAACATACCCAAAAATTTTTGCTAAATTTCATGTTAGGGGCGGAGCCAATTTGTTCGTAAAATAGGCCGCCAGCCATTCCGACCGCCGTGTATCGCATTTACTTCAATTATGGTTCTTTTTTCGATTTAAACTTAATGATCCGCTATTTATATTAAAGCCAAAGACTTTTTTGATCGAAATATTAAGCCATTTCTATAGGGAAATTTCAATTTCGTGGTCCTTGTTAAAAATCCGGACCCTCAAGTTCTGCGCAGTAACGAACTTGGAGCGTTTGCGCAGTGCGTACATAGTTCTGAGCAGAATTTGATACAATTTAGTATGAAAATGAGTATTATGTCATATGCCCCTAAGGCATTCATTACCATTATAAATATTATCCACAAAAGAAATGTTTGATCCGCGAGGCCGCAGGCCGAGTGGGTAAAATCTCTTAACTCGTGTGTTTAATACAATATTTTATCTAACCGCTTAATAGATCATATAAATACAATGTATACATTTTATTTTTACTCATTAATACATTTCAAAAGACAACATTTATAGAAACGATGTTAATTGAAATATCACTGTCATTATTATCATTTGCTATAGATTACAGAAGTTAATAATGTACATTTTATTGACGGCTTTTAACTATTAACACAAGTTTCATATTACCATCATTGTAACCGTAATATTACACTATTATTATAATTTTATTGTCCTTGTTTAACATTTTAGGAAGTACTTACACTTTGAGAAAGTGAATTAACTGGTTGCTGTTATTTATTAAGAGGTTTTAAAACAATAAATGATTAAAATGCATAAATTTTGAATTAAATAAAACTTGATATATTATAGCCGATAAACCTTAAATGTGGGATGTGGAAAATATTAATCAACTTAAATATTGCTCTTCTGTAAAATTGAATTTATTGACCCATTTCCTTTTCAGCACAGAAATATGCTTCAAGAATATTATACACATAATACCTATTTACCCCAAATTCTCAAGTGACAATTATATAAATTTTGAAATTAAATCTCCATCTATCTGAAAAAAACTTTGCTCTATTTAAAAGAAGAAAAAATTCGTCTAGGCAATTGGCCAAATTAAAATTGACAGAATTACAATATTAATTTCGTAAAAGAATTAGCAAATATACTTGAAAATTGTCAAGCTACAATTTAGTAAATTTTAACAATCTTGTACGAAAATTATTATAGGTGTAATTAATTTGTGTAATCACACAATTTTTACAATACGATTTTTCGTTCTGTTTTTCCACTATAGCGGCAAAATCTGGGGTCGCTAGAGGGTGTAAAATTAGAATGCCTTTTTTAAGGGGCTAATAAAATTTGTTCTAGCTTGCCCCCATTTTTTTACGCAATAAAACACTTGTAATTAGCCTAATTGTGGAGTAATTTTTTATTTTAGACTTGATATTTAATTGTTAGAATTTTGAATGCCTTTTTTAAGGGGCTAATGAAGATAATAAAATTTGTTCTAGCTTGCCCCCATTCCTTTTACGCAATAAAACACTTGTAATTGGCCTAATTGTGGAGTAATTTTTTATTTCAGACTTGATATTTAATTGTTAGAATTAGAATGCCTTTTTTAAGGGGCTAATGAAGATAATAAAATTTGTTCTAGCTTGCCCCCATTTTTTTACGCAATAAAACACTTGTAATTGGCCTAATTGTGGAGTAATTTTTTATTTTAGACTTGATATTTAATTGTTAGAATTTAGAATGCCTTCTTTAAGGGGCTAATAAACATAATAAAATTTGTTCTAGCTTGCCCCCATTTTTTTACGCAATAAAACACTTGTAATTGGCCTAATTGTGGAGTAATTTTTTATTTTAGACTTGATATTTAATTGTTAGAATTTAGAATGCCTTCTTTAAGGGGCTAATAAACATAATAAAATTTGTTCTAGCTTGCCCCCATTTTTTTACGCAATAAAACACTTGTAATTGGCCTAATTGTGGAGTAATTTTTTATTTTAGACTTGATATTTAATTGTTAGAATTTAGAATGCCTTCTTTAAGGGGCTAATAAACATAATAAAATTTGTTCTAGCTTGTCCCCATTTTTTTACGCAATAAAACACTTGTAATTGGCCTAATTGTGGAGTAATTTTTTATTTTAGACTTGATATTTAATTGTTAGAATTTAGAATGCCTTCTTTAAGGGGCTAATAAACATAATAAAATTTGTTCTAGCTTGTCCCCATTTTTTTACGCAATAAAACACTTGTAATTGGCCTAATTGTGGAGTAATTTTTTATTTTAGACTTGATATTTAATTGTTAGAATTTAGAATGCCTTCTTTAAGGGGCTAATAAACATAATAAAATTTGTTCTAGCTTGTCCCCATTTTTTTACGCAATAAAACACTTGTAATTGGCCTAATTGTGGAGTAATTTTTTATTTTAGACTTGATATTTAATTGTTAGAATTTAGAATGCCTTCTTTAAGGGGCTAATAAACATAATAAAATTTGTTCTAGCTTGTCCCCATTTTTTTACGCAATAAAACACTTGTAATTGGCCTAATTGTGGAGTAATTTTTTATTTTAGACTTGATATTTAATTGTTAGAATTTAGAATGCCTTCTTTAAGGGGCTAATAAACATAATAAAATTTGTTCTAGCTTGCCCCCATTTTTTTACGCAATAAAACACTTGTAATTGGCCTAATTGTGGAGTAATTTTTTATTTTAGACTTGATATTTAATTGTTAGAATTACCAAAATTACATGATGTAATCATGAACTCGTTGCAATGTACTTTTTCTACAGTGGCACCTCCTCTCGGCTCGAATTAAATGAGAATACGAAAAATTTTAAAAATCTTGATTATTGTAGGATCGTTCAATTGCTGTTTGGGATATGACGTCTCAAACGGAAATTACTCTAAGGAGAGTATTGGTCGGTCATAGGGCCGCTGTGAACGTAGTCGACTTTGACGAAAAATATATAGTGTCTGCATCTGGAGATAGGACTATAAAAGTGTGGAATACTTTTACTTGTGAATTTGTGCGAACTTTAAATGGCCATAAAAGGGGAATCGCTTGTCTGCAGTACCGAGACCGATTAGTGGTTAGTGGTAGTTCCGACAATACTATTAGGTAATTATTTTTATATCTTATTACATTATTGATTTTTATTCGCCGAGTTCCTTGAAATTTGTATGAATATTTATTTTTTCTTGTACGCCTCACCGTTTAAAATATTTGTTTCAAGGTAGACCACTGCATTATTAATAAACATACCCATCACTGCTGTTCTTTATTATATTCAATAAATAATTGAATATTGCAATGCTAATTTTCCAAAAATGATTTTGTCCAATGATTTATTTTAATTTAGCCTAAGCACTTTTACAAGTTTTCATCTTTAATTATTTAAATTTATGCAATAGGCTATGGGATATTGAGTGCGGTACATGTCTACGTGTATTAGAAGGTCACGAAGAATTAGTTCGCTGCATTCGATTTGATTCGAAACGAATAGTAAGCGGTGCCTACGATGGTAAAATCAAAGTGTGGGATCTCGTGGCAGCCTTAGATAACAGAATGCCTGCCAATTCTCTCTGCCTAAAAACACTGGTGGTAATTTTTTCTCACCTTTTGAGTAACCTTAATATATGATTTTATATTTTTAGGAACACACCGGACGCGTGTTTCGGCTACAATTTGACGAGTTTCAAATAGTGAGCAGTTCACATGACGACACAATTTTAATATGGGATTTCTTAAATCCCGGAGGTGATTCCACGCCAAGGTGCAGTCAAGTTAGTTCAACACAAATGTCAACGCGTTCTCCGTCTCGTAAGTTTCAACCTAAACATTTCTTTTTATAAAAACTGTAACAATTTTTTTTCGATTTGCAGCATTCGAGTGACTCCCCATTCTCACATTTAAAGTCGTAGCAGGACCGAATTCTTTGTAAATATTCTAATAAATTGGTCTCATAAATAGTCGTTTAGTATAATCAAATTGATTGCATCCTGTGGATGGACAGAAATTTTTAAAAAAATTATTTCGCGAGTTTGCATAATATAAATTAACTATAAATTAATTTAATAATTTGTATAAAGCACTTTTTTAATTTATACTTGTTGTTTAAATGTAGAGTTTAAGACGCGGTTGAATTACGACTTGTTGAATTCATTTTTTGTGCAGGTTAAAAAAATGAAAGATTGATATTTTTTTAACACCACAAAAAGCTGAGATGCTAAGTTTTGGTTATTGCATTTATTTAGACAATTGTTATTTATGTAACATAAAACTTTTAGGTTTAATACAGTTATTTTTATTTTGACGAGTGAATTTGTTGCTTGAGGAATGAAAAAATGGAATAAATGTTTTAATTTGCGGTATTGCGAAAATATGTAAAATTGAAAATGTTGAACATTTGCTGAGGTTCTTTAAACATCACAATACCAAAATAGACTTTTTTAATTAGTTCGACATCTCTAATACTGCAGATTTAAGGTTTTTTATATTTGTTATTTACATCCACCGGTGAATGTTCTATTGATTCAATTTACTAGTGAAATGTGCACATAAATTTTTTTATATTTATTAGGTACGATGTGTGTTTTAAATTCCACAATGTGATAGAATTGTTTATTTATTACCTAAACTAGACGTTATATTTTTATATTTAACATTGATTTTGAAAATTATTAAAAAAACATTTTTTTTTTAATAAAAACAAATTAGACATGAACATTTGGTTGTTTTTTTTGCGAACCTAACAGTTTTAAAACGAAGTTAATTAGTGTTAAGTATTTTAAACAATGCCTTTATAATATTCTCTATCTGCCAACAAGAATTTGTAAAAAAAAATTATGTATACCTACAATTAAAAAAGGGTAGAATTGATTAGGAAATGATTATATATTTTATTTTGACTGTAGATTAATTTAATGAGTGCTTGCTAATTGAAACGCTTTTATTATACAAATATGTATTGTATATTTAGTAGTACTGAATTTTAAAGTTTAAAAAATGAAAAACAGGAATTTAAAAAGCTTTTGTGATATTATAATCTACAGTAAAATTTGTATAGATGTTTTTTAAGATTATTGATTGTGAATTGCTATGTTAAAATTATGTGCATATTAGAATTATTATTCGATTGTGTATTTCAGTGTAATTACAATTTTTATTTTATTTTGTAAATATCATGTATGTACCTATGCAAATTATTTACTATTTATAATAATGTGTGCATTTTTTCCATTTTCTCTTTTGGTGCAATCGTTTATAAACTTTTTTTCTTGTGTGTGCGTGTGTAAATATACAAATTGCAATGTTGTTTTTATTTATTGCCTAATTATTTATCTTTATTTATCCTTAAGTTACTTTAATCTATCCATAAGCATCAAGTTATCTGAACAAAAATTTTAATTTTGGTACAACATCGGAGTTTTTGACTTTAATTAATGGGTTGATGCATAAGTTCGTAGCGTATTTTCTAAATTTAATTTTTTAAATATAAAAAATACATAAAATAATCAATAATATATTCTCCTGCATTGTTTATGATTGACTCCCAACGTTCTGGCAGTTTTTCGATTCCGCGCCTCAAAAAATCTGGAGGTGAAATAGGAGTAAGAAAGCACTTTCTTATTCTTTCCTTTCTTATTCCTATTTCAGTAATTCTTTATATTAAAAGTGGCGAAACACGAGAACACGACATATTTGGGAAAAATTGGCGAGTTCTGCAGTGCGCACTATATTTGACTTTCATTTACGTGACGATTCTATGAAAACTGTACCTCGTATGAAAAAATCCTAAGGACCTTTTTTGTTTAAATTCAATTATGAATTTATTTGCTCTGATGTATTTTTATCGTATTATGAACCGTTTAAGAAATAAACTGGATAAACTAATTTGGGGGTGTTTTACGTCTAGGGGGTTGAAGGGAACGGCGACCGGCGTGGTGTCACATCTTATTTTGTAAAGGAGGTTCGCATCTACACTTGTGCTAAATTTTATGCTTCTTTTATGAAGTTCAATGTTCTCTAGTAATTTTGTTCTTATTTTTATACAATAGTGCTTAAAAACTTTTAAAAATACATTTTGACGAACAAGCAATTAACACTACAGATAGATAATTGTCCGTTCTTAATTTTCTATTTGAGTAATTTTTGTGTACGAATGGTGCAACATGGGGAATTTGGAGAAAATCCGCGAGTTCTGCAGTGCGCGCCGTATTTGACCTAAATTTACGTGATGATTCTATGGAAACCGTAAGTCGTATCAAAAATATCCTAAGAACCTTTTTTGTTTAAAATTTAATTAGAAATTTATTTGCTCTGATGTATTTTTATCGTATGATGAATGGTTTACGAAATAAATAGTATAAACTAAAATTTGGGCGGTGTTTTTGCGTTTAGGGGTTGAAGGGGCGGGGGTCGGCGTGGCGTCCCATCTTGTTTTGCAAAGGAGGTTTGCATCTACACTTGTACCAAATTTCATGCTTCTATCACAAAGTGCAAGATTGTGTTCCATAACATCCGGACTATTCTCAAACAAATTTGTTTCCAAAGCACTCCTCCCTTGGAAACCAAAAATGCTAGGAATTTATCCATCAACCTGATATAAATGACTTCAAGACTTACATCTGTTTAAAAGTTATATAGTGTAGAAATTTAGTCAATAGTAAGGATTTTCTATTTGATCATCTAATTTAGATCTACTTCAAAGCTGATTTTGTGAGTGGTTACCTTTTTACACAACTGCTTGTGGTCGATGCAAAATTAATGTAATAAAAGATGGTTAAGATGGCTTTTGAAGTTTTCTTTAATGGGAAGGTTTTACTAAGTAACCCCTATAATGTTCAAATTTGAGTGTAAATAAAGTTTATTCATATCCTTCAAGCAAAGTAAGTATTACTTGGTAACGTATGAGTCTAAAGTAGCTGATGGACAAATTTCAATCGCATCAAATCATTAGTTATAATCTAGCAATCCTTTTGTTTTTTTTACTGTACCTTCTTTCATTTGTTTAATGACAATTGAAGTAGTTTAGTTTGAATTGTCAATATGAAAGTGTGCGAATAGAATTTTTTGCGTAAACGCGTTTTCAAAATGCTTGGCCAGCAAAATAAAAGTCATGTTTTACATCATTTTATAAATGAAGGCTTCAGTCGAAGTACCATTTATTCGATAATTTCGAGATGTAATAACAATATTGGTCCTGAAAATAAAAAAAAAACCGGAAGAAAATCTATTCTAAAAAAATCTCGGCTAAGTTCCTTGAAGAAAGCTGCTGAAAACAAAATTGGAGTGAGTACTCGCATACTATCCAGAAAATTTAAAGTTTCACAAACTACAATTTGCCGAAATTTGAAAAAATTAAATGTGAAAAGGTATAAGAGAAACGTTAAACCAAAATATACCGATAAACAATCAATTAGTGGAAATACCCGGAAAGTGCCGTCTTCTGAGACAACATTTTTTATCAGGCGATACAGTGATCATTATGGACGATGAAAAGTACTTCACTTTTGCGAACAGTTGTGATGTTGCAAATAAAGGATTTTATACCACCGATAAAAATACAGTTCCTGATAATGTAAAGTTCATAAGAAAATCAAAATTCGAACCAAAAGTGTTAGCGTGGTGTGCGATATCAGTTAAAGGCATATCAAATATTTTTATTCAAACCCAAGTTGGTATTGCTGTTAACACAGACACTTATATAAAAAATTGTTTACCAAAAATGGTTAATTTTGTTAAAAGAAACCATAAAAATGATAAAATCATCTTTTGGCCAGATCTGGCATCTTGCCATTATGCAAAAAAAACCTTAAATTGGTTAGAAGGTCAAAATATACCGTTTGTGCCAAAATATGCGAATCCCCCAAATATTCCGGCAGCTCGTCCTATTAAAACTTTCTGGTCAATTTTATCGCAATTAGTTTATAAGAATGGTTGGGAAGCAACATCAGCCGAACAATTGAAAAAACGAATTATGTCCTGTGTCAAAAAAATTGATCTGAAAATGCTCCGGCATATGATGGAAGGTGTTAAAAGAAAAGTGCGAACAATTGAAGAAAATGGACCATTATGTTTTTAAAGTTTTTTTTTGTGTTCCCAATATATTGTGCTTTATTAATAATTAATTAATTTTAAATTTTCTATAACCAACTTTTTTTTATTATCGTTTGAATTCTGTCCAGGTACTTTAGACTCACAGGTTATTACTTTCCCATTTACGTAGTAAAGGAAAGTATTGTTATCGAGTTAACAAAAATTTTAGTTAGCATTTTTCCCATGGTCTATGAGCCCATACGAATTGTTTAAGACTAATTTTGGAATGATGTCCGGATGTGTGTGGTCATTCTATCGTCAACATTTTCAGACAAACGCGTGCACCGATTGAGTTGAAATTTTATACGCTAGTTTGAAGTAGCTGCCTAAAGAGCTGATTAGATTTTGGTTGAAAACCGTCCATTTTTTACCCCTCTTTTAGGAGAATGAAAATTGTTAAAGAGCATTGCCGCTTCCCGGTGGAACATATGAGATTGAAAATAATATCAATCGATAGAGATTATTTTTCCGCATCTTATGATACCCCACACTTGATATTTCCCTCTTAAATTATTGTTAAAATGCAAAAATAAAATCAGCGCTATTAAAAAAATATGGTTTACCTTGGATAATTTTGATCAAAGTTTTGATCCAAATTTTGTATTAAACACATATAAATTTGAGCAAATCACTCACTCACTCATTCATAATTTAGTGCGTATAGCTACGAGGGTCGTGGAGAGTTGAAATTTTGCATACCCGCGTGTGTTTATAAGAATTGAACGGGCAAATTTTCCCGTTTTTCAATGGGACGTAACGGAGGGGGTGAAATGGCGATTCAAAGTGGTCCCAAAATTTCGGAATTCACTTTGGAGAGTTGAAATTTTTCAGGAAGCTCCGGGCGGTGGCGAGGGGGCGAAACAATTTTTTTTTTTCGAAATTTTTTTCGAGCGCTCGGCAAGAGGTTTTTCATATTTTTGTATCTACTTCCAGAGTTTTCGTCCGATCGACCTGAAATTTGCGAGAGGAGGGGGGCGACGGAAACGGACAATCGATATTGCCAAATTTTGTCCCGTTACCGTTTGAGAGGGGGGGGGTCAAAAATTGAATAGTTTTTTGCGCCTGGCTCGCTTATTTTCAGATTAAAGTTTCTATTTTTTGTCTCATTTGGATCCTTTCGAATTTAGATTTGCATTTCTGCAAAAAAATGCGTTTCGACCGCTAAGCGAGCAGACGATTTTAATTACATTTTTTTGCCGTCTTTTGCGCTACGCCGGGCGGCGTCGCACGGATCGCGAAAAATAATACACCGTCGTCGAGCCGACTGACATGCCCGACAAAATTTGTAGATATACTTTTTATTATATTGTAAACGGATATGCACCTACCGAAGACAGTAACAAGACCGAAAAAGATTAATATTACGAACAACTGGAAGCAATATGTGAAGCCGCACTTAAAAAAGACACACTGATTGTTATAGGAGATTTTAACGCCCAAATTGGAAAAGAAAATTATGTAAGATCAGTCGCAGGAAAACACACAATTCATGTAAAAACGAACGACAATGGAGACAGACTCTGCAATCTTGCAGAAGTAATGAACATGGCTATATGAAGCACAATGTTTCCACACAAGAGACTACACAAGATAACGTGGGTGTGGCCAGGCGGAAAAACTAACGACGGAAATCAGATCGACCACGTTATGGTATCAAGGAAGGCAACAGCGATGATAAGTGATGTGAGATCATACAGAGGCGCCAATGCGGACTCGGATCACTATTTGCTGATCACCAAGATAAGACAAAAAATACCAAAATTTTACAACCATGGAAAGCAGAACAAAATAATAGCAATAGACGAACTCAACAAAACTGAACGAAGAGAAAATTATAAAGATAAGATGGACAAAGAAATGAAAAAGAAAGACATTAGCAATAACATACAACAAGACGGTCGTCAGCTAAAGCAGTTAAGTGTGTTGCTGCTAAGTGGTAGAACACGACAAAGAGAAAATTGGACAAATATGGGTGAGACATTTCCAAGGGCTACTAAATAGAGAATACGAAGCGGATAATGTCGATGTAGTGCAAGAGACAGAAGATGAACAAGAAATAACAAGCCCAACACACAGCGAAATCATGAAGGCAATAGATGCAGTTAAAAACGGAAAAGCTGCGGGAGCAGACGGTATCTGTGTGGAACTAATCAAGTACGGAGGAGATATATTACGCGAAAGAATTAGTACACTTATGAAACAGATATGGGACAAGGAGGTTATGCCGAAGGAATGGTGTGAGGGCGAAATAATAGTATTGAAGAAGAAGGGTAACTCTGAAGAATGTAGAAACTACAGAGGCATTACGTTGCTTAACGCAGGGTATAAGATATTAACAACATTGATACATCACAAACTAATCGAACACACAGGGGGTCTGCTGGAAGAATGTCAATATGGATTTGTTGCGGGACGCTCCACAATAGACGCAATACATATTGTAAAGCAAACAATAGAGAAATTTTATGAACATGATATGGCCCTGCATCTGCTGTTTGTCGACTTCCAGCAGGCTTTCGACAAGGTGGATAGACGTGAACTGTTCAAAGCCCTAAGAGAAGGTGGTGCGCCACCGAAACTAATACGTCTGATTGGGATGACGTTAGACAAAACAATTGCCTGTATTAGAACAGACACAGGAACGACAGAAAAATTTGAATTCAACGGAGGAGTGAGGCAAGGCGATGCACTCTCGGCTACGCTCTTTAACGTAGTAATCAGCAAAATAATTAAAAATGTTAACTCCAAAGGTCCGATAACAACCAAGGAAAGCCAAATACTGATATACGCAGACGATGTGGTGTTGGTGGCGAGATCACAAAGAAAGATTAGAGAACTGTTTGAAGCAATAGAAAGAGAAGCATACAAGATGGGGTTGGCTATGAACTATGGCTTACACGGACCTATTATGGTCCGCCCTGTGAGGCCGAAGGCCGAACAACTATGGCATTCGCGGATCCATTATGGTCCGCCCTATGAGGCCGAACAACTATGGCTTTCACGGATCTATTATGGTCCGCCCTGGAGGCCGAACAACTATGGCCTTCACGGATCTATTATGGTCCTCCGGGACTCCTCCCGCTGTGAGGCCGAAGGCCGAACAACTATGGCCTACACGGATCTATTATGGTCCGCCCTGTGAGGCCGAAGGCCGAACAACTATGGCATTCACGGATCCATTATGGTCCGCCCTGTGAGGCCGAACAACTATGGCCTTCACGGATCTATTATGGGTCTAGATGGCTAAGGGCGGCCAAAGGCCGCCCGTACCAGCTAGTATTTAATATAAAATGAAGTGGAATCTACTAAATGGGAAAGTAATGTGTTGTCACGTCAGATTTTTTTAATTTGTATATCACGATTACTCGAAACCGGTCCATTTTTCGAGAAATAGTACATTATATATCAAGGTTGTGAAGGCCGTCATTATTGCCCTAGCGCCAAGATTATATTCCGAGGTGCTTTGCACCGAGGAATATAACGCGCGGAGGCAATAATGGTCTTCACAACCGTGGTTTATATACTATTTTTTCCACTACTAGATTTATTACCATTTTTTAAATTCTTTTTAATAAAAAAATTTTCAAATTTAAAATATTTATTTCAAATGACAGTTTTGTTTTGTTGATTTGACAGTTGTTGACAAATTTTAAATCACGTATGTCAAATCATTTCATTGGTTCATTTTTTTAACTTAAGTCTATAATGAATCTGTCAAATCATTTCATTGGTTCATTTGTATAATGAAAATATTATTTACCGCATGTCTAAAATGCGTCACTTCACATGTGACTTGGATAAGTTATAATGGTAGCCTATATGACTAGTAGTGGAAAAAAGTTATTATTTTATTATTTTAGCTATTACACTCTAAAAAGAATATCGCTATCTCTTTACGAGATTTACAAATCCTTTTTATAGGGTGGACTAATCCCCGTATTACAGGTTCTTTCGTTACATTTTTGTGTTTCTTCCTCTTTGTCACTTATTCCGCAGCCTTTCCCCAGTTCGCTCCTTCCCACACACTTTCACAGTCTCGGGTGACTTGCGGCCCTATCCACGATATCCCTCCAACCCCGTCTATCATAGACTCTCTCCGCCCAGCCGTCGATCCCCATCTCTCTCAAGTCATGTCCCACCTGGTCCAACCATCTAATCCTCGGTCTTCCCCAAGGTCTACTCTCTCCAGGTTTCCAAAGTGTTATCACTTTTATTGCAGTTGCGTTCTCTGATCTCATGACGTGTCCCAACCATCTCAGGCGTTGCGACTTTATGTATCTCACTATGTCTTCACCATCGATCGATCTTGCAATTTCGTGGTTCATAAAGGCTCTTTGTTCTCCGTCGACCCCCTTCTTTGGTCCCAATATAATTCTCATAATCCGTCATTCGAAAACTCTGAGTCTTGCTTCCTCTCGTCTACCGACATACACATTGTCTCTGACGCGTAGGTGACCACAGGTCTTATCAAAGTTTTGTATACCTTTATCTTTGTTCTTTTTGTCAACTGTTTACTTGTCAGCATGATCCTGTTCGCATAGTAAGCTCTGTTGCCGACGTTTATTCTTCTTCTGATTTCCCTCTTCTATGAGCTTGACGATTTCGATAGGGATTCCATCCGATCCTGTGGCTTTTTTGTTTTGCGCGTTATGGATTGCGTGAAGAACTTCTTTTTATCGTTATCTATCCCAAGTTTCGTCATGTCCCATCTTTGAGTTTGTAGCAACCACAAATTGACTACATGTACTAAATTAAATATTGTTAAATAAATAAATATAAATCAGTTTCAACCTTATTTGTAAGATCAATAGGTAGATAATAATTAATGTTAAGAAAAACATTTTACTTAAATAATACCCTAAGTGCGCCCCTGTGCACTCAGCCTAATAAACAATCTACATTTTATCTTTGAAAAATATAATTCTCACAAATTTGTAAAGATGTAACATAAATATCTAATCAAGGGTCAACCTTAAATTTGTTAGTCTAGACGGTAAATCGATAAAAAGAATATTTCTTAGTTTCTAAGACGATACTAAAGCGATTAGCTTACTTATCACACATAACACATGTAAGGAAAAGTCAACATAATATGAAAAGATCACCAATTTCTAAAGCAAAACACAATTATGTGCTATTAAAAGTGACAGTTATTATAATGAATAACTTCCCTTAACATGAAAATTAAAAGTTTTGGAAATCACAAGGCAAGATAATGGCCAGACGATAACTTAATTTTTAAGTTATCTAAAAGCCACTCCACACAGCTTAAAACTAATAATTAGTTCAATTCCCTATCTCAAAAGAGCCGGATTGTCCTATGTATCCCATAGTCAATACCCCACTCCAATTAACAGAAATCAAATCCATAAAAAGGCAGGAAAAATCCAAAAACGAGTTAGTTCTTCCGAGAGAGACATATAATTTTTCTTCAATTAATAACGACCGTGCGTGTGTCTTCAATTTTAAAATATTCATCTAAAGTCAATTAAAATCAGTTTAAGTAATTGTTAATAGTAATTCGACCAAATAATTAAATTCAATTCTTCTTTCGGAAAGTGCTCAAAAATTCAAATTAATATTTTTTTTCGTTTAATTTAATTTCATTAAATTAAAAGTGATACTTATAATTTTTTCTCATTTCTGAGTGTCATAAATTAAATTAATACAAATCTCATAAAGTGGTTAAAATAACTCGATTGTTAAAGTTTTATGGTGAATTATAAATAATAAGCACATTAAGGATTATTCATCTCTCTACCTCACCATTCAAAGGTTTTCCAACCCACATTGTCATTTGCAAAGGAGGGTCATACAAATAATTACCAGGTATTTAAATAAGTGTAACTAATTATAAAATTGAAAGATTTATTTTATTTATCGGTATATGTGTCTCCCTAAATTCAAACTGGACTTATTAAATTTAGAATTAAATATTTCTTGTAACCTTAATAATTAAGTTAATTAACTTAGATTTGTCTCTTAAAATAAATTGTTGTATTAATGGTAAATAAATTGATTACATTTGAAGTTTATGATCTTTTATTATAAACACTTGTGTTTATATTTGTGAGCTGAAACTGTTTGTCATTCATAATCCTACGCTTCATAGAAGAACACCTGTTTTTCCACGTCTACCTAAAAGGAAAACTAAAGCACCCATTTAGTCAGTAAGTATTTTGAGTTTTGGATTCGTCAACTCTCTATCAAATTCCATCCGATAGTAAACGACGGTCTTGGTGGCAGCTCTAGCAATAAGAAGGGGTTAATTAAAATTAACCCATAATTAAGTAAAGTACAACTGAAAGTCAACGGTGGAATAAATTTCTAATTCATCGCCTTCCGTTTAGTACAAGTTTGTGTTTTCGGCTCTATTTTCTTCAGTCGCACTTTCAGGTCAGCCACCAGTGGATTATGATCGGAGTCAATATCTGCCCCGGGGTAGGTTGTTACTCTTTTAACCACATTCCTGAATCTTTTATTTATCAGGATGTAGTCGATTTGATTTCTCATGGGTTTGCCATTGCAGGCTTCAGCGGGTGATGTCCATGTATAAATGCGTCTTTTGGGTAGTTTGAACCAAGTATTTGTGACAACCATTTCATTTTCTTGGCAGAACTCGAAAAGTCTGTCTCCTCTATCATTGCTTTCTCCCAGGCCGTGTTCCCCGACTAAGTCGGATCGTCTTCCCTTGCCAATCTTGGCATTATAATCACCCATAAGTAGTGTGATTTCGTCCGGTTTTGTGCTTTCCAATGTTTTAGCAAGGGAGTCATAAAAAACTTCCACTTCTCGGTCATATCGTTTATCGGAGGTTGGTGCATATACCTGGACGATGTTGATTCTGAACGGGTGGCTCTGTAATTGAATCATCATTATGCGGTCCGATATTGGGGTGTAGCCAGTGACATATTTGTTGATCTCCTTCGATACAAATATACCCACGCCATTACGATGTTGTTAAAAAAATTGTTAACTCGATAAAATACACAAATTACTTTGAGATATCAAAGTTACGAAATTTAATTTGTAATTTAACATGGTAACTGATGTTTTTTAAAAGCACTTATTTTATATTTTCATTTTAATAATAAAATAACATGTTTGCACTGAAAATTTTTTAAATTGTCATCTTGCAAAAAAAATTGGAAATTTGCGGAATGCCGTGCCGTCTATATGCAATCAAATTTTAACTATGGGCGTAATGAGGATTAGGTACTATTCGGCGCAGCCGATACGACACGATTTTTTCGGCGCGAGCGATGCGACGCAAGATTTTTCAGCGCAGAGCCGATCCGGTGCGGGTTCGATTCGGCGCACGTATTTTTCGGCGCCATACCACTTTCGGCGCAAAGGCCCAAGTCATTTCGATGCAAATATTTTTGACGAAAAACTTATTTATTCATTCATTGGAGCTTATCCATTCCATTCCAAATATTGTTACTTTGTTCCTCTGCGAAGTCTTCACGTTCAAAAACTAACACTAACTTAACGGCAGATCCCCCTCTTTGCGGCAGATCCACCTATTTGCGGCAGATTTAATTGTTTTTGATTAGTTTTCTAAAGAATTATCAAAAACTAACACTAACCTAACGGCAGATCCACCTCTTTGCCGCAGATTTAACTTTACGCGGAGATTTGTTTGTTTTTAATTAGTTTTCTAAAGAAATATCAAAAACTAACACTAATCTAACGGCAGATCCACCTCTTCGCGACGGGAAAGTAATTAAACCAAGGCAAACCATAATTTTTTAAATTTGTCGTTTCTCTTTCCCATTTACGTAGTACCTAAAGGAAATTAACGAATTAAAAAAAAGGTTGAGTTAGCATTTTTCCCATGGTCTATGAGCCCATACGAAATGTTTAAGATCAATTTTGGAATGATGTCCGGATGTGTGTGTGATCATTCCATTGTCAACGTTTTCAGACAAACGCGTGCACCGATTGAGTTGAAATTTTATACACTAGTTTGAAGCAGCTGTCTAAAGAGCTGATTAGATTTTGATTAAAAACCGTCCATTTGTAACCCATTTTTTAGAAGAATGAAAATTGCTAAAGAGCATTGCCGCTTCCCGGTGGAACATATGAGATTAAAAATTATATCACTCGAACGAGATTATTTTTCCGCATCTTATGATACCCCACACTTGATATTTTCCTCTGAAATTATTGTTAGAATGCAAAAATAAAATAAGCGCTATTAAAAGAATATGGTTTGCCTTGGATAATCTTCATCTGTCAGTGATTTGTATTGTTCATTACTATAATTTAGGGATCCGGACAATTAGGCGCGACCGATTAGACGTGGTCGATTAGGCGCTGACCCAATTAGGCGCCGTGCCATTTAGGCGCGGATACAATTAGGCGCAGACCGTTTAGGCGCCAAGCCATTTAGGCGCGGGCCCAATTAGGCGCCGGCCATTTAGGTGTCGGCTGTTGTAAGTCTGTATTTATTTTTGAAAATCACAAAAGTCCATTAATAATTAAAAACAAATAATTCTTCGCAAAAAGTTAAATCGGCCGCAAAGAGGTGGATCTTCCGCGAAGAGGTGGATCTGTCGTTAGGTTAGTGTTAGATTTTGATATTTCTTTAGAAAACCAATATGTAAGATGCAACTTTTGAATTTGAACTTCGCGCCAACGTCCTCTCCAGAAAAACCGCCATCTATTGAGAACTAACAAAGTTCAAATCTAAAATCACACTTCTTCGACGACACGGAAAATAACTTGGACCACCACGTTGTGAAATACCTACGATCGCCATCTAGTAACCAAATTCTTTCTTCCGGTGTACAAAACATAATGTCAAAAACAACTGTAACAAAACAAATGATCGCTCCGAAAGAGAGACAACCATTAACTTCCAACACAAATAAAACTACCAAATTTGGGCATGTCAATTCTTTTATTATCTTTAATATTCTTGTTTGAGGAATTTAACCTGAAGCAATGATTTACCTAAATCGTGACCTAATAAATCTGTAGATTTAATTACCCTGAAAGTCGATTTGTTTTAAATCGCTTTATTGATTTCGATAACTTTTAAATTCTTGTTTAGATTCAATCCTTTGGATTGTTATAATCTTTTCTTCATGTACTTAGTACATTTTATGAAGATTGAGGGAAGCCATGTGTTTTATTGAAACACTAGCTGTTAATGGAAAAAAATACCTTTTTAATCTACCTTTAAATAACAACCCTTGAATTACAATTTACTACCTAATTAATTGTAACTTATTTAAACTCAGCTGAAACAATAATTTGTATATGGCTTGCTGGTTTAAATCAAGGAATCCTTCGTTGGTTTTATAGTGGCTAAAATATTATATATCTCGCCGGGTCCAACGTTCTTCTAAAAAACATGAGAGTTACAGCTGTTCAAATACAAATTAAAATCACAACCTAATTCAAACAAGTTCAACCATCCTGTATTTGAATACAAAAGATACCTAATTTACCAATGTTAAAACCCAGAACTAAGTTACGACAACTTAATTAACAACAAATCTTTGGGAACAGTTCAATGTAATTTGCTTTATGGTTTGCATTTAAGCAGAGTAGTCGTGAGTGATTTATTTTCCACGCTACTAGGGGTTGTTTATATTCTTTTACCCAAATCGGCAAAGCTAAATGTACACGTAACGAACCCAAAACCATTGTTTTAAATAAGTCAATCATCTACCACGATATAAAGATTTGTAAACTTATCGTACATCATTACGCAGCCTAGCGGGGACTTAGTAACAGATTGAATGCATTTATCAATTCTTTTTATCTGCAAACAATTTGCAATAACTTTGACAAACATCCTGTATATAATTATTTACTTTACTAACAGATGACTACCTATTTTAAATAAAGAAACCTCTTATTTATAAATCGAATCTCATTTGAAATTAAAAACACCCTGTATATAAGC
Source organism: Podabrus alpinus (assembly GCA_932274525.1). Lineage (NCBI taxonomy): Eukaryota > Metazoa > Arthropoda > Insecta > Coleoptera > Cantharidae > Podabrus > Podabrus alpinus. The sequence continues at coordinate 67,681,956 of OW026453.1, read as the reverse complement.
ATACTTGCATTTTCTTTGTTTGTATAAAACAAGTTACAGTTAAGGTTGACCTCGACATTCCTAATATCCCTTACCGTTAAGCTTCGTTTGCAACCTTGAGCAACAGCTGCCAAACAAAGAAATGTGTCCCTTATTTGAAACTATAAAATTTGACCTTGCAACAAAATTTTCCATAACTATTTCTACATTTAATAATTAATAATTTTAAAATTGCATTATTAAAACTGAATTTAACTATAATGTAAAACCCTTTAAAAACAACACTTTTAAGTTTCTATTGTTTTAAACTAAGAAATTCTGTTAAACACGAATCAATTACATTAAAGTAATTTTTGCCCAAATTTGTAAAGAAACTTATTAAAATAATGCATAAATTATACCTGTTAATTAAACACCAACACACTAAAATAAAGCTAACACTCAGAAATATCTGTATTGAAAATAAAGAAATGTTGAACAACTGCTATGTTCAATGGTTTACCCACAAGTGACCGATAGTTTGTTAACAAAGAAAAGACGCCAAGTTAGCAATATTGACACTTAAAGAACCGTTGTCTTTTCCTAATACTAGATGTCGCTCCCAAATATTATTAAAATTGAAATATACACGGAGTACGAAAATATTCTAAACCAAAAGAAGCGGTAAATAAAATTTAAATTAATTTTAAAAAGTCAATATTACAAATAATTAAAAACAAATAAATTTCCACAAAAAGTTAAATCGGCCGCTAAGAGGTGGATCTCGTTAGGTTAGTGTTATTAGCGAAGAATTGTCGCTGCGATGAATTTTCGCACGCGATGAATTGTCGCGGCGATGAATTGTCGTAGATTCTTAGATTATTGTTTATTTGGTATAAAGCTTTCAAAATATTACCTATGTTTATTAAAGTTTGTGTTCTATAAAATAATGTGTAGGTATCATTTAATATAAAATATTCCCAGATAAACTTATAACAGACTAACAATTTAATTTGTTTATGGCCGGCGCCTAAATGGCTTGGCGCCTAAACGGTCTGCGTCTAATGGGGAACATGCATGAATAAAAAAATTTAGTTAAAACAGTATTTTCCGATTAATCCTATATATTAAATATCAAATCAGCAAAAATAACTTCTATTTATTGTATTTTGTTATAAATAATCCATTTTAAAATTCAATGATAATTTAAAATAAATCATATGACCTTAAACGCAACGCGTTTGCTTGCTTGCTTGCAATAACCTCACTTTCTTGTTTACTCTACCCGTGTAGAATACTTTTTTAACTTTTTGTTTTTAATTGATTTAATTATGATAAATAACAGCTTTTAACACAAACAAACTTCAACTTTCAAAGCACAAAACCACAGAACAATAATATAAATGAATGTAAAATTCTGCCTTGTGACGTCACAAGCAAATGGCGACTTGCGCGGTCGTTTCCTTCAATTCAAATTGACGGATTTCTAAATATTTTTTTAATTATTATCAAAACGAAAATAAATAAATTAAATCGTGTACCGACAGCTGGCCCTGAGACACTTGGCCCTGCGACAACTCGCCTCGGACAACTGACCCTAGCGACAACTGGCCCTAGCGACAACTGGCCTTGTGACTACTGGCCTCAGTCTGTATCAATTTATCAGACTGTACTGTATCGGAAAGTAATCTACTTTACCTCTTGATTATTATAACTTGATTATTGCGTTTTGCGTTTTTTTGCGACTTAACACCTTAAAATTTAAAGATGCAAATTAACTTCATATTATTTACCGGTAACTCATAAAATTTGGTTTTAGTAAAAGTTCTCACAGAAATATAATATTTGGCTTCTGGTTAAATAAATAAAGGTGGATCTTCCACGAAGAGGTGGATCTGCCGTTAGGTTAGTGTTAGTTTGTGATATTTCTTTAGAAAACAAATTAAAACAAACAAATCTTCGCGTAAAGTTAAATCTGCCGCAAAGAGGTGAATCTGGCGCGAAGAGGCGGATCTGCCGTTAGGTTAGTGTTAGTTTTTGATATTTCTTTAGAAGACAAATTAAAAACAAACAAATCTCCGCGTAAAGTTAAATCTGTCGCAAAGAGGTGGATCTTCCGCGAAGAGGTGGATCTGCCGTTAGGTTAGTGTTAGTTTTTGATATTTCTTTAGAAAATAAATTAAAAACAAACAAATCTCCGCGTAAAGTTAAATCTGTCGCAAAGAGGTGGATCTTCCGCGAAGAGGTGGATCTGCCGTTAGGTTAGTGTTAGTTTTTGATATTTCTTTAGAAGACAAATTAAAAACAAACAAATCTCCGCGTAAAGTTAAATCTGTCGCAAAGAGGTGGATCTTCCGCGAAGAGGTGGATCTGGCGCGAAGAAGTGGATCTGCCGTTAGGTTAGTGTTAGTTTTTGATATTTCTTTAGAAAACAAATTAAAAACAAATAAACCTCCGCGTAAAGTTAAATCTGCCGCAAAGAGGTGGATCTTCCGCGAAGAGGTGGATCTGCCGTTAGGTTAGTGTTAGTGTTATATATGCACTATAACTAATTCCTCCCTGGGTTAGCCCTGAGCTAACCCAGCAGTTAAGTACCTGAGATTGAAGTGGTACCAATCACACATGTTATAATTTGTCTATATACCTATTACACTTTTATAACTAATAAACATATTTCAACAATTCAACTTTGCGACTTTACATTTCGACTGTGCGATATTTCAACTTACGTTTCAACCTTTCAACATACACGACAAATTGGCGACGAGGATAGATCGAACCTACAATATTTCAATTATACGCGACGGTATTCAACTTAATAACAACTTACGAAAATGACTACTACTATGGAACAAGTTATGGCACAAATGGCGACCATGTTGATGAACATGCAGAAAACACAAACCGAAGCTGAGAATCAAAAAAAGGATGCACCGGCATATTTAGATTTTAAGGAAAACTTACAACCATACGAGGAGAATAATGAAACGTTCGATTCATACTTACAAAGGCTAGATAACCATCTAGAACTAAAAGGAATTCAAGGATCGACGCCTGAATGTGATAAAATTCGTATAAGAATTTTAATTAGTTGTTTAAGTCCAAAGGTTTATACGATACTGACCAAACTTACAGCACCAGATGTTCCAAATACGAAGACATACGCCGATCTAGTTACGCGACTGAAAGAATACCTCTCACCTAAAGCTAGTATAATAGCAGAACAGCATAAATTCACGCTTCGATTACAACATGAAGGTGAGACAATTTCGGATTATGTGGCAGAACTCAAAAAGATGACAATAAATTGCGAATTCAAGTGCGAAGGCTGCAGTGCATCAACAATTAATACGCACTTACGATCCCAATTCATTCGAGGTATCAGAGATAGCAGTAAACGCGAAAAGTTACTCCAACAGGAGACTACAGTCAAATTCGACAAAATGGTGAAAATGGCAAACGTTATAGAAATATCGAAAAAGGAAGCTCAGCAAATGCAACCTGAAAATATTACAATCAATGCGGTACGAAATGATTCGATAAAAACAACCAACTTTTGGAAGGCACAAGATACAGGAGAACGTAAAAGTAGTTACATGTCGCATCTACAAGGGAAGTGTTATCGATGTGGAAAGGAAGGCCACAAAGCCGATACCTGTTACGCTAAACAAAGTTCATGCAACGCCTGCGGAAAAAAAGGGCATATACAATCGGTATGTCTAGGAAAAAAAGAAACTAAATTCAGAAACCAGCGCCAAATACAGAATTGGCGAAAGGATAACTCCAGTGACACAGAAGAAGAGGATTTCTGCACAATACGAAAACTAGCAACGGTAAACTCGATCAATGCGGATAACGGTAAGCTAATGATACAAGTACGACTAAACGATAACCAATGCCAAATGGAACTTGATACGGGAGCAGCGGTGTCAACGATGTCACTCAATCAATTTAAGAAGGTATGTCCAGGTATAAAACTGCAAACGACTACGACTAAATTGAAAACGTATTGGCGATTTACATTTAGCAACACGCCACCATACGGTAGAATTTTAAGTTAGAATGCTACGTATAACATGCGATCAGTTGTCAGTTGTTAACGTTTAAAACGTGTGTTTATAATTTAAAGAAATTGTTACTGTGTGATATTAAGAATAATAGACGAGTAAATAATGTAAATTGTTGTGTTTACTTTCAAATTTATTTCACGAATACGTAGCTTATCGGCCATTGTTTACATTCTAGTGGCGCCACCAACGGTAGGGTAAATCGCCAATACCGGTGAAATTGTCCGATCAATAGGAATAGCAAGCGTCTCAGTACATTTCAGAAACAAAACTGCAATGGGAACAATTTATATTGTGGATGATAAAGTTGATGCAATATTTGGTAGAGATTGGATACGTTTAATGAATCAACGAGTCAAATTAGAAGAGATACAACGAATAGAGGTCGAACAAAATCAAAACCACGAAAAATTAGAGCAATTATTGGAGAAGTATAAAGATGTCTTTTCTAATGACGTTGGGGAAATTCCCAATATTAAATACAAATTCAAGCTCACGGATCCAGCTGTTCAACCGATTTTTATGAAGCCAAGACAAGTTCCGTATGCAATCAGAAGTAAAGTGGAAGAGGAAATTCAACGTCTCGAAAATTTAGGGATTATTGAACAAGTGATACATTCGTCATGGGGTACACCGGTTGTTCCAGTGATGAGGAAGGATGGACGCATACGATTATGCGCAGCCTACAATGCAACGATTAACAAACTCATCAAAGACGATTGTTACCCAATACCAATTATCGACGATATTTTTAATAAGATGAATGGCGGGAAATATTTTTGTAATTTGGACATTTCAAACGCATATCTACACATGCCAGTGGATGAAGAAACTTCGATGTTACAAGCGATATCAACGCATAAGGGCGTTTACAAAGTTAAACGACTCATGTTCGGAGTGAAAACAGCACCAAGTGTCTGGCAGCGATTTATGGATCAAACATTACAAGACCTAGATGGAGTAGTTTGTTTTTTCGACGACATTGCCGTACAGGGCAGTACAGTAGAAGAGTTGTTCCAACGATTGGCAAAGGTAATGGACCGATTACGAAGTAACAATTTACACCTTAATAGAACGAAATGCAGATTTTTCAAAGACAACATTACTTACCTAGGTCATCAAATAGACTGCAACGGATTGCACACATTACCAGAAAAAATAGACGCAATCATCAATACTTCAAAACCACAAAATGTGTCACAACTACGTACATTTTTAGGATTAGTGCTTTATTATCAAAAATTCTTGCCCAACATAGCAACAAAACTGCACCCATTATACAAACTATTGAAAAAAGACACGCCGTTTCAGTGGAATAAGGAATGCGATGAATCATTTAACTCACTTCGAAAAGATATAACAAGTACTAAAGTTTTGGTACCTTACGATTCTAAATTACCACTAGTGTTGGCAACAGACGCATCACCCACTGGTCTGGGGGTAGCAATTTCGCATATTATGCCTGACGGCTCGGAGAGGCCTATCGCTTTTGCATCTCGATCATTAAACACGGCTGAAACGAATTACAGTCAAATTGACAAAGAAGCGACAGCCATAGTATGGGGAATTAAGAAGTTCTTTCAGTATTGTTATGGAAGAAAATTCGTATTGGTAACCGACAATCAACCGTTAATGAGAATCTTTCATCAAAACAAGGATTTATTTACCAGCTACGTCGGCAACCAGATTACTACATTATGAATATTTTTATCTGGGTTCAACTACGAAATTAGATATAGAAGAACACAAGATCATGGTAACGTCGACTATTTATCCCGAGCACCTCTAGAAGTAGCAAAAACAGCATATGATAGAGCAGAAATATTTCAAATAACCCAAATTGAAAACTTACCAATAACGCATAAAGAAATTCGAAAACACACATTGAAGGATACGGAATTGCTTCAAATTTATATGGCCGTAGAAAATGGGACCAAAATACCAAACGGATATGTAATAACCGATTTTACGCTTCAAGACGGTTGTTTATTGAAAGGAATTCGAGTAGCTATTCCAAAACCTTTACGTCACAGAATATTGGAAGAACTTCATTGTGCACATTCAGGAATTGTTAAGATGAAAGCGTTAGCAAGAGGATATGTTTGGTGGCCAGGAATCGACAACGATATAGAAAAAGTAACAAGGGAGTGTACAGCATGTTGCAAAACTCGTAACAATCCAACTAAGATTACTGTACATCCCTGGGATTACGCAACGACACCTTGGCAACGAATACACTTGGACTACGCAGGTCCATTTCATGGGACATATCTACTCATATTGGTGGATTCTTATTCGAAATGGATTGAAGCAATACCGACGAATTCGATCACGTCAACTATTACTATTGATCTTCTACGGGATATGTTTGCTCGATTCGGCTTACCTAATGTTGTTGTGACTGATAATGGAACCAATTTCAAATCCGCCGAATTCGAAAACTTTTTACAACAAAATGGAATTCTACATAAAGTTTCGGCACCGTACCATCCAGCCACAAACGGCCAAGCCGAACGATACGTTCAAACAGTGAAAAGAAGCCTGCGAGCGGCTTTAAGTTCGAATACCGATATAAAATTAGGTCTTTACAAATTCCTACTGCATTACAGGAAGACACCACATTCGACTACCAATATTGCCCCTGCCGAACTTATGTTTAAAAGAAACATTAGATCAAGAATCGATTTGGTACGAAGAAATGTCAGTATTGACATTTCAGAAAAACAATTAACCGAAGGAAATATAAAAGAATTTAAAGCGGGCGACAAAATCCAGGCACGAATATACAATAATCCTGAAAAGAAGTGGTCTTTTGGGACTGTTATTGAAAAAAGAGGTAGGTTAAACTACGATTGCAATATTGAAGGCCGGATACAACATAGGCATGCAAATCAAATGTTACCTCATGAAGGAAGAATGCCTGACGAAGAAGATACAAATTATATTTTGGACGAAGAAAGGGAAGAAACAAGCAATTCTACTGGAGAAACGGAGCAAGAAAACGACCAAGAAGAGAAGGTAAGAAGTTCAAGGCAAGACGATAACCAAAACACCGACGTACAGGAAGAAACTCCAAGTTTAAGAAGATCGACAAGAGTTCGAAAAGCCCCAGTTCGATTGAGCTATTAAGGGGGGGGGGGAGATATTGTTATATATGCACTATAACTAATTCCTCCTTGGGTTAGCCCTGAGCTAACCCAGCAGTTAAGTACCTGAGATTGAAGTGGTACCAATCACACATGTTATAATTTGTCTATATACCTATTACACTTTTATAACTAATAAACATATTTCAACAATTCAACTTTGCGACTTTACATTTCGACTGTGCGATATTTCAACTTACGTTTCAACCTTTCAACATACACGACAGTTAGTTTGTGATATTTCTTTAGAAAACAAATTAAAACAAACAAATCTTCGCGTAAAGTTAAATCTGCCGCTAAAAGGTGAATCTGGCGCGAAGAGGCGGATCTGCCGTTAGGTTAGTGTTAGTTTTTGATATTTCTTTAGATAACAAATGAAAAACAAACAAATCTCCGCGTAAAGTTAAATCTGCCGCAAAGAGGTGGATCTTCCGCGAAGAGGTGGATCTGCCGTTAGGTTAGTGTTAGTTTTTGATATTTCTTTAGAAAATAAATTAAAAACAAACAAATCTCCGCGTAAAGTTAAATCTGTCGCAAAGAGGTGGATCTTCCGCGAAGAGGTGGATCTGCCGTTAGGTTAGTGTTAGTTTTTGATATTTCTTTAGAAGACAAATTAAAAACAAACAAATCTCCGCGTAAAGTTAAATCTGCCGCAAAGAGGTGGATCTGGCGCGAAGAGGTGGATCTGGCGCGAAGAAGTGGATCTGCCGTTAGGTTAGTGTTAGTTTTTGATATTTCTTTAGAAAATAAATTAAAAACAAACAAATCTCCGCGTAAAGTTAAATCTGTCGCAAAGAGGTGGATCTTCCGCGAAGAGGTGGATCTGCCGTTAGGTTAGTGTTAGTTTTTGATATTTCTTTAGAAGACAAATTAAAAACAAACAAATCTCCGCGTAAAGTTAAATCTGCCGCAAAGAGGTGGATCTGGCGCGAAGAGGTGGATCTGGCGCGAAGAAGTGGATCTGCCGTTAGGTTAGTGTTAGTTTTTGATATTTCTTTAGAAAACAAATGAAAAACAAACAAATCTCCGTGTAAAGTTAAATCTGCCGCAAAGAGGTGAATCTTCCGCGAAGAGGTGGATTTACCGGTTACTCATAAAATTTGGTTTAAGTAAAAGTTCTCATAGAAATGCAATATTTGGCTTCTGGCCAGTAGTCCAGTTGTCATAAGGCCAATTGTCGCTAGGGCCAGTTGTCGAAAGGGCCAGTTGTCGACAGGGCCAGTTGTCGCCAGGGCCAGTTGTCGCTAGGGCCAGTTGTCGCTAGGGTCAGTTGTCCGAGGCGAGTTGTCGCAGGGCCAAGTGTCTCAGGGCCAGCTGTCACCAAACCAAATTAAATAGCATTAATTAGTATATTTAGTTATTGTTGATCCAACTACGCTATAAAAAAAATTTTATGCATCTTCCCTATTGTATCTGCACGTAAATGGTACGGTGCCTAATTGGTCCGCGCCTAATTGGCCACGTCTAATCGGTCGCACCGAATTGGTCACGTCTGATCATCAAACCCCTCTCTTATCTATGCATCGCACCTTATCGTGCGCGTCTAATTGACCTAGACCCATGACCTAGACCCACTGGCTCAAGGTAGGATATCAAAATAGTTCTGCGCATGGTAGGCGGAGTTACGACGTCATTCGTGACCATATGCTCATGCGTTGAACTTAAGTTGTCGTAATCTTACGTTGAAGATTTTGTTTTGTGTGTTTTTTCCAAATTATTTTTGATTGTTTTTCGTTACAGTTTATATTATTTATAACTGTAAAAATGAGGTGTGCAGTGTTCGGTTGCAAATCCGATAACAAAAGTAAATCATTTGTGAGAAAAATTGCTTTTTTCTGTTTTCCTCGTAACAATCGCGAATTAAGGTTAAAATGGATTCATTTGTGTTATCGGTCTGATAAATTTAATATTGACAATTCAAGGATTTGTTCGATACATTTTAAAAATGACGATTTTGAGAGAAATTTGAAGCACGAATTGTTGAACTTACCTGAAAGTTCCTTTCGTTTAAAGTTAAAACCTTCTTCGATACCTAGTCAACATCTGCCAAGAAAAAGTTCAAATTCGACATCTACAAAAACCGATGAACGCAAAAATCGTCTTGAAAATCGAAAGAATTTAGAGGAACATGAAACATTGCTCAGTGAAATATTTGAAAGGTAAGTTTTAATATAATAATTAATATTTTTTAATATTCTGTTGAAAATAAAATTAAAAACTTTGATTATTTTATTAATTCTAATTTCATTTATATACGTTCCTGTCATAGGGGTCATCCATTAATTACGTAAGGGTTTTTTGGGGGGGAGGGGGTATTGGATATCTTACGGACCCTTACGTAGGGGGGGAGGGGTCCGACGTATTCCTTACGTAAGTTTCTTAAAATATTTTTTTAAATTAAATTTAACAATCTAATATAATTTTTTTCTTTTTATGTTGGTAATTATATCCAGGTATAATGGAAATATCATATATATTGAAATATATAGTACTTAAAAATCATTAAATATAGTGGCATAATAGTGTGAATTATAGAAAATGGCATCAAACTTTGGTGATCTTTACGAACGGTTTTTCATCTATGTAAATAAAAATTTAATTTAAATTTTTGTATTTATTATTATCTATCTAAATAATATATAAAAATGGATGTATGTGTGTATGTATGTTCCCTATAGACTCCTAAACCGTTTGACCGATCGGAACCAAATTTGGCACAGTTATTATGTAGGTCCCTGCGCATGTTTTTGTATTGAAATAGTGCAAAAATTCGCAAAGGAGAGGAAAGTTGATTTTGAGTAGCCTGCCTTCCTTTAAGGAATCTCGATAATCCATTCATGCGCGTCCCTATGGGACGCGCATGAATGGATTATCGAGATTCCTTAAAGGAAGGCAGGCTGTACTCAAAAACAACTTAAAAAACAATAATGAATGCTGTCAAACTGTCAACCGATCGACAATGCAAATACGCGTGCACGTGCTTTACGTTTCTATTTGACCAATCTTAACCAAATTTGCTGTAGAAGTTATTTACAATGCTACGAAAAACATAGGCTACTTTAGTACCTTGGAGTGAGGCCGAAGGCCGAACAACCACATCCGACACGGTCTAGATGACTAAAGGCGGCCGGTAGGTCGACTGTGCCAGCTAATATAATATATTATTATTCATATTTTATAAATATAAGGGGTGGAGAGGGAGGTAAAAATTAATTTTCTTTTAAATAATCCTTACGTAAGATGTGGGGGAGTGTGCCACAATTTTACGTACCCTTACGTGGCGGGAGGAGGGGGTCCAAAATTACAAAAATCATCCTTACGTAATTAATGAACGGCCCCATAGTATTCTTTTAACCTGGTCACGTGTGACGTCACTCCGCGAACTTGAACGTGTTTAGCGCGCCTTGATATCCTAACCATGAACTAGACCCACTGGCTCTGATCTTCGCAATTGAGTAATGCCATTTATTGTTCCGTTTTTAAGTTATACCACGTAGTCTCATGACATTCCGATTGGGCAGCGTTTCCCAAACTTTTTTAGCCACTAAACTTTTACAAAATTTTTAAAACCTTGCCATTGATTTTATATACTTATAGATGTTGCACGCAATGTTAAATTTGGTTATAAGTTGGAGAACTTTGTACGCCAGATGGTGCTTTAAATCACCTAATCGCCACGCAGCGTACAAAGTTATTACTAACTAGCCATGTACATCTGTTATAATGGTTTCAAACTTAGATATGTACTTACTTAGAGCAGGTAATAAATCCTTTATTGGGGGTTTATGTAGATTATAACAAGGGTTTCTTTTAACAAAAACATTCCTTTATGATTTTAACAATACTGTTTGCTAAGATCCCACTTAAAATTTATTTTTACTTTCGTTTGCTGTTTCGTTTGCAAGATATAGGCATTTTCAAATATTTTTATTTTCAAAAAATTCGTAATAAAATAGCACGGTTTTCAAGAAAGTTTCTTTTTGATCACTCTCTCCTATTTGTTTTGAACATTTTAGTTTAGAATTCGTAATTCCAACGATTTTCAATGAATTCCAAGGATTATTAAAGATTTGCAAGAAACTCCAAGAATTTACAAATGTTTTAAAAAGTTTTCAACAATTTAGTAGGCATTCCAGAGATTTTTAAGGTATTGCAAGATTTCAACGATTTCTAAGGAATTCCTAGTGATTTGCGAAAAATTCCCCGTGATTTTCAACGAATTAAAAACAAAATAAATAAATATTTAAGTATACAAAACTCGGAAAACAAAATTTCAAAGATTTACGTGTACGCTGATATCCAATGATTTTCAAATATTTCCAAGGAATTCCAATGCTTTCCAAAGAATTTGAAAGATTTACAAAGAACACCGAAGATTTCTAAAGAATTCCAAGGATTTACTTTGCAAAATATTTGAAGGAATTCCAACGACTTGCAAAGATTTCCAGGATTCCTCCTATGGAATACGCTTTGGGGTCGTCCATAAATTACGTCACGCTCCTGGGGGGGGGGGGGTCCGACCTTTGTGGCGTTAGGGGTCGGGGGAGGTTCAAAATTGTGACGTCACAATTATAGGTATATAAGTAAATGAAACAATAAAAGTTACAATATAATAATAATAGTTTAAGAATAACCGAAGCCCACGTGAGTCCAAATAATTTTCAAAAAATGAGTGTGAAATTGGCCACCCAAGTGTTTAGTAAAACGTTTTACGCGGGGATTGTAACTGCCGTAGCAACTGGGGATCTGAAAAGCGATACTGCTTTAAATACTGCAAGTTTTTTGTTAAAAATGAATAACCTATTTGATTGTTTAAATTCCAAAGTGTTGTACGAAGCAAATAAATTGAAAGGCGCCATTTGTTTAAAAAATGAGGAATCCCTAAAATATTTAGAAGAATGTTTGGTTTGGATTCGAACTTGGAAGGTTCCAAAAAACACTCCGTTTTGTTTTAACGGATTTCTACAAACAATTAAGGGAATTATATTTCTTTATGGAACGCGATAAAAGAAGATCACAAGTTTCTTTTAACAAATAGGCTTTGTCAAGATCCAATTGAAAATTTGTTTTCCCAAATACGCCATAGAAACGGATATAATCCCAATCCTTCTGCAAAGCAATTTAGGTTATCTCTACAAGGAATTATTTCATCGTGTCTGGAGAAAGAATGCACAACTTCAAATTGCGAGAACGATGAAGATAAATTAATTAATTTGGAAGAAAAAATCGAGTTCTCTGGAGATTTGCCTGTGGTATCAGAAACTATTTCCGATTTTACTGATATCTTTGAAGTGGAAATGGAATCAACATCATCATCCTCCGATGAGGACTGTAGCATAAAGGAAAACTATGAAGCATGCTCAGTGACCTACTTTGCAGGTTATTTAGCTCAATCCTGTATTAAAAAGTTTGGGTGTAAATATTGTGTAGAAGAACTTCAAAAAGGTAACACTGATTTAGTTGATAAGAATGAAATGTTGATTTTGTCTAGGGATTACGGCGTAGATGAAACTAAAATACAATTTTTAAAAAGACGCAGCACTGCTTTCATTCAAATTATCAGCATATGTCTAGGCATATACAACAAGTCCTATTAATAAAATATTTTACACCAGGGGTATTAAAGATTCCATATTTCAAAAAATCGTGAACAATGATACAATTAAAAAGTGGATCACTGACAAGAAGTGTGAAGAACATAAAATTTTTTTAATAAACCGTTTACTGCGAACGAAACTGTTCCGTACATGTAAAATACAGATTGAGAAGAAAGATAAACAAAGTGCAACAAGAAAACTTAATATTTTAAAAAACCAATAATAAGTACATGAAAAATTAGATATTTTCCAGAATTTATTTTGTTGTATAATTTTCATATTAATAAATTTTTGCAAATAACTTTAATTATTATTAAACCTATGAATCTAAAATTTGGTAAATAGAAAAGAAAATTTCAACCTTCAAAGATTGTAATACCTTTTATTAATGGCTTTATGCATCTTTAGGACTTAATGGTATGTCAGGTAAATTTAGGTAATCTTCATAATATAGCTTTTTTTCAAACCAACTTTACTGTAAATAAAGTTGTTAACATTTTAGCTAGGTAGCAGCACTTTATGACAACTTTTTGACGAATAATTTTCTATAACCTACACTCCTATTACGTGCCACATCTATAAGTATATATAATCAATGACCTTGCGGAACCCTTAGAGCTACAAAATGGCACACATAAAAAATGTAAAAACAGAAATTATTTAATAATTTTATTTCCTTGGTCATTAATTTTTCCGGCAAAACCCCACTCAGGGAACCCTCGTTGAGAAACGCTGAAAATGCGCATTGCATTTGTAGTGCATAAATTAGTGCAGAAAGTTTGCAACAGTCATAACCTCAAAATGTTACAATTAAAAGCGTCGTACCGTAAGAGATCTGCTAGTTAACATTAAAATCGCCGAATTATTTTATCAACTTAATATGTTTATCCGATTTTAAGTGTTTTATTTTATTTTAAACAAAAATTTAAACAATGTGTGAGTTCGACAGGAAACTTGTGGACCTTTTACCCAGTTATCCAGCAATTTGGAAAAGAAATTCGGCCGATTTTAAAAATAAAACGATAAAAGAAAATTCGTTCCGCGCATTGGCTAAAGTTTTGAACACAACAGGTATGTTGAAACTCATTTGTAGATAGCACGTTATATATTGTTATTCTCGTCAGTTGAACACGTTCAAGAACGGTACAAGTCGCTGAGGGAGAAATACCGGAAGGAAAAATTAAAGGAGGAACAACGAATAAAATCCGGTATCGGGGACTCCTCTGAAACGTGGGAACTCATGACCGGGTTGCAATTTTTGGATAAAGTAATTCTCACCAGAAAGTAAGTAGTATTTAATCACAAAATTGTTTTTATTTATAATATAATTATTTTTAGAAGTACTACAAGTTATACACCAAAACCACCTACAGAATACGGCAACATTCAACCTATTTTGATTAAACCGAAAGAGTTCAAACCGTTTGAATTTATCGGTGGTAAATATGATTTTTACGTTTTTGTTTTCGTAAAATTGGCAAATTAATTTTTAGATTTACAACCTACACAAACTTTTTCGCAACATTTTAAAGAAGAAAATGAGTTTGATGAAACTGTTATTGATACTCAGTCTAGTTTAACGTTGTTGTCTCCTTCCACTTCAAATCCTTCGCACACTAGCGGTCCGAAGGAAACACAAAAAAGGAAAGTTGCAGAGGTGGATCTCACAAATGTGTTTGATAAAATTAAAGATGTAGTGGAATCGTTGCGGCCAATGGCACCTACGATAACGCCTTCAAGATTTGACTGGGTTGCAAAATATATTGCGGAAAGATTAAATCGGTTAGACGAAGAGGTGGCAGATGAAATGGTGGAAGATATAATACAATTGTTGGCAAACAAGCGACGCACGGCATTAAATTTACCTCATTAGTTATTTATGTCCTAGTTCAAATTAGCTTTCATTTAAGATTGCCTAAGAAAATTAGATTAAATGGTGTTTATCATTGTTAATGTAGTAACTGTCATTGGTCGTTCCGGGTGTGTTTAACAACAAGACGTAAATTGTTCTTATAGTGTAATCTTAAATGAAAGTAGTTATAGCTACAAATATTGATCTCATAAGTTATAATTTTTTAATTAATAAAAAATCAAAATACACTGTTTACATTTTCTTTTTGACACAAAGAGAAATTTAAATGTAAAGAAAAAGCGTTCTTTTTCTCGAAAAACTCGAATAATTGTAAAATGCTACCATCTGGCTGTGAACTGTAAGCCTGTCGAGTTTTCTCTGATAAAAAGATGTATTCTTGTAATTTCTAATTACACCAACGTAGTTCAGTAACTGGCACCGATTCTTAAATCCTTCTGTTACAGTGGTCCAATTTTGTTTTGTAAAGGTTGGAATGTATAGTCGACAGTACTTCATCCTTTTTTTTTGTAGTATTTCAGCCTGTCGATTTTTGCACTCACAAGGCGACGTATTGCAGACAATCTCTAGATTACTAAAACTTGAAAATGTAAACTGTTACCGTGCAATAAATAACTCTAATACAATTCAAACCTTCCTGTTATTAGACGTCTATGTGAGAGATATGGGCAGTTGTTTTGACTTTTTCTGAAGGCAT
Source organism: Podabrus alpinus (assembly GCA_932274525.1). Lineage (NCBI taxonomy): Eukaryota > Metazoa > Arthropoda > Insecta > Coleoptera > Cantharidae > Podabrus > Podabrus alpinus. The sequence continues at coordinate 67,666,621 of OW026453.1, read as the reverse complement.
TTGACTATAATTAAAAACAGATTCATTCCGTACAGACGTGATAGTCTCCTTGTTCAATTTTTCTGTGATTGAGGGGTCTGATCCCCAAAAGTCGTTTCCTTCGAGCTGTCCTTTTTGATTTTGCAGCAATCGCTAAAGTAGCGCTAGCAAGAAGTAGTAAACAAAGGGACAACTTCTTTGCACGAATATTGTTGTCTTCTTGAAGTAGATCCATAACGTTCAAAAACGTACACGCCGTAAATAACACGCTAATCTAGGTTATGTCATTTGGTAATTTGGTTGACAGCTGACAGTACGAAGCTCCATTCTTCATCGCATAGATTGGTGGTTTTAAGAGTAGTACGGCGCAATTTAGCGATTTGCATTGCCGTTGGTGGCGCCACTAGAATCAACGATATAGTTCTGTTTGGACGTATATTTCAGTTTTTACTTTCCCCATACGTATTAACGTATGTATAGGGAAAGTATTGTCATCGGGTCAAAAATCGACAATTGAAATTTTGGTATTAAATGATTCGTTATGATGCCCTGATAACATTTTCATCAATTTTTTATTGATGTCCGTCTGTATGTGTGTAACTCTGTGCGAAAAAATTAGTATCAATCGCACAGCTTAAACCGCTAAACACAATGTCATGAAATTTGGCATGCACGTATATCACGGCTAAACTTAGAGGCCAGATAAAAATGGTAAAAATCCGTTCAAAATTAGGGAAATGGTGGGGACGGGTGACAATGTTCCATCATCGAATTTTAATATTTTTTGGTGACTTTCGGGTAGTTTAATGTTAATAAATGACAGCGGCAACCCTCCTATAGCAGGATAAACCAACTTTTGATAGAGAAAATCGACTTTGAAAGTACATAATTTTACATGTAAACGGGTGGAATCTCACTCATTTTGTTGACGGTACGTGCAAGTTGAACTAGTCTTAGACTTAGCCGTTTGCGGAGAGGCAGTTGCAGCCCGACTCGACTGCATGTAACATCGATTATTTTTTGTTTTTGCGCGCTTTTTTGGGGGTTAAACGTAATAGATAACTGCCGCATACCGCGACTATACTTTTTAATGCATTTTCAAGGGTCCCTAACATCCCGGTTGCATAGATCCCGGTTTTCTTGATCGGTGGCGCTTCTCGTATGTTTAGCCTAGTAACCAGAGTCAAATCCGCTCTGGAGGGGTGCAGAGCGGAGCGGAGCGGCGCCCCGGAAGAGTAGGATTTGACGATGGCTGACCCTCCCTTTCGAATGCACACCCCTAAAATTGGAAGGCAAAAAAAATTTAATTTTTTCACTTTTTCGGCAATACACGGGTTATTTTCCATTTTTTTGCGAATATTTATTACTAATATCTACTAATCACACCCCCACCTTCCCGAATTTCCAAAAATATTTCAAATTGGAGCCAAAAAATTTCACCCCATTTCAAGCGACCGGCCGACGATGTGACACATCGACCCGGTGGTACATCAGCGACCCGTACTATTTCAACTCGCAGCATCTTTCTTATTTTCACACTTTTTTCGAATTTTTTTTTATGATCACCTCCGCGCCGACAAAAGTTATACATTCGCATCAAAACATTGCCAAAAAGGCCGTGATAAACACAAAATTTTTCGAAATTAAAAGTTGGGGGCGTGTCAATAATTCTTCAAGCCACGCGAAAATTATGCCGGCAGCCTATCCCGGCCATGGGTTATGGTTTTTACTCAATTTTCGGTATTAATTCTTAAAAATCCTCAATTATCCACCTCTTATTGTGTACCTTAACCCTTTTTTGACCTATATATCAAGGGATAATTTTTTTCGGATATTCCTTGTCACTTGGGCCATTCACTCTCTCACCCTTTTTTTAATCGTACCCTCTCCCTTTGCACTCGCACACACATTAAACGACAGAGAGAGAAAAGAAAGCACGTCAAAGTTAATATCGGATAATTTAAAAAATTAGGTAATAAATTTTGACAGGCCGTTTGATGGATTTTGATTTTAGCACTTTTTTGTATAAATCTACTCGGAAGCGAGCGCAGCGAGCTTTTTGGTACCGCTGATGGGCCTGGTCAGTCGAGTTGGGCTTTTGCGAGTGCGTACGTACCCGTGCCGACTTGCTACGCCCCCAACTTACCTCTACCAAAGCAAATGAAATTTAAGATATGATTGAAATTTACGATGTGTTTGCGGCGGTGCAGGGTGAAATTTGAAAATGCAGCATATTAAACGAAATTATTGAACCTTTCCACTTGACGAATCGCATTCTACGTTCAATAGGGACCTAATAGGTGCAGTATTGTAGGCTGCCACTTACGCAAATTGTGAATAAAAGTAATTTAGAGTGAGTGTTAATTGCACCGTATGTGTTTAGTGCAATCACTTTATCCAAGCGAGGAATCTTGGATATTTTTTGGAGCGAATGGACTGTATCTTGATTTGTTGAATTAAACACGGTTCTTTCCTTTTTTTCAACTGTATATTTTTGTAACCTTTATAATGTTGATAACGTTTTTCTTTAATTGACAAGATAATATTGTGACTTGTTTTTAAAGTAATTGATGTGACTACGTTTTTTTTTTAACTTTTTTGTTGCCTCACAACCGAACCAAAAAACGGTCGCAAAACAAAATGAAACGCAAAATGTTTGCAATTCTGAACATACCGGCCGGGTTGAAATGTGAAGCATTTAAAGAATAACGTGAAAGTTACAATATAAGATGGTTGTACATTGAGACAAACTTATAGCTAATGGCATAGTAATAAAAATTAAATTGACAGTCAAGTGAAGTAAAAACAATTCATTTTTTTAAAAAATGGAAAATTAAATGTTGCTAAAACAAAAATGAATAAATAATGTTCTCTTCACTACTGTAAGCAAACACAAGTGTTGCACTTTGTATTATTAGTTCTGGTCAGCACTAGGCAGCGGGCAGATTTTCGCGAAAGCTCTTTTTATGAGCCCACTAGCAGTTTGTACAGTCGCGACACGATTAATCCCGTTCGAACCGGGATGTAATGCTACAATTCTTCCTAATTTCCATTTTAATGGCGGTAAATGCTGGTCCTTTATCAGCACTAGAGTGCCTGCTGTCAGATCTGTATGATGCGTCCTCCATTTAACTCGCTGCTGGAGTTCAGAAATGTATTCCAGGCTCCATCGCTTCCAAAAATGTTGCTGGAATCTTTGTATGCGTTGAAACGAGTCGAGCCGATTCTCATTTAGCATCGTAACGTCTGGATCGGGCAATGACGAAAGGGTACGCCCAATTAAGAAGTGCCCGGGTGTTAAAGGCTACAGGTCACTTGGGTCCGCAGTTAAGGCAGAGAGGGGACGGGAATTGAGGACAGCTTCTATCTGGTATAGAAAAGTGCAAAGTTCCTCATAAACTAAGATTTGTTCACCTATTACCCGTTTAATATGAAACTTACAAGATTTAACACCTGCTTCCCATAATCCTCCGAAGTGGGGACTATAAGCAGGAATGAAATGCCAAGTAATTTGGTCAATGCTGACTATAGTAGGAATAGATGATTCCTGGGTTTTCAAGAATTTACCAAGCTCAAACAGTTCATGTTTGGCTCCAATAAAATTAGTGCCATTATCAGAGTAGACATTTGATGGCATACCTCGTCTTGATACGAAGCGTCTGAAGGACATAATGAAGGATTCCGTAGAGAGACTGGTGACCAGTTCCAGGTGAATTGCCTTGGTGGCAAAGCAAACATACACACAGATATAAGCCTTTAAATTTTTGGCTCCGCGACCTTTACGATCTTTTAAATTGATAGGGCCAGCGTAGTCAACTCCAACATGTTGGAATGGAAAAGATTCCTCTGCACGGGCAGAAGGCAATTCACCCATGATGGGCTTCGTAATGGATGGAGAAAATCTGAAGCATCTAACACATTTGTGTACGATTTGTTTCACCAAATTTCTACCCGAGGTGAACCAGAATTTGTCACGTAGGGTAGATAAAAGGAGCTGGGGTCCTGCATGAAGCATTCTAATGTGCTCACGTCTAACTATTAATTTGGCTAAGTGATGCTTGCCGTCAATAATTATTGGATGTCTTTTATCAAATGAGTATTTAGTGTTTTTAAGTCTGCCTCCTACTCGAATTAATCCTTCTTCGTCTACGAAGGGATTGAGATTTATCAAAGGAGATGATGATGTGATCGGTTTTTTCTGTGATAGTAAATTAAATTCAATACTGAACGATTCTAACTGAGATAATTTTATCAACCTTTTGAGTGATACCTTTAATTCTTGAGGAGTAAGAGGTCCATATAATTTAGTTTTAGATAATAAGCAGTTATTACCGAAACGTAGACATACTGCGATTGCTCTTTCAAGACAATGTAGATTAGAGTAGTTTATAAACTCAATGAAATTTTTGTTTAAACTAATGAGAGCCTTTAGGTCCTTTTTGTATTCTGGAAGTTTACTAGAACAAAATTGTGGATTAGGCCAAGAAGGTTCTTCTTCCTGAAGCCAAGTTGGTCCATGCCACCACAAAGTCGATTTCTTAAGCATTTGAGGAGTGGCTCCCCTGGACAACAAGTCGGCGGGGTTAAAATTGGTAGGGACGTGCCTCCAAGAAGAGTTAGCGGTGAGATTTTGTATGTCAGCTACGCGGTTGCATATAAATGTTTTTAATAAGTTGGGACTAGTTTTAAGCCATCCCAATACTATTGTTGAGTCAGACCAGAGAAAGCAAGACGAATTTTGATAATTTATTGATTTTAATACCTTATGAATTAATTTACTTAAAAGCAGAGCACCACATAATTCTAATTTTGGTACAGTTATGGGTTTTAAGGGAGCAACCCTTGATTTAGAGCATAACAAATTTATGAAATTTTTATTGTTTGAATCGGTAGATCTAATATACACGCAGGCGCCGTAGCCTTCGAGTGAGGCATCGCAGAAACCGTGCACTTGTATAAGTGTGGGCTCAGCACATTTGACGTGCCTAGGAATTTTTAATTCATTTAGGCCTATTAGGTCCGATTTGTAAATTAACCAACGTGTTTCTATTTCATTTGGGACTGGATCGTCCCATGCAAGCTTTTCCAGCCATAGTTTTTGCATGAATAATTTTGCAATAAAGGTGCAAGGCGATAAAAGACCAAGTGGGTCGAAAATCTGAGAAATGTCAGATAACATCTGACGTTTGGTTATTTTGTCGGAATGTCGATTAGAAATGAAAAACATAAAATGGTCATCTTGGAAAGACCAAATGAGGCCGAGTGTGCGCGATTGTTCATGATCGCCAAATTCATGTACACCTGGGTGGACGTCATTGTGGTGTATGCCGGTAAGAATGTTCGGATCATTGGAAATCCACTTCCTTAAATTAAAACAACCTGATTTTAAAATAATTGATAATTGTGAGCATAGCTGACGCGCTTCTTCTATGCTTAACGCACCGGAGAGCAAATCGTCAACATAGAAGTCATTTTTGATAATTTTTGAAATTTTAGGTGATGTTTTTTCACATTCATAACCTAATTGGGTGAGAGATCTGATTGCTAGGTAAGAAGCCGAAGCGGTACCGTAGGTAACAATGTTGAGATCATAGTGCTCAATGGGATCTTCGGGAGAAAATCGCCATAAAATCCTTTGGAGTGATCTTTGAGCAGGTTGAACCTCAACTTGCCGATACCTTTTTTCAACGTCGGCTGATATCGCATACGAATGCTGCCTAAATCTTATGAGAATAGTAAACAGGTCTTGCTGGATGGTAGGTCCTACCATCTGAATGCTGTTTAACGAATGACCGGTAGTGGTTGGAGACGAACCATTGAATACCACACGTAGTTTGGTGGTCAGGCTATTGATCTTGTGAACTCCGTGATGAGGAAGATAATAACAGATTTTTACTGTTGGATCAGCAAGCGACATGTGACCCAAGTCAATATATTCGCGCATAAAGTCACAATATGCCCTTTGAAGTGTTTCGTTGACGATTAGTCTCTTTTCAAGTGATAAAAATTGTTTTCTTGCAACGAAAAGAGAGTCGCCTAGAATTTGAGGTGATTCCTTGAATGGAATAGATACAATAAATCTCCCTTTGGCGTCTCGTGTTGTAGTCTTTTTGAAGTGAGACTCGCATTTGTTTTCTTCGCTTGAGAAAACTCTTTCGTTGGGATATGTATCAATTTCCCAGAAACGGGCTAGCTGGTGTTCGATGTCACTTGCAATGTTGAAATGACATTGCACCTGCGCATTGGTGTTAAAACCTGTAGGTCCAGCTATGACCCAACCTAATTTGGTATTTTGGAGTATGGGCAATCCGGGGCCTAACCGAACTTGTCCAATACACATGAGTTCAAAGAATATAGGTGATCCTACCAAAAGATCAATATTTCCTGGTTTATCAAATGAAGCATCTGATAAACGGATGTTTGAAGGTATTTGAATAGCGTTACGTTCTACGCTAAAGCTGGGTAAGGTACCCGTTATCTCGTCGATGACCAGGCATGAAAGTTTTATTTTAAATTCAGAGTGATGAGCCTGTAACTCGACATCACATCTCGATTTGATGTGTGTGTTTGAATTGTTTAATCCAGACACAGAAATGTTAGCATTGAATATCGGTAAATTGAGTTTTTTACATACATCGAGTTTTATGAAGTTGCTTTGAGACCCAGAGTCAAGCAGAAGGCGTATATTTTGGACGTTTCCTAAATGATCAGGGGTCTTAGCCGTAGCGGTAGGCAATAGAATTTGCGTTGTGCTTGTGCAAAAAGCGGAAAGAATTTGACTTGGTTCCTCTGGTGGGGCAACCGTAACAATGTTTGCAACTGGAGGCACCGTACTAGAGGTGTTCTGCCGATTTAAGTGAAGGAGCGTGTGGTGCCTAGCTTTACATACCCTACATGAATACTTGGATTTGCATTGGCTCTTAACATGGCTTGTGGACAAGCAATTGAAACATAATTTTAGTTCTGTGACCTTGTCTGATCTGGCTCTTTGACTTAATTTTATAAATTCTTCGCACTGATTTATGTAATGACTCTGATTGCACATTATGCATGTAGCAGCGCTAATTACGAATGATTTTACCTTTGATTTATATTTAATTGTTGGTTCTGTGTCTCGTTTTGACTGACGTCTTTCAAGACCTTCTAGGAGATTTGCGTGGTTATTTAAAAATTCTTTGAATTCCTCTAAAGTAGGTAAAAGAGATGCACTTTTGTTAAAACATACTTCCCACTCCCTCACGGTGGTATCGTCTAATTTGTTTAATACCAAATAAATTACAACATATTCGAACAGCTGTTCGTTTGTAGCAAGCGATTTGACTGCGGAAATATGCTTAAACAAAATGTCATTTGTTTTCCTCAGACCTACAGAAGATTCTTTATTTTGTGTTTCAAAATTGAGTATATGATCTAAATGGTTTTTGATTATTTGCTTTGGTTGGTCAAAGCGAGCAATTAATGCCTTCCACGCAACCTGGTAATTGGATGCTGTGAATTCCAGCGAACCAATGACTGCTGACGCATCGTGCGTCAAAGATGATTTTAGATAATGAAGTTTTTGAGTTTCGCTCAAGTCCTCATTTTCATGTATTAAATTTAAAAATATGGCTTTGAATTCTAACCATGATTCTATATTTCCGTTAAATTTGACTAGGCTGATTTTTGGCAAATTAATGTAGTGCTTAGCACGTTCATTTCTGCCACAAGATTTATTGCTTATATCTGTGTGTACTGAACCTGCTTCACTAGGAGTAGGAGATGACTCCCTGCTTTGTTTTGAATTTGGCAAAATGCCTTCTTGCAAATCTACAGTTGATTTCTGCATGTGCTTACGAATCATGATTTTTGCAATGCTCGTGTATTCATAAAATGAATTTTCAAATCGAATGAGCTGTTCTTCAGCTTCGTTCGATTCCTGTACGGTAATGATTTGAGCATGAATCCTTTCGAATTTGCTTAGGATATCTGAAATTACTGTTAGTCTTTCCTGCAATTCACAAATGTGTTCAGACGTAACTTCCTGAACTTGTTCATTTAACTTTGTTATGAATGTTATGAATCTGGTTAGGTGGCCTTTCAAGAGACCCCTCTCACGGTTTAATGATTCCATGATTGAAAGTTTTTGTTATCACAGTCGTCATGAAATGTAATTGAATTATTGAAATTAAAATTACCCTTAAAATGTGAAATCTTAGTAATAGGTGATTTAGATATTTGGAACCCCACACTTATCAATAACACGTAAAAGCTATGTGTGTCAGCTGTTTGCTCCGTTGTACAGGAACAATGGCGTTTCTTTGGCGCCAAATAAATTTGATCAATTTACCTTGTGGTGAATCTTGATTGTAATCCACTGAATCCGTGTCGATCGACCAATTTTGAATCCGTGTCGAAGGATCAATGTTAATTGCACCGTATGTGTTTAGTGCAATCACTTTATCCAAGCGAGGAATCTTGGATATTTTTTGGAGCGAATGGACTGTATCTTGATTTGTTGAATTAAACACGGTTCTTTCCTTTTTTTCAACTGTATATTTTTGTAACCTTTATAATGTTGATAACGTTTTTCTTTAATTGACAAGATAATATTGTCACTTGTTTTTAAGGTAATTGATGTGACTACGTTTTTTTTTAACTTTTTTGTTGCCTCACAACCGAACCAAAAAACGGTCGCAAAACAAAATGAAACGCAAAATGTTTGCAATTCTGAACAGTGAGCAAATGTAGTAAATTAACTAAACTTTTTGGAGGTGTCGGTGTGAAATTGATGGTGTGTGAATTCATGATAAATTGTTACGTGACTTAATTGTGTCAAATATTCGGTCTCGCTGATGATTTGCAAAACGTTCATTACATTTTTGTAATTTTTGCAATTACTCGCTTTCGAATAAATTTCACCATTGGAAAATCTTTTTTCTTGCAACTTCACCCGTTATAAGTGAGTCGGACCAATTTTGTTCGGTTACATGTTTTTGGTGGTGGTGGATTACTTTAAAAGTGTTTTGCTATTATATTTTTACGATACCAGTTTACGAATAGTTCCCTGCAGTTAATGTTCACATTTTCGCCAAATTTTGTACCTTTTGGTTAATTGGACATTATAAGTTTGGACCAATTATATGTAAATCGATGAAATTTGCTTCGGTAGAGCTTTTTTACATTTTCCAACGTCCAACTCTCAAGGTTAGTTGTAAATTGCGGTGTAAACATGAGTTTTAATCTTCTCTTTATTTTAGATACAAGAGTTACGGTCGGAAATGTTATTTTACATTTGTTGAGAGCCTTTCGATACCTCAAAATTTCTACCGCAGTAGCAAACAAAGGTTTTATGGAGTTACCGATATGGATTTTATTGTGAATGCCAACACCAAACTAGGATCAGCACACGAAATATGTGTTGTTCTCGAGGACAAATGCAAATGCAAATTTGCAATAATTTTTGCAAAATTATTAAAAAAGATGCCAACGATGTTTTACATTAATCGACCGCTTCCAAACCGATAACTAATACTACTTTTAATTTTATATTTTTAAAATGTATTTTTGAACTTTTTTATATAATTAACCAGGATATTATTATAATTTTTTAGGGTGTGAAAAAATAGTATTAAGCGCACAATATTGTATTTTTATTGTTATTCATTCGTTTTACCGAAAAATAATTTGTGACGCTAGAACTGAATGGGGAAAGTTATGCAATGTTCACATAGCCAATTTTTTTATTTATTACAAGGACTATTGGGATTTTACACTACCGATGGTGGCGCTAGTGTCGACTTCAATATGTCTACGTTAACGGGTATACCTCAGTAGAATGTTGATTTGTTTATACGGGTTTATATAGAAATTTTTAGTTGTTCGTTTATCTGTGTTCAAATAAATTAAAAAAAGGTTGTTTTTCAAAACTGTTTAACATAAGTTTTCTATTGGTAAGTAAAAAAATAATGTATTTATCTGCGTAATAAACAAAAATTAGGTTATATAAATAATGCATGTGTGTTTTTAGATGGTGGCATAGATGTAAAATTTGTAATTATCGATCTGCACGTTGAGGACAATTAAAGCTACATGTAATTACTCATAATCAAGAGAAATCGTTTGAGTGTAACATTTGTGATCCTAAACTCACACAAAAGACGTTCACAAGGACATTTAAAAGCACGTACCGGCGAAAAACCATTTGTTTGTTCTAGTTGTGTCTTTTCATTAAATTGAACAATCGCAAGATTAATAATAAGAATTGTTGCGTTTACGGTTGTCATACTAAGAAAGGACGAGATAATGAGCTAAGTTTTCATTATTTTCCTAAGGACAGGAGTGGCAACGTGTTCATTGTGAATAAATTCGGGATTCGTGAAAAAATTGATCGAAAGAAAGCTTGGGAACTAAAGTTGTTGATGGGAAAACGAATAACACCTTCTATGACAGTCTGTTCTTTACATTTTGAAAACGACGATTATATACTACCGGGTAAGCGTATATTTTTAAGAATATCATTGCACCAGTAATAGATCAGTGTGTTAATTTAAAGTTTTTTTTAGGTTATTCCAGTAAACGACGCAAATTAAAAAGCAACGCTGTTCCTTCTCTGAACTTGCCTAGAAAACATTTTGCAGATGTTCAACCAAAGTGTAGATCGAATCGCTGTGCTAGGCAATCAAAAAATATAGTACAAAATGAACAATCTCCACCAATACCATCATCGAGTACGATTGATGATTTATCAGAAAAATCTTTGCCAACGCCATCAGCAAGAACTAGCAACGATCAGAATATTGATCGTAATATAACAGAAGCGGAAAAAATTGCCATCGACAGTTTACTGCACCTTAATTTACTTGGTATCAAAGTAGCGGTGGATAAAGGTATTCAAGTGAAAAGTGGAGATATATTTACTCCATTTGTTGCTGCCATTGACACTGATTCCAAATTATCGTCGTTAACGGGATTGTCTTCTTTGGTTATGTTGGAAACATTAACTAAATTGGTTGCCAAATACTTTCCTGATGAAAGAACTCATAAGTTGAGCATCAGAGAAAGAATTATTTTGACATTTATCAAAATGAAAACTGGGCTACGCTATGTGGTGATTGCATCATTGTTCATGTCAATTACAAGTAAAACTTGTAAGTGTATCTTCGAGGATATGATTTCAAAACTGGCCTTTATTTTAAAAGAAGCAGCAATACCATGGCCTTCATCAGAGGAATGCAGGCGAAATTTACCGCATTGCTTTAAAAATTTTGCCAATGTAAGGATTATTTTGGACTGTACAGAAATCAGCGTTCAAAAATCGAAACGTTTGTGCTGTCGTATATTGACATACTCGCATTACAAAGGTAATCAGACAATAAAATTTATGACAGGTAACGTAACATTATCATCGGATTTTTATAAACTAATTTATTATTATTAATTAGGTGTTAGTCCTGCTGGCCTAATAACATTTGTTAGTAATGCATATGGGGGCAGATCATCGGATAAGGCAATTTTCGAACAGAGTGGCCTTATCGATAAGTTGGACTACGGACGAGATGCTATGATGGTGGATAAAGGTTTTCTAATAGAAGATATAACTAAGACACACAGGATTGAGCTTGTTAGACCACCTTATCTTAGAAACAAAAGTCAGATGTCCGAAGAAGAAGCAAAGGCGACTGTCGAAATTGCAAAAGCTAGAGTGCATATAGAAAGGACCAATCAGAGAATTAAAGTTTTCGAGATTTTCACTAAGCCCTTACCAATATCACTTGTGAACAAAGTAGAAGATATGTTCAATGTAGTATGTGCAATTGTTAATTTGTCGAAACCAATTTTAGGTGATGATAAATTCAATTAACAAATTAATTAAACTGAACAAGATAAACTAACAATAATATTTTATATTTTTATATCAATTAAGCTTTCAGCGAAGCTTATAACTTATACCAATAATTATTATAAGTTATTAATAACTATAACTAATCACTTATTAAGATAATAAATTCAATAAATAAAAAATTACTACTTAAAATTGATTTATTTATTATTCATACACAAAACGTGTAACATGTGTGCAAAATAATTATTTTTTAATTTGCAAATTAAATCTTGTATAAAAGATTCGTCTCTTTGTACACAAATATTTACGAAATCGTTAGCAAATGATGAATAGATAACAAAATCGCATTCCTTTAAATTTAAAATAGCCATGCCTAACTGCACTTGTGCATAATACATATGCTTCTTTTTTAAAATTGGAACATTGTTTTGAAACTGTAAAAATTTGCAGGACTCCACTATCTGTACTGCTGGGTTTTCTTTGCCTGTAAATATACATAAATTAAAGAGGAAACTAATAAAAATTATATAGTTAGTAGTTACCTTCATAAGGACATTTTATTTCCAGAAGTTTTATTGGCCTTTTATCTTTAAATATAATTCCATCGGGAGTATATGCAAGCCATGGATGTTTTTTGCAGATTACAAGTCCCATTTCAAAAACTTCACAGTTATTCATTATTTTGTAAGCATTTCTTGCAGCACTTTCATATTGTAAACCATGGTCTACATACTTATTATGAAAACTTTTAGGCCAGAAATATTTCTTAGCTTTCATTTCCCAGTTATTCAATTTATATGTATATATGGGATAACATCGGGATCCTGTTATTCGATACTGTCGTTGCTTATGCCAATCTTTGATATTGCTCTTAGTAGTTGCAGCAACTTGGAATATATCAACAGTAGAAATTTCCTCATATTTTCTTTTACAGCATTCATTTGCAAATGCAATGGAAGACCCATATTCCAAATTATTTTCTTCAGCATTACTTAATATAATGTCTAATAATTCGGGATCGACATCTTGCAAATTTGATTCTTGTTCTTTGTCATTGTGAACAACTGCTTCTGTACGACACGCTCTGTAAGAACACAAATATATTAAATTGTTTACTAAAATCTATTGAAAAAAATACTGTGAAAAAAGACAATATTAGTAAACATTACAAGTGATAATGAATTTCCATTCCCCTAGGTCAGCTAAACTAACATCGACTTCATAAAAGCATTACTGTTGTTAATAAATTATTGTACTTACATATGTTTTGCAAGACTAGAATCAAATAAGTCATTGGTTAGGACAGATGAAACGTAATCGTTGTCACGTTCAATTGCTGGTTTCAACGGTTTTGTAATTTGCTTAGGCTCCAAGCACTTGTGGTCGTACAAACGTTGCGGAGCATATTTTTCCACTGCCGTACCTTTATTCCAATAACATTTCATATCGGTCGATGACAACATTGGAAAATCGAATATATTTTTTCTAAAAATCAGATGTTTTGCCTGTTAACAAGTAACAAGTGCACAAAAAGTTTTTACCTTGAACACACAATTAGGACAGCAGCTATATGTTTACAACGTCCTGATTTACCAGCTTTACACGAGCACAAAAATTTTGATGCCTCGGCGCCTGGTAAGTGAATGTTGAGAACTCCTCGAATTTCGTGCGGTTTCTGCGTTAAAGCAGTTGTTTGCAAACAAAGTGCAAATATATTTAACATATTCGTAGTTTTCTCCAAAATCCCACAGGTTATCACGTGATTGGCATTAGCAACAGATTCACCTTCCGTAATACATCTGGATGTTGGTGTTGCCTCTAGGTAATTAAATAGGTCCTTAAATGAAAGCGAACATTTATCTGGACGATTCATTTCGACACGAAGTAAAAATTTCTAAAATATTAATAATTACATTAGGTTGCACTTTATTCATAATAGGTTATGTAGTACTTACCACTGCAAATAACTACTATTATTATTATTATAATATTGTTTTTTAGATTAAACACTGAACTAACAATAAGTACTATTATTATTATAATAGTTTTTTAGATTAAACACTGCACTGAATTAAAAATCTCACAAAATCAAACTCAAACACTATTAACACACGTTAAAAGAAACTGAGGTGTACTCGTTAGGGTAGTTACAATTGCTGTCGTATGGTGGCGTTTGGTTAATGTAAAATCCCAATTATGTGTCACATGACTAACATCAACCAATGATATTACTTAGGGATCCGATCAATTCTAACCAATGGCGTTAGAATTACGCGATAATTGTTCAAGTTGCTTTGATAATTGCACATAATATGCTTCTTTTTGATAATTGTGTACGTTACTTTATAAACTTTATATCATGTGATACATTTGTGGGATATAATTAATTAGATGTTGATTTGGCTGTATAATAATATTTATTAATAATGAATAATATGTACATAAGTAAAAATACGTTCGTATAAAATAGCAGGTCGACCGTCGTTAAATGTCAACCGCTCGGAGTCACAAGCTGTTAAAGACTGCCTACCCTTTGCTGGTCGAGTCCGATGGGTACCTGCATAGACACCCCTCTCGAATACTACCCGCTGGATTGTATCTCTCTCGCTCCTACACATTTTTTATATGAAATAAAAATTCGCCATTGGGAAGATTCGAACCTCGGATATTCTCATTGCTAATCATGTACTATCACAATTACGCCACTGGGGGTGACTTACAAAGTGATGCTTTAAATTGTCAAATCTGCTACATAATAACCATAGAAACACTATTTCTAATAATAATAATTTTAATAATAATAATTTATTTATTTACGGATAAACCAATTGAAACAATACAATACAAAAGCACACACAACAAATCAAAATTACACACTAACTCAATTCCCACATAACAGTCCTCTTGAACCCGATGTAAGACGGGTGAAATAGGTCAAACTGATGGTCACTCTCGTTTGCAACGTTGACCATCCGACACATTCTCGATATTGGGCTATTTAATCCATAGTTCGAACCATGAAACTTCACCCATAGTAACTTCGAGTTCCTAATGGGATGGACTGGAACATAAAACTGAATCAGTGACAACAAAAATTCGCAATCAATCCCGCCATTCACCAAGCGATGGACAAAACACAGATCGGCAACCATTCTTCTATGCTCCAACGATCTGCAGTTGGCTTGAAGAAGACTGGAAGCATAAGAAAAGTCCTCATACTTATGCCCAAGTTTAAAACTAAAGAATCGTAAAAACTTGCGTTCCACAGATTCCAGTCTAGCAACATGGACCCGGTAGAAAGGCGACCACACAGGCGAAGCGTACTCAAGTTTAGATCTAACAAGCGAAAAATATAAAAACTTTACAGTGTTAGCCGAAAAAAGATCACCTTGTCGACGTATAAAGCCAATAGCACGAAGTGCACCGTTGGATATTCTTTCGATGTCATGCTTGAAGGTTAGACATTTATCAAGTCGCACACCCAAGTCATCAATCACGTCAACTCGCGCCAACTTCATTTCTATTTTATTTACTTCATTTATATTTAACCTCCAAATTCTAAAGGGTCATTCACATTCACGTAACGTACGTACCGGACATACAATACGTAACGTAAGGAAAGTTGAAATGCATTGTTTCAAATGCTACCATTTACATTCGAAAAAACATGGCAGACGTAAAGTAACGTAACAAAGAGTTCGTTCAACTTCAACTTGTACGTTATGTTTTCTATGTTTGACCAATGGAGATGCTTTCATTTTATTAGGCAATACCCCTTTTACTGTATTTTCAATTTTAAGGTTAAGTCACAAAAATGAATGCTGTCAAACTGTCAACCGATAGCCAATGCAAATACAGGTGCCCGTGCTTTTCGTTTCTATGTAAATGTAACAAACCGCCCTTTCTTTTAATCATAATCACTTTACAAACATTAAGTTTGTACAGCTAACTTCCGACATAGGTAATTTCTCGTAATAAACCAGCAAAGGCAAAATTAAAATGCCCCTGCTAGTATAAAAATTATAAAGCTTAGGTAAGGTATTTTAAACACCCAGTACATTGATTTAACGAAGAAACGTTTTGCTTTAATTTAAAATATCAGTGGTAGTCAGGGTCCCATTTCGGACGTTCCGGCCGGGTGCGACCACCTGTTTGAAACAGCCACTTCGTCATCCCGGGTCCCGGGTTATTAGTTAAATCAATGCAACTGGTAATAAATAAGTCACTTGTTAGTAAAATCCACATACGAAAGGAAATGGGACATTATGCATGGAAATACCGCCAAAAGAAAAGTATTAATAAATATTCAAATTTGACGAGACGGCGTAATTCCAACTTAACGCTCGACTTCCTTCACAAAATTGGGAAACATTTTTATGAGCTAAGAAACCTAAAACGCCAAAAAGGGACCCGTGAGAAAGATCCTCGAGGCGCAGTAAAATAGTTACACATACGGGGGAAGTAACTTTTGAGATATCCTATATGTAATCCGCCTTTCTTAAAAATTAAGGGAGAAAGCCCCACACCTCATTGGTCAAGCAGCCCAAACCGGAGGCGTGATATTAATATTCAGTAAACGGGAAAAAGTTGATAAAAGGACCGCGGACCCAAAATAAAAGGGCGCTCGTTCGTTCAATCGTCGGTTGACATCAGTCAGGGAGTTAAAAAGTTGAGATCGAATAATATTCGATTGTTTTTTATCGAGAGCTAAGGCCGGGCTCGCATTTCGGCACAAATTTAACTTTAATTATTAATTCGATACTAAGTCGAGTGTAAATTTTATTTCATTCAATTACACCGGCCGACAAATGAAAACATTTTAAACGTTGTTTTGATTTGAGTGAAAAATATCACTAATTTATAGTATTTTGAACACAAAATTATACCTACATAATTACTCTATCACATCAGGTTTTTTTACAAAAAGGAAAAAACGTTTAATTTAAATTTTTAGGAAAAAATTAATTATTATGTTATAAATACATATATTTCAAAACTAACAAAGAAAATATCAAGTACAATAATTGCTACAGGGCTAGTTTGTGTGACATCTCTTACGTTTAGCGATAAAATTACGTCTGGGTGTAATTTTTTTGTGAGAATCATCAATAATATCACGTTTTATTGACCAGCAGTAATCAGCCATCATATTCACATTCCATCGACCTTGGTACCTTGTTTCCATAGTTTTTATGTCTTGGTGAAACCTTTCTCCCTGTTCTTCACTATAATCACCAAGATTATCAGGGAAAAAATCTACATGCGAATGTAAAAAATGGAGTTTTATACTCATATTACACCCCAATTTTTTATACTTATTTAATAAGTTTTCCACAATATTTTTATAGTCAGGGTGTTTGTGATTTCCCAAAAAATTGTTGACAACATCTTTGAACGCCAGCCAAGCTTCTAATTCAATAGTATTTAGTATTGCATCAAATTTTTTATCGGTCATCAAAGATCTAATTTGTGGTCCATCGAACACTCCTTCTTTTATTTTGGCATCTGATAATCTTGGAAATTTTCTACTCAAGTATTTAAAACTATCATTTTCTTTATCCAATGCCTTAACGAACTGTTTCATCATACCGAGTTTAATATGAAGCGGAGGTAATAAAATTTTTTCAGGATCAATTAAATTTTCTCGTATAACATTTTTGATTCCAGGTTTGAGATTTGTACGAGGATTTCATTGTTTCTGAACATAATGCTTTTCTCGTGCTCTACTGTCCCACTCGCACAAAAAACAAGGATATTTCGTGCATCCTGACTGCTGACCTAACACCATAGTTATAATTTTCAGATCTCCACAAAGCTGCCAACCGTGTTCTTCATATTTAATTTTATCTAGTACTGTTTCCAAATTTTCATAAGTCTCTTTTAAATGAACAGAGTGAGCGACAGGAACAGAAGCATACTGATTAGTATTGTGTAAAAGAACACCTTTTAAACTCCGTTTCGAATAATCTATAAAAAGTCTCCATTCTCCAGGATCATATTGCGCTCCTAACTTTTCAATGAGATCAGGAATATTGTGGCAATAAACTAATGATTCTTCTTGACTGAAAAAAGGTACAAATTCTTCTTCACGCTTCCTATACCAAGCAAAATGTGTATCAGGAGCTAACAGGTGTTTTGCATGAAGTCTAGACCCAAGAAGTTGAGCAGATTCTTTAGAAAGATTTAAATCTCTAATTAAATCATTTAATTCACCTTGTGTGAATTTCTGTGGTTGATTTAAAATTGGTTAGAAAACTTCATTTGACTCTTGACTCTGTGAATTTTGTTCTGACGATGTTGAGCTGAGATCAGATATTGAACTTGGAAGGGGCACTGGAATTTCTAGACCGTGTGGAATGGGACGTGTAACTGAGGTTACATTTGCGTAGGCTATCTTATTTTTATTTTTAGCATTAAAACCTTTCACATTGGTACAGCAAAAATAACAATCATCAATATGATTAACTTGCTCTCTCCAAATCATAGGTCTACCAAAAGGTAGAGATTGTTTTTTGCGGTATGTCCACTGCCTTAATTGTTCAACACAAATAGTACAAACTAACTGCGGCGTCCACGATTTTAGTTGTATTTTGAAGCCAAAATAAGCATTATACGTATTTTCCACAAACTCAGTTATTTTCAGTTTTTGCTTTGAAGCCATAAAGTTTCCACAAATGTAACAAAATGTATCTGGGCTACTATGACACTTTCTTGAAGACATTATGTTTTTAGACGTTTTTCAACCACAAATCGTTAATTAAATACTATATTAAATACCAAAAGTAAAACGTAAACAATTTTTACAAATAAACACACTGATTTCAGTAAAAAGTTTGTAAACAAAGTAACTATAACGGTTTATTTCCATGTAACGCGTTTCGAAAGGGCGTATCGTTGTTCTAACTAATATATTTTCTCACGAGAGGTCGCTTAATTCAAGAAAAGAGCGCCAAAACTCGATAATTTAAATTATTTTTACTGAAAAATCGAAAATAGCGAATATATTAATTTTACTAAAAATCTGATGTGATACGATAAAATTAGGTCTGATTTCGTAATCAGCACTACAAAATTAGTGGAAAAAATTAATTATATCTTGGACAACGAAAATCATGTCGGCCGGTGTTATCCGGTAATTCGAGGGCGCGATTAAATAATTTCTTCACACAGTGTTCAATATTATCCTTTTTTTTTGGTCATTAAGTTTTAATCATTAAACGAACCGTTTCAAAATAATAAAGTGTAAACAAATTGGGATTACAAAAAGGATCAACCATTTCAAAACCTACTACCCCTGGAGCTAAGGGTTACCGCAACAAATAGGTATTGTGTAACTTGTAATCTGATCACTGAAATAAATTTTTGTATTGTGTATGTGGATTTATGAGCCTTAAATTATAATAATCACCTTGGAAAAAAAACTATAATATTTTTGGTGTAATTGTGTACACTGTAGATTATTCTTGCACAACATATTTGTTTCAATATACGCAATTATACCAAGTTATATCTTTAAATGGTCGTTACTCCAGCGATCGATCAGTAGTTAGCGAAGTGTAGTTATTCCTCCGGCTTTCCCCACGTCTCTGATACAAAAGACACGCTACTCGATCCAACAACACTCCCAAGCTAAAGGATTTAATTAGGAGGCTCTTCTTAATCTTCCACCGAGATCTACCACCTCCAGAGGGTGATTATCCAAGAAGAAAATAGATTAAGTGGTGGCAGCATACTAAATTTAATTAAACACAAAACACCCTTGTTAAAACAGGGTTCCGTTTTGTTACATAAACATAGTAATCTAAGTGGATGTGAATGGCAAATAAAAAACTACGTTTTCTACGTTACGTATTTGTAATATTTAAGTGCAGACTATATATTTTAACGATGTTTATTCCATACTAAATAAATACATAATAATGATCTAACATGTTTGTCAACTTAGGTTACGTTGCCCCCAGTATTACCAACATTGTTTTCTTCCATACTACCAACTGTCGTTGGTTGTACAGGGGCGGACACGACACCCCTCCCCTTCAAGTTGTTGCCCATCACAAAATCCTGGAATCGCCTTGGTGGGTTTCGTGCTCGTGGTCTCATGTCCTGTTCTGTTTGCTCTGGTTTTTCCACATCCGCTACTCTCGATTCTTCCCGTAGGCTGTCGCTTCCTTCGGCATCTTCTTCCGATCCCTCTGTGGTTATTGTTGCTTCGGCATGCTGTTCTGCAGGTATGTTCTCATGTGTATCCACTTCGTCTCGACATCCTGTTGATCTCGATAATACTTGGTCCACATGTCTTTTCACTAATTCTCCCTCTTCTGTGCGTGCATAATACGATAGTGGTCCTGTTGCTTTTGTAATAGTGGCCGGCATCCATTTATTCGACTGTCCGAAACCACGTACATACACCAATTCGTCCGGCGCGAATGTTCTTGTTGGTTTTTCCTTATTTACATGTTTATTCTGTCTCTCTCTCATGTCGTTAGCAAAATCAGGGTGTAAAATATCTAGAGCCGTGCGTAACTTCTTTTTGAATAACAGTTCGGCTGGACTATAACCTGTAACTGTTGATGGTGTACAATGTTGGCTCAACAGAAATCTTGACAATTTTGTTTGCCAGTCCCCTTCGACTAATTTTTTCAGCGCATTTTTGGTCACTTGTACCATTCGTTCTGCCTGTCCATTTGAACTAGGGTGATATGGAGCTACTGTTGTGTGTCGGATACCATTTTTTGCTCTGAACTCCTTGAATTCAGCCGATGTGAATGCTGTCCCGTTATCACTGACCAGTATTTTCGGTAAACCATGAGTTGCAAATAGTTCTCTGAGAACCCTTGTTGTCGCCGCTGTCGATGTTGTGTTCACCGTTCTTACTTCCAACCATTTTGAGTATGAATCTACCACCACTAAAAACGTTTGGCCTTTGAATGGTCCTGCAAAATCAATGTGCAATCTGGTCCAGGGTTCTGACGTCCACTCCCACGGATGAATTGCTGCCTTAGGAGGCATGTTCCTCGCTTCTTGACACGTTACGCAATTTCGCACATTCTCTTCAATGTCTTTGTCCAGGTTCGGCCACCATACGTAGCTTCTTGCCAACGCCTTCATCTTGACTATGCCTATGTGCGCCCCGTGTACTAAATTTAAAATTTGCTTTTGAGCTTTGCTCGGTATCACGACTCTTGATCCATATAATAGGCAGTCTTTGTATACTGACAATTCCATTTTCCGTGTTGCAAACGCCTGAAACTCCAACTCCATTTTTCGTTCTGGCCAGCCCCTGAGTGTCCAATTTATTACTTGTGATACAGCTGGATCTTTTCTTGATAGTTCTGCCACCTTTCGTGCGTCCACCAGCTGTTCCGGAGCGCATTCTATCATCAATACTTCTCTCACGTCTGTGTGCTCGTTTACTGTTTCTGCAGTTGGTAGACGGCTCATTGCATCGGCATGACCTAAGTTTTCTCCTGGAACATATCTGAGTATGTAATTATAATTACTCAAGAATAATGCGATTCTTCTTAATCTTGGTGAAATCATGTCCGGAATTGGTTTATCTTCGCCTAAGATGCCCAGCAACGGCTTATGATCAGTATGTATCTCGAAGGCGTTCCCGAACAAATAATTGTGGAACTTTTTAACTCCTTCGATGATTGCTGCTGCCTCTTTGTCCAGCTGCGAGTAATTTTTCATGGCTTGTGTAAGTGATCTTGAGTGGAACGCCACTGGCATTTGATTCCCCGATTGGTCTGCATGACTTAATACACAACCCAATCCATACGGCGATGCGTCGCAAGATACAATTATTTTCATCTCTGGATTAAAATGCACTAATAACGATTCCGATGATAATTCCGTTTTGAGATTCTCAAATGCTCTATTGTGCGTTTCTAACCATTCCCATTTCGTGTTCTTTTCTAATAATTTATGCAAGGAATTTGCAATGTGTGCTTTTCCCCTGTAGAATGAGTGGAAAAAATTCACTAGACCTAGAAAACTTTGTAATTCTTTCTTACACGTTGGTGTCTTTGCTTGCTTGATTGCCTGTACTTTGTCTTCTATGGGCCTTATGCCCGTACTGTCGATTTTGAATCCCAGAAATTCTACATTTGTAACCCCTATTACACACTTATCCTTTTTTAATTTCAACCCATCTGCCCTAAATCTCTTTAAGACTTCTCTTACTCGATTGTTCAGTTCGCTAGTCGTGGTTGCACATACTAAAATGTCATCAAAATAGGGAAATGTGCCTGGAATACCGCTTAGTCTTGTGTTAATAAACCTTTGAAACAGTTGCGGTGCCACTTTGACTCCAAATTGTAGTCGATTTGC
Source organism: Podabrus alpinus (assembly GCA_932274525.1). NCBI lineage: Eukaryota > Metazoa > Arthropoda > Insecta > Coleoptera > Cantharidae > Podabrus > Podabrus alpinus. Next base: position 67,644,489 of record OW026453.1, on the reverse strand, counting down.
CCGAAAAGTCCCCTTGTGGGTGATAATGGTTTGAAGCTCGCTTGATTTTCGGTCTACCGTCAATTGTTGGTATGCCTGTGCCATGTCCAATTTTGCAAAATATTTAGCACCTCCTAGTGATGCTAATACATCTCCTATTGCTGGCATTGGATATGGATCCGTTCTTAATGCTCTGTTTATCGTGCACCTGTAATCAGCACATAATCGAATCTCACCTGATTTTTTAATGATTGGAACTATTGGAGTTGTCCATGTTGGATGCTCGATTGGTTCCAATGCACCCTGTCGAATAAGTTTTTCTAGCTCGGCCTCCACTTTTGGTCGCAGAGCATACGCAACTTTCCTTGCTCGTAACAATACTGGTGTCACCGCTGGGTCTACGCTTAGCTGGATTGGGGGGCCTTTGAAAATTCCTAGCTCGCCTGAAAACACATCACCGAAATCCTGAACGACTTCCGACAGCGCTCCTCTGTTTTCCATTACGTGGTTAATTCCTGTAACTTCAATTCCCAATTTCTCAAACCAATTACGGCCCAGCAGGTTTGTACCACCCCCTTGTGCGACAATTGTTTTTAACATTACTTTTTTGTTTTTGAACTCGACTTGTACTTGCTGCACCTACAATTCTAATTTAGTTTTGTTGAAAATCTCTAAAGATGGTCTTACATTCTTCCATTTCGCTGTGTATATTTCCGATCTTCTGAAACGTTTCTTCTTTTATTATTGTGTGACTAGCTCCCGAATCGACCTCCATGTCTACTGGTGTTCCGTTAAGCTGCACCGTTGCTATATGTGGTTCGCTCGATATCTTGTTAATTCTTGCGCTGCAGTGATAAATGTAATTTTCTTCATCTGATTCAACAACCACTTGAATCTTATTATCGTCATTTCTTTGATTTTTTCTTTTAAAGCATGCTCTCTCGATGTGGCCCACAACCCCACAAAATCGACATTTTACGCGTTTACACGAGCATGTATTTGGATTGTGCAAATCCCCGCACCTAAAGCATGGTTTTTTTGTTTCTCGTCCGTCTTGATTTCTATCTACACGTGCTCGGTTGGATTTAACTTGATGCACTTCATTATCGATTTCTTTATTTGATTTTCGCAATTCCGTCACGTTTCTGCTTGCTGTTTCTGCTGCTACAGATTCGTCACGCGCGATTTCGAATGTAAGCGATTTCATCGCTAATAATTTGCGTTGCAAACCTTCGTCCCGGATTCCGCACACTAACCGATCACGTAGCATTGTCTTTAGGGTATCGCCAAAATTACACGTTTCACCGATATTTCGCAGTTCCGAAATGTATGTGGTTATACTCTCTCCCGTTCTTTGGTCACGTTTGTGAAATTGAAAACGCTGCACGATTTCTGATTTTTCAGGAGCCAGGTGGTCTGTAAGTAAGCTTACGATTTCTGCGAAGGTTTTCGCACTTGGTTTTGCCGGAGCACATAGCGAGGTTATAAGTTCAAACGTTTCACTACCACAAATGCTCAAAAAAATTGCACGTTGTCGTTCACTTTCCTCGTTTTTTACGTTGTTGGCTTCAAAGAAAAATCTCACCCGCTCGATGTATGTTTTCCATTTTTCTGGCCTCGATGTGTCGAATTCTCCAATGTTTCCAAATGATGTTGCCATTTTTCCTCGTGCACTTAACTCGTTTTGTATCCCGTCGTCGTCGCCAATGTAATATTTAAGTGCAGACTATATATTTTAACGATGTTTATTCCATACTAAATAAATACATAATAATGATCTAACATGTTTGTCAACTTAGGTTACGTTGCCCCCAGTATTACCAACATTGTTTTCTTCCATACTATCAACTGTCGTTGGTTGTACAGGGGCGGACACGACAGTATTGTATGTCCGGCACGTACGTTACGTGGATGTGAATGACGCTTAATGCGTGCAATAGTCTTACCGAATTTATTACGTGCATTATTGATTATCGTCCAATTTGACTACTTTGCTATATTCAAACTTTATTGTCATTAGTAAATGTCCTCATGCTACGCATTCGGACATTTACTTGACAACAAAGTTTTCATAGCAACGTAGTCAAATTGCTACAGATAATCAAAAATGCACTTATGCCCAGTTTCACAAAACTTTTTATAATCTGAGTTTATATAACTCCCCACGTATATAATAAGCGTAGATTATTATTTTTTTGGATTTCACAAACGCTTTTTTTCGGGAGTTTTGAAATCCTTACTTATATTAACAATTTGATTTACATGATCAATTTTTACGTAAATTTGACATAAATGTCAATAATTATTAATAAAATTTTGACGTGTTCTATTTTTAGGGCTAGATGTAGTAACCACCCTGTATATGAAATGTAGTAAACACCCTGTATATGTTAAACAAAACCCATTAATTTTTACGACCTACCACAATCTCTTTTAATTGATTTTAACTGTCACAAAAACTTAAAATAATTTTTATCTTTATTGGATTCATGCAATTCTCGACCTAATGAATTTTAAAAGACCACTGAGTAATTAAAAATATTAGCAAAGATTCAATTAATATATTTAGAAACAATAAATCAATAATTAGAACTTAAAAACCGCTGAATTTGCATTATTTTCATTAAATTAAGATTTACAATTACGACAAAATCAATTGAAATAGACTGCTGTTATCTTTTATCATAGAAGTGTTGAAACATATATAGTTTTAGAAATATAAAAATTAAGCCAAATCGATTCTTTTACTTAAAAAGGAAATTAACTTGACAGAAATATGACTCCTAGGGTCGATGTCTAAGGGACGAAATCCTCATAAATACGACTCAAAAATTAGTAAAATAGTCAGTCTCGCTTTATATTTTCAATAGCTACATATTTCACGTCAGTTTGAATTTTGAATCTAAATTAAGTGTTATATTAAAATATTCATTTTCAAATATCAAATTTTCTATAAGTTATAAAATCATTAAATATTCAATTCTATAAAATTATTAGTTTCGCGATTTCGACATTTACAATATTAAGGAATATTTTTTTTAAGGTAAGAGAATCGATACATTTCTGTTATTTAATTGCACCATTTAATTATATTTTGCACGATTATTTTGTTTTTGTGTATTTAGTTTTTTATTTTGTTTATTACTAATAAAACCCGATTAAATTTATCGTTGTATTTAATTTGGCAAAAGAGTTTATTCCCTACGTCTTCAATTTACCGAGTCACGTCTATCTATGAGTTTGATTATTCTCATATAAATAAAAAATAGTCTGGTGGCAGCTACATTCCCAAAGTCCAACTGTGGAATACTACAATACGAGGCGGATTATTAAGTACTTAGAATGAAACAGAGATGTCACCACTCTGGCCAATTTAGTGTTATTTTTGAGAAGTACCAACCTTGAAAAGTTAAAGTTTCTAATTTCATCCATTTATGTCAAATCGTTGAATTTTGATAGTCATTTAAAGTGAACAATTTGTATAAATTTGCTAAAATGGAGAAAAACGAAAATCGTGCGGTTATCAAGTACTTGTATCTCAAAGGCTTAACGCCTTCAGAAATAGTTACTGATATGAACTCAGTGTTGGGTGAATCTGCTCCGTCGACTGCAACTGTTTATAATTGGTATAATGAATTTAAACGTGGTCGTAAAAGCACAAGTGATGAACAAAGGCCAGGACGTCCAAAAGACGTTGTTACTCCAGCCATTGTCAAAAAAATCCATCGTACTGTATTAAATGATCGAAGAGTGAAATTGCGTGAGCTAGCTGACTTACGTGGAATAACGTATAAAAGTGTTTGGGATGTTTTACATAAAACACTGCATATGAAAAAGTTGTCTGCGAGATGGGTGCCGCGTTTGCTTTCAAACTATCAGAAACGCAATCGAATGGATCTTTCAAAGCAAAGTTTGGAATTATTTCAGCGTAATCCCAAAGAATTTTTGCGCCGATTCATAACCGTCGATGAAACATGGATTCACTACTATACCCCAGAAACGAAAGAACAATCAAAACAATGGATGGAAGCTGGTGAAAGTGCTCCAAAGAAAGCAAGGACAGTTCCATCAGCTGGAAAGGTTATGGCAACTGTTTTTTGGGATGCTCATGGAATAGTGTTAATTGACTTCCTCCAGAAAGGAAAAACAATAACAGGGAAATACTATGCTGAATTATTGGACAAATTAAATACTGCTATCCAAGAAAAAAGACCTCATTTAAACAAGAAAAAAATCCTGTTTCATCACGACAATGCACCAGCTCACACATCAAGAATTGCAATGGCAAAATTGCATGAATTAAGCTACGAATTGCTTCCACATCCACCATATTCACCAGATTTACCTCCTAGTGATTTCTACTTGTTTCCAAACTTGAAGAAATGGCTCGGAGGAAGAAGATTTACGTCAAATGAAGAAGTGATAGATGCAACAAATGCTTATTTTGGAGAGTTTGAGAAATCTTACTTTACCGATGGCATCCAAAAACTTGAACCGCGTTGGATCAAGTGTGTCGACCTAAAAGGAGACTATATTGAAAAATAAAATGAAATTTTCCCAAAAAAATTGTTTTTACTTTCTCATTCTAAGGACTTAATAATCCGCCTAATACCGGCAACAGGTAATAACAACATCACCTACAGCCCCAGGTTGTTAGATAGACACTGTTAAAAATCAAAATAAGATCTCTATTTATCATGCTTCAAATACAATATCTTTAATTTTGTACAATCAATCGTGTTCAAAGTTTTATGACGCAGAAACTTAACGTAATATTTATACAAATCAATTGAAGTATTATAGTACCTTTTTCTACTCTACCTTTGAGGTCGAGTAATTACGGCGTTTTGTTTTTAAGTGGTATCCTCTGTAAAGGATAAATATGGGTTCAATAGGGAAAAGCATCTTGTGATGTTTTTCTTAAACCCATCAACAAACACGGACAACATCTACGTTTTGCAAAGCCAAAATTACATTCAACGGTGTTCCAAGTTGTTATGTAATTATTGGCTTGATATATTGGGATTTACTTTGATGTGGGGGGTTTAAATAAAGGATTAACAAATTTAAAAGTTATACAAGACATCCGCGATGAATTAAAGATCTTCTCCATCAATCAGAAAATCTTGGAGTATAGACAAAACTGGACATCATGCATTGATAGAATGGAGAACGATAAAATGCCAAAGAAAATGCTAACGTATAACCCGAAGGGGAGAAGAGATGTCGGCCGCCCAAGAAAGCGTTGGCGTGATCTATGAAGTCGGAACAGGCAAACACTGCCTATACCTTGAAAGGAAGAAGAAGAAAAGTGATACCACGAAGAAAACTGAAAGTTTAGGGTTATAATCTCTAAAGATTACCAATTACCTTAAGAAACCAAAATTCTCCTCCAAAGCAGTATAATGAAAAAACCAGGAATCTCGGGGATGTGGAAGCAATAAAACACAATAGAGTTGTCTAGTCGACGTTTCGGAGGATATACTCACTCCATCTTCAGGACTATATTAAGGAAGCAAAGTTACAAAGATTACGTGTCAAGGGGCATAAAGTACTCACCAGAACAACAAAAGGTGTAAAACATGTTTATGCTAAGCGGGAAACAAAATAAAGTACGGAAGCCATGACCACATTCAACTGTGTACAATGTAAAAAAATGTAAAAAACAAACAGCCCACATGTAACACATGGGGAGACGTCAAAATAATCTCAAAACAATTAAATATAACAGTAAATAACATTAAAATTTGTAAATAAACTAATAAAACCAAGAGGTTATAACGATAAAAATAATCAAACATAAGATTAACATACAATATGACAATCCGAAAAGTTTCCATACATTAAATTGATAAATTCAAAAATAACCCGCGAACATAATGAATAAAAGCAAACTACACTAGTGAGCACAAGCACCCAACACTGTCGCAAAGGAATTGATGATGGAAACCATCATCAACAAAAAACCGCCAGACTATAAACGAAAACCAAAAAACTAGACGGAAGCCGTGTACCGCACATTACGTAGTGCGGTTTCCTGCTTCCTTAATATAGTCCTGAAGATGGAGTGAGTATATCCTCCGAAACGTCGACTAGACAACTCTATTGTGTTTTATTGCTTCCACATCCCCGAGATTCCTGGTTTTTTTAATTACCTTAAGGTTATGAAATTGATAATGTAAGAACGTGGATTTTTTTACCAAGCGCTGACACCGTTTGTAAGCGCGTGGATTTCTTTCTCAAGATATGCCACTTCCTTTAGTTTGTAGATAGTACGCTGCCACCAGTTTAACCTTTTTGATATACGAGAGATTAAACAAAACCCGTGATATTTTACTCACTTGACCTGATTACTCAGTAGCGGAGAGCGGTTTTCTCGAAGTCGCGGGGAAATGGTATGACAGACAATGCTTGCTCACAGTACAACCACAAACGTGTTGCAAGAAAAGAATTAATTATCCTAGTTCGTTTATTAACTTAATAATTAATACAATGATGAATTCAACTACTGATTTCATTTGTATTTAAAGCAAGACGCCACAAGTAATATTCATAAAAGTTTTGATTTGGATTTGCATGAAATTTCTTAAATACCTTTAGAAGTAGAAGAAGACCTTGCCCTTTCTTAAGGGAGTTCCTTAGGTACTTTTAGTATCCTTTACTCGAGGACATTTTCACTCGATGATACTTCTGCACAACTAATTAATTACTCGGATTCTGATATTGATTTATTAAGCTCCGAACACTTCGAAGTAGGTTTAGTAAATATAATTTAATATTCGCGTACAATTTTATAATAATATTAATTAACTTTTAACTTGTTCTGACTAACTCCCGTATTATTTGATGACTGCTCGCATATTAATCGACAACTACCTTTCGCGTATAATTGACAACTACCTTTCGCGTATACAGTAGAACCTCGATTATCCGGGCCAGCCGGGACCGAGCCTTAGCCGGATAATCGAAAACACGGATAATCCAAAGACCTCATTTTTATTTTTTTTATAATTTATTCAGACAAATACATGTGTAAACATTGCGTTTACGCTTTTCATTAGCACCGGTACGCTGCATTTTGTGCGTCTGTTTACGTTTAACTAACGAGCCGGTCGGCAGTTGGCGAAAATAATAAGTAAACACATAAACGGGGGATTTCCCGAGCCGAACTTGGGTATTCCCCGAGACGAACGCCTGCACGGTGCATTCAGCGTTCATGCGCCAACCTCTGGTCGTCAGCCACGGATAATCCGCGCACGGATGAAATTTTAAAATTCCGCACGGAAAATCCACCGCCCGGATAATGCGCGCACGGATAATCGGGGTTCTACTGTAATTGACAACTACCTTTCGCGTATAATTGACAACTGCTTAATCTTGGCTCTAACATCCCTATTTATTGAAAAGTCCTGTTCCCAAGTGGGATGGTTTTCGCTTAAGACGTGTGAGTATTTTTACTTAATTTGCCCTGTGTTAGAGGCATTTCCCGAAGAATTATTCTAAGCACAGCAGCTGGGCTAAATGTGTGAGAACGATATGTCTTCGATTGTTTAAGTATTCTTTTAATTTTGAAAAGAATAATAGTGCATTGTGTCCGCATGCAGGTGATGCCAACCGCGGCTAAAATTCTATGACTTAACTTTTCGAGCTTCACCCATTAATTCTAATAAAAACTTCAAATATATTTAGTACAAAACACGGATTTGTATAAGCAACTTTAAATCTATTCTTATGTTATATTCTCGCGGCGCCTTTTTGGCAATAACTTTTCATTGACTTTAGGATTTCTTTTGCAATCTGAAAGGATATTACTTGTTTTTGTCGGCACTTGCTATTTCTATATGCGACGGTAAAGGTCTGAGGCCACCGGTTTGGCTTCTTTGCTATCGCATAGAGACCTGAGATTTGAATAACTTAAACCAAACTCAACTGTCAAAACAGTGTGTAGGAACTTCAACTTTTGGGAAATCACGAACATTCTTAAAACATGAAGTTTTATCGATTAAATACGGGTCCAAGTTATTAGTGTACTAAAGTTTTTCCATATACCGCGTTTGCACAATGGGATTTAACGATTTCACATAATCACTTGTATTTGCAGCCATTTGAATTTTACTTTTACGCTTACTTTAACAAAATCAATTATAATGAACATTAACTAATATTACGATGGAGAGGTATAGTGAAGTCAGCCAAGATCCACCCAGGATTGTAGCGCTGGACGACGATGATGATGATTAACTAATATAATAAAAATCCATTTCAGTTGGTAATTTAACCTTTACCAACATTTTCATAAATAATAACACACTTGACCTTTTGATTGGTGATCAATTTTGTGTTAAATATATTCAAAGACGGTCGTTTTATTCGCTAAAAGTCATGCTTTACCCAATTTTACAATCGTTTGCACCGGTCATAATATCAAAAATATTAAATTGACTTTATTTTATCCTTCACGCCAATGCATTCACAAACCACTGCTATACAAAAATTAGGCATATTTATTAATTTACACTGATTTAAACAAAAAAAAAACGATGCACTATTTACGTTGAAATTAAACTTGTCATACAGGCTCTCTTGACAGCTGAGTTTGGTCACGTGATGCACGCGATGTATACAAAGTACCCCGTCTGAGGCTCGCCCCACTAGGACAAGAGAGGAGAGATCCTCACGGATGCCCTAGGAGCCGCGCAGCTTGAGGTGTGCAATGTCAGCGCTACCCCCACATTCCGGAGGGGGGAATCGGAGTCCATTCTGGACATCACTCTGGCGCCCCCACGGGCCCTCCGAAGAATAACAGAATGGAGAGTATTAGAAAAAGAGACGCTAAGCGACCACAAATACATTATCTTCAGCGTGGAGGACCATCACACTGTACCAATAATCCAGACCGTTATAAACAAGGGCTGGCTGTCCCAAAAAATGGATATGGACAAACTGTTGGAGGCCTTCGAAGCGGAAATGCGACGGTGGGGGAGGTGGACGCGGACCAGTTGATGCGCGCGGTGACGAAGGCATGCGACGCTGCTATGCCAAAACGAGGAGCCATGGGCCACAAACCTGTCCATTAGTGGACCTCTGAAATCGCGGCACTTAGAAAAAACGCCAAGCGGCTACAAAGGGCAGCATAAAGAAAAAGAAATCTACCCGGATACGACGCAGTTCTGCACGAGTACCGGCTGGCCAAAACGGAGCTAGCATGGGAAATCAAGAGCAAGAAAAGAAAATGCTAGTTGGAACTGCTGGACCTCCTCAACCAAGATCCCTGGGGAAAAGCCTATAAAATCGTAAGAGGCAAATTAAGGTGAAGGATCATTATTCCAGGACTAAGGCTGATGCACAATTTCCCGGTAACGGCAACGGGAACGGTAACGATAAAGAAGTTAAATGTACGTGCTCTTATGGACCTATGCACAACACGCCGCTAACAAACCGATAACGGTAAGCGCCCGGGAAGCCAAACGGTAAACTTGGTTATTGTTTAACTTTTTTACGGGAACGTTAACACTTCGGGTGCGTTCGACCGCTTTCGACGCAGTTCGTGGATTTGATGCGACATTTTTGTAATGAAAGTTGAAAGTTTAGGTTATTTTTGTTGGTTATTATTATAATTATCGGTAATTATATATATTCTGTGGTTATTGTATTAATATTATTTCTTGATATTAGTTTTCTAATTTACCGACAGCTTATCGTTTGCTTACCGGTCAATTGTGCATCGAATGCTTATTGTTATCGTTTTTCTGTTTACCTTATCGTTACCGTTACCGTTACAGGGCAATTGTGCATCCCCCTTAACTCTACACCGAGTTCGACAGGTGGCCGAAGTGTTATTTCCGGTCCACCCAAAAGCTGTGCATCCTAGACAGCCCACCCCGCAACCCTGGACCCCCTTTACAGAGGAAGAATTTGGGGAGGCCGTTTCTAGTCTCCCAGCAGATAAAGCCCCCGGCCCAGACGGAGTACCGGGAGTGGCACTAAAAGCTATTGCCACGTCGAACAAACGAAGGATCTTGGCCGTCCTAAACGATTGTATCGTAAAGAAAACTTTTCCCGTGATGTGGAAAAGAGCTGAATTGGTCCTCATAAGAAAAGGGAATAAACCGCTATGGGAGCCAACCTTATATCGACCCATCTGTCTGTTGGATCACGCCGGCAAACTCTTGGAAAAAATGATACTCAAGAGGTTAAATGGGGACATCGAGAGTGCCGGCGGCCTATCCGATAATCAATTCGGCTTTAGGAAGGGCAGATCCACGATAGACGCGCTGCAAAAGATCGTCGGGATAGCGCAGGAAGCCAGAAGCGGAACCCGTAGAACAAGGGAATTCTGCCTAATAGTGACGCTGGACGTGCGGAACGCTTTTAATAGCGCAGGATGGCTTCACATCCTTGATTCCCTAAGAGATAGAAGGATAGACCCGCACATTTACAACATCATAACCAGCTACTTGGAAAATCGCGCGATTAGATTGAACAGAGAGGAGGCCACGAACGACGACATGGAAGTGACGAGCGGAGTTCCGCAGGGATCGGTCTTTGGCCCCGTACTTTGGAACTCTATGTACGATGGAGTCCTCCGACTGATACTCCCCATTGGAGCAACTCTGGTGGGATTCGCGGACGACCTAACCTTAATCGTCCGCGATCGAGACGCAAAGGTTGTAGAAGCAAAGACCAACTCGGCTATAAGCGCCATCGTCCAGTGGGTGGAAGAGAGGACTGGCCCTCGTCCCGGCCAAGTTGGAGGCATGTATTGTTTCCGGAAGAAGAAAGGTGCCGACCATCTGCATCCACATGAAACGATCCCCAATCCATCTCGGAGATTCGGTTATATCGGAGTAAGACTCGACAAAAGCCTCAACTTTGCTGAGCACATACTGGCCGTAGTGGCCAAGGCGGAGGCATCAGCAACAACTATCGCCCGCCTGATGCCTAACGTGGGGGGGCCCAAGGGCCTCTAAAAGAAGGGTACTATCCATTATGTGGTCTACTCCATCACGCTGTATGCTGTGCCCGTATGGCATGGGGTACTCGAAATACAAAGAAATAAGATGAGACTCCTAAGGGTGCAAAGACGCGCAACCCTGAGAATAATCAGCACATACAGGACGGTTCCGGCGAGGCTGCACTGGTCCTTGCCTCAACAGCACCGGCGCACCTTCAGGCAGGTGAAAGGGCCAAAACCCACGGGGGACAAGAAGGTTCCAAAGAGGACACCTTCAGCAGGTCGGATCGTAGACAAGGCGGCTCATACCCAACATCAAGACTTGGGTCGCCAGAAGCCATGGAGAGGTGAACTTTCACATGATTCAGGCATTTACCGGTCACGGTTGCTTTAAAACAGAAGTACCTCCATAGATTTGGCCTACGTGAAACCCCCACATGCGGCTACTGCGATGAGAAAGACACGGCAGAGCACGCCCTATTCCACTGCTGGAAATGGGACCGAGCGAGAATATCAACGGAGCTGCAAGTAAACTCGCAACTCACCCCCGACAACGTAGTGCCCATCATGCTGCAAAGCCCAAAAAACTGGGAAGCAGTCGAAGGGCTGATTCATACGGTCATCGGTGAAAAGGAAGCAGCGGAGAGAGAAGAGCAGGCCGCTGAACGCCTAAACTAAAAGAAAGACAACGACGAGAACTGTGCCAAACGTGAATGGCATAAAGCGCTAGCCAGAATGGCTAACCCCCCTGTATCGGAAGTAATGCCTAACGGTGAATTCCTGGTGCAGGGGGTTAGGGGTGAGGTTTTAGTCAGTGAAGTCTGACACTACCCCCTTAGATGGAGGGGGTGTCTCGCACGAGATTTCCTCATCCCTGCGCAAGCTAAAAAAAACCACACTTTGAAAAGTTGTCGTCGCCAAAAATATGGAAAATAATCGGTATAAACTTCGAGATTAGCGTCAGAAAGGAACATCTTCCGTTTGGCCATACCGGTGACGGGACATTGCGCTACCAGGACATTTCGCTCCCGAGCTTTTCGCTACAGGGCACATTTATGTACCTGATTTTGCTACCACTTTTAGCATATTATTTACTTCAATTATTACGGTGCGACCGTTAAATAGTTTTTTGTTTTTATCGTCAAAATTTGTTGATGACATCTGTCACTCATTATATAACAGTGCCGTACGAACTTAATAATTTTTTTACGCCTGTCACTCATTATTGACGTCTGTCACTCATTATAAATGAACAGTGCCGTACGAACTCAATAATTACAAGGTCGTCTCTGTCACTCATAATAAATGATGCTCAACAGTGCCGTACGAACTTAATAATTATTACAAGGTAATGCGGTGCCGCCGCAAATTCGGGGTGCTTTTTGAGCAAAATCCAAATGTGAATTTTGAAGGCAAGGGAAGGACTTTTCGAAAAAACTTTTACTCTACATTTCACCTATAATTCGCCGGTCCGTTCGATTGGTGCACCGGTCGAAACTCTTTGGCAGTGAAATTTGAAAAATGGTTGCTACGAAATAGTTTCGGTCACACCTGCCGCTTGTCTTGCTCGTGGATGTACTGTACGGAGCAGCTAGCTCTTGGGAATTACCCCACGTCGGAGATGCTGGGTTACCTTTCGGTAGTCGTAGGTTCTTAAAAGGAACTTTGCTCTGCTCAATAATTATTTTTCTTGGGCGCCAGCTTCGAATAGAAGCTTTCGCTAAACTGTTGCTTTTATCGGGACAAAAGGAAACTTAAAATAAAATAAAATTGACTGCTTAGAATACACACGTTTAATGAAAACTAACATATAATTAATCGTAAATAAGGTAGACAGATTCTTGGTTACACACAGTAAATGATTTATAATAGTTGAACAAAATTTATATACAAAGCAATCCGGCGAATCAATCGATGTCGCAATGATGTTGCTGAGTGTTGTTCTAGGTGAATCTTTGCACGTTTCTGGTGTGGCTATGAATTTTATTTCTTTATAAAAACTTAGCGTTAAAAAGACGCTCTAACACTACTCAAAAGCAGGAAAAAACTAACTAATAGTCCTACAGGAGGTAGGTTAAAATTAGATAAGCAGGTTACAAAATGGTTAGCTACGTGCGTTATAGATTGGTTGTTATACAATTTATACAGTAAGTGATTCTTTGATCTACTTACTGTTTGTGCTGTCGAGATGTTTACGTTACTTAGTTTGATCAGATCCGATGGCATGCCTTTGTTCCTCATAAAAGTCAACAGGACTTCTGTCGATAAATTTCAATCTAGAAGTAGTTAAGAAAAACACACATGTATAAAATTGTTAAAACCATAAAATTGTAGCTATTGTTTCTGAATTATTTAAAACAGTAATTAAATTCGACATTCAATACCACCAGATTTATTTTTGATTCCTCAGCTGTGCTTGGAATAATGTTTATTGATAATGCACGCAATTTTTGGAAAGTTTTTAAACAGATGTCCACCAAATCGGACGCTCTTGAAATTTCAAGATGGCTAAAATTTTCTTGTTGAAGAACAATTCTGCGCAGATTGGTATGCGGGTGATAGAACCTTTTCTTTATTGGGGTTGTTAGCAACCCTCCGGGTTGTCCACAGTTATTGGGGTTGTAACAAACGTTATAAAAGGATAACTGCAATGCCGTGGTGGCGTTGTATAGCTTGGAATCGGATTTAGGAATTATAACGATCTTATCTTCCCAAAATGGCGTAGCGGCAATTAAAATTATCGAATTCAGAAATCGATTGTTGATCATACAGATCATGTGAGAGCTAAAAGATAACACTTCACTCGTACGCGTTATTTTTATGTTTGTAAAAACTTATAAACTTTGGTTTGATAAATTCGATCAAAACCATTAAAACTTGGATTTTTTGTGAGAGCTAAAATTTCACGTCTATACTATACGAAAGCTGTAAGGCGAACCTTCTGCCTTGGCGCTCTCAAGCCGTCGGCGCGTATTCGAGCTATAAATCGGAAAACTGTATTATCGATCGATTTTGATACTAAAATTGGTGCTCGATACTAAAGATTTATAATGGGTCATATAACCTATAGGCGCTGAGATTCAGAAAATACCGGATTAAATTTATTTACAAGTATACAAAAATAAAGATCAGTTTTGATGAACAAAACTCGCTAGATAAAAATCATACATGGTTCATAAAAAGTTAAAAAAATCTAAAAAAAAAAGGAAAAGAAAAAATATCGTTCTAAAATGAAGGTAACAGAAATCTGTTACATTGGGAGGATAAAAAATTGAAAATATTAAAAAATCAAATATTAATATAGAAGATAGATAGCTGTCGCAATTCACTCAGTGCGGCCTTTAGGCCGCACAACTACGGTCGATAGATAGCTATCGTCATTCACTCAGTGCGGCCTTCTAGGCCGCACAACTATGGCTGACTAGTACTAAAAATAATGAAATAATTCAAAAATGTTTATCTAAAATAACCAACAAACTTTTAAATTACTTATGAGCAATTCCAGGAAGCAATTGAAGCTTATCTTCTGGATTATAAGTTTGAAGCAACGTTTGGATGCGTTGATCCACATCTCGGTATTTCTCTTCTTTAGGACAACAACTCCGCGGTTATGTTGAGCAATTCTTGCGCTACTTAAACCCTTTTCTTTTTAAAGCTGTTATTAAAGACTTGAGGTTTAGATTTAGAGGGACATTACTAATTGAACTTTTCAAAGCGTTATGAAAACCTTCCACATTGTTGTTGGTGCCCGTGTTTCCCAAAGAAATGGGAAACATAGGGTCAATTCTTCCGAGAATCATTGGAAAAGCAAGCCTCTAAAATGCTCAAGTTATCTAACGAAAAATTTCCTGATGTTCAAAATGGAAGTACGATTCGTATTCTTATTACTGCCCTGCTTAGCGAAAGTGTCGTATGTGCAAACATGTCCAAAATGAGTTATTGGTATAGTAGTATTTATACTACAAGTATTCTGCTAACTCTTTATCAAACAAAAACGACATATATCCTATAACTAGTGGAAATATTCGTTGATTTTGTTTGCCGTATGTACAAAATTTGCTGTAAATACTATAGATAAAAACCCAATATCTCAGTATATTAAACAAAAGGTGCAGCATATACTGTGAATATACTGCACTCTTCGTTAGCACGTGTCAGTTACTGCGGTTTTGCTTAGCAAGTTGGGAAGATTGCGCGACGTCGGTTTCTTCATTTATAAGATATTATTAATTGTTAGAACTGCTTAATGGCGGCACTTATAATAAAGTGCCTGTATGCTGTATGAATAAAACATCGTGTGTCGCAAGTAGGTCTTTAAGTCATACGATGTGAATATTCAACCAGTTACTAGGCATAAAGGCAGTACGCACCCAAAGTGTTTTTTTTTCCTGTTTCCCCATTGGGTTAAATCACCCAACGGGGGAGTATACTCTGCTATTGGATACAGACCTAAACTTAAAACTAATTAATTAACATGTAATCAATGTAATACAAACGCAAACTTATAACTAGGGAAAAATGGTAACACTTATTTGGTAGAACTATTAAAACTAAAAATTGATAAAACATGGTAAAACATGGTAATGAGAACAAATAATTACACAAACACATATTAAGGCAAGAGATTGACTGTCCCTGCCCTGTATATGTTTAGTGTAGGTGTTTTTGTAGAGATTAGTCAAGGTGTGAGCCATGGCCAGAACGAGAGAATGAAAGATAAGAAAAACAAAACCGGGTTTGAGCATACAATGGCCCTTCAATATTCGATGTTGGTATGAGCTCAAGCTCAGGGTGGAGTATTAAAATCCTTAAGTGTTGAAATTATATGCTTTATGAAGGTGGTGAAAGAGATAACTAAGGAAGGATGTTTAAGAATTTGAAGGAGGTCGAGTGGGGAAACTGAGTAGAAATTACAGAGAGTAAGATGGTTAAAACGGGAAGATACATAGCGTGGGCAATCGGACAACAAATGTTGTAGAGTTTGTCTACTCCTTGAATCGCAAGGACACACATCAGTAGGGCAGATCTTAAATCTAAATAGATACTCGCGCGAATACGAATGTCCCGTCAATATCTGCGTCAATTCAAAAGAGGTGTCGAAGGCACCTCGGAACAGTCAAACATCTTGCAGTGTAGGTAAGTACTGCCGGGTGGTTGAACCTTGAACGGCATTAATGTACTCAGAATTCCAAGTACTTGCCAGTTCAAGGCGAATCACCCTTCTTGCGTAACTCAGAGGGAACTGGGTGTATGCCAGGCGACTGTGCGACACGGCCGTATCTTTGGCACATAAATCTGCAACCTCGTTCCCTCCTATACCACAATGAGCCTTTACCCACACGAACTTGATGGTCAACTCGTTCCTCAGACGGAGAAGAGAACGATGGATGGAAGTGACCAGGGGTGAAGTACAGCTTCTGTCGCTGATGGAAACAAGCGAAGATAGGCTGTCGGAGAGGATACACGCTGAGTGCACTCTCCTGGGGGAGATCCAATTCAGGGCAGCGTCAATCGCATATAGCTCGGCCTGATAAACACTACAAGTATCGTGTAAGCGATACTTGTGTGTTTCAAGCCGAGACTCGTGGTATATAACGATTGCAGCGCCGACCTCCCCGCCTTCCAGCTTGCTGCCATCAGTAAAAATAGCCACATCCACCCCGTCACAAATTCGATCGACTTCCTTGGAGTCGCCTACCCTGTCGAAAACTATCGTTTGCCTATAGCGGGGATGCAACATCCCTACAGGCGGCGTACGAAGTTGTAGGACGACGTCTTCCGGAAGGCGATTAAAGGTACCATCCACCTTTACCCTCTCTATCTCCGCCACCTCTCTGATCCTTAGCTCTATCGGAGTAAATCCAGCTAAGGCTAACGCAGATATCGCCGAGACCGTACGGAATGCGCGAGTGGCCCTAATGGCGAATGTCCTTTGGAATGAGCGGAGCCAGCGCCGCGCGTAGTTATACTTTAGCACATCACACCAAATATACGCTCCGTAGGTTATGGTGGGTTCTACGACCGCGTGGTATATCGTTTCCACGTTTATTGGGTTGATACCCCACGTCGGTCGCACATACCTACAGAGGTTGTTAAAAATCTTGCTAGCTTTCGCAATTACGTGTTTTACGTGGATGTTAAATTTCAAATTATCGTCCAAAATAATGCCCAAAAGTTTTATAGATTTTTCAAAGTTTAACTGGGAGTTGCCGAAATGAATTTTGCATAGCTTGGTTTTTGGTGTGAAAGCTAAAGTTTGCGTCTTTGGAGCGCTGAATGTTAATTTAACACCAGCGCCCCAATCGCTTATAGAACGTAGCGCAGCGTTGGCCCGTTCCTCCATCTGCATCACACTGGTCGAACTTACGATTAGGAAGACATCATCTGCAAAACTTTGCAAATGACATCCTCCTGGTAAGCCTACATCTAAAAGTTCGTCCAGTATGATGTTCCAAAAAGTAGGCCCGCAAACAGAGCCTTGAATGCATCCCTTCGTCATCCCCTTGTGCGACTTTCCGTCAGCGTAGACCAGCTCAACAGATCGATCTGCTATATAACTCTTTAAGAGATTATACATGTTACACGGCAAAGCAATGTTACGCAATCTGTTGAATAATGCTGGCCACCAAGCGTTGTCGAACGCCGCTTTGATGTCCAGGGATACACCCAATACTAAACATTTACGACTTTTCTCACGTCGGATGATGCTGATGGCATCACGTAGTGCATCCGTTGTGGAGGTTTGTTCCCTGAATCCATACTGTCTAGGATTCCATGCCTGGCGCTGTTGACCAAAGTAGGTCAAGCGTTTTGTAAACAACTTTTCCAGCAGCTTCCCGAATACCGGGAGAAGGCCGATCGGCCCGAACGCCGATAGATTATTTGAATCCGACCTATTCGGCTTCGGCAAGATTTTTACAAAAGCCCTCTTCCACGGTTTCGGAAAGTGGCCGGTTGTCAGGCAGGAATTCATTAGTCTAGTAATGAATTCAGGGTACTCCTCCGCAAACGAGATGCAGATATCCGACGTGAGATTGTCGATGCCGGGCGCTCTGTTTGCGCTCATTGTAATCAATGCCTCCAACACCTCTTCTACGGCGAATTCTTCTTCGTCGGTCGTGTCACATACGTAGGTCGAATCAAACATTAGTCTGAGTTCGTGATGTCTCAATAGGATATCGTCAGTGTCGTCGGGGTAAAAGTGCCGAAGCAGTTTGTCTGCCGTATCGTCACTGTCGCTAGTAAATTTGTTTTCGCACGTTAGTGTCAGCGGAGGGCGTTTAGCGGGAGCATCTTTAATGAGTCTGTTAGTCAGAGACCACACACTTTCCTGGTGTTGCCTATTACAAAAGTCTCTAAAATGTTTTGTAGAAGTTGAGCGTATCAGGTCACGGTATTCTCGTTTTAGCCCCGTTTGGTCTTCTAAAAGCCATGAAATATCAAGGCCTTGTCGAAGACCGGAGTGAATACGGTGATGAATCCTGATACACTGTTTTTTCAAATCTTCCAATTCCTTAGACCACCACGGGTTATACGGTTTAGAGTTTCCACGTATTTTCATTGAGGAGAAACATGATTTGCGTATGTCCTCAGTGAGTTGTTCTACTGTCAGGTCTAAGTCATTTGAAGAAATATTTTCGAAATTTGTAGATAATAATTTAGATGCCAAAACGTTAATTTTTAATTCTTGTTTGAATTTTTGCCAATTGCGATTTTGTTTCGAAATAGGTACGTTGAAGTTTCGATGACTGTGTTTATACAGTCATCTACTAAAATTTTGTATGTAATGGCATTGTGATCAGATGACTGACAGACTGATTTGTCGATAGTCCACAGCGACAAACGGGCGGTGATGCTCTCGGAGGCCAATGTGACATCTATGACCGACGATAGGAGTTTGCCATTCCTGACAACCTCAAATGTCGATGTGCCTCCAACATTGCATATATCCCAAAGTGTTAACGTTCCCGTGAAAAAGTTAAAAGATAACCAAGTTTACCGTTTGGCTTCCCGGGTGCTTACCGTTATCGGTTTGTTAGCGGCGTGTTGTGCATAGGTCCATAAGAGCACGTACAATTAACTTCTTTATCGTTACCGTTCCCGTTGCCGTTACCGGGCAATTGTGCATCAGCCTTTAAGAATAATAACTGTGCATGTCGCGTAAGTAATCAAATTTGCAATTCGAAGTGCCATGGATCACTTTCATGTCAGAATAAAAATTATTAAATTAAAAAATCTAATTTAATTACGTTTAAAATTAAATTTTTTAATATTATTGTTTAAAATTGTTATTAATAAATTATTAAACATTATAATAATACTTCACGTATGGACGATTTGTAAATATAAATATCGCAAAATAAGTAAAATTCCACATTTTTGGTTTTGCTTCCAATCCATTAAATTATGATATCATCATTGTCCGCGAGAGAAAAACAAGGTCATGTGTCTCAGAAATATGAGAACAAAGATCAGTTTCACTCTCTTCGTTGCATAAAAAATTATTCCAAGTGCCTTGAACTTCAATGAGGTTATGTCAAAAAATAAATGATATTTTATTAAAACATATGGATTCTTTATACCGCTTTTACCGAACATAACGGCTAGCGTTCTAAAATTGCTACAAACTTTAAAAATTCATTTTTTGATTTATTCCTCCCCCCCAAACCGTTTGACTGGATTTGCTCTTGAATACACCTTCATCAGCATAGTTCCAATAGTGGCCACTATTCTTTGGTGGCCACTTTTGCAAAATAATATTAAAATTCTGTAAAAAAATACGCAAGGGCTTTTTACTACTAAACTAACGTAGTTTGTGTGATAAATCATAAAGTAAAGTATTCTAAAAAAAATTAAATGAAAACCACAGGAAGACAAACAAACATATTACAGTACAATTTTTCAAAAGATGGTTACTGTTGGTGGTTCTCCGCTTGATTTATATCTAAACTATAATTTTACGATTACTTACGTAGCCTTAAAAATAATCGATAAAAATACCTGATTAATTTTGAAAATTATGCCGCCAATAGAAAAAACGAATGAAGACGTTAATAATCAAATTTTCGGATAGGTGTCATTGCGTGTTTACATTTTTATCTACAGAGGGAGTTTGTACAGCAGCGCAAAAACGGCAGCGCCGATAATGCGATAATTTAACGATGGTAAATACAGGTAAATAGTGAGGCTTCGATGTGTGTTGATTTTACATTTTCAAAACAAAACGGAAATTATACAAATGAATATCAGTGAAAATGGCTGATGAACAGGTATGTTATATTGTTTCAACGTTAAACTATCAAATGCCAACGGTTGACAGTTGTTTAGTTTCAATTTAATTTTAAGATCTGAACGAACTTTTGACTCAACATTCACACACTACAAAAATCACTCAACATGTCCATTATATGTAATTTTGCACTTTTTATTTAATAAGTTAGGTTTTTGTTCAATTAAAATTTAACCACATTTACTTGCTTTATTTACTCGCGAATAATTGACGCAATTGATTTAATTCACCCAATCTAATTTGCTTAAAAATTATGTGCTGTACACTTTTTCCTAATGCTGATTTGAATTTATAGGAAATTATTCAGTTAGAATTGCTTTGCAAGCAACTTTACGAATCTCAAGATACGACTGCACGAGCTGATGCCGAAAAGGCTTTGGTTGTATTCCAAGAAGGAACTGAAGCACTTTCCAAATGCCAATTATTATTGGAACGTGGAGATTCTTGTTATGCCCAATTGCTCGCTGCAACTACTCTCACCAAATTGGTATCACGTAATGCGCAAGCTTTAAGTTTACATCAGAGAGTCGACATTCGAAATTATGTTTTAAATTATTTAGCTACCAGACCTAAGTTACCAAATTTTGTGGTTCAAGCATTAGTGACGTTGTTTGCAAGAATTACTAAACTTGGTTGGTTTGATAGTCACAAAGACGAATTTGTATTTAGAGATGTTGTTAACGATATTAGTAAATTTCTTCAGGTGAGTTTCTTATTTTAGTTATTTCTTTCTTTTAATGTACTCACGACTTCCATCGTGCTTTTGCTCTTCCACAATTCATAAATTCAATATAATATGAAATATTGTCTACGTAGAAGGCGGTACAAATAAGCACATTTGTTGTATAAAAAGTTCACGAGGTGAAACTACAAATTTTATTTGCAAATTTTGAGATATGATCTGACTTGTAAATGTGTTTATTTTTAAAACCAAGGAAGTCTTCCTTGTTATTTTTTGTTTGGTTGTCTTTAAAATAGTTAACAAATGTCCCTATTTATATGATTAATCGAACGATTAATGTAAAAGTATGAATAATTTATGTAACTAATTTGGATCATAAAAACTTGAAAATTATAAAGACAATTTTGTAAAAAAATATTTACAATATTTTGCGGATGTAATTTAAAATTTGGTAAAAGTAGTTCAAACTGCAATTTTAGTCCTGGCAAGGAAGGTTTTGTTTGAAAAAAATCTGGGCAAGCTGCATTTTGTCAGAGATGTACATTGGAGTGTTCTGATGAACCCCCCAAAGGTCCCATAAAATCCCACGCCGGCGGCCCCCACAATCGGGGGTTTTAGCTCCCCCAACGCGATTTTTTGCCGATAACTCGCTTATTTATGCTCGTATGAAAAATTATGATCAGACCATAATTGAAGAGCATAAAATTCTCTATAAAATAGTTTGTTTTCATATTTTTCCATGGCACACTAATACTTAAATTATTGACCGAAAACACGACCCACCCTTAGGGCCGGTTGTATGTCAGTGGTTTAACTCGAGGATCAGCCGAACCTGGTTCAAGTGTTGAACCAGGATCAACGCCAATGCGGTTGTATGTAGGGCGAGTCAACTAATCCGAGAGTTATCTTTAAAATTTATGTTGATACTCCTGAACAAGACATAATATATCCCTAGAAAAACAATGATTTTTAACATTTGACATTCAATGATTCAGTTATACCTTATTGCCTGCGAACAGTGGCGTACCTAGAACTTTTTCCGCCCGGGGCGGTTTCAAATTTTCCGCCCTTATAAAGTCAATCAAATGATGGTTTTTATTAATTGATAAACATAAATAAATAATTGTAATTGAGACAAACTATAGGTGGGGAACTTTCCCATAGTTTTCAAACTATGAACTTTCGAATAGTCAACTTTTGTAGTGAACAAGTTGTTTCTTACAACTTAAAATATAAAATATGTGCCGCCCGGTACGGACCGCACTGCAAATCAAAACCAAGATTTACTTAGTTTAATATTATTTGAACCGAATGTTTTGTCAATCTAAATCTAGCAAAATATTCCTTATCTGACCAATTAACGAAATGATTTGGACGATCACGAAAAACTTGCGGGTTTCTTTGCATGCTTTCTACAAAAATTTCGATGAACTCCATAAAATCTTCGTCGTCGATTAATTCATATTCCATAATAATATAATAAGTTAAATGAAAAAGCTTTTTAATAAATACTGTCGAAATGAAAATTTCGTTTTTGGAAAACATCAGCACTTGCCTCATTAAGATTGCCTTCAATTACATCATACCCCCCACCCAGACTATAAATATTATATTAATTTATGTTCAATGTTTTAAACGCGCGAGTTATTAAATTTAAAGTCGCGGATTTTGACTTTTTAGTTATTAAATTGAATATCAATGACTTTGAATGTCTCCGCGCCTCAATTATTGAAAATAAATATATCTTGTCAAGGACTTTCCAGTAGGAAAAGTAATTTTCGAAAAATTGGCCATACATTTTTCACATTTATTACGGTTTTTGATGTGTTATGAGTGAAAGGTCGCGGCGTACTTTACGTAGTAACTCAAATTAATAAATACTCGTATCTATAAGATTATTTATTCGCCATTTTTTAAATAAACATACTAATCATGTCAAAAAGGGGAGGTTTAAATTATTTCTTGTCCTTCTGTTAATTTAATAATGAAGTACTACTGCATCATCTTCCAACAAACCATTGAAGAATCATAATAAAAAATGAAGTGAAAAACAATAAAAATTATTATTTTAAATTATGATTGATTTAGCTCCTTATTCCAGCATCCAAATACTATGGATTAGTTGTCTTGTACCATGCAAGAACCAATCAAATTAAAGCATTTATACTCTCTCAGTAGTATAGGTATGATCGTACTGGCGCAAAGTAGGGTTCTGCGCATGTCTACTGCGCATCCTCCCAAAAGGAGCCCAAGAGAGGCCCCTAGTGTCGATGACTTGTGTTTACATAAGCACCAGTGACATCATGTTTACATAAACATGGTCGTTATTATGTTTACATTATAAAAGGTGATATCATATTATGATGATATCATGTTTACATAAGCAAGAAGGTAAAAGATTCGAACACGTGGCAAGGTCAAATGACGTCAGCGGGATTTCGGCGCACTTCCGGTCGTCTTTTCCCCGGGTACCGCGAGGGGGCGCACTTCCCCTTCCGACCGGCTCGGCTCGCGGGGGGCGGCGGGGTATTAAAGCGTACTCCCCTATCCGGTAGCATCGCGCAGATTATTTGAATCATTTATGTGAGTGAGTGAATAAATTAAATATATGTAAATGCGTAGTAAATAACAATTATACAACAATATTGTGCGTAAATACAGAGGCGTACCTAGGGGCGGCGGGGGGGGGGGGGGTCCGCCCCGGGCCCCTTTACTGAGGGGGCCCCACCCAAAAATAAATAATTCCATGTTTCTCAAGAAAAAAAAACAGTTTAACATTTTTAACAATAATGATAATTGATGACCTCGGACTGCACGAGTTTGTTCCCTTATTCTATCTATTATTTCTCTGCACAGGACAATAGCTTCTGGAAGACGGTTAGATTAAGGCAAAAAAAAGGCTAGCCACATTAAAAAGTGATAAATGACCTTTTTTTGAGGGTGAGGGGGGGGCTACAAAATAAATCCGCCCCGGGCCCCAAGTGGTCTAGGTACGCCACTGCGTAAATAAAGTAAATTTTTCGGGCACGGGAAATGGTTTTAATAATAAATTAATTGAAATTGCGGCTAAGGTTGGAAAATCAAGAGAAAAATAGATTTTTTCAAAATTTGCCCAAGTTAGGCCCAGTTGTTCAGTTTCGGGTTATCTTCTAACCTGGGTTATTTTCCATAGAAATGATTGTTTCAAGAATTGTTTCCATGGAAAATAATTCAGGTTAAAAGATAACCTAATACTGAATAACTGGGCCTTATAGTATCTTCCAAGTAACGAAACCGAAATTTTGGTTTGAGGTTACAGAAGGTCCGGGCAAGCTGAAATTTGGCAAAGATGTATATTGAAGTGTTCTAATAAACCCCCAAAATGTCTCATAAAAATCCCAAGCCGGCGTTTCCCCAAATGAGGATTTTAGCCCCCTTAGGCCCAGTTGTTCAGTTTCGGGTTATCTTTTAACCTGGGTTATTTTCCATAGAAATGATTGTTTCAAGAATTGTTTCCATGGAAAATAATTCAGGTTAAAAGATAACCTAATACTGAACAACTGGGCCTAAGTGCGGTGTTTCGCCTATAGCTCACGTATTTTTACTTTTACGAAAAATTTCCATTAAACAAAGTTTAATTTGTCTATTACAGTATGTATTGTAGTACTACCTACTGCAGCGCCACAAGTTATAGAGAATTTTATGTTCTTCAACTTTGCTTAATGGCAATTTTTCGTAAAAGTAAAAATACGTGAGCTATAGGCGAAACACCGCACTTAAGGGGCTAAAATCCTCATTTGAGGGAACGCCGGCTTGGGATTTTTATGAGACATTTTGGGGGTTTATTAGAACACTTTAATATAAATCTTTGCCAAATTTCAGCTTGCCCGGACCTTCTGTAAGCTCAAATCAAAATTTCGGTTTCGTTACTTGGAAGTAACTTGGGCAAATTTTGAAAAAATTTATTTTTCTCTTCATTTTCCAACCTTGGCCACACTTTCAATTAATTTATTATTAAAAGCATTTCGCGTGCCTGAAAACATTTCTCTCCCTGTAACGAATCAATATTGTGCCATTTTAAGGGTGGGTCGTGTTTTGGTCAATAATTTAAGTGTTAGTGTGCCATGGAAAAATATGAAAAAAAAACTATTTTATACAAAATTTTATGCTCTTCAATTATGGTCTGATCATAATTTTTCATACAAGCATAAATAAGCGAGTTATCGGCAAAAAATCGCGTTGGGGGAACTAAAACCCCCGATTGTGGGGGACGCCGGCGTGGGATTTTATGGGACTTTTGGGGGGTTCATTAGAACACTCCAATGTACATCTCTGCCAAAATTCAGCTTGCCCGGATTTTTTGCAAATTAAAAACCTTCCTTGCCTGGACTATAAGACAAGACATTTTTTATCAAATTAGCAGTTTTTGTTGTTTTTACAAGCTAACTTGGTGCAGGAATAAGGGGTCCAAGTTATAAAAGGCAATTTCTTTTCATATTGCAGATTCAAATTACGTACATATGAAGTTTTGGTGCATTCTAGAGTATAAAATATTACTTTATTTATTCCTATTTTTGAAATTTTATGTATTTTTATCATCTATCACAGCGTTTCCCAAAGTGTGGGTCGCGACCCGGCACCGGGTCGCAGAAAAATTCTGCTGGGTCGCGGCAAAAATTGTAAACAAAGTTTACTTCATTTACTACTAAAGTTTTAAATGAAGATAATGGTTTTTTAATTACTTATGTTTTTGTTATATAATTATTTTGCAATTTTTGTGTATGAAATAAACAAACAAATAACTTGATTTTTATTAAAAAATAAAATTTGTTTTGTAAATAAATGTTTTTTTTCATAAGGTGGGTCGCGAAACATTTTAAAACCTCGTACCGGGTCGCGGTCAAAAAAGTTTGGGAAACGCTGATTCTATCAACAACATAAAAACTAATAGTACAGGATCATGTGGTTTAAAAAAGGTGTCGCATTAGTTACAAATGTGTGTCATACATTTTTGAATTCGCTTTAAAAAGTGGAATACGAATTGCAATGGTACCAGCCCTCAGTGGTAGCACAGCGTTGTAAAGCCCTTTCGACCATCGCTCAATAATATTGCTGTAACTCCTTTATGTTTTAACCGATTACAATGAAACACATCCTATTTAATAGCTAATTTAATGTTTAATAAATTAATTTCTCGTACTTTTTTACGTCAAGTGCATATTTTTTGAATAAAATCATAAATTAGGAAAAATGAGCGGAAATTCTAAAATCTCGGGTTATTCCATCTCAAATTAACTAAAGAATTTACTCGACCCCCACTAAATTTGACGAAACTTGGTACACAACATCTTTGTAAGAAATAAAAAATACAAATTTAAGGATTTGTCCAAAAAGGCATTTGTTTCCTTGTTTTGGTTCTTCAAAAAGTCGAAAAGTTAGTGTGTAGACTTGTAGAAAAACGACTGTAACTTCATCCAAAGTAGTCTAAATTTAAAAATAAAAAATGTTCTGGAAGGGTAAATGAACGCTCTATTCAAATATTCAGCCACATTTTATTTTTTCAACCCCTAACTGGATTAATTTTCTAATATTAACCCTATTTCATCCCCTATTTCTAAAAGGGTATTTTTATTTTGTTAATTTTTTCACTGTTGTTTTGTACAATTGTGCTGAGCATGCGCACAAAATTTGATCATGGGATGAGTATGGGTTCGGTTAGTAAAAATTAATTAATTATAGCGAGAAACGGACAAAAATAAGTTTCTCGCCGATTTCTCAAGTTTCTTTGTACTTTATGGCAAAATAGTTTAATATAAAAATAGAGCTAATTAAATTCTCTACAAAAAAACTTCTATACATATTTTTCGTCAGATTCGTATTCACATAGTAATAACCGTTCAAAGTGGAGCTAAGTTGCGCAACCACGGTTATATATATTTAAAATGGTCAGAATCAATTTTCAATTAATTGTATAGATTTTCATCATAAATATTTATTTTCTAAATATAAATTTACCACACCATCTATAATTTTGATAAAAATTTTAGCATACTACCACAAAGCAGTTAAATCAAAAATACATTATTTGTTTTTTTTTGTAAACTTAATTTGTTTTTAAGTTGTTTAATGTACATTTTTGATATGTAGGTATATGTATTTAATTTTTTGAAATCAATAAGTTATCCAAATTACCGAATGAAGAAGAAAAAGAAAATATATTAATTTATGTAATATAACAACTTATTATTTATTCATTATCTCCATTGCTACTTGTTTAAAATTTGTTCTTCTCTCACGTCTGTTTTTCTTTTAATTTGAATTTTCTCATGTTTGATTCCCCAACATAAGTCAGCGAATTCGCCAATTCAGTTCATATTTTATCGGCAATGTTTATGTTTATCACGGCATTGCCAACAATGACCACCAGATGACATAACGAAAGTTATCGTTAATCTTAGCTTAGTGCTTGACTTTTTCGATATCGATAAGGTGTAGTTGCAGAATACCAATTTTTACCACAATCGTTAAATTACACTTCTCGATCTCCTACCAGCGCCGTAGCAAGTTCTTCTGGCCCCTGAGGCAAATTTGAATATATGCTCCCCTCCTCCCAAAAGATTCTTATCATTTTTAAAATTTTAAACTATTATTTCTTGGGTTATGTCGAGGTTTAGCTCCCCCATTGCGATCACCCTTGCTGCGGCGTTGGCTTACAGTAATTAAAACAAATGGATGCTTATCAGGAAATCATTTAGGCTGCTGGGTCTGGGGGGTACGGAGTACCCCTCCCCCCAGGTACACTTAATTTATTGCGAAAGGAAAACTTTTACCATTACGTCCCTCGGTATTAAAAAGAATGGTACTGGGATAGTTATGAAAAATATCATCTGCTCCCCCCTATCGGATTACAAACGAAAATTGCAAAAGATTAAACGAAAAATAATAAATTTTGATGGTTCTGAATAATAGCAAGTGTACCTGGGGGGTATTCCATACCCCCGGTCATGCAATATCCATTTTTATCATTGGGAACTTCTGAAGATCTTATATAAAATACGCATAGTATGTCAGAATCACCGTTTCCATGATAACGTAACGCAATACCCCCCTCTTCCCTGAATATGGAGATTATTTTTATCGGTAGGAATTTTTATTTTCAATTTAAATATATTTGAATAACTGTCGCGATAATAACGTGATATTTTTACCGGTTACCCAGTCAGTTAAAGGGAAATGAAGAAGAACGCGGGGGTTGGAATCGACATTCCTAAAATCCCAGTCTTATTATTGGACCAAAATTGAAGAGGAAAAAATTCCCTATAAGACAAGGTTTCAGGATTTACTTCAGATATGAAGTAAATTGTTTTGTTTTGTTCACCATCGATGGTGAAGTTTAAATGTACGAAATTTTTATTCATAATAAGAATTATTCAAAACCTTTCTCAATTGTTTTCTCTGGATTTTCTCTTTATTTCATAAATACTTAGTATGATGTAAGCAAATTTTGTTATTCTGTTTTATAAAAAACTTTGTATTCTTCAATTTTGATTTGAAGATAATTTTCACTAAAATGAAAGTAAGCGAGTTATAGACGAAAAACTACTGTAGAGGATTCAAATTCCCACTTGCGGAAAAGGCCGACAGCGAATTTAAAATTCTTGTGTGGTGGCGAGCCCTTATGAACCCATTGCATGGACTCTTATTTCGTGAGAGGATCCCAGATCCATCTTTATCCATCTTGGGATAAAGCAGTCAAATTCTCCTCGCAAATTTGTCGAGCAGCTTGGGAATCCATTGTGCCGACACTTTGTTCATTCCCAAATCTTCATGTAGAATTTTACAAAAACTCGTTTGTGATATTCCTATTTCTCTACCAATAACTGAAACTTTTACTCGGCGGTTGATCAACAAGAAATCCTTAACTTTGTTGATGATTTCGTCAGTTCGTGCTTGCAGAGGTCTTCCACACTTTTGGTCATCATGAATTAATTTCCTGCCCCATTTGTACTGCTTGTACCAATATTTGATTTGGAAATAGGACGGGCTAGTTTCTTCATACACTTCCACCATTCTCTCATGGGTATTCTTCAGGGTACTGCATTGTTTCGGTAGAAATTCATGACGCTTTTGTGTTCAAGTTTCAAATCACTTATCTTCGCTTCTTTAAACTGCTCTAAAATTATCAAATGTTAAGCGATTGGAACCAAACTTGGAGATGATACTATAAAATGTCATTTCCATAGAAAATAACCCACGGTAAAAGATAATCCAAAACTGAACAACTGGCATTTAAAGATATATTTTGAAAGGAAATTTAACTTTAAATAACTTGACTTCAACACATTTTTCTATAAAGTGCATTCCTTTTTTCGAAAAAACTTCCATATTTTTTGAATTTTGTTAGAAAAGAATCATTTTTAGATCGGAATTTTATATAAAAAACTTTTTTCCTTCAATATTTTATTAAAATAATTATAGTTTCCGTGAAAAATGCCTATGATAATAAATTTTGACGTGAATACGTCTATAAAATCGGTAACGTGTTTAAAAATTTAATAAAAATGTGTAACGAAAATTGTGTGTGTGTACGGAAAGTGTAGAAATGATAAATTTCGAATTGTCATTATTCAGCAAAAGCTTGGATCGAAAATGGGTATCCTGCGACGACGTATTCACGTTAAACCATACGGCCATGTCCCCGAACATAGCCTACTTTAGTTTTTTTGCCATTCCGGGGGTAAAGTACTCACTTTTTACCCCGATTTGCGGGTGTAAAGGGGCACTTTTTTACCATGGGGGAGTAAAGTTAAAAATAGGGGGGGGAGCGGGAGAAAAAAAACTTTTTTTGCTCTAGGACAATAAAAAAATCACTAGATTGCCACGTGATGACTGATAAAAAAGTCACTAGATTGCCACGATTGACATTTCAAACAGTGAAATAAATTGATGAGTCAATAAATAAATAAAAAGTACTTATTTTGGCTACCAAATAATTCTCACGAGGTGCCGTTTTTAAAAATGTCGCCACGTGGTTTCTAGGTTCTCGCTCATGGTACGTCTTGCTGTTTCTAAGGCACAAATGTAAATGAACTGAAATGAACCATTGGTAGAATCAGGGGTGCCAACTGCTATTTGGTAGTAGTTGGTAATATTACTAGTGCTATTTTGTGGTACCAATGCACGAGCACGTGCATTATGAAAAAAATGCGTTAAATTTTTGCTGTAAGTTTCTAAATTGGCGAAGTTCCTACTTTACCTCCCGGAATTGCAAAAAACAGTATATGCACGACGGGAGTAAAGTGACTTTTGGCCCATGGGTAATTGTTTCACTCGGCTGGCGCCTCGTGTAAACAATCCTTTAACCTCGAGCCAAAAAAATGTCACTTTGCTCCCTTGGTGCATAATAGTACATTATGCACCAAGGTAGCAAAGTGACACTTTTTTGGCCCGAGGGTAAAGGATTGTTTACACGAGGCGCCAGCCGAGTGAAACAATTACCCGTGGGCCAAAAGTCACTTTACTACCGTCGTGCATATACTGTTTTTTGCCATTCCGAGAGGTAAAGTAGGAACTTCGCCAGTTTAGAAACTTAAAGCAAAAATTTAACGCTTTTTTTTTATAATACCTACATGTGGTCGATAAATCGCAAAATAGCACTAGTAATATTACCAACTATACTACTAAAAATTACTAAGAAATAGCAGTTGGCACCCCTGATTCTACCAATGCCATTGATTCCAATGCTTCATTTCATTTAAATTTGTGCCTTTGAAAGAGCAACACGTACCATGAGCGAGAACGTAGAAATTGCCGAAAACTTCTCGGATTTTGGTAAGATGTTCGGTATCGCTAATTACGGCCAGATACACATTCATGTAAATGTACAAAAATGATGATTTTATAATAAATTAAAAAATTTAACTTTTACAGATTTTTACTACTAAAAAGTCACCAGTCATCTGGTGACTTTATTTACCGCTCACCCCCCTATTTTTTAACTTTACTCCCGCTCACCCCCCTATTTTTGAACTTTACTCCCGCAGGGTAAAAAAGTGCCCCTTTACGCCCGCAAACCGGGGTAAAAAGTGAGTACTTTACCCCCGGAATGGCAAAAAGTACTATTATATCAGTTTCCTGATTGTTTGCTATGTTATCAATGCAAACTTTATTTCCAAACAATTTAAATACAGGGACTTTGTTGTTTAATAGGAGCAATTTAGGATGTGATGACAGTTCTGTCATTCTGTTTTTTGGCATATTATGTCAAGTAGAAGTTCTACAATTTATTATAATGTCCTCAATTTTAATCGAAAATCGCATGAAAATAATTAAAATCCACTACGAAAATGGTGCATATGTGAAAACCACATATCACAAAATTTCCACGGCGTTCTCAGCAATTGGGTCTATCCACGAGCACCACGTGTCGAATTTTGCGTAAAGATTTGGGTTTAAAACCTTATTATGGTTCAGTTCCAAAGAAACTGTGCACTTTATAGAAAAGAGCATTAGAAGTCAAGTTTAGAATTAAATTGTGTGAAAAAATTAAGATATGTTAAAAAAGTAGGACACTTACAGTGATTTTAGAATTTTCGCTCCTTGTATATGTAAAAAGTAATACAACTTAATTTATTAAAAATTGAATTAGCTATTAAATGATATACCTTTCATTGAAATCGGTTAAAAACTAAAGGAGATACAGCGATATTATTGTGCGACAGTCAAAGGTGTTTTAAGGCGAATCCAATACGGTCTCGGCAATATCTGCGTTGGCCTTAGCTGGATTTACTCCAATCGAGCTAAGGATAAAGGAGGTGGCAAGGGTAGAGCAAGTGAAAATGGATGGTACTTTCGATCGACTTCCGGACGACGTCGTTTTGCAAAATCGTACGTCGCCAGCGGAGATGTTACATCCCCGCTACAGACAAACGATCAGTTTCGTAAAAGCAAGCGACTCGCTGGAAGTTGATCGAATATGATATAATTGATTGATTATGATATATGATATAATATGATATAATTACATTTTAGATATAATTACAAATAAATCCGTTACCAAATTTTTTATCATTTTTTGTAAATCAATTTATTATAAACACCTTAAAACGATTCAACACGCCCTTAGCTAAATTGCTTAAATTTTTAAAATTTATCAACATGTTCAAATTAACATTGTTAATTTATTAACCAATTGAGGGGTCTGGAAGTAAAAGGGTTCAAGTGCACTTTTAATAGTTCTGAGATACATGGCTTTAAAGTTAACTGGAAATTCAAAATTCCAGGAATAAGTTTAGAAAATACAATTTTACGGCCCAAGGGGACGTAAAATTTACTAAAATTATTCTACCTCTAAGTTAGGATATCCTTTTCACGGTCAATGACCCAGACGGTCATTGGTCTAGTAGTTACAGTAATGTACTACTAATGCTATAGACCCCGGTTCAAATCCGGAGAGAGTCAAAAATTTATTTCTGACTTTATCTTCATCTATGGCCGTCTCCGACCACAGCAGTGGCCTACTGTGATTGCTGGTTGAGTTACGGGCGGAGAAATTTCTGGTTCAGGAGCGGACTAGTGAAAGTTTCTTGGCTCTGCTCTCCAGTGAAAACATAAAGGCTATGTGGTCAAACAGCCTGGCATCTTCTTCGACATTGCAGACTCTGTGGATCGGAAGTTAAATCAAGCCGAACACATTCTGTAGCTGCGATGCCTTAGCCCGATCCAGGCTAAAAAACATCTGGGACAAACCCAAAGGGTATAACAAAAAGACTCTCAGGAATATTCTGTGATATGCTAGATAGATGATATCCAATTTGAATCTTCCTGAATATCTAATAGTAGGGGAACAAAAGATCAAAATACTGGTCGCAGTTCAAGAAAGGCCCTTGCGGCCAATCGACCCCTGAGTACATTACCATTAGGATACCCTTTAGGTATGATATTCTGCACTTAATTAGATCATTTCAGGTTCAAGTGCACTTGAACCCTTTTACTTCTAGACCCCTCAATTCTTATTTCAGTTATTAATTTATTGTTCCAACTTATATTCACCACCATTCATCATCACCCCCCATTTATCACCACCATATTGTTATATCACTATTGTTAATTTTGTTTTATAATGTATCACTTTGCATTAATATTCTCCCTCTAGAGAGGAAACAGAAAAAAAACGATGTATGGCTATGGTGACCATATTATTTTTATGAAAAAAAAATACAAAGTACATTTCGGCAAAACAAGGTAAATACCTAAAAAAAAGGTCAACGGCGTACCTAAAAATACGATGATTACGATTGATGACCTTTTTTTTTTGGGTTGCACTCAAGGAAACAACCATGAGGCATGGGGGTCAGGAGTCGGGTGACACCCCCCAGGCTTCTTTGTGATTGAATTTTAAATTTAAATATTTTAAATGAAAAAATAAGTACATTTTTAAGTACATAGGACATCGTTCTAAAAAAGAGTACTGTCCTACAAAATAAGTACAGGTGGTCACCATATGTATGGCACATATTTGTATCAGGCCGAAGTCTCACTGTACCGCTTCCTATTAGCAAATAAAATTTGAACTAATTCAATTGGTTCAAACAGAGTTCAAAGACCCACCCACCCACAAATCAGCAACTTCCATTAGTTAATATTATTTTATTTGTTGGTAGTAAGTGGTGCAGTGAGACTCCGGCCTCATTAAGATTGCCTTCAATTACATCATAACCCCCCCCCCCAGACTATAAATATTATATTAGTTTATGTTCAATGTTTTAAATGCGCGATTTATTCAAAGTCACGGATTTTGACTTTTTAGTTATTAAATTGAATATCAATGACTTCGAATGTCTCCACGCCTCAATTATAGAAAATAAATATATCTTGTCAAGGACTTTCCAGTAGGAAAAATTGGTCATACATTTTTACACATTTATTATGGTTTTTGTTGTGTTATGAGTGAAAGGTCGCGGCGTACTTTACGTAGTAACTCAAATTAATAAATACAGTGAAACTTTCCTAACTCGAACTTCTCTAACACGAATTATTCTATAAATCGATTTTTTTTCGGAAAAGTATAGATTTGTCAGATATTTACGTGTAATTTTATCTCCATAACTCGAATTTCTATAAATCGAATATTTCTATGTCTCGAAGTTTAATTTAGTCAGCTACTCGAATTTCTAAAACAACCTGTCAAAAAAATTGCAATTATATCGACTACAAAATGATGCTTATGCAGTAGTGTACATTTCAAGAAGTACCTACGCATTTCTATCGTTGAATAGCATGCTTTTCGTGCCAGTAAGTAGCACGTGTATCAGCGCTTTTATGCCGACTTTACTTCATATTTGCTTGTTGCTTTCAAAGCAAAATTCACGAATATACGATTACAAATAATGTATACATTTTGGGGGTTTGTTAGGACACTTCAATAAACATCTTTGCCAAATTTCAGCTTGCCCGGACCTTCTGTAAGCTCAAGCCAAAATTTCGGTTCCGTAACCTGGAAGATACTAGAAATTGGGCAAATTTTGAAAAAATTCATTTTTCTCTTCATTTTCCAACCTTTGCTCACAAATTTTCATTAATTTACTTTAAAATCACTTCCCGTGCCTGAAAACATTTCTCTCCCTGCAAGGAATCAATATTATGCCATTTTAAGGGTGAGTGAGAATTTTATGCTCTTCAATAATTATGGTCTGATAATAATTTTTCATACAAGCGTAAATAAGCGAGTTATCGGCAAAAAATCGCGCTGGAGGAGCTAAAACTCCCGATTGCGGGGGACGCCGGCGTGGGATTTTATGGGACTTTTAGGAGGTTCATTAGAACACTCCAATGTACATCTCTACCAAAATTCAGTTTGCCCGGATTTTTTGCAAGCTAAAAACCTTCCTTGCCTGGACTATAATAATAAAAAAAAAATTTTGATACATTTCTCCAACTCGAAGTTTCTCTAACTCGAACTTTTTCGGTGGTCCCTTGAGATTCGAGTTAGGGAAGTTTCACTGTATCTATAAGAAACCCTTGATTATTCGCCATATTTTAAACAAACATACTAAATCATGTCAAAAAGGGGAGGTTTAAATTATTTCTTGTCCTTCTGTTAATTTAATAATGAAGTACCACTGCATCATCTTCCAACAAACCATTGAAGAATCATAATAAAAAATGAAGTGAAAAACAATAAAAATTATTATTTTAAATTATGATTGATTTAGCTCCTTATTCCAGCATCCAAATACTATGGATTAGTTGTCTTGTACCATGCAAGAACCAATCAAATTAAAGCATTTATACTCTCTCTGTCGTATTCTTTAATTGGATTGGTTCTTTCCAAGTCTTACAATGCAAGACAAAACCACTAATCCCTATGTGAACGTTACTCAATAAAAAAATAAACCCTCAGCAAATATTTTTAAAATCTGGTAGGCTGGTATAAACAGCTTTAGGTTATCATTTTTTGTTGATAAACCAAGTTGGAGTTTTTGTCCACGTTGATAATCTAAATCTGTTTATGTAGCTAACCTAGATTTAAAAAAATTGCCTTTGTATAATTATTTATTATGACGATTACGTTTTCCTAAGTTTGATAATAACCGAGGAAGCTTGGAGAATCAACGAAATTTGCCCATCCCATACAACATAATTATTTTTAAAATGTCTGCCTTAACATTGGGAATAAGTTCCTTACCAGAAAGTTTTCGCGTTAGACAGAAATTATCATAATACCTTTAACTTGGAATGCGATTTTTTTCCTTAAACCCTAGGTTGGCACAGGAAAAGTTATTGTAAAAATTTAACCCAATAAAACTCGAGTTGAAAACTAAAAAACTGTTGTCCATCCATAATAACATCCATAATATTTTTGCCCAAGATAACTTCGTTTTCAGATTTTGATGTAGACTTTTTTTTATCCCGTTCATTGGATGCAAAGGTGGTTCGCAAATAAATGAAACCACTAAATTATCTGTAAAACTTTTTGGAACTTTGTTTGACAAATTTGCTCGTCTGGTCAAACCTAATGTTGAAAACTGAGGGACTATTTACGATACTAAACCAAAGGGTTCAAGCAAAAATAATCCTTTCTAAAAAATTATGCTAGAATAACTAATAACTCTGGAGTCATTTTATTATCTTATACCCGAGTCACGGCAGACATTTTAGAAGCACATTGTCTAATTATGATAAACTGGAAATGTTTATAATTATAATAAAAAATATAGTAGTTCAATGGGGTGGATACTTATAAATTAAAATTACAATCTTGAAAATGTTTTTTTTTATTGAAAAGTCGATAAAATTACATAACTCCCCTTGAAGACCTTGATTAAAGTTTTCATGAATCCATCATGTCTATAAAAAAGGATCTTGTCCTGTTTATGTCTTTTGCCATTCTGATGTGGTAAAAAATTCATTATTTGCATGCTAAATCTCGGAAACATTTATTTCGTAGTAAACGTAAAAATGAAAAAAAAACCACTAATTTTTTCCAAATTTTTTAAATAAATAATGCAAATTATTTTTATTTTCAGCGTTCAGTAGATCATTGTATGATTGGCGTGCAATTATTATCACAACTGACATGCGAAATGAATCAAATATCAGAAATAGAAGCGAACAGATCATTAACAAAGCATCGGAAAATAGCGTCATCGTTTAGAGATACCCAATTATTCGAAATATTCAGATTATCTTATTCGCTACTGGGAACGGCGAGCGAAAATTGCAAAAATTTAAATTTTAACGATGAAAGTCAACATGGTTTAATGACACATTTATTACGTCTAGCCCAGAACTGCTTAACGTTTGACTTTATTGGCACCTCGACGGACGAATCATCGGATGATTTATGTACAGTTCAAATACCCACGAGTTGGAGACCTGCGTTTTTAGATTTTACTACTTTGAAGTTATTCTTTGATTTGTATCATTCCTTACCTAGCACGTTATCGTCACTTGCATTATCTTGCTTAGTGCAAATTGCTTCTGTTAGGCGATCGCTGTTCAGTAACACCGAGAGGGCGAAATTTTTAACTCATTTAGTCAACGGCGTTAAACATATTTTACAAAATCCGCAAGGGCTGAGCGATTCAGCGAATTATCACGAATTTTGTCGTTTATTGGCAAGGCTCAAGTCAAATTATCAATTAGGCGAGTTGGTTATGGTCGATAATTATCCAGAATCAATACAACTGATTGCAAAATTTACAGTACAAAGTTTGCAGGTGAGTTTTTTGTTTGTTTGTTTTATCTTTTGCAAGTTAAATATATTTTGGATATGTGTATAATTTTACAAAAGGTTAAGGGGATCAAAAGAGTTGAATAACTGGAACATCATAAATATTTATGAGAGCTACATTTTATTTTTAAATTTCTTTATCGATACCATTTATTATTACTTTTGACTTGAAACATGCTAATGCTCAAAATTTGTAAATAAAAAAACCTTACATTTTTTAATATTTAGAATTCATCAAAATATTTTTATCGGTTATTTTTCAAGGTGGGCGTCAAAATTATTCGCGATCTCTTCAATTTTCGATAGTAATCCAATATAACAATATTTCATATTTTGATCGTAAAGTTGCGCGAAAAAATTATATTTTGACTTCTTTATTCTCCAGGATTCAGGGTAGTATTTTGTTTCATACAGATCAAATAAATGACTTTTTTAGAAACATCTTGAAGTTCAAACGTATTTTTGTTGTCAAGAAAGTCATAGTCATTATAGTGAAGAAAGCATTATTAACTCTACTTTTGTATTTTTTTATAAATTGAACAATTTTCTTTTTTCCGGGAATTATCCCGTCAGCCACTAGCAAATGTAGTTTATACTTTGGTATATAGGCTTTAAATGAGGACAATAATTCTGCATAGACCAGTTTTCTTGATGGTCGTTATATTGCCTTTTATTTGAAATATTTGATATAATATAGTGTAAAAATTAATTTAAAAATTGGTAAATTAACTCATTTGTACTTTCTGAGCAGTAGATGGTTATGTTTAAGATGGGCGTTGGCTTCCCAATTTTACTAAATGTTACAAAAACTAAAAGATTTCAAATTTCTTCATTGAACTTTTTTTATTTAGGGTCAAATCAACCAATTTTTTGCAATTCTATTCATGTACCTCTTCGATTTTGCTCAAATTTTGTATACTTATACATAAGTTATTCCAAATAAATGGAGCTGTATTTTATTGTTTGGCCCTAAAGTAGTCCGTTTACATTATACAGCCTCCAAAATAGTTACAATTTGGCTTGTAGGGCTTCCATAAATAATTTCTACTGGCCGAACCGTACCACTTAGAGACACGAATTTTTTTGTGAAATGAAGATATCGAATAGGCCTTTTTAGTGAGTTTTTTGTTTAAATAATTAAGGCCATAAAATGGGGGCCCTGATCAAATTTTTACTTTGACTGCCTCTCCCGCAAAAACGAAGTAATTTAAAATTCTTCAAAAAAAAAAAAATTATCTTTATTATAATTTTGGCTACTTGCATAGCAAATTTTAGAGTGGGCACGCTTTTGGTTTAGGAGTGACATCGAAATGAATGATTGTGGTCATAAATCCAAACACTAGTTGGTATAAAAGTCTTCTATTCCCATACATTTTTAATGGATACATGCAGGAAATCCCAAGTAATGAGAAAAATCTAGAAAATAAAGAATTATTAGAAAACACTTTCCAGTTTTAATTAAATTGGGATACTTTCTATATTTTTGTGGAATATTTGATATTCTTCAATTTTGGTCTGATACCAATTTTCATAAAAATAATACCCAATTTGGGAAGCGGCCGACTGGGAATTTTAGGGTACTTTTGTGGGAGGATACTCAAATACACGCCTGCCAAAGTTCAGCTTGCCCAAAATTTTTGCAATCTCGAATTATTTTTTCGGTTTCCTTGCCTCGATTACAAGCCAAACTAAAGAAAGTACTTGAACTGTTTTTACACTCCCATTATGTGCCATTATACTGGAAATATGAGCTTCAACTTGGTGTCAATTTTAGATAAATAATGAATTAGATTAGAATTAAACTGGATAGGTTTTTCAATTATTTTGGATTATATTTGGTCTTAAAAATTGTACGAATTAAAATTTCTCAACTAATCTTTAAACTATTTTGACGATTTTAGTTTTGTTAAGAATCTTGAAAAATTTGGAGCTTAATGCTTGTAAGATAAATACATTTTTTGAGTAATATAATAATTGTCTATTTTTTGATTCTAATAAACAGCAAGTCAAAACGAAACGCACACAATTTGCTTGTGTCCCTGAAGAGTTTAAAAAGGTCACTTAATCCTGAAACTTACTGTTTCACCTCAAATTTTCAAAAAAAATCATCTCCGGCGCTGTTTAGATCAATAACTTCTATAAAAGTACCCAAATTTAATATTATTGACAGATAATTTATGAAGCTACTAAATATTTCTAACTTATCTTTTTCTTTAAACCGTTTAATTTTTGTGCTATTGCTAGTCAAGTTCAAATAATTTCATCAAAATGCAAAAAGAACCCGATTTATTCTAAAAATGAGATTGTGATTCATTTTGGCGAACAAACTAAGAATCTACTCAAAGCTTTCAAACCAAACCAAAAGATTACATAAACAACTTCCTACTCTAATAACAAG
Organism: Podabrus alpinus; assembly: GCA_932274525.1. Classification (NCBI taxonomy): domain Eukaryota; kingdom Metazoa; phylum Arthropoda; class Insecta; order Coleoptera; family Cantharidae; genus Podabrus; species Podabrus alpinus. The sequence goes on along the minus strand of OW026453.1, from coordinate 67,604,974 downwards.
AATTTTTTAGTGATTCTCGACTATTGGTTATTTGGAACACTTGGAAAAGTCAGGGAATTTGCTTTGAAAAATTCAGTGGGAACCCTTGTAAGTAGTCAAAGTAAAACTTTATAAACTTGATTCCTACAAAAAATTCATTTTTGGCGTCCAGTTTTGAAATTGTTACTTAATTGCAAGTAAATCTCGCTCTCATTTATGAAGTCTAATAAGATTTTCTATTATAATTTTATTATACCTACTAATGTTCTATTATTTTTAGAATAGAATTATTTAGACCACAACTCGAATAATAATTAATGGAATTTTAAAAATCCAATAATCTCCTTTTTACAAGCTTTTATTTAATTTGTCATGACCTGTTTGTGTGGACTTCTTTATCCTACTTTGATTAATTTTCTACCTGTCCAGTCTAGTAATGATCTGTCCAATATTTGTCATGTGATAACTTTGACATGTAGCTTGCTCTGACTACGTAAATTAATCTACCAAATTAACAAAAATCTACAAAACTTTTTTAACATTTATTTATTATTTCTAAAGAAGTTCAAAACATTTCTTAGCAGCCAAATTTGAGCGTCAGTTAATCCCCGTGTAAAATTATTTTTGTTAATTTAAGGGGTTTGTATTAGAACAATCTGGGTAAAAGGTGGTATGGTAACTTTGCCTATGGTAGAATCAACGTAAAACTCAAAATTTATGCTCATTTGACTTATTCATTAATGAATGGTCTTTCAGACTCGAACATAATAGCTAATCTAACTATAAAGAAATGTTATGTTGTATCAAATAGCAACAATATACTCCCCCATTGGGTGGTTTAACCCAATGGGGTGACAGGAGAAAAAAAACTAAAGAAAATACAAAACATAATATTAAATCTCAAGTGAAGGCTACATATTGACAAACTGACGACTCGGGGGGGGGGGCAAGAAATTCAGAAGATTCCTTTTAGCTAGGAGTCTATGAGCTTAAAAATGGCCGATATACTTCTCCTTCTGAGTAAAAGCAAATCATTTTTAAATACTCTTGGAGTAAATTAAAAAGAGAAGATTAAGGACCGGTTGTATAACAGAGGTTCAACCTCGAGTGAAGGTTTTTTTAGTGTATCAACCAATCAAATAGCACAAATCCCTGGGTTAACTCTTACTCAAGGATTAACCTCTGTTATACAACCGGCCCTTAGAGGCAGATCTACCTCAAAAACCCTCGAGGCACCCTCCTCACCCACTCACCCCATATTCAAACGGGTGCCGCGCACAATTGTACGTTTTATTTTTTTTCTCGAAAACTGTAAGACGTAGAGACTTACTGTTTGTGCCAATCGACGGAAAATTAAATTTTATATCCTATACAACATATTTTTCAAACAATCAAAATTGGTGAAATTGCAACATAGCGTTTAAAAAACGACTCTTTGACGAAAAAGTTTTCGACCGCGGGATCCTCCCAGGAAAAATCCACAATATCTCTTTACCTGTTGATCTTAGGAAAAAAAATTGTTGCTATGAATCTTATAAAAGACATAATTTTCTACAGCTTTTGTCTTCAATATTTTTTTTTAAATCGATTGGGTACTGAACTGGAACGTTGTAAAATTAACGGATTATTAAAAATTCTAAGCACTGCCTGTTTTCACCTGACTTTTATAATTACTGGTTATTAACCCTTTCACCGATTTTACCAAAATTTGGGGGTCCAAAATATTTATGCTTAAAGGCATTCAAAATGTTGGGCCAAGGGGTTATTTTATTCTTAAATTTTGGTAAGTTTATGGATTTATTTAGAATGAAGAAAAATAAATTTATGATTTCGAAATTTTAATAATAAAAAAAATAATCATTATTTAAAAATTTTTAAAAGGGAAAGTAAATTGATAAATCTTTAATTACGAGGACTATTGTGATATTCTTTGAAGAAAATTATATCTTATATAATATATTGGCGATTTACATTACCGTTGGTGGCGCCACCAGCAACAACAACATGGCTGTGTTTAGACGTACCTATATTTGGACATTCAAAGTCCTATAGTCTGGTGAAAATTTGCAAATATTTCAGTATGGTGTTAAATTTATTGCAATGTTCTATTAATTAGTTGATTTTGTTGTGTTTTGAGCCTGAAGAACGAATTTTTATTTTCATTTAATACGTCACATATTAATTTCAAATTCTCCCGCATGGTGGCGTTTGCTTAATGTAAATTGCGAATAAATTTATGTGATTGGTATTGACAAATTTTTTGCATTTCTTTCTTCATTTTTTACCCACAAATTTGTGGGTAAACCGGTGAAAGGGTTAATTACATATTTACTATTGCTATATTACATAGTATAATCAATAATAATAAGAAATAAAGAGCGTTCTTGGAATTTTTAACCGTTCCATTTTAGATTTAGACACGGGGACTTTTAATATTATGTTAAAGTACGGAACTTCACCTAAAACGAAATCCGTTGTAAAATCGCAGAAGGCCGGTTTTTGTATTTTTTTGATCAAAATGTACCCAATTTTTTTTGCACTATTAACTCCGCTGATTAATAGTATGTTATTATTTTATGCAACGGAGATAGAGAAACAAACAGCGCACCAAAAAATTTGAAATAAAAAATAATTACAAGATAATTAAAACAAAACTGATCTAAACTTCAGGTAAACCAAACACGATAAAATACCGAAAATGAAATTTATAAATAACTTTTAGAATATAATATGTATAACTCTTAATTTATTGCATTACACAGACATAAATACAAAGTATGTACTATGTACGAATCTTAAAAACTGCAATTATAATATTGCACAATCGTAGATATTGCGATTCACAACATTGTATACTTAAATATAAATTAAGCAACTTTTTTTATGAAAATGAAGAAGGTCACGTGTCCCAGAAAAATCGTCACAAAGCAGCAGTTTAACTGTGCCCGTTACATAAAAAAAATTTTACACCGGGATTGTTGCATGATTTTTTCGATTGTTTTACTATCGGATTTTATGTTCACAAAATTTTGGTTCCGGGGTTGTTGCCTTCTTTAAGTTACGCGTACTGTGGCGAACGAATATAATACCTTATGTATGCTCATTCAGTGGAATTGCAACATAATATTTAAGAAGCTTCCTTTTTCTTTAAAACGGTAGAAACTTGCGGTTTCCGGCATTCAAAAGAAAAGAAAATTTTCATCCTGTAGGTACGTAATTTTTAATTGATCAAAAATTGTAATATTTCTCCACTATAAAAAATCTAGAGATAGAGTAGCCACCTACCATACTTTTTGTAGTGGGAACAGAATTTGAATTTTTGATCAAATAAAAATATGTACGGGATGAAAATTTTACTTTCTTACGAATGCCGCAAACCACAAGTCTCTATCTTTTATTATTTTAAAGAAAAAATAGTTGATTAAACGCTGTGTTGCAATTCGTACGGCACTGTACGCATTATTTAAACAAGTATGATGAACTTTTTATATCAATCGATAGGTAAAATTATAAGTTTTAATTTTCTTTTCTTGGTAAATTTTGATTTATTGGCCTATTTTGGAATAATACGCAAAAATTAGAGATTACATGGTAGCCACCTAGCCTACTTTTGTACGTATGTAAATACAAATGCTTACGAGGGGAACCTTTGAACTGTAACGCTAGTTTTAATATACGAGGCTTGTCCAGAAAGTAAGTACCGTTTTTAAATTACGCCGCCGCAGCACTGCGGTCGCCGTTTAGCGCATGCGCGCCAGGTAGCTACATCTGTTGGGAAGCTACAGACGCCATTACGGAACCATCCGATCGAGTCTACATCTGTTTGCGTGATTTACTGAGAAAACGCACGCACTTCGCAGTCGGCGGGATTCTTAATAGGTGCGGCCTTTTTAAAAATCACGCAAACAGATGTAGACTCGATCGGATGGTTCCGTAATGGCGTCTGTAGCTTCCCAACAGATGTAGCTACCTGGCGCGCATGCGCTAAACGGCGACCGCAGTGCTGCGGCGGCGTAATTTAAAAACGGTACTTACTTTCTGGACAAGCCTCGTATATGTAGTTGATATACGATGAAAGAAAACCAAAAATTATTGAACATAGTGTTTTTTAAGGTGCTATGAAAATTGGTTTTTAGAAATATGGACTTAAAGTTTTTACACTATTGATAATTTCAGAAAACAAACTAAAAACTAAATAGGTTCATAGCCCAGTGGTTCTGGTACTTGCATACAGATTTTGTTGCACGTATATCAGGAGTTCGAATCCCCATTGTGAAATTTTTTTTTTAAATTTTATCTTAATTTAAATAAGTGGTTCTTTTACTTATTATTAATTTAAATATTTTGTAATTTCGTAATACAAATTTAATAGCAATTTCGTTACTAATAAAATTTTTTTTTAACAATACTTAAAAAAAATTTTTATTGGTAACGAAATACTTAACAATATACTTAAAAAAAAAATTTATTAGTAACGAAATTGCTATTAAATTTGTATTACGAAATTACAAAATATTTAAATTAATAATAAGTAAAAGAACCACTTATTTAAATTAAGATAAAATTAATAAAAAAAACTTTCACAATGGGGATTTGAACTCCTGATATAGTACGTGCAACAAAACCTATATGCAAGTACCAGAACCACTGGGCTATGAACCTATTTAGTTTTTAGTTTGTTTTCTGAAATTATCAATAGTGTAAAAACTTTAAAGTCTAAATTTCTCAAAAACCAATTTTCATAGCACCTTAAAAAAACACTGTGTTCAATAATTTTTGGTTTTCTTTCATTGTATATCAACTATATAATATTAAAACTAGCGTTACAGTTCAAAGGTTCCCCTCGTTAGTTGCGACGGGGGTGGGTGATGAAATACCTAAATTTTTGTGTTAAATGACACAACATTACGAATATCATTCATATATTTCTGTATTAATATGTTGTGCTTTCCCTTTAGATGTGGCAGTTTGCACCCAATAGTGTCCATTATTTATTAAGTTTGTGGCAAAGAATGGTGGCTTCGGTGCCATACGTGAAGGCAACCGAACCTCATTTACTGGAAACTTATACTCCCGAAGTTACAAGTGCGTACGTAACATCTAGACTGGAATCTGTGGCGGTTGTGGTTAGGGAAGGGTTAGAAGATCCCATCGACGATTTGGGCATGGTGCAACAGCAATTGGAACAATTATCTGTGATCGGTCGTTGTGAATATCAAAAAACGTGTGCTCTGTTAGTGCAACTATTCGATTCATCCGCTAGAACTTATCAAGAATTAATTAGTAATCCCAGTACGCAACAAATAGAAATTACCATTCAGGAAGGCGAGTTTAGATTTAATTTCTATATTTGCACGAAAATTTCAACTTGGTTTTAGGTCGTCTAACATGGTTGGTGTATATAATTGGATCCGCTATTGGTGGTCGAGTTTCATTTAATAGTAACGAAGATCACGATGCCATGGATGGTGAATTAGTTTGTCGAGTGTTACAACTTATGAATTTAACCGATTCGCGATTGCCTCAAGGTGGTTGCGAAAAATTGGATCTTGCCATGCTTAGTTTTTTTGAACAATTTCGCAAAATTTATGTGGGGGATCAGGTTCAAAAGAACTCTAAAGTCTACCGACGACTTTCGGAAGTTTTAGGTTTGAACGAAGAGGCGACCGTTTTAAGTGTGTTTATTAGGAAAATGTAGGTGATTTCTGGAAACTCTTTGTGTTGGTGGTAATTTTTTGTTTTGTTTATAGAATTACAAATTTAAAATACTGGGGTCACAGCGAGCACGTCATAAGTAAAACTCTTCAACTTCTGAACGATTTGTCGGTTGGCTATAGTTGCGTGAGGAAGTTGGTTAAATTAGAAGAAGTTCAATTTATGTTGAATAATCACACTAGCGAACATTTTCCGTTCTTAGGCAACGCCATTGCCGTTACCGAAATGCGATGTCGATCCATGTTTTATACTTCTTTAGGGAGATTATTAATGGTGGATTTAGGAGAAGATGAGGATAGGTTTCACACATTCATGTTACCACTGACGGGTAAACCATTGCAAATTTTGTTTAAATTTCTCGGACATAACAAAAGTTGTTTTAGCCTCCTTTAGTAACATTGGTACCATGATGGGTGCTGCAGAAAGTCCGTTGTTTGCAAGTGATGAAGCTAAAAAAGCAATTATTGGATTATCGAGAGATTTAAGAGGATTAGCATTTGCTTTCAATACCAAAACTGCCTATATGATGCTATTTGATTGGATGTAAGTTTCTCTTTTTAAACCGTATATATACAGTCGTGGCCATACGTATTGAGCACCTTTTTAATGTTCATACATTAACGCAAATGAATGTTACAAGAAGTTTTTTTAATTAAAAATTTATTTTATTAACATTTTAAATACATTTAAAACATTTTATTAATATTTGGTGGCACCATTGGTCTTGATTACAGCTTTAATGCGTTTAGGCATGCTATTTACAAGATTGAAACATTCTTCGGCAGAAAATATTAACTTATTCTTCAAAAATCACCTTTTGCACTTTTTCACTCAGCTTGTGCCATAAATTTTCAATTGGGACAAGTCTGGTGACGGCGAGGAGGGGGGCAATATAATAATGGAATTTGATTTTCCTCAAATCAACGCATACTTTACTTTTATTTGTGACATGGGGCATTGTCCTGATGGAAAAAGTATTTGAAGTCCTCTTCTGAAAATAATTTCACAAGAGAAGGTTCTAAAGTGTCGATATAGCTATTGGAATTCATCCGCCCCTCGCACACTTTAATTCTACCCACCCCAGTAGCAGTCATGCAACCCCATACCATGATGATACTACCTCAAACTTGACTGTAGGAATAATACAAGAGTCCATAGAATTTGGAATTTGTAAACATACAAGCTTTTGTAATCTTTAAAGGGTTGATCCTGACACAGTCAACTTCAAGAAATTTATCAACCGGTATATATTTGGGAATAAATAAAGGGGTGCTTAATACATATGGCCACTGCTGTAAATGCAGATCAATTTTTATAATGTTTAACGTTTTTCGATTTCCAATCTCCACTCCCCTCTATTCGCTCATAGACCCTCCCATAATGAAGATATTTAATTTAACAATACGTTTACTTATTGCTTCCCTTACGCCTCTGCGAATCAATATGGACACTCCTTGTTGTGGCCTTTTATCTTTAGGAACCCCGCTATAGAAGTGATCATAATATCCTAAGTTTTTAGAACCTTTTCTCTTTTTATTTGTTTTTTTTTGAGTTTTAAACCATAACTTCCTCTAATTCTTTAATAATAATTTTAGATATCCAAGTTACACTCCAATATTGCTACGAGCAATCGAATTGTGGTATCATGAACCTCAAGTGACCACTCCCGTTTTAAAATTATTTGCCGAATTGGTTCAAAATAGATCCCAGAGACTGCAGTTTGATGTTTCATCACCCAATGGAATATTATTATTTCGTGAAGCTAGCAAAATTATTTGTACTTACGGTAAATTTAACATCTTTAAGTTATGCTGTATATTTGTAAAATTGTTGATTCCAGGTAGCAGAATATTAAACGTAGAAGTTCCTAAAGAACAGGCTTATCCATTAAAATTGAAAGGAATTGCTATCTCTTTTTCGATGTTGAAAGCAGCACTGTGTGGTAGTTATGTTAATTTTGGAGTTTTTAGATTATATGGAGACGAAGCTTTGGATAATGCTCTCAACATTTTCGTTAAATTGCTTCTTTCGATACCTCAGTCCGATTTATTGGTACGAAATTTACTTTAGAATCAAAGCCTAGATTAACAATATTTATTTTAGGATTATCCAAAATTATCACAAGCTTATTATGTTCTCTTGGAATGTTTAGCACAAGATCACATGGGTTTCCTTGCGACTTTGGAGCCGAACGTATTTTTGTATATTCTGTCGTCAATATCGGAGGGTCTAATTGCCTTAGGTGGGCAAATCAATCACTTTTCAGGTTTGTACACTTAAGCGACATGCATCCCTCACAAATCATGCAATTTTAGACTTTTTGTGCATTTTTAATAATCAACTTTTGAGATGGTTGACTTTTTTAAATCAAATGTAAGCTTTTTAATATTTTTTGGATTTGTAGCTGAGCGTGTCTCTTAACTGTACATCATTTGCTTTCATTTAATTGTTTAGATGTGAAGTGTTGCGTGTTCAAATTGGCCTATTATTATTTTTCAAAGACGGATTTTTTAAATTATAGGTTGACGGGCCATTTCTGCTCCCAACATATCACATTTTAGGACATAGAAAAATTTTTATTTCTTACTAATTTACCTAAACTTAATTCATTTCATCATGGGTGTTCCTTACACAGGACGACCCACTCGTGGCGTCTTTAATAGTGAAATTTGAAAAAGATATTTTATTTTATTGCAAATTTACGAATCTTTAAAAATATTTTTGTCTATACGGAGTGTTCTGTTCAAATGCAGAAACATGCCCAGACAGTTTTGATAAAATTTCACTAAAATATTGTAAGTTTGAAAATTGCCTTAAATGCTCCCAAACAACATTCTAAAACTCCCAAGACCCTCAAAGTCTGCTTCATTGTTTTCTGTTTTTATCAGTTTTCTACAAAAAATTCAGAAGATCGAAAAAAAAAAGAAAAATTATTTTTTTCTGGGTCAAAACCTAAAAGTCCCGGGTTACTTGTATTATATTTTTTAAAGTTGGTTTTCTCATTTAATTTTCTTAAATTAATTACGACATTAATCAATTAATCAGATTTATAGGCATTTATACATATTTTAAGATTAATTTCACCATTAAAGAAGGATATTATTATTATATATTTTTTCGTTTGGTGATGTTTTCACATGATTTTATATAAAAATTGTATACTTACTATTTAAAATCATGTGACCACTATTTCAGTATCAGGTTATCTTTTAAGCAGATAAGGGGTCAATTTTGCCTTACAGAAGATAAATTTAGCCTATTATATTTACTGATAATTAGCTGGCACAGGCGGCCGCCCTTAGCTATTTAGTATGCGATGCCTTGGTTGTGCGGCCTAAAGGCCGTACTGAAGGGGAATATATTAATGTAGCATTACAGACGCACACATAAATATTTTGATATTTTTAAGGCTCAAAATTTTTATCTGTATATTGTCAAAAATTAATAAGAACGTTGAATCAACATGGGTTTGCAAACAAATCCCTTCAGAGGCATTAAAGGTTAAATGTACAATGCATAAACCTCTTATGTTAAAAATTGTTGCAATGCAAAAACAAATAAATAAATTAGAACAAAGGTTTAAAATTAAAAAGCAAAATAGATTTTTTCAAAATTTCCCCAAGTTGTAGTGTAGTTCAGGAAAGGAAGCCAAATAATTGTTTTGGGTTTACAAGAAATCCGGACAAATATATAGGAGTGTCTTAAGGAATTTCCCAAAAGTGGCCTAAAATACCATGCCGGTGTGTCTTCCAATTGAGGGTTTTAGCTCAACTCAACGCGATTTTTCGCCTGCAGCTGGCTTATTTGTAAGCAAAAATTGCAGAGAATTAAATGCTCATCAATTTGGTGTAATGATAATTTTTCATAAAAATGAAATGAGCGAGTAATATCCGAAAAATTGAGTTGGGGGGGGGACTAAAACTCTGAATTGGGGATTTTAGGTAATTTTTGGTGAGTACAAATTTTAGCTTACCCGGATTTCTTAGGCAAATTTTGAAAAAACTATTTTGCTCTTCAATTTGAAATCTTTGATCCAATCTAGTTTATTTATTTTTAGAATGCATTATATCTTTCTTACAAGATCGGTCTCCATGCAAGGCATCAATATGGCACCATTTTAAAGGTGGGTTGTGTTTTCGGTAAGTTATTTCACGAATAGTAAAAATTTTGAAAAACATATCTTATAAAGAATTTTATGGTCTTTAATTTTGATCTGATGATAATTTTTCGTAATTCGGTTTGGAATTTTAGGGGACTTGTGGGCAGTTCATTAGAACACTCCAATATACATGTCTACCAAATTTCAGCTTGCCCGGATCTTTTAAAAATCTTCTTTGCCTGCACTATTATCCTTATCTGTATTTTGTACAAGAAAGATGCAATTTCGGATGTGCTGCCTTGTTGCAACGAAGACATAAAGATTTTTCGATATAATTTATTATTTCTTATTTAATACGTATATTTTTCTACAATTGGTGCAAAAAGAGGCAGCTACATATTTTAAATATGCATAAAGCCATTTAGGAAAGTTATATGTGCTCAACAATGGTTATAAATTTTCAAGTAAAAATATTTTGAGACATCAAAAACTATTTTGTTAAAAAAGTTTTTTTTTAAACTTCTCAAAACTACTAAAATTGGAGCCGGATTCCTCTTTCTGCAAGGTCTTTTGTAGTAAAATTAGTATCCATTGAAATTCACAAAATTATTTTAACATTTTAGTAAAATATTAGGTTGATGCATAGGTTCGTAGCGTTTTTGGTCATTTTAATACCATAGTATTGTTTTATTGAATACTTGTTGAATTTTTCAATTTGTAGAAATACATTAGTTTATAAAAAATTAAATTTTCAATTTAAAAAAAAACGCTACGAAATTATGCGTTAATCTGATATATTTAGGAGATTTGCAAATGCATACCAATGCCCACCCTGTTCAAAAATGACTGAATAATTTTTACATTTTTTTGTGAAACATTTTTAGACCATAATTATTAAATTTGAAAAATTTAGATGTTTGTATAACTTGGTAAATTTTAATTTGCAGATACAATGGTCTGTACGGGATGTTGTGCAACATTAGATCACATTGTAACATATTTATTTAAACAGCTAACACAAAAAGGTACAAATTATTTTCTATTTAATTGCTCGATTTAAAGAAACTAATTTTAGTATTTCCTGGTAAAAAAGCGCGCGTAGGAATGGCGCCTTCCAGCGATATGTTCCTTAAAGTGATGGAGGTGCATCCGGAAATTTTTCAGCAAATACTTAGTACGGTGTTGAATATAATTATGTTTGAAGACTGCAGAAACCAGTGGTCCATGTCGAGACCTTTGTTGGGACTAATTTTATTAAACGAAGATTATTTTAACCAATTGAGAGAGAATATAATACGAAGTCAGCCTATCGATAAGCAAGTCCCGATGGCGCAGTGGTTTGAAAATCTGATGATTGGTATCGAAAGAAATTTACTTGCCAAAAATAGAGATAGGTAAGGAAGTTGTTAGTTTGAGTTGAAAAGTTTCTTTTTGTCAATTTTGTGTTGTTTTAGGTTTACACAGAATCTTTCTATGTTTAGAAGGGATATAAACGATTCACTTAAGGGACCCAACGTAAATGCAAACATAGTCAGTGATATGATGACTTCATAGTGACACAACATGGACGGTTATTGAATATAAAGTGCACGAATTGTGAAATTTTATAAAAGGGGAAGAATTTTTAAATTTATGCCGGACATTTATTTTTATGGTAAAAATGTTTACAAAATAAATTAATAATTATGTTAATTTTTAATTCTTTTTAAATAAATGTCCAGTGTTAATTTATTGGACTTTTAAAAAAAAGTGAATTGGTGATAAAGTGAGAAAGCTTTGTGTTTTTAATTGAGTAAACTGAATTAGTAACTTGATCGGATTTTTTTAATTGTAAATATTGTAATTTATACGTCAACCATTACACATTTTTGTTGTCCAATTAGAAAATTTCCACTCGCCATTTATTTGTTACATGATGAAATCGGAGGAAAAGTTGGAAATTTTAAATATATGAAAGATGCAAAATAAAATTGTTTGTTGCCGAAAAAAAAGATAGATGAATAAAATTTGTTATAATATTTTACATTTTTATGAAATGCTATCTATTGTAGGCCAACAGTTTCATAATTTTTTACACAAAACAAAAGAAACTAAAAAATTGTTTATCAAAAATAAAAAACATTTGTGGCACTAAGTCACTCTATGGAACGTAATAAGGTCTCTTATAAAATTGACGTGACTAGCTACAGAGGTATAAGTTCCATATTGGTTTGAATCACATTTTAGCGCATCTGTAGCAGGCGACGTACTTACAATCCCCCTTACAAAATATCGCTTGGTTAAACCACTTGTCTCTGCAAAAGTAAAAGGACTTCCACTGTCACCTTGACATATCCCTCTAGCTGTAAAATTGCAAAGATTTAATTTATGTTACAAAAACCAGTGATTCTTCCTAACTTTGATTCAGATATCCTCCACAAATTTTGTCCAACGTTACGAACGGTCTAAATTCTGTTGGCACTTTGTGAGAACACCTGCCGTAAGGTATATACGGTATGGACAATTCCTTTAACACGTCCGGTTCATCATCGTGTTCGCTAGTGAAACCCCATCCTGTAACCTATACAAATTTTAGTATCAGTTTATTTTTAAAATTGTCTTACCTACAACTCCGTTAGAAGTGAAGTAAAGTTCGTCATCTTTACTGTTTAAATCGATACAAACGGGTTGAACATTCAGGCTTAAGCGGAATGGTGTTGAAAGTATTATGACTGCAATGTCTGCTTGAAAATAATTAATCGCACCTGTATATGTTTGAGGAATATGAATGGATTTTATATCAGAATATTGAGCCTGGCTGTCTCTTTCATCATTGTAAGAGCGGTAATACTTTCCAGCTACAATGTGGTAGTTCTCTTTTGGAAGCTGTGTACCATCGGCACGATTGGTAAAACAATGGGCAGCTAAATGTTATAATTAAACAATAAATTATTGTTAATTAGAGACATTTAAATCAAGCTGGATACCTGATAATACAATGCCGGTATTTATAATAGAACCTCCACAGATCAATACAGTCTTCTCATTGTACACAGCAACTTGCCAAGGGTAGTCGCCTTTGGTGACATCACTACCATTTACAATAGTAGTAATTCCTTTGGGTCGTTTATTACCACAAACTGAAATCATGATTACCGCCTTTTTTAAATAGTTATACAAATTAGGCGAAAGAACAACTAATAAGAGAAATAATTTATAAAGCGCTTATATTAGGTATACGGAATCTCATTGGGATTAGGAATAGGAATCCAAAAAGTTCCGACTAATGTAATGGATTGGCATAATTAAATTATACTTTAAAAGTGTTATATATTCCGTTTGGCTAATCCTCAACCAACGCGCGCAAAGAGAAGTAAACGTTTTTTGGTGTTGGAAAAATCAACAATAATTTTGTTCAAAAACCAAAGAATTTATTGAAAAATTGGTATATGCTTACTATTCGACACCTTTTCCAGGAAGCGACAATTGTAATTCAGATCCACAAATTTTATTGCTTCTTAGTTTTACCTGTCTACAGATTCATCGAACAACCACGCATTAGGTTGGTAAAAGTGGTTGGATTATAAGTTAATCTCTTTGTCCTGGAATTTTTATCGGATAATCTGATTTTAAAAAATGAATCTGAAAACATTTGTCACGCCATCACTTGATAACGGCTGGACCGATTTTGTTACTCTTTTTTTTTCGCAATAGTTCGAAGATGGTTCTTACGTAACAAAAAATTGGAAAAGTTTCCCGGAAAATTCGGGTAAAACTACATTTTAGTTAAATAAATGATCAACAGATGGCGGCTTTAATTCAATAGGGATATGAGATTAAGATCGCAGCGCCGCTGGGTAAAAATGTGAACTACGTTAAAAAACATTCGTGTGACAGCCGCGCTTGTGTTCGTTGTATTTTACGAGTTTTTCATTCCTTTTTCCAAGTGAACTTGTTATTTTGTTTAAGACAAATTACGGTTAGTGTTGTTTAGTAGTTCATCTTCCTGCAGTTAAATAATATATACAGTTAGGTGAGTTTTAGATCGTTATTTTTCGACGTGGGGTTTTATGTTTAATTTTTAAAATTTGCAGATATGTCAGAATCTTACGAATTAAGATTAAAGTCTTCTTGACTATCTCAAATATTTAGAGGGGTCTGAAACATCTAGATGTTGTAATATTGACTTTTTGAAATTAATTTATATTTTAAATTTACCGCTTGTTTTGTTTAATGTAATTTTAAACGTCCTGTATATTCACAATGTTAAATATATTTGTGTACGACATCTATTGGTTCTGGTTCTGAAGGGTAAATTTTGCTAGTACACGTGACTTTTTAGGTTACGAGAAGAAGCAGCGTGACTTGTGGTAAAATCATTGAACATATCAGTTGGTTCAAATTTTCTTTATTTTTTTTAATACAGATATTTCTGAGTTTTAAATTTATTTTAGTGTGGTGATATATTGCACAGGTATAAATCTTTTAATTATAGTTTATAATATTTATTACTGAAAAGGGCAAAATACTCGTATGTTAATTCATTTGTTTCGTGTGTCACGTGTTTTTCATTGTTTCAAATCTATATAAATAAAAATGAATGTGAAAACCTTTGTCACGGCATCACATGATAACGGCTGGACCGATTTTGTTAATTTTTTTTTAAAAGTGTTTGTAATAGTCCGTAGATGGTTCTTACGTAAAAAAAAATTTGGAAAAGTTGCCCGGGAAGTTGGAAAATTCGGGAAAAATTGAAAGTGATTTTTATACCGTCAATAGGTGGCGCGACCTTAAGTACCTTAAGTACCTACAGAAGTAGGTAGGTAATTAAAGTACCTACTTTATTTCTATAGTGAAAACCATTGTCAAGGCATCACTTGATAACGGCTGGACCGATTTTGTTAATTTCTTTTTAAATTGTAATAGTCTGAAGACGGTTTTTACGTAATAAAATATTGAAAAAGTTGCCCCGGAAAGTTGGACTGAATCTAGAAGGCTGCAAGTAACTTATAAAGACATTGCAATCTATAATATAAGCTGCACAGAATAGATTGTGAATCGTAGCTTTTGTTCACTTTGTACCACAAAGTGAATCAATTATCCGTTGGTTCAAAAATGGTTCATCGTTATTGCGCCGATGAACAATACTATTTTTTCATCTATACTATGATTTTTTATCTACAGTGGCGACTTGGACCGATTTTGTTATTTTTTTTTTTAATGTTCGTAATATATACTCCGAATAAGGTTGTTAGGTAATGAAATGCTGGAAAAGTTGTTCGGAAATTGGAAAATTCGGGTAAAACTGAAAGTTCATTTTAGTTAAATAAGTGATCAACAGATGGCGGCTCTAATTTGGAAGTCATAAAAAAATTACTTTAAGGCTGCCTGCAGACTGATCAAGCAAAAACGTTGTGCGACAAAACGTTTTTGTTTGATCCAATCAAATTTGATTTTGTTTGATTTGAACTTGATTTTGTTTGATTTGAACCAATCACAAAAACGTTTTGTCGCACAACGTTTTTGCTTGATCAGTCTGTAGGAAGCCTAAAACCAAATGAAAACCACGAATAAATTAATATATTACGCCTGTCAATTTATTTAGTAGCGCTATCTATTGATAATATGTTTATATTTGATCCGGTGATTGATATAAATCAGGCAGATAATGCCGGTGTAGCATTACAAGGTTTGTTATTTTTTTTTAAATTAATTTGTAATTTGGTTATTAGGTTTTGATTGGCGACACGTTAACCGTTAGTACGGCTCCGTCACATAGTGAGGTTTGATAACGTATTTTTGTTTTGTTCGCCTCAATACTGGGGTGATTTAGAAAAAAAATAAGGAAAAAAGCATTTTGCAAAAATTTTCCTCGCGTAGGCGGTTCTCCCAGGGTGAGGCAATTGCTTTAATTCAATTCGTCTGTCGGGTCACCTTATGAAAAACTGAAAGTGCTTTTTTGATTCGACAGTAACAGTCACTCACCAACTTAAAGAATCAAATTTTGGTTGGTAATATTTCTAACTGGCATGTAGCTATATAAGATATACTTCATTGCATGGAGTAAAATAAAACCAAAAGATTTAAAACGCTCAAAATAATACTGATAATTAAAACGAACAGAATGCCGCAAATAAGACGGAGTAATTTAGGTCGCAGAACTCGCAATGCTGCAACCCAAAGATATATTCAAAATAATCGAACTGCAGTGCAACGCGAGGAAAATGAAATTGAACGGAATAGTGCAAGAAGGCCAAGAAATGTTGCGTTGAATACTCATCGAGCTGCTTTCCGTTACAACGTGACAATTGATTACGGTGCAGACCAATCCGTTGCTATTGGATCCATGAGCGTTGTGTGCCCACATTGTAAGGCATTGAAATACAAAACTGAAGCCCCTGGATTGTGTTGCGCAAGTGGAAAAGTCAAATTGGCGCCATTGGTCCCCTCACCAGAACCATTGCGCTCATTGGTTTCTGGAGCAAGCACAAATTCCAAACATTTCCTAACACAAATTCAGAAATACAACAGTTGTTTCCAAATGACTTCATTTGGCGCAACAAATGTGGTGCGGGACAATTTCATGCCCACTTTCAAGGTAATTATTACACAATCTTATTTAAACATTATTTGACAACAACACTATTAACATACATTAACATTTACAGATTCAATGACAAATATATCATCGAGCAGGTTCGCTATTGCCGCCTCCGGATGCAGGCTTTAAATTTCTGCAGATTTTTTTCATGGGAAATTCACCACAAGAAGTAGATCAACGTTGTGCACACAACAGTTCGGTGAAAAGACCAATCGTGGAACAACTTCAAACTTTTTTTCATCAACACAATGAATTGATTGCATTGTTTAAAACCGCACTGGACCGCATGCCAACTGATAATCACAAAATTGTAATCAGAGCCGATAGGACGCCTGCGGGAAAACACGCAAGACGTTTCAATGCGCCAACAATTGATGATGTCGCCATTGTCGTCGTTGGAGAAAATTTGGAATCACGTGATATCGTTCTGCAACGGCGAAACGATCAGCTGCAGCGTGTGTACGAAACGCACCGATCATATGATGCGTTACAATATCCCATCATATTTTGGCAAGGTGAAGACGGTTATGATTTCTTGCACAAGATGGTAAATCCGCTTACAGGCGCTGAAACGAACAAAAAAGTCAGTTCAATGAACTACTATTCATATCGATTGATGGTTCGTGAAAATGAGGACAATCACATATTGAAATGTCGCCGTCTATTTCACCAATATGCTGTCGATATGTACGTCAAAATTGAAACTGAACGGTTGCTATTTATCAGATTGAACCAGACAAACCTCCGTTCTGAAGAGTATATTCACCTTCGAGATGCCATCAATACTGACGGAAACGCACAGAATATTGGCCGCATGACGATTCTCCCAGCAACGTACGTCGGAAGTCCACGACATATGCATGAATACGCTCAAGATGCCATGTCCTATGTTCGCCATTACGGCACACCAGATTTGTTCATCACGTTCACTTGCAATCCGCAGTGGATAGAAATTCGACACGAGTTATTCCCTGGCCAATCACCCATCGATCGCCATGACATCACAGCGAGAGTCTTCAAACAAAAATTGAAATCATTGATGAATTTAATTGTGAAGCATCGCGTGTTCAGCGAAACGCGCTGTTGGATGTATTCAGTGGAGTGGCAGAAACGCGGATTGCCACACGCACATATTCTCATTTGGTTGATTGAGAAGATAAGACCGAATGAAATCGATGATGTAATATCAGCAGAAATTCCCAATGAAGAACGAGATGCAGTCTTGCATGAGGTTATTACTAAGAACATGATTCATGGCCCCTGTGGAACATTAAATAACAATTCTCCGTGTATGGTCGACGGAAAATGTTCGAAGCGGTATCCAAGGGCATTAGTTGCAGAAACAATTACCGGAAATGATGGTTATCCAATGTATCGTCGCCGATCGACTGCGGACAATGGAAGATCAACAATTGTGAAAGTTAATCAACAGGAAATTAAAGTAGATAATCGTTGGGTTGTTCCGTATTCGTCATTACTATCGAAGACATTCAAAGGGCACATCAACGTCGAATCTTGCCATTCCGTGAAATCCATCAAATATATCTGTAAGTATGTGACCAAAGGAAGTGACATGGCTGTGATTGGAGTTGATGCGGAGAATTCCAAAGATGAAGTCACTCAATACCAATTGGGCCGCTATGTTAGTAGTAACGAAGCAAATTGGCGCATTTTTTCATTCGCCATTCATGAAAGATATCCTACTGTTGTACATTTGGCAGTACATCTGGAAAACGGACAACGAGTGTATTTCAATCCTGATAACGCAGCGGATAGAGCGGCACGGCCACCGTCGACAACATTGACAACATTGAATGGTTGTATTATAACAATCATAATTTGATTTTATCGTTTTGGAAAGTGAATTATTCTATGTTGTATGTTGTGGAATGTATGGAGCTGTTCCTACACGGTAGGAACCTTCCAAATTGCTGGAAATTTCGACTGGCACCATTACATTCCCCATCGATTTTTGCCAGTTCACCGAATCAAAAACCGAACTCGTCCGAAAGGTGTTCCCAAACATTGCTCAAAATTACAAAAACCATATTTGGTTGAGCGAATGTGCTATATTGGCTGCGAAAAACATTGATGTCAACGAATTAATTGTAATACGTTTGGTATTTGCGACGACCAAATGACCTTGCATTATGCGGATTGGATCTAAAAAATACATGTAGGCAAATATAATAAATTTGGGCAGGACAACGTCTGCCGGGTCAGCTAGTATCGTAATAGAAATTTAAAAGGTGTTTTTAAAAGATATTACATGATAGTTAAATTCGGTTTTCTAAATGCATATTTTAAAGTTATTTATTATCAAAGTTAGAAATGCTTCACTTATGTAAAATATTTACAAGGTAAGGGTGCGTAAATTATTAGGACGCTTGGGAAAGAGGTAAATGTACCTAAAACCCGGGTGTTCGGATTCAAGGTTAAAACTAGATCGTTGCCACGTGTTAAAATAAATTCATAACGGGATACTTTTAAACTGCAAGGTCAAATTTCTAACGGTAACTTATTTTATTAATACAAAGTATGCTAACAATAATTATATACAGGATGTTTTAATTTCAAATGGGTTTAGATTTATAAATAAAGAATTTTCATTATTTAAATAGGTAATCTATTAGTAAAGTAATTATATTAATATACAGGGTGTTGGTCAAAGTTATTACAAATTATTTGCAAGTCCAAAGACTTGATTGGAGGAATTTAGTCATAGTTTAAGGTGGCACAACATTTTAAAATATGATGAAAAATATGTCCGCAAATCTTTCTATCTTGGTAAATAATTGACTTATTTAAAACAATGGTTTTGGGTTCATTACGTGTACATTTAGCTTCGCCGAATTTGGGTAAAAGATTCTAAACAACCCCCTATTAGCGTGGAAAATAAATCACTCACGACTAATAATGCTTAAATGCAAACCATAAAGCAAATTACATTGAACTGTTCCCAAAGAATTGTTGTTAATTAAGTTGTCGTAACTGAGATCGGGGTTCAATATTGGTAAATTAGGTATCGTTATTATTCAAATACAGGATGGTTGAACTTGTTTGAATTAGGTTGTGATTTTAATTTGTATTTGAACAGCTGTACCTATATATGTTTTTCTAGAAGAACGTTGGTCATGGCGAGATATATAATATTTTAGCCAATATAAAACTAATGAAGGATTCCTTGTTTTAATCAGCAAGCCAAATATAAATAATTATTTCAACTGAGTTTAAATAAGTTACAATTGATTAGGTGGTAAATTGTAATTCAAGGGTGGTTATTTAAAGGTAGATTAAAAGGTTTTTTTTTATTAACAGCTAGTGTTTAAATAAAACACATAGCTTCACTAAATCTTCAAAGAATGTACTAAGTACATGAAGAAAATATTATTAAAATCCTAAGGATTAAATAAACAAGTAATTTAAAAGTTATCGAAATCATTAAAGCGATTTAAAACAAATCGACTTCCAGGGTAATTAAATCTACAGATTTATTAGGTCACGATTTAGGTAAATCTTTGCTTCAGGTTATATTCCTCAAACAAGAATATTAAAGATAATAAAAGAATTGACATATGCCCAAATTTGATCGTTTTTATTTTGTGTTGGAAGTTAATGGCTGTCTCTCTTTCGGAGCGATCATTTGTTTTGTTACAGTTGTTTTTGACATTATGTTTTGTACACCGGAAGAAAGAGTTTGGTTACTATATGGCGATCGTAGGTATTTTCACAACGTGGTGGTCCAGGTTATTTTCCGTGTCGTCGAAGAAGTGTGATTTTAGATTTGAACTTTGTTAGTTCTCAATAGATGGCGTTTTCTGGAGAGGATGTTGGCGCGAAGTTCAAATTCAAAAGTTGCATCTTACAATGTGTTTATGAAGCTGAAGCAGTTTTAAACGAAGGGCAGGTTGTTCTATGTGGTAAAATATTAATAGAAGCGAAGCAGAACAAAATAAATATTGTAGCATTGTGCATCCAATCTTCTGCAATAAATTTACTCCCAATTTATTTACCACGAGGGTCTTCAGCCGTGGGGAATAAATGAAAACTTAACTCCGGATTTTGAACAATATTAATTAGCGCTCATATCGAAGTATATTATTAGAAAATTTTGTTAATCGTCGAAAACTTTTAAAATCACCACTACAACATACGCAAAATTGCGTAAAATAAACGATACTAGTCATTTAACTAAGTTCGCCAAAATTCCGCTAGGTGCCGTGTTGCTTGTCACTAGTTCCCTATTACGCCTTCCAAATTTATTCATTGCATGGAGTAATAAACCAAAAGAATTTAGTAATTTCAACGCCCAAAATAATACAAATAATTACAAAGAACAGAATGCAGCAAATAAGACGGAGCACTTTAGGTCGCAGAACTCGCAATGCTGCAAGCTAAAGATATATTCGAAATAATCGAACTGAAGAGCAACGCGAGGAAAATGAAATTGAACGGAATTGTGCAAGAAGACCACGAAATGTTACGTTGAATACTCATCGAACTGCTTTCCCGGAAAGTCCGAAATTGTGCAAAGTTTGATTGGAGTCTCTTGAAATTGAACCGGCACTCCACGGTGAATTTTCAAAAATGAAGAACTTTTAACAATCAAATTGTTGTGACATCTTAAAATGTCGGCTCCGACGAATTCTATCCGTTGACGGCGAAATATTTGAGATTGTGGTTCGGGGGCGACGGAGAGAGAGCAAAAACCTTCTCTGCGTGGCACCGCTGAGTGCGCCCGAACCGTCCGACGGATTTCGACCAGACCGGCGCCGTTCGACGGCCAAAGGTCCAAACTTGCATTTAGGTATGGTGCAGAATTTTTAAAATACCGTGGGGCGCCGCACCGACTTCCCAAAAACGAAGAATTTTAAAATTGCGTTTTTTTCTGAAAATTTGGCTCAAACGAGCAGCAATCTTTCGAAACTTGGAAATTTTAGCATCGCAATACGCGAGGCATCAAATTGTAAGAATTAATTCATAACACGACGATATATGTAATTGGTTCAATATTTGCCGTGGTAAAAGGGCGAAATATTTTCTGCACTTTGGAAAATAAAAATTTTTTTGCCTTTAATACGTCGACGATACAAATATAAATCGAAAATTGCGAATGAAATTTTCTCGAAAAAAATTTGCTTTGCAACGAAAATACACATTTTTGCATATTTTAAATTTTGCCCGAAATCGCCTCCGATTTTGATTTTTAATTTTGACGACGACACTAATTTGCAAATGCTGCCGTTATTTGTCGTTTTTCGTCAACCGTCGTCATGTGCTAAATTAAAGACCGTTAATAACCGTATCCGAAGCTCCGATTGCTTTTTCTAAATTATCCGTCGTTTCTTTGTGAGACCCATTTAAGTGAAAATTATGTAAAAACTTTGGACGTCAGTAGCGCTCTTATTTACCGGCCGATCTTTAATTTTTAAGACGCAACGGAAGCGTATCGTGACGCTCTATAATAGTTCGTCCATAACATTCCTTCGTATTTTCAACGCCGAAGGCGTTAAACTGAATTTAAATTTCAAAATTAATTTTTGAATGGCTTTACAAAGTTTTCGAAAAAAATTACGCTCTGATAATTATATATTAACGCCGGAAATGGACGCGCACACGGTTTTTGGGAATTATAACACAAAAACGTACTCTAAACTTCTTCTTCGGTTGTCCAAAAAAAATGGCAAAATTGTAAATAACTTTTTGGAAAAGTGCAAAATTTGTAATATTTGGCGAGAAAAAAGGTTCGCGCTTGCAAGAAAATTTAAAATGTCGGATGTGTAATTCGTCAGGAATCGAGGAGCGCGTTTCTTACAAGTTCATCTATAACGCAACGGTCCTTTCGAAGAGCTCAAATTCAAAAATATGTCAAACATTTTGAACAAATTTTCAAATTTCAATTTTTTTCCCCTCTCAATCGAACGTACCGGCGAATTATAGGTGAAATGTAGAGTAAAAGTTTTTCCGAAATGCCCTTCCCTTGCCTTAAAAACTCACATTTGTATTTTGCTCAAAAAGCACACCGAATTTGCGTCGGCACCGCATTACCTTATAATTATTACGTTCGTACGGCACTGTTGAGCACCATTCATTTGAATAAAATTATAATGAGTGGCAGACGTCAAAAAATTTTGACGGTAAAAACAATAGTATATTATAGGCCAAGGTTGTGAAGGCCGTCATTATTGCCCTAGCGCCAAGATTATATTCCGAATTGCTTTGCACCGAGGAATATAAGGCGCGGAGGCAATAATGGTCTTCACAACCGTGGTTTATATACGATTTTTTCCACTACTAGATTTATTACCATTTTTTAAAATTCTTTTTAATGAAAAAATTCATTAAAGGCCCCAGATGTGTAATAAAAGATTACCACGAAGAAACCTTTTGTTGTTTTTCATCTTTTCAAGTTCACATCTTTATTTTTAATTGGTTCTAGGTAATCCTTTATAGAGGTGGGCATTAGCCTAGTAGTTAGAGCGATCAACTACTGATGCTAAAGACAGTGGTTCGAGTCCGGGAGGACCCTAATCTTCTTTCTGATTTTCTTTTCCTATATCTTTTTCCTCGACCAACCCACATGGACGATCAGTCATTTAGTAACGTAATTGTTGACTTTCCTTCCACGTAGCCGAATTATCTTTAGGAGTGATACGGAGTATTTGTTTCTAATAATCTAAATTTTATAATTTTTTTCACTATTTTTGCAAAGGCTGGCAAAAATTATTTGCTTAGGATTTTTCACCTTACCCATCCCAAATGCGTTTTTTAAGAATACCCAAAGCATTCCTATTTGTCACAACGTGACGTCGTCGTCCGGTTTCCACACTCGTCCTTGAAGTGTTTTCTTGAATCTCACGACGGCAACTTTGTACGAAAATCTCCAACGGTTATTAACTAAGTTTTGGTCCACAAATTACAGCGACATTTACAGCGATTCCTTTTCAATTTTTAACCTATTCCTGTAAAAAAGAGTTTTGTGCTTTAGTTAGTCTTACCGGGCTTTTTCAATGTTATCAGACCACCAGTCAGGTCTGCCAATACAGATTTTATTTTTGAGCTTAGCGTGTTTTTGGATCATGTTTTTAAGCAATTTTCCACCATTCTTTCGATTTCTTTAGTCGTGTGGCCGAAAGTGGCTCCGCCGATCCGCCCACGGATTAAAAAATTTTTTCCATTATTTCCTACGATATTGGAAATCTGGGTTTAAGCTCATAAGCCTTTGTCTTTTCAACCTTTCTTTACTTTTCCCTAGGAACGTCGTGAGAATTTTGCAGAAAAGCTGAAACACAATCACTTTTTTCTTCAATTTCCCTATCCAAGTTTTTATTTCTATCATCTGTTGTTCGATTTTCTTTTCCATTTACAGTGGTGTCCATATTATTTTGTTTGCCATTGTTTAATCAATTTGCGCTTTATTCGTAGTTGTGGATTTTTTCTTCTTCTTTTTTATTTTTCGCGGGGATTTTATAATTTCATCCTGCTTATCGGTTAAATCTTTCTTGTTGGTTTCTATTTCATTTTCGGAGTCCGGTGATCTGGTTCTAGTTCCGTTCATTCCAATACAGTCGCCATCGCTTGAAGGTTCCATCAAGTTTTCGACCAAGACTTCCACACTTTTCCTTGTGTCCATCTTGTTCCTATTCCTTGGCAACACAAAATCGCCTGTTCTGTTTTTGTTATTTCCATTTTTGCGTGTCGTATTGAGGTTGGTTGATGAACATGTCCTGTAGAATTTGCTTTTCTGATGACATGATTTCATCATTTCTGAAGATCAATAGCTAGGTCTGAAAACAGGAGTTTTCCTGGAAATTGTCAGGTTGTTAATTTTCGGATATTTTTCTAAGTTTTGAGTTCTAATTAAAGACTATCAGTGTACGACCTCGGCGAGCGCCCGGAAGCAAAAATGGCGGTAAAACAGGTTTTTTCGCAATATCTCTCTAGCAGTAAGTTGATGCTAGAATAAAAGTGGTCCCTATACATCCAATAGAATATAGGATTTTTCTAATTTCCCGTAAGTTGTTTGAAATATTTTTCTATAACTTGAATAAGTACCGAGCTACAACGTTGTAAAGTTGAGCAAATTTTTGAATATTCCAAAAACTTGGAATCAAAACTTGGAATGTAAAAATACTAAGGACCAAAAATTATCACTATAAAATGCTATAAAATGTCAAATGCTTATTATCACCCCTATTCTATAACTCAAATCGTTATTTTTCCAAACATTAAAGGTCTCTAAGTTTGGTTTACACGTAAAATTACAGCTTGTAGAAATAATTTAATTTTAAAATTTGAGGTGTAAACCGAACTTTACGGTTCTTAACGATCCTGAAGGTAACGTTTTGATTTAGTGAATAGCGGGTATATGTCTGCAAAATTTCAGCTTTTTTGCTGAAGGCAAAATGTAATAACATGATATAATTTAGGGCTCATTAATTCAATATAATTTTTGCGAATCAAGACAAAATATGGGATGAAAATAAGCGCTTACCTGGCAGGCAATAAGTTATTGGATCATCCCAAGTACCATGTCTACATAATCGTGTTGGATTTCGTTGTAGGCCTTCTTGTTCATAGAAGGGCCCACATGATATACGTGCTATTGTACCTTCGACTGGATTCATGCAATTATTTAATACTATACCATTAAGTTTACATTTCACTTTTGTTGATGGTCTTTCCTCTACCGAGGAACACATTTCTAAAGTTAATAGAAACATAATATAAGACAATCTTTATTGATTGTTTAACCAAGCAAATACTTAATATTTACATACGTGCACATGTTTTTGGAGGTGGAGTCCAAACTCCTATGCAGTAGGATCCAGTACTATTCGTTTCTAATGAAATTGGAACAGCTTTATATCCTATGTTGCAGCTTAACGATATGAAACTATAAAGCGGCACAATATCTCCAGGTTTAAATACACCATGTAAATTTGAGCCACTTACAGAATATCTACCATTTTGGGGATTATAAGGCATTTGACATCCTTGCCTAAAAACAAACGCAAGTAAATTTTAATAATAGAATATTGGCAATGCTGTAAATTAATTATCAGGTTGATGGATAAATTCGTAGCGTTGTTGGTTTCCAAGGGAGAAGTGCTTTGGAAACAAATTTGTTTGAGAAATATCAATGTCATTTTAATGCCATAGGATTGTTTTATTGAATACTTGTTGAATTTTTCAATTTGTAGAAAGTTAGGGGTAATTGTTGGCTAAAGAAAATGGAGTGTCAAGTACAAAACAATGAACAATTCCGACATATCCTTTTGTTTGAGTTTAAACGAGGAGTTAAGGCATGGGAGGCCTCTAGAACCATTTGTGCCGTTTACGGAGAGAACGCCATCGTGGAAAGTACTGCACAAAAATGGTTTTCGCGTTTCAAAATAGTCGCATTTTGATATGAATGATTTCCCACGTTCAGGGAGACCATCCGGCTTTGATGAAGACCGATTAAATGCTTCAATTCGTGATGATCCAGGTCAATCAACTCGGGAATTGGGCAATATGACGAATTGTGACCAATCAACTATCGTACGACATTTGCATTCCATGGGCAAAGTTTAAAAGTTGGATGTTTGGGTACCATACGTTTTGAGCGTAAACAAGAAATATTGTTCGAACAATCGAAAAACTGCCAGAACGTTGGGAGACAATCATAAACAATGGAGGAGAATATATTATTGATTAGTTTATGTATTTTTTATATTTAAAAAAAAACACTACGAACTTATGCATCAACCCGATACAATTTTATAAATAAAAGCGACATCTCACAGTTTAAATATTTAATTGGTGGCCGATTTCCTGCTATACAATCACATCTTCAGAGCTATAAGACAAAATTAAAATATAAAAGTCTATTAAACATTTAAAGTGTGAGAAGTGGCTTTTATTCATAAAATAATAAATTTTAATACTTTGAAATTTAAGCGCACAATTTTTGAAACAGATATTTAAGAACAAGAATTAACTTACGTAATTGGCGGTGTTACATTTGATATAGTAGTTGGTGGCGTAGGTGATGTTCGACAAGATTCTTCATCAGAACCGTCCCAACAATCTTTGTTACCATTACATTTTGCCCTTCTATTTATACATGCACCATATTTACACTTAAATGTTGTCGGTGGACACGGTAACAGAAGGCAAGCTTTTGTAGTCTCGTCTGATCTATCATCACAATTTCCGATTCCATCGCATAAGTCTCCGTCTTCTATACACTGACCAGAATCGCATCTAAATTTGGCGATACTAGAAAAAAACTAGAACAATAAAACAAATCCATTTGTTAAGTCTAAATTCTTTTTATTAAAAATTTGTCTTACCCACATGCATTTGCAACAGTTTTTTGTGTTGTACTTTGACACTCCGGCAAAGTTTCGTCCGAATTATCTCTGCAGTCCCGTTTTCCATTGCACTTTTTGTTTTTCGATATGCAAGCGCCATATTTGCATTGGAATAAGAATGGAGTATTACACCTACAAAATTTAAACTTCTAAAACAAGTCTCTTGAAAATTGAAATTTTTCATACGAAATTTTTTCGCGACAATTATTGTCCTCATCTGATTGGTCGGTACAATCCACTGTTCCATCGCATACATTTTCTTCGGGAATGCATTCACCCGAATTGCATTTAAAATAAAGAATTCTATTTGAAAAAAAAAAATGTAACTTATTTAATCAAACTCCCTTCTACCGAGCCATTTAAAAATTATAAAAATATCAGTTACCAATAGAGGTATAATAAAAATATAGGAATTTAACTTACGGACAAGAAGTATGTTGAGTTTGTCGTTGATATCTGTTAATATTGTAATTATTTAAAATTGCGCCATTGATGTTTTGAAAATTTGCACCTAAAAATTTCAATTTTATAATTTATTGTTATTAGTCCAAGAAAATTATAGAAAACATCATAAGAAAATGAATATTTACATCTCTAATTATGATTAACAACTAAAAATGTTCTAAGATGAAATTGTTACTAAAGAGAGTAAAAAGGTTATGAATTCGGTTTTTTATAATCATTAATTTTAAAATATTAAAAACTGAAGAATTTGAGGAACCACAGTACATATATTATCGCTTACGCTGGAAAAACTAATCGAGATAGCAAAAAAACAAAAAGGAATTTTTTGTAGAGGTTAAAATTATCTAAACATAATTCACAAGAACATAATATATCTGAGATAAGTGGTTTAGGCGTGAGAATCGTTCGAAGTTGCCCTCTCGATACGGCAACTTTGAGATGAAATCGTAATTTTTCGCCAATGCGTCAATTTTACTTAAGATTTATGGAAACATGAAACTAAAAATCTGAAAAATTCCAATTTATTAATTGTTAATGTACAATTTTTAGATATTAAATACGAATAGGTATGTAGTATTTATACAATTTTAAATAAAAGTCTAAACTAAACAAAAATTGAATATGATTGCATTTTTATTAATGAAAGTAACATGAAACTCCAAGCGATAAGGTTATTTACAAAGAGCAATTTAAATCAGTAAAGGGAATACCCGCAAGCTAAACTTCACCTTCTAGGAATTTATTGGCAAGAATGTAGATACGTAAGCATTATTAAGTAAACCACAAGTGCATTACAATGCAAACAATATTTTTAATTACAAAGAGCGCATCAAAGCAACCATTGATCTAACATAACATCGACTGAAAATATACGTCAATCAAAAACATCGTTTTCAGCAGATCTAGGATCATGTTACATTGTTATCTTAGATTGTACCAGAATTTCTGACTTTCAAAGAGATAAATTATAAAGAAAATAATGATTTCGCGCTATCCTGGAGAAAAAATAATTACAGTTGCCGCTTTTATGCTACTTATTTTTACGTTTTTAACAATACAATTGTTATTTTCAAATTTTTTAAAGCAAAAATCTACACAAAATTAGATTGTGTACCAACTTATTAGATAATGTACTAAAAAGTTGGATTATACGACTTTTTTTTGCAGCACAATTGCTTAATGTTTTCTGTCATTTGCAGTTACCTCCTTTTTACTAGTGGCGGCAGTAGAAATAAGCAAACCAGTTTTTATATGCTTTGTCGACCTCTCCCGGTCTTTTGACAGGGTAAGACTGTTAGATGTAGTCAAAATTCTAAAGCAGAAGGACGTAAACCCAAGAATTGTAACCATTATCGAAGAATTGAATATGGACATTAGCGCAAAAATTAGAATCAATAACAAAATGTCCCCGTAGCAACAGGAATTAGACAAGGCGATAGCCTGAGCCCCATTCTCTTTAACCTAATAATGGATGAAGTAATGAAGGAACTGAAAACAGCCGGTAGTGGTTATAAAATGGGAACGAGAGAAATTAGAATAGTTTGCTATGCGGATGATGCGGTTATTGTGGCGGAAGATGAAGACAACCTTCAAAGACTATTCTATAAATTCGAACGAACAGTACAAAAATTTAATATGAAGATCTCCAATGAAAAAAAAAGTCGCTAACTATCGCTAGAGATCCTGTAAGATGCAAATTAAAGGCGAACAATAAAATCATCGAATAAGTTATGCATTTAAAATACTTAGGCGCCAACATAACGACTAATCGCAATTTATGCAATGAGGTAAAATCTCAAACTAGCAAAACGTCCTAAGGATATTAAAAAATTTGTATTTTATTCCATCGTAATAAGTGTATATTTTTGTTATCGATGTGATGTGATGGCGAAAATGAATGGCTGTACAGGAGTTGTCATCGAATTGAACAATTTTGAATCCAATCTTCAACTTTTAGCAAGGTTTTCGCGATGTAAAGGAACGATTGCTTATTGTATATTTTCCCTTATTGTATATTTTATTGTTTGGTTTTTTCCAATTACATCTTTCTTCGCCACTTTACCGGTAGGCACAAAATAGCCGTGGAGTGTCCATAAAACGATCTCATAGCGTCCAGCTTCAAAAAGATAACGTCAAGAAATTATTTGTGAGAATAAAATAAATTTAATATACTCACAGTCATCTAAATCTTCCTTTTTTAATCTATCCAACAAGTCAGATACGATATCATTTTCTGTACATTACCTTCCCAATTTCTCAGAAAACTAGCACAATTTTGATGTTTTACAGCAAAGTCCATATCAATCTAAAAATAATAAAACCTGTAGTGGTTTTAGAATAACAGATTTGTGCTCCTAATACACAAAAACCAAAAATTAAATTACCAGTCTAAAACCTGATGTTCGTTTACAAAACGGCCATTTGTCTAAAATGGCAGTTGAAGATTTCATTCATGCGATGTTCGCTGCAAGCCTTCTAAGAGTGGTCAAATGCCAGCTCCCATAGGTAAAATATTTCACGGAGTAATTGGCACTAATTGGCTCAAAAACAGATTCGTTGCAAAGATAGATTTTCCTGAACCTTATTGTTTATATGATGACGATTTACATGCATTTTAAAACTATTTAAATTTAAACACTTAGGTAATGAATTTGTGCTTAAATTGTGATCTATTTTAAAATGTTAATTGAATAATTTTAAAGTAAAATTTGTTTTTTTTTACATAAATAACACAGCACATTTACAGTGGCTCACAAAAGTGAGCATACACTCTTAAATCACATAAGTGCATTATATTTCAAGGAAATAATATACATTTTTAATATAATTTTTTGATAATTAATTTCTAAAAACCTTATTGAAGTATTATACACAAAAATAGTTTAAAAATTTTTTTGTCATCTTATCAATTATAAAACGATTAACCTGTGAGTCTAAAGTAGCTGGACAGAATTCAAACGATAATAAAAAAAGTTGGTTATAGAAAATTTAAAATTAATTAATTATTAATAAAGCACAATATATTGGGAACACAAAAAAAAACTTTAAAAACATAATGGTCCATTTTCTTCAATTGTTCGCACTTTTCTTTTAACACCTTCCATCATATGCCGGAGCATTTTCAGATCAATTTTTTTGGCACATGACATAATTCGTTTTTTCAATTGTTCGGCTGATGTTGCTTCCCAACCATTCTTATAAACTAATTGCGATAAAATTGACCAGAAAGTTTCAATCGGACGAGCTGCCGGAATATTTGGGGGATTCGCATATTTTGGCACAAACGGTATATTTTGACCTTCTAACCAATTTAAGGTTTTTTTTGCATAATGGCAAGATGCCAGATCTGGCCAAAAGATGATTTTATCATTTTTATGGTTTCTTTTAACAAAATTAACCATTTTTGGTAAACAATTTTTTATATAAGTGTCTGTGTTAACAGCAATACCAACTTGGGTTTGAATAAAAAAATTTGATGTGCCTTTAACTGATATCGCACACCACGCTAACACTTTTGGTTCGAATTTTGATTTTCTTATGAACTTTACATTATCAGGAACTGTATTTTTATCGGTGGTATAAAATCCTTTATTTGCAACATCACAACTGTTCGCAAAAGTGAAGTACTTTTCATCGTCCATAATGATCACTGTATCGCCTGATAAAAAATGTTGTCTCAGAAGACGGCACTTTCCGGGTATTTCCACTAATTGTTTATCGGTATATTTTGGTTTAACGTTTCTCTTATACCTTTTCACATTTAATTTTTTCAAATTTCGGCAAATTGTAGTTTGTGAAACTTTAAATTTTCTGGATAGTATGCGAGTACTCACTCCAATTTTGTTTTCAGCAGCTTTCTTCAAGGAACTTAGCCGAGATTTTTTTAGAATTGATTTTCTTCCGGTTTTTTTTTTATTTTCAGGACAAATATTGTTATTACATCTCGAAATTATCGAATAAATGGTACTTCGACTGAAGCCTTCATTTATAAAATGATGTAAAACATGACTTTTATTTTGCTGGCCAAGCATTTTGAAAACGCGTTTACGCAAAAAATTCTGTTCGCACACTTTCATATTGACAATTCAAACTAAACTACTTCAATTGACATTAAACAAATGAAAGAAGGTACAGTAAAAAAACAAAAGGATTGCTAGATTATAACTAATGATTTGATGCGATTGAAATTTGTCCAGCTACTTTAGACTCATACGTTAATCAAAAAACACCTATATTATATGACACAAAAGTGAGCATACACTACACATTTTATGTAGAAATATACACAATTGTATGTACCTTAATATTTTTTAGGGTATCCGTTCGATTGCAAATTAGCTTGCAATCATTTTAGCATAGACTGCACTAATTTTTCCGTTAATTCAGGTGAAATATTCTGCCATTTTTCTAAAAATTTTGATTTGAATTCTCTTTTAATACTGCAATGACTATTTCTCACTTTTTGGGCTAATATAAACCATAAATCTTTTATATGGTTAATGTCCGGTGATTGGGGAAGGACTTTCAATTGCTTGGGTACATGGTACAAAAGCCATTCCTGAGCTATAAATACGACGAATGCTTAGGGTCGTTGTTTTGCTGGAAATAATAAATGGATGTCATGTTTAAGTTTTCAACAGATTTGTTGAAACACATTTGGTTTTGTTTTCTTGTATAAAACATTTCATATTTGTGCAAATATTGTTTTTATTTGAATTTAAAGTTAAATTTGTGATCATTTCGGTGCAGGTAGATATGCATATATGAATAATACACAAAATTGTACAAAAAAAATAGAAAAAACGAGAATGGATTTTTTAAATTATTTTTCCTATATTTCTAGTCATGTTTTTGAGTGATTTTAATTTTCTTACTTGAAAATAAAAAATTGCGCATTGTAGGGTTAAAATCTACAGTGTCCCAAAATTCTATACCTTTATTTAAGTTAGTTTTAGCAAATTGTACACGTTTTAGTCGATTTAAATATTTAGAAACGAATGGTTTCTTCCAGGCTATACGACCATTAAGAGCGGCTATTAGAGTCTGTCGAGCCTATCGAACAATATCTGAGATAATTCCATTCAGGGTCAAATTTTGTCGTTTCGACCAATCAGCGTGCGTTATTTTACATTGTAGTTAAATGGGTACGACGCATGCACAGTCGAATAATATCCGAAAATAAAAAATATTCCAAATACCCTACCAGAATATCGAATATTTGTAGTGGAGCGTAAAAGAATTCATACGTAATAAAAAATCTCTTCGAATATTATTTGTAGTGTGTATTTGTAGACTAACGCACTCAACAGATGCGATGTAGGAAACCGGTTCAACGCATTAGTTCCCACCCGAGTTCACTTACAGCAATGTACTTCTAACGAATTTTATAGTAACGAATTTTATATTACAAATTTAGTGCAATTATGCTTCCATTTTTTTCGGTACTTACGAAATTTTTTGTTTTATTTTTTTTTGCAATGATTGTGATGCGATATGGTCAATTTGTTTCACAATTTACGACATTAAAAATGGCCTTTGAAATGTCGATTTTCGTATGTGATGTTGTGCTTTTAAGTTGTGGCGTTTCTTCACGGAATTATCACCGCAACAGCAACGCGGGTTCGGACAATACTCAAAGATTCAGCGAGTACAGGGTTTAGCAAGGAGATTGAACGAGCGAAGCGCAGCGGAGTCCTAGCCCTTGTGTTGTATCGTGCGAGTGCAGTCCTGGTCCTTGCTGGATTGCCCCCTATAGATATGATGGCGAAGGAAAGATCTGCCAACTAGAAATCTGGTCCTATGGGCAGAATGCAGAATAGAGCGGTTACAATGTCAGATTGGCAAAACAGGTGGGCCGAGGCGGAGACGGGTTCATGGACGCGAAGACTCATCCCAGACATAATTCCGTGGGTTTCAAGGAAACATGGGGAGATGACGTTCCATCTCACACAGGCGCTGTCTGGACATAGATGTTTCTGCTCCTATCTTAATAGGATAGGCAAGATGGACAACAGCACATGCTTCTATTGTAAAGCTGAAGACGATGCTGCGCACACCTTATTCGACTGCCGCGAGTGGGAGGTCCAGAGAACTGAAACGGCCAGACTGGTCGGTAAACAACAGCTGCACCCTGAAAATTTGGTCCCCACAATGCTAGAATCGGAACTGAATTGGAATAACGTCTGCACAATGATAGCGAACATCATGAGCGCCAAGGAAGGGGAAGAGAGAAACCGACAAGCCCGAGATCGACGTGCGGCAAATTGAGGCCGCCAACATCCTTAGCGTGAAACCTGCGAGGCGATGAAGATATGCAATTGATATACCACGCCTACCAGTCCAGCTGGAGTGGGGTTTTAGTGGGTCGGATCACGATCCAACCCCACACTACCACACTACGTGGTGTCTTGTGACGGCCTAACAGCCAGAGGAAGATTTCCCCATTCCCGACGCACACAAAAAAAAGGCTATACGAACATTACACCCTCTTGAACGAAGGGTTTCTCGAATAGTTTCTGTTGAAATTAATTCATTAATCATAAAAGATACTTTTGTCGTCAATTTTGGTACACCTTCTTTGGGTTCTCGTTTCATTTTCTTTATAATAAAATTTTCATCCGCAGCTGTTAAGTTTGTTTTTCGGCCACAACGAGGTTTATTTTCTAAGGTTCCGGTATTTTTATAATTATTTATAATTTTTTGTACAGTAACATGGCCTTAGCCAACTAATTGCCCCATTTGAAGTGAAAATTTTTCTTCGAAAAATAATTTTAGTATAAATTTCCTTGTAGATAAGTCCGTACCACTTCTTTTTGAATTCATTTTGTTAAAATTCGATAAGATTTACTGCTAACGCCTGCACTATCATTTGTAATACTAATTAGTAACTAATTCAATTATTATTGCATTGTCGCTTCATAACATTAGAAAATCTACAAGTGTATGCTCACTTTTGTGTCCTAAAATGTAACCGCATTATCATAAATATTTCACTCTATAATTAGTAATGTAATAGAAGATAAGAGATCATTTTTTCAAATTATAATACATCAAAGTCAACAGAATGTAATTATGAAAAAATGGAATTACAAATTCATATATTTCCTTGAAAATATATTAAAAATGTATGCTCTCTTTTGTGAGTCACTGTAAATGCAATTTTTTGTAATGTTCAATGAACAATAACGTAATGTGAATCTGTAATAAAATATATTGAGAGAATACGTAAATGAATTAAATAATCATAGAATACGAGAATAAATAAATAGTAATTGGCAAAACAATACTTACCTGTGTAATTACACTTCGTCTCTATTGTAGATTCTTTATAATAAAACACTCTAATTTAATATCAATATAGAGAATAGCTACTTTATTGTTTGATTTAAATTAAACCAATCTTAATAAGTACACTAAAAAAACTATAAAGACTTGTTCTAAAATGTTACTTGTTTTTTAAATAAAACTTTTGTGTTTAAATACTAGTAAATGAAAGGCAATAAAGGCAGTTTTGTAAAATGTGTTTTTTATCTGATATACTTTAAATTTAAAAAAATTCGATGGGTGGGGGATATCGTTTTGCCAGCCTCTCCGCAGAAGCTTTCGCGAATTACTTAGCAATTTTTTTTTGTTAAAACGATTTTTATGGAAGCTCAAATAATTGACATTAATTTTGTTCAAAAATTTGCGATGGGGGTGGGGCGATGAAATGTATCTCGCTCTTGTAAGTTTATAACATTCCTAAACCTACATTGTTCAAACAGTTGAAGGAATAAAAAAGTCTTTGAAGTTAAGCAAGAGCGTGTGAAGGTGAGTTCATGGTCCACTTTAATTTAATTTTATTTTAATTTAAAAAAGTTCAATGTACGTAACCTCATATAGGCATTCATGCTACATTTACCGTAACTTTAATTTAAGATGTCCTGAGGTCTGATGGAAGAACCACGAAGCAATTTAGCCAAATCCAAACCAAATTTATATTTTTTGTTTGATTTGTTAACCAAATCAAGTAATAAGAAATTAATAATTTCGGTTCTAATTTTTGTATATTAACAATAATTGCAGATCATTAAAAGGCTGCGTACAGTAATAGAAATTCTATCAATGACCTTTAACTTCCAAAATTGTACATCTCAAATATTCTTTACTTACCTAAGAAAAAAATACAAAAACCAATTTGACACGAAATTACACTGTACAACATTATCACTTTTCACGTTAAATAAATCACGAAAATTAATTTAGAAAAACTTGCGTATTATAATTTCTGAACATTAGAGAAAATTGAAACACTTTTCTACACAACTGATGAAACTGGACAAGCCTATCTAACATAAATTATAAGAAGTTGTTATTTAATTCTTTATTGCAAACATAAAATTTTATATGCGTCGCCACATACATATTTACGGAGAATCTCTACTTTCAAACTGACCAAGTTAACTGGAAATTCCGACTTACCTACACGATTCTATTCGCTGGAAATAATCCTGTACAGTAAAAGTTTTTTCTCGTGTTGATATCAATAGCATGAATTAATTTTTTCAAAGCACTTGAGAAAAACAGAACTGAATATTGCCGCGCACAAAAAGGCCTTTTGATGAAGTTGTATTATCAGAATTTTTCCAAAAGATGTGAACATGCAATATTGAAGCCAATGGTAAGAGATAAAGATTTGATTAGATGGAAATAATACTGTTCACCAATGTACCTAAACACTACAAAGGTCAACTTGAAAAACCCTGAAATTTGACGGTGAATACTTATTTACGGGTAAGAACAGAAACAGATACTTTACAGAATGAGCAAGTAAATAGCCGGAACGAGCCGAATGCTCGTTCAAAGGTCAATAGTGAATTGTTTAGACCAATCAGATGAACAAGAAGATTGTCGTAATCAAGTTGTGTAAGAAAAAGCTTTTATTTGCAAGAAACCTTTTTGAGAATGATTAAATTTCGTAGGTGTAATACTCCATTCTTGTTTCAATGCAATTATGGTGCTTGCATAGCTAAAAGCAAAACCTGCAATCGAAAACGCGATTGTAGAGACAATTCTGATCAAACTTTGCCAGAATGTAAACAAGTATAGAAGTACCACACAAAAGTTTAAAAATTTGTATTAATGGGAAAAATCGTAATATGGTCCAATAAGGTTAGTATAATGGTAATAAATTAATAGTAAAATTATTATATTATCAAAGGACAGTCATCCGGACAAAAGCTTCGGGTAATAAGACAATAAGCGACGAATGAGGTATGGGGCTTCCCACACTTACATACTACATATTTTATATTATAATAGTTAGACCACAGAATAATTATTATTAAATATTCTAGGTTTCCACAGGCAACGCCGTATCTAAGCGGTGGCGAGATGGGCGCCCGCCAAGGGCGCAGCTACCGGGGGGGGTCAAAATCGGCCATGAAAAATAATTATTTTTTTAGATTAGTGCATTTTGTTAAGAACAAAAATTTCACGTTATTGAAATGAATGTTATTCCAGATTGTTAAGTTACTGTCCGCTAAAAAAGTTGAAGACCTACGTAAAGAAGGAATTAAGAAATACATAGAAAAAGCAAAAGCTACATGTGGTTTCTTGGAAATTACAATTTGTTTTCCTGTTAAGAGACTGAAAAAAGTCAAAAGAATGGCTGGTGAAATGGCTGAAGATGAATCCCACTTGCTGAGTGCTGAAAAATCATTTGAGAGAGAGTGTTTCGTTGTGTTTGATAGGATTAGAAGCGAAATGGACAAGAGGGCAAACATCTACCATTCGGTTTCATCTGACTTTAATTTTTTATCCGGAAAGTCTTTAAATGAGTATTCTGATTCTCTTCTTGAAAATTGTGCAGCTAATCTTGGTGCGATGTATGCGGTATGCCAAAGATATAGATACGTTAGAGCTTGTGAACGAAGTACTTACTTTCAAGTATCATGCAAAAGAGCAGATAAAGGACATCAATAAGGCCTCCCATTTGGATGTTCTGAACGTTATTTCTAATTATGAATTAAGAGACGCCTATCCCAACATTGAAATTGCGTTGAGGGGTGAGAGTGTAATAACCACCGGCACAACGAACTGTCTTGTAACCTTCCTAATGGAAAGATGAAGGTTTATATAGGCCCCTCCTGCAAAAAAATTCTGAGAATGTATTATCAAAATTTTGAGTAAATCGATTTTGAAGTTAGCTAATTTTACATGTTTCACTGACGCGCGGGTGGAATCTCACTCATTTTGTTGACGGTACGTGTGGTGTGATATAGTCTTACACTTAGAATATTTCGGAGCGGCAGATGCACCTCGACCGTCGTACATGCAACATCGATTATTTTTTGTTTTTAGGCGATTTTTAGGGGGTGAAACGTAATAGTTTACTGCCCCATACCGTGACTATACTTTTTAATGCTATTTTGAGGGTCTCTCGAATCCCGATTGCCTTAATCCCGGTGTTCTTGATCGGTGGCGCCTTCTCGTTTCTTTAGCCCTGCCTCGTTAGCGGCTCAGAGCACGAAAAACCGCCCGGAGCCCCGGAGGGGCGTAGGGTAGGTTTTTTGATGCTCGTAGTTCTGGCCAAGCCAACGTTTATTATGTTTATTTACCCCAAAATTAAAAATTTAATTTTTTCACTTTTTCGGCAATACACGGCTTATTTTCCATTTTTTGGATTATATTTATTACTAATATCCACTAATCACACCCCCAGCTATCCGAATTTCAAAGAAAAATTCAAATCGGAGCGAAAAAATTTTACGCATTTTCATCGAAGCACGGGCGACTGATGTCGCATCGACCCGGGTCGGAGGCATATCAGGTTACGTTCCCCGTACTTTTCAAATCGATTTTTCTCAAAATTTTGACTATACATTCTCAGGCGAAATTTTTACAGGACACTCTAATAAGGTTCCTTTTGCTATAAAAAAAATTTTGGGGCAATTTGGAGTGGCGGTGGATAGGTAACTATCCCCCGTTGAGGATATTTTTAACAATGCCTGTAAGTGTGGCGTCTTGTGAGCGTTCGTTCAGCAAGTTAAAAATGATCAAGAACTATTTAAGATCAAGTATGTCTGATTGACAAACTTAGCAATTCTGAATATAGAATACGACATTGCGTTTCAGATTGATTTTAACGATATCATCAACGATTTTGCCCTGGTAAAAGCAAGAAAAGTACAGTTTTGACTCATGATTGATTGATGATTGATCAAAAAACTTTAAACCTACAACTTTGCACTTTAATTTTGTAAAATTTCTGCGGAAGGACCCCCGGATCCCCCGTTTTCGTTGGGGGGTATTAAACCCCCCGGTGTGGGGGGCACAAATGTTAAGTCCCGCCAAGGGCGCGGCCGTACCTAGATACGGCGTTGTCCACAGGTAGTTAGAATTATTGAATATTGAGTTATTTTATTCTTCTTTAATAATAAATATATATATTGCCGTGAAATAAGAATAATTTTTTTTAAATTTCTATAGCGGGGAAAAATATAACAGCACATTTTTCCTTCACGACTAACTCAGCAATGAAACTCTAATATGGGCGTAAAATTGGGTTCTATCAAATTTAAAAGCACACTCAAACAGTGTTACGGACAATTCGTAACTTATTCCAACTGAAAGATAATAAAATTAGCATTTACCTGAATCTTATTTGTACCTTTCAATGCTGTGTCTATTTTAAAACAAATTAAACCAAATACATTCTCTTCATTCAAAAACCTGTTCATTTATTCAAATACAAAATAAATCTTTGTGAAACAGAATTATAAATTTTTCAAACAAATTAAGTGTACAAATAATTTTATTAATTAGTCAATCTAAAACCCCCAAATTTAGTCGCACTAGTTTAATTTTAAATATCATCTAACGTTCGTTTTAAATAACGCGCGCACAAAATATTGTCTTACCGCTATTTTCCACCGTCGAAGGGAAATCGGTTCTTCCGTTGATGTTAGTTGTTCGTGTCGCCCAAGCCTTGCCTCCGTATTGTCGATGCAATTACCATTCCACCATCGAAAACCGCTAACCATAAATGATCAATTACTTCTTCCAAAAATTATAAAACAATAGCAGGTATCACTTTTCCAGTTTTATTATCTTCGCTAACTTATTTTCCGAAAATTTAATCTTCTAAACAACAAATTATTTTACTGTATTTCTCAAACTTTTATAATCCATACTATCGGAATTTATTTAACAAAATCGTCCTCTCCCGTCTACAGACGCGGTCAGAATCCAATTAACAAAAATAATAAATACGTCCTCACTCTTTGCTGGACACGGTGAGAGTCCTCTCTTCTTGTTAGCCAAAACCTTATCTTCGTTCCCTTCCAATTGCTCTCGGAGACGCCGTAGTCGTACATTTCTCCCAAACTCGCAAAGTTTAAATTCCATCGTCAAACTCAACTGTTTATTCATTCACTATCTTTTTTATTAAGCAGCACAATTCTTATGCGAATCACTTCGACTTATAGTACCCGCCTACCTAAATTTTCAAATTTAATTTACTTAATTTGTCATCATGCCATAATTGAACAAATAAACCAATAATTCACAATTCTGTTTCTATTACATATTCCAGGAACAGATTATCTGGTGGAGAGATTAAATTTAATTTCCTTAAATAATTGATCAAACAGCTCATTTCTCAGTTTAGGAGGCACTCGTGAAGCTTCACCTACAAATTCATTAACCAATTTAAATAGTGTGGTTTTTAACTTTTTTACTTTTTTAATAGATGTGCTCTTGAATTAATCGACCCTTGGAACAGCGCAATATGTATAAATATGTTAAATATTTCTGAATAATGTAAGAAATTATAATTATTATTAATGTTGTAGCGAAAACCGTTATATTTTCGACTGCACTTGCCTCTTTTCGCGTCTGTGGATGTGATTACAAGACGGCCTAACTCATAGGAATTACCCAGTGTCGAAGTATGCGGGGTTACTCGAAAGTATTCGTGGATTCGTTCGTAGCTTTGCTCGCCTTCGCTGAAATAACTATTTTTTGTGGGCGCCAGCCGTAATGAAAGATTTCATAGGATTTAGTTTCTTTATTTACGACAAAATGGGAAATTAAAACAAAATAAAACTTGAGTACTCGCTCTTTTGAGAAATAAATTAATTCGTTACAAAATAAACTTAAGACAAAATTCTTGTTACGTACAATAATGGAATGTTTAAAAATATTTACAAATAAATGTTTGAACAGGTTGAATGGATGAATACGATTATAGAAATCGGTGGACCGTAGTCCGCAAATCTCGGGTCTAGTATCTGAGAATTTACTCTTATTATTTTTAGTGTAAGCACGTCTAACTTCTACCAAGAACATATTATGAAAACTAACTACTTCTACAAAGAGTAGGCGAAAGGTAGAGTAAGCGGTTTGACTACACATGTTAGCTACTTTTAGTGATTGAAAAATGGTGGTTAATTCAAATAACACACAGTAAGCAATTTTCAATTACTTACGGTTTCCTGATGCCGTGTATTTATTCTTAAAATTGTTGACGACCGGTAGTGCACTGCAGATCGTGTTTCGGGAACAACTGTTTCCCTCAAAAGTGGTGACCTAAAAAGAATTGAAAAAACCACACATGTACTGTATTTGATTACCATAAATATAGTAGCTCTGAATACTGAAAATTAATAAGCAATAAATGTCTCTTGATACTACCAGATTTCAGAAGATCGTAATACAGTTTCCCCTCTAGTAAGAAAAGATTTTGCACATGTTATTCGGATTTTCTTGTTTTTAAAAGCTGACGTAATTTTTCGCCCCTGGTTAATCTCGTCAGTTGATTGATCAAGACTGGCCAGTTGATCCAGTAAAATGATTCCCATAAGAATCGCTCGCATTGAAAATTTTGTGAAACAGGAAAATTTTCCGAAATGGTGGGACAACTGCGTATCTCGAATGGTATCGATTATCGATCATAAACCTCAAATTATCGGTCTGGTGTCTAAAATAATATCACTCACGTTTTTCGTCACGATTCGTGTCGTACGCACACTTAAAACTTGGTTTATTAAACTACTTAAAACCATTAAAAATTATAATTTTGTATGGAGCAAAAATTTGACTTGTTAATCGTACTGTAACGTTTTCTCGACCTCCAGGACTAAGGCAGCAAGTGAGATCTCGACAAAAATTGTCGCCAAGCAGGAAAACTGCATTACGGATATTTTCAATTAAAATCGAAAATACTTTGATGTGACATCAAAGTCACATACCCGATAGGCGTTAAAATTCTAAATAGATAATTAAATTCAAATTGTTCAAATTTAAAAAGCAAAAAAATAGAAAATTAAATTTATTAAAAGTTCGAATAAAAAAGTAGAAAGAGGTAACTTAATTAGAAATTCAAAGGAAAACAGAAATAGAAAAAATCGCGAAGCGATGTAACAGTTGACTGTTACAATGTGAAAATAAAAATTGAAAAAAGAAATAATTAAAGAAAAAAAATGAATTTAATAATTTACAAGATTATTATTTTCCTGTGTTAATGATTTACCATAACAACAAAAATCAGCGTGAGCTTCTTTGCTTGCTCCTCATCGTTTAGCTCGTCAACAACATCGGCCGTTTTTGTCCCAAATTGTTACTGGTGACGAAAAATGGTGCCTTTACATCAACATGCAGAACAGAAAGGAATGGCTGAGATCTAACAAACAAGCAAATCCTCGTGCAAAAGCTGGTACCCATCCAAGCAAGGTAATGTTGTGCATCTGGTGGGATAAAGAAGGCGTCATCTATTATGAATTGCTTCCGAGGAATGTAACCATCACTTCTGAGGTTTATTGTCAACAACTGCGTCGCCTGGAGGCTGCAATCCTCCAGAAAAACGACCGGCAAGACGGCATCTAGTGGTTTTCCACCATGATAATGCCCGTCCGCATACTGCTAACATTACAAGGCAGCTATTCAAGACCTCGGTTGGGAGTTTATTCCACATCCGCCCTATTCTCCTGATCTTGTTTCATCAGATTTTCATCTTTTCTGCTCTATCCAACATTCTCCGCGGAATCTCATTTCATAATGACGTTGCTCTTCAAAACTGGCTCGAAGAATTCTTCACCTCCAAACCACCGGATTTCTTCAGGCGTGGAATCGAAAAACTGCCAGAACGTTGGGAGTCAATCATAAACAATGCAGGAGAATATAGTATTGATTAGTTTATGTATTTTTTATATTTCAAAAATTAAATTTTAAATTATACAAAACGTTACGAAATTATTCATTAACCTGATATATTTAGGCCTTGTTCGGTCTGGCACTTTTTTCGCTTTGAAGCTCCGTCAACACATTCTGTTAGGTACGAATTGGGGCTTTATCAAGCTTTCAAACGTTTTATTTGCTCTCATTTCAGATCTTCGCGACTGTTAAGCTTCTGAAATGGACGGAACTATAACGTTTATAAGCGCGGAACAGCTCCAAATCGAGTTATCAGAATATGT
This sequence comes from Podabrus alpinus, assembly GCA_932274525.1. Taxonomy (NCBI): domain Eukaryota; kingdom Metazoa; phylum Arthropoda; class Insecta; order Coleoptera; family Cantharidae; genus Podabrus; species Podabrus alpinus. The sequence goes on along the minus strand of OW026453.1, from coordinate 67,562,323 downwards.
TCGACGGAGCTTAGTACGGTTGTAATATTGCGTTTCAATGTTTTTAAAATTAGCGCGGGTTTTAAAATTCAAATATAAAATATAAACAGGAAACGTCGGGAGAAATAGAAAGTTGAGCGTGCTAAAGGGTGCGAGAGAAGGGATGAGGTAGAAGGACGCAACAACCATCTTAGGATCGGTCAGGGAAAGTATGGTTTTTGAGAGACCCGTGCTTAGTGCCAAAAGGAATTTTATTTTTTATTTTAATCAAGATAAGATTCTTATCAAAAGAGATTATAGATGAATATTCTACAAATTAAGGGAATTACATGTGACAATTTTTTATTATTTATGATATATTTTTGTGAAACTAAATTTACACATGTGGAACGGTTACTTCTTCAATACGATCTTTAAAATATCAAGTTAGATCTATAATCGATCAATAATTGTAATTCTAGATTATCGTGATTTTATGCGATTTATGATAATTCCAGGGGGTGATTTCACACAGTAAATTTAGTTGTGGTCAAGTACTGCCATGTTATTTGGCCTCTTAATCGCCCTTTACGTTGGGCACCAAATAAATATGCCATATACCCGTACCTTAATTATGTGATTAACGCTTACGATGCAAATTGCCCTTACCTGGATGCTTATTCTTGATAAGCTTTTCATGGAGAACTTTTGTAAATTATAACCACGGCTAGCCCAAATTTTGATGAAAGAAATTATTTATCGTTGTTAAACTTTCCTTTACTGCATCTGCTTATCTCCAGAATGAACAAGATTCGTAATTTTACACTTATGTAAACTTGATTTTAAATTCAATAATAAATTTATCATGGCAAAAGTGACTTTATTATGAAATGATAGTTTTTTGTAAATCGTTGTCATGGAGACAATAAAATTAATAAACATGTGTTATGCAAATTTAAATTTAACAATTTTACTATTACTAAACTAAATCTAAATAAAGTTCGAATGAATAAAAAGATTTTCCGTAATTTTAATGTTTTCAAAAATCCCGCACTATTATAGTATATTGCATATTAAAAGCGGAAAGTGAATCTTTTGTGCTCGGAGGCGAAATTTACAGCGCGAGCCGTAGGCTAGCGATGTAATCGCCTCCGAGCACAAAAGTCACTTTACGCTTGAAGCATGCATACTATTTTTCCTCCGCCCGCTTCAAAACTGATCAAAACCTATAGACCATCCGTTTTAAGAATGCAGAACTAGATTGTACTAAAATTATGAACTCGAAACGTGATTGGTTAAAATTTTTATAGGTTTACACTGCCAAAATTTTATTTGCGATTGATGACTCACGAATATTTTTTTCTAAAAGTTTCTGGCAAATTTAAATAATTTGTACAAGATAAATTGCTATTTGATATAAAAATACTTTTAACTCGATTATTTCAAGTATCAAATAAGTGACATTTGGTTTTTGTCACTCATACACTTTAATTATTTGACGTTTCCCAGTGTAAATCTGACTTGCCGTTCAAGGCGACCTCTACTGCAATCCAAAACCAGACGGACTATAGATAAAGATTTACATTCAATCTCTGTAGTAAATTATTTTTATTTCTATCATATTAGCCTTGCTACATCGTTTCTAAGGAAATTTTGCGTTCCATTTGTTTTAAGCTGTCAGTTGATGGTTGAAAGTTGGCATTTGCCGCTTGGCGAGCGGCAATGTTTCATTGCCGCTCGCCAAGCGGCAAGTGCCAACTTTCAACCATCAACTGACAGCTTGAAAATCCTACTTTCACTATCGGGCGTAGGAAAAATAAATCGTACTTCGCTTACCGATTTTAAAGTTTGTCATACTGTTTCCTACGACTTGCGCAATCGGCTTCCCACACATAAGTTGTTCCAATTTTACCTCGCTTTACTGCATTCAATTTTATTTTCAACAACCATCAACCAAATTCCACAAACCATCTAAATTATTTTCACCACCATCATAAAATTTTTATTTTGGTAAGTGTCGTCTTAATTTTTATCACACTTTATCTTAATTTGCCTTTTCAGCATACAACAACATTTCGTCAGCGTAGAATTGCTTTGTTCTACATCCAATAAGTGTATTTCGAGATAAATCAAAATGAAATTAAAATATTAAAATTTCGAAATGATAACAAGATTTTTAAAATTTAAGATATAGATTATCTTTAATATAATAGCATAAGTCTATTTTACCTCAAAGGCAACTTTGTTGAGTAATTATGTTAGTTATATTAATTAATTACATTTGGATATAGAACAAAATTTGAAATTCTGTGTTTTTTAGTTTAATTTATAGGGAAGAAATTTTACCACTCGGCGCTGCAAGCATCACAACAAGCGTGACGTCACGATGATGTGAAAACCTAACCTCGCTTTTATAATATAATAACGTGGTTATATGCGTGCTTAAATATATACGAAGCAAACATATTGCAGCATTTTTGCTTTTATGTACAAGGTAAGATAGTGTAGTGCATGCATTTATACTATTTGATGTAATTATAAAAAAAATAAATTAATAAATAATTTCAGGAGCAGCATTTATTTGAGTTCGAAGAATTTTCATGCACCGACGTTAAATGCTACTGAAAATCTGCGAAGGAGGCAGCTTTGGAGCAGTACAATGCTAAACCCTTTGAACGGTGGTCATGTGTTAATAAATCACACTTCCAAATACATTTAAGAACTCATACCGGCGAGAAACCATTTAGTTGTTGAAAATACAGAGACATTATAACTCAATACAAAGGTACCGTTTTATTAAATCTTTATTATAAGTTGTGTAAGTACTTATATATATGTTATTTTCAGAATTAAAAATCACGATGCAGAAATGGTAATTATTTTTGGTGTCTCGTACGAGATTCTCACCTCCCTTCATGAGCTAAAACAAAAACAAAAATTTATACGTGCCCCAACCATGATGGCAATGTCGAACAATTATTCCAACTAATAAAACCTATTTATTTGTTATTTATACTGATTGTTACCTGATAAAAACTTATTAAAAATAAAGAAAAAAAAACAAGAAATTCTAATTTACATGATTATTTCATAAATTTGTCATCTGCAAGAATTGGTAAAGATAAATTGACAACAACACATGCAAGTATTAGAGCTTACTGTATTAAACATTATAGAAATAATAGCATATGTTAATCCTGTCTTCATTTTATCCGTTTATCCATAGAACACATTTGAGTCGTCTATTTTCAAAACCCACTATAAATTATATTTCAAACCCATTATGTGACATTTTTAATCATTTCCTACACCTATTTCGAGCCTGACATTCTTTTTTTAGCTAGTTTTTCCGTTTTATTATAGTATAATCTAAGAAACTACGATACCAAAAATCAAATACGATAATTAAAAACTATATAGATTTGGCAGTTTTTTCCATTTTCTGTAAAGTTGTTCTATCCGGTTATAGTGGGTTTTGATAATAGATGACTCATTTCACATAATTCCACAATAGCGTCTAAAAGTGCTAAATTTTCTAGTCCAGTCATTGATGATAATTTCTTATTTGTGTTTATTAAACTAATAAACGGTGTAACAATATCACCACTTTTTACTTGCGTTGACCGATCACAGGTAAAAGAAAACTGAATATCAGCCTTTGGAGAATGATTTATTTCTCCTAATAACTTTACAACAATAAAATAAATAAAATACTTAAATAACCAAAATCACAATTCAATTCAATCTCAAGTGCTCGTCGTAATTTTGTTACTACTAATGTAAATTTTGTCACAACTCCTCGATTTAAAAACTCAAATTAATGTTCACCACATTACCCTCCCTCAACAACAATAACGTTCTAGCAACATCACAAAATTCACATTTAAATGGTTTTTCGCCAGTGTTTTCTACATTAAATTTTACATCTTCCAATTCATCCGATACCTCCGTTTCAAATACGTAGTTGCGACAAATTCGATGTTGTGCTTTACTACCGTACTTTCTTTAGGTATTTTCTGGGAAGGAACTGCATTTTTTTTAAACGTGGCTGCTTCGTTTGATAATCTAAAAAATAAAACTAATTACTACACATACATCACAAAAGTTGGGTTATCTACTTGGCAGATTTTGTGAAGGAACGGCATTTGGTAATAACCTTGTAATAATCGTCGATGACCAACTCATTCTAAAATCCACGCTTCCCTCCTATCTATAACTTTCGTGGCGCACTTGTTTACAAGCATAAACACAACAAATTGTCTTGCAGGTATTTTCTTTGGCATTCATAACTTAATACTGCAACATAACAAACACGTTTAAACAAATAACTATGTAATAAATAAATAATGTAATAACAAATAATAAATTTTACGTATTTTAATTAATTTAACCTCAAATTCATTGATGATAAAAACATGTTTATAATACATAATACAAGAAAAATAGTAAGGTAAACTTTTGGATATGGTTACGTAGATTATGAATACACATTAAAAATTTTGTTATACTTACATATTAATATTATTTCAACAGGATAAGCAATAATTACTACCGTATAAATTCCATATGAACACGATAAAATTTTTATTTTCACATCATCATGACGTCACATATTTAATTGATATTACAGCCACCAGGGTGCGTACAATTAATATTTTTTCCCTATATGGATATAAAACAAAATATAGGGATAATTATGAGGGGTAACTATATTTTTTCTCACATTCTACTGGATGTCAATAAATTTATTAGAAAAGAAATAAAACGTTTTATAATGTTTATTTTCATAACATAAACAATTTAATGTGAACATTTTTTTAATATTAACAAAAATTTATTCTAAATAAACAAAACTAATCGAGTAGCTAACAAACTTAAACTATACTACCTATAAACTATACCTGTTTATTTATTGTTTGCAATCATGGTATTATAAAATATTTTATCAATTTCAGGCATGCATGGTAACATGGATTGTATATCTTTGATTTTATCTGCACTTATTTTAATTGTGTTTCGTAATAGGCTAATTTTTGGAAGTGAATTAATTTGCGGTTCCTTATTCTTTCTGACATATCGATTTTTCACTAAGCATACTTCTTGTATGGTAGCTTTATCGAATGTATAGTTGTAATTTATTTTTAGCAATTCTGTTTTTTTATAAACGATATGTTTTAATTTTGTGTAAGGAATACTTGAAAAGTTAAAATAATTAACCATTGATTGGTAATTCCAAAAAACGCTGGTGTTATTTAATTGTATCACTTTAAGTTTAAATTTCGAGGACTTGATATTAATTAAAACACGTAGTAAACTAACAGGGCTGTATATTTCTAAATCTCGAATATTTCGTTCAATAGAACTGTGGACATCATCTATTTCTTGTAAATTGCTGTGCCCAGCTTCAGCAAACTTTTGTTCAATTTGTTGAACACTTTTACTTTCATCTGAATTTAGAAAATCTAGCAAAGCCAAAGATGTTATGGAATTTTTTTTTGTGGTACACACGAATCCGACCATAAAATTAACTTTTTTATGGGAATATTGTCTTTTACAATTTCTTTTAATATTTTAATCAGAGCACTAGCAATGTTATTTCCAGCTCTTCCAGCAATATTTTCGTACCATAAACTGCAATATGTAACGCCATTAACACTACAGTTTGGATATAGAACATACAAATTTTGCATAACGTGGATATAAAACAAAACACACGTTCGAAAATCATACTTGGGATTTTATTATTGGCTATTTTAATGTGGATATACAACAAGGAAATTCTTATTTGTCCAACTAAAATGCTAACTCAAATTTTACAAAAATGGATATAGAACAAAGCAATTCTACGCTGACGATTTATTAACCTTACATTTTGGTTATTTTCACAAATTATTTCATTTTTTAATACCGCACAAAATTCCACGTGCGTACATTTTATATCAATTTACGTTTCTCCGGTAACAATTATAAAATAATAATAAAAAACAATAATAAAAAAAATGTCACAATTGAAAATTCCAATTCAAAATCAAAAACCAAAATTATTAATTATTAAACGTGACAACCCCGCAAATTAAAGAAATATTATAGTTATTAAAAGTTCAGTAACATTACATGATGTGCTGGATGAAAAGTGATAATACGATACGAAAGCGTCTGGCTAGCGTGTGAATTGTGTAGTTGCAAAATTAACAGGTGCTTAAACCTTTATGACCTGTTACTTAGTAACAACGTGATGGGAAATGCAACGTTATCAAAATGCATGGGAAAGGTTGAAATCCGTACAGATTAGCTAGGTGGGAACAGAGGCATTAAATATAGGTATGGAGAGCTGAAGGGCCAGTCGCGGTCCGGAATACGCGTGTGGTCAAGTCAGACCCTGCGAGTGTTAGTATCGGTTAAAAGTTACAAGTTCATAAAAAGGATTACTTCAAAATGACCTCCGAAAGACTGCACTGTACGGATATCAAACCACCCTCGTAATAATACTTGTCAGGTTAGTGTAAATATGAATTGTAAATATGTTATTTTATTTTTAATATAATTAATTGTTATGAACTTTGATTTATCATTCGTTACGCCGCTCCAACTTAAAATGATCCCTAAGAGCTACACTACCCCAAACTCCATGACTTAGGGAAACAACCCTTAAGCGTGACAATAACATTCGTTACTAAGGAACTTGATTTTTGTTACCTTTCAAGGCATGTTTGTTTTTGGTGATGTTGCTTGTCTCCCATTGGTTGGTAAGTTTGTTCAAAATGTTGCCACTTTTAAAGTTTGATTTAATTAAATGTTTGTTTTAGGAAATTGTTCATTGGACACATAATCACTTTAAGAAATGTCAATTTGAAATATTTCGATGCACTTTAAGTTTATTTTGGAAATGTTCGATGCACCTTAAAAGTTTGCGTTGAAACGATAATTGTTTTCAAATTAATACATCAAAAGCCGTCACCAAGTGTATTCAAGAAAAACCTTTTTATTTCATAACCAATACTAATCCTATTTAACCTAGTTTTAACAAATTTTAATAACTAATAAATTAATAACTAACACATATTTTTTAACATAAATTTGTTCATCATAATGTAACGATGCTATCTTTACGTCACATTTCCATGATTTATCGTAATTTCAAATTTCAATTAACGTTACACCTGTAGCTTGTTCATTCCGTCGAATTGCCAATACGGAAAAGAAAAAAACATCACAGTACCTTGATTTATACACGGTATTTCAAAGAGTTCGGTTTGTTTATTATATTAATAATTTAATAGTCATATCTTGCAGATTACATAAATATCGTCAATAATAATTCAATCATAATATTCAATTATCATATACAGGGTGATTCCGATATTATTGGTATTATATACAGGGTGGTTCGAAAGAGGGTGACTTATGTATTTAGTGGTGGTTCAATAATAATAATTCAATCATAATGGTTACATAATATACAGGGTGTTTTCGAAAGGTTTGGCATTGCTTCAGATAATAACGTAGTCGTAAGTTGTTCTATTTATTCGTGACTAGTTCTAATTATTGATGATGATAAAGGACTGTGGTTATATATGGTTATGATTTAACAAGGTAAATATCTAGGTGGTCAGTATTTGGTTTAGTGTGTCCTACACATATTTTATTATTGGTATGTTTTGTGTCTATATTAAATGTTTGGTAATTTATATGAGGACGAATATCGCCTCAGCTAGGTAAACAAGGTGTTGAAAATGTGCCAGTATAACGGGGTCCTTTCTTTGAGGTAGGGTAATATTTACAAGCTCATTGTATGAGTGTAAAATTATTTAGTTCATGTTAGCAAGTCACAGCCGCGAATAATTCCTCGATAAGCCAGAGGTCGGAATGTGGCTTGTGTAAATTCCTGTAACCTGTCACGGGAGCATGAAAGTAGCATAGAAATGGTACGTTTGTTATAGTGGTCATATATGACCCCCCCCCCATGAACTTTGTGTGGAGCTTTGAGGTGTTGCTTTATTCGATAAGGAAGAGCTTTATTATACTATGGCGTAATTTTCCAGGTATTATAAATAAATATTATGGTTTCTTTCAGGTTATAAATTAGATTAGTCGTAATTAGACTAATATCGTTGTAATACTAATAAAAGTTGAAGTTGTAAATTAGCCCGACTTACGAAGCAGCTAAATCCAGTCGTAATTAGACTGATGACAATAACAAACATTCTCAAAAAGGGAATATAAATTCAAAATGATTATAATTAATATTTACTGGTATTTACTGATCATAAATGTGGATCGAAGGTATGATTTTTTAGTTCGCAGTCACAATTTAGGCTGTTGAATATCCTCTAAGAGGAGTTTATGTGTTTTATTATTATAATATGATTTACCACTGACCTTATTATCAGAAATGATGAGCGAATTGCCAATAAATATGAACATACTATTACAAATATCAAAATCCACTCAATAATGAGTTGTGTTCACTTGGTTTAATATCAATAAGAGATTACTTTCATTGCTATTTTGGCTTGTCGATCCTGTCCGTGGTTTTTAAAATTTTTTTTTTTAAATATTACAATAATAAAAATCTAAGTACAAAATTTGGTGTTTTACTGTTTTATTTAGTCAATTGGGTTTGAGAATGTGAACTTCGTTCACATTCTGCATCGAACAACAGGGTATCTTTCTTTAAATCACTGTGTATGATGTAGGTAAGCTAATTATGTTTTAGAGGTAATGCAATCTTCACGAACCGGGCTTTCCCGTTCAAAGAAAGAACTGACGTGTACTACGGTAGGGTATTCACAACGTGTGGGTTGCAAGACAGATCACAGGCTTAGAACGATGGTATTTGAATTTCCGGATGTTAAGATTTGTAGGATGACAGCGGGAGATTTAAATTCAAAGTTCAATATTACACGGTGTTGAATATAATTATGTTTGAAGACTGCAGAAACTAACGGTCCATGTCGAGATCTTTGTTGGAACTAATTTTATTAAACGAAGATTATTTTAACCAATTGAGAGAGAATATAATACGAAGTCAGCCTATCGATAAGCAACATCCCGATGGCGCAGTGGTTTGAAAATCTGATGATTGGTATCGAAAGAAATTTACTTGCCAAAAATAGAGCTAGGTAAGGAAGTTGTTAGTTTAAGTTAAAAAGTTTCTTTTTGTCAATTTTGTGTTGTTTTAGGTTTATACAAAATCTTTCTATGTTTAGAAGGGCAAGGGATATAAATGATTCACTTAATTTATTTAATTTTATGGTAAAAATATTTACAAAATAAATTAATAATTATGTTAATTTTTAATTCTTTTTAAATAAATGTCCAGTGTTAATTTATTGGACTTATAAAAAAAAAGTGAATTGGTGATAAAGTTAGAAAGCTTTGTGTTTTTAATTGAGTAAACTGAATTAGTAACTGGATCGGATTTTTTTAATAGTAAATAATAATATTTTACATTTTTATGAAATGCTATCTATTTTAGGTCAACAGTTTCATAATTTTTTTACACAAAACAAAAGAAATTAAAAAATTGTTTATTTATCAAAAATAAATAACATTTGTGGCACTAAGTCACTCTATGCAACGTATGAAGGTCTCTTATAAAATTGACGTGCCTAGCTACAGAGGTAAAAGTTCCATATTGGTTTGAATCACAACTTAGCTCTTCCGTAGCAGGCGACGTACTTACAATCCCCCTTACGAAATATCGCTCGGTTAAACCACTTATCTTTGGAAAAGCTAAAGGACCTCCACTGTCACCTCCACATACCGCTGTAGCTGTAAAATTACAAAGATTTAATTCGTGTTACCAAAAGCAGTGATTCTTCCTAACCTCGATCCAGATATCCTCCACAAATTTTGTCAAACGTTACATACTTTCTAAATTCTTTTGGTACTTCGTCAAAACATCTTTCGTAAGGTATAAACGGTATGGACAATTCCTTTAACGCATCCGGTGCATCCTTGTATTCGCTAGTGTAACCCCATCCTGTAACCTATACAAATTTTAGTATCAGCTTATTTTTAAAATTGTCTTACCTACAACTCCGTTAGTAGACAAGTAAGGTTGGTCATATTCACTGTCTAAATCGATACAAACAGGTTGAACATTTGGGGATAAGCGGAATGGTGTTGAAAGTATTATGACTGCAATGTCTGATTCAAAAAAATTAATCACTCCTCTGAATCTTGAAGGAATATGAATGGATTTTATATTAGAATATTGAGCCTGGCTGTCTCTTTCATCATTGTAAGAGCGGTAATACTTTCCGGCTACAATGTGGTAGTTCTCTTTTGGTCGCTGTGTACCATCGTCAGGAATGGTAAAACAATGGGCAGCTAAATTTTATAATCAAACAATAAATTATTGTTAATTAGAGACATTTAAAGCAAGCTGGATACCTGATAATACAATTCCCGTATTTATAATAGAACCTCCACAGATAAATTCAGTCTTCTCATTGTACACAGCAACTTGCCAAGGGTAGTCGCCTTTGGTGACATCACCACCATTTACAATATTAGTAACTCCTTTGGGTCGTTTTTCACCACAAACTGAAATGATTAGATGATTACCGCCTTTTTTTAAATAGTATATTGTTATGATATTTGGGGTATAACTACTGTACCACCCAAATATGCAAAAAGCCCCACGTTGGGAAATCACTAAAGATGTTGTGATATAAAGGAGCTTTGCTTTTTTATCTCCCTTGATAGTCACACTCTTACTCACCACGACTAGCTCCAGAACTTGAGACTCTTTTATTAATAAAATTGTGGAATGCTGAATTGCGATGTGACGTCTTTGCAAATCTGACGCAGACCTTAATTTTGTTGCTTTAATAAAATAGCAACTCGATATACAAATTATAATAATTTGCTGGTTTACCCCGCTTTGTTTGGAATAAAATCCTAGTACCACTCTGCAAATGTAGCCCTTTTGATTGACGTTAAATAAAAGAAACAATATCTCATAGACAGTTGTATTGGTTGTTTTTATTACAAAACCAGATGAATGTTTGCTGTGGTTATTAAAAAGATGTAAACTTGGAAATATTAAATTACAAGATAAATAAAAAGTTTTGTTATACAAATATTGTTCACGATTATTAAAAATAAAAGATATTTTCGAAATTTTTAAGAATGTTTTAACTAAATTTAAATAACAGTTACCTTCGTTTAGTACGCCACTGTGAATGATGACATTAGTGATATTAGCTTCTGTAGAACCAATCAGAACAGGTGTGTTTTTATCTGCAAACTTGACAGATGAGTTGATATTCCCAAATCCAAATAACGGAATCACGTTCGCATGATATCCAATCGTACATCCAAAATATCCAGGTACGTTAAAATTAACTCCAATACTTTGTAAACTAATCTTGAAATTTATTGAAATTGACCAAAATTTATCTCCAGGTAACCTTAAATTTTCCTCCAACGGTACGAAATTTTCCAACATAACCAGGCAGTCCTCGATATTATAAACAGCAACAAAACTTTCCAATTGCTGTATAAACGATTCTCAAAATAACCAGCATAAAACTAATAGCGATCGAAATCCAATAATTTATCAATCTAATCTTAAAAGCACAAAAATTTCTGCCAACTGTAAAAATTCTTCTCTCGTACCAACTGTTAAATCCAAAATTACTAAAATATTTTCAATTGTGCGACGTTTACTCTAGCACATTCCAAAATCGACTGAGAGAGATTAAGTTGTTCCAAGTCCTTTTATAAACTTCGAGCGTGGACCGGAAATGGTTGGATAAAAATTGAAAAAAATTCAAAATTCTTGATGGAAATCCCAATGATCTGGACTCGATAAACTTTTGGTAAATATTCTTTTTAATTTTAAAGTACACCACACTCGTAATTTTAGTCAAAGCACTAATTTTTAAATAATTTTCAGATTTCAACCCGTAATCATGAAGCATCGTAGCAAAAATCACCCTTATTAAATTTACAACAAAATTAGCGCAAAACCACAGCAAACGCAATGTTACATAATATTACATCAATGTAAAAAGGTAATTTCAAGTCTACATCATCAAAAACTTAATTTTTATTGAAAAATAAACCACATCAAACATTTCAGTTCAATGACCTCGAATACAGATGAGGTCCTCAACTAACCATGAGAATTGCTTCTAATCAGATGCCATCGATCTGAATTAATGAAGGGAAACTAAGCTACCTAATGTTTCGCAGGGATGCACCAGGAAAATACTTTCTTGCTCTATTGCGAACAAACCTGAACTGCAAACGAAACACTACCGATAATGAGTCGGATTTACAAAAACTCAAACCTCAGTTCAATATATAAATTACGCGAAAGAACAACGATTAAGAGAAATAATTTATAAAGCGCTTATACATATTAGGTATACGGAATCTCATTGGGGTCAGGAATAAGAATGCAAAAGGTTCCGTCCAATGTGATGGATTGGTATATATTATGACGTCCCCTTATTTTCCTAAAGCCCCACGTTGGTTCGACAAATAAATATACGATGATTTGGGATAACGGATGAACCCCGTCAATCGTAATTTTATAAAAATTATAAATTTTCTAATTACCTCGGCTAACTGAATTTTGTTGCATGAAACCTACCTTTCTCAGTAGTCGGTTCCTTCGGAAATCAAGTCTGTTGATGCTGAAAATTAAATAGGGATTCGGAATACAGGTATCCCAAAATAATCCGTTTTGTAAAGCAAAAATGTATTTTTATTATGTAAATCAATGAATGAATTATTATTTAAATAAATGTTCTTAATATTACTAACAAATTCTTATTTCTACCCCAACTATAAAATTAACGCACGTGGTGTTGTAAATTGTGATGGTCGCACCGAAATTTGAGTTTATAAAAAATGCCTGTAGCTTTACCTTTATCAAATCTGGGTGTTTTCATATTATAGTTGGTACAACGGTGCTACCCGAACTGCACCACGGCTTATCAGGGGTCATTTCTTGTACCCAGGTAAATGTAATCCCTTGACCGAACTGCACCACGGTCTAATGTCGTTCCGTAATCGCTTTACCGAATTGCACCACGAGCAAACCGAGCAGGTATCACAAGCAAACAGATAATATAAAGAAATAAATACACAAATATCTAAATTCTTTGCAATTTAAATTTCGAGTTTAATATATTAATTCATATTATATTATACAGGGTCGGAGCAGGTATTAATAAAATAATAACCCAAAACAGTGAAAAAATTAAATTTTTTTGCCTTCGAATTTTGGGGTGTGCATTCGATAAGGAGGGTAATCCATCGTCAAAACCTACTCTTCCGGGGCGCCCCTCCGATCCGCTCCGGGTTGCACCCCTCCAGAGCGGTTTTGACTATGGTTACTAGGCTAAACATACGAGAAGCGCCACGCATCAAGAAAACCCGGATAAATGCAACCGGGATGTGAGAGACCCTCGAAATAGCATTAAAAAGTATAGTTGCGGCATGGGGCAGTAAATTATTACGTTTCACCCCCAAAAAATCGCGTAAAAACAAAAAATAATCGATGTTACATGTAGGAAGCATCAGGTGGATGCCGTTTTCTCATAGAGGTGGTGCAATTCGGACGACCGACCCTTGGTGAGGTGTTTAACTGAAATTACGGTGGTGCAATTCGGGTAGGAGATTTGTGAACTAATCTTTTCGTGGTGCAATTCGGGTGCACCGGGTACAACGTACCTTCAAATTGCACAGGTTATATACGATTCCTGTAAAAAAGAGTTTTGTGCTTTAGTTAGTCTTACCGGGCTTTTTCAATGTTATCAGACCACCAGTCAGGTCTGCCAATACAGATTTTATTTTTGAGCTTAGCGTGTTTTTGGATCATGTTTTTAAGCAATTTTCCACCATTCTTTCGATTTCTTTAGTCGTGTGGCCGAAACTGGCTCCGCCGATCCGCCCACGGATTAAAAATTTTTTTCCATTATTTCCTACGATATTGGAAATCTGGGTTTAAGCTCATAAGCCTTTGTCGTTTCAACCTTTCTCTACTTTTCCCTAGGAACGTCGTGAGAATTTTGCAGAAAAGCTGAAACACAATCACTTTTTTCTTCAATTTCTACTAGGTTTTCCACTTTTATTCTAGCATTAACTTACAGCCAGAGAGATAATGCGAATAAACCTGTTTTACCGCCATTTTTGCTTCCGGGCGCTCGCCGATGTCGTAAATTCATAGTTTTTCGAAGCACTCAACCTCAATACGATACGCAAACATGGAAATAACAAAATCGGAACAGACGATTTTGTGTTTCCAAGGAATAGGAACAAGTTAGACACAAGGAAAAGTGTGGAATTCATGGTCGAAAACTTGATGGAACCTTCAAGCGATGGCGATTGTATTGGAATGAACGGAACCAGAACCAGATAATCAGATTCCGAAAATGAAATAGAAACCAACAAGAAAGATTTAACCGATAAGCAGTATGAAATTATAAAATCCCCGCGAAAAATAAAAAAGAAGAAGAAAAACGAAGGTGAAATCCAATAGAATATAGGTTTTTTCTAATTTCCTATAAGTCTTGTTTGAAACATTTTTCTATAACTTGAATAGGTACCGAGCTACAACGTTGTAATGTGGGACGAATTATTGAAAATTATAAAAACTTGGAATCGAAATGAAATACTTATGCATTCTATAAAACTTCAGCTTGACCGAATTTTTTGGAAGCTCGGGCCATTTTTTGAGTTTAATAAAAAGGAACAACATGATTAATTTAGGGTTCACTAATTCAATATAATTTTTGCGAAGCAAGACAAAATATGGGATGAAAATAATCGCTTACCTGGCAGGCAATAAGTTATTGGATAATCCCAAGTACCATGTGAACATAATCGTGTTGGATTTAGTTGTAGGCCTTCCTGTTCATATAAGGGCTCACATGATATACGTGCTGTTGTACCTTCGACTGGATTCATGCAATTATTTAAATCAATACCATTTAGTCTACATTTCACTCTTGTTGATGGTCTTTCCTCTAGCGAGGAACACATTTCTAAAGTTAATAGAAACATATAAGACAATCTTTATTGACTGTTTAACTAAGCAAATACTTAATATTTACGTACGTGCACATGTTTTTGGAGGTGGAGTCCAAACTACTATGCAGTAGGATCCAGTATTATTCGTTTCTAATGAAATTGGAACAGCTTTATATCCTATGTTGCAGCTTAACGATATGAAACTATAAAACGGCACAATATCTCCAGGTTTAAATACACCTTGTAAATTTGTGCCACTTACAGAATATCTACCATTTTGGGGATTATGAGGCATTTGACATCCTTGCCTAAAAACAAATGCAAGTAAATTTTAATAATAGAATATTGGCAATGCTGTAAATTAATTATCAGGTTGATGGATAAATTCGTAGCGTTGTTGGTTTCCAAGGGAGGAGTGCTTTGGAAACAAATTTGTTTGAGAAATATCAATGTCATTTTAATGCCATAGGATTGTTTTATTGAATACTTGTTGAATTTTTCAATTTGTAGAAAGTTAGGGGTAATTGTTGGCTAAAGAAAATGGAGTGCCAAGTACAAAAAAATGAACATTTCCGACATATCCTTTTGTTTGAGTTTAACCGAGGAGTTAAGGTATGGGAGGCCGCTAGAACCATTTCTGCCGTTTACTGAGAGAACGCCATCTTGGAAAGTACTGCACGAAAACGGTTTGCTCGTTTCAAAATGGAGCATTTTGATATGAATGATTTCCCACGTACAAGAAGACCATCCGGCTTGATGAAGACTGATTAAATGCTTCAATTCGTGATGATCCACGTCAATCAACTCGGGAATTGGGCAATAAGATGAATTGTGACCAATCAACTATCGTACGACATTTGCATTCCATGGGCAAAGTTCAAAAGTTGGGAGTTTGGGTACCATACGTTTTGAGCCAAAACAACAAAGATTGTTCGAACAATCGAAAAACTGCCAGAACGTTGGGAGACAATCATAAACAATGTAGGAGAATATATTAATTGATTAGTTTATGTATTTTTTATATTTAAAAAAAACACTACGAACTTATGCATCAACCCGATACAATTTTATAAATAAAAGCGACATCTCACGGTTTAAATATTTAATTGGTGACCGGTTTCCTGCTATACAATCACATCTTCAGAGCTATAAGACAAAATTAAAATATAAAAGTCTATTAAACATTTAAAGTGTGAGAAGTGGCTTTTATTTATAAAATAATAAATTTTAATACTTTGAAATTTAAGCGCACAATTTTTGAAACAGATATTTAAGAACAAGAATTAACTTACGTAATTGGCGGTGTTACATTTGGCACTGTAGGTCCTTCTGTTGATGTAGTAGTTGGTGGCGTAGGTGATGTTGGACAAGATTCTTCATCAGAACCGTCCCAACAATCTTGGTTACCATTACATCTTGCCCTTCTGTTTATACATGCGCCATATTTACACTTAAACGTTGTCGGTGGACACGTTAACTGACGGCAAGCTTTTGTAGTCTCGTCTGATCTATCATTACAATTTCCGATTCCATCACATAAGTCTCCGTCTTCTATACACTGACCAGAATCGCATCTAAATTTGGTGATACTACAAAAAAAACTCGAACAATAAAACCGATCCATTTGTTGAGTCAAAATTCCTTTTATTAAAAATTTGTCTTACCCACATGCATTTGCAACAGTTTTTTGTGTTGTACTTTGACACTCCGGCAAAGTTTCGTCCGAATTATCTCTGCAATCCCGTTTTCCATTGCACTTTTTGTTTTTCGATATGCAAGCGCCATATTTGCATTGGAATAAGAATGGAGTATTACACCTACAAAATTTAAACTTCTAAAACAAGTTTCTTGAAAATTGAAATTTTTTTCTTACGAAATTTTAGTGCGACAATTATTGTCCTCATCTGATTGGTCGGTACAATCCACTGTTCCATCGCATACATTTTCTTCGGGAATGCATTCACCCGAATTGCATTTAAAATATTGAATTCTATTTAAAAAAAACTATGTAACTTATTTAATCCAACTCCCTTCTGCCGCGCCATTTAAAAATTATAAAAGTATCTGTTACCGATGTCGGCATAATAAAAATATAGGAGTTTAACTTACGGACAAGAAGTATTTTGAGTTTGTCGTCGATATCTGTTAATATTGTAATGATTTAAATTTGCGCCATTGATGTTTTGAAAATGTGCACCTAAAAATTTCAATTTTATAATTTATTGTTATTAGTCCAAGAAAATTATAAAAAACATAAGAAAATGAAGGAAGATGAATATTTGCATCTCTAATTTAAGAATAACAACTAAACATATTCTAAGTAAGATTAGATTGTTACTAAAGCGAGTAAAAAGTTTATGAATTCGGTTTTTTATAATCATAAATTAATCTATAGTATTAAGCCAGTGCTTTTACGTGCTTTTTGATCAAGACCTCGAAAGAGATCGCGAATGGACCAACTTGGTGGTTAAGTGGAAACTAAACATGAAATTAAAAATCTGAAAAAATTCATGGCTTATTAGAACACCATAGTATAATTGCTACATATTTAAAAAAATTATTAATATACCTCCAATTTTTATTACCGCAGTAAAACTTAACACTACCCATCGCCACATTTTATGCGTCAATTGTTAATATCTCGGGAAGTACTGGTTCAATATTAATGCTGATTTTTGTACTTATAGGTAATAATATTTTTTACAATTTTATTCCCTTCTCGTTTCTTCTTAAATTCAACTGCTTGCGAGTTACGGTTAAAAGTGTTCGTCCAGAATGAAACCAAGAGAAAATCTCGGAAAATATCCACAGGAACGTGACTTTATTCATCTTTTAATGTTAACGGAAAAGCACTGATGTCATCCATACCAGATGAACGACATCATCTAATTTTTTTAAAATAGCAACCGCTTTTTTAGATGGTTTTAGAAGAGCATCAACAATGGATCCAAGAAGAAGAGGGATATTAACATACCTGATTCTTTTAAAAATGATTTAAATAAATAATAAAATTAAATAAAAAAATGATTTAGGTAAATAAAAAACTAAATTTAATTAATTACAACCTCGAACTGAAAGATGTAAAATACCACTCATATCAGATTAAAAACAAAAGGAGCTTTAGAGTAGTGATAAAGGGGCTCCATTATTCTATAAATACGAAATAGCTAAAAACGGAACTAACAACTAAATATGGACACGAAGTAAAAAGTATTTATAACATCAAAAGTCAAAGAGACAAACAACCATTGCCTATGTTCATCGTCGAATTGGAACCTAAAGAGAATAATGGAAAGATATATGAACTAAAACAACTGCAGAACAGCAAAATTAACGTTGAACCTTTGCGGCAAAATCGACAGATCCCGCAGTGTGCAAGATGCCAGCGTCAGCAGAGATGTGTCAAATGTAGCGGATTTCACGATAACAAAACCTGTCAAGTCTCCGAACGAAAGGATTTAAAATGTGCACTTTGTGGCGAAAACGACCCTGCCAGTTACAGGGGTTGCAAAGTCTACAAAGAACTACAACAACGACAACACCCCACTCTACGGCAGAAACCCCAGCAACAATTATATGCAAACGCTCCCACCAACACCCTACCATCCACTACCACGATGGAAGTTAATGTTAAAGAAAACAACGGCACATCGTATGCCACAATAACAAGAAACAAAGTAGAAAATATTAAAGAAACCGATAAAACATCCCCAGAACCCTCAACAAATAAAATAGAAGACAGAATTTCCAGATTAGAAAAGCTAGTAGAGCAGATGACGTTATTACGTATGGACACTATGATGAATTTAGTGTCAAAACTGCTCGATAAGCTAAATTAATGGATCAAGACCTAAAAATAGCTGTGTGGAACGTTGACGGTCTAGTTAACCATGGACCAGAAGTAAAATCCTTTTTGGGAGAATACGACATCGACATCATGCTGATCCTAGAAGCGCATTACACAGACCGCAGCTATCTAAAGATCCATAACTACACCATTTACGTAACAAAACATCCAAATAACGCTGGCTGAGGTGGAAGTGCAATCATCATAAAAAACAAAATAAAACACTACGAATTACCTAAATACCGAACAGAGCACATCCAAGCAACAACAATAGTAGTCGAAGACAAGAAAGGACCAATAACCATATCAGCGATTTATAGTCCCCCGAGACACGCTATCAAAGAAGAACAGTATAAAGATTACTTCACCACCTTAGGTAATAGATTCCTTGCCGGAGGAGACTATAATACTATGCATTTGAGATGGGGTTCGCGACTAACAACCACAAAAGGCAAAGAACTGGTGAAATGTATGGACAAATATAACCTGGGAGTCCTATCAACAGGAAAACCTACGTACTGGCCGAGTGTTGTAAACAAAATTTCCGATGTCATTGATTTCTGTGTAACAAAAGGTATTTCGACCTATCGTCAGATCACTCTCCTATTTTGGTTTCCCTAAGCTCAACAATTGTAAATAAATTAAAACCAGTATCGCTCACCAACAAATGGACAGATTGGGAGCTATTTAAATCATTAGTCGACGAAAAAATTAACACTAGGGTCTCCCTCAAAACCACAAAAGACATTGATTCTGCAGTAGAATCCTTCATAACTACAATACAGCAATCTGCCTGGAACGCAACCCCCGAATTAAGTAATACTGTAACAAAACAAAATCAGTCCGACACGGTCAAACAAGCAATCAAGGAGAAGAGACGACTCAGGAAGACTTGGATGACAACCCGATCGCCCCAAGACAAAGAAAGATTTAATAGAGCAGCAAGAAACATCAAAAACCTCATAAATGAGGAGAAAAACCGAGCCCTACAAGAATACCTTGAGGGACTAACACCAACAGAAGCTACTGAATACTCCCTTTGGAAGGCAACGGCAAGGATCAGGAAAAATAAAGAAAACATACCCCCTATCAGAAAACCAGATAGATCTTGGGCAAGAACAAACAAAGAAAGAGCCGAAGTATTTGCTAAGCATCTGGAGGGCGTATTCAAGCCCTTCGCATCTGAAATTTCCCAGGAAGAAGAAGATGAAATAGTTAATCTCCTGCAAGCACCACTCCAAATGGCACCACCTATTAAAGCAATAAAACTGAATGAAATCAAAAGGATGATCAAACATAATATAAATCTAAAGAAAGCTCCCGGATATGAACTCATAACCGGCATAATCATTAAACAGCTACCAGATAAAGCACTGATTGCCCTGATGCACATTTTTAACTCCATTCTAAGAACTGGCCATTACCCTTTGCAATGGGAAGTGGGCCAGGTAATACTAATACCAAAACCGGGGAAACCAACAGAGGAGGTGTCGTCTTACAGACCAATAAGTCTCCTGTCCATCTTGTCGAAGCTTTTTGAAAGGTTATTTCTAAATAGATTGAAACCAATACTCGATAAACTAAAAATCATACCAAAACACCAATTTCTTTATATAAATTTGTTTTTGTTTTAAACTGAAAATTATCGTTGTATGGTGCCCAGTATATTCCCAGCGTCTTTTTTATCTCTTCTTCAGTTATTTCTGTAATGTTTTTGTTTTGTTGACTTTCTGGTATTTGATTTAACACTTCTTGTTGATTACTTGCCCACTTTCTGAGATGGAATCCTCCCGATTTTAATAATTCGGAAATTTCTAATTGTAGTTTTATTGCCTCTTCTATTTTTTCTGATCCTGAAATTAAATCGTCTACGTACATGTCCCGTAGTACTATTTTTGCTGCTTGCGGATATTTATTTTCTTCATCTTGCGCTACTTTTTTTAAGGGTTTTTACAGCTAAATACGGAGCTGACGCGGTTCCATAACTTACGGTTGTTAACCAATACTCTCTTATTGGTTGACTGTTGTTGAATCGCCATAATATCTGCTGATACGGTTTATCTTCTTCGGAGATTCTTATTTTTGTCGGTACATTTTTTCTGTCTGCACAAAACGCCACTGGATATTTTCTCCATCGTAATAGAATATCTCTGAGTTCTTGTTGTAATCTTGGACCTGTGTACATTTTTTCATTTAAACTTATTCCGTTGGTTGTTTTTGCTGATGCATCAAATACCACTCTTAATTTTGTTGTCGTACTGTCTACTCGAATTACTGGTTGGTGAGGAATGTAGTATTTTCCTTGATTATTTTTTGGCACGAGTTGCATGTGTCCAAGGTCTAAATATTCTTGCATGAATGCGTTGTATTGACTGCGAACCTCATTGGTTCCTGCTTTGTCTAACTTCTTCTCTAATTGATGAAACCGTGCAAACGCTCTCTGTTTCGATTCTCCTAATTGTGGTGGTTCTTCTTTGAATGGTATTTTCACTGTATAACTGCTATCCTGGTTTCTTTTTGTATTTTCTTCGTAATGTTCCTCACATATTTCGTTTTCCTTTGACATTGATTTTTTATTCGTGATTTCTTCTAATTCCCAATTTTTTTGTGTTTGTAGCTCATCTTCGTAACGACTTATCATGCTTGTTATTTGTATTCTTTTTTGTTCTGTTTGTGGGATGCTTCCTGACAATATCCACCCCAATTTCGTATTTTGACTTATTATTCCTTCCTTTTCTTTTTGTATGCCCTCTTGCATGATTTTTCCTATTTCTTCTGCACCTAATATTGCATCTATCGGTCCAGGTTGATTAAATGTTGGATCGGCTATTAATTTGTTTTCCCATTCTTTACTTAGTTCCATCTTTATTTCTTGGCTTGGATGAACTTTTGTTAACTTCGGTAATATATAGAAATTAACCTTCAATGAAAATTCACTTCGAAACCTTGGCACGATTTCACATTGTATCTTGTATTTTGATAATTTTGGGCTATCGTCTGATATTCCTGTTATTTCTGCTGAAATTCTCTCACGAGGATATCCTAATAATTGCGCAGCTTCTTCGGTCATGAATGCTGCTTGTGATCCAGAATCAATTAGTATTCTTAAATATTACACATTTCCTTGGTACGATGTGGTACGTACTAAAGCGGTTGCTAGTAACACAATTTTTTCTTTATTCTCAGCTGTGTGACATGTTTTTTCTATGTTTTGATTGTATGTTTTTTGATACGCTTCATTGGTTTGGTTGAATTGTCTTCCTATTGGTTGAAATGGCCTTTGATAATTTCCAGTTTTCTGCATGTTTGCTGGTTTTTCATTGTTTGAATTGAACCATCTTGGTTGCATTTCTATTTTTACTGGCTTTCCTGACCTTGCGTTGAATGGCCTTGAATAAACTGCTACTGGTTGTTTTTCTTCATGTAATAACGTATTATGCTGCATTCCGCATATTTTGCAACTTTTATTACTAAAACATATTTTGATAATGTCATGAGTCAAGCAATTTCTGCACTTCCTATTTTCCATTGTTAAATTATTTCTTTGTGCTGGACTCATTTTTTCGAATTGTTGACATTGATAAATTAGATGTTGTTGTCCACAACACATACATTACTTATTATTATTATTGGAATTATTCATTTGATTTATTGACCTGTGATCATATTTATTTTCGGATGTCGATTCCATTGCTTGGCACCTTTTTTCTAAGAACTCCATTAAATTTGGCAATGATTGAACTTCATGTGGATTTAATAATGTCTGTTCATACAATTTATTTGTTTCTTGATCCCATTTTTCGGTAACCCATTGTTCGATCATCGGCCCCCAACTTTCCGTTTTGATTCCTTGATTTTCAATTGCTTTTAAGCATTCGTGAACGGTATTATGCATTGACCTTAGCTGTTTTACATTTTACATTTTCCAGAAGTATTTGCTAAGCATCTGGAGGGCGTATTCAAGCCCTTCGCATCTGAAATTTCCCAGGAAGAAGAAGATGAAATAGTTAATCTCCTGCAAGCACTACTCCAAATGGCACCACCTATTAAAGCAATAAAACTGAATGAAATCAAAAGGATGATCAAACATAATATAAATCTAAAGAAAGCTCCCGGATATGAACTCATAACCGGCATAATCATTAAACAGCTACCAGATAAAGCACTGATTGCCCTGGTGCACATTTTTAACTCCATTCTAAGAACTGGTCATTACCCTTTGCAATGGAAAGTGGGCCAGGTAATACTAATACCAAAACCGGGGAAACCAACAGAGGAGGTGTCGTCTTACAGACCAATAAGTCTCCTGTCCATCTTGTCGAAGCTCTTTGAAAGGTTATTTCTAAATAGATTGAAACCAATACTCGATAAACTAAAAATCATACCAAAAAACACCAATTTGGTTTTCGCGAGCAACATGCAACCATAGAGCAGGTTCATAGAGTGGTCGAAGTGCTGAATAGCACATTTGAGCGCAAGAGATACTGTTCTGCTACATTTTTGGACGTTGGACGATAAGGTGTGACACGAGGGGCTATTATACAAAATAAAGACAGAGCTGCCTGCACCATACTACCAAGTGCTAAAATCATATCTAACTACTAGATACTTCATGGTGAAATACCAAGAAGAAACTAGCGAACTATATAGAATACATTCGGGAGTGCCTCAGGGCAGCGTCCTGGGACCAATGCTGTACTTGCTGTTTACTGCAGACATACCTACTACGCCAAATTCAGTGACAGCTACGTTTGCGGACGACACCGCCATCATGGCAACTAGTGAAATACCTGCCTACGCTTCGGAGAAGCTCCAGGAAGCATTGAATGACATCCAAAAATGGCTCCAGAAATGACGCATTAGGGCAAACGAAGCTAAATCCCAACACGTAACTTTCACCATATGCAGGGGAACATTCCCTCGGGTAACCATGAATGGACAACAACTTCCCCAAGTAGAGTGTGCAAAATATCTTGGCATGCACCTGGATCGCAGGCTGAACTGGAAGCAACACATCTTCACCAAACGCAAACAACTAGGATTAAAACTTGCAAAACTGTACTGGTTGATTGGCAGAAAGTCTAAGCTTTCACTGGAAAGTAAAATAATTGTTTACAAGACGATTATCAAATCTGTGTGGACTTATGGAGTGCAGCTGTGGGGTACCGCGAGTGTATTATACATTGAAATCTTACAGAGGTTCCAATCGAAAATATTAAGGACAATCACGGATACACCGTGGTTTGTAACAAATAGATCCCTACACTACGACTTGGATATTCCCCTAGTACAAAAGGAAGCTAAGTGCGCGAGTGAAAAGTACTTGTCGCGGCTCAAACATCACCCAAATTACCGATAAATGGTTGCTTTATAGATTATTCGACTGAGGTTTATCCAGTAACGTTACGATAATGTTTGGTAACTTAATGATCTCTATGTTTGATCTTTAATGTAAGATTATAACCACCTGCTGAATTTGTAATTAGATATGATGTACTATATAATAATCGATTATTGCTTAAGAGCAGATTTCGTTATGTATTTGGAGTTAAATAAAAAAAAAATTAATTACAAAAGAATAAAATAAAATTTAAAAAATATCTAAAATGGGGTATCGACAGAAAAAAATTGTGTGCGTTTTTTCCTACAATTTGATTTTTGATTTCTTACACCAAGTCTCTGACAGAATATTTTTACCTTGAATAGTTTAAGCGTTGAATACATTCATAGTCGCAGATAACAAGTAAAAAGTCAAAATCTACAACTGTGAATTGCCCTAGCGTCCAATTTTTTCAATATAAAAAATACTATCAGGGACTTTTAATAGGAAATTAAATTCCCTATAAAATTCATTAACTATATTTTATCAAATCTGACATGGTTTTAGCGGTGTTTACAGTGAAATATAATTGAAACGGCTGAAGAGGATTTGGAGAAAAAAATATTAACAACAAAAGAAAAATACAAACCTTTGGTTCACCGACCAGGTCAAATAACGGGTAAAAGAGAACAGACAAGCATTTATAAAATATAGAAACTGCTTAACATCGTACGAAAAATATAAAATACACTAATCCAAGGATTAAAAAGAAAGTATTGGGAGAAATTCTCAACCGACATGGAGCACGATGTATATGGTGGACAGAAAAACATATGGAACATGCTAAGAAACAGAAAAAGAACGATCAACGATAGGGGCATTTTGATATGAATGATTTCCCACGTTCAGGGAGACCATCCGGCTTTGATGAAGACTGATTAAATGCTTCAATTCGTGGGGATCCACGTCAATCAACTCGGGTATTGGGCAATATGATGAATTGTAACCAATCAACTATAGTACGACATTTGCATTCCATGGGCAAAGTTTAAAAGTTGGGTTGTTTGGGTACCATACGTTTTGAGAGAAGACAACAAAACTCAGCGTGTTACCATTTGTGCTTCTTTACTTGCTCGTCATCGTTTAGCTCGTCAACAACATCGGCCGTTTTTGTCCTAAATTGTTACTGGTGACGAAAAATGGCGCCTTTACATCAACATCAAGAACAGAAAGGAATGGCTGAGCCCTAACAAACAAGCAAATCCTCGTGCGAAAGCTGGTGCCTATCCACGCAAGGTAATGTTGTGCATCTGGTGAGATAAAGAAGGCGTCATCTACTATGAATTGCTTCCGAGGAATGTAACCATCACTTTTGAGGTTTATTGTCAACAACTGCGTCGTCTGGACGCTGCAATTCAAGAAAACCGACCGGCAAGAGGGCATCAAGTGGTTTTGCAGCATGATAATGCCCATCCGCGTACTGCTAACATTACAAAAGCAGCTATTCAAGACCTCGGTTGGGAGGTTATTCCACATCCGTCCTATCCTCCTGATCTTGCTTCATCAGATTTTCATCTTTTCCGCTCTCTATCCAACAATCTCCGCGGAATCTCATTTAATAACGACGTTGCTGATCAAAACTGGCTCGATGACTTCTTCACCTCTAAACCACCGAATTTATTCAGGCGTGAAATCGAAAAACCGACAGAACTTTGGGAGTCAAACAATGCAGGAGAATATATTATTGATTAGTTTATGTATTTTTTAGATTTAAAAAATTAAATTTTAAATTTAAAAAACGCTACGAATTAACTTATGCATCAACCCGTATAATTCCTCCAATCAAAGGTGTATTATAACAACTTGCAAAAGAAGTAAAATTTCATTTGAATATACTATAAATATTTATAATTTTTTATTTGTTTATTAATTATATAGTATTTTCTGGTTTATTATAGATGAGAATAATTCTTATATCACCGTAAACTTGTTTTCTTTATGTTCAGGGATTTGTCTTAAGATGCAAATATTAAATAACTTTCCACAACGTAATATCGTATACTAGAACCCGAAATTCTTTTGCTAATAAAATTTTAACATCGATTTAAACCAATCAATTTTTTATAATCTTTATTGTTGCATTTTAATAATCGATCAAAGTAGTAGGTATGTATATTATTGATAACAGATAGTGGCAAATTCGAAAAAACCTTCGTGTAAAACAGGTTTATCAAGAATTTCTTGCAATTTAAATTTTTTTTGATTTTTAATTTTAACCAAATCAAGTAACAAGAAATTATAATTTCGTTTACTTCTAATATTTGTGTATTAACAATAATTGTAAAAAACCGGTTAGATCATTAAAAAGTTGCGTACAGTAATAACAATTCTAGCAATGACCTTTAACTTCCAAAATTGTACATCTCAATTATTATTCTTTACTTACCTAAGAAAAAAATACAAAAACCAATTTGACACGAAATTACACTGTACAACATTATCACTTTTCACGTTAAATAAATTACGAAAATTAATTTAGAAAAACTTGCGTATTATAATTTTTGAACATTGGCGAAAATTGAAACACTTTTCTACACCACTGATGAAACTGGACAAGCTTATCTAATATAAATTATAAAAAGTTGTTGTTAATTCTTTATCGCAAACATAAAATTTTATATACGTCGACACATATTTACGGAGAATCTCTACTTACAAACTAACCAAATTAACTGGAAATTCCGACTTGTCTACACGGTTTTGTTCGCTGGGATTAACCTCGTACAGTAAAATTTCATCTTGTGTTGATGTCAATAGCATGAATTAATTTTTTCAAAACACTTGTGAAAAAGCGAACTGAATATTGCAGCGCACAAAAAGGCCTTTTGATAAAGTTATATTATCAGAATTTTTCCAAAAGATGTGAACACGCAATATTGAAGGCAATGATAAGAGATAAAGATTTGATTAACTGGAAATAATACTGTTCACCAATGTAAACACTACAAAGGTTAACTTGAAAAACCCTGAAATTTAACGAAGAATGGCTACAGAAACAGATATTTTACGGTATGAGCAAGCAAATAGCCGGAACGAGCCGAAGGCGAGTTCCGGTAGCTTGCAAATTACGTAATGAATTTTTATATGTACGACACGTTTGCGCCTTTTTTTCCAGAACATCAAATTGCACTATTACAATAAAATTAAGTAAAGAATACTTTAACACAATTTAATTAGTCAAAATTAGGCAAGCTGATATGGTTAATTACAAAGAGACCATGCACGTACACCCAAATACAGAAATGTAACTTGATATAACATCGACAGAAAATGTATTAAATAAATTTTTTTGTTGCGTATAAGTTGGTGATAAGTTTTAAGTTTTCTTTATGTTCTTAAGTGCATGTGTATATATTTTAACAGGGTTACCACTAAGGAATATGTATGTTAGGATCCCTCGATGGTTCTTCGAATTAAAACACTGGATAACCGTTAATACTTCAATTTATTTTCTTTCACAAAAAAAACTTAAACTTCTAAACTTACTTTTACTTGGGTTATCAAGTTAGAGCAGGTTACCAACTTGACAATTTAGATAAAAGCAAGTTTACACATTTGATAATTTGTTTGTTTCAAACGTCCTGATATTGGCCAGGGTCGGCTCTTGTATAATTTCCATCTTGTTGATCAGTGTTGTCCAGGTATTAATCAAGGTCGGTTTTCGTAGGATTTCATTGCTTCTAACACGGCCATCCTGCGATTGTTACGTCCTCGTAACTAGTTTTCGGTGAATTCATGGCGTCCATTGATTTCTTGTTCATCAGCGTATTTCTACCAACATTATTCCATTCGTGGCGGTCTTGCGTGTCTAGCTGATGCGGGTGTATTCAGATACTGATCAGGGTCGGCTTTTGTATGATTTTCGTTGCTTTTAACACGGCCATCCTGCGATTGTTACGTCCTCGTCACTGTTTTTGGTGAAAACCTGTTAATAAAATGAAATTAATTAATCTAGCTGGCACGGGACTCCCCCGGCCGTTATCTTCGCTGGCCCGGGGCTCTCCCCGGGTATTATTTTCGTTGGCCCGGGGCTCTCCCCGGGCATCATTTTTGCTGGCCCGGGGCTCTCCCCGGGCATAATTTTCGCTGGCCCGAGGCTCTCCCCGGGTATCATTTTTGCTGGCTCGGGGGCTTCCCCCGGCCATAATCTTCTTATTAAAAATAAAAACAGTCATTTTTTTTTCATCAAATAAAAACAGAAAAAGGTTTTAACATTAAAATACTTCCGTATCTCCGTCCTTCCTCTGCGGCCACAGCCTCAGTTGTTCAAGTGCAGCTGCTTTGGTCACTTTTGTTTTCTTATTTGCTCTTCGTAGTATTTTTTTTTGATCCTGCTTTCTGTGTCTTCTCCAATTTTAAAAGGTATCGCCTTTAATCTACCTTTCGTTAGCTTGTGTTCTCATACCATTTAAATCTTCTAGTTCATTAGTCGGCATTCCTTTCAGTAGTTCTTTTACTACTGTTAATCGTTGTTTTCTTCCAAACATTAGTGCATTCGGCGTAGATCGAATTGTTGAGTTCCTACTTTCATTGATTGCAGCTTCAACTTTTGGCAGTATTGTAGATCCATTCTTTTTCTTCTCGGTTATTCATCGTACTTCTCGTGAGATTAAATAATGTTTTTTTTACTCGTTCTACTTATCCATTACCTTTACGTAGGGACCCCCGTAGCTATAAGATGCAAATCCACGCTTTCTTCTTTTAAGTAATTTGAGAATTCTGACGAAGTAAAAGCTCTGGCTCGATCGGCTATAATTTCTTAGGTTTTCCAATTCGTTCAAAAATTTCTGTAATCGATAATTCCATTCCTCGTCCATTCCTGACCATTTATTTCCATTCTGTATACTTCGTATCTTTGGATTTGTTACTGGGGCAAGAGTTAATTTTAGTGCATATTTTCTTACCACTACTTCGAGTCCAGGGCGTTGGATCGTTTCTCACCCAATTAATGCGTCTACACCATGGATGGTGTCATCCGGTTCCACGATTAAATCGACTTCAACTTCAACGAAATCAACTGTAACTTCTTGAAGGGTTACATCTAATCGGCAACGCCAATTGTTTCCACATTTTAACTGAATCTTTTTAACAATTCAATAATTAATTTGGGAAGTTCATACCAAGATCATACACAAAATTATCCCAATTCCTGGTAATCGGTTTCCATCCATCGAAAATGTCTTGCCATTTCCCTGGATAGATCATTATATAGTAAGATACTTGCGCTTGTTCCTTTAAGTCGTTTATTTGTTCGATCAATTCGTCTGCCGAAAGCTTGCTTTTGTCTGGATCGTACGTCGGTAGATTGAAAGAGTGTTGATGGCTTTTATTTCTGGGTTTTTGGAATAATTGTCGTAAATCGTTATTGTTTATTCCGTCGGCCATTTTAAAGGATAAATTAATGCTAAAACAATAAAAATTTAAAAAAAAATTTTCTTTGATACTCATCCGTTGGGCTTGATTGCGGTTCAACGTGGGTTTTTATCGATCCCACTTCTGATGTTAGGATCCCTCGATGGTTCTTCGAATTAAAACACTGGATAACCGTTAATACTTCAATTTATTTTCTTTCACAAAAAAAACTTAAACTTCTAAACTTACTTTTACTTGGGTTATCAAGTTAGAGCAGGTTACCAACTTGACAATTTAGATAACAGCAAGTTTACACATTTGATAATTTGTTTGTTTTAAACGTCCTGATATTGGCCAGGGTCGGCTCTTGTATAATTTCCATCTTGTTGATCAGTGTTGTCCAGGTATTAATCAGGGTCGGCTTTCGTAGGATTTCATTGCTTCTAACACGGCCATCCTGCGATTGTTACGTCCTCGTAACTAGTTTTCGGTGAAGTCATGGCGTCCATTGATTTCTTGTTCATCAGCGTATTGAATGTTTAAAAACTTCGGCGGGAGGGGGGGGGAAACTGCCTCCTATGTAACTGTGAGAATTATCTTTTAGAAAACCTTGTATCTAATAGATCCCTTTACTCAATCGTCATGACCAACCACATTGTCATATTATTTAATGATTAACGCCTAAATAAAATATGTACGAACACGAAACCGTATTAATCAAGACATAAAGAAATCAAACAGGATTATTGGGAGAGACATACAAAGGAGATGGAATACGACATGTACGGGGCACAGAAGAAAATATGGAGAATGTTACGAAGCCAGAAGAAGGAAATAAATGAAAACGTGTCATTTGTTAACATAGAAGAAGAACAGTGGATACGTCACTTTGAAGCGCTGTACACAGACAATACAAACAACGACACTCTGAATTTTGAAAACAACACAAATAATGACGCAGTAGAAATAACTCCCACTCAGGTGGGATTAAGTCAATAATTAAGTCCTCTAATTAACCTCTAATTAAGTCAATACACGGTCTATTCGAAAGAATAATATTAGAAAGAAAAATACCAACAGAATGGAAAGAAAGTATAACGGTGCCTGTGTTCAAACGAGGAGACAAAAGAATACCAAATAATTATCGCGGAATAACACTTCTGAACTCGACACTAAAGCTGTTCACCTCCGTAATAAACACAATATTACAAGGAAAAATCTTAGTGGAAGAAGAGCAACAAGGGTTCCGACGAAATAGAAGCACGGTGGACACAATTTTCATACTTCGCCAGATTGTAGAGAAATCCATAGAATTCAATAATCCAGTATATATGTGCTTTGTAGACCTCACAAAGGCCTTCGACGGAGTCAGAAAGGTTGACATTATCAGAATTCTGAACGAGGAACATGTAGAACAACAACAAGTGAGTCTGATACATGACATAAATACAGAAAACACGACAAGGGTATTAACATCAGACAATCTCACAAAACCTATTAAAATTGGAACAGGAATACGACAAGGAGATTCCCTCAGTCCCTTTCTCTTCAATCTAATCATGAACAAGCTTATACAAGCCCTAAAATACAAGAAGGGATTTCACATGGGCGATAAGAACATCAATATACTGTGTTACGCAGACGACGCCGTGTTGATGGCTGATAACGAGGACGACTTAAAAAGACTTCTGTTCCAATTTAACAAAACGGTCAAACAATATAATATGGAGATCTCGACAAAGAAAACAAAAACAATGGTGATTGCGAAGGAACCGCTTCGATGTAAAGTGGAGGTGGACGGAAAGATGGTTGAACAGGTAATGAAGTTCAGCTATCTGGGGATAAAACTAACCAGCGCGAGAGACCTAATGGGTGAGATACAACAACAAGCAATTAAAGCGACACAAATGTATGGAAGTTTGAGAACAATGGTATGGAGTAACAAATACATGAGAACAGACTGCAAAGTGAAAATATATAAAACCATAGTTCGACTGGTTTTGACCTACGCCACAGAAACGAGAGCCGAAACAAAAAGAACCAAACAAAAATTAAGAACGGTAGAAATGAAGATACTACGAACAATCCAAGGTCTAACACTACGAGATAGACAAACTAGCGCAAACATAAGACATAGATGCGACGTAGTAGACATAGTGAAGTTTATGAAACACCGGAAGAAAGTGTCGAACGAGCACGTTGATTGCATGGACCAAAGTAGATTGGCCAACATTTGCAAAATTCCAAGATCGACAGGAAAAAGACCCCCAGGACAACCTCCCAAGAGATGGGCCTAAAGTTGGTTTTCGTCATCCGTAGAGTAGTGACGAGGCAGGCAAACAGGAACAGGTTCCTAGCCAAAAGTGGAAGAAGAAGATTAACGCCTCTTGCTCGGAGTTGCCGAAAATTTCAAATATCCACATAACTGAGCAAGAAATGAAATTAAAATGATCATAAAGAAGCTCATTAAAGTACACGCGAAGATCTTCCAACTGATCTCGGTTTTCAACAAAAGATCAAAATGGGAAAGAAAATGGGAACCAAAATATGTCCCTACATTTGTAAATAACTCCGACGCGGTTGAAACTTAAACGAAAAGAAAGGAAGTTTATTGCGATTCAAATGGTGCTCAAACATTTGACACTAATTTTATTAAAAATTCGATTGGGGGAGGAGCACTGACATTAAAGTGAGTTCATGGTCCACTTTAATTTAATTTTAATTTAAAAAAGTTCAATTTACGTAAACTCCTATAGGCGTTCATGGTACATTTACCGTAACTTTATTTAAGAAATGTCGGTTAACTCTTCTTTCTCTCTTCTTTCCATCTGCGATGTTGCTTCATCTTTGTTAAATCCATTTCTAACGGTAGATTTTTAAGAATTCTTTAAACTAAGAAAAAGAACCATAAACTCGCTTTTACATTTATACCATTTACAACGTGTCAACAGTTTTAGAGACAATTTATTTTTCCACCCTCACTATAAACAACCCCGTTGTGCTTAAAATTGTTGTAATCGTTTTGGTGTATGTATTCGCGGATTTCATATTAATATTAATTGAAGCGCAGCGAGCAAAACTTCCTTGATTTCTATCATACACGGGAGCATGGATCGGATTTGCTACCATCAAACCTCATGCTATACGCAACGGAATTAAATAATTGATCAAGCCATTTGCACGAGAGGGTATCCGGCTGACCGTTCAAGAGACCTGATTAATTTAATTACATATCTTAATAATATGCAGTAAGTTACGTTATACCGAATTGGAAGTGACGATTTTACCCACTTTGAAATAAATGTATTATGAATAATATTCACATTGTTATAAAATAGCTACTAAAAGCTTGTACAATGACTCGACATAACCATTTACTCTCGTTGACTAACCCAACACTGTTCTCCCACCATCTCGTCTCCCCGTTGGCTGTTATTCGTTACGTTGTCTACTATCCATTTCCGCTGCGTTTGTACTTCACTGGCGCGCGATATTTAAATCAAATATATCATTACAAGTTATGGAAAAATTTAATAATTGTATGAAAATAATATAGAAACGAGCTGTACCCGGTCACAAATGCTGTTCAACCAAATTATTAAATATTTAGCAGCCTGCAGTATTGAATTAAAATAACACGTTAATAAAATTAATAAATAAAAGGAAAATAATCTTCTTTACCTTTCGATGTGCCTGCACCCTGATTTTTATTGTTATGATGGCAAATCATTAACATAGGAAAATAATAATGTTATAAATTATTAAAATCTTTTTTTTTTCAATTTTTATTTTCGCATTAATAATAATTATAATTTCTTACAATATTCAGAACAATTTGACATATTTATACATACCATATTACGATTTTTCCCATTAATACGAACTTTTTAAATTTAAAAAGAATAAAAATATAGAAACTTAGTTAAACGACAAACAAATAAAAAAAAGTGCATGTGTAACCGGCAACCGTCCTTTGGAACACTTTTCCTAGGAACGGTTGGAGTTATTAAAAAAAAAACAAATTTACTGGTCGACTACAAAATTCCACCTAGGCACTTATCGATCTACTGAGAATATTTATAGATTATGCTGCCACCACCGTTCGACCGATTAGGCCCACCGTAGAATTCTGTTCCCCAAAAAAAAAACCGCCCTATTAATTCGGTAAGCGACTTCCTGGTAATGAGTCCCAGACACTCCCCGTTCTGACGTTACGTCCCCCGGCTAAATGTTGAAGTTGAAACTTCGGTGCGGGCAAAACGACACTAAGCTCGGCACTGAAAATAAAACGTCCTTTTCCTCAACAGGAAAAACGAAAACACTGAATTTTCAAAACAATATTTATTAATAATGGATAAAGTTAAAACAAATACATACACACTTTCAAATCTCCCTTACAATTTAGGGTGGCCCTTTTAAACACATATAAATATACAACCTAAAATAACTATCCAAAAAAAATATACCATCCTTCTGTTAGTAAAGAATTCAAAATTTTACTTACATAGGTGATATAATTTATCCTTTTACCTTGGATCCCCAGACAATCCAATACGGCCAAACAATGCCTTATCTATGATCCCAAAACAACGACAAACTCGGAACAGATGCCTCACACTAGAGAACACACAATCTATTTTCGGGTGTAATGAACAAACTATTTGACTTTTTAAACACTTAGAATTCACAATCTATTTACGGGTTTAATGAACAAACTATTTGACTTTTTAAACACTTAGAATCCACAAGCAAGATAATTCGGCAAGACACTCCCTTGTCTTATTTGCCCAAAACAAAATCAAAACTGATAATCCGTCAAACCGTACGCGAAAATCTATACCATAGACTCCGTCGGACTCACTGAAAAGACTTCCTTATTAACATTAATCCCGAGAGCCCATGGCCCCCGGCCGCAGCTCAACGGGCGCACCCCGACTTCTCACTCTACGGGCTCACCCCCGGCTTCTGACTCTACGGGCTCACCCCCGACTACTGACTCTCGACTAATTAATTCAACCATATTTATACCTTTCATAGCGTGAGAATTGCACCACTGACAATTTCATCTATAGATAGATACATTCATATCGCTTTTGAACGAGAAGCAATGTCTACTGATTACTTCCATGAAATCAAACCTAGATTATTTCATCAATGAAAACGCGTCGACTGCATTGAAAATATCCAGTCATATTAACGATACTTCACTGTTGTCTGAAATTAATCAGTTCAACCGAACAAAGAACAGTATAAAAGTCAATCTCCAGACGCAGGAATATTGCAAACGAATATTGATAAAATACATTATCAATACTCGTTCACGTCATAAAACTTATCGCTTCCGCTGGCTGATTATAAATATAGTTAATTAACAATCATCAGTTATTATAATAATTTATAAATCCTATACCTCAATTTAAAATATTAAAATTAATTTTTATGACCCAAAATCCCGTTTTGTTACATTATTCCCCCCTTCGAAAAAGATGTGCGCTTGCCTACAAGCCACATACTTTTCCACCTAAAGATCACCTCAATCAACAAATTCAATCATTCCAATTAAACCTAAAATGTTATAAAAACTTAATTTTAAACAGCAATATACAATTCCTTAAATAAAGAAACATCCTAAATAATCCTAACAACACGAATATAATTCTGAATCTACAACGAATACTTCTGATTCTTATAAGTTCTGGTACAACACTATTATTTCTTTCTGCGCACATAAATGACTCGCGAAATTCATAAATCGTTTCTGTGCACTTTCTGACGCACTAATTGTTCGGGTACCACACTAAGGATTTGTCAGGTTGGTGTTGTTGCCTTCGGGG
Source organism: Podabrus alpinus (assembly GCA_932274525.1). Classification (NCBI taxonomy): domain Eukaryota; kingdom Metazoa; phylum Arthropoda; class Insecta; order Coleoptera; family Cantharidae; genus Podabrus; species Podabrus alpinus. The sequence goes on along the minus strand of OW026453.1, from coordinate 67,526,958 downwards.
TTGATTGGTTGACTTTGCTCGGTCCAATGTTGAGAATGTGACAGGGAGGGGTAACTGTTTATAGCACTATTTTGTGGCGCACTGTCTTTGTAATCCGCACCTTTGTTTTCTTTGGGGTTTTCGACGTCATTGGTTTTATTTCGCTGATGTCGATTAATTAACACCATCGTGAGGGTATTCCATAAACCGGCTAATAAGACAAGACTCCAACCCATAGTCTCGTATAGGTGTAGACCCTTTAATACTACACCCAACCAATATTTGATCACTCTAAAAATGATATAAAAACCGAGTAGACTGCTAAAGAATAATCCAACGTCCGTAAACCATCCTCATACTTGTTTCATCGTGGAGGGAGCCAACTCTTTCATCTCGTTAGGGTTAAACATCTTAAGAGTCATTATTATTTGACCAATCTGCTGCTCATAAATCAACAATGATTTATATTAATGTACTTTGGGGCAAGCTTCCGATCCAATTTGGAGAACGAAGCTTGAAAACCCGCCTGCTACAAGAGAACTGTGACTATGCATTCCACAGTAACTCATAATTCGTGTGACCTCTACCAAACAAGTCCACACTTTTTGGAGTTTAATATCATTCTTCTGAATCGCTTGAATATCTATGGGAGTACTAAGATATTCGGATTCGGGTTCGGGGCATTGTGCTACATCGCGAATAGAAATAGCTGAAATGTCGCTACTTTGGTCCTCGCAGTCGTACGTGATAAAACTCGTTGCCTGACATACCCATAGCGCGGTTATTAACGTTGCACTCCGTAATACATAATGTACTCGTGTTCCGATCATATTCACTGTATTTATTTAAATGTTTGTCGCACTAATATTGTCTTACTTTATAGTTTACTCCGCGATTTCGTTCGCACTTATAATGTTTTTTTTCCTTCAGTGAAAATGTCGGACCAGAATCGAACCAAATCAATACCAATTAAATCAATACAAATAAAGTAAACAAATCAAAATCAATAAAATCAAATCATAGTATTCGGTGAAACCGAAACTAACACCTATCAAATCAACTAAAATTAATCAAATCAAATACATCCGAATCAATATATATACCAATAAAACCAATATAATTATTAATTAAATCTTAAAACCAAACTACATACAAATAAAATAAACAAATCAAACTCAATAAAATCCAATCTTAGTATTCGGTGAAACCGAAACTAACACCTGTCAAATCAACTAAAATTAATCAAATCAAATACATCCAAACCAATAGATAATAATAAAACCAATATAATTATTAATTAGGTCTTAAGACCAGACTATATACAAATAAAATAAACAAAACTTGCTTCATGTCAAATGACTGCATAATCATGCAACCATTACGCATGTCGGCTTACAATGTCTTTGTGACATTACATGAACTTAACTTGACTCAACCTGAGAGTGTTAACCCCGAGCCCTCTATAGGTATCGGCATTCTCTCTCTCACTCAACGTTCATTCGCACTTTTCTCTCATTACGTCCAAATGACGGACATAACAATACGATTTCTAACCGGAAATCTGTACATTTTTCACACGACACTCCAAGAGCGCCATCGTTGGAGTATCTATAACATAACTATTTTTTCACACGACACTCCAAGAGCGCCATCGTTGGAGTATCTATTTTCAACGCGACACTCCAAGAGCGCCATCGTTGGAGTATCTATTTTTAACGCGACACTCCAAGAGTGCCATCGTTGGAGTATCTATATCTATAACATCAATAAATAATACGCGTTAGTGAGGCTCTTACCACAGGCTCGTAATGCCGTAGGGGTATTCTGACCTGCCCACTACACAGGAAATAGTACGCGTTAGTGAGGCTCTTACCACAGGCTCGTAATGCCGTAGGGGTATTCTAACCTGCCCGCTACACAGGAAATAGTACGCGTTAGTGAGGCTCTTACCACAGGCTCGTAATGCCGTAGGGGTATTCTAACCTGCCCGCTACACAGGAAATAGTACGCGTTAGTGAGGCTCTTACCACAGGCTCGTAATGCCGTAGGGGTATTCTAACCTGCCCGCTACACAGGAAATAGTACGCGTTAGTGAGGCTCTTACCACAGGCTCGTAATGCCGTAGGGGTATTCTGACCCGCCCGCTACACAGGGGTGTTACTTCAAACATAAATCGCAATCCAAAATCGAAAAACCGTACACTTTAGTGGACTTTTACCACGAGCTCGTAAGGCTGTAGGGGTATTCTGACCCGCCCGCTACACAGGGGTCGTACACTTTAGTGGACTTTTACCACGAGCTCGTAAGGCTGTAGGGGTATTCTGACCCGCCCGCTACACAGGGGTCGTACACTTTAGTGGACTTTTACCACGAGCTCGTAAGGCTGTAGGGGTATTCTGACCCGCCCGCTACACAGGGGTCGTACACTTTAGTGGACTTTTACCACGAGCTCGTAAGGCTGTAGGGGTATTCTGACCCGCCCGCTACACAGGGGTCGTACACTTTAGTGGACTTTTACCACGAGCTCGTAAGGCTGTAGGGGTATTCTGACCCGCCCGCTACACAGGGGTCGTACACTTTAGTGGACTTTTACCACGAGCTCGTAAGGCTGTAGGGGTATTCTGACCCGCCCGCTACACAGGGGTCGTACACTTTAGTGGACTTTTACCACGAGCTCGTAAGGCTGTAGGGGTATTCTGACCCGCCCGCTACACAGGGGTGTTCCGTACACTTTAGTGGTCCTATGACTCCTCCGGTAGGTTCCATCGTTCCTATTATTTAATTAAATAAAACAACACCAAATTACGTTCATAAGGGGTTAGTAAATCCGCACAAAAAAAATCAATGCTGAGAAAAAAAATAAAATATGGGCAATCAAATATAAACTAAATCATACACACACCCGGTCAATTAACTCCTTTGACTTCCACTGTTCAAAACAAAATAAATTCAACGGAAAAAATGCAACTTGAATATTCTTTACTACAAATAGTAAATACTACCACAACGACCTTACCGTAAAAATCTCGATAACAATTTTTACTACGACTTCCGTATCGTAAGAGATTACACGTACTATCTTCTTCGTATGGTGATAAGGTACTACTATGATAGTATGATAATTTTACAACTGCGCGATTGCAAAGTTAATTTTATCTTTTATCAACTGTAGTATAAATTTACGTTACAACCAAATCATATATCAAAATTTAACAATTACGTTTCAAATTATTATTACTACCAAATCTACCAAATATACCACATTCACTCTCCAATATAACAACAAAATTCAAAATTTAATTTCCCAACAAAAAAAAAATTTTTTTTTTTTTCGTTTTCGTTTTTCCAATAGTGCCGTTTGAGCTAGTGCCTTTTTGGACAAATCCCACCGCTGCCACCAAATGTAACCGGCAACCGTCCTTTGGAACACTTTTCCTAGGAACGGTTGGAGTTATTAAAAAAAAAAACAAATTTACTGGTCGACTACAAAATTCCACCTAGGCACTTATCGATCTACTGAGAATATTTATAGATTATGCTGCCACCACCGTTCGACCGATTAGGCCCACCGTAGAATTCTGTTCCCAAAAAAAAAAACCGCCCTATTAATTCGGTAAGCGACTTCCTGGTAATGAGTCCCAGACACTCCCCGTTCTGACGTTACGTCCCCCGGCTAAATGTTGAAGTTGAAACTTCGGTGCGGGCAAAACGACACTAAGCTCGGCACTGAAAATAAAACGTCCTTTTCCTCAACAGGAAAAACGAAAACACTGAATTTTCAAAACAATATTTATTAATAATGGATAAAGTTAAAACAAATACATACACACTTTCAAATCTCCCTTACAATTTAGGGTGGCCCTTTTAAACACATATAAATATACAACCTAAAATAACTATCCAAAAAAAATATACCATCCTTCTGTTAGTAAAGAATTCAAAATTTTACTTACATAGGTGATATAATTTATCCTTTTACCTTGGATCCCCAGACAATCCAATACGGCCAAACAATGCCTTATCTATGATCCCAAAACAACGACAAACTCGGAACAGATGCCTCACACTAGAGAACACACAATCTATTTTCGGGTGTAATGAACAAACTATTTGACTTTTTAAACACTTAGAATTCACAATCTATTTACGGGTTTAATGAACAAACTATTTGACTTTTTAAACACTTAGAATCCACAAGCAAGATAATTCGGCAAGACACTCCCTTGTCTTATTTGCCCAAAACAAAATCAAAACTGATAATCCGTCAAACCGTACGCGAAAATCTATACCATAGACTCCGTCGGACTCACTGAAAAGACTTCCTTATTAACATTAATCCCGAGAGCCCATGGCCCCCGGCCGCAGCTCAACGGGCGCACCCCGACTTCTCACTCTACGGGCTCACCCCCGGCTTCTGACTCTACGGGCTCACCCCCGACTACTGACTCTCGACTAATTAATTCAACCATATTTATACCTTTCATAGCGTGAGAATTGCACCACTGACAATTTCATCTATAGATAGATACATTCATATCGCTTTTGAACGAGAAGCAATGTCTACTGATTACTTCCATGAAATCAAACCTAGATTATTTCATCAATGAAAACGCGTCGACTGCATTGAAAATATCCAGTCATATTAACGATACTTCACTGTTGTCTGAAATTAATCAGTTCAACCGAACAAAGAACAGTATAAAAGTCAATCTCCAGACGCAGGAATATTGCAAACGAATATTGATAAAATACATTATCAATACTCGTTCACGTCATAAAACTTATCGCTTCCGCTGGCTGATTATAAATATAGTTAATTAACAATCATCAGTTATTATAATAATTTATAAATCCTATACCTCAATTTAAAATATTAAAATTAATTTTTATGACCCAAAATCCCGTTTTGTTACACATGGACCAGGCATAAATATTTTAAAATAGAACAAACCCATTTGTTGAAATTCTAAAATTCACTTGCAATAGCTTTTTGTGTGGTACTTCTATACTCGTATACATTCTGGCAAAGTTTCATCAGAATTGTCTCTACAATCGCGTTTTTGATTGCAGATTTTGCTTTTGGCTATGCAAGCACCATAATTGCATTGAAATAAGAACGGAGTATTACACCTAAGAAATTTAATCATTCTCAAAAAGGATTCCTGTAAATAAAAACTTTTTCTTACACAACTTGATTACGACAAATTTCTTGTTCATCTGATTGGTCTAAACAATTCACTATTCCATCGCATAGATTTTCTTCGGGAATGCATTGGCCCGAATCGCATTCAAAAGATTCAAGTCTAATAACAAATAAAAACGTATGTAGTTATTAATTTCAGAGAGACGAAAAGTAAAACTAAGGCTGCATGCACACTGATGCAAAAACACGTTTCGAGACAAAAATTTAGAACTACGACGTGAATTCAATAAGTCGGGTAAAAATGAAACAAGGAATTTATTTTGCAAATCTATATTATTTTTCAACGTAGTCTCCTTTTGACTGGATACATTTATTCCAACGATGTTCAGGTTTTTTAATACCGTCAGAATAGTATGATTTATCAACCCCTTCAAAATATGCATTAGTTTCAACAATTACTTCACCATTTGTTTGAAATCTTCTTCCAGCAAGCAAATTTTTCAGATTTGGAAACAGGAAATAATCACAAGGTGCCAAATCTGGGCAATATGGTGGATGAGGAAGTAATTCCTAGTGTAATTCTACAAGTTTTGCTGTTGCAATTTACGACGAATGAGCTAGTGCATTATGATGATGAATGTGGTCATTTCTGCTCGATTTCCTCATTAAGTCGATCCAGTAATGATGCATAATATAGTCCTGTTACTGTTTTACCTTTTTCTAAATAATCTATAAATATTATGCCACGTGCATACCAAAACACAGCTACCATAACCTCTCCAGCTGATGGCACTCTTTTTCCTACTTTGGAGCACTTCCAATGGCTTTTACCCATTGTTTAGTCTGTTCTTTTGTTTTTGGCGTATAATGATGAATCCATGTTTCATCAACAGTAATAAATCGACACATAAATTTGCTTGGATTAGCTTGAAACAGTTGTAAACCATGCATTGAAGTTGTCAGACGTTTGCATTTTTGATCATCAGTTAACAAACGCGGCACCTATCTTGCTGATAGCTTTCTCATGTCCAAATGATCGTGCAAAATTGAAACCGTTGCACCAGTTGTTATGTTCATAGATTTAGCAATATCGGGTACTTTCAATTTGCGAATACTCAAAACCATGTCACGAATTTTTTCGATGTTTTCTTCCATAGTGACTTCGGGTGATCTACCTGGACGTTCAGCATCTTTTGTGCTGATATGACCACACGAAATTCAGTAAACCACATACGAATCATTTTAAGCAACGGTGCGTTTTTTATACAGTATTAAATTAAATATAATATGCAAAAATTTCATCAATACTTTTTGAACTCAGGGGTCAGAACTCAAGAGTCAGAACTTTTACTCCGATAATTAGTAGAAGTTTTCGAAATAAAAGTAGAACTCTGTTGTAATCAACTCGAGAGTTATCATTTAAGAATGTATTATAAAATAATATTTAACTTACGGACAAGTATTATTTTCAGTTTGTGGTTTAATATCGTAATGATTTATATGGGCGCCATCAGTATTTTGGAAATTTGTACCTAAAAATTTAAATTCTATACTTTATTGCTTATTGGCAAGGTCTCATAATCTTAAATATACAATGTGTTAATTTCAAAATAGTTTAGGTATTATTTTTTCGCATAGAAATTCTTAATTATGGCAGGAACATAATAATTATAGTATAATAATTACAACAAACTTATTTTATAAGTATTTTATTCAACTTCGAAGTCATTGTTTTCTATGCACAACCAAAGGGGGTAGTCCTCCAAAATCAAAATTCGTTTTAGCCCCCCTTCGTACAACTTGGTTGCCTGTAGGAAAAATTTGAATAACTACATTATGAAACAGACAAATTCTTGCAATTACAAAGGAAAACATTCTGGAAATTACCTAAAATTTAAAAATGTCCCCAGATCGTTTTATTAATATTTTTCATTTAGAGTAGAACCCTAATTTATTATCCGAGCTAATATGAGGAGGATTTAGCTCGGATTACACAGAATTTTTTTTTACGAAAAAGCACAAATAAATTTCGAAAAACTTAAGTTTTGAAAAGCAACTTATTTCACAAAGGGTACAAAATGGTAAACTTTGAAATCTCATAGCTAGGGTCCCGTTAGAAGTTGTAAATTGTTCTTTTCAGAGATTTACAGAAAATTTAGTTTAGTTTAACTCATCTATGAACCACTTAAAAAAAAATTTTTTTTAGCCCTAGTAAAATATTGCACCTGGTCCTCTAATAAAGTTGTAATATCAATTTGTATGTACTTAGAATAAAGATTACTGACAGCAAACAATTTTTTTATAATGTTTATTGTTAATGAAATCTTCGAGCAGAACTGGTTATTCTGGTGTTTATTGCAATTTTTAAAATTTTTGATTTTCAATTTGAACCAAATCAGTTATTACAAATTCCCATTTTATATCTAATTTTTTTTATTTCTTTATAATTATCATGACAAACCGGTTACGACCTTTAACTTTTAAATTATAATATACAAATATATCACAAGTATTTTTACTTACCTAAGAGAAAAATACAAAAACCAACTTGATAGGAAATTACACTGTAAAACATAATTACTTTTTACCTTAAATAAATTGCAAAAGTACACGACTGATGAAACTGGACAAGTTCATCTAATATAAATTATTAAAAGTTGTTGTTTAATTCTTATCGCCAAAAGGAAAATTTTGTATATACTACGTCACCAGATATTTACGGACAATCTTTATTTTTTACAAATTAACTAATTAAATTAACTGCAAATTTATTCTTTACACTTAACACCTGAGATTCACAGTGAACTTAAACTTAAAAGTAAACCCTAATTTTCTTTCAATATAATAATGTTTAGTTTTTTGGAAATAGTTTTTCTCCTGCGAATATTATAAATGAAAGTGATAAACAAAAGTTGTAGAGAATTTAATTCTCCACAGCAAGAAGATAAAAGGTTTTATGCAATCCTATTAGCATGTTTATCAAGGATTTATGATTACTTTTGCAGTTCGTAATGACCTTCTTCAGTTCCACGTGGCGTTTATTAGTAAATTTACTCCCATGGGGTCATTTAATCACAAGGGATCATAATAGTCCAGTCATTTGGTGCTCAAATGGGGGTTTGCCTGGAAAGTTTAGCGGAAGTTTTGAAAATTGGTAGTCTTATAGATTTTGAGGTGCTCTTTTCGAATTTTCACTCTGAAACCTCGTACCGATATGGGAAATGGCACTATTTTGGGGAAAATGGCATGAAAAACTGATTTATCGCAAATATCTCCTTACCGGCGGATTTTTCAACAAAAATAGTTATTTGCAAAATTATTCTGCAGACAATTTGCAACAATTTATGTTTCATTGATTCTTTTGTCAGACGAGTAGTTTCGGCCTACGATGCCAAATGCCACCGCGATTGGTACGAAACTCATTTCCACACCACCATGAGGTAGAGTAATGGTGCGTTTTTTTTTGTGTGGTATCCCCAGTAGGCCTAATCCACCTGATGCATTTATTGTGCAATCTAGCGCATCCTTCTTCGTTTCGCTGTTCCTGATGGACCGGGTTCAGCAGGTTGAGCAGATACCTCGATGTTGGTAGTGCGCAAATCTTCGCTTATTTCTTGTACTACGGAATCCGCTTCCGCCTCATGAACTTCGTCCTGAAATTTTTCCTCGGTGTATGAAGAGCAATAGCCAAGAGATGACAATATCTCTATTAATCGACGTGATCCATACTTCTGGTATAAAAGTGCAGCTACGCCAATTTGCATCGGCGATAGAAAAGATTTAGGCCTCACTGCGGAAATCACGCAATGCGCCAGTGCAGTACTTTTGGTCTTCCATTTTTCTAAAGACGAACGTTTATTTTTCAATATTACTTCGTCAAGTAAGACGCGTAAAGTTTCAGGTACATCGGAAGATACTCCCTGAAGAAAATTATCTGATGGCGAATAATGCGTGGTCTCGTAAACCTTGGAGCGGATGTCCTCTACAATGATTGCTGCTGCAGTTTTCACAATACGCATCCGTTCTTCTTCCTCGTTCGACGATTTTTTAGTAAACCATGCATTTGTTAGTATTTTGTATCCCGTGTTTCGAAAGCAGACCACAGGGGTCTTGTTGGCAGAAATTGAAATAACAATATCGTCGCCATATTTCTTCAAAAGTTGCTCCTTCACAGTCTTCATGCGCGGACGATAATCACCTTCAATTTTGTCCATTAGTTCATCCATAGAAAACTGACATTCTTCGGAATTCGCCTCAAGATGAGAGTAAATATACTGCATTGCAGTATTAATCTCGGTCGCATTGGGACCTCTTTTTCTATCGGTTTCTCCAGATGATGGTGCGTGGTACAACTTTTTCATGCATGCGATGTGATACAGTCCATCAGCTGCGACTAGATCGTGAACTTGTTCTAGACGTTCAACAATCTGTCGACCCCAATCGTCGTTACGTACTTTAGCGAGTTGTATAATAGTGTCCTTCATGGTTATTTTACGTACACTGTACACCATCTTCCGATTACGCTCACGAGGGCCCCGTTTCTGCAACTTTTTCATTTCTTCTGTTACATCAGCCTCACACAGAAAACAATGGTCTTTGAATGAAAATGCCGGAACAAGAGATCGCCGTCGTGGAGGACTAGCACCAACACCTCCTCTACGTAGAAATGCAGCGATTAATTTATCATTATTATGTTGCCTTCGACACGCTTCGTGAACCTCTATTGAAGTCAGCCCTTTGACGAGGTTCTTTTTACCATCATTTCTTTTGATACTGGATTGGCGAAATGTCTCTAATCCTTTTTCTTTAACTTGAGTCACTGCACTTCCAACTAAAGGATTCTCACAAATAAAACAGTTTCTTTGCTCGGTAGCCATGTCTGAAAACGATCTATGCGAACAGAAAGACGAGCTCGAACTGACGCACGAACGGCAGATGTTCACTACAGAGGGGTCTAAGGCCGCAGGAAGAGGGGCCTTTTCTACCTGCGATCTATAACTATAGACCATTGAGAACGGTTAGGGGTCTGTATACAACGCGTTGTGGAATGTTTTCTACCAATGCTGGTGTTGCGATTACACTCGCGGCTCTTGTACGCCAAAACTACTCATCTGACAAAAAAATCAATAGAACATAAATTGTTGCAAATTATCTGCAGAATAATTTTGTAAATAACTATTTTTGTCGAAAAATCAGCCGGTAAGGAGATATTTGAGAAAAATCAGTTTTTCATGCCATTTTCCCCAAAATAGTGCCATTTCCCATATCAGTACGAGGTTGCAGAGTGAAAATTCGAAAAGAGCACCTCAAAATCTATAAGAATACCAATTTTCAAAACTTCCGCTAAACTTTCCGCCTAGAACTACCAAATGACTGGACTATAATATGACCTCATAATTATTAACTCAACAAAAGTCTACATGCTATATTTTATCTTACGTTAGAATTATTTATCGCTTCCTTCAAAGGAATGCGTTATCACACTGCAATGAGATATTCTTTCGACGTGTAGGCGTTGTATGCCGCCAAAGCTTTAAATAATTATGCGCTCTTTTTTTTAATCATACAACCACTGTTATCATTTGTAATGGGATACATTAATAGACAATTTTTTAAATTGCATAATTACAAAGTATTTTTGCAATGCGTTTGTTAACAGCCCACTTCAATTTATATACTTTAATTTGTACCTATTTATTTCAATTTTTCTTTTTGGCTATTTTTTTGTCGGTTGTTATAAGGATTGTATAAAATAGTATACACAACTCGTGACAAAAGCACCATTAAATCTCTGGTGCTAATTGGGATCCCTTGGTACCGCTTACCACACTACCGCAGGATCCCAATTCGCACGCGAGATTAAATGGCCTCATTTTGCCACTTGTGTGTAATATACGATTTTCTCCTTCAAACATCAACTGAAATCAAAATGAATGGATTTACTCTCAAAAGCTGTCAATTTCAATTTAAAAAACAAATGAAAATTAGAGAGCACCAAATAAAATTTAGAAAGCGTCAAATGAAAATTAGAATGCATTGTAAAAGTGGGCCTTTTACCAGTGAAAGAATGTGTCGTATATTCTATTAAAAAATCTTGTTAGGAAGTTAGTCTGATCCTCCTCTAGTAGTTTTAGGAGTTCCTCCTAGGTTACTTACTCCTAGGTTACCACATGCCTGTCGCCTCTTTCACTCATTTATATAGATTAAAGGTTTCGTGTTTACTTTCCAATATTTTGATCTCCACGCACAATTCTTTCAGTCAATTCTCCTTTGCTTTTGTTTATTGTATTATATTGGTAGTTGTTTTTGCTTTTATGCGGTCTTCTTTTATCTATGAGTTGCATGATGATCAGTCATCCACAGGGCCGTAGCGAGCTCTTCTGGCACCTGAGGCAAATTTGAATATATGCGTCCCCCTCCCAAAAGATTCCTATCATTTTGAAAATTTTAAACTATATTATTTATTGGGTTTTGTCGAGGTTTAGCGCCCCCATTGCGATGACGCCGGAGGCAAAGCCTCGGTCGCCTAACCCTTGCTACGGCGCTCGCTTAGAGCAATGAAATCAAATGGATGCTTATCGGGAACTCATTTAGGCTGCCGGGACCGGGGGGTCTGGGGGTATGGAATACCCCCCAGGTACACTTAATTTATTGCGAAAAAAAACTTTCACTTTTACGTCCCTCGGTATTAAGAAGAACGGTACTGGGATAGTTATGAAAAATATCACCAAAAATACCCCCCCCTGCCGGATTACAAACAAAAATTGCAAAAGATTCAATGAAAAATAACAAATTTTGATGGTTCTGAATAATGGCAAGGGTACCTGGGGGGTATTCCATACCCCCCAGACCCCCCGGTCGTGTAATATCGATTTTTATCGTTAGGAACTTCTGAAGATCTTATATAAAATACGCATAGTATGTCAGAATCGGCGTTTCCATGGTAACGTACCGCAATACCCCCTCCCCTAATATGAAGATTATTTTTATCGGTAGGAATTTTCCTTTTCTATTTAAATATATTTGAATAATTGTCTCGATGATAATGTGATATTTTTGCCGGTTACCCGGTCAGTTAAAAGGAAATGTAGAAGAACGCGGGGGTTGGAATCAAATTTCCTAAAATCCCCTGTCTTCCCCTAGTCATTGCACCAAAATTGAAGAGGGGAAAATTTACTTCAAAATTTACTGAAGTAAATCCTGAAACCTTGTTTTGTTTTGTTCACCATCTTTTCTTTTTATTTTATAAATAGTACTTAGTATGATGTAGGCAAATTTTGTTGATCTGTTTTATGGAGAATTTTGTACTCTTCAATTTTGAGTTGATGATAATTTTCACTAAAAATGAAAGTAAGCGAGTTATAGACGAAAAACTACTATAGAGGATTAAAATCCCCATTTGGGGAAAAGGCTCTAGCAGGGAATTTTAGGCGAAGTTGCAAATAAAATCGTGGTCAAATTTTGGAATTTAGTCAAAAAGATTCTTATCTGTTTGAAAATTTTAAACTATTATTTATTGGGTTTTGTCAAGGTTTAGCGCCCCCATTGCGATGGCGCCTGAGGCAAAAAAACAGCGAAATCAAGCAATTTAATAGTAATCCAAAATTAATAATATATTTTCTCACTGGATTTTAAGCGTAAACAAATTTTTAGCATTGGTAAATTCCAACTTTGAGTTAAATATCATTCAGGCGAATTTTTAATTGAAGAAATTAATGATCTATAGCTTCTATACCATAGTACAAAAATAATTTTGACACATCTTTTCTTAAAGCTAAAGCATATTTAGAGTGACATGGCAGGTATGATCAAATTATTTTTGCAAAGCTGAATAACCGATTTTTTTCCTGAAAATGAAACTTTGTTATTCATTGATCGTTGTTTAAGATTAGTGCCGAAGGATTTTGGGCTATATAATTTACAGGATAATATAAATAAATGCAATCAAGGTTCATCAAGGTTGCCAATAGAAATATGGATTGTAAATAATAAAAAAGGACCAACTTTTTTTTCCTGAATAGAGACTAAAATTCGATGATATGGCACTGGAGAAGAATTCATACTTTTTAATACATATATTGACAATAAAGCCATAAATTAACCATATGAGGTAAAGTAAATAACCATTATTATATAATATATCGTGTATGTAAAAATCTATGAATTTAGAGAATATTTTCTATACTTATTTAAGTTTTAGAAAAATAAAATTTAGTGTCTAAGTAGTTCCCTACAATGTTTTTCATTTCGAAAAATTCAATTAAGCGTATGCCAATTTGGTAATATTTGACTTATTCGATTAGTCGGATGCCTCAAATTATAAAAGATGGTTTCGCCACCGGCTAAAATAGCACCCCACATGCTAAAAGTACCGTAATCTATTATGGAATGATTGCACGCCGCCAAAATAGCTAAATCTAAAGACGGAGGATTTACAGATTTGTGTTTGCTCATAAGATGCACGTTACTTTTTCTTCCAAATTTTTTCAAGCACCAAGCGGGATCATCACTCGCCATAATAAATAATACATTACGATACTTTTTCTCAAAGTATTTAAAGGCCGAATAATAGAAACTGGAATTGGCCGGCAATATGGACAATTTTCTCTTTAAATAATCAATATAATCGGTTCTACGTACGTGTACACCGACAAACACATACTGAGTTTTATTTTTGGCAATTGATCGCAAAATACTTTGACTTTTGTTAATTAATTTCTTTTTAAATGTGAATTCCTGCGTAATATCTTGGACCCATGTTAATACTAAGTCTGGTTGTACAGAGTAACGTGGTAATACTATACTTTGATACGTATAATTCCATGCGTTTAGCGATCTCACAACTTTGCTCATATCTATGGGACAATGAGAAATTTCTTCCAACGTTGGCACTGTGAGTAAATCAAATATTGGCTCCAATTTTAATTGCATACATCTTGGCATGTAAGGTTCTAATCCGGTTCGTCTTGCAACGGCCCAAACGGCAGCGTATTCCCACATTTGATTTCCTAATCGACCGCCTTCCATGGTTGTGACCACTCCATAACGTGGACACTGCTGTTTATGCCATACCTTTTTCGGCTTTATATAAGGACCCAAACACAACGATTTTTCGAAATCCGCGTACGTTTTTAAAGCGATGTGATTAGGATTTACCGCGTACAACGGAAACAAAAACACATGAACAAATAATATCACACAAAGAGCTAAAACTGTCGCTGTAAATAAAATATTTTTGTTTGAATTTATCATAGTACCGATTTTTCTACTACGTATAATTTAAATAATGTGTCAGTATGTCAGAATCACCGTTTCCATGGTAACGTAACGGATCCCCCCCCCCCCCGTATATGGAGATTATTTTTATCGGTAGTAATTTTTGTCGCAATGATGACGTGATAGTTTTAGCGGTTACCCAGTCAGTTAGAGAGAAATGAAAAAGAACGCGGGAATCAACTTTCCTAAAATCCCCAGTCTTATCATTGGACCAAATCTGAAGAGGAGAAAACTCTCTACAAAATGAGGTTGCAGGATTGAAACCCTGTTTTGTTTTGTTCACCATCGATGGTAAAGTTTAAATGTACGAAATAATTATTCAGAATATGAATTATTCAAAACCTTTTTCAATTGTTTTCTCTGGATTTTCTTTTCATTTCATAAATACTTAGTATGATGTAGACAAATTTTGTTAATCTGTTTTATAGAGTATTTTTCGCTCGATGAGTGCATATAAAATATTAAATCGTCTGCAAAGAGACCATGGTTGACAGGGGGAACAAAGCAATTAGATATGTCGGTGATAGCAATATTAAATAGTGTTGCACTGATCACCGAACCCTTCCGAATTCTATTTGTTTGAATGCGTTTAGTGGATATGGTAGATCCTATTTTGACTTCAAAGGTTCTGTTTGATAAGAAATTTTGGATGTATTTGGGCAAATTTCCTTTAAGGTTCCAGCTTTGTAAGTTTGCTATTATTTTGCGTCTCCATATTGTATCAAATGATTTTTCTAGGTCGATTATTACTACATTTGTGTTTTGATTTAGGATAAGTGCATTTTTAATATTTGTGTCAATTATTGTTAAGCTGTCTACTGTGATCGATTGGGCCTGAATCTATATTGTGAGTCTGTTAATAAATTTTTAGTTTCTAGGATCCATTTTAGTCGGTTAAGAACCATTTTTTCCATTATTTTGCCCAGATGGCTGGTTAAAGATATTGGTCTGTAACTATCGAGTTTTTGCTTATTTTTTTTGTGATTTTAGTATTGGTATTATTTTGGAGTGCTTCCATCTTGGGGGAATTTCATGTGTATCGCAGATGGTATTGTAGATTTCAAGAAGAAGTTCAAAGGATGAGATGTGTAGATATTTTATTATGCTAACGTGGACTTCATCCGATCCTGGGGATGTGGATTTAGATCTTGTCAAGGCTAGCATTAATTCTTCCCTACTGAAAAGGGAGTTGTAATTTTCTTCTGTGTTTGGGGCAAATGTTATATTGATTTTTTCTTGTGAGGTTTTGAATTTTATAAATTCTTCATTGTGATGTTTGTTGCTTGTTATCTCTTCAAAGAGGGTAGCAAACTCCTCGCATATTTGGGTTTGGTCTAATGTAATTCTATCATTTACTTCTATTGCTAATACTGATACTGAATTGTAGTTTTGGTCTGATTGAGAACCTTTAATTTTTTTATGGTGGTCCACATTTGCCTTGGTTTAGAGTTAGGGTGTATGGTTTTAATGGAATGGTTCCAAGATTTTTTCTTCTCTATTTTTATTTTTAATCTGGCTTTTGCGCGATATTTTTTGTAGGATATTAATTCTTCTATGTTTCTGGATTGTTTGCAGTTTTTCATATGTTTTTTCCTTTTTTGTAGTAGTTGTGAGACTTCTTGAGACCACCATGGAACAGTCTTAGCTTTTCTATTGTTTATATGTTTAGGAATCACTTTTCTTCTTGCATTATATATGGTTTCATATAGTTTTCCTACTTTTTCTTCTAGAGTGAAGGGGTTCATATGTTATTATAGTTTCGTTTTTGTATTCTTCCCAGTTTGCTTTATTTAGGTTGTATGTCTCGGTTCGCGGGCATGGGATTGTACTGTGAGTGTGGTTGATTAATATTGGAAAGTGATCTGATGAGCAGGGGTCTGGGTGGGTTAACCATTCAAGTTTCGTATAGAGTGATGATGTGACCATACTGTCTATTGCAGTTAAGGTTCCATTGCAGGATGATATATGGGTTGGATCTCCATTATTTACAACAGTGCTCCGCAACCTTTTCTCACCTACGACACACCAAAGTTCTTCCTAGCCAAATTTCAGACAAATTAACTTTAATTTTTAAGTTAACTTAAATTAACCAAATTAAATTTAAACCAAAATAACAAAAAAAGCAAATATTGTCTTATGAGCGCGGCACACCTGTATCGGCTCACGGCACACCGGTTGCGGAACACTGATTTAGAAGATGTATGTCGCCGTTAGTATGGAGGATATTTTCTATTTCCTTTCCTCGTGGGCAGGTATGGGTGCTTCCCCATATATAGTGATGAGCATTTATGTCTCCTATTAGTATGAAAGGTGGTTTTCTTAGTTGGTTTATTATTAGTTGGATTTCATTTGCCAAAAATTGTTTATTGGAGGGATGTATAGGTTGCAAATGGTAAGTTTTCCTAGAATATTATCCTGTTTTTCTATGGTTTTTGATTGTAAGGTAGATGTGTATTACGCCTATAACAGATAGATTACTATATTTTATATTATGGACGAAATTAGCTCCGTGGCTTTGCTCAGTTGGACAGGTAAACTTCCGGACTTCTTGCTCTCATCTCAGGTGTGGTACTTATTTAGAAATTTGCTTATATGTTTTTAAATTCGTAAGAAAAAAATCAATTTGTCGAATATACATATATTATTTCATAAATATCGCAGACAAATATACATTAGTTCACATAAATACACAAAATAAAGACACTTAATGCCTACGAAATTAATTGTTAAGGTTGTTAGTATGTAAATTAGGAAATTCTAATAAATTTATGCAAATGTGGATTTTAATAATTAATAATTGAATTTTACTGAAGCAAAACACATTACTTGCATGAACTTACGGAATATTTCCAGTAAAACTCAGTATTTGAGTTAATATATGGTACAAGGAAGAAAATTGACAAATTTGTTACAGAAAATTCAAGAATAGATACAATGATTTTGGTTAGACCAAATTTCTACCTTGAGATGCGACGTAATCCACAAATTAGTTGATTGGAGTACTTTAAAGATGTGATTGTCCCAAGATTTGCTTCGCCGTTAGAAAGAATTCAACGCTGTGACCTTCTTGTTGATTGTAGTAACACGTCGCCGATTAACTTGTTTTATTAAATTAAAACTTCACATCGTGTTTTTAATCGCGTGTTGCACAAAATTTAAGATTCACTCACGTTGTTTCTATTTAGTATTCGTTGGAAATAGAATTCTTAAATGTTTATAGATTATTTTTTTTTATATAATTTTAATTCGACGGAATGTTTATTTTATTCTGGGCATTTGACTACTTTTCTCGCTTTAGATTGAACTATGATCAGATTGATCATTGGTAGCAACTTTAATTCGATTCACTTTCGTAGTTCTTCTTAAGTTAAATTGTTTTCAATAGTTACACCGAATTAAATGTATTTGCTGGTTCACCGATTTAATATTAATATTGTTTGATGATTATTTCGGTAGAATCTCCGTTACTTGTATCGACACTTTTTTAAAATTGTTCTAAAGTTAATTAATCGGATGTCTACGTTTTTGTTGTCATTAATTTATGTGGTTGATCGATGATAATTTCTTAATACGACCGTAATAAATTATTTGATGATGGTATTATTCCGGATTGGAAAGTAAAAAAATATTACACTTTGGTAGATAATAGATAAGCTTTAGGTAGAAGTTATTTGGCTCGTTGATTTCGAGAGACTGACTTCATTTTTTCATCCCTCCTTTCAAATTTCTTTCCCTTGATGAGATCATTTGGGTAGGAATTAATTTGTTATCTCTATATGAGTTTTATTTACAAAAATGCATATTAAACAGTTCCTTTGTTTCTTAGCGCGGTACTCGTTTGAATACGACATTATTACAAAGTAACTCTCTACAAATTAACTTAGTTTCAATAGAACCTAGTCATATGAGGATTTTATCACCTCGAAAGTATAATTTTGTTGATAATAATTTTCTCGCGGTGAGCGGACTGCGTATTTCATTTCAGCACAGGTGCGCTGTGCTACTATGTACATTTGTTCTTCAATGTAATAATTTGTAGTTATCTTTTAATAAAGAATGTCGATTGGCATAATATTCAAATATTAACATTTATAGTCGGATCCCGTTGACTCGAATTTATTTTTTACTAGCTGGCACGGGCGGCATCCGCCGCCCTTAGCCATCTAGACCCAGAATAGATCCGAGTAGGCCATAGTTGTTCGGCCTTCGGCCTCACAGGGGGAGGACCATAATAGATCCGCGAAGGCCATAGTTGTTCGGCCTTCGGCCTCACAGAGAGAGGACCATGATAGATCCGCGAAGGCCATAGTTGTTCGGCCTTCGGCCTCACAGGGGGAAGACCATAATAGATCGGTGAAGGCCATAGTTGTTCGGCCTTCGGCCTCACAGGGCGAACCATAATAGATCCGTGAAGGCCATAGTTGTTCGGCCTTCGGCCTCACAGACCGGGCCATAATAGATCCGTGAAGGCCATAGTTGTTCGGCCTTCGGCCTCACAGACCGGACCATAATAGATCCGTGAAGGCCATAGTTGTTCGGCCTTCGGCCTCACAGACCGGACCATAATAGATCCGTGAAGGCCATAGTTGTTCGGCCTTCGGCCTCACAGACCGGATCATAATAGATCCGTGAAGGTCGAAATTGTTCGGCCTTCAGCCTCACAGACCGGACCATAATAGATCCGTGAAGGCCATAGTTGTTCGGCCTTCGGCCTCACAGACCGGACCATAATAGATCCGTGAAGGCCATAGTTGTTCGGCCTTCGGCCTCACAGACCGGACCATAATAGATCCGTGAAGGTCAAAGTTGTTCGGCCTTCGGCCTCACAGACCGGACCATAATAGATCCGTGAGGGCCATAGTAGTTCGGCCTTCGGCCTCACAGACCGGACCATAATAGATCGGTGAAGGCCATAGTTGTTCGGCCTTCGGCCTCACAGACCGGACCATAATAGATCCGTGAAGGCCATAGTTGTTCGGCCTTCGGCCTCACAGACCGGACCATAATAGATCGGTGAAGGCCATAGTTGTTCGGCCTTCGGCCTCACAGACCGGATCATAATAGATCCGTGAAGGTCAAAGTTGTTCGGCCTTCGGCCTCACAGACCGGACCATAATAGATCCGTGATGGCCATAGTTGTTCGGCCTTCGGCCTCACAGACCGAACCATAATAGATCCGTGAAGGCCATAGTTGTTCGGCCTTCGGCCTCACAGACCGGACCATAATAGATCCATGAAGGCCATAGTTGTTCGGCCTTCATCTGTCATCTTTCATCTTTAATCTGTCATCTGTCATCTGTCATCTGTCATCTGTCATCTGCCATCTGTCATCTGTCATCTGTCATCCGTCATCTGTCATCCGCCATCTGTCATCCGTCATCTGTCATCTGTCATCCGTCATCTGTCATACATACATACATACATACATACATAATCTTCACGTAAAGTTACATCTTCATGTAAAGTTAAATCTTCCGCAAAGAGGTAGATCTTCCACGAAGAAGTGGATCTGCGTCTTCTTGCACAATTCCGGCGAGTTCTGCGACCTATATAAAGTGCTCCGGTCTTATTCGCGGCATTCAGATTAATTTGTTAGTGGTTTGCATTTTTCGAATTAAAGCCGCCATCCCCGCCATCTGTTGACAGTATTTTCAGATTAATTTGTTAGTGGTTTTTTGTTAGTAGTTTTTTATATATTTGACAAATTAAATTTTTTGTCAAACTTGTGATTTGATTTTCGCAAAAAGCGAATAACTTTTTTCCCCGCCACTGACTGTACGTCAAATTAATTATTTGACAAATTAAATTTTTTGGAATAACTTTTTTCTCCGCCACTGACTGTACGTCAAATTAATTATTTGACAAATTAAATTTTTTGTCAAACTTGTGATTTGATTTTCGAAAAAAGCGAATAACTTTTTTCCCCGCTCGAATTTCTTCTCCATATATGCGAGAATAGTTGCGCCTGGAGCTACAAAATAACTGTGCAAAATTTGGTCGAGATCGGTCCAAGGGTCTAGGAACGTATAGCGAACAAACACGCAAACACGCAAACAAAACAAAATATGACATTTCTGATTATTATTTAATATTATTGAAATGGATATTTTATGATAGCTTATAATATACGGCATCGCCGTAACATGTGATTGGTTGATCTTTTGATATGATGCTGTAGTGTGTGCAGATAGCTGTGCCTCCTGAGGCAATAAGGCCTCCATCATAATCTTGCCTAAATTCTGAGTATCCGTTTATTCTAATTTTGGTTGATAGAGTTGTACGGGTTTCTTGGAAGCATAGGATTTTTGGTTGTTTGTGGGATATTAAGGGCTCGCCACATAGCCTGTGCTGTGCTATGCCAATGTCAAACATTGAAGTAGAAACATAGGGTTTCAATAGTGACGTTCACATAGTTATGAGTTGCTATGCTATTTTGCGCATGACCATGACATTGTTCAACATTTGTGTTGACATAACACAGAGCATAGCATATAGCACAGCACAGGCTATGTGGCGAGCCCTTTAGTTGTTTTATTTCTGGGAATCGTGTTATTAGGCCATTAATATTCCATTGTAGAATGAAACAATTATTCGTTGGGTTGTTTTTGGAATGGTTAGTAATTGTTTACAGGGGTTTATTTATTTATTCGGTGTCGGGGTTTGATTCGTGCGGCGAATCGTTTTCTATATTTTGTTCTTTAGATTTCTCGATTAGGCTTATAATTTTTGTAAGTCTATATTTGATTGATCTATGGACTAATGGTTTAAAGTCTTTTAGAATAGCTGATAGTGATTCTAGGTCCTTGTTTAATTTTTTTGCTTCTTCTAATGGAGTTGAACTTTTTGCTATTGCTTCAAAGAATTGTTTGAATTCTCTGAAGTATAATTTATGGGATTTGATAATAATAGATTTTCTATCGGTTTTAGTAAAATTTCTGTTGTGCATCGGGGCTCAGTTTTGGTGTTTTTGCTTTTGGTTTTATAAAGCTCTCTTTTGTTTTGGAGTTGCTCTCTGAGTCGGTGCTAGATTCTTTTTGAGAAGCTGGGGTGTTTTGTGCTATTGCTACCGCAAGTGGTTCTTTTGTCATAGATGTTGATTTGATTGCATCCGGGGTTGTTTCGGGAGAAGAGAGAGACAGTGGCCGTTTTATGTTTTGTATTGAGTTGGCGGAAGCTGTTTCACCTTCTTCTGCAATGGACATTTTAGTGGTTTTATCATTGGGATTTGCAATTTGTTGGTTTGGTAGTGCTTTTTGTTTGATGATGGTTTCAGAATTTGTGCACGCGTCATTGAGTTCAAGCTGTTCGGGTTTGTCATTTGATGATGTATTACTGTGGTTTCTAGGTTGGACACTGTTTCGGGAGCTGTTAGGGGGAGCTCATGAGTGATGTTTTGGCAGTTCTGTGCCAAGTGCCCATCTTTTTTGCATTTATAACAGGATTGCGTATCAGTAGCTAGAAATATTCTGTATTCAATGTTTTCATCATTAATGATTATGGAGGATGGGATTTGACTGTCTTCACATTGCGCTATGTAAACTTGGCGTCTGAAGCTATAAATGTGTGAATACTCCGTTTCATACATCCCTGTTCTTAAGAAATTAATTGATGATATTCTGCTTCTGCGATGATACTGTGGGGGATTGAAGGGCATACATTGGAGAGAACAATTCTTTTGGTTGGAGTAATTAATCGTCGTACTTGTGCAAAAATATTTTCTACTTTCAAGATGGGATGGTTGTTTACGAAGTTGGTGACCAGTTTATTGTTTATTAGGTAAATGCAAATTCGTCCATTTGATAGTCGAGATGCAAATAATATGCTTTTAGGGGAGATTATTTGTCCGACTGCTGTAACCTATGATTTCAATTGAATTTGATTTTCAGCTTGGATAATTATTGCTTGTTCTTTAGATGGGAAAATGTTAGTGGTTTTTGCTTTATCTGCGAAGGAGATGTTTTCGGAGTAAGTTGAATTTTGATAAGTTGAATGATCTATATTTGAATCTTTGATTGTCGGTGAAGTTTGTGAATTTGATGGAATTTCCATTTTGTTGGATTTAAAGGTTATTAGCTGTCACTTTGACACCCAGCCTTTTGTGTGACAGCTGATTCTTAATTTATTTTACTTCCAAATTAGTGGAATACATTAGTCTGTCGGTTATTTTCCATTTTCCACTACTTGCGTAGTGATTTGGGATGATTTTAAAATTGTTTGTGTTAAAATCTTTAGAGTATTTTACCTTGTTTGATGAATTTCTGTGAGCTCACTAAAAACGTGTATCACTATATCACTCCTTATTGTACTTTACTTTCAATAACTTCACATTTTGCTCTAAAGTGCACTGAAACCGAGATATTAGTAAAAATGTCATTCTTCGCGTAGGTTTTCCTCTGTAGCGGGCGAAATTCGGGTTCACTGGAGCGTGCAAAATGAGTATATCTTTTTGGAGATCCTATTCAAGAGAATAAAATTTATTTCAGGTTGCCCCCACTTTTTATTCAATAAAACACTTGTTGACTTGTCTAGAGGGAAAGTAAAATAAACAAAAATTAAAACATGACTATCCACGTGATAATTCCATTCAGGGTCAAATTTTGTCGTTTCGACCAATCAGCGTGCGTTATTTTACATTGTAGTTAAATGGGTACAACGCATGCACAGTCGAATAATATCCGAAAATAAAAAATGTGCCAAATACCCTACCAGAATATCGAATATTTGTAGTGGAGCGTAAAAGAATTCATACATAATAAAAAATCTCTTCGAATATTATAATTTATGTAGTATGTATGACTAACGCACTCAACAGATGCGATGTAGGAAACCGGTTCAACGCATTAGTTCCAACCCGAGTTCACTTAAAGCAATGTAGGTACTTCTAACGAATTTTATAGTAACGAATTTTATATTACAAATTTAGTGCGATTATGCTTCCATTTTTTTCGGTACTTACGAAATTTTTTATTTTATTTTTTTTTGCAATGATTGTGATGCGATATGGTCAATTTGTTTCACAATTTTCGACATTAAAAATGGCGTTTGAAATGTCGATTTTCGTATGTGATGTTGTGCTTTTAAGTTGTGGCGTTTCTTCACGGAATTATCACCGCAACAGCAACGCGGGTTTGGACAATACTCAAAGATTCAGCGAGTAAGTACAGGTTTTAGCAAGGAGATTGCACGAGCGAAGCGCAGCGGAGCCTAGCCCTTGTGTTGTATAGTGCGAAAACTTAATTTACTTGCAGTTTTTGGCTTAAATAAAATAATGTTGCTTAACCAATATTGGTGTTTTCTTAACCTTGCCGAAAAGCTCATATGTGATGTTCGCAAAAATTAAATAAAATAGAATTCACTTATTAGAAATTAAACAAATTATTATTATTATATAGTACATTAATAAAAAAGAAGAAAATTTATCTCTTTAAAAGCATCCTGTATAAAATAAGCGCTAGCTTGCAGACGTCATCTCGTAAACGGGAATACACAAAAAATCAATAACATCATGTAGACGACTAAAGTCTAATTTGTATCTTCAGAAATGTAGTGATAGAAATTATTTAAATTATACGTAGTAGAAAAATCGGTACTATGATAAATTCAAACAAAAATATTTTATTTACAGCGACAGTTTTAGCTCTTTGTGTGATATTATTTGTTCATGTGTTTTTGTTTCCGTTGTACGCGGTAAATCCTAATCACATCGCTTTAAAAACGTACGCGGATTTCGAAAAATCGTTGTGTTTGGGTTCTTATATAAAGCCGAAAAAAGTATGGCATAAACAGCAGTGTCCACGTTATGGAGTGGTAACAACCATGGAAGGCGGTCGCTTAGGAAATCAAATGTGGGAATACGCTGCCGTTTGGGCCGTTGCAAGACGAACCGGATTAGAACCTTACATGCCAAGATGTATGCAATTAAAATTGGAGCCAATATTTGATTTACTCACAGTGCCAACGTTGGAAGAAATTTCTCATTGTCCCATAGATATGAGCAAAGTTGTGAGATCGCTAAACGCATGGAATTATACGTATCAAAGTATAGTATTACCACGTTACTCTGTACTACCAGACTTAGTATTAACATGGGTCCAAGATATTACGCAGGAATTCACATTTAAAAAGAAATTAATTAACAAAAGTCAAAGTATTTTGCGATCAATTGCCAAAAATAAAACTCAGTGTGTGTTTGTAGGTGTACACGTACGTAGAACCGATTATATTGATTATTTAAAGAGAAAATTGTCCATATTGCCGGCCAATTCCAGTTTCTATTATTCGGCCTTTAAATACTTTGAGAAAAAGTATCGTAATGTATTATTTATTATGGCGAGTGATGATCCCGCTTGGTGCTTGAAAAAATTTGGAAGAAAAAGTAACGTGCATCTTATGAGCAAACACAAATCTGTAAATCCTTCGTCTTTAGATTTAGCTATTTTGGCGGCGTGCAATCATTCCATAATAGATTACGGTACTTTTAGCATGTGGGGTGCTATTTTAGCCGGTGGCGAAACCATCTTTTATAATTTGAGGCATCCGACTAATCGAATAAGTCAAATATTACCAAATTGGCATACGCTTAATTGAATTTTTCGAAATGAAAAACATTGTAGGGAACTACTTAGACACTAAATTTTATTTTTCTAAAACTTAAATCAAGTATAGAAAATATTCTCTAAATTCATCGATTTTTACATACACGATATATTATATAATGGTTATTTACTTTACCTCATATGGTTAATTTATGGCTTTATTGTCAATGTATGTATTAAAAAGTATGAATTCTTCTCCAGTGCCATATCATCGAATTTTAGTCTCTATTCAGGAAAAAAAGTTGGTCCTTTTTTATTATTTACAATCCATATTTCTATTGGCAACCTTGATGAACCTTGATTGCATTTATTTATATTATCCTGTAAATTATATAGCCCAAAATCCTTCGGCACTAATCTTAAACAACGATCAATGAATAACAAAGTTTTCATTTTCAGGAAAAAAATCGGTTATTCAGCTTTGCAAAAATAATTTGATCATAGCTGCCATGTCACTCTAAATATGCTTTAGCTTTAAGAAAAGATGTGCCAAAATTATTTTTGTACTATGGTATAGATCATTTCTTCAATTAAAAATTCGCCTGATATTTTAACTCAAAGTTGGAATTTACCAATGCTAAAAATTTGTTTACGCTTAAAATCCAGTGAGAAAATATATTATTAATTTTGGATTACTATTAAATTGCTTGATTTCGCTGTTATATCCAGAGCCGTAGCAAGGGTGAGGCGACTGAGGCACTTGCCTCAGTCGCCATCGCAATGGGGGCGCTAAACCTTGACAAAATCCAATAAATAATAGTTTAAAATTTTTAAAAAAGATAAGAATCTTTTGGGGGGGGCGCATATATTCAAATTTGACTAAATTCCAAAATTTGGCCACGATTTTATTTGCAACTTCGCCTAAAATTCCCTGCTAAGAGGCTTTTCCCCAAATGGGGATTTTAATCCTCTACAGTAGTTTTTCGTCTATAACTCGCTTACTTTCATTTTTAGTGAAAATTATCATCAAATCAAAATTGAAGAGTACAAAATTCTCCATAAAACAGATCAACAAAATTTGCCTACATCATACTAAGTACTATTTATGAAATAAAAAGAAAAGATGGTGAACAAAACAAAACAAGGTTTCAGGATTTACTTCAGATCTGAAGTAAATTTTCTCCTCTTCAATTTTGGTGCAATGACTAGAGGAAGACAGGGGATTTTAGGAAATTTGATTCCAACCCCCGCGTTCTTCTACATTTCCTTTTAACTGACCGGGTAACCGGCAAAAATATCACATTATCATCGAGACAATTATTCAAATATATTTAAATAGAAAAGGAAAATTCCTACCGATAAAAATAATCTTCATATTAGGGGAGGGGGTATTGCGGTACGTTACCATGGAAACGCCGATTCTGACATACTATGCGTATTTTATATAAGATCTTCAGAAGTTCCTAACGATAAAAATCGATATCACATGACCGCGGGGTCTGGGGGTATGGTATACCCCACAGGTACACTTGCCATTATTCAGAACCATCAAAATTTATTATTTTTCGTTGAATCTTTTGCAATTTTCGTTTGTAATCCGGGAGGGGAGGGGATATTAATACCGAGGAACGTAAAAGTAAAAGTTTTTCTTTCGCAATAAATTAAGTGGACTTAAATAAATTAGGACCCCTTGGTCCTAAATGAGTTCCTGATAAGCATCCATTTGTTTTCATTACTCTAAGTCAGCGCCGCGAAATAATAAAAATCTTTTGGGAGGGGGGCTCATATATTCAAATTTATTTTGCTTGCTACGGCGCTGGTTATATCTGATGTAAAAACGGTATCTAAAGTTTTCCTCCTAGAATATAATATTATGAAGAAAGCTTATAAAATTTTATAAAAAAGTTTAGGTATTACTATAAAGTATACTTAAAACTATATTCTTATATATAGTTAACCACGAGAGCTCGAGTATGACTTATTTACTAAAAACTACCTATATATAAGAACATAGTTTTAACATTATTAAATGTTTTATGGTTTATAGGAAAATGTAATTTTCTTTGATTTCTTCTGAAATCTTGGAAATAAGTAAATCTATATTAAAAGAAACACCAATTCGGATTCGAAGCACACATTTTGATAAAAAAAACCCTCAAAATAATCGTGATTGTGTGATAGAGGTGGAACTTTAGTGATAGTTCTAGACGCCTCAAATATTCACCTGTAGTTCTTCTTCTTGAGGTGCCTTATGCGCTTAGCGAATGTTGACTTATAATCAACTTGGCTGAAGCCAAGATGACTCGATGGGAAAATGTAATTATGGGGAGGTTTCCCGTTACCTTCCCCATAACCCATAGAGAAATCATGAACTGTAGATAACATCAGCAGTGTAGCCGGCGCGACCATAAAACCGCGGTTTCCCGCTCTATAAGCCTGCCGATGTATGTATACTTTACGCCACACTGCTGGTCGAATCTGTGGTTCCTCGAGGTCAAAAAAATAATATGTTGTTCTGAAATCTAAAATTCATATTCGAGAATAATTATAAGGAAATATTTACTTCTTGACTGTTGACTCCATAGGAATCTCTTCGAGAAAACTTGGGATATTGTTTTTCAACTAAAATAAAATCATAACTTTTCAATTGTTTACAATTTTAAATAAATATAGTTTTAACGAATTAATATCAGTATTATACAAATAAATAATGATATAACAATGCTTCAAGATTTCACGATATCATTTTTTATGGGGTTAGAATAACAATTTTGTTTTAAATTTTACATTTTGACTAAAAAAAATTAAAAAATACCCTATTTAATTTTGCTTCTCAACTTATATCAAAGGTGGTGCTTGCACAGTGGACTAGATCCCACTTAAATTGTAATCCGGGCTCAATAAAGACTGCGTGGTATACACTTACAAATTTTATGTACCTAAAATTAGTTGTGCTTCAAAATTATGGATAATTTTTGGACCAAGTAGATTTTTTAATTAATTAGATAACATAATTAAGCCAAAAAAAATAAAATTTAAATATTAATTTTTATTCTAACCCCATTTTTTTCTAGTTTCGTTAATTTATAATCTGAATTTTATATTTAGGTGAAACAAATTGTTGAGAATTTTTGGTGATGTTATCTATAAGTATAGAAGTGCCAAAACAGGTTAAGACAAGTAGTAATCTCACACATGTGATTGGGTTTATTATTACAGTATTCCCCCCGCTCCAAAAGAAGATGGGGGGCACCATCACAACACTAATGAAACTTAACCGCATTTAAACTCTGACTTGACAGGGGAAAATATTAAAAACATCAAATCAATTAACAGATTTTCGATAATTTCAAAATACAATTACTAAGTCACCAAATTAAATGGCTGTAAAAACATTTTCAAGAAAGTGTAAAAATAAAAGTAAACTTGTTCTACGACTTGATAATCAATTGTATAGACGAATTTGTTTCTATCTTAAAGATAATTCTATGCGAAAACATTCTTATGGAAAATACTGTTAGTTAATCATAATTTAAGGTGAATTCCATTTTCGACTGTTTTTGTGGCCTATAAATGTTTTCAAAACGATGTATTTTACTTACCTATTGTAGGAATTCACCTAAACTTAATCTGACATTTTGAAACACTTACGGTGAGTTTCACAAAATTGTAAAACCCACCTTTAAAAGGCATTTTATAAGGTAGCTTTTTTATGTCGGTGGGTTGGAAATGAAAATCTAAAACCGTTTTTATATTAATTAAAAGTGTTTGAAATAAGTCAGAATTGTTTTTTAAATGTATAGGTATGTGCCACACGTAGATAGGTATTAGCTTTGCTTATCTCGTATCAGATGTATGTACAAACCTTACAGGATTTTTGAGAAACTTTTGGAAAATTGCTTTATTATTATAAAACTTGATTTGTATTGGTGCTGAAGAAATTTATTACTACGCCTTCCTATTCAGTAGCGTTTGACGTTTTCGGAACTTCCGTAAGGTTTGCGTATCTGATATTATGTAATCAAAGGTATTAGGTACACAAATTATATGTAGGTATTTAATAAATTAAAATATTAAAGAAGATTTTTAAATAAATTATAATATTATATTTTAAAACATTAAATAAAAATAAATACATATACTATATATAGTAACAAAAGTTTAAGAATATCTTCTTATTGTATTAAGCCATTTTGGTGGCGAAGATGGTATACTATGCTAAATTCTATTGTTTAAATTAGACTACCATCGGATACCAACTAATACCATCAAGATGGCTTATATGTGAAGATATTCTACAAATACATACATTATATCCTTGTCGTGTTCAAAATATAAATTATGTATCATGTATTCGCCTACATAATATTATCTGTTTAAGTAAACATATACTAATAATTATTGTCTCTATTGTACTGTATCTTTGGGAACATCCACAAGTAGGTATTATAAAAAAGAATTATGAATAAATTTTCTATGTGTTGCATTATAAGTACTAAAGTCTTCTACTGTGATCTTTAACATGTATTTTATGATATTATTTCTAATAGCTGTGCCAAACTATAAAGAAAATTTGTGACCTGAACAATTAGGTATTGCGTGGTATTAAATTATTTACTGTCCTTTAGAAACTTACTATTCTGTGATATTTGTATGCTAAAAAATGTATATACCTACTTATACAATCGTTAAATTATTTTCATTCTAATTCTTCATTGTGTTATGTATACTGATGTAGAGTAGATTAAAGAAATAAATACTATTTACAATATAATTTCAAGTGTTTTATTCTTCTTCTTCTTCTTCTTCGGGTGCCTCTCCGTCTTGATTTCTGTCGATCATCGTAGCAATACGTATTTTATATGCCGCAAATTTGCATGTTGCGCATAGCGTTTTGCACAATTATGACCATAATTACGATCGTAATTATTAATGGTGTAAGACGGGTTTTATACCATGTTCTTAGGTTCTTTAGCCATGATATCGTGGGCTTGTAGGTAAAACTGACCAAGTCAAATTTTAAGCATTAGTGGTATTTTTGTGTTATCAAGTAACTTATGACACTCTCCCTAAGTAGTAAAAATGACCACAACCACATTTCACACGCTTCCAGTTTTTTGCAAAAAGCTTCTGTCAATGTTCAAGACTCAAATGGACATCTGGTTCCAGTAGAAGTTATTGATAATTCTTAAACCTCTGCGGTTCAGTCATATTCCTCTCAGAATCTCGATGAATTTTTAGCAAGATTGGGTACTCGTATCTGGTGTATACTGACAATGAACATACTCATAGAAAAATCGAACAAATACAGTTTCCCGTGTAAGTGGCATGCATAGATTTACAAAAATCTCTCGATTCCATAGAAAAGAAACATGGGCAATAAATATTGCGCGCGTTGAGAAACTGCAGAATTGACCATAGGTACAGGAAATTAATAGAAAACATTGCTTTGAAGGCAAAGGCAACCTACGGCTCCACGAAAATACAGAAAAAGTAAAACTGTTAAGAGGCATAAGCCAAGGGGACAGCATAATAATATCTCCAAAGTTGTTCAACATAGCTCTTGAGGATGTGTTCAAGAGACTGAACTGGAGCAAGAAAAGAATTAACATCAATGGCAGATACCTATAAGCAACTTGAGATATGCTGACGATGTGGTTATATTGGCAGGCAACATAGTAGAATTACATGAAATGTTAATGCAATTGCGTCCCTGAAATAGAGATATGCCGGCCATATAGCAAGAGAAGATATAAATAAATAGTGTAGAATAAGAGACCAAGAAGAAAACCACCAATGAGATGGTACAACGATTTGAAATTGACAGCCGGACTAAATTGGATTAAAGTGGCAGCAAACAGGTAAGAATGGAAGATCCAAAATGAGGCGTATATTCAAAAGAGGACTTAAAGCACTACGGAAGAAGAAGATACTGAAAAATATTATCTTTACCTTGGATTCGAACTGTGGCGCATTAGCTGTGAATACGCGCTTAAACAACTGCACTGCCGAGGCGACTAGTTTATGTAGCGCGCAACTACTATATTCATGACTAATTCTAGGACTGCTGCAAGTTTATGGTGTCTTACGCTATTGCATGCCTTTTTGATAACCAAAGAAACAGGTAAAAATGTCATAATTGACATCTCTACATCTTTGGAAAAACAAATGGACACGAAATAGAGCCTTTCTTGTACCCATCGTATTACGAAAACTCTGTTGTTTGCAAGTAACATATTCTTTGCACATTCCTATGATTCTTTTATGAATTATTTTTAGGAAGAGTTTAAGGAGGTCTTCTTTCCTGCACCTCCCCAACAGAAGCCAATGATTGAAGAAGAATCTGTGAACGAAATCCCGATGATTTAAAAAAAACGCAGGGCAATCAATGCCCGTTATCTTCTGCTAGGCTCGAGACGGTTGCAAGAGCAGTATTCCGGGACTCACACCAACAAGGATTGAGAAGATAGTCCCTGCCCTCTTTCCGGCCCATGAAACCAAAGAATTCGTAGCACAAACAGCCAACCAGACGCCGGAATTTACGATAGAAGAGTTGATGAAAGCGGCAAGGGAGATGGCAACGGACAAAGCGACGGGTCCGGACCGGAGTTGCCCAGGAGATCCATGAAGCCATCCTTATCGTACTCAACAAATGCCTCGCGGCGGGAAAATTCCCTGTGATCTGAAAGAAGGCAAGGCTCATGTTGCTCAGAAAGGGAGAGAAGGCGCTGGAGAACCCAAGCTCCTCCCGGCCCATCGTCCTGATAGACGTCATGGGCAAGATGTACTAACGTCTACTACTAGTCCAACTGTAGTCGCAACTCGAGGAAGGCCTTTCAGACCTCCAGTTCGGATTCCGAAAAGGCCGCTCCATCATAGACGCCATGAACAACATCATAGAAAGGGCAAGAAAGGCAAAGGCAGGTACGGGGAGGACAAGAGAAATTTGTCTCCTAATTGCACTTCTTCTTCTTCTGGTGCCTATCCGTTCCGGATGTTGGCTCTCATATTGGCTATAATTATTTTATTCACTGCCGTGCGAAAAAGCTCTGTTGTTGTCATCGAGAACCACGTTCTAAGGTTCTTCAACCATGAAATTCTCCTTCTGCCTACGCTTCTTTTTCTGGCTATTTTGCCTTGTAGGATGCACTTAAGGAGCCGATATCTGTTTTCATTGCGCATTACGTGGCCCAGGTACTGCAGCTTTCTGGCCTTGACCGTGTCTACCACCTCCAGTTCCTTGTTCATTCTTCTGAGGATCTCGTTATTAGTTACATGATCCATCCATGAAACTCTCAGAATTCTCCGATAAATCCACATCTCAAAAGCCCGAAGTTTCTTCGTCATCGACTCTGTCAGCGTCCAGGATTCGACTCCATAGAACAACACCGGAAAGACGTAGCAGCGCAACATTCTGATCTTTGTTTGAGCAGTCAGATTGTGGTTTTTAAATAGAGCGGCCATCTTTGTAAACACATTTCTTGCGATCTCAATGCGTCTCTTAATTTCCATCGAATGGTCCCACTGCTCATTAATGATGGTGCCCAGGTATATATAGTTGTTGACCCTTTCGATGTTTTGATTATTCAATATCAGTTCGCAGTTAGGGATGTAAGTCTTGCTGATGACCATAAACTTGGTTTTCCCTGGATTTAGATCTAGTCCGTATTGTCTACTGCTCTCATCCAATCTGCTCATTAATTGTTGCATTCCCTCTAAACCTAAACTGTCTGCCAAAATCACTGTGTCATCAGCGTATCTAATGTTATTTAGTGTTTGTCCATTGAGTGTGATTCCAGTTTCTATACTATGTAGCGCTTCTCTAAATATGTGTTCAGAGTATAGATTAAACAGTAGGGGAGATAAGATGCATCCCTGTCTTACACCTCAAAGAATTCTCACAGTGTCAGTATGCGTGTCTGCCAGTCGTACACTTGCTTCTTGTCCCCAGTACAGATTGATAATAATTCTCAAGTCCTTTCCGTCTATTCCAAAATTCTTTAGGATCTCCACCATTTTACCATGTCGGACTCTGTCGAATGCTTTTTGGTAGTCAACGAAACAGGCAAACACGTCGCAGTTTACATCTCTGCACCTCTGGATTAGTACTTGAATGCAAAACAGCGCTTCCCTGGTTCCTAATTGCACTAGACGTGCAAAATGCCTTCAACTCAGCCAACTCAACTCATATCGTCGAAGAGCTGGACACTAGGGGTACTCAAAACTACACCCTTAATGCTATTAAAGATTATCTAAATCAACGCACGCATATCGGTGATCGCAAGTAATCCGCCGATCGATCTCATGGCGGAGGAAAGAGCAAAAAATCATCGAAACCCAGACAAAAGACCAACGAGCAGGCGAGAAAGTAGAACAGTCCTTCTCGAAGCGTGGCAGTTAACATGGACCCATGGGGAGAAAGCAGCCTGGACTAGACTTCTTATTCCAGATGCCAAACCATAAGTCAAACTAAGCTACGGAGACGTCAGTTATGAAATAACCCTAGTCATAACGGGACATGGGTGTTTCAATGCCTACCTCCAGTTTTAAACGAAGAGAGTCGTTCGAGTGCTACTACTGCGACGCGAAGATCTAAACCCCAACCCACTGGTAACAGAGATGTTATCGTCCAATGGTGATTGGGACAGAGTTGCTGAGGCCTTAACGGAGATCATCCGCACCAAGTTGGAGGACAAGAAGGCCCTCGAGGCAGCTGAGAAAAGGGTAGTAAAAAGGGTAGCAACACATAACATCGCAGGTGACAGCTGAAGAAATCTCACACTACCATCCTAGATTGGGGTGATGCCTATGAAGGTTTCCCCCTCCCCTGCACTGCAAAACAAAAAAAATGTCAATGTTGGTTGACTAAAGGTAGATTATATTTTCCTTCCTAAATATCCTTATATCGTCGTTGATACTTCAAAAGGTCGTATATCACCAAAAATGCAATTTCGGTTTTTGGTGTCTAAGTAATCAGTGCAGTCTACTTTATGACACAGCAAAACCTCGTATGTGATGGACCAGTCAGAAAGCAGATATTTCGATATTGAAATTTGTGGTATATCGATAACGGCGCGGAATTGGATACTGCAAATTAATCGTATGCGGAATTTCATGTCACATCATGGCTTTATTTAAAAGTAGTCATCTCATAAAAAAAAATTGGTGAGTTATTATTTACGCAAGTACAGCTACCGTGAATGAAAAATTGAACGATTTTGAAATTTAATAAGTCACAGTTATTTTTATTTTCTTTCAATAATTTTATTTAATATGTTGTCCTTGATTCCTGTACACTTGAAGACAACGTTTTGGCCACGATTTTAGCGATCGTTGTATCATTTCCAGAGGAATGTCTTCTATCTCACGTTTTATTAGTTTTTTTAGCTGTTTAGGGGTTGTAACTTTTGACTTATTTAACTGAGATTTTAAATAGCCCCACAAAAAATAATCACAGGGTGAAAGGTCCGGTGATGATAGCGTCCATATATCCGGATGAATAAAAGATACGCCGTTCTGTTCAAGAAAATTTAAAGTCTTCTTAGAAGCGCGAGCTGGTGCCGAGTCATGGTGAAATATCCAATCACCAGCAGGATATAATCTTTTTGCGTCAGTCAAAAGTGGCTTCAAACAATTCTTAATGTAATATTCCGAGTTAATTTTAGCACCAGGCTCAACAAATATTGGCGTTGTGGTTCCATAATTCGATATTCCCATGAACACCATAACTCCCTTCAGATGGGACTGTTTTGTGAATACGTCCAATTCTTTTGCCGATTGCTCACGTCTCAAGTACTGAACTTTTCGTTGGCCATCAGCATTTGTTAGATGGAACCATGCTTCATCGACAGTGATGTATTTTTGCCATTTATCACAATTTAGTAAGTGATACAATCCTAGTGAGCGCTGGTGCCGTTTAATAATTGTTTCTTCAGAAATATGATGTCTCCTTGGTTTCTTCATTAATTTCAGGTTTAATTTTTTATTTAGATTATACCGAATGATATATTCAGATGTTTTGAAATGATTAGCCATATGTTGTAGTGTCGGAGGATTCGTTTTTAATGCCATTTTCTTTAAATTCGATAATTGTCGATTTGTCAGAGTTGGCTTCTTTCCGCTGCCTTTCTTCCGGATTTTGGATTTAAGTTCTGGGATTCCATTTTTTTTTGTAGTTAGAGAGTGTACCTTTCGAAACACAAAAATTTTGGTCTTTACACCTTTTTTGTATCATAGCAAAACTACATTGTTGTTTTAAAAGCTTAAAAATTATGATTTGTTGCTCTTTAGTTAACACCATGTTTGTAACTGACATTAGAGAAAAACAAAATTGACATCGATAAGTTCATATCGCGTGCTCTATGGAATACTTTGAATTTTGTTTAAAAAAATAACTCTTATTGGTGAAAATTGAATTTAAATTCGTTCAGTTTTTCAATCACGGTACCGGTAGAAGCATTTTTAGTTGTTCCAGGCGCAAGCTTAATTGTTTTTCCGCTCTCCTGAACATTTACATTATTTGACATACGACCTATTGCAGTATCAACGACGATATGCTATTTCGTTGTTTTTATTTTTCCTTTTCTTACATAAGTTACAGTTGGTATGTCTTTGGTCATCCAGTTTTTCCGTTCTGCATCTTTGTTGACCAAGTGATTGTCTCCAATCTCGTTGAAAATCTGTAATGTTTCGATTAGATTAACTGGATCATTTAGCGTTTTACATCAATTAATCTTGTTATCGTCTCCTTCGTTTCCTGTTCTTTTACTTAGTCTTCTCAAATTTCATCGCTTTATATGTGTTCTTCTTTCAACTTTCTTAAATTTCATTCTAAATTTTCCTACTAGAAGCCAGTGGTAAGATATTTCATCATCCTTTCATTCCGTTTATTTCTTATGCGTAACCCAGAATCATGGCGGTCATTGGCCTACTAACTAATAGCGATCAACTACTGATACTAAAAAGGCATTGATTCGAGTCCGAGAAGAGCTAATCTTTTTTCTGGCTTTCTTTTCTTCTATCACCGTCTCCCCTACCAACTCGCATTGACCAGCGTGGTAGGGTATGGCTAAAAACCCTTCCCTAAAGAGAAGTCGAAGGTGTGCTCAGTAGTGGGCGAAGATTACTGGAAGTAACCCATAATGACCGACAAATTCGCAACTTTTTTCTTTCCCAATTGGCATTCAGGAGATTTCGTTTCTTTTCTAAACTATGGAGCGCATGGACAAAGAAATGTCGGATGTCCACGCAAAAGTTTACCCGATAACTATAATTATAAACTGAAAATAAAATTAATTAGTATGTGGTCAGGTTCCTTCCGAGAAAATAACATATCATACAAGAGGGCCATTTTTAGCAGTGGATCCTCCTCCTAGGTCCTTTTGCCCTTATGAGGGCTTGGTGACGTATGATTTAGTCATGTGTCGATGTTGTTCAAGGTGTCTCTCCATGCTTCTCGGTCCGAAGCCAGACGAGTTATCTCTCGCAGTCCGCAGTTTATCAATACCTTTGTTTGGTCGGCCCATCTCTTTGGCGATCTTCCCCTAGGTCTATTGCCCTCGATCTTTCCCTGCACGATAAGTTTTTCCATTGTTCCGTTTCTCCTGGATACATGTCCCAGGTATTGAAGATACATTCGATTAACATCTCGAAGCAGATGTCGTTTGACGTTGAGTTGTTCTAATACTGAGTCGTTAGTGCGGTGCTCTGTCCAGGATATTCTGAGGATTCTTCGATAGACCCACATTTCGAATGCTTCGATTCTCTTCTGATCCGCCTTCTTCAATGTCCAGGTCTCAGCAGCATAAGTAGCCACCGGGAAAACAAGAGCGTTCACCAGTCTCAGTTTCGTAGCTTTGGTAATAGAGTTGTCTCTCCAGACATTTACTAGTTTAACTGTGGCAGTTCTGGCCAAGGTCAGTCTACGTCTTATTTCAGCTTCACTGTTTCCATTATTTGTGATAAGCGATCCTAGGTACACAATCTTCTCTACAACGTCAAAACCGGCTACATTATGTATATGTGGAGAATTATCATCCGCTCTGTTTATTATCATAATTTTAGTCTTCTGCTGGTTGAGTTTAAGTCCGTATTCCTCGCTTATTTCCGCTAGTTTCTCCATTATAGTAGCGATCTGCTCGGCGTTTTCTGCAATTATCAGAGTGTCGTCTGCATATCTTAAGTTATTGATTTTTCTCACTCCTATCGATATTCCGCCCTTCCACGCTTCTAGTACTTTGCGCATGATGTATTCGCTGTATATGTTAAATAGTATTGGGGACAGCGTGCATCCTTGTCGGACTCCGGCCTGCGTTTGAAATACGTCAGAGTATGTGTTGTCGACCTTGACCCTCGCAGTGTTGCCTCTATATAAGGACTCTATCAGGGCTACAAGATGCTCAGGCACGCCCATTTCCTGGAGTATTTCCCATAGTTGGTTCCATTTCACTTTGTCGAAGGCTTTAGAATAATCCACAAAGCAAAGGATCATGGGGACATTGAATTCCCTAGCCTTCTCAATTAGTTGTCTCACGTTTAAAATTTGCTCTCTCGTGCCTTTTCCTGGGATAAAGCCTGCCTATTCTTCGGCCATTTGTGGCATTAAAAAGGGTTTCAGTCTGCCATGTATCACGTTCAATAGTACCTTGCTTGCATGCGAGATCAGACTTAATGTTCTATAATTGGCGCACTCTGTTGGAGAGCCTTTTTTAATATTGGTGGAATAGGGATTCCTTCCAGTCATCTGGCCATGTGCCCGATTTCCATACTTTAGTGCATAGTTGATGTATTATGAGTACTCCTTCCTCTCCCGCGGCTTTCAGAACCTCTCCCGTGATTTCGTCAGCTCCTGGTGCCTTTCCATCTTTTAGTGATTTTACCGCTTGTTCTATTTCTGATACAAGGATACCAGGTTCTCTTTCCATTGCAGGGATACAATTAGTCGTGTGGGTCTGAACATCTTCATATAAGTTTTCGCAGTAATCCCTCCATACTTCGGCTATGCCTTGGGTGCTGTTTATTAGTTTTCCGTCTTTATCCTTTATTACTTGTGTTCGAGGTTTAAATTTTCTTGCCAAGTATCTAACTTTTTGGAATAGTTCTTGGGATCTGATTGTTTTTGTCGACTCGGCACGACTTCTTGATCTCTTTGTCAAGCGCTTTGAGTCTCGTCCCTCTTTCTTCATGTTGTTCTTGTTTGGTCTTTCTTCGCAGTTCCACCAAGGTCAAGGTTCTTTCGCTGATCCAGTGATTCCTTCTTTGGGTGTTTGCAGTCTGGCATTTTTTACTCCGTTCAGTATCCAGTGTTTGGTGTTCTTTCAGGCCTCATTTATCTCTCCATTTAGGTCTGGGTATTGTTCTTCTTTTAGCGCGCTCAGAAGGCTCTCGTTATCGGATATTTTCATAAGCGGTTTTTTGGGGCAGCACAGCTTCATTTTATAGTGGGCCCATAACAGCCTGTGATCAGATCCGCATATTGCAGTAGGTTTCACCTTTACATTAATCAGCGACGTCTTCCATCTTTTCTTGATCAGGATGTAGTCGATCTGGTTTCTGTATTTTTCTCCTGGGCTTACCCATGTTGAGAGTCGTCGCGGGTGGTGTTTGAATAATGTATTGGCTATCGCAAGATCATTGTCAATTGCAAACTGCAACAGCTGATGACCCCGGTCGTTCCGTTCTCCTAGTCCATATTTTCCTACGTTTTTGATAGTTTCGCAGGTTGTATCGCCTGTATTGCTTGTATAGCAGTGGATATATTATGATGAAATAAAAGTTTCAACTTTTCCTTCTGCCCATTCTTAAAAAACAGTACGAGACGTCACTGTTATTTCTTTATTTTACTTGTAAGCACGAATCACACGATAAAAACAAATCCCTCCCGTGTTTTTTACCTACTGTAAAAAGCTGTCATGGCTGTCAACGATTTGACGTATGTGCATCATAACCCAGCTGATTCAACTAAAATAAATTTTATAAAATCATGTAGTATTTAATACTTGCAGTAAATGAAAATGGGACTCGGAATTTCAAAAGAATGTGTTGGAATTAACGACGTTGGTGTTATTTATTTAGAGTGCGTGTGTGGTGGTGAATGAACTTGCATTGAAAATAATGGCGACTCGTCGATCTATTTTGGCAGCATCTGTCGAGCCCTTAACCAGTTCCGGTGATCCTTTACGCGAATTATTCGAGGCTTGTAAAACTGGCGACATAGCTCGCGTCAGGAAATTGGTTACTTCTCAAACGGTTAATGCTCGAGACACGGCCGGAAGAAAATCAACACCTCTTCATTTTGCAGCGGGTAATTACGATTTTTCAATTTAATTTTACCTCATGTTTACATTTTTTGAAGGATACGGAAGACGAGACGTTGTCGAATTTTTGTTATCTGCTGGAGCTTCTATTCAGGCACGTGACGACGGTGGTTTGCATCCTCTACACAATGCGTGTTCGTTTGGACATGCGGATGTTGTGAGACTTCTATTAGAGGCCGGTGCAAATCCAAATACACGGGATAATTGGAATTATACTCCTTTACATGAAGCAGCCATAAAAGGGAAAATTGATGTTTGTATAGGTAATTACAGTTTTCTTTATTTTTTAAGTTTTTGTTTTGCTTAGTTAGCTGAATTGTTCGGTCATAAAAATCTGTTGTAGCACTCCTACAACATGGAGCAGACCCAAACATCCGTAACACGGAAGGTAAAACAGCATTAGATGTTGCAGATGTTTCAGCTAAGCCAGTTTTGACGGGAGATTATCGGAAAGATGAATTATTAGAAGCAGCAAGATCCGGAGCGGAGGATAGATTGTTGATACTTTTAAATCCCTTGAATGTGAACTGTCATGCAAGCGATGGACGACGCTCGACACCACTGCATTTGGCTGCTGGATACAACAGAAGTCGTGTCGTTCAATTGCTACTTCAACACGGTGCCGATGTTCATGCTAAAGATAAAGGGTAAGGGGAATTCTTTTCTGATTTTAATAAATTTTTGGTCACTTCCATCACAGTAATATTAAGATAACCAGAATTGAATCAATAGAATGATTGTGTTATTATTATAGTTGATGGTAGATAAAACCGGATTACAGTATTATACAATACTTTTAACATCAAAATAATAATAATAGAAATGAGATTCTCTTGTATAATAAAAACAGTTTTGCATTATTAAATAATAAGCTTTCACTTCATTATACAGGGTGGTACACCAAACTAGTCAATTAAAAGTTTAGGGGATTAGAATAAATTTTATTTTTAATTATTTTCTCGACCTAATTGCACGTATTCTTTATAAATATTTATAATTTCCGGTTATACAGGAAATGAACGCCAACTTTCTTATTTTCAATTGAATAACATTCGTTTATTAACGAATTTAGACTTTTACTAATATCCTATACCAAAACCTTACACTTTTTGAGACGTTTTGATTTTATTTACAAATGTTTGTTTGCAAAGGAGACATTTTTACAAACGATTTTGGAACCCTTTTCAAAAACCTATAATATCTCTTAAGGGGTAATGACACTCTAGAAGACACAAAACTAGCATAATTTTAACAATTTTTTATGGCGCTATAGTAAATGCAATAGAAAATCTGTTTAAAGCGGTTTATTGTACATATTTTATAGAATAGTTTATAATTTTTTTTTAAATTTTTTTACAAAATGGCAGCGTCACATCCCAGCAAAGGAAACCTCTCTTTACAAATAGCGTTCCGCGGCCGGCAAGATTTCTCCGCTAATTTTTGACCTAGAACAAAAAACAAAAAAATTTTCAGTTCTATATAAGATTATCTAGAGAAGTACGTATGGAAATTAAAAAATATTGATTTTTGTAAGAATAGCGCACGATTGATTTCAAATTTCTATTTTTGATCAAAAATTACGTGAAAAATTGTTTATAACAAGAAAAGTTTACAATTTAGCGCCAAATCTGTACGTACTTCCCTAGATAATGTAATTTTATAGCTACAGTTAAAATATCAAGCAAATCGATTAAGATCTGTCAAAGTTATGTTGCCGGCCAATTGAGAAATTGTCCTTTTGAGATAGAGCGTTTTAAAGTTTTACATAGCATTATTGAATGAAAATTTTTTATTTACCTCTAATCTGCAATACCTGCACCATACAATTGATCTTCTATGTTAATATACTGCTGTTCTTCTTCATTTCTGGCTGATTTTAACCAAAACCGAGCCTCTTTAGCAGCGTCAGACAGCGATCGCTCCGAGAACTTAATGCGGCGTGCATCAGCTTTCGCACAGAAATTCAAGCAATTGGGCCCAGGATAATTTTAGGGTTAATTTCATATGCTTTATCAATAAATGGGCAATTTGGAATGACAGTTTCGTTACAGTTCTCGCAAGAAATAACAGTTTTAAATCCTAAACTACGTCGTCCACTTTCGCCAAATTTCATATTTGATTTACAGGTTATAAAATATAATATTACAGGATAAAAATAAAATTTTTTTAAATTTTCGTACCTATTTAGAATTTTTAAAAGTAATAAAGGATGCACTTTGGTTTATTATGGTTTGCCGACAGTTGTAATGCTCTGTACCATAAACTTGCGTAATTTATTGCCTACTTCTTATGCGCTTTAAATGCCTATAATTCCGAAAATATTCGGAATATCGATATGAAATTTTAACACATAAATTTTAAGATATTGAACTATTAATTAATGTAACAAAAAAATTTTGCTTTTTTTAAAAATCCTAGTGTCATTACCCCTTAAAGTTCAATGAGAAGCTAATGAATTTTTAAACCTACACTTTTGTATTTTTTTCGTACCTAAATAAAGTAATAACTTATTGATAGTTTTTTTGAAAACTTTATTTGCCTCTAATTCTAAGTCTTCTGTTTAAAACAACATATTCGTCTTAAAATAAGTATTTATAAACTTCCGGTTACGGCGGCAATTGATCGCAACTTACGTTTTAATTGGAATACCATGATTTTATATACAGTGAGATCGTAAAGTTTGGATCAAATTCGATTGAAAATTTTTAAAGGGATCGACATGTCCACCTTACTTTTTAAAAATTGTCAAATTTTTTTACCAATGACATATTTTTATCGCGTTTTGTTTATAAGCCGTGACGTCATCTTAAATTTTTTCAATTGGCAACCTTTATTTTTCTTTACGAATTTGGAAAGAACACAATTTTCTGAGTATGAAAATGTGAAAAAAACCTGACCTTGAAGGGAAAAGTTTTCTGGGTAATCAGTCCCAAAAGCATTTAATCAATTACATCAATAAATTTAATGAAAACAATAATTATTAAGGGGGTTACCTACTGTGAACAATCGTT
Source organism: Podabrus alpinus (assembly GCA_932274525.1). Lineage (NCBI taxonomy): Eukaryota > Metazoa > Arthropoda > Insecta > Coleoptera > Cantharidae > Podabrus > Podabrus alpinus. Next base: position 67,484,699 of record OW026453.1, on the reverse strand, counting down.
TTCAAGCTGATTTTTAGGAATTAAATTTGAGAAAACTGTTACAGCTATTGAGCTATAAAATTTAGGATACTTATTTATTCACATTTAAACTAACACCTAAAATTTTTGTAAAGCTTTTTATTGAAAATTGTACAAGGTACAGATCGACGCGTAACTCATGTTTCGAAATGACTGACCAATCGGGCGCAACGTTTCCGACCGATCCAGTCTTCTAAAATAAATTAATTTTTTAAATTCTTGTTCTATATGAATGTGGCTCCAGTTGGAACCTCGAAAATTTAATTTAAACAAAAAATGACAAAATGGCGAGGATTTCAAAAAAAAACTTCGATTTTTACAACAAAATATTTACTTTTCACGGCCTGCAAAATGGTAATTTTAAATATATTTTGGATATTTTAGGTTCTGACTGGAGCCTGAAATATAATCTAAATGCTTAAAAAAAATCAAGTTAATCCGCCAAGTAGTTTGTTTGGAAAATGTGCGCCCGATTTGAGAAATGTAGTTTTGAGATAAATTGTTTTAAACTTTTTCGTGTTGCAATGAGGGGGGGGATAGTGGTTGATATTCGTAACCTACCTTTAATCGCGTATACTAGGGCCGTACAGAATACATTCTTCGGCTTCAAAGAAGTGAAATTCGGCACTTATTTCTTCTTTTGTGGCAGTTCTCGCCTCTTTAGAATAGTAAGACGCTCGGTGATTAGACAGTATGATGCGCTCGCCGTCTCTCTTATATGCGTAAAAATTGGCCTTCTCGCCGATTTTTACATAATATATGTACGAATTCCTCGGTTTTTATCCCGTCTTTATTTACAAAAAGACGTGTATTTTTTAGGTGCTCAAAAGTCACTGAAATTTTCCTATCAAAACTTTTTTTTTTATTAAAGAACCAACATATTTTTGTAACTCATATTATTTTGTCAGGTTTTACTGAAAGTAGTTTATTTTGAAAACTTTTAAAATAAATATTAACATAATAAATTAGTCAAAATAGATTAACAAAACAAACAATTTTAGGTATTTTGTACCTAACATTTTTATTTGTTTGTGTAAGAAATGTGTCAGTTGAAAACCTTGTATAGTAACTGTACCCATAAAAAACATAGCAGTAAATTAGTTAACAACCCCAGATGTTCCTGGGGGTTTCAATTTGTAAAAAAAAACTTTTAAGCTCCTTTTTCACAATCAATTCGATTTTAAAGGTGAACTAAAACGTCGATTTTTAATAATTTTCTTTTTTAACAATTTTTTTAAATTTTTTTGGACTCCTAAAGACAATTACAAACAGCTACAACTAATATTTGTTAAATTTATTTTTGTATATTTTGTAAAAGTACAAAATACAAAAAGTAATTCCGTTTTAAAATGTAATCATGATTTAAAAAGTTTTAATAATGAACTCCATTACAGAAAATCTGTTATAATTCGGGTAATTTGATGAATTTTACTTTAATATTTTTTGGACACATTTTCAAGACCCCAAACTATAAAAATATGTAATAAAAAAAAATCGAAAAAATTTATCGGTCACAGTAGGTAACCCCCTTAAAAGTTCATGTGAAGCTAATGAATTTTTAAACCTACACTATTGTATTTTTTTGTACCTAAATATAGTAATAAGCTAATAACTTATTGATAGTTTTTTTAAAAACTTTATTTGCCTCTAATTCCAAGTCTTCTGTTTAAAACAACATATTTATTTTAAAATATTTATAAACTTCCGGTTACGGCGGAAATTGATGCCATCTTACGTTTTAAATGGAATACCATGCTTTTATATACAGTGAGATCGTAAAGTTTGGACCAAATTCGATAAAAAATATTTAAAGGGATTTTCTCAGAAAATCCTCGGACATGGAGTATGAAAATGTGAAAAAACCTGACCTTGAACGGAAAAGTTTTCAGGGTAATCAGACCCAAAATTACAAAAAAGCATTTAATCAATTACATCAATAAATTTAATGAAAACAATAATTATTAAGTATGTAATTAGGATGTTTTTAATCGTGGGTTTTTGGGTCAATCAAACGAAACAATTATTACGACTTACTAGTTTCGGCTACAATGTGAGCCTTCATCAGAGCCTGTAAAGACAAATTGATGAAGGCTCACATTGTAGCCGAAACTAGTAAGTCGTAATAATTGTTTCGTTTGATTGACCCAAAAACCCACGATTAAAAACATCCTAATTACATATTTACTTTGGGGGTCACGAGAAGTTATCTAAGAATAATTATTAAGGTTTTTGCACAAATAATGTAAAGAAGCAAATCAAATTGAATGTTCAAAGTGACCCCCTTTCACTTCTTGGCATTATCCTATCTACCTCTAAAAGTTTTTGTTATTCTTTTAAATGCATTTCTGCAACTCCTGCTTTGACCATGCTATCAGTGTTAAGCCATCATCAAAAGCGAGACATTGATAATAATTTCGGTATATTGTTCCATTTGTATTTCTTTCGTTATCGCGTATAACCTCTAATGTGAAATTAAACAACATTGCCAATAGTGGGTCACCCTTTCTTATACTTTCTGTACTGCCAATTTTCTTTACATCTCTTGTTAAGATTACTTTATTTTCTGTATTATCCAGTCATGTTTTATTATCCCATCAGTTTTATTAAGCTGGTGGGAGGGAGGACGTACAACCACCTGTATACCTTGCGCACTTTTGACCCCTTGATGAAAATTTATGATCTCTTTATTGCTAAATTTTTCCTCTATTTCCTAGAGCATTTTAACTTTATACTTTCTTTTTTTCATCTGCACAATCTCCTACATTTTCTTCTCTCCCGTGCTTTTATAATACTGTATTTTTTATTTTAACTGAATTGCTAAAATTTTAACAATTTCACATCTCTCTTCAAAATTTAATAAAACTTTAAAAATATCTTATAATTAGTTAGTACTAATGAAGGACTATCTAAATCCATCATATAATATTTATATAAATTCAGAAGTCCCACAAATTCCTAATACCTGATACTCAAATCAGTTGAGTAGTCCGGACGGTAAGGAACAAATTTACTATAGAACCTTGCACTTTGTGATGGAAGCATGAAATTTGGTAAAAGTGTAGATGCAAACCTCCTTTACAAAACAAGATGTGACACCACGCCGACCCCCGCCCCCTTCAACCCCTAGACGCAAAAACATCCCCCAAATTTTAGTTTATCCTATTTATTTCGTAAACCGTTCATCATACGATAAAAATACATCAGAGCAAATAAATTTCTAATTAAATTTTAAACAAAAAAGGTTCTTAGGATATATTTGATACGACTTACGGTTTTCATAGAATCATCACGTAAATTTAGGTGAAATATGGCGCGCACTGCAGAACTCGCGGATTTTCTCCAAATTCCCCATGTCGCGCCACTCGTACACAAAAATTACTGAAATAGAAAATTAAGAACAGACAATTATCTATCTGTAGTGTTAATTGCTTGTTCGTCAAAATGTATTTTTCAAAAGTTTTTAAGCACTATTGTATAAAAATAAGCCGGACCGTAAAGAACAAAATTACTAGAGAACCTTGAACTTTATAATAGAAGCATAAAATTTGCCACAAGTGTAGATGCGAACCTCCTTTACAAAACAAGATGTGACGCCACGCCGGTCGCCGCCCCCTTCAACCCCTAGACGCAAAAACACCCCCAAATTAGTTTATCCTGTTTATTTCTTAAACGGTTCATAATACGATAAAAATACATCAGAGCAAATAAATTCAGAGTTAAATTTTAAACAAAAAATGTCCTTGGGATTTTTTCATACGAGTTACAGTTTTCATAGAATCATCATGTAAATGAAAGTCAAATATGGCGCGCACTGCAGAACTCGCCAATTTTTCCCAAATATGTCGTGTTTCGTCACTTTTATGATAAAAAATTACCGAAATAGAAATAAGAAAGGACAATTATCTATCTGTAATGTTAATTGCTTGTTCGTCAAAATGTATTTTTGTATCCTCAACCGAGTGACTTCTCGCCCTCTAGTTGGGTGCCACGTTTTGTATCCACTCTCGCTCTCAGGGGTCGCTTATTAGTTAAGATTCTTCAGACGTGACACACAATCAAAATAAGAGACAGGATACCTCGAACATAATTTATGAACAAACATTCAACACAAACAACAATACAATTAAATAATAAAATGAAATCAAGAGATAATTAACAACTTAGAGTCCCTATTGCAATTTTTGTATAATAGTGTAAAGCTTTACCTTTATCAGTTTCCTTCCGTAAAACGAACTTAATTTCGTCGCACGTACACGCACTGCCGAACTTTATACACCTTCTTTCTTTCCGCGTAATTCCGGTATTCAATGCTGGACCAAATCCACCAATTCTATTTACCCAAATTTGTCCACTTCTGCAACACTCTTTATATTCTGAACTGCAAAAGTACTATTGGTTTGCGTGTTGTATATTCATCCACTTCTTTAAACACAATTGATCTGCATATCATTAATTTAGATACTTCTTAACACGCCCGGACTGTATGTAATCTTTTCCACAACTGACTCAAAAATACGACTGGTTCGTATCTCGTTTTATCTGCCACTCAAAAATAACACGACTGGTTCGTATCTCGTGCAAACTGCAACTCAAAAATACGACTGGTTCGTATCTCGTTCAAACTGCAACTCAAAAATACGACTGGTCTATCTGTCGTTTTATTCTCAACTGTCTTCATGCTCTTTATTATCACTTGGCATGGTTACCTCTTGTTTGTTTTTTTCTTCTAAGAGGCCGCACTATACTACCTCTATTCCTTTTTTTATTTCATCCAAACAAAACTTAAATCTAGTAACATTTTTAATAAACACATTCATACTGTACAAATTTTAATTAAACAATGTTGACATATCCTCCCTCTTATCTTGATTGCGTATCACGTACACATTTAAGAGGGAGCTAGCATATAGTGAACACAACAGTATTTTACATCCAAATTTAATTACCTACTGCAATTCTGCCGATAAGTTGGAAATATAATATTCCTTATTTTATGCAAAATAACAGCGGTTGTCTATTGCTTACAATGCAGCCGGCTTCACATCGCATCTACTTTTAATTAATGTGTAACTCATTTCGTCATCTGTGCCCTTTATTCATTATTTGTTAACGGGTGTGGTGCTTACCACCACTGCACTGAAGCACAGAAGCTTATTGTGCCCCGTTCGCCTCCAGACTGTGCAACGCCAGCAACTCAGCAGCGCCAGGCGCCTTGTGCTAAGCCGCTTGGTCGGCCTTTCGTCACCATGACATCCCCAATAAGCGGTCATGACCCCGGTTTCTCAATGAGTCCCGGTTCTTCCAGAGTCCCGCGGGCCGCTACTATCGCAGGTCCAGCCTGGCGTACGACGAAGGTCCGATAAAGCGTTGTACAGTCGATGAGGGTGGAGGCGAATTTTTTTTGTGACCCTAACAAATCAGGGGGACCGCCGGCTTAACGTGTCCTCCGAAACACGGCCGACCGCAGTTCTTTTTGTAAGTCGGTCACCCACCCAAGTGGTTACCCGAACAAGTGTTGCTTTTTAAGCGGTGATGGTCTTAAAGTGAGTAAGGAGTTTTCATTTTACTAAGTGGACAACTTGAATTACCTGTAATAATTACAATTATTAGCCGATATTTGATCTAATAGGCATTCTGTATAAAAGAAATGTTTCTTTAACACCCATCACCTTCAGTTATTAGTTTTGTCAAATATATAACGCCATGGAGCGCATTTAAATTGATACCCGGAAAGTTATCTTGCAAAAGTTGTGTTCAGAAAAATTATCCCTAAGAAAACTTGCGAAAATTGTTAAATGCTTAAAGTTGGCGGTTTTCCAAATTATTGAAAAAATTGAGGAGTATAATACACTTGATGATTCTCCTAAATCTCATCATAGACAAGGGTCTATAAATGGTGTAACAGAAGAAAACGTTTTGAAGCTGTTCCGTTTTGAACATCGTTTTGAAATCCAAAAAGTTCTTCTCTGTACGAAAAATTATCAAAAACGTGGCAGTTAATGTTGGCACGGTGCAAAATATTAAAAAAGACACAATATTAAAACTTATAAAACACAAAAAATATCTAAAAAGCCTGCGAAACAATGGCAAAATTGAAAAAAAATGGTCCAGAGAGTGCTGAACTCCGTCCTATTGAGAGATACTGCGCTTTAATTAAAAGATATGTACAAATGAATGCCCGGGAAGCTGAAACTCTGAAAAAAATTTAAAAATGTGGAGGGGAGCAAGTCGGAAAATTTGTGTTTTAAGTATAAGATGAAGGATAAAAACCATCTCCCATAGTATAACTTTAACTAAATAGTAAAACGACATATTTGGGAAAAATTGGCGAGTTCTGCAATGCGCGCCATATTTGACTTTCATTTACATGATGATTCTATGAAAACTGCAAGTTATATGAAAAAATCGTAAGGACCTTTTTTGTTTAAAATTTAACTCTGAATTTATTTACTCTGATGTTTTTATCGTATTATGAACCGTTTAAGAAATAAACAGGATAAACTAATTTTGGGGTGTTTTTGCGTCTGGGGGTTGAAGGGGGCGGCGACCGGCGTGGCGTCACATCTTGTTTTGTAAAGGAGTTTCGCATCTACACTTGTGGCAAATTTTATACTTCTATTATAAAGTTCAAGGTTCTCTAGTAATTTTGTTCTTTAAGGTCCGGCTTATTTTTTTTAAAAAACTTTTGAAAAATACATTTTTACGAACAAGCAATTAACACTACAGATAGATAATTGTCCATTCTTAATTTTCTATTTCAGTAATTTTTGTGTACGAGTGGCGCAACATGGGGAATTTGGAGAAAATCCGCGAGTTCTGCAGTGCGCGCCATATTTGACCTAAATTTACGTAATGATTCTATGGAAACCGTAAGTCGTATCAAAAATATCCTAAGAACCTTTTTTGTTTAAAATTTAATTAGAAATTTATTTGCTCTGATGTATTTTTATCGTATGATGAACGGTTTACGAAATAAATAGGATAAACTAAAATTTGGGGGGTGTTTTTGCGTCTAGGGGTTGAAGGGGGTCGGCGTGGCGTCACATCTTGTTTTGTAAAGGAGGTATGCATCTACACTTGTACCAAATTTCATGCTTCTGTCACAAAGTGCAAAGTTGTGTTCCATAACGTCCGGACTAAAGGCTGTGTGCCCGATTTTAACGAAAAGTCGATATCAGATGAGATATTATGCACTACTTTATGTATAATAACGATAACAGACTAGCATACAACGAATTTTACCAAAGTTGATCTTGAAAAAAAAGGAAGAGATATGCGCATTTTAGTGTTAAAATTAATGGACTTTATTTACAATTTTATGACTTTAGTTTCAAAATAGCATCACGCTAAAATTATTTACAGTATTCTAATAAAAATTATTCTACTGCTATCCTCCAGAATAGGCAAAGTATTTTCATAAGCATCAAAATGTCAACTATTCAGCTGGCTAAGGAATCGAAATCTCGATATGGGTCTGGTTCATGTAAAATAAAAGTTCGCTTGTGCGCTCTAAAACTCTAATTCGTAAATAATTGAAAGTAAAAGTTAATTCGCTCAAAAAGTCCGGATTGGTTGATTTCCAACCATCAAAATGAAGTCAAAAGTTATGGAAATCGAATTATATAATTAGGCCTAGAAAATGTATATTTTAACTTCCTAGGTTTGACCAGGTTGGTGAATCACCCTGTATAACACTACCCATGTATAAAATTTCATGAAAACTTCCATGTTTTGGGACAAGTGTTTGACTTGAAATGTTACTTTTATTGGTCGATTTAATCATGTAATAAAATGTTTTTTCAATTTTTTTAGTGGTTTAGTGCCCCTGCATAATGCTTGCTCCTACGGGCACTTTGAAGTAACAGAAATGTTAATAAAGCACGGAGCCAACGTAAACGCTAACGATCTTTGGGCATTTACGCCGCTTCATGAAGCGGCCTCCAAATCACGAGTCGAAGTGTGTTCATTACTATTAAGTGAAGGAGCGGATCCTACATTACTTAATTGTCACTCTAAATCAGCTATCGATGTTGCACCTACCAGAGAGTTACAAGAAAGAATATCATGTAAGTAAACTATGCTTTTACATTACACAATTTTACCTCTTTATTAAAATTTACAGACGAATACAAGGGTCACTGCCTACTCGAAGCTGCCCGACAATCTGATTCCACCAAAATTAAAAAGTATATGACACCAGATATAATTAATTTTAAACATCCGTATACAGGGGATACTGCATTACATGCAGTCGTCAGTTCTATTTATCCTAAACGTAAACAAATTTTAGAAAACTTAATCAGAAAAGGAGCGCATTTAAACGAAAAGAACAAAGACTTTTTTACGCCTCTCCATATAGCAGCCGATTCGTTACATTATGATTTAATGGATGTACTTTTGCGGCACGGAGCCAAAGTCAACGCTTTAGATGGTTTAGGACAAACGGCATTACATCGGTGTGCAAGGGAAGACAACATTCAAGCCTGCAGGATTTTACTTTCTTATAATGTCGATTCTTCTATTGTTTCTTTGCAAGGTTATACTGCGGCTCAGGTGGCGGGCGAAAATGTTTTAAAAATTTTGCAAGGTAATTTTGTTATCACTATCCGTTTGAATTTTTTACTTGAAGGTAACTTTATTATGCAGATCCACTTCCCGGAAGTGCAGATATCGAGTGCCAATTGTTGGAAGCTTCAAAATCTGGTAATTTAGAACAAGTACAAAGAATATTAGGTACTTATCCTCACGTGGTTAATTGTCGAGACATCGATGGTAGACACTCGACTCCGTTACATTTTGCATCGGGCTACAATCGAGTTTCGGTGGTTGAATATTTGTTAGAATTAGGTGGAGACGTTCACGCTAAAGATAAAGGGTAAAAATTACTTTTATCAACTGTATTTTGTATCTAACTGTTTTATATTATAGTGGTTTGGTTCCATTACACAATGCTTGTTCTTATGGTCATTATGAGGTGACGGAGTTATTGGTAAAACATGGAGCTAGTGTTAATGTCGCTGATTTGTGGAAATTTACGCCGTTACACGAAGCAGCTGCTAAAGGAAAATACGAAATAGTCAAATTGTTATTAAAAGTAAGAATTTGAAAGTTTCTAATATAAAATTATTTAACAAAAATTAATATTTTCCAGCATGGAGCTGATACTCATAAAAAGAACCGTGATGGGGCTACCGCTTTAGATTTAGTGCGCGAAGGTGATCAAGACGTTGCCGATTTACTTAGAGGCAATGCTGCCGTTCTAGATGCTGCCAAAAAAGGAAACTTAGTTAGAGTACAAAGACTGGTTACACCTGAAAATATTAATTGTCGTGATTCTCAGGGACGCAATTCGACACCGTTACACTTAGCTGGTAAATTAAATTTTTTTACTGATTTCCTCAATTTTCAATGTTTTATTTTAGCTGGTTATAATAATGTAGAAGTTGCCGAATTTTTATTAGATCATGGTGCAGATGTAAATGCACAAGATAAAGGTGGTTTGATTCCTTTGCACAATGCTTCCAGTTACGGACATCTGGATATTGCTGCACTTTTGATTAAATTTAACACCGTTGTAAATGCAACCGACAAGTGGGGATTCACGCCGTTACATGAAGCTGCGCAAAAGGGACGAACACAACTTTGTGCACTTTTGGTAAGTTGGGGGGATTGGTTTCGTTTATATTTTTTTTGCAATTTTTCTGTATACAGCTCGCTCATGGGGCTGATCCTTATTTAAAAAATCAAGAGGGTCAAGCGCCGGTAGATCTTGCATCTGCAGACGACGTTCGGTGTTTGCTTCAAGATGCAACTGCTACTCAGCAAATTGTATCAACCACCGATGCAATGTCTTCATCACGACCACCATCGATTGCTCTTTCGCAATCGTGTATCTCGCCAGTTTTGCCTGGAAATACAGAAACTGTGATTATGCCGTCTGGTGCGTCGATGACACTGTCGGTGCCTGTTGCTAGCAGATCAAGTGTTGCGTTATCTGCTGCCGAAGGCTGCTCAGATTCTTGCAAAGGTGAAAGCGAAATGCAAGATGCAGGAAACATTACAAATATTGCCACATTTTTAAGCAGGTATGTACAAAGTTAGATTTTTGTTAATCCCAAACTTGAAAAATATTAGAGACTTCAAATTTGATATCAAGCCACGTTATATTAAGTGACGGATTTACTTGTGGTCGTATTTAGTGCTTGTCCTATAACCCATTATTGGGTTTTAGGACAGATTGGTTCTGTGGAGAAAGTGGAAGGTTATAAATAATATTACAAACGTCGTTTGTATGTAAAGAATATTACAGAAGTCGTTTTCTTTTATCTATAGCACTGATATGCATGTAATATATTGGTTTGTGACCTCCCTGAGGATCTCAAAAACTTGAAATTCAATAAAAAAACGTAAACGGTTGAGAAAATTGATAATAAAATTTAAATAATCGTATAAAACAATTCTTCAAGTGCCTTTCCGTTCCGGATTTTGGCTATTATGACTTTATTGACTGCAGTGCGGAAAAGCTCTCGTCTTCGTTTAAATAGCGCCACCACGAGAAGGTACCAAATACTTTGACGGTACCGTTTTTATGACACCAAAGCTTAAGCACAATACACGACAACCCTATAGCCACGAATGCTGAGGAATACAATCCCCCTCCCCCCAAGAAGAGTACAGAAGATACAGTGCTGCTGTTCAGAACAAAACACCGGCGATCCAGAGTGTGATTCTCAAATAAGTGAAAAGGATGAAATTACGACCATAACGGCTTCTTCTGCCAATTAAGATTAAAAATTTCTAACTAAAATTTGACTCATAGTACTCTCATTTTGAGTGCGGCAATGCTTCCGTTAACCCTTCTTAAGGACATACATATTGTAGTGAGCTATGGGTAGGTAGGTCACTTCCTCTTGTAAAAATTACTTATTCCACTTTTGGAATGTCCAGGCTAGCTAAAATTGTTTTGTAACATGAAATCTCTTGTCTCAGTAGTCGGTTCTGTATGAAATTTCATGTTCTTATTTTGCATTCATTTATTTGCTATTAACGGTAGAATCCTACCCCTCGTATCATCGCATCTTTAGCCCTCAATTAAATTTTAAATTTTTGAATTCTATGCAATAAATTTATAGATTTAATTTTCTCAAAAACCTCTATGAATCTAACTTTTTATTTTCAAATCGACTTTTTGTAGATGATGATCACCTCTTTTTAAATTGAAATTAACTAAACTTTGTTTGTTTGAACAACTAACTAATCTTTGAATATTTCCTAATTATTCTTTTTGTTTTTAATCAAATTTACATCTTAACTCCTACTAACTATATACAAATAAACAACATCTTTTTCTCTCCATGGATTTTATTAATCTCTCTTAAATTGACCCTTTTTACTGACTTCTTTTATCTTTGTTATCTTTAATTAATTAATTTATTGATAATCTTCATTTGAATTCTAATCCTTTTTATTATAACTAAATTTTCAATTTCGTTTTATTTATTTGGATGGTTTTTTTATACTAATTTTTGATTTTCCTATCATTTATTTTGCTAACTTGCGACAATTGGCTTATAACAATCTTTATTTAATAGTAGCTGACCCGGCAGACGATGTCCTGCCTGGAATTAACTGACTTTGACATAAGAATATTAACCTTAAAATAATGACATTGGCACTCAAAGAATTGTTTATCTAAATATAAATTATAAAGTTGTATTGGTTTTATGTACTTTTTTATTATTTTATATTTTCTGTTTGCGCCCCCATATTATAGTAAACCAAGAACGATTTCAATCAGATGATTTGTCACTACTTTGTAACTTGATTTTTGCTAATTTTAAAAATATTGTGCAACGCCACTGAGTATATGTCAATGTCATTTTTAAGGTTAACATTCTTATGTCAAAGTTGTGCCCCCTATTCTCGAGCCGCTACTGACTATATGTCAATGTCATTTAGATAAAAATATTGTGCAACGCCACGGAGTATATGTCAATGGGTGCGTTTAGCGAAGGTCAGCGGCTGAGAAGTTGACTACAGCGGTTTCGCTAAACGGTACGCTGAGCAAGCGCTTACTTACAACTGTTGAGTAAACAACTCAGCGCAATTATTTTACGCTGCGTCGCACAGCTAATGATGAATTTAACGGATAATCCGGATTAAATGGATAATCCCATACGGAAATGCTATATAAGTGAAACTTTTTATATATTAAATAAATAACTCAAATCAAATATAACTAAAATGGTTAATGTATTTAAGTTGGCTTGCTGACTGTAAGCATACCGTTTAGCGAAACTCAAATAGTTGAATGTCATCATACTCAACATAGTTGACTGATGACTTTAAGCAGCTGCGCTCGCTAAACGCACCCAATGTCATTTTTAAGGTTAACATTCTTATGTCAAAGTTGTGCCCCCTATTCTCGAGCCGCTACTGACTATATGTCAATGTCATTTAGATAAAAATATTGTGCAACGCCACTGAGTATATGTCAATGTCATTTTTAAGGTTAACATTCTTATGTCAAAGTTGTGCCCCCTATTCTCGAGCCGCTACTGACTATATGTCAATGTCATTTAGATAAAAATATTGTGCAACGCCACTGAGTATATGTCAATGTCATTTTTAAGGTTAACATTCTTATGTCAAAGTTGTGCCCCCTATTTGTCGAGCCGCTACTGACTATAATATGTCAATGTCATTGAATTAAACTTTTAGTGTCAAAATCGCATCGTAACTATGACAACGACTGTGACCTGAAGCGTTTAACTGCTGATGACCGTCTTATGGTAGCGAATTACTAAAATCAAAGACGACGAAAAGTTTACTCTTGAATGTCGCCAGATCTCGTGAAAGTTTCAACGCCCACAGTTACGGGGTTTAGGCGTCTATGCGGAACACACATACACACACACACACACACCTATACATACATCCATTTTAGGCTTCTGTACAAAGTACAGCAAGAAGCCTTATGATCTGGCTCCGTGTCCGTCTGTCTGTCCGCATAATTCAAAATCATACAGAGCGTTTCAAATCGTGTTGGAAATACTCTGTGTGTATAGAGGTCTAGGAACTGATTTTTTATTTTACTTTGATGTGAAAAAATAATTTTTTATTGATGTGGTTACTGAAGTTAAGTTGTAAATAAAAGAGAAAGGAGAGGATTGGTCCACCTCAAAAAAAGGACCATACATTACAGAGAAGTAAAGTTTCGAATAGAATGGAAAAGTTTGATTGTTATTACTTATATAGTAAATGATAATTACCAACCGCAAAAAATTTAATTGGTGCAGATTATCTGATTATGTGATGGTACATTATATGGCGATCAAAAATAACCAGATAACAACAACTTTTCACACCAGAAAAGTAGTTGTATGTATAGAAGCCTAGGAACCGCTGCTGAAGCAAGTTCCAACTTGTTTATATATAAGATTCCCATATTTATCTATTTAATCAATAATCTTCACAACATCACCTAACCTCCCCTAATCTAAATTATCATCTTCACATTTAACCTTCTCTGGTTATTATTAGTAATTTTCAAACTTTTCAACTTACTAAATATTTATTTCATAATTATTCAAAATCATTGGAATTTATTCCTTTATCAAAAACCCATTGTCAATAATTAGCTTATAATTCCTTTCAAATCTCCATTATTTTAATCTACCATCCAAACATTTTTAAATTTAATTTATTTTAATTTATGCAAATTACCTATCATTTAAATTCTTATTATCAGATCTTAATCTTTTGTTTTTAATAATTAATTAATTTTAACCTAGAATCTTAGTTTTCTCAGTTCATTCATCATCTATTTCTGAAATTTTCTTTTTTTTTGTTAATTTAGTTAATTTGTCTTGACTTTTTCAAACGTGCTGTTTATTTTTCTTCCATTTAATTATAATTTTCGTATTAACTGTTTCGTACTGTGACAATTTTCACTGGATTAATTTCCTTTCAAATGTGTGCCTTTAATTTTATACTTCATGTTTTATGAACTTGCATTTTCTAATTTTTGATCTTTATTTTCATTTCAGTTGATTCTTTAACAATAAATTTTATTTTACTCTTAATTCATTTTTAATCATGATCCATTAATTCCATCATCATTAATATTTAATTATTTCATCCATTTAATTTATTTAAATTCATCCATTTTTTAAATATTCACTGTCGTAATCAACTTTAATTATCTTCCAATCAATTCTTATCCATATTAAGTTCACTTGCATTTAATTTTCCATTTCAGAGCTACACCTTTGACTCTGTTTTCTTCCAATTATGTTTTGTCCAACTTTGCATTTTTCTTCTTATGAGTTTTGTCGTATCATCACTAATTAATCCTTGTTTTATTCTTAAATTTTATCAATACTTCAATTTTTCTAATTTTCACACGCTTATCTGTGTTTTTCAGTCAACCAAATTTCTTCTATTTGTTAATAATTAATTTTTCAGATTTAAATCTTCTTAGTGTTCATAAATTCCTTCATTTTTCATGGTACAGTAGCTTTTTTATTATAGTTATTTACAAATTTTCGTCATAGTTATTAATTTTTCAGTTAAGCAATCCGATTTTTATTCTTTTGGTTTCAAACGCACTCGTTTGAATAATGCCATATCCATGATATAATCTTTATCATTTATTCCAATTACTGTTTTTCTGTTGAACTTCATTATTGTATCAGCTTCTTTGCTTCTTATCATTTGACTTCGCATTTTTCTCTTTTTATTTTTCTTATTCAATTTACTTTTTATTTTATCATTGTTATTCCGTGGTTTATTAAATGTTATGTTTTTAATTGTTATTATTTTGTTTAATAAAAAGTTTTGTGATTTTAAAAATTTTATGTCTTTGGAAAATCTGTTTCTTTTTTATAATTATTGGCACTTTTAAATGTTCTTTTAACCTTAATTGTCTTTATTTTATATTTATTTGCACTTTTATGGTTTCTCAGATTTGTATGCTTCTTTTTATTTCTGTTTGTGTTGTAGAATTTTCTAACTTTGGAACTTCTTGGATTTTTTTGTTTTTCTTTGTTTTGATGCCTCTTGTTTTATATTTTCGCTTTGCATATAATTTTTAGATATTATATCCGCTTGAAATCTTTTCTTCCTTGCACAACATTGAATCGGTATTTCTTCTTGTTTCTGTTGAATTTGTGTTTACGGTTTCTTCGTTCACCAATTCTTCATTTCTAATTTTGGTTCTTATTTCTTCTATCCATTCTTCAATTGAGGCAGGTCTTTTTTTCTTTCTTCTGGTGCATTTAATTCTTGTAGTGCTCTTATTATGATTTTCAACTCTTCGGTTGTCATTTTTTTTTTTACTTTATTCAAATTTTTGCCCTCTAATTAATTTTTCGTTATTCAAATAATGTTTTATTTATAATTAAAGTAAAATAAAATATGCACATAAAACCTTTTGATAAGCAAATTAATTTTATTTTGACTCTTTATTTATTGATTCACCCCTTGTCTACGGGTTGTCGTGATTTCGAGCCTTAAGTTGGGCGCCAAAAAAATGTAGTCAAGCCCCACGTTTTGGTTGCCATAAAAAATGTAGTGAGCTATGGGTAGGTAGGTCACTTACTCTTGTAAAAAATTACTTATTCCACTTTTGGAATGTCCAGGCTAGCTAAAATTGTTTTGTAACATGAAATCTCTTGTCCCAGTAGTCGGTTCTGTATGAAATTTCATGTTCTTATTTTGCATTCATTTATTTGCTATTAACGGTAGAATCCTACCCCTCGTATCATCGCAATATATAATTTCAAAAGTAATGTTTTAAAAAATTTAAATTTATTTTTATAGGAAAACATTTTATAATAACTGGGGGTATAAAAAGTCAAATCTCTGCTTTTGTAAACGTTCTAACTCGATTTTAAATTATGCTTCCTATTAATCCATTGTTCGTTTTTTTAATAATTGATTATTTTAGTTTGGGATTGGAACATTTATACGAATTATTGGAACGTGAACAAATTAGCTTGGATATTCTTGCCGAAATGGGACACGAAGATCTGAAACAAATCGGTATTTCTGCATACGGTTTTCGTCACAAATTAATCAAAGGTATCGAAAGATTAATGGTGAGTTGTGGCAGTCCGTGGTCTACGGTATCGAATCCTGGAACGCTACTTGTCGATTTGTTAAGCGACGATAAAGAATTTATAGCCGTGGAGGAAGAAATGCAAAATACCATAAGGGAACACCGCGATAACGGGCATGCAGGCGGAATTTTTTGTCGTTACAATATCGTTAGGGTAAATAATAACAGCGTTTCTCTTTTCTACTATTTTATCGACTTTGTTTTTAGATTCAAAAAGTACAAAATAGAAAATTGTGGGAGAGGTATACGCATCGGAGGCAAGAAGTTGCAGAAGAAAATGCAATTCAAAGTAACGAACGAATGCTGTTTCATGGTTCACCTTTCATTAATGCCATCGTTCAAAAAGGTTTCGATGAAAGGCATGCTTATATCGGCGGTATGTTTGGTGCCGGAATATATTTTGCGGAACATTCTTCTAAAAGTAACCAATACGTGTATGGGATTGGTGGTGGTACCGGTTGTCCGTTACATAAAGATAGATCTTGCTATATCTGCCATAGGTGAGAAGAAACGGTTGGTTTTGTTTTGAAGTTGTTTCATTATGTACTTTCAGGCACTTACTCCTGTGTCGAGTGACGTTGGGAAAATCTTTCCTTCAGTTTAGTGCAATGAAAATGGCACACGCTCCTCCGGGTCATCATTCAGTTGTGGGACGACCTTCGGCAGGAGGACTAAATTTTCCCGAATATGTGGTGTATCGAGGAGAACAAGCTTATCCGGAATATTTCATCACTTATCAAATAATTAAACCTGAAGATTGCTCAAGCAGTACCGATACGGAAGCTAGATGATTTTATAACGAACGGTGGTTTGTGATCGACTCTCGCCGTTCTTATAAAGACCATTTGTGTAATGTAGTATGTAAAGCGCTACGTTGCCTTGTACCAGCCAAACCTAAATGTGGATGTCAGGGTTAAATTACAATTAATTTAAAAAAAACACATATATTTATACTCGTGTGCTTCCTCGATCAGTTTCTTTTTAGTTTATCTATTTTTTGTAAAAATTTATGTATGAAAGTGCCTCGATAAGAGAAGCATTCATTTTTCTTATTGGCAGTATTATAAATTAGAATAATTTATTTTTAATTGTGATAAAATGTATGCGTAATGACGAAGCTCAATTTAATTAATTTTAACGTGTTGTGTTACACACATGAAATGCGTGTGATAGTTTTTAATTATTCGAATTAGTTTTTGTGTATAATTGTATTATAAAGCAAATTAGGTGGATTTAAAAATTGGTCAACATTAAATGAAATTCCAATGTAAATTGCTTTCTTTTATTTTATTTAAAAAAGAACAGATTCCTTAATAATAAATAAACATCGCAGAAGAGTGAACCGTATTTTTTAATTTAGAGAACGCTTTTCGGCCATTATTAACTAAACCAAGTTTATTGCTAGAAGGTATTAAGGTCTAGGTTATAAAGCATTAGATTGAGACAAAATTGAGTAAATAGATAATGATGAGAAGATCGCTATTTTAAGGTTTGGTTATGGTTCACTCTTAATAACATTGACAAAAATGTACATCATATAGAAATAAGTGACATATTATTTAGTGCTTAGCTCAATTATCACATTAAAAGTATTTTTCATTTGATTAAATTATTTTAAAGCCTTGGCTTTATTTAATTGAATTTTCACTTTGCTGAATGGAGTTTAAGCTAGGATATAAACTGGTTCCGTGCGAACGTTGTGTTGTTACCGTATGTTTGGCCGCAACTTTCACAATGCCCTTGGGAGTGAAGAAGCGACTGTGGTGACTAACGGTTATAACATTTCCTACAGTATTAAACGTGTTGGTAGCAACTTGGCCGGCAGGTCCTCCATACCTAAAATATATAAAACAAAAATTATCCTGCAACGCATCCTCTACAATGACATACTTATACTGCACGATTTTAACAGTATTATTTGAAAGATTATTGCCCAAAATCGCAGCAGACGTTTCCAACCCCGTATAAACCGTCGAAAAACCTTCAACTGCGCCGGCAGCAACAGTCAAAATACCGTTAACTTTACACTTGGCTTCATCTTCGCTAAGATTGAATCCGGAGGTTAAAAGCCGCGTTCCTTGCTGTTGAATATGAGGTGCAAGGTATCGTCCTAAAGCTTGCGTTGCAGAACCCACTTGCTCAGCTAAAATGATAAAATTTTAAGTAAAGAGTTGTAATTCATTCCATCACATTTTACCAACATATCCGGTGAATTGAGAAGCTTTTGAAGTGGCTGTTGATGCGATTTCGAAACCTTTGGCTACTGTAGGTGAGATTTCGGTGGCGTGAGATTCAGGTGTTATCATATTCATTATTTTTGGGGTACCATAATTAATTAGAGAACCCAGTTTTTGAGCCCCAAAAATCAACCCTTGCGAAAGATAGTAACTACCAGTCACGATTGTATTTGAAATCCTATCGCTAATAGTTGTGGGTTCTGATTCTTCTCGTTGTTTGCGAACCTGCGGTGATTGACTAATCACACCTAACAAAATGCTTTCCAAAATTTCGTAAACTGAAGCATCTGCATCGGAAGGTAAGATGATTCCAATCGAAGATCCTAAAATTAAAAATAATTTTGTAAATAAAATTGAAGAAAAGTTTCAAAGTGAAAACTCAAAAGATAGTCCAGGCAAGGAAGGTTTTTAGTTTGCAAAAAATCCGGGCAAGCTGAATTTTGGCATACAGTAGCGCTCATAAGTAAGGTGCCACTCAATTTTTTAGCAAAAATTAATAAAAGCAAAACTTATTTCGCGAATTGTTGTATCATTCCTAAAATTAGGTAGGCTAATACAGATTTTGACGTTTAAAATTTAATGTTGGTAATAACGCGAACAGTATATAAATATAATTTTATTTTATTCAGCGTCCAAACAGTAAGAATCATGGTAAAGACGAAAGAATATTCCGAAGATCTGAAAAATGCGATTTTGAAATCATTGAAAAATGGAGACTCATTAAGGACAGCAGAACGCCGATTTGATGTACCACATCAAACTATAGGTCGTTGGATTCGTAAAATAAACCAACATGGATCAGTGGCCAATCAACCAAGAACAGGGCGACCACGAAAAACAACCAGACTGGAAGATAAAATAATGATCGTTTGTGATGCGGTAAAGAATCACATCAGAAGTTTAACAGCTACCGAAATTGTTCGTGATTTTAACGAGAATCGCGAAAATAATATTAGTGTTTCGACAGTGAAACGTCGACTGAAGTCAGCTGAACTATTTGGTAGGCGTCCTTCTAAGAAACCACTAATTTCAAAGAAGAATCGGATGGCCCGATTAAAATTTGCCAAAGATCACTTAAACTGGGAAGCTCAAGAATGGTCTAAAATTCTTTGGAACGACGAGAGCAAATATAATTTGTTTTTCTCTGATGGTATATATTCGATGTCCAAAACATAAAAGATATGATATTAAGTATCAGGTTGCCACTGTAAAACACGGCGGTGGAAATGTCATGGTGTGGGGCTGCTTTTCCCGTGATGGTGTTGGACCTATACACTTAATCGATGGTATTATGGATCGGTTTATGTATGCTGACATATTAAAAGATCACATGCTATACCACATGGGAAGAGAAAAATGCCACGCAACTGGATATTTCAGCAAGATAATGACCCGAAACATGCTTCAAAGCATTCTTGCACTTGCAAAGCACTGCTTCAAAGCAGTGTTGTCGCACACAAATGAGGATTCTGAACCATAGCAATAAGACAATTTTACACCATCAATTGCAGATTGGAGAAGCATTTAGGCCCTTAAATGGGTACATACATGATTTCATATTTATTTCAACCTTCACTGTTATCTGACATTTCACTTTACCGACAGAAATCAGGTCCACTTTGTGTCGGATAACCGAGGTTCTAATGTATTAACAAAATTAAACTAAATAAAATTCTGAGTGAAAGTAAAAAAAAATTACTTTAGCCCCTATAGTTTCTAAGATACAGCTTTCTAAATAGCCTAGTTTTTCTTCTTCCGGTACCGAACGAACTCCAGGCGTAAGCAACCCTCCCCCTTTTCATCTTTGCCTTTATAACATACTGTGGTGATCCAAAATAGGGTCAGTTCGACTAAGTAATAAACACACCCATTGTTTTAAGGTAAAGGGTTAAGAAACATCTATTGAAATGTACCTGAATCTTACAAGTACTCTTATTAATATAGCTGTTTGATTAAATATTATCAGAGGAAATAAAATTGAATCTCTCCAAAATGTTAATTCATTCCAAAAATAAAATGTAAGGGAACAAAATTATAAAACATTTGAATTATTGTTTAATTTTAAAATTAGAACAAATTAAATAATTTTGGAATTTTTGGAAATGGGTAAAGCGCGCCTGCTCGGAAAATTTTGGAAGAGAGTGGTTGGATGATAAAAAAGGAACTCACGGTGTCCGCCCGAGCGTGAGGACATGTTTTTGATGATTAGAAAAAGATTGGCTTGGTGTTCATGAAAAAAGACGTTTTTTTTTATTAAGAGTTAAATTTAGTTAAAAATTTTTGATTGATGTCCAGTGAAGAGTTGAATAAATTAAAAATAAAAAATTTTGGTACCACAGAAGAAATTTTATGGGTTATAATTACGATATTGTTTGACATTTATCAATCAGGAAGATCAAGGATTTAACTGAAAAGTATGAAAGAAGATTAGTATTTGGAGAACAACAGGAGTTACGGTTGTCAATTTCCTTACAATTCAAGCTGTAAATGGACTATTTGGATGGTATAACCACGTGAATGCGGGCGACTCATGCAGACAATGGAGCGGGTTCGTTTTCTTCTTACGTTGGAAAGAAATGCGGTAAGAAACTAAAAACTGTGCGTGTTATTTGAATTCGGTAGACAATATTAAAAAAAATAACTTTGTGCGATGAAATCGGGGGGTGATTAGAATTTTTGAACTCTATTATTATTGTTAATTTAATTTGTTCTTTTACTTGGGTATTGATAATTTTTTGTTCATAATATTTTATATAATTTCTGTTTTGTATTAATAAATGGATGGTTTTATTTTTGGATAGATTTAATTGAGCTAATTGTTTAAGTTAAATACAGCAAAAGCGTATAGAGAGGATTCAGGTATTTAGTAAAAATTAGTTTTGTTTAAGAAGGTCGCGAATAGGTAGCAGACCAATAAGGTGTGTTTTTTTTTTCTAAAATCGAACCAGTGTCACCCCTATAAAGAGTCTATAATTATTTATGAGCTAGTCCGGAGCAATTAAAAGTGCCGTACATTTTTTCCCCGCTATAAAAATAAAAAAACATAAATACAGTAGCTTATCACGGCAATACATATTTTTCGAAGTTGAATATAAACTTTCTTTTTTCTCCAGGATACATAGACCAGTGCCGA
This sequence comes from Podabrus alpinus, assembly GCA_932274525.1. Lineage (NCBI taxonomy): Eukaryota > Metazoa > Arthropoda > Insecta > Coleoptera > Cantharidae > Podabrus > Podabrus alpinus. The sequence goes on along the minus strand of OW026453.1, from coordinate 67,463,191 downwards.
TAATTTTTGAAACCGAAAAAAATAGCAGTAGGATGAAACCCATTGGAAAAGGAAGAGAATATAACAAAAATGAAAGGAAACCCATTGGAAAAGGAAGAGAATATAACAAAAATGAAAGGAAAAATAATTTACGGGCGATCTGAGGTCGGGAAGTGGAAGGGGGTGAGTTTTAAGGGTAGAAAACTGTTTTTCTCGATTTTCGGCAAAACCACAAGTCGTATGGAAAAAAGTTTAATAGCAAAGTTGTAGGTAATAAAAAGATCTACAACTTTTGTATTTACACTTTTTTCACATAACCTCAAAATTTATGTGAAAATTCAAATAACCAAGTTTTTGGTTTTTAATTTTTATCTTTTACAAAAAAAAAGTTTTTTTCACGAAATTTGGTGAAAACTTACCTTTTTATGTCCCAAACACACTGTAATTTTTTTGATTTAAAATATTTATTTTTTCACCCTATTTTGACTTAATATCGAAAAAACACCCTAATTTTCAATCGAAAATTCTCGCGTCAAAATATCTGCTTTTTTAAAAAACTCGGTTGGCTTTTTGTTCGTTGAAATCTCTACTTTTCGATGGTGTAAAAAAAAATACATTACTATGGTAAATATTCTCAAAAATGCAAAGAAACGAAAAAAACTCGAATCCGAAAATTTTAAGCTTTGTCACAATTCTCTTAAAGTAACTCAGCCTGCACGTGTATTTTCATGACCGATGTTGTTTATTTCGACTTGCAATTTTTTGTTTATTAATGTAACACGGAATCTTACGTTTTTCGAGTAATTAAAGTATAAATTTTAATAAACAGCTCAAAATTGTACATGATGATTTAAGAAAAAAAAAATTTCTGATTCGAGTTGTTTTCGTTTCTTTGAATTTTTGAGAATATTTACCATAGTAATGTATATTTTTTTTTACACCACCGAAAAGTAGAGATTTCAACGAACAAAAAGCCAACCGAGTTTTTTAAAAAAGCAGATATTTTGACGCGAGAATTTTCGATTGAAAATTAGGGTGCTTTTTCGATATTAAGTCAAAATAAGGTGAAAAAATAAATATTTTAAATCAAAAAAAGTACAGTGTGTTTGGGACATAAAAAGGTAAGTTTTCACCAAATTTCGTGAAAAAAAATTTTTTTTTGTAAAAGATAAAAATTAAAAACCAAAAACTTGGTTATTTGAATTTTTCACATAAATTTTGAGGTTATGTGAAAAAAGTGTAAATACAAAAGTTGTAGATCTTTTTATTACCTACAACTTTACTATTTAACTTTTTTCCATAGAACTTGTGGTTTTGCCGGAAATCGAGAAAAACAGTTTTCTACCCTTAAAACTCACCCCCTTCCAGGTCCATTTCGCCAGCCCCCCCCATCGCGAATTTGGGGTCGAATTTGATGTCAATCGTTTGTGCTTCGTTTGTGCTTGTTTGTGCTTCTATTATTTTCGTTTGTGCCAACACCGTTCGCGAAATATCTTAAAAATAAGTTTGGGGGGCTGGCGAAATGCTAGCCCCCCCCATCGCGAATTTGGGGTCGAATTTGGTGTCAATCGTTTGTGCTTCGTTTGTGCTCGTTTGTGCTTCTATTATTTTCGTTTGTGCCAACACCGTTCGCGAAATATCTTAAAAATAAGTTGGGGGGGCTGGCGAAATGCTAGCCCCCCCCATCGCGAATTTGGGGTCGAATTTGGTGCCAATCGTTTGTGCTTCGTTTGTGCTCGTTTGTGCTTCTATTATTTTCGTTTGTGCCAACACCGTTCGCGAAATATAGACTTTTAAAATTTTATAAACCTCCGAGCAACAATCGTTACAACAAACATTAACTTAGGAAGAAATAAAGTACATTGTAACAGTTTTCGTAAAATATTTTTATTATAAATTATGATTTTCATCTACAAACAAATTTAAAAATTACTATAATGTACTTTACATTTGTATTAGACCGTATGTTGGATTTGCGATTCATTTTTAAAAGGTCGTCGTATTTTTCCAAAATACCTAGATGGGATCGCCAGCAATAAGCTATATAATGTCCTAAGGATAACAAATTTCTTCTTTAAGGTGGGAGAAAACTAATAATTCCTTTCAAATGAAATTGTTTTTCTAGAATATTTAAAATTCAGGGAACATTTGAAAGAGCTGTTGAAAATTGGGATTCATGCGGTATAGAACTGGTTACAGTTTCTATAAAAAAAATGAGAACCTATTGTGAAACTTCGCGCTATAGACGGATTACCGCAGAACCACATTTTGCTGGATCTTCGAAATACCTTAACATGACTTGTTGTAAAAGTTGAAGATTATCCATAGGTAGATTAGCCACTATTGTTTCCCCGGGTCGACTGTTTTCGAAATCGCAAGAAGAGCATTTTCTGATTTCTGTGAAAGAAGGATATTTTCTAAATAATTGAGTTAGTAAATAATTTGCCCGGGCTGGGGAAATGCTAGCCCCTCCCATCGCGAATTTGGGGTCGAATTTGGTATCAATCGTTTGTGCTTCGTTTGTGGTCGTTTGTGCTTCTATTATTTTCGTTTGTGCCAACACCGTTCGCGAAATATCTTAAAAATAAGTTTGGGGGTTGGCGAAATGCTAGCCCCCCCCCCATCGCGAATTTGGGGTCGAATTTGGTATCAATCGTTTGTGCTTCGTTTGTGCTCGTTTGTGCTCCTATTATTTTCGTTTGTGCCAACACCGTTCGCGAAATATCTTAAAAATAAGTTTGGGGGTTGGCGAAATGCTAGCCCCCCCCCATCGCGAATTTGGGGTCGAATTTGATGTCAATCGTTTGTGCTTCGTTTGTGCTTGTTTGTGCTCCTATTATTTTCGTTTGTGCCAACACCGTTCGCGAAATATCTTAGAAATAAGTTTGGGGGTTGGCGAAATGCTAGCCCCTCCCATCGCGAATTTGGGGTCGAATTTGGTATCAATCGTTTGTGCTTCGTTTGTGCTCGTTTGTGCTCCTATTATTTTCGTTTGTGCCAACACCGTTCGCGAAATATCTTAAAAATAAGTTTGGGGGTTGGCGAAATGCTAGCCCCTCCCATCGCGAATTTGGGGTCGAATTTGGTATCAATCGTTTGTGCTTCGTTTGTGCTCGTTTGTGCTTCTATTATTTTCGTTTGTGCCAACACCGTTCGCGAAATATCTTAAAAATAAGTTTTGGGGTTGGCGAAATGCTAGCCCCCCCCCATCGCGAATTTGGGGTCGAATTTGGTATCAATCGTTTGTGCTTCGTTTGTGCTCGTTTGTGCTTCTATTATTTTCGTTTGTGCCAACACCGTTCGCGAAATATCTTAAAAATAAGTTTGGGGGTTGGCGAAATGCTAGCCCCTCCCATCGCGAATTTGGGGTCGAATTTGGTATCAATCGTTTGTGCTTCGTTAGTGGTCGTTTGTGCTTCTATTATTTTCGTTTGTGCCAACACCGTTCGCGAAATATCTTAAAAATAAGTTTGGGGGTTGGCGAAATGCTAGCCCCCCCCCCATCGCGAATTTGGGGTCGAATTTGGTACCAATCGTTTGTGCTTCGTTTGTGCTCGTTTGTGCTTCTATTATTTTCGTTTGTGCCAACACCGTTCGCGAAATATCTTAAAAATAAGTTTGGGGGTTGGCACAAACGAAAATAATAGAAGCACAAACGAGCACAAACGAAGCACAAACGATTGATACCAAATTCGACCCCAAATTCGCGATGGGAGGGGCTAGCATTTCGCCAACCCCCAAACTTATTTCTAAGATATTTCGCGAACGGTGTTGGCACAAACGAAAATAATAGGAGCACAAACAAGCACAAACGAAGCACAAACGATTGACATCAAATTCGACCCCAATTTCGCGATGGGGGGGGGGCTAGCATTTCGCCAACCCCCAAACTTATTTTTAAGATATTTCGCGAACGGTGTTGGCACAAACGAAAATAATAGGAGCACAAACGAGCACAAACGAAGCACAAACGATTGATACCAAATTCGACCCCAAATTCGCGATGGGGGGGGGGCTAGCATTTCGCCAACCCCCAAACTTATTTTTAAGATATTTCGCGAACGGTGTTGGCACAAACGAAAATAATAGAAGCACAAACGACCACTAACGAAGCACAAACGATTGATACCAAATTCGACCCCAAATTCGCGATGGGAGGGGCTAGCATTTCCCCAGCCCGGGCAAATTATTTACTAACTCAATTATTTAGAAAATATCCTTCTTTCACAGAAATCAGAAAATGCTCTTCTTGCGATTTCGAAAACAGTCGACCCGGGGAAACAATAGTGGCTAATCTACCTATGGATAATCTTCAACTTTTACAACAAGTCATGTTAAGGTATTTCGAAGATCCAGCAAAATGTGGTTCTGCGGTAATCCGTCTATAGCGCGAAGTTTCACAATAGGTTCTCATTTTTTTTATAGAAACTGTAACCAGTTCTATACCGCATGAATCCCAATTTTCAACAGCTCTTTCAAATGTTCCCTGAATTTTAAATATTCTAGAAAAACAATTTCATTTGAAAGGAATTATTAGTTTTCTCCCACCTTAAAGAAGAAATTTGTTATCCTTAGGACATTATATAGCTTATTGCTGGCGATCCCATCTAGGTATTTTGGAAAAATACGACGACCTTTTAAAAATGAATCGCAAATCCAACATACGGTCTAATACAAATGTAAAGTACATTATAGTAATTTTTAAATTTGTTTGTAGATGAAAATCATAATTTATAATAAAAATATTTTACGAAAACTGTTACAATGTACTTTATTTCTTCCTAAGTTAATGTTTGTTGTAACGATTGTTGCTCGGAGGTTTATAAAATTTTAAAAGTCTATATTTCGCGAACGGTGTTGGCACAAACGAAAATAATAGAAGCACAAACGAGCACAAACGAAGCACAAACGATTGGCACCAAATTCGACCCCAAATTCGCGATGGGGGGGGCTAGCATTTCGCCAGCCCCCCCAACTTATTTTTAAGATATTTCGCGAACGGTGTTGGCACAAACGAAAATAATAGAAGCACAAACGAGCACAAACGAAGCACAAACGATTGACACCAAATTCGACCCCAAATTCGCGATGGGGGGGGCTAGCATTTCGCCAGCCCCCCCAACTTATTTTTAAGATATTTCGCGAACGGTGTTGGCACAAACGAAAATAATAGAAGCACAAACGAGCACAAACGAAGCACAAACGATTGACACCAAATTCGACCCCAAATTCGCGATGGGGGGGGCTGGCGAAATGGACCTCCCCCTTCCACTTCCCGACCTCAGATCGCCCGTAAATTATTTTTCATTTCATTTTTGTTATATTCTCTTCCTTTTCCAATGGGTTTCATCCTACTGCTATTTTTGTTCACTTTTTATCATTTTCAAAGGCTTCTGCACTGGTCTAACAGCGAAAGCGTCATTTTTTTGTTTATTTATAGCTTCGAAAGTCATCGTTTCTCGTACGATGTAAGTTATCAGTGTTACTTGATATCTTTTGGTCTATACGAAATGAAAATTATCAGTGTAACTTGATATCTTTTGGTATACGAAATACGTACTTTTCCTGTAAATAGGTCATTGCTGACGCCGGCGGAATATTGGGCTCTTTGTTATTATATATAGTTTGCTTTGTCATAACACTTGCCGTGCATTTCTTTGTACCCGTTAACTTGGCGGGGAATCCCCGCTGCTTGTCTGCATTAACTTTTACTTGTTATCTTAAGCTAGCATTGCATTTCTTTCGCGCCTACACGACACGTGTGGGGTATTTATTTATACATTCGTTTGAATAATCATTTTGTTTTGGATTTTTAATTTGCAATAATAAATATTTTAATTTTTACATTTAACTTAATGGTATTCCTTTGATTTTTTTGGTACATTTTCCTTTTTTTATTCCTGTAGGACTTAATCCTGGAGAAAAAATAGCATACGTGATGCGTACAGAAAGAATCTCATTTGAAATGGATCACTTTCTGTTACTTATACGTAAATAGCTATTTTGTTTATATGTCGCAAGACAGTTTTAATATATGTAAGGGAAACTAGCCTCAAATCTCTATTTTGTAATTTTTCTATCTTGTAGAAATATTTGTATTTTTTAAAGAAGTTTATGTATTTATTAGGTTGACAGTTATAAAGGCAAATTTTAAATTCCTTTAGGCCTGTTAAGGGTAATAAATATTTAGATGGGATGCAAATGAGTGATAAGTAAAAAAACATTTTTTTCAACTGAAAAATCGCGGATTTCGCGGGTTCAAATCCTGTGAGGTGCTATCTATAGAAGAAATTTTCGTTCACCAAATGTCTATCTGCTGGCCCCAGATAACATTATTTATGGCTAAAAAACTTCCCTGATGGAGTAGGCGGTGTAAAAATCGTCTATTCCCGTGGTTAGGAATCCACGTTAAGCTGTAGGTCCTTTGTGCTCGTCACACATTTTTAACACGCAACGAGCAGAGACATGGAGGTGTCGGGAAAATGGTAATAACTGAATATACAAATGTAAAATAAAACATGGATAATAAAATTTTTCTCGAGCCACAGAAGCCGATTTTCGTGGCTAGCTCTGCGAGGCGCGCGGCCTATGGCCTCGCTGTCGGCCTCCCAATTGTTTATGGACTTACCGACCGGTTTTTGGAACTTTTAAGGATTCCATGGTCGAGTGTTGGTTTGCATGTGAGATCTCGGGTTTCTTTGGTACGGATTTGGCATCTCAATGGCGAAGCGAACCCGAGTTGGCCTTCGGCCTCCCGATTGCTTTTAATAATACGGATCGGCCTTCGGCCTCCGATTTAATTTCGAATATTGCGGATCCGACATCCCATTGCATATCCGCGTTACAAATTCAAAATTCGATTTGGCAACAAATTTCGGCCTTAAAAATAATTTTCAAGGTCACGTGCCTTGGAACAATTTAAAATTTAAAGCATTAGGGTGGAAATTTTGAGAATCCTTCAAACGGCCATAGGGTCCTTATTTACGGGAGGATTTTTAATTTTTTACCGGCAACCGAGGCAGATTCCGGAAATGCACTAAATTGCATTTATAGCTTTTTTTCGTATCTCGCACCGTACGGCTATAAAATGAAAAAGCAATTTTCCAAAATAATTTCTAACCTTCAAAATCGAATCGCAAAATATTTTTTTTATATAAAATTTTAACGTCGAAATGGGATTTCGCGAGCAATTTTAATAATTTTTGATGCAAAATTTGTTGGGAAATTATTCTTCCTCGACCAAAAAAAGTCACTTAAAAGTTGTCGGCATACATGCAGGCCTTTGGTTTGTTTGGTCCGGCTTTGGCTTCTCGACAATGGTGAAACGAACACGAGTCGGCCTTCGGCCTCCCAATTGCTTGTCAGAATACGGGTCTGCCTTCGGCATCCCACCGGTTTTTAAGAATACGGGTCGGCCTTCCACTTGCTTTTAGGAACACAGGTCGGCCTGCGGCCTCCATATTTTTGCTCCATCAAAATTTCATTAGCACGGACCAATTGATTTTAGCGAAATTATGTGAGACGTCAAAATGTAATTTTAATGAATTTTTAAAATGTGCCGTTTCTTAATTTGTATATCACGATTACTCGAAACCGGTCCATTTTTCGAGAAAAAATGTATCCACAAATTTTGTCGGGCATACGGTCGGCTCAACGACCGTGTATTTTTTTTCGCGATCCGTTCGACACCGCCCGGCGTAGCACAAAAAATGTAATTAAAATCGTCGGCTCGCTTAGCGGTCGAAATCGATCTACGACCTACGTATTTTTTTGTAGAAATGCGAATCTAAATTCTAGGCCATCACGATGCGACCAAAAAATCGAAACTTTAATCTGAAAATAAGGGAGGTGGGCAAAAAAAAGAAAAAAACGCGTACCCCCCCCCCTAAAACGGAAACGGGACAAAAATTTGAAAATTTGTCCCGACAGATTGTCCGTTTTCGCCACCCCCACCCCTCTCGAAAATTTGAGGACGATCGGACGAAAACCCTGGAAGGAGATACAAAAATACGAAAAAACGCGTGGAGCCGTTTTGCCGAGCGCCCGAAAAAAAATTCGAAAAAAAAAATTGTTTCGCCCCCTCGAGCACCGCCCGGAGCTCTCTTCAACTCTCTAATGTAAATTTTGAAATTTTGCGACCACTTTGAACCGCCATTTTACCCCCTCCCTTATGTTCCATCTAAAAACGGACAATTTTCCCGTTCAATCCTCGTAAAACCACACGGGTATGCAAAATTTCAACTCTCCACGACCCCCGTAGATATGCGCTGTAAATTAATGGCAAGTCAGTGAGTGAGTGAGTGTCACGGTCAGTTTTATATTTGTTAGATTAATTTACTAATTAAACACTTTTGTTTATTGACAAAGGTAATTTTTTTTTAAGTACAAAAAACACAGTTGAGCATGTAAGTGTAAGACCGGTCCCGAATAAAATATTATTGAGCGGGCGGACCGTTCCCTAACAAAAATTTGCTACGCGGTCGAACCTTGCACTAATCACTCCCTTTTATTCGTTGATCAATGGGTATGTTGGTAAACATGACGAACATAACCTGTTTAATATATTGTAATAATAGGTAAATATAATAATTTATTATAAATTGTAAAAGGTATCGTAAAAATTAAAAGAATGTTTCCTCCCAAGTTCAAACGCGGTTCCAATTATACCGTGCAAGAAAAAGAGGAACTGTTGAGAATTATTAGCAAATATCCCGTGGTAGAAAACAAACAAACTGATGGGGCATCGGTGAAAATTAAACAAATGGCCTGGGAAGATATTGCTCTCGAATATAATAGCCTTGGATATACGCAGAGGACTAGTAAACATTTGAAACATGCTTACGATAATTTTAAACGGAAAACAAAAAACACGGTAGCTGATAATAAGGTAAGTACTGCTTATATTTTTTAATGTTGGATTAAATGTGAACTACTTCGTTTTTAGCCGTCTGTTGGATTAGTAATAGCAACTGGATCTCAAATTGAAGAAGCAGAAGGTGCTGCTAAAGCAGCTTATCGACGAGATGAAGTCGAACTAAAAAACAACAGAGGACGTTATGTACCACAATGTGAAAATGAACAAGTCCTACGTCAATTTCTTCCATTACAAAATCAATTGGATGGAGATACCCACTATCACACAGGTATTTACGATTTTATTTCAATATTAAAATTTATGTAAACGAACTAATATTTTAGAAGAAAATATTAACCTTGCAGACATTGAATTTTATGAAAGTGAAGATGCAGCGACGGAGAATACGCCACAGCCGGCGCCCAGAAAGGAAATTAAAAAAAATTATAGAAGTTGCATTTCAGCAGTGCTGGCTACAAAGGTTGAAAATTTGGAAAGAAAACTTAAAAGTGATGCCATACAGAAATATTATGAATATAAATTAGAAGCAAGGAAACGAAAGGACGAATTGGAAATACAACTTTTAAAATTAAACATTGAAATAGCCACACAGAAATTAGCAAATATGAATGTAAATTAATTTTATTTTTTATATTTTATAATAAAATAAACTTATTGAAATACTAGGTTTATTATACGGTTTCATGCAGAATTATTATTGTCACCACTTTTATGTGCATCTATCAGGTCAATGCATAAGTTCGTAGCGTTTTAGGTTTCCAAGGTAAGAGTGCTCTGGAAACAAATTTGTTTGAGAAATATCAATGTCACTTTAATGCCATAGTATCGTTTCATTGAATACTTGTTGAATTTTTCAATTTGTAGAAAGTTAGGGCTAATTGTTGGCTAAAGAAAATGGAGTGTCAAGTACAAAATAATGAACATTTCCGACATATCCTTTTGTTTGAGTTTAACTGAGGAGTTAAGGCATCGGAGGCCGCTAGCACCATTTGTACCGTTTAGGGAGAGAACGCCATCGTGGGAAATACTGCACAAAAATGGTTTTCTCGTTTCAAAAAGGGGCATTTTGGTATGAATGAATTTCCACGTTCAGGGAAACCATCCGGCTTTGATGAAGACCGATTAAATGCTTCAATTCGTGATGATCCAATTCAACCAGAACTGACGACTTCTTCACCTCCAAACCACCGAATTTCTTCAGGCGTGGAATTGAAAAACTGCCAGAATTATTATTCTATTATAATAATTGATTTTTATTTTAATTGAGTATTATTGATTAGTTTATGTATTTTTTATATTTAAAAATGTTGGTACAAGTGTAGATGCAAACCTCCTTTACAAAACAAAATTTGACGCCACGCCGACCCCTTCAGCCCCTAGACGCAAAAACACCCCCCAAATTTTAGTTAATCCTATTTATTTCGTAAACCGTTCATCATACGATAAAAATACATCAGAGCAAATAAATTTCTAATTAAATTTTAAACAAAAAAGGTTCTTAGGATATTTTTGATACGACTTATGGTTTCCAATAGAATCGTAAATTTAGGTTAAATATGGCGCGCACTCCAGAACTCGCGGATATTCTCCAAATTCCTCATGTTGCGCCACTCTTACACAAAAATTACTGAAATAGAAAATTAGAAACGGACAATTATCTATCTGTAGTGTTAATTGCTTGTTCGTCAAAATGTATTTTTCAAAAGTTTTTAAGCACTATTGTATAAAAATAAGCCGGACCGTAAAGAACAAAATTGAAGGGCCTAGTGGAAAAAGTCACTAAGTCATGTTTTAGAGTTTCTTTAGAAATTGGATTTAAAGTTTTGGAATTGCGTTTATAATACTTTTTATTCGGAATTTTTTAAATTCAATGCAGGGCATGGATAGATATGAGCTTAAAGAATGTAATTCAAGAGTAAAAACATACATTTGGTAAAAAATAATGTAGATAAGCGGAAAAAATTATAAATGACTTGCCTACTTTTTCCACTACACCTCAGTAAAGTAGGTAAATTGAAGGACTTAGTGGAAGAAGTCATATAATGGAATTTTTTAAAAAATTGCTTTTAAAGTTTTGGAATTGCGTTGATTTATTTTAATAAAAATAATAATACTAAAATCAAATATAAAATCAAAAAAATTAATACTATTCGTACTCTTCTTCATCTTCGTCCACGGCATTTATTGTACTATTCAGAGTTGAGAAGAACGTTGTGCCTTCGTTCAGGGTTACATATTTAAGTAATTCCTTGACATCTATAAATTTTGCTGGTTTTATTGGTACAAAATCTGACTTGCCTACTTTTGTACTCCGAACGCGATGATAGCAGGGCCGGCTGGTGCGCAATATGACCGACTTACCAACACTTTTAAGATGTGATTTTTATACTAATTTGTAGAGAATAAATGCCGCAATGTGAAAATGTGCTCAACTACAAATTGAAAAAAAAGTGACTTAACTACTTTTTCCACTAGGCCCTTCAATTACTAGAGAACCTTGAACTTTATAATAGAAGCATAAAATTTGGCACAAGTGTAGATGCGAACCTCCTTTACAAAACAAGATGTGACGCCACGCCGGTCGCCGCTCCCTTCAACTCCCATACGCAAAAACACCCCCAAATTAGTTTATCCTATTTAATTCTTAAACGGTTCATAATACGATAAAAATACATCAGAGCAAATAAATTCATAAACAAAAACGGTCGACTTTAAACAAAGTCGAAAAGTTAGTGTGTACACTTGTAGAAAAACGACCGTCAACTTCATCCAAAGTAGTCCAAATTTAAAAATGAAAAGTGTTCTGGAAAGGTAAATGAACGCTCTATTCAAATATTCAACCACATTTTATTTTTTCAACCCCTAACTGGATTAATTTTCTAATATTAACCCTATTTCAACCCCTACTTCTAAAAGGGTATTTATTTTATTTTGTTCATTTTTTCACTGTTGTTTTGTACAATTGTGTTGAGCATGCGTACAAAATTTGATCATGGGATGAGCATGGCTTCGGTTAGTAAAAATAAATTAATTGTAGCGAGAAACGGACAAAAATCAGTTTTTCGCCGATTTCTCAAGTTTCTTTGTACTTTATGGCAAAATTTAATATAAAATTAAAGTTAATTAAATTCTCTACAAAAAAACTTCTATACATATTTTTCGTCAGATTCGTATTTACATAGTAATAACCGTTCAAAGTGGAGCTAAGTTGCGCAACCACGGTTATATTTATTTTAAATGGTCAGAATCGATTTTCAATTAATTGTATAGATTTTCAATAAAAATTAATATATATTGCGATATCGAGATACCACGTCAATGGAAGTACGTTATTTAAGATTCGGGAAAATTTTGTTATTAATAAAGCATGTGACTTATCAAAGTAATCAGAAAAACTTCGTCCGATACCAAGAAATTTAGTTCAAAGTCAAATGATTTGTAAAAAAGGACATAAAGCAGGTTTGAATAAAATAAATTTAAAAATGTATCATTTAATAATTGTCTTTGTTGAAAAATGTTTATTTATAGTAAATGAAAGATTGTTTAGTAATTTAAGAAAGGTATTTCAAAAGTTAGAATTTTGTTAATTAATTGAATAATGTAAAAATTTATGTTAGCGTTAAATTTAAAATAAGTTTTGAAAATCATTACGTGAGTTCGACGTGTCACAAGTTAATGAACTGTGAATGGAAATTTCATGTCCAGCATCTTTAATTATTCAACCACGAAGCACTTAGGAAGAAGTCAATCCAATCTGAAAATATAAAAATTTTACTTATAAAATTCCAACGAGTCACATTTGGCTTAGTACAGACCTGTAACCTGAAAATTTCAATAATATTGATTTTCCAATCAACCAATACAAAATGCGTCTACTCAAACATCGAGATGGCTATGAATTTCGAGAAAGAAAAATTAAAAAAGAATCGAAGAGGTCCTTGTGTTAGATTTCACACGTAAATGGTGGCGAATTTTAATCGTCCTAATAAAAATTGATTTTATAGTGAAAATAATTGGTGAAAGTATAAAATACGAGTGTAAAAATCAGCAAATTAATTACTTACCTACGTAAAACTAAAAATAAGTTGAAAAACGTAAAGGATTGATAATTTTTCTGAAGAATTAAAAATCGACACAAAACGAGGTCAATAAACTACAAGTGCAAACTTTTTCATGGTAATAAACCCATCGAGTGTATTTTGGTGCGCAATTGTACCAGCTCCAGTTCAAGTAACGAAAAGATCCCTGAATTTACTAAGGTAACGTGCACATTAAAGTACAATTTTAAAATAACTAAGTGAAATTTTCGGACTCCATACGACACGTGTTTTTCTTTATTTAACGTTCAGAATTTTGATAATTAGATTTAATAATAGAACTTTTTAATATAACAAAACCTTTATTTACATTTGTGTGCTAAAATAAAACATTATTATTTTTGTAACGAAGGATATTTATTTTGACCTGTTCCGCGCCATAAATTTATTTACAGTATTGGTCACGGAAAGAACTCACCCTGTACAAGGTAAGACACATGCACTACGAACCAGCTAAGCCGAGGCATATTATTTCCATTTATTTGTATTTGCTAAATTTCGCATACATTTCCATTGACGGGGTACATTTATGTACACTCGTACAAACATCAATAATAAAACGTGTAATCACATTAGCGAGGGTTATTCAGAGCATATTTTGGCTAGCCCAACGTGTGGCAGTATTAGGAGTCAAAGCTCATTACAATATGTTACCGTAAAAGTAGATAATGCAGTGAAAGTAAACAATTACTAGGGATTGCCGTTTTTAATTTGTACGATATATCGCGATAATTCCTAATCGATTTATCTTTGGGAAAAAACTTTGGTAAGAAAGTTGTTCGTAATATAGTCCACTCGGCGACGGTGCATTATTTTTTGCGATCCGTTCGACAGCGCCAAAGGTAGCTCCATAAAAGTGGGCGGAAATGTAATTAAAGTTAGCGGCGCGCTCAGCGCCCGAAACAGATCTACGACCTAGGTATTTTTTTGCAGAAATGCAAATCTAAATTCGAGAGGAAGCGAATGTGTTACGGATTTTTGTAATCCATAACTTACGCTCCACCCTGTGTATCATTTGTTCATAAAAGGCGCATTCAATCCGCGCCGAGGTGGGGATTTGTTCATACTGCGCAAAGGAAGAAGTCTTTGGTGAACCTTTGAATTGGCAAGACGCTTGTGTGTCCATTTTTAAAAAGATAAGGAGTGTGAAATTTTTCACACACTTATGTCGATTGGAATTGCTATTGTGTGGCAATCGTAGACTTCTGGTTACGGATTTAGCAGATAAGGAACGTCGTGTGGCTTCCGGAACATCTTTCGTTCGCGTGGGTTAGTAGAGCTCGACACATGGTCGTTGACGAAAAATGGCGGATTTTTCCCTTATCAAAGCTACTTGGTCGGACCTGGGGGTCTATGCTAATTTGTTTGGTGAGTAACAATTATGTTGCTTAATTGTTTCATAGTGGTATATTTCGATTGACTAATTTCTATTTTATTCCGTCCATCCGGAATTTGCCTAATTCAAAATCACCATTGGCCGATGTCATGTTCTTTTTTAATTATATTTAATTAATACTTTTTACAATTTGGTTATCTTTTTGTTCTGCATTTTAAATTTACAGAATGGTTGCAAATATAAAGATAAGTGGCAGGTATCAACTTCTGCACGCCGTGATAAGTTGCAATCATTATCGCCGTTCACATATTTTGATAATGATACCAATGTTGGAGTGTATGTTTGATAAACGTAGTAATGACTACTTATTTTATTTAATATTATTACGTTTGGTTAATTAAACTTTACTTGGGTGTTATTTCTTTTATTTTACATCGAACGAACTGGTAAAATGTACTAGCAGAGAGACTCCGAATTGTTCGATTCACGTTCAAATTTTAAATTTGAAATTTTATGTTATTATTTTTTTTGTGTTAAATGTTGGTTTAATATTTAATATTAATGTTTAATATTCTTTTATAAAGGCTGCAATGTGCGACCAATATACAGGGTGTTGCATTTTATCGAGGTTACTACTGTTTGAGTTTTATTGTTGGAAGTTCGATGTGATGCCACCGTTTTAGGGGGAATTTTTATTTTCCACTCGAACTGTTCCGTTGGTTTAATTTTGGGGTAGTGATTCTTGGTGTAAGTGTTGTGCCACTGTACTAGTCTTGTCGGCGGATGTACTAATTACATACGACATTGCTTGCTACATGGCCTTTTCGATAATTTACCATCTTATTATCGATTTTATCTTAGTGCATTAGCTAAGCTGTTTCCTTGAGTTTCTCCGAGGTGTTTCTTGATCCGAACTGCGACCTGCCGCCGCTACAACGAGCTAGCTTATATCTAACATCAGGGCCCCACGCATAAAAAAGTAGAGAATTTATTTTCTGCGTGGACTTTATCTTCTCCAAGCTGCTTCTCATTAGAGCAGTAAGGAAAGATATTGTATCAAATGATACCAAAAAATCGAAACTTTAACCTGAAAATAAGGAAAATTGTATACATTTCCTAACAATACACTTTCACGGTAACATATATATTATTAGGACTAATATAGTCAACCTGTGCACCAAATATCATTTTGGTCCGACAATTGCAGATTCAGGAATAATAATAATAAGTACATACATGTAACTTATCAAATGATAAGTTTTATATATATTGCTGTGTACCCTCGGAGCTTTACTAGGGCTGCACGTTTTATATTGATGTTGTGTACGAGTGTACGTAAATGTACCTCGTCAATAAAAATGATTGTAAAATTATTTGATAAATTGCAATAAAATAAATTTTCACCTCGGCTTTGACTATTTCGGAGAGCACTGACTTACCTAATCTCAAGTTGGGCTCTTTCCTTGACCAAGTCGTGATACTGAAATACAAATTACTGGTCGTCGGAAAATAAGGTTGCAAAAACAAATTATGCTCCGTCTTCAAAGGAATATTAATTTTATTATAAATTGTGCAATAGAAAAAAGAATCGAAATTCTTAAATTTACTGACAAAATCTTAAAATTAAAACTTTAAACGAGCTAACGCACGCGTATTCCAGTTACCAAAAATTTTCACTAATTTTTATTAATTAACTTTTAATGTGAAATTACCTTAATCAATGTAGGGAATTTCTTGTCACCAGTTTCTAACAGCATACAATAGGATAGTTTTGCTTGGTTGATGACCTTCGGTTTGATAATCATGCAGATAAGTTTGCTTGTGCAGTGTCGAACCACGTGTTATAAAGAACCAAATTTCTTTTTTTTTATAAACACAATCACTTGTTAAATTCAACGAAATTGACTTTTTAGATACGTAAGTATTTTTGCTTTTATGATATTTACTCTTTTCTTACGATTTTAAAACAATTTTCTCACTATTTATTTGATTTTTAGGAGAGGCTATATTTTCACCACCGTAATCTTTATTAAGAAATCAACAACCTCCTCTTCCAATTGTTTTTACCATAGCTACTTGTATTTTCCAAGGCACTTCTGATTTTCTTTTATTGGTCGATGTAAAATCGATATATTTTGACGTTATAATTTCCAGGTTCGTACTTAGCCCAAAATAATTGTAAAATTTTTAATAAAATTTTTATGTTTCAGATTCAATTGAATTAAAGTTCTTGTATCTTTGTCGATCTTCCAGTAACTTTCGAAGAAGATGTTGTTCTCGTTCGTGGTACATTGAGTTACGAAGCACTTTGACACAAACATGTAAAATTTTGTTATTTTAAAAGTTCTACGTTTCAACACATTTTATAAATTAACTTTGAACAATTATTTTGATTTCAAATTACATTTCTTATAACTACTTAAATTAATTTACAATTTTAACAAACCTTTATTTTATAAAAAGAATTAAAACGTTGCATTTGAATTTATTTTTGTTATTACGTTCCGTGAACTCTTTTCTTCATTTAAATTTATGACGTTAAAACAAATCTTTGGTGTCAGATGAAACCTTTACTTTCGAACAAATAAGCCATGTGCTATCTTTATTGATAAATTAAAACTTTGAATCAAAACGTGATCATTTCTATTGACGTGGTAGTGGTACATTGCAATATGTATATATTTTTCCCAATCTGTTATTGTGGGCCCAAAATAGAATTTGGTGTACATGTTGACTATATTAGTCCTAAGTATATATTAATTTTTAGGGGAAAAAAGAGACCTGTTTGGCGGGATCGGACATTTCACCGCGGCCGATTTACCGCGGCCATATCACCGCAGGGACATTTTACCGCAAAATGTTCATACTTTTCATTATTTCATCATTTACGAATGAGTCTTCAGCTTTTGTGTATTTTCTTTTGAACATACAAAGGCAACGTCCGTTTTTGTATCTTTAGTTGTATTAAATTTTTGTTTAGCTTGAGGTCAACATTTTTCAATTGGGCGAATACGATTTACGTTTACAGAATACGAATGTTTACCACAATCGATAAATGACACTTCTCGATCACCTACTTTTCGATGATCGAAACGTTTTTGATTGAAGTTAGTGAATAGGGGTGTCAGTTTAGCTTGTCACTAAGTCCTTGGACAAAATGATATGATCACAGTACAAAATAATATGAACGCTCAGTAAATCTACGAATATCAATTGATTTTTGGGTTTTAAAGTAACTATTGAGATTTCTGAGAGCAACTAAGGGATGTACAAGGGAGGACCGAATAAGAAACGAAGCCATTAGAGAGGAATTAAATATATACAACCTACAAGATAAAATCGTCGAATATAACAAAAGGTGGAATCAACACCTAAACAGAATGAGCACTGAGAGGTTACCACTAGCTGCACGAAAATATAAGCCCTCAGGGAAAAGAAGTGTGGGACGGCCGAGGAAATGATGGGTACCGGAACAGGCATTACTGCCTATACCGTGAAGTGAAGAAGAAGAAGTAACTATTTTTGTATTATAATTATTTTTATTATAGGTACTAAAATATTTTACAAAAATTAATATTTAGTATTTCCACCCTTGGCTTTAATAACTGCATTTATGCGTCTTGGCATGCTTTCGATGCAAGACTTGATCATTTTTTTAATTTTTAAATTATTTTGCCATTCGAAAATTATTTTTTCTTTTAAAATGACTCTATTTGGTATTTCCATTTTATTAATTTCTTGTTTAAGAAGTGACTATATTTTCAATAGAGTTTAAATGTGGCAAATTACCCTTCTGGTAATTCTGGTAAAATTTTACACAAGTTAGTGGCAAACACACTCGCAAAAAAATTTGCTAGCAGATTTGCAACAAAGACCGCGTTCGGTTTGGAACTATTTTAGCCTTCACGCCTTGACGCTAAAAGCGTGCAAAATTTGCGTTCGGTTTGGAAAATCCGAGCTTTGAAGGCGTTCCAAACCGAACGGGGGTTTAGCGCTATGGTGTTTAAAATTTAAACTTGAGGTTGTATTTTAACCTAACTTATTTGTTATAGCGTGTTGAGCGTGTTTGATTCGAGATTGTGCGAACTTTGATTTGTATTTTGAACTTTATTAGTGTTTAATACAAAAGTTGTGATCGAAAAACGACTGGTGCGTAAAAACAAATAATTTTATAAAAAAATAAACAAAAATTTAAATTCAAAAATTCAATAATTAATTTTAAATTTTACCACCGCAGCGCCGCGCTATTGCTGCCCGACCTATTTCAAGAAAGCGTTGAAAGCTTCTGAAATGGGCGGAGCTATAGCGTTTCATGGCGAGTAAAAGTCCCAAACCGAACGGGCAATAAGTGTTTGTTGGCGCCACGAAGCGAAAATAGCTCCAAACCGAACGCGGTCAAAATTTACAAGCAAATTTACGTGTTTGACACTTGTGTAAAAATTTACACGCAAATTTACAACAAAATTTACACAAGTGTCACGCCGTCTTAAGTATTACCTTAAATTTAAAGAGGAGGAATTAAATTAAGACATTCAAAAATAAAAGGTTAAAATGTTATTAATTGAAATATTATTTGGTTGTACCTTTTTCCTATCTACAACAGTGAAATATTTATGCTGTTTTGACCACTGTAATCTTTTTTTTCCAAAGTTGGGGTGAGTCGTGGCCGTTTGCAAATTTTTTTGCATGATATTTTATAATATCGCGGTATTTTAGCTTGCGGTAATATGTCCCTGCGGTAAAATGTCCCTGCGGTAAAATGTCCTGCGGTAAAATGTCCCTGCGGTGATATGGCCGCGGTAATTCGGCCGCGGTGAAATGTCCTAGACCGCCTGTTTGGTGAGGAGGTGCAAAACTCACAATTAAAAAAATATTTGTTCCAGCCATAGATGTATTGTTCCAGCAATCTAAATTAATAAGTTTGTTGAAAATAAATCAGCCCACTATGTTCATTAGTTCCAAAATTATACACCCTGATGTTTAAAAGCCCGCGTCTGACTAAAGCCCGTGTCTGACTATAAAAATTTCCTCCAAATTTTTATAAAAGTTTGCATGCAAACGATTTTGATAGTGTGATAGCGCAGTAGGTTTATAAAAATGACGCAACGTCAAAATTTTTTTATGGTATTTGTATTTTCAGACGTCACAAAAACGTTTTTATTTCTGACAGTGACATTATAAGCTTATATCGTCATAGTTACGATATCTATAATGAGGGTCATAACTCCCTTGGGATATTAAAGTTCAAAAACTCCCTCTTACCTTTTACAGGTGAAAATGATACAAGAAATGCTTATAAACGTTTATATGTAATGAAAACTAAGACATATTTTCCTTATTCACGTCATTACAAATAATAAATGTACAATTTTCAAATGTTCCCTGAAAATTACTTCCGCCGCTGGAAACAATTTCTTCTTTTTTATGGGTGGTGCTGTTGCTGTTCACTACAGTCGAGGTGCCTGCCTCTTCTGATGGCAAAGTAGACAGCATACGCGCCGTTTTATTTCTCAATTCAATACTGTCCTCCAGATACCCCTCTGCCACCGTGGAACTTCTCCAACCTCCGTGTCTTTTTAAGTTTGTCATAGTTGCTCCTGCATTGGCTAGGGCAGTAGCAGAAGTGCGACGAAGGCAATGTCCCGTATAGGTTAGTGGGTTTGGCAATCCTAAATACATTGCGATTTTGCTGGGAATTTTGCCAAACATATTCTTTCCAATTGGCTGAGTTGTACATTTATTTTGTCGGAAGCTCAAAAAAAATCGTTTTGTACCTTCAGGACGCAAGGACATATAAAGTCTCAATAAAGGCAAAGCAGAGAACTCTTTTTCATCCACAACTGTAAATTTCTTCGATACACCAGTTTTACTTTCCGGTACGTTCACTACCATAACAGTATCCCGGTCCTCTATATCTGCTATACTCATATTTAGAAGTTCCTGAGTTCTGCATCCTCCAAAATAACCCATAATTAGAACAACCTATAACAAATAAAACGACATAAACAAACGAAAAAGAAAATTGAGAAAAAAATTACCTTATGCAATAAATGAATTTCATTAGGGGCGTCCTTTAGAAATTTGATGACATCTTTAGGAGATAAGACAGCAGACTTTTTCGGCTTATACCCCTTACTTTTCCGTTTCAAAAAAGCCTCTAGTTCGTTGAACTTGGTGGTATCTCTTTTCTCATATATGGTCACCATCGATTTGAGCATTGACCATTTAGTCCATAACGAATTTGGGCTAAACGTTTCTGACTGCAACGAATAAATACAATTATTACCAAATCTACCAGAAAATACTGAAAATACTTTACCAGTTCTTGAAAATATGCCAGAAAGACAGTTTCGTTGGCATCTTTTGACATAACATTTCTCTGTGTCAGCCACTTCAGATATAAGTTGTATTCTTTTTGATATAGGGCTTCACTTTTCGATGGAAGTAATGATTGTCTTGCTTTTTCCGCTTTTTTTATAATATCCTCCATTATATCAGAAAAAGATCGTCGATTTGTGGTAAAAAATAAACACGTTTTTAACGGAAAAACATTGATTGATAAATAAAGTTTGCTTATAAACATGTAACATAGCGACAACCTAGCAACAACCAACAATGCTACAATCAACGCTACCTAATTCAAATATACCAGAAAAATTATGAATTTAAACATTTATTGCGTTCTAAATATGGACATATTGTTATGAAAATCGGTCAAAAATAAAATTATCTATGTACCACGGGAATTATAGAGCCTTAATAACCTCTGGCAATTGCTGTCCCTCGGGCCAGAGGCCCTCGGGACGCAAACTTTGCCATCGGTAATTAAGGCCCTCATAATTCCCTTAATACATAAATAACTATTATAAAAACTCTCGTTTTTAGAACTGTTTCTATAATTTTTATAAAAGCAGGCATCCTATTGGCTGTTGACCCCCACCCAACTTGTAAATAGACATTCGGTGTACTAATGGATGCCAACAGCTGATCGTGTTTTTTTTAAAAACTGCATCAAATTTAGTAAATTGTGATTATTGATTAAATTTTGTAACTAAATTTGATTATTTCTTTCCATTGTAGTATTGGGAATTTACATCACCGATGAGGGCGCTAACGTCGCGTCATAATGGCTGTTCTAATTAGTATAGCACGATATTGCACATAAGTTATTAATGCGTATTGTACTAAAGTCCATCCGTTTTAAGAATGCAGAACTAGATTGTACTAAAATTGTGAACTCGGAACGTGATTGGTTAAAATTTTTACAGATTTACACTGCCAAAATTTTATTTGCCATTGATAACTCACGAATATTTTTTTCTAAAAGTTTCTGGCAAATTTAAATAATTTGTACAAGATAAATTGCTATTTGATAAAAAAATACTTTTAACTCGATTATTTCAAGTATCAAATAAGTGACATTTGGTTTTTGTCACTCATACACTTTAATTATTTGACGTTTCCCAGTGTAACTCTGACTTGCCGTTCAAGGCGACCTCTACTGCAATCCAAAACCAGATGGACTATAATATAGCTAGTCGACTGCGTTGTAATAGTGGTAAAATTCAAATTCTAACACACAATTAATTATTAACAAATACACGTATAAAATTTTGGGTATACTAAACGGAGTAGTTAATATTATGGACGCGTAGTGGCGCATTTCTGACCGTTTCTCCTCGGAAGGCAATGGCAAACCACCGAGGTAATTTGCCATGAGCGCCCATTTTGCAATGAAGTGTATTACACTTCCCGTGGTTCGGAGCCCACGTTAAACAAGTAGGTCCTATATGTACATATTATGTGAAAATAAATCGAACGCACATCACATGCATAGAAAGAGATGGGACACGACGTTTCTGCCAAAGAAGCATCACGACTGAAGAAGAAGAAGAGTGGCGCATGGTTAATGTAAATTCCCAATATCAAATAATACAAACGATAAATCTAACTCAAAATTACTTTTCACAGCTGATCTTGTTTTTATAAAAACTTTGCATCAAATATTTTATAGTGAGACAAGATGTCACATCGTTTGTATACAAATTTTTATAACACGATTTTACACAAATTTTTATAGTCAGACAGGGCTTAATACCATATCACGAAATTTTAACGAAGTAGAAATCTCTTTTTTGTAACCAGGGCCTAACCCACCATCTACGTTTATTATTCTTTTTTCGTTTTTTAATAACCGCATATCCTACCAAACTTGTTATGCAGGCCAATAATAAGCGATTTGTTAATAATCTTTCCATTGCATGTCAAATAATACAACAAACGATAAACACAACTTACCTTGATATTGTTTTTATAAAAACTTTGCACCAAATATTTTATAGTGAGACAGGGCTTAAAAAATTTGTATAAAATCGTTTATAAAAATTTGTATACAAATTTTTATAAATCAATTTTATACAAATTTTTATAGTCAGACACGGGCTTTAGGGTATAAACTGAAAAGTGTCACATTTATCTGGCCTTAACATGCAAACAAATTAAGTACACAAAAAATCAAATAATGTCTTTTTGGTTTAACTGCTGTGTTGTATTATGCTAAACTTTTTATCAAAATTATAGATGATGTGGTAAACTTACATTCAGATAATAAATATTTATAATGAAAATCTATACAATTAATTGAAAATCGATTCCGACCTTTTTAAATAAATATAACGGTGGTCGCGCAACTTAGCTATACTTTGAGCTGTTATTGCTATGTGAATACGAATCTGACGAAAAATTTGTATAAATATTTTTTGTAGAGAATTTAACTAGCTTTAATTTTATATTAAACTATTTTGTCCTAAAGTTCAAACAAACTTGAGAAATCGGCGAAAAACTGATTTTTGTCCGTTTCTGCCTATACTTAATTAATTTTTAGTAACCGAACCCATCCTCATCCCATTTTTAAAATTAACCAAAAAAAAAGACCCCTTTAGAAATAGAGGTTGAAATAAGGTTAAAA
Organism: Podabrus alpinus; assembly: GCA_932274525.1. NCBI lineage: Eukaryota > Metazoa > Arthropoda > Insecta > Coleoptera > Cantharidae > Podabrus > Podabrus alpinus. The sequence goes on along the minus strand of OW026453.1, from coordinate 67,439,936 downwards.
TTAAAAAATTAATCCAGTTAGGGGTTGAAAATATAGAATGTGGTTAAATATTTGAACATAATGTTCGTTTACCTTTACAGAACATTTTTTATTTTTAAATTTAGACCACCGTGGATGAAGTTACAGTCGTTTTCCTACAAGTCTACACACCAACTTTTTGAAAGACCAAAACAAGGAAACGAATGCCTTTTTGGGCAAATCCTTTAATTTGTATTTTTTATTTCTTACTAAGATGGTGTGTACCAAATTTTGTCAAATTAGGCATGGGTCAAGTAAATTCATGATTCAATTTGAGATGGAATGACCCCTTAACATAATTTTGCGTTCAGTAATTCGTGATTTACATTAAGCAAAAGCCACCATGCGGGAGAATTCCAAATTAGTAAGTGACTTATTAAATGAGTTTCTTGAGGCTCAAGATATAATAAAGTTAATTAATTAACAAAACGTATTATATTAAATTTAACAACACACTGAAACTCCTGCAAACTTTCACCATTAGCCTGATCATTTTCCCCCAAAAAAATTGTTTTTTTTCTGCCGGTCGTATCTTAAAAACTACGAGGGTTAAAACAATATTTTCTTTATAGTTTTATGCAGAAGTTCTGGAGACTCCACTTTATTTGTGGAGACAAAAGCTTTTTGGAAAGATTTCTAGGAATTTCACTCATCTAGAGACCACTTTTACGTCAAATGAACAGGAAAAAAAAATTTAAGTACATAAAAATCTAAAAACTATGTATTTTTATACAAAAAGAACGAAGTTCTTTGAAGCGTTGTGTCTCAGAATCTACAGAAGCTAGAACAATTTTTTCTAATTTATGCTCCGAATTTTCTTTTCTTAGATTATGGTAATTCCTATTTTGTCAAGACTTTATGTATGTTGAAACCTTTCTCGACAAATTTGCCAAAATGCCAAAAATTTAGAGGTTGTTTTACTAAATCGTATCCTGAGTTATTATCATGCAAACCCCTTTTTCTACCGAGATACCAAATAAAAAAAATTAATTTTATGCTATGCCAACTGACCTTCAACATCAGAGTGTACATCAGGTAAAATGAAAGCTCCATAATCTGTTCTGTAACATGGCGAAACACCAGGAACCAGTGGATAAATCCAATCGGCAATTTGCAAAAATACAGTCCTTTTTGAATCACCTAAAAAATTTCAATTAAAATAGTAAACCTTCATAAATTTTACAACAAAATTACCAGAAATCGCTGCAATATTTAAAGTTTGCTGTTCTAGTGTTTGTGAAACTGTACCATCTGGAGAAATAAAATACAACGACACATTGTCACATGTGTAAATGATTTCTTCCGTAGAAGAATCCATATGTTGCTGCGGTAGATCTTGAAGTGCCACTGCTAAATCGGTGTAAGTTCGTGGAACATTACTAGATGTGCATTGAAATTCCTCCACAGGTTCCGGAATGCTGGGTACAAAATTTGGGGAAGAAGTTATGCTATTTATTCTTGTTAAACATTCGGCTCTCGTTTGTTTCATTTTCTGTATCATCGCAGCTGCTTCGTCCCATGTTGGCTGCGGTGTGTCCGGACAAACAACGCGGACGTCTAAGGCTCTATCTATCAATAATATGCCCTCCTTATACTTCTCAACAGCCTACATGTAAAATAATTGAACGTCATTAAACAATAACAATATTAAAACAGGTTTACAAAAACTTACATCATTAGGTTTTTCTTGTTCTTCCAAAGTAATAGCTTGATCAATCGCTTTATATGCAGAATCGTGAAATTCTTTTATATTCTTAAATATTGATAACCAAGTAGATGTTGAATTTCCCATCATTTCTCGTATCATTCCAATTTTATTACCTTTTGTTTATTTCGTAATTTAAATGATTATGATTGGTTACGATGTTATGACAGCTGTGATTCATCCTTCAATCGTCGAAACGTCATTGGTGGTGAACCCATATAGACGTCATAAAACTTTTGAAGTGGGGTTGATTTACGTACAAACTTCAAGCAAGTCAAAAATTTTCAAATTTTCTAATCCTGAGTAAAATAAAATAAAAAATATTTAAACGAAGAACAAAAAATAATTTTTAAACTCAAAACTAAAATTTCACAATATAATTTACGTTTAATTTCTAGCTTGTACTTTGACCTTTGAAGGTTAGAACTTGACCTTACAGTAAATTAGTAGAACAACTTTTGTTTTCACAAACGAATGAACTCTTGTTAATTTTTAAAAAACAATTTATAAAATTTTGTCATAAAAAATTAACCCCATTCTTAGTTTTCAAAAAAGGAATCTATAAAAATTCAATAAAAACATTTTTGATTCAAACATTCCGCCATATTTAGCGCACGCGTGTCCCTACCGGCGATTCGCCGCAACTTCCAAGTGCCGATTTTTCGAGAATCGCGATTAGCACGCCGCTCGCTCATTCATTTTACGAGTTTCATTTTGTCAAGAAGTGACAACCGGTCTTTCTATTTTTTTTAAATCACAGTGAAAATGTTGGCTGCCGCTAGAATTTTAAGCCGGAACATTTCCGAATGTGGTAATTTCGCAGTCAATTCAACGACCCGCAGAAATTATAGACAGCTAGCAAAAAATGTAAGTTACCAAAAAATCGGCGACTTATTTTATGTAATACTTTTTTTTTACTATTATAAAACCCACATTTTATACTATACTTTTTGTTAATGCGGTACTTGTATTTCTTAAAAAAAGAATTAAAATCTTGATCACGCCGACCACAACCTAGCGCGTGGGTTATCACATGGTCTGGAACTTTCTGGACTTCTTTTCTGATTTTTTCTTGTTTTTAGGTTACCCACCGATACAATTTGAACAATTATCCCAGTTTGCAAACGCGAAATTTGTAAGTTGTTGCTTGCATAATATTGCGACATATTCTATTTTAATTATTTTCTAGGAATGATCAAGTTAAGGGAGCTGTAATTGGTATCGATTTAGGTACCACTAATTCTTGCGTTGCCGTTTTAGAACGGGGTACACCTAAGGTTATTGAAAATGCCGAAGGATCGAGAACAACACCCTCGATTGTGGCTTTTACTAAAGAAGGTAGATTGGTGGGGATTCCAGCCAGACGACAAGCCGTTATTAATTCTGGTAACACCTTCTATGCTACCAAACGGTTAATTGGACGCCGGTTTGAAGATGCTGAAGTTAAAAAGGATATGTAAGTTGTTATACACGGTCTTACACTTATTGAATTTTTCATTGGTAACTAAATGTTATTAAAGCAGTTATTAGTTTCACCCTACTATCAGTCATCACATCGTGAAAAAGGGGTCTGTGTGGAAATAACTCTGAAATGAATAAAGCCTTTCCGATATCGGACAACGGAAAATTTTGCCAAAAAAAGTCCCAAAAATTTAAGTTGTGGATCAGCCATTTTCATTAAAATTTGAAAGTGGTTAGGTATTGGTAAAATTAATCTAGATAAAATTTTTAATATGAACTAAAATAATAGATAATGTAGCCCCTATAGTTTAGCAGCTATCAGCCCTCCAAAGTATTCTGTTTATTTTCAATTTTTATTCAAAAAAATACTCAGATTTTGATATTGACTCTTCTTCCTGTTCATCTAATGCAAAAATTATATACTGATGAGTGAAGCTATCCTCAATTATCTATAAATCCCTGTATTTTCGAGTTATTTCCACTTAAAACCACTTAATGACTGGATTATTATACAGAGTCTAATAAAAATAGATTTGCTAGAATAAAGAATACATAATCAACAGTTTTGCTCACCAAGTTTGGTACTTGGAAAGCTAAACGTTTTATTTATACTTGGAAAAAAAATTGTGGCTATTATAAACATTTGACCAACAAATGCTAGAAGAAAACACAAATTTTCTTATTTATAGTCCAGGTAACGAAGCCGAAAAATTGGCTCAAGCTTGCAAAAAATCTGGGCAAGCTGAATTTTGACAGAGATGTACATTGGAGTGTTCTAATCAAGTCCCATAAAATCCCACGCCGGCGTCCCCCACAATCGGGGGTTTTAGCTCCCCCAACGCAATTTTTTGCCGATAATTCGCTTATTTATACTTGTATGAAAAATTATGATCAGACTATAATTGAAGAGCTTAAAATTCTCTATAAAATAGTTTTTTTTTTCATATTTTTCCATGGCACACTAATACTTAAATTATTGACCGAAAACACGATCCACCATTAAAATGGCATAATATTGATTCGTTGCAGGGAGAGAAATGTTTTCGGGCACGGGAAATGCTTTTAATAATAAATTAATTGAAATTGTGGTCAAGGTTAGAAAGTGAAGAGAAAAATAGATTTTTTCAAAATTTGCTCAAGTTATAGTATCTTCCAAATAACGAAACCGAAATTTTGGTTTGAGCTTACAGAGGGTCCGGGCAAGCTGAAATTTGGCAAAGATGTATATTGAAGTGTTCTAATAGACCCCAAAAATGTCTCATAAAAATCCCAAGTCGGTGTTCCCTCAAATGACGATTTTAGCCCCCGAAGTGCGGTGTTTCACCTATAGCTCACGTATTTATATACGTGATTTTACCTAATGAATCAAAATAATTGCAGTCCTGACAATTAAGTGAAAAAAAGTAAATCAACCAAATTATTTTTAAATTAACAAACAAAATAGTTTAAGGGGTAATGACACTCTAGAACAACGGTGGGCAACCTGCGGCCCGTGTAAAGTTCTAATCCGGCCCGCGAGATCTTTAGAAGAAATAGTAAATAAATATTTTCAAAAACAAAAATTTTAAAGAAAAGGATTAGGTTAGTACCTAACATAAGGAAAAAGGAGAGATCTACAGTTTAATTGTCGATATAATTCGTCTTATTTAAATTAAATTAAAAAGTATTGTAAAAAGTAAATTGAAAAGTACACTAGACCCTCCATGTACGCGAGTTCGATGTACGCGAGTTCGATGTACGCGAATTCAGAATAACGCGAATTAGATTTTGATACCTGAATTTTTTATACGCGAAGCAAAATTCCCTTTAACGCGAATTAAGTTTTCGCGTATTATTAAAATAACTAGGTGGCACAGTCGGCCTACCGGCCGCCTTTAGCCATCTAGACCGTGTCGGATGTGGTTGTTCGGCCTCACTACAAGGTTCTAAAGTAGCCTATGTTTTTCGTAGCGTTGTAAATATCGTAACTTCTACACCAAATTTGGTTAAGATTGGTCAAATAGAAACGTAAAGCACGTGCACGCGTATTTGCATTGTCGATCGGTTGACAGCTTGACAGCATTCATTATTGTTTTTTAAGTTGATTTTGAGTAGCCTGCCTTCCTTTAAGGAATCTCGATAATCCATTCATGCGCGTCCCATAGGGACGCGCATGAATGGATTATCGAGATTCCTTAAAGGAAGGCAGGCTACTCAAAATCAACTTTCCTTTCCTTTGCGAATTTTTTTCTTTGTAATTTGTTATAAATGATAAGAGAAATAAATATAGTACTTAATTAACTTTGTTATAAATATTATTGTTTTTATATTTTCAGAAAAAAATACAAGTAGGTAACAAAAATGTGTCCATTAACTAAGGCCCGCGGACGAAACGTAAATATTATTCTGGCCCCTGTTATACAAAAGGTTGCCCACCCCTGCTCTAGAAGAACAAAAATAGCATAATTTTAACAATTTTTTATGGCGCTGTAGTAAATGCAATAGAAAATCTGTTTAAAGCGGTTTATTGTACATATTTTATAGAATAGTTTATAATTTTTTTTTTAAATATTTTTACAAAATGGCAGCGTCACATCCCAGCAAAGGAAACCTCTCTTTACAAATAGCGTTCCACGGCCGGCAAAATTTCTCCACTAATTTTTGACCTAGAACAAAAAACAAAAAATTTTTCAGTTCTAGATAAGATTATCTAGAGAAGTACGTACGGAAATTAAAAAATATTGATTTTTGTAAGAATAGCGCACGATTGATTTCAAATTTCTATTTTTGATCAAAAATTACGTGAAAAATTGTTTATAACAAGAAAAGTTTACAATTTAGCGCCAAATACGTACGTACTTCCCTAGATAATGTAATTTTATAGCTACAGTTAAAATATCAAGCAAATCGATTAAGATCTGTCAAAGTTTATTACCGGCCAATTGAGAAATTGTCATTTTGAAATAGAGCGTTTTAAAGTTTTACATAGCATTATTGAATGAAATTTTTTTATTTACCTCTAATCTGCAATACCTGCACCATACAATTGGTCTTCTATGTTAATATACTGCTGTTCTTCTTCATTTCTGGCTGATTTTAACCAAAACCGAGCCTCTTTAGCAGCGTCAGACAGCGGTCGCTCCGAGAACTTAATGCGGCGTGCATCAGCTTTCGCACAGAAATTCAAGCAATTGGGCCCAGGATAATTTTAGGGTTAATTTCATATGCTTTATCAATAAATGGGCAATTTGGAATGACAGTTTCGTTACAGTTCTCGCAAGAAATAACAGTTTTAAATCCTAAACCACGTCGTCCACTCTCGCCAAATTTCATATTTGATTTACAGGTTATAAAATATAATATTACAGGATAAAAATAAAAATTTTTTTAATTTTCGTACCTATTTAGAATTTTTAAAAGTAATAAAGGATGCACTTTGGTTTATTATGGTTTGCCGACAGTTGTAATGCTCAGTACCATAAACTTGGGTAATTTATTGCCTACTTCTTATGCGCTTTAAATGCCTATAGTTCCGAAAATATTCGGAATATCGATATGAAATTTTAACACATAAATTTTAAGATATTGAACTATTAATTAATGTAAAAAAAAATTTTTGCTTTTTTTTAAAATCCTAGAGTGTCATTACCCCTTAATACTTGGTAGTATGCCCTTTATTTTTGATAACAAGACTGCCATCTTTCCTGAGGTATTTCATTCCATGGTCGTTCCAAAATTCATTATTATTTCTTGGCTGAGTAACAGCAACTGCTTTTTTGACATCTGTCCAGAGATTCTCAATGGGATTGAGCTATCCACTCCACGACATCAATTTTGTTTACCCAATTGGCGATTTACATTACCGTTGGTGGCGCCACCAGCGACAACAACATGGCTGTGTTTAGACGTATATTTCGAAATTCAAAGTCATGGTCTGGTAAAAATTTGCAAACATTTCAATATAGTCCTAAATTTATTATAATATATTTTGTTAATTAGTTGATTTTGTTATGTTTTGAGCCTGAAGAACGAATTTTTATTTTCATTTAATACGTCATTTACTAATTTGAAATTCTCCCGCATGGTGGCGTTTGCTTAATGTAAATTGCGAATACCATTCTTTAGCTTTTTTGCTAGTGTGCTTTGGACCGTTGTCTTGCTGGAAGACCTATTTAAGTGGCATTTCCTCCTCGGCATAAGGAATCTAGTAGTCCTGCAAAATGTCTACATAAACTTGTTGATCCATTATTCCTTGTGTACAATGTATAGGACCAACACCATAATAATTAAAGCACAACAAAACACTTACGCCTTCGTGTTTCAAACTTTTCTTTGTAATACTTGAGCAATTTAAAATCATTTTTGCTGAGCATCCGATCATTTCTTGAACCTCTTTGTAGGTTTTTCCATCATTAATTAATTTACAAATTAGATTTCGCTTTTCTGGCGTGCAGTGTTTTCTGCGCCCCATTTCTATAAATATATCAATCAAATGCCTTATTGAAAACTTAAAGTAAACCATATTATTTACCTCGGCACTAGAATATCACTTCAATTTTTGTATATTTGTTGTAAATACAAAGAATAAGTTACCACTGCTATTATTTTAAACTTATTAAAACTGAACAATAATTACAGTCAAGTGGATACTCTGCTGAAAAACCCCTTGTAAGCTATTTTTTACTGTTAATCTTACGAATGTGTGCATACAGCGCCGTAGCAAGCTCTTCTGGCGCCCCTATTATTTATTGAGTTTTGTCGAGCTTTAGCGCCCACATTGCGATCACCCTTGCTACGGTTCCAGCTTAGAGTAATGAAAGCAAATGGATGCTTATCAGGAACTCATTTAAGCTGCTGGGACTGGGGGGTATGGAATACCCCCAGGTACACTTAAATTGGAAAGAAAAATTTTCACTTTTACGTCCCTCGGTATTAAGAAGAACGGTACTGGGATAGTTATGAAAAATATCACCTGCTGCCCCCCACCCGGATTACAAACGAAAATTGCAAAAAAAACTTGATGGTTCTGAACAATGGCAAATGTACCTGGGGGGTATTCCATACCCCCCAGGCCCCTCGGTCATGTAATATCGATTATCATTGGGAACTTCTGAAGATCTTATAATATGAAATACGCATAGTATGTCAGAATCACCGTTTCCATGGTAACGTAACGCAATACAAAAAATTATTCTAAGGGTACGTTTATGTTGGAGCTGCGATAAACGATAAGAGCGACGATACTAGCGAAGCTAAGAAAATAAATGTCATTATTTTATATGCAGTTGTTTATATTGTAGCGTTGCGTTGATATAAACACCTGCATATAAAATAATGACATTTATTTTCTTAGCTTCGCTAGTATCGTCGCTCTTATCGCAGCTCCAACATAAACGTACCCTTAGGCTTTCAAACAGTGTTTGCATTTATTCTGATTTTTTAAACATGATTTCGTCTTGATATATTTACCAAACTTTTTGTGTACTTTCCATTGAGGTCCTTACGTAACCCATATCTTTTACAAGCAAAAGCAATTATGTTTTTTAATAATAACCGTTAGTTTTGGCCATTTGTCAATTCTTTGTTGGAATATTACAGTTGAGAATATCAATTAAATTAACACAAAAGTTATCACAGATGTTAACAATATATTTTGGATATTTCCCCCATCATCTACCCACCACTGACGCGCATGAGTTTCTGATTTAAAGCTCTGCAATCGAGTCCGGATTTACATGCGAAAAAATATCAATACAAATTTTTTATATGTGACTAAAATTGGTCGATATATGCGGTAAATATGGATAATATGCGGTTAAATGAACACAAAGTAATATACTGCAAAATCGAAATTTTTAATATTTGCGCCATAGCAAGCTCTTCTGGCGCCTGAGGCAAATTTGAATATATGCGCCCCCCTCCCAAACGATTCTTATCATTTCGCGGCGCTGACTTAGAGTAATGAAAACAAATGAATGCTTATCAGTTATCAGGAACTCATTTAGGACTATGGGGTTTATTTATTGCGAAAGAAAAACTTTCACTTTTACGTCCCTCGGTATTCATATCGCCTGCTGCCCCCCCTCCCGGATTACAAACGAAAATTGCAAAAGATTCAACGAAAAATAATAAATTTTTATGGTTCTGAATAATGGCAAGTGTAGCTGGGGGGAATTCCAGACCCCCCGGTCGTGTAATATCGATTTTTATCGTTAGGAACTTCTGAAGATCTTATTAAAATACGCATAGTATGTCAGAATCGCCGTTTCCATGGTAACGTAACGCAATACCCCTCCCTGAATATGGAGATTATTTTTATCGGTAGGAATATTTCTTTTCAATTTAAATATATTTGAGTAACTATCGCGATTATAACGTGATATTTTTAGCGGTTACCCAGTCAGTTAAAGGGAAATAAAGAACAACGCGGGGGATGGAATCAGCTTTCCTAAAATCCCTTGTCATATCATTGGACCAAAATTGAAGAGGAGAAAATTCCTTACAAAACAGAGTTTCAGGATTTACTTTAGATTTAAAGTAAATCCTGAAACCTCGTTTCGTTTTGTTCACCATCATGGTGAAGTTTAAATAGTACGAAAGTTCTATTCAGATCCTTTTTCAATTGTTTTCTCTGGATTTATAGTTTTATAATAGTAAAAGTTTATAGAGAATTTTGTACTCTTCAATTTTGATTTGATGATAATTTTCACTAAAAATGAAAGTAAGCAAGTTATAGACGAAAAACTACTGTAGAGGATTAAAATCCCCACTCGTGGAAAAGGCCAATAGGGAATTTTAGGCGTTGTTCCAAAAAATTCGTGGTCAAATTTGAATATATTCGCAGCTCACAAAAGATTCTTATCTTTTTGAAAATTTTAAACTATTAGCGTAACCGTAAGAGGCTGCAAGCGGTCCAGCGCAAGATGGCACTTCGAGTAACTTGCGCTTACAGGACCGTGTCCGGCGAAGCCGTGCGAGTCTTGGCCTCCATGCCTCCCATAGAGCTTTTAGCTAGAGAGAGAGCAGACGTCCGAGCGGGACCGGACCCCACCATTAAGCAGCGGACGCTCGACGATTGGCAAAGGAGCTGGTCCTCCGGCACGAATGCCGCTTGGACCAGAAAGCTCATTCCGGATCTTCGCTCTTGGGTAGCGAGAAAGCACGGAGAGGTGAACTTTCATATAACACAAGCTCTCACCGCCCACGGATGCTTCCAGGCATATCTCCACAGGTTCAGGCTGACCGAGTCACCTGCCTGTCGTTACTGCGGGGACGAAGATACGGCGGAACACACTCTTTTCGGATGCCTAAGATGGGAGAGGGAGAGAGTGATGATTTCGCTCCGGATGGGCGACACACTAAGCCCGGACAACATGATTGCTTTCATGCTGTCCGGCGAAGACGAATGGCTGGCTGTAACGGTCTTCATCAGTCAAGTGATGAAGACCAAGGAGGGGGACGGACGAGCTGAGCAAGCCGCAGCTCGAGTCCTCGCCCTACAGTTAAGTCAATGACAGCCTTTTTAAGTTCCCGCGAGAAGATGCGCGAGAAGTTCCCAAGAGAATTCCCGAAGAATATCGCCATTGATCGTCGGGTCGGGTCGAGTAGTGACGGTCGTTCGACGGGGTAGGTTAGTGTCGGTACGACGATAGCGCGTAGACCCTCTGTGGACACAAACTCTCGTGCTAATCCAGAGGGGGACGATCGCGAAAATAGTGCCGTCAAATATAAAGACGAGTGGACTGGCACTTTGCCAGCGACCACAAGTTTTTCAAGATGACCCGGTTGCATCGCGCTCTGTGATTTAATATGATTTGCAGGGTCGCTTGGGGGCTCGGAGTCTGGTATGGATGACGGTCGGCTCGGCCTTGACTTTGTCGCCGGAATTTCCGCCTATTAAGTTAATGACGAGTGGACTTTCACCTATACTGACGATTGCGGACCACTAGGTGACCCGGTGAGACGTGTTGGATCGCGGCGAGCGGTGTGTCCGGTTCAATTGGAAAAGTAGAATCAAGTGATAGTGCCTGACCTCCCGGACACAAACTTTCGTGCTAAACCGGGAGGTCATCGGGAGCCTGCATCATCGATGCAGCATGGAAGATCGCAGACGACAGCGGAAGTAATGCCGAGAAGGTAAAGCCCGCTGTCGTCGGGGAGGGGGTTTTAGTCAGTTAGAATCTGACACTACCATCCCTGATGGGGTGGTGCCTATGAAGGTTTCCCCCTTCCCTGCAGAAAAAAAAAAAAACTATTATTTATTGGGTTTTGTCAAGGTTTAGCGCCCCCATTGCGATGGCGACTGAGGCAAGTGCCTCAGTCACCTCACCCTTGCTACAGCTCTGTGTGCATAATATGCAATTACACAAATCAGCAACTCAAATAATATTTAAGATGAACGTCTTTGTAATATAACACTGCTATTATTTTAAATGCAGCTGTACATCTTAAATACAAGCATTTTTCAAACTTTTCCGGACATTATCAAGGACATTAATATTAACCTAATGAACTGGCCACTACTGAGTCCCCCCCCCCTTTCATCTGTTAAAAATCTCTGGGCCCTGCTAAAACTCAAAATCTCAGAAAATACATCAAAATTTAGTTCAAAATTATTACCTTTAATCAATGAATATGGGTATAGCAAATATTCTCAGTCATTGTATTCATGATTGGCAACTATGTCATTGAGGCCCAGTTGTTCCGATTTGGGTTTTTGTATTCATAGAAATAATCTGTTGGTTAAAGATAACCGGTGGCTGAATAACTGGGCATAAGGGGGTGGACATTGCGTTGGGTAAGCTGGGCGACGGTCAGCTACGCGACATAAATATGATATATTTATGTATCTTGTCAATGTTCCGTCCCACGAAGGTTAAAGAGTGAACTGTATATAAATTTAATGAAACTTATAAGAATGTACAGCAATAGCACGACATACCGCACCACGATTTTAAAAATTCTCTATAGATATTCGGAGAGCTGAAGGTTTATATTATAGTAGAAATACACAAAAAGAATTTACGGATAATACATACATGTAAAGTTACAGGAATATCGCTGAGTTGACCGTTGCAGAGTTTACCCGTAGCCCAGTTTGACTTGCCCAGTTGTGCGGATCCGATATTATGTAGTAAAATTACCTCTCCTCTTTTCCTTTAAATTAAATATTTTTCGCGATTTTTAATCTAACGCTTCACGAAATCAACAAAATTTTTATGTTACAATGCAAATCAAATTGGAAACAATACAATATACCTATTAAAAACTCTTTAATTTAAGAAAAAAGTGGGAGGGCTAACTTCACGAAAATGAAGATTTCAAAAGTCAATAAATGATCGACAAACGAATGGAAACGCCGATAAATAAATGCAAAACGCCGCGTCACCATTAGCAATTAATTAGGAGAAAGTGCATTCGGAAAAAATAACGACCGTTTAAATATCATAATTTAAATTTTTCTGAGTGAATTAATATAAATTATAACTTAATTATTTTTTTAACCGTTGTAAAGAGCACAAGGTTATTTAAATCTTAGGGTCTATACACAATGTTACTTTCACTTACCTGTTAATTGGGAGGTTAAAATAGAAAAAAAACGAAAAAGCGAACAAATATGTATACAAAAAGTTTGACCCCGAGTTTGAACGTAAAAGTTTTTTTGGTGCTTGGGGGGGGGGGGGCACTTAAAGCCGTCGGTCTGTGTGTTAATGATTTGCCTTCATAACAATAAAATACAGGGTACAGGCACATCAAGGGCAGCTACCTAAGATATAAATACCAACAAAATTATGCTCACAGAACTACTTTAAAGAAATTGGTGCAAAACCACCGGTTCCAGACCTAACGTAAGAGAAGCAGAAGAACTTCCAAATTTAAATTACAGTTAAAGTATACCTAGTGATGACTTATAAATTGAAATATTAAATTAAAACTAAACTAAAATTAAAACTAAAATTCAGAGGTTTCTAAATTTTACCTTTTGCATCTGTGCAATATCAAATAATGAGTATTTTGAGAATGTCTTTTGTATTTGTTTAAAGAGATGTTGATTGTGGAAAACTAGTGACCACAATATTTAAATGTTTGTAACATTCTCGAAATAAATGACGACACAAATTACTCAATTAGCACTTGATATTGCTCTTAACCTACTTTTGTTAGCATCTGTATATATTTTGATTTTAACTAATTTTTTATCAATATACCTGTGACAATCATGTAAATTTGCTTAACTTTTCTTAACATTGTTTTTTATTCGACAGGAAAACTCTTCCGTTTAAAATAGTCAAAGCTTCTAACGGAGATGCGTGGCTTCAAGGATCCGATAAAAAAGTCTATTCTCCTAGTCAAATTGGCGCTTTCGTTTTAATGAAGATGAAAGAAACTGCCGAATCCTACTTGAACACCAAAGTTTCTAACGCCGTCATCACTGTTCCAGCTTACTTCAACGACTCGCAACGTCAGGCCACTAAAGATGCCGGTCAAATCGCCGGTTTGAATGTGTTGAGAGTTATCAATGAACCGACCGCAGCTGCTTTGGCTTACGGAATGGACAAGACCGAAAATAAAATGTACTTTTGAACAATTCTTGTATCCATTCGTGTACTAACTTTTAATTTCAGAATTGCAGTTTATGATCTGGGAGGTGGTACTTTTGATATCTCAATTTTGGAAATTCAAGATGGAGTGTTTGAAGTGAAATCGACCAACGGTGATACCATCCTCGGAGGAGAAGATTTTGACAACGTTCTAGTAAATTATTTGGTGTCTGAATTTAAAAAGGATACCGGAGTCGACATCACCAAAGATTCTTCGGCTATGCAACGTCTGAAGGAGGCTGCCGAAAAAGCTAAAATCGAATTATCTACCGTACAAAACACCGACATCAATTTACCTTATTTATCCAGCGATGCCACCGGACCGAAACATTTAAATTTGCAAATGAATCGTTCCAAATTTGAAAGTTTGGTTGGTGAATTGATTAAAAAAACTATTCAACCGTGTCAAAAGGCATTGAAGGACGCCGAAATAGCTAAGTCTGAAATTGGAGAAGTTCTCCTTGTAGGTGGCATGACCCGTATTCCAAAAGTGCAGAGCACGGTTGAAGAAATCTTTGGTAAACGTCCCAGTCGGTCAGTAAATCCCGATGAAGCTGTTGCAGTTGGTGCTGCTATTCAAGGAGGTGTATTGGCTGGTGATGTTAAGGACGTTTTGTTATTGGACGTTACACCATTGTCACTTGGTATTGAAACTTTGGGTGGTGTATTCACTCGCTTGATTGGTCGCAATACCACAATTCCAACAAGAAAGAGTCAGGTGTTTTCAACTGCAGCTGATGGTCAGACCCAGGTCGAAATTAAAGTGCATCAAGGAGAACGAGAAATGGCAGTGAGCAACAAACTTTTGGGTCAATTCTCTTTAATTGGAATTCCACCAGCACCACGTGGTGTGCCACAAATCGAAGTTACTTTTGATATCGATGCTAACGGTATTGTGAATGTCTCTGCTAAGGATAAGGGTACCGGAAAGGAACATCAAAGTAGGTGTTAATTTTTGGTGAATTGAAAAAGAAATTAATCATCGTGATTTTGTTTTAGTTGTTATTCAGTCATCCGGTGGTCTCAGCAAGGATGAAATAGAAAATATGGTTCGTAATGCCGAACAGTTTGCGCAAGAAGATAAACTTAAAAAGGAACGAATTGAAGCTTTAAATCAAGCCGAAGCAATTATCTACGATACCGAAAGCAAAATGGAAGAATATAAAGCACAATTACCCACAGAAGAGGTGAATTTTAGGAAATTCTCTTATTTAGTTTTACTTCATTGTTTATTTTTAGTATGAAAAATTAAAGGCAGAATGTGTGAAAGTTAGAGAAATGATCACCAAGGAAGAAATTAACCCAGAAGAAGTTCGTAAGGAAACATCAGCTCTGCAACAACAATCACTAAAATTATTTGAAATGGCATACAAAAAGGTAAATTTTTGGTAAAAATGTAATTTGAACGTTATAATTTTCTCTTTTTATGTAGATGGCTGCAGAGAGAGAAAGCAGCAGCAGTAGTGGATCAACAGAACAACCCGCTGAAGAAGAAAAGAAAGAAGAGAAGAAAAATTAAAATTGTGATAAAACATTTATTTAGTGTAATTATTGAACAATTGAAAATGATGCTGCATTTGTGTCTCCGTAGTATGCATGTTTGAATTAAGGTGAGCATTCACTAGTTTATATTATTTTTGTTAAGATGCTCTGCTTAATTATGTGCAGGAACTCTTAAGTACCGTTACAGTTTTTATGTTAGTGCGACTGAAGTGTGTGTTCATTCTGTACAAATATTAATTTACATAAGATTATGTAACAACAATAAGTAAAATCGTTTTAAATCTCATTTCATGTGTAAATCAGAATCAAGGCGTTTGTTATTTATTGCCAATGATGTATAGATTGTTAATTTTTATTTTAATAAATTTCTTTATAAATTAAATTGAGTTTTCCAACTTTTAATGCTGCTGGACGAAATCGACCAGTAGCACTATTATGTGTGGAGGATGAGTCAAGTATAAATGAATTGCAGGATGAACAGACGGGAGATGGGGTAGCTAAGAAAATTAATAAAAGGAAGAGGAAAGTGAGAAATAAAGGATGATGGGAGCAGATGCCTGAAGAATGGAGAATGGAAAAAATAATAGTACCTACCAGTATATAAGGGGAAAGTAAAATACTAACAACTAAGTACAGGGGCATAATGTTCCTTCCTACCAGTAGTGTATAAAATATTGTCATCCCTGGTGCAAAAAGGATTAAAAGAGTATACCCAGAAAATAATATTGATGAGTACTACCAAAATGGTGTCAGAGCAGGAAAGTTAACAGTGGATGCAATACACATAATTAAAACGAGGTAAAAGAAATAATTTAGGCAGGCGACAAAGCGTTATTATGCTAATCAAAATCTAATGAGCAACAGAAGTATAAGTAAGAAACCAAAGATGAGGTTGTATAAAAACTTGATAAGACCCGTTCTCAAGTATGGTTCTGAAACGTTTGGTGTACAAAAGCCGAAGGCCAGAATATTTGAACGAAAAGTTCTTAGAAAGATTGTCAAGCCAGTGAATATAAATGGAGATGTAATTAGAATCGGAACAAATGCAGAATTGAGGGATGAATTGGAAAATGAGGACATAGTGTATAAAAGCATACAGAGGTGGTTGGGCCATGCAATGAAAAGGAGTAAGGTGGTGGTTACATTGGATCTAGATCCGCTCCGTTCCGTCTTGACAGAAGAAACCAAATATGTATATTGTTATGGCAGTGGCTACATTTAACCCGGATGAAACGGGATGGAACAGATTGGATCCGGGTCCAATGTAACTGCAGCCTAAGGATGAGACGACAAGAATCAGTGACTTGTTTGGATGGGTGGGCACAAAATGTAAATAAAAAGGAAAAATTTAATAATAATCTTTTATTACAATATAGTTTTCTCTGGAATAACCCCAGTATATCAACATAGCCATCCTGATCTCCATATGCTGGGGGTATTCCATACTGGGGGGTACCCAGGATGATGATCCGGTTAAAATACCACTTATGCCTACTTCTTTGTTTATAAGGCATCCCTCATTGGTTTAAAGTTTCATCAATGATATTAAGAAGTATAAAGTAGTTATAGCGGCGATACAGGAGGTGAGATGGAGGGAGAGTGGAGAGATGAAGAAGAACGGATATACGATGTTGTACTCTGGAGACATGAAACAGGGTAGAAGCGGAGTGGCGTTCATGATAGCGAGAGCACGCAGAAAACGTAATGGAGTTTAAGCCGGTGAGCGGAAGAGTGGCGTATATTAGAATCATAGGAAACCACGCAAATCTGTCACTAATAAACGCATACGCACCAACAGAAGAGGCAAACGAAGATGAAAACAAAATAATGTATGAAGAAATTGAGAAAATATACGAAAAAACACCAAAGAGAGATGACAATAATATTAGGAGATTTTAACGCCCAGATCGGAAAGGAAGATTACTTTGGAAGAGTGGCGGGAAAGTACACCATACATGACGGAACCAACGATAATGGAGAGAAACTGTGTGGCCTAGCAATGATTTGCAACTCAAGAATAGTAACAACAGATTTTATACACAAGAGATTGCATAAAGAAACTTGGATGAGACCTGGGAGTAATAAAGGAAATCAGATAGACCACATAATGGTGTCTAAAAGAAGAACATTCAAAGTAAGAGACGCAAGATCATACAGAGGCACCAGCGTGGACACAGATCACAATATCGTTATAATGAAGATTAAAATAGATAAGCCAAAAATAACAGAATAGCAATTGAAAAGCTGAAGAACGAGAAAAACCTAAAGAAAGAAACACAGAGCAGCCAACAAAGCCAGAACATTGAGGAAGAATGGGCGAATATTAAGAACAATATAATTAAAGCATCTGAGAAAGCAATCTGTTATAGAAAGGCAAACAATAGAAAAGAATGGTTTGACGGCGAATGTGAAGTGTTGATACAACAGAAAAAAGAAGCCAAACTGAAGCAGATAGAGAGAAATACAAAGAAAAGAGAAGACAAGCTGTGAACCTACTATGCAGAAATAAGAAGAACCAATGGATTGAAGAGATGATGACAGAAATAGAAAGGTCACATAAAAACTCAAGAGAATTTTACAAGAAAATAAAAGAACAAAGAAATAAGAATGAAACTGAAGTGAGAGGACTAAAAGACAAAAACGGAACAACGACATACGTAGAGGAAGAAATCAAAAGAATATGGAAAGAACACTGAGGAACTATTGGATGAAGAAATAAGTAACCGAAACAGAGAAAATGCACGGTCAACAACCACAGAAGAAGAAAGAATAGAAGAACCAACCTATGACGAATTCTGTAAGACGATATCATCAATGAAAAACAATAAAGCACCGGGAGTAGATGGGATAAATACTGAACTGATAAAAATGGCAGAGGAGACAACGATGAGTAGACTGTATCAAATGATGAAACGGAGGGAGGAGAAGATGCCGTCGGAATGGAATAAATCAAAAATCATACCAGTTTACAAGAAAGGTGACAGAAGGGAGTGTAACAACGATAGAGGAATATCTCTGCTTAACAATAGCTATAAGGCTCTATCCAAAATGATACACAGAAGACTCCAAGAACATGTAAACAGCAAGATAGGAGATTATCAACAGGGATTTAGACCAGGAAGATCTACAGTAGATGCGATGTTTATAGTAACCCAAATAATGGAGAAATGCTACGAACACGACATAACGATAGAGATGCTATTTGTGGACTTCAAGAAGGCGTTTGATCGAGTTAGAAGAGATCTCCTACTAAGAGAAATGGAAGAAATGAAGCTACCAGCAAAGCTTATAAGATTGGTCCAGATGACAATCGATGACACAACAGCGGTGGTTGTAACTAAGAAAGGAGTAACCGAAGAATTTACCGTGAACGCAGGAGTGAGACAAGGAGACACATTATCGGCAACCCTATTCAACATCATACTTGAAGGCATTATAAAAAGAGCTGAATGCAATGGAACAGTGATAAATAAGGAAGTCCTGGTGGTAGCATACGCCGATGACATAGTAATATTAGCAAGAACACGCAGAGCACTTATTGAAAAGTTTACAATACTGGATAGCGAAGCACAAAAAGGAAGTGAATGAGAAGAAGACAAAATACATGAAATACCACAGAGGAAGAAACGAACAAACCGAACCACTACAAATACGGGATATAGCTTTGAAGAGGTGAAAGCCTTCAAGTACATGGGCATGCAAATAAACAACAATAATGAAAGAGAAAAGATGATAAGAGACCGAATAGCAGCGTGGAATAGAGCCTTTTACGTAAACAAGAAGCTGCTAATGAGCAAACATATACGAAAAGAGACGAAAATAAGAATTTATAAAACCCTGATAAGACCCGTCGTGACGTACGGAATGGAAATAGTATGTATGACGAATAGCGAGGAACACCGGCTTCAAGTGTTTGAGAGGAAGATCATGATAAAGATCCTCGGTATAAAAAAGATAAACGACGGACAGTATAGAATAAGAACCAATAATGAAATAGAAATAGGTAATATTGTCCGACACGTCAAGGCTGGGAGGTTGGGCTGGCTGGGTCACGTGCTTAGGGGGGTGGGGGTAAAATTAATGGAATGTCGCAAATGTACTACCTTGATGGGGTTGTTTAACTTTTAGCAAAGAAATAAGAACTTGTAAAGATAGAACATGTTATAGAAATTTATAAATAATGGCTCATATTTCTCCCCAAAAAAGGTATCGCCATTTAGAGCCTTAGGGGTCGTCCATAAAGGTCTTCCACAATTTTTTCCGACTTTTCAAGCCCCCCTTGTCACGGTTGGTCACAATTTTTGGATTTTTCCGAATTCGAAAATCGACCTTTTAAACTAAAAATACCTCGTAATTAACTTTTTTTTAAATTTTTATGGCTAATAAAAATTTGGAATTAATAAACGAGCAAGAATTTAGATAAGCTTTAAATATTCCAACACAATTTTCTTAGAAAACCCAAAAATGGAATTTTTATGCGGATGTAACATTTATCCAAACCCCCCCCCCCCCCGGTCTCACTTGGTCACATTTTTTAAACCTCCCCCAAGGCGTGGACGACCTCTTAGTACGGAAAATAAGTGCCCTGATTGGTTAGAAAAACAGACAAAGTATACTTGTAACCAAGTTCATGCTTGTAACCAAGTTCATGCTTGTAACCAATCGGAACATTTACTTTTTACGTTAGGGCGCTAGATGGCGATACCTTTTAGGCTTCTATACAAAGCCTTATTTCGGGAAGAAATATATTGCGAACCCAAAATAATGAAACACGAATTCGAATATGCCTTAAAAAGTATGAAGCCCAGAAAAGCCACTGGACCCGATCAGATCCCCTTAGAAATATTAAAACTATTCCATGAAAATCTGTTGGATAACCTTCTGGATCTCTTTAACATAATATATGACACATGTATAATAATGGGGTAATGGAAACTGTCCTCCAAAATAACCTTTTTTTATTTTCTTAAATTTTGGTTTTTAAGTAGGGTTGTAAACTGCCATCGGACTGTATAATCACTACTTATACGTAAGTAGGAGATTATAACAATTAGAATTTAAGAACGGCTTATTAATAGACAGGGCCAGCTTAGACGGGAATACGTGTGATACATTATAAGGATATTATAGTTTAAATTAAACTACCTGTTGCGCGAAAAGGTAAATCGTCCGCTCACAGGTGCATCAGCGGGTCGAGCTTAGGTTAGTGTTAAAAGTTAGAAGCACCAGAAATGTCATGAATCTGGATGGCTCAACAAATACACCGTCCGCAAAGAAATTCTGCGTTCAGTCCTGAGCATGGTCCTGAGTTGTCAACGGTAATTACAATTTCTTGGTTTGATCCTGCATGTTCGTGCCCCCACTCCAGTTTCGAATTTTTTTTGTAAAAATGGTGTCAAACGTTAAAGCACCGTTTGAGCCTGAATGATCTTCCATTATTTTTGTTTGAGCTTCAAAGGTGGCGGAGTTATTCGCAAAAAACTTTTGGGGGGAGGCCGTAGACCCGCCCCCCAGTATCGAATTTTCGAGTGAATTTGGGGTCAAACATTAGATCATCGTTTAGTGCCTGAATTAGCCTCCATTATTTTCGTTTGAGTCTCTAGGTCGCGGAGTTATTCGCAAAAATTTACTGTGGGGGGGGGGGGGCTAAACATGATGCCCCTCCAGTATCAAATTTTTGGATGAATTTGGTGTCAAACATTAGAGCATCGTTTGAGCTTCCATTATTTTCGTATGAGTGTCAAAGGTGGCGGAGTTATTCGCGAAAAACTACTGGGGGGGAGGTAAATCGGCCGCTCAGAGGTGTATCAGCCGAGTCGAGCTTAGGTTAGTGTTAGAAAATGATTACTTTTTCGCAAGTTGAACGATAAAATTTGAAGCACCAGAAATGTCATGAATCTGGATGGCTCAACAAAAAAAAACCGTCCGCAAAGAAATTCTGCGTACAGTCCTGAGTTAAGAGTTGTCAACGGTAATTACAATTTTTTGCTTTGATTCTGTATGTCAGTGCCCCCCCCCCCCTTTTAGAATTGTCTATAAATGTGGTGTCAAACGTTAGAGCATCGTTTGAGCCTGACTGAGATTCCATTATTTTGGTTTGAGCTGCAAAGGTCGCGGAGTTATTCACAAGAAAACTTTTGTGGGGCCGTATACATAATGCCCCCCCCCCCCCGTATCGAATTTGGGGTCAAACGTTAGATAATCGTTTAGGGCCTGAATTATCTTTCATTATGTTTGTTTGAGTGTCAAGGTCGCGGAGTTATTAGCGAAAAACTACTGGGGGGGGGTCAATCGGCCGCTCAGAGGTGTATCAGCCGGGTTGAGCTTAGGTTAGTGTTAGGAAACGATTTTTTTTCGCAAGTTGAACGTTAAAAGTTAGAAGCACTAGAAATGTCAGGAATCTGGATGGCTCAACAAAAACACCGTCTGCAAAGAAATCCTGCGTACGATCCTGAGTTGTCAACGGTAATTACAATTTCTTGGTTTGATCCTGCATGTAAACTCCCCTGTGTTTAACAGCAGTGGATACTTTCAACTTTTATATTGTGTCATGGTTTGCTCATATAGGGGATGATTTTTGAGTCATTTATTCAAAGATTGCAACGCTCATGAGGTCTTTTCATTGGTTCAGACTACAATATTGTCAGTTGAATAGTTGTATCTGGGTTTTCCGTGATCCTTAAATGTAACTAACTGCTTTGCCTCAGTAAGATGAAAGATGCATCCGCTCCTAAACCCTGGAAAATAAGAATAAGTTGTGAAGGGATAAATATTTTGGTTATTGTTGTGTTCATCAATTAAAATAATAAATAACAAATTAAATCAATTATTTTTAGTTGTTCATGTGGGATTTTGAAGTGAAGTGGCGGTTCGCGGAAAAGTGCATGCGCGAATGGAAACGTTGGTGGGACAATTTTTGAAAATGGATAAGTGAGGACGTATTCAGTGGGTCTTCGTCCACGAAACAGGGACGACGTATTTGGAGGGTTGGCCGACGTCCACGGTGACGTTAAGACGTAATTTTGATTAGAGTTGGTTTTCGTCGATAAATAAGGACGACGTATTTTTCGAAAGTTGATTTAAATAATACTGGAATCATTCGTAAATTTAGTAGACTGCAAATATTTTATGGAAATTGATAAGTTAATAAATTCAAATTTACTTACCTTCGATTAATTGTATGGTCCAACGCAGAAAATCTATTTATTGGTTCTTTTGTTTGATTTGTTCGAGTCGAAATCAGAAGCTGTACCCAACCACGGTGATACCAACATTTCACGTGCGACCATTCCGAGAGAGAGAGAAAGAGTGCGAGAGAACATAAACACTCCGGTAAGAGTTTTTTTTGTGCGATGCATTTTTATCCGCGTATAGACGAATCATTTACTTTACTAGTTCGGTTGCGCATAAACATTTTGGGGGTTGTAATTATAATTTTTATTCCTGTACGATTTGATTTGTTAGAAATGAGAAAAGCCAATATTTGTCTTTAAATTTTTATTATGTTTAATAAATTACATTATTTTTCACTTAACAGCGTATGAGTTTGATTTCAATTTTTCGCAGTAATAGATCAAGGAAGAAAACAGATATAATTTTTGGTATTCACGTTTATCAAACAATCTTTATAAGAAAGATTTAAAGTAAGTTGACTTATGAGTGTTGCAATTGAATCCATGGATTCACCTTTGACCCTGAATGTCTCATCTGCTAGCTGGTGCATTTTTAATAAGTGTCATTGTAATTTTGTTAATAACAGTTTACAATTTTACAAGATTACATGGCAATTGATACCTAAGAAAGCAAGTCCTAGAAAATGTTCGGAATGTAGAATGTAGGAGGATCACTCAAGATCTTCTTAAAGATAATCCATAAGAGGCGGCGGCCCGTCGCTCTCCACATATCAGCCGCCACTGGAGTGAAAACCATTGAACGAGAGGAGAGAACAATACCGAAGATTAGATGGCCGAATGAAGTGGTGAAGGACATTGCAAAAATGAATGTCGAGGACTGGAAAGGGGGCTGCAAGAACAAAAGCGTATGTAAAGGAAGCGAAATCTCAAAGTGCGGAAATTCGAAATTCATTCAACTTTTAAATACACCGCTCAAATTCCCCTAGTGTCAATCGCTCGAACTTACAATGACGTCTTGCGCGTCAAGATTTTTATTCGAGTTTGTTGCAAATTGCTAATTCGTAAAGTTCAGTACAAATAATTCTGGATTGATTGTTTGCAAATTTCTTGTCAAGTACGAGACATAACCTTTCCTGTTCCTAGTTTTACATCCCAACAGTAAAAATGTTTACTGCAAGAATTTTAAGCCGCAACGTAGTGGATTGCGGTAATTTGTCAGTCAAGTCCACGACAAGGCGCAATTACAGACAACTTTCAAAATCCGTAAGTTTCTGCCGTGCAATGTTTACTTTTCCTTTTATCATGGAACGTAGTTTTAATTTACCGAATTTAGTATAATCTTCCCGTTTGATGAATTATAACAATTACAGAAAAATACTACCATTCCGGGAATGACCTTGCGTATAGCACGTGTTTCTCGACCTGTCACATTGATATAAATTAAAAGCCGGAATATTTGAAATAAAATTTCCGCTTGACGGAAGTTGTACGCGTAAATTCAGCTTGTTGAAAAGCGAATTCTATTCTACAACTTGACTAAAACCTTAATCCAGAATTTTATCTTGATTTCTTCTCTTTAGGTTACCCAACGATACAACTTAAATAATTACCATAATTTACAAATACGAAAAAAGTAAGTTTTGAAATATTACGACATTTTTGATTTTATAGAAAAGATTTTTAGAACTGATGGTGTTAAGGGTGCTGTAATTGGAATCGATTTGGGCACTACAAATTCCTGTGTTGCTGTTTTGGAAAGAGGCACACCTAAGGTTATCGAAAATGCCGAGGGATCCAGAACAACCCCTTCGATTGTGGCCTTTACTAAAGATGGTACCTCGGTGGGGATGCCAGCTAGACGACAAGCCATTATTAATTCAGCCAATACATTTTACGCCACGAAACGTTTAATAGGACGTAAATTTAGTGACGATGAAGTGAAGAAAGATATGTAAGTCGAGCTTTTTTATTAACAACAATTTGTATAAACAAGGTGAAACATTGTATGGATTTCTTCGATAGTTCTTGTACCATACAATGTAAATAAAGGTAGATTGTCCCAGAAAAAAGGTGACATCTTCAGTTATTATATTATTTAAGTAGAATTTTATGATGACCTTTAAAATTTTCCAAAAAGTATGATTTGGCAAGCCATTTGTTCGCATGGGTTAAAATCGTCACCTTTCATAACAGTGGGCTCTATAAATAGTGAAATTTATTTAAAAGAATGCCTGAAGAAATCTTTGTTCTGGCCTGATTTGGCTACCTGTTGTACCGGTAAAAAGTGTTCTGAATTTCATAATAAAAATTCTTTAAATATTTTACCGAAACATGCAAATCGTCCTGAACTTCGTCCAATTGAAATATTGGGTCTAAATTAAACAAAAACTTAAAAAAACAAAACGTACAGCCACGAACATTTGTATTTTCAAAAACGAATATAAGGAAGCTGCCGATTCAGTAAGGATTGCTAATGTAAAATTCCTTATGGAAGGAATTAAGGGAAAGGTTTGAAGGTTTTATGGGCCCATCGTAAAAATTTTGATTTTAATTTTTTTGCATGTTATCAATTATTGCAAATAAAAATATTATATTGAACAAAAATTAATCTGTTTTCATTTAATAGAGTGGTCCGTTTTTTCTGGGACAGGCTTTAATAGAAAAGAAATTTTAAAATATCAACTTAAATTTTTTTTTAAATGGCTTGATGTAATTCC
Source organism: Podabrus alpinus (assembly GCA_932274525.1). Taxonomy (NCBI): domain Eukaryota; kingdom Metazoa; phylum Arthropoda; class Insecta; order Coleoptera; family Cantharidae; genus Podabrus; species Podabrus alpinus. The sequence goes on along the minus strand of OW026453.1, from coordinate 67,414,819 downwards.
ATTTGGTTTTTAAATGAAACTCTATGGTCATTCCATCTCAAATCAACTGAAAAAAAATCTGATGTGGCCAGCACATGACTTCCCTATAAGGAATCATTCCTTCATCGTTCATCTAAAGATTCGCAGAAATATTATTTAAATTTAAAAAATAAAAATTCATCAATAAAATATTTATCGTAATATATTTAAGAAAAACCATTTCGTCCTTCAAGTAAAGTGCTACTTCCGGTTTAGGGATTTGCTCCAAAATCAAATGGTGCTTTCGTATACCGATTAAAGTGTTAAATATGAAATTTGGTTACTATATAACAATTCGTTCCTGAGATATTGAAGAAAAACTATTTCGTCCTTCAAGTAAAGTGCCATTTCCGGTTTAGGGATTTCCTCCAAAATCAAATGGTTCTTTCGTATATTGATTAAAGTGTTAAATATGAAATTTGGTTACTATATAACAAATTTGTTCCTGAGATATTGAAGAAAAACCATTTCGTCCTTCAAGTAAAGTGCTACTTCCGGTTTAGGGATTTCCTCCAAAATCACATGGTGCTTTAGTATACTGATTAAAGTGTTAAATATGAAATTTGGTTTCTAGATAACAATTCGTTCCTGAGATATTTAAGAAAAACCATTTCGTCCTTCAAGTGAAGTGCTACTTCCGGTTTAAGGATTTTCTCCAAAATCAAATGGTGCCTTTGTATACCGATTAAAGTGTTAAATATGAAATTTGGTTACTATATAACAATTCGTTCCAGAGATACAGAACTTACAGACATTTTGCGTTACATACATCCATACAGACAGACATACATACATACATACAGACATCATTGCGAAAGTAGTCAAAACGGATTCAGAAATGCTCAAAACGGATATTTCCGTTAAAATATCGACATCGAATTTTTTCATGATTACAATACTTCCTTATAGGGAAGTAAATAGGTAAAATTGACTCGACCCCCACCAAATTTGACGAAACTTGGTACATACCATCTTAGTAAGAAATAAAAAATGAAAATTTTAGGATTTGTCCGAAAAGGCATTTGTTTCCTTGTTTTGGTTCTTCAAAAAGTCGAAAAGTTAGTTTGTAGACTTGTAGAAAAACGACTGTAACTTCATCCAAAGTAGTCCAAATTTAAAAATAAAAAGTGTTCTGGAAAGGTAAATGAACGCTCTATTCAAATATTCAACCACATTTTATTTTTTCAACCCCTAACTGGATTAATTTTCTAATATTAACCCTATTTCAACCCCTACTTCTAAAAGGGTATTTTTATTTTGTTCATTTTTTCACTGTTGTTTTATACAATTGTACTGAGCATGAGTATAAAATTTGATCATGGGATGAGCATGGGTTCGGTTAGTAAACATAAATTTATTATAGCGAGAAACGGACAAAAATCAGTTTTTCGCCGATTTCACTAGGTTTTTTGTACTTTATGGCAAAATAGTTTAATATAAAATTAAAGCTAATTAAATGCTCTACAAAAAAACTTCTATACATATTTTTCGTCAGATTCGTATTCACATAGTAATAACCGTGCAAAGTAGAGCTAAGTTGGGCAACCACGGTTATATTTATTTAAAAAAAAATCGGGATCGATTTTCAATGAATTGTATAGAATTTCATCACAAATATTTATTATCTGAATGTAAGTTTACCACATCATCTATAATTTTGATAAAAAGTTTAGCATAATACAACACAGCAGTTAAACCAAAAATACACTATTTGATTTTTTTTGTGTACTTAATTTGTTTGTATGTTAAGGCCTAATAAATGTGACACTTTTCAGTTTATAGGTTTATACCCTCAAACGACATCTATGCTCAAACGTCAGGGTGTATAACTTTGGAACTAATGATATGAACATAGTGGGCTGATTTATTTTCAACAAACTTATTAATTTAGATTACTGGAACAAATATTTTTTGAATTCTGAGTTTTGCACCCCCTCCCCAAACGGGTCTCTTTTTTCTTCTAAAATTTAATATACATATTATTAGGATTAACATAGTCAACATGTGAACCAAATTCTATTTTGGGCCCACAATTGCAAAATACAGTCGAATCGCGAAATAGTGAATTAAATATGGCAAAGACCTTTCACTTTTTCGGGGTTGTTCACTATTTCGGTATTAAAAAATTTACAATAAAATCACATTTTGAAAATGAAAGCTTTATTTTCAAGAAAATTGATGGTTACCTACAAACATAATTACAATACGGGTAGGAAAAATGATGTTATTTTTTATTGTACCTACTTGTTTTTTATTTAATTTAATACTTAATATTTCAACTTCTTCTGCATTTTCTTCACTCCACTGAATAATATCATTTAAAGATGTCAATGCATGATTTATTGAAATAAGTTTATCATTAAAAGTATAAGCAACCATCTCATCCACGTCTTCCTTTTCTAATTCAGAATCGATCTGAATTTCGTTCCCTGTATAATATTCGTAAATTCTCAATCTTTGGGGGAAGTCCCTATAAATGATGTCATTCAAACTGCACGATTTAGTACGCAGTTCGCTGTATCGGGGTTACCGCTGTTCGTTATATAGGAGTCCCATATACACTCAATGTTAAAATTTTTGTGTTCACTATTTCCGGTAGTTCACTATATACGGTATTCACTATTTCGCGACTCGACTGTATTGAGAAAAAAATTTATATATAACTTATTTGATTTATGTAATTTTGAGTTTTGATCTCCAAAATTACTTGAGTAGAGGTGATGTAATAAAAACTTCAAGTGTCAAATAAAGAAAAAGTAGCGTTTATTTTATTTTGATGTTTATACTACAAGAGTTCACCTAAAACTAATTATTCTTATTAACTAATGCTAGTCGTTAAAAAGGATGTTAATATTATTTTACAGCGGTTATCAGCATTTTATAATGGAATTTTCCCGTGTAGCAGGTAATTGAACTTCTTGGTCTTTACAATTATACACTTTATACCGGAAATTAGTTACACTATTTAAATTTTAAGAGATTAAGCAATATTATTAACTTATAAAAAAATATTACAACTAAAGTAATATTAAAACTAAAACTAAGGGCGGGTTCCTTTATATAACATTTGATAAGTTACATGTACTTATTATTTGATAAGTTATATATATTTTTTTCTGAATCTGCAATTGTCAGCCCAAAATGAAATTTGGTGCACAGGTTGACTATATTAGTCCCAATAATATAATATATTAATTTTTAGGGGAAAAGAGACCCGTTTGGGAAGGGGTTGCAAAACGCATAATTAAAAAAAAAATATTCCAGCAATCTAAACTAATAAGTTTGTAAAAAATAAATCAGCCCATTATGTTCATTAGTTCCAAAGTTATACATCCTGATGTTTGAGGATATAACTGAAAAGTGTCACATTTATCTAGCCTTCATGCAAACAAATTAAGTTTACAAAAAAAACAAATAATGTATTTTTGGTTTAACTGCATTGTGGTATTATCTTAAAATTGTTATCAAACTTATAGATAGTGTGGTAAATTTATATTTAGAAAATAAATATGTATTTATGATGAAAATCTATACAAGTAGTAATTGAAAATCGATTCCGACCATTTTAAATAAATATAACCGTGGTTGCACAACTTAGCTCCACTTTGAACGGTTATTAGTTATTACTATTACTATGTGAATTCGAATCTGACGAAAAATATGTACTATAGAAGTTTTTTTGTAGAGAATTTAATTAGCTCTAATTTTATATTAAACTATTTTGCAATAAAGTACAAAAAAACTAGTGAAATCGGCGAAAAACTGATTTTTATCCGTTTCTCGGTATAATTAATTTATTTTTACTAACCGAACCCATGCTCATCCCATAATCAAATTTTATACGCATCCTCAGCACAATTGTACAAAAAAACAGTGAAAAAATGAACAAAATAAAAATACCCTTTTAGAAGTAGGGGTTGAATAGGGTTAATATTAGAAAATTAATCCAGTTAGGGGTTGAAAAAATAAAATGTGGTTAAATATTTAAATAGAGCGTTCATTTAGTGCCTTTCCAGAACATTTTTTATTTTTAAATTTCGACTACTTTGGATGAAGTTACAGTCGTTTTTCTACAAGTCTACACACTAACTTTTCGACTTTTTGAAGAACCAAAACAAGGAAACAAATGCCTTTTTGGAAAAATCCTTAAATTTGTATTTTTTATTTCTTACTAACATAAGATGTTGTGTACCTACTTTCGTCAAATTTGGTGGGGATCGAGTAAATTCTTCAGTTGATTTGAGATGGAATGACGCTAATATCAAATTTTCAGTTGCGGCTTGTGACTTGTTTCAATGGGAGGACACAGAAATGTAAATTGACCGATTTACTTTCAAAATTTACTTTTTTAGATTCCAAAAAAACTTAATCAATAACCCTTAGAATACATTTCAACATGAACAAAATGGGAGCGTTTTATAGAAGCCCCCGAAAATTCAGCCAACTTCTTGCATTACTATGAAAATATTATTACTTTTCATTTTCATGGCCATCCTGAGCACCCCCGATCAATGCAGCCTCCAATTTTTTAGAAATTTATATATACTGGAAGGTCAAAGTTGTGCGGCCTTACAGGCCGCACCGAAACCTTTAGTTTGGTAATTTAAAAAAAATGAGCCAATGAAAAGTGCATTAGGAACAGATAAATTTCGTGATAGGCAGCAATCTTAATGTTTAGGTTGGAGAAAACTATTGACCAATCAGATAAGTGCTTAGTCTTTCAAGCTATAGTAAGCAACCTGGTTAGATTGGTAATTAAATAAAACTAAAGCAATGAGAACTACAAACGATCCTTTCACACAGATTTATGGAACTCATTTTTATAACGCATCTCTCATTGGTTTATTTTGTAGTTATATATATATAAATCGGTTTAGAACGTCTTACGACGCTGTCCGATGCCTATTTTCCACTCGCTTCTGTCTTTCCAATCTTTTTATTTTGTAGTTACCAACCTAAAACAAAAGTATAAGAGGGGCCTTTAGGCCGCAAAACAATGACAATAGTGCACTACACCTTTTCCAGCATTAATTTAGAAATCGTCAATCGTAATTCAGTTTATTATGTAAACACTATACACAAGTAGTTGATTTTCTTATTTGCATATCGCGTTAAGCGAAATTGGAGTTTGGGAATCCCCGAATATTAATTTTGGTTTAACGCGATATTCGGAAAAAAATTCGGAAACGCGATGTTTTTGCTTAAACCCTTTAGTTTTGCATCAGAAAAAGCCACCAAGTTTTCGATATCAGGCTCGGATCAGAACAGAGGCAAATTTACCGAAGACAGTTCCAAAAATTGCGAAGGTGCGCCCTATTTCAAATTTTGTATCCAAAATAGTCTTAATTTGTGCCTCTTTAGTTTTCGAATTTTGGATCCAAAATAATCTCAATCGTTTGTCCCTCCTCTTTTATTTTCGTTTGTGCTTCTTTGGGTATGGACATATTTTAAAAAATGTTGGAAGGAACTGGCAAAATGCTAGCCACCTCATTTTGATTTTCGGATCCAAAATAATCTCAATCGTTTGTACCTCTTTTATTTTCACTTGCACCTTCTTAGTTTTCGAAATATTCAAGAAAATTATCTTGATGCGCATGTTGGATTAACGAGATTTTTCACTCGCTTGTTAATGGAAAATTTCATTATACGGTTGTTTAACGTTAATACTTATAACTTTCTTTTAACTAAATTATAACAGATAACAAATATTAAAAAGATGCAAAAATGTCCATTACAAAAAAAAGGTATATTATATCGTTCCTGGCTGATCTGTGTCGTGACATTCATGTTTTATGCAGTGGGCAATGCACTAATAATAATCACCGATATCATCTCAAATGATGACATACCTGTAAGGAGTTCCATACCGAATATCATCCAAATCGATTCAAGAATTCTGTTGTTCTCTTAACCCATTAATGACCACTGTACTGGCTGAAGTACACCATATTATTTCGTACGATTTTAGTTCAATCTATAGGACAATATTTTATGTTCAGTATTGTAAATATGTTCAGCAGTATATAATTCTTTCAAATTGTTGTGCAGGTTTCTACTTATTTTTAAATACTGCAAGTGGTGGTATTTTAAACAAGTGTGTGACGCTGGAAGCTCCTAAAGATGTTATCGAGAAATCCCCGTTTACGAATGCAGAAATCAACTTAGTAATCATTCCGCCAGATGTAGGTTATCTAACTGATGATGAGGAGTTTGAAGCAGATGACCTGGTTACTACACAACTGCCAAATGATGTTCCCAGGGAATTAGAAGTTGAGATAAACGAGTCAGAAAATGACGACAAATGGGAAGATGATGATCTCATTCCGTTGTCGAAATTGATGAAAAATCCAAACAAAAGGCAAAATATTGCGGAACCTAAATGGACCCATAAACCCATAAATATGGATATTAATGGTACTAAAGCTCGTCTACTAAATGTGAGAGAAGCGCTATCAGGACTGAATGCGGTTCAAATTTTTTGATGAGGAAGTTGTAGAACATATTGTAGATCAAACCAATCTTTATGCAAGAGCCGCTAATGACCCCATTTTCAACATTACGAAAGATGACATGAAGGTCTTTATTGGATTTCTTCTCTTCTCTGGTTATCACAGGCTTCCGCGTGGACGCCTTTATTGGAATTTGGATGAAGATATGGGTATTCCCTTTGTATCGAATGCTATCAGTCGAAATAAATTCACCAAAATAAAAAAATATATATATTTGGCTGACAACTCAAAACTTGACAAAAACGATAAATTATATTGAATTCGGCCGTTTATGGAGGTGATCAATAAAAAATTTCACCAATGGGAAATCTTTAACAAATACTTGTCCATAGATGAGGCGATAGTAAAGTATTATGGGCACCACTGAAAAGCCATTTCTGCGAGGCAAGCCCGTACGCTTCGGATACAAAAATTAGATGATGTGTAGTGCCAGTGGCTATTGCTACGCATTTGAAACATAATGTGGTGCCAAGCCTTCAGCTGTATAAGATCAACCAACAAATAAAAATGTTTTACTTCCACTGGGATCCAAAGTGGTTTTAGACTTACTGAAAGTTGTTGTTCATTTCAATTTCAACAAGCTTCTATCATAATCACTTGTCGACCGCATCAGATATGCTGCTCGAAATCGAATTATTCGATATTCGCATGTAAGCAACACTTGTTCGGGAAAGCACTTGTATGGGTGACCGACCCGATGGTTACAAAGAACTGCGGTCGGCCGTGTGGCGGTCCCCTGATTTGGTGACGAAGATCAAGTTAGGGTTACAAAAAATTCGCCCCCACCCTCATCGACTGTGCAACGCTTTATCGGACCTTCGTCGTATGCCAGACTGGACCTACACGATTGTGGCGGCCCGCGGGACTCATTGAGAAACCGGGGTCGTGACCGCTTGTTGGGGGTGTTATGGTGACGTAAGGCCGACCAAGCGGCTCAGCACAAGGCGCCTGACGTTGCAAAGTCTGGGGGCGAACGGGACACAATAAGCTTCTGTTTCAGTGCAGTGGTGTGGTCAGGTTGGCGTAAAACCCGATTTACGATAGATTATAATCACTTTATTCCGACTTATTAACTTTTTATTATATTTAATATTTGTTATCTTCTGTTTTACATCAACTGTAAAGTCCGCTGGGTAAAGTTAGAAATGATTTTCAAAATCTGCGACTTTGGATGCTTTCCACTTCTGAACTATCAAAGCTAAATAATAATAATTAATTGTTCCTATACAAATCTTGTATTCCTAACCGTTTTGGCAGCGTTTTAAATACAAAGTCGCGCAGTGAGTTTTTCCCGTTTTTTACATTTTCTCCAGATTCGAATTTCATATAATTTTTGATTACTTCATTTCCGCGTACGAATTTTTGAAATATCTCAAAAACGAAAGCGATACAAACGATTTAGACTATTTTTACAATTTTGGATACAAAATTTGAAATGGGATAGCTGGTGAAATGCACCTCGTTTTCTTATATCCAAAGTAGGTATAAGGTAAATTAAACTAAATAAATTGCAAGTCAAAGCTAAAAAGAACTCTAATTTCAGAGGTACAGCCTTGCAAAGAACCTCGTTTTTTTTTCGATTGTTGCTCATACAAAATAGTAACGTAGTTTTCAGATTTTGTGTAGACTTTTTTACCTGTCCATCTGACATAAAAATGGCATCTGACAAAAAAAACTATTTCCAAAACATGAAATAACAATAATGAAATTGTTTATTCAATTAGTAGGTTCACGTGATTGCCACAGTTGCGCGGAATGACAATTTTTACTTTATACTCTGAGCCAAAAAATGGGTGGTTATCATGGTTGTGCGGCTTATAGGCCGCACTGAAAGTTTTTTCGGCTGCCAACTAAAAATTAACGAATCAAAGTGCGTCAGGGAACAACAGAATTTAGATTTTTTACAGAAGATTATTGGATTTTCATTTCTGAATGTCTGGTATCAAGTCAATTTCGGTGTTTTAGTTTTGTTGTTCCTCAATATTATTCAGAATGAATTTTAAACTCTGCTATACATTTTTTCAAATAAGAATAGAAAATTGTTAAGATGATTGGCAATGTTATATTTTTATTCCCTTAGTTTTTCATTATTTTGCCGAAACCCTTGGTTTATTCGCGTTAAAAATTTATTGATTTATTATTCATTTAACTAGTATATAAATATTTTTCAAGTTTAATTTAATATTAATTTTGGAACAGTTTTCTATTGCACGTCGAAAAAAATAATTAAAGGTCACCAAATGGGGAAGAGCACTTATTGTCCAACCGCGATTTGCAATTTTACCTATACAGAGTCGATAAGTTGAAGGTTTATAATGCGTAATTAAAATATAAAATTTGCGGTAAATTGATAACCATTTAGAAAAAATCGAATTTGAAGTTCGCAAAAATTACACTTTCAGTGACGCGCAAGAGGAAAATTTGCGGAATCTCATCCATTCTATTGTCAGTATAGCAATTTTCGCACCGGCAGATGCAACACGTCTCTCTTACGAGTAACATGTACGTATGAAAGGTTACTGTTTTATCATTTATTTTTATTCGATTTTTGGGGGTAATACTTGTAAAAGGTAACTGCCGCATACCGCAACTATACTTTTAAATGCTATATCCAGGTTTTCTATGATCCCGATTTTTTGGATCCCGGTTGGGGTGGATTAATATTCCTCTAGTATGTTTAGCCCAAGTCACCATTGTCAAAACCGCCCGGAGGAGCCGGAGGGTAGGTTTTGACGGAATTCCCTTCGAATCAAATCCCGAAAAAAATGGATACCTAATTCGTAAAAATCTTTGGTTCTGAAAAGAACCGATTTTTTATCAATGCGACGATAACATGTACCTACGGTTACACCGGATAACGCTCGGCCATATGCTCCAACATGTTGAAGAGCACGGTTACCACGGGTTACCGTGTCGACTGCGAGTGGCGTACTGACACACCCCGAATCCGAATCATGTATTAAATTGCGGTGTACCTGGCTAAGCCATCATAACCTTCAAACTGACTGGTGCGCCACGCACCTTTATTGTTGTGAATACAGGGTTGGGTTTTGACACCCCCCCTGTACCCGAGATCCGCCGAAGATCAAAGTTGGATTTTACCCCCCCTTCGATGCTCGACGAAAATAGCTGATTTATTCTTGACAGGGAAATACACGCAGTCGCTGTCCGTAGTGCTTTCGAAGCAGGTTTGACTTCATCTACTAATCCCTAACATGGCTGGGTCATTTCGATGATTTAGAAAAGATGGAGGAAAAGTTGGCAAAGTTCGCGTATAAGTGGCAAAGTCAAGATTCCTTCGGCCGGGGATTTCGCGTCGGAGGAGTGTCGGTCGCTCCGAGGACGAAACCTCTCCGAATTCGTCATGTGACCTGGTCAGACTGTTTCCAACCAGAGGGGGGGTTTCCCCCCCTTTGGTGGAGCCCAAGCCTGCGTGCTCGAGTTACCCGGAAACGCCGGATTTATGAAGTTAATCAGAGATTAACAAGATAGCCCCCGTATGCATCCGCCCTACATTTCATCCCAACCACTCGCAAGGCGAGTCGTTAATCAAATACCCCCCAAGAGTCCACCCAAGTTGGGGTATGCAAAAACCGCCAATGACTGAAGGTCACTGGTCTAGTCTGGTATACCGCGCTTCAAGCACAATTTACGCCCTTGAAGCTGGTAAGGTAGACATACTGACACACCTCCCGCCGATGTGTTGTATTTATAATCTTTTTGGTGGGCGTGGCCTTAATTTTAGAGGTTAGCCAATAGGTTCTATAGGAGCGTTAATTTCGAAAAAAAAGTGCGTGTAGGGCCTTTTACCGTCAATTTCATTTTTTTGATATACTACTTAAACTTTCATCTTTCCGAATCTCAATAGGAAAATTTCAATTTTGCGGTTGGACGTTTCGTGCCGGCACCCGGGCTGCTTTCCTATGCCAAACTAAAGAATTAGTTTTGCACAACTAATTTTCAACTAAATTTCGGTTTCTGATGACCGGTCTATCCGTTAATCTTCATAAGTAGACGTGTTTCTACAAAAATACCTTCACAATTCACAATACTAATAATTGCTTAAGGTCGCAATATGAAGATTGTTTCTTATGTAGATTAGGCAAAGTCTTTTTTAAAATTTTAGTTTAACATTCACTCAATTTATATTATTAAATTTAATTTTTTCAAAAATTGGAATTTTAAACTTTTATTAAAGAAGTAAAATTGCATTGTGCTCCTCAAAAGTAGAAAAGTTAAAAACAAGTGTAGTTTATACGTTCATGTTGAGCAAATAATTAACTTTTAATCCAACCATTCAACAATAAATGAACTTGAAATTTATAAGTTTTTGATCCATAATATTTGGAACGGTATAAAGAAACTATTGAAGAAGTTCACACTATCGAGTTTACCTTGTATGCAAACAAAATCTTACATGTATTTTTATCTAACAGGAAAACACTTCCATTTAAAGTAGTGAAAGCAACTAACGGTGATGCCTGGCTTCAAGGCTCCGATGGTAAGGTTTACTCTCCCAGCCAAATTGGAGCTTTCGTCTTGGTCAAGATGAAAGAGACTGCCGACTCTTACTTGAACACCAAAGTTACAAACGCAGTTATCACGGTGCCAGCATACTTTAATGATTCCCAACGGCAGGCCACTAAAGATGCCGGTCAAATTGCCGGTTTGAATGTGTTGAGGGTTATCAATGAACCGACGGCAGCCGCTCTGGCTTACGGAATGGACAAGACCGAAAATAAAGTGTACATTTGAACAATTCTTTCATCCCATTGTTTCCTAATTTTTAATCAATTTCAGAATTGCAGTTTATGATTTAGGTGGTGGTACTTTTGATATTTCAATTTTGGAAATCCAAGACGGAGTGTTTGAAGTGAAATCGACCAACGGTGATACCATCCTCGGTGGAGAAGATTTTGACAATGTTTTAGTAAATTATTTGGTGTCTGAATTTAAAAAGGATACAGGTGTAGATATCAGTAAAGATTCTTCGGCAATGCAGCGTTTGAAAGAAGCTTCCGAAAAGGCTAAAATTGAGCTATCGACTGTACTCAATACCGATATCAACTTACCCTACTTATCTAGCGATGCCAACGGCCCGAAACATTTAAATTTGCAAATGAGTCGTTCTAAATTTGAAGGTTTGGTTGGTGATTTAATTAAAAGAACAATTCAACCGTGCCAGAAGGCGTTGAAAGATGCGGAAATAGCTAAATCTGATATTGGTGAAGTTATTTTAGTAGGAGGTATGACTCGAGTGCCCAAAGTGCAAAGCACAGTGCAGGATATTTTTGGTAAACGACCCAGCCGTGCGGTGAATCCCGACGAAGCTGTCGCAGTCGGTGCCGCTATTCAGGGCGGTGTGCTGGCTGGTGACGTCAAGGACGTTTTGTTGTTGGACGTTACACCCTTGTCGCTCGGTATTGAAACATTGGGTGGTGTATTCACTCGATTGATTGGTCGCAACACCACAATTCCCACAAGAAAGAGTCAAGTGTTTTCAACTGCTGCTGACGGTCAAACACAAGTCGAAATTAAAGTACATCAAGGTGAGCGAGAAATGGCGCTGGATAACAAACTTTTGGGTCAATTCACTTTGATTGGCCTTCCTCCTGCACCTCGTGGTATTCCACAAATTGAAGTCACTTTTGATATTGATGCTAACGGTATCGTCCACGTATCTGCTAAAGATAAGGGTACTGGAAAAGAACAACAAAGTAGGTGGTATTTATTTAGTGAATAAGGGGATGAATTAATAGCGGCGGTATTTTTAGTTGTGATTCAATCATCGGGCGGTCTTAGCAAGGATGAAATCGAAAATATGGTACGTAAAGCTGAACAATTTGCACAAGAAGATAAAGTCAAGAAGGAACGAATTGAAGCGGTGAATCAAGCTGAAGCAATTGTTTATGATACCGAAAGCAAAATGGAAGAATATAAGTCTCAATTGCCATCAGAAGAAGTAAGTTGTACGAATTCAAAACGACACATTTATATAACTTTTTGTTCTAGTATGATAAATTAAAAGGAGAAGCTACAAAGGTTAGAGAAATGCTCTCAAAGGGTGATAATGTTAATGCAGAAGAAATTCGTACTGCAACAACGGCTCTTCAACAACAATCATTGAAATTATTCGAAATGGCTTACAAGAAGGTTTGCGTTTTGTATTGTTGGTTGCTTAAATTAAAACAAATTTCTTTTATGTAGATGGCCGCAGAAAGAGAAACCAGTGGTGGATCCAGCAGTAGCACTACATCTGAACAAACCTCCGAGCAAAAAGAAGAGAAAAAGAATTAAGTTGTGATAGACTTTGTTGTTTTTGTTTTGATGGTTCGTTTACATTTTGTTGCGTATTAAACTTTATATATTGCATTTCATAGTTTGTATTATCTTTTGAAATGCCAACCTTAATTATTATTACTGGTTTGACATCACTATAGAATTTTTAGTCTCCATTTCTTTGATACAAGTGTGACTGAAGTATCTCGTTATTTGTTTGTTATGTGCAAATTTTAGTTTAAGAGAATTATATATGATGTCGTTATTCAATAGAATTAAAAAAATATTTTTAAATGGCTCTACACATTCATTATTGAGGCGCTCGCTATTAGTTGCCGAAATTGAATGTAACAATTAAAAATTTCCATATCTATTAATGGATAATACATTAATTTTGTTAAATATCTACTCATGTTTACGTAATAAATTTAGGTAAACATTTTTTATTGTTTTCATTTTATCAAAACTTCAGGATTTTGTTGTTGTGGCTTTAGCTTATTAGTCCGGCCACTATAGTGAGCCTCTCCAGTTGTTACACCAAAGGCAAGCAGTGGGTTGATGGGTATATCGTCAGGAGTGAACAATCCAATCCAATTTGAGGTATTTGTGTCACAGAACCAAGAGTTCAGGACATGTAGAGAAGCTTCTTCTTGACAATGACCAAATTTGTATGTGGAATCTGCCACTTTCCTCATGGCAAGTAGATGTTCATTTAAGAAAGGAAGTCCTATTAAGAAACCAACAATAACGCCCTGATTGGTTTCTTATTAAGAAATATTTATGTAAATTCTTAATGAAGAGATGTGATGTCCACCAAGTGTCTGTCAGACCACAGCTACTTGCTGACCTTAAGTTTGGCGTCATCATCATTCAGATTTCCATTCCAATATTGAACATAAGTCCCACTGATATAATCCTCATCACTAAGTTTGAGAATGGGAGACCTACAGTTTAACGTCTGTTTCGCGGAATGATTTCTTCAAACAGGGTGGCCACCCGTCTGGAAAACCGGGAAATGTCAGGGAATTGTTCTGACAGGGAAAAATCAGGGAAATGTCATGAAATTTTATCGTCTGTCAGGGAATTTTGATAAATTTGAATTACTCAAAAATTTTGTCCATAAAAATACGGAAATTTTTTTCATGATTTCAAATTATATAAAAAAATGTTTCCATGAATTTATAAGTAAAATTCCGTCTTTCAGTAATTTTGCATTGATATGTAAAAAGTATACTTTGGTTTTGTAAATTAAATTTACATAATATTATTATGTACTATAAATAATAGGAAAAATTTATAAACCTCTGTAAAGGTTTAACTTTGTTGTTCGTCTTAAGAAGTCGGTATTCAAAGAAAGCTTATTATCAGAAATGCTTCAATTTTGTTAACCCTGTTGAAATTTCTTTAAATAATGATTTGAAATTTTGTTACATTCCTATATTTGAAACTTTTAAAATGTTGTTTAAAAATGATTGTTTTTGTAATCAATATTTTTCTAACAAAAAAATTTCGCAGGACACTTTTTCAGGTATAACTGAGGCTCACGTTTTAAAAACAATTCCTTTTCTAAAAATAATCCCAATGCAATTCAAATTATTTTATTTTAAGATGCTTTCGGAATTTGCTACCCATTAGGTTAGGATCATTTAGAAAAAAAAACACAAAATTTTAGGTATTTGCATGACCATTGCTAATGTTCCACCATGGCAAAGATAAAAAATAGATGATATTCAATTGGTTGCATTAGTTTATAAAAAGATGTTACAAAATTTTGGGTTAGGGCACGTTAAGAGCCTCCCGGAAATTAAAAATTCCCTATACAGATTTAGAAAGCTGATGGTTTATAATATAATAGAATTTCAAAAAAATTGCGTAATATTCGTAAGTTACGAACGAAAGAAAAAATTTGCGAACGAATCACAGGTTTGGCCAAAAATCGAATTTGAACTTAGAAAATTTACCCATAAGAATACATGTAACTGGCGAGAGGAATCCCCCTACATTCTATTGTACCGGCAATAGAATGTAGGGGGATTCCCCTTGCGCAAGTAGGGAAAATTGCCAATTTTCGTTTTTTTAGATTCGTTTTTTGGGGTTCTATTGTTTGGGGAAAGTATAGGCAAGAACAAATAAATAACAAAGAACGAAGTGACGACGTAAATGGAGAAACATAAGAGAGAGCATAATAAGAACAGCGAAGATAACGTTGGGAAACGAAGAGAGAAGTAGGAAAAAAGAATGGTTTGATGAAGAATGCAGGGAAGAGATAGAATTGAAGAGAAGAGCAAGAATCAAATGGATGAAAACGCAGAACGATAACAGATAGGGAAGAGTACAAAGAAAAAGCAAGACATACAGTCAAACTATGCAAAAAAAAGAAAAGACAATGGATAGACAACGAAATGAAAGAGATTGAAGAAAACCACAGAAATCCAAGAGAGTTGTATAAAAAGATAAAAAACCAAGGGATAAAAGTACAAAGTGAAGTAAGAGAATTGAGAGATAAGATACGAAGAACATGAAATAAAAAATAGATGGAAAGAACACTTCGAAGAATTACTGAATATTGAGCCAAATACAGAAGAAAGAAGAGAAATCGAACATGAGATAACAGAAGAGGATGAGGAATTAGAAATGGAAAATGAACCAAACTACCAAGAATTCCTTGAGACCGTGGCAAAAATGAAAAATAACAAAGCACCAGGAACCGATAATATAAACACAGAACTGATAAAAAGCGGAAATGAAGATGTAATGAGAAAGATATATGACCTGATATTAAGGGTATGGAAAAGTGAGAAGATGCCAGAACAATGGAGAGAAGCGGGTCTGATTCCAGTATACAAGAAAGGAGACAACAGAGATTGCCCCATAATTACAAAGGAATATCGCTGCTTAATAATGCATATAAGATATTGACAAGATTGATACATGTAAGACTGCAGAACTATACGGAAAAAGAGATAGGAGACTACCAGCAAGGTTTCAGGTCCGGAAGATCAACGACCGATGCATTGTTCATAGTAACACAGATTATGGAAAAAGCACATGAGTACGACATAGACATTGAGGCATTATTTGTTGATTTCAGACAGGCTTTCGATCGAGTAAAAAGAAGTCAACTGAAGGAAGAAATGGAAAATTCCAAGAAAGCTGATACGTTTAGTACAGATGACCCTGAACAGAACGACTGCAATAGTGAGAACAAGAGTAAGCAAAACAGAAGAGTTTGAATTTAACAGTGGAGTGAGACAGGGGGACGCCCTGTCGTCCACCCTGTTTAACATTGTATTGGAAGGAATAATAAGAAGAGCAAACTGCAATGGAACAACAATGAATAACGAAGTGCAGATAGTAGCATATGCCGATGACGTCGTTATCATAGCAAGAACACATAGGGCACTAGTAGAAGCCTTCAAAAATATTGAACGAGAAGCCCGCAAAGCAGGATTATTAGTGAATGAAAATAAAACTAAAATCATGAAGTGCAACAGAAAAGAAAAGAGAACTAAAAGTGGCAAGAATCTTGGATTACGAATTTGAGGAAATCAGAAAATTTAAATACCTTGGAATACAGATAAACGACACTAATGAGAGAGGAGAAATAAGTAAAGATAGAATAATGATAGGAAATAGAGCTTATTACGGTAACCAGAACCTATTGAAAAACAAGAACTTAAGAAAGAACACAAAGATCAAGATTTATAAGACATTGATAAGACCTGTGGTAACATATGGAATTGAACTACTCTGCTTGACAAATGCGGAAGAAGAGAAACTTTGAGTATTTGAGAGAAAGGTATTGAGAAGGATCCTGGGCCCTGTGAAGGTGAATGAGGAGCAATACCGAAGAAGAACAAATAAAGAGCTAGCTAATGAAATACATGAAGCTGATATAGTCAAACATGTGAAAGCGTTGAGATTGGGATGGATGGGTCATGTGGAGAGGGCACATGAGGAGAGGGAAAAGATGGAGAGAGGACACGATTGAGGATCTGAGACAAATGACTGGAGAAATAGGATAGTGAACAGAAAGGTATGGAAAAGGGTCGTAGAGAATGCGAAGACTGATGAGGGGATGTGAAGGATGATGGAAGTGAGGAAAAGTATACGGAGACTAATCCCCCCCAAAAAAAAATTGGACTTGAAAACACCGAAAAATGTGGCGAGATTCCCCGGGAATGGAAAGCCAAAAGAAGAAGTGAATCGCTTGGGGGCCGCCTATACGAATCCGTTACCGCCTCCGCTGTCTCTGACTGTTATCTTTCCCGTTAGGACACGATATATTTGGTAGTGTTTTGATTTATGACCACAATTATTCATTTCGATGTCACGCCTAAACCAAAAGCGTGCCTACTCTAAATTTTGGTACGCAAGTAGTCAAAAGTATAATAAAGATATAATATATTTTTTTGAGAATTTTAAATTACCCTTTTTTGGGAGAGGCACTCAAAGTCAAAATTTGATCGGGGCCCCCATTTTGTGACCTTAATTATTTACATACCAGAACTTACTGAAAAGGCTTATTCAATATCTTTATTACATAAAAAAATCGTGTCTCTAAGTGGTAGGAGTCGGCCACTAGAAATAATTATAGAAGCTCTACAAGCCAAACGAACTGCAAAAGTAGTCATAAATCCTTGATAAACACGCTAGGATTGCATAAAAGTATATTATGTACCAAAGGACTTAAGTGCAATATTAATCTTGAGTGTGACTTCGTCTCAGGCAAAACTTCACACGAGGGATTAACAATTCACCTAAGTCCTCTGAGGTACCTACGTATATACATTTCTTTATGCGTTTCCGGGACTTAAACTGCAATTAATATTTATTTAATGCTTTAATTTCAACATAACCCTCTCAAAATAAATGTCACTTTGACGTTTCTTAACAATCATGTTGTATGCGGTCGTCATGGAAACAATGCATTTATTTTTACTTACAGCCCTTGGGATTTAAAGTTTAACTTAAATCATCGATAAAGGGGACTTAAAAGCAGTTTAAGTCCCGGGATCGCATAAAAGTTATTATATTAAAATTATAGTAAAAAGGGTAAATTGTTCTTTTAGTGAACCAACCAAGAACCAAGTTAATTTTATTGACGAATGACGAACTTAATATTTATGTTTTAATAGATTTAATTTTTTATGGGATATTTAATATTTACTATATAATTTCTTTTGTTGATTTTATCAACCACAACGAGCCGTAGCGAGGGTGAGGCGACTGAGGCGTTTGCCTCAGGCGCCATCGCAATGGGGGCGCTAAACCTTGACAAAACCCAATAAATAATAGTTTAAATTTGACCACGATTTTATTTGCAACATCCCCTAAAATTCCCTATCGACCTTTTTCGCAAGTGAGGATTTTAATCCTCTACAGTAGTTTTTTGTCTATAACTCGCTTACTTTTATTTTTAGAAAAAAATTATCATCAAATCAAAATTGAAGAGTACAAAATTCTCTTAAAACCTTCTATAAACTTTTACTATTATAAAACTATAAATTCAGAGAAAACAATTAAAAAGGGTTTTGAATAATTCTTAATCTGAATAAAACTTGCATACTATTTAAACTTCACCATCGATGGTGAACAAAACGAAACTAGGTTTCAGGATTTACTTTAGATTTAAAGTAAATCCTGAAACCCTGTTTTGTAAGAAATTTTCTCCTCTTCTATTTAGGTCTAATGATAAGACAGGGGATCTTAGGAAAGCTGATTCCTTCCCCCTCGTTGTTCTTCATTTCCCATTAACTGACTGGGTAACCGCTAAAAATATCACGTTATGATCGCGACAGTTATTCAAATATATTTAAATTGAAAAGAAAACTTCCTACCGATAAAAATAATCTCCATATTCAGGGAGGGGGGGGGGGTATTTCGTTACGTTACCATGGAAACGGTGATTCTGACATACTATGCGTATTTTATATTAGATCTTCAGAAGTTCCCAATGATAATCGATATTACATGACCGGGAGGTATGGAATACCCCCCGATACACTTTCCATTATTCAGAACCATCAAAATTTTTTTTGCAAATTTCGTTTGTAATCCGGGAGGGGGGGGGGCATCAGGTGATATTTTTCATAACTATCCCAGTACCGTTCTTCTTAATACCGAGGGACGTAAAAGTGAGGCCCTGGCAGCTTAAATGAGTTCCTGATAAGCATCCATTTGTTTTCATTACTCTAAGCCGGCACCGCAGCAAGGGTGATCGCAATGGGGGCGCTAAACCTCGACAAACCCCAATAAATAATAGTTTAAAATTTTCAAAATGATAAGAATCCTTTGAGAGGGGGGGGCGCATATATTCAAATTTGCCTCAGGCGCCAGAAGAGCTTGCTACGGCGCTGGTAGTACGAGATATGGCTGGTATTTTGTCAATCATCAATTAGCCGAAACATTTCTCAGAATTCAATCACTTCCAACATTCAACGCGTTGAAAACTTAAATAAAAAATTAATGACCTCATAATTATACGACATACTCGCCCACGATCTGTGCGCGCAAAATCACCGTTCGTGCGTTGAAAACTACAATAAATTTTACGCGCAAGATTTTGTGCTTGTAAAGTTGCCTAACGTCTGTTAGTCACAACGAAATTATGTCAAGATTGTTTGCGCGCACGATGCTCAATGTGGACGGGTATGTTGAATAGTATGGGTTTTTACGATATGGAATGAAAATTTTCGCGCAAGAAATGAAACATATACGCGCACAGCATTCGTCTGCGCGCAAGGACGCAGCTTAAGAATACATGAATGTTATAGTAAAACTTGCCCCTTGCAACATTCGCACACCCTAAAAGTTATTTTTACGTAAATCGCCTGCGGCAGATCTATATTTATTATTTTGATGTTTTCAGCAGAAATTACCTATTAAATTCAATATTTTATAATTAAATAACCTAACCTACTAAATTCAGCTCTGAAAACAAATCTGCTTTATGAATTCATTGTGATTTAAGAAGTTGTGATTATGTTTCTATCCAATTAAAACTTGCTTTAAAAGATTTTTGATTCATAAATAATTTATTGTTAAATGATATGGTAATTGCTGAAACATTTTGAATTCAAACCGTATGCATAATATCCTTTGAATTTCGTTTTCCGCTTTCGTTATACAAACTGGATAAATGTTGAACTTAATTTGCTTTGTTATAGACCGTTTTCAAATTACGTGTTTCAAAATGAAATTATTTGAAATTAAAATGTAATTATCGTAAAACAATTTTATGCAATCCTAGCGTGTTTATCAAGGATTTATTCCTACTTCTGCAGTTCGTAATGACCTTCTTCAGTCCCGCGTGTTGTTTATTAGTAAATTTTCTCCCATGGAATCACTTGATCCCAAGGGATCACAGTATGACCTCATAATAATTATTGACTCAACAAAAGTCTACATGCTATATTTTATCTTACGTTAGAATTATTTATCGCTTCCTTCAAAGGAATGCGTTATCACATTGCAATGAGATATTCTTTCGACCACTGTTATCATTTGTAATGGGATACATTAATAGACAATTTTATAAATTGAATAATAAATTACAAAGTATTTTTGCATACACTGTTATCTTAAGTTAGTTATTCGGGTTGCATAAAATAGTATACACAACTCGTGGCTAAAGCGCCATTAAATCTCTGGTGCTAATTGGGATCCCTTGGTAGAGGGGTAATAGTTATGTTAAAGCTGCTTTTGACGAGAAAAGTTTGTTTTCAAATCTGGTTAAACTGGAAACTTTGGAACAAATTTTGGGAATTCCCCATAATTTATTAAGCGCAGTTGTAGACTTCAAAAAGTGCATCTGATGTTCTTCATTAAAAAGGTATATTCTTTAATATTGTTTATTTGATACTGATATGAATTACTTAAATAGTGAAAAAATGTACATTTACGTAAAAGTTTAATAACTCTCAAAGCAAAAACTGTTATAATAATATTATAATACACATTTAATTGTGATTAATTAAAATAGTATTTATTACAGAAGGTGATTTAGAAAGAACAACAATGGTTATAAGTATGTATATTTTAGTATAACTCAAGTCGCCTGTGTAGCCTGCCTGCATAACCAATTCTTTTTTAAGTCTAAAAATATTTTTCTGAGCTGACTTGGGCATCAAATTATTTAAAGCAGAAAAGATTTTCTTACTAAACCACCTTCTATAACGTACCTAACTACTTTAGCAATTTATTGGACGCCTTCAATAAAAGCCGAATCATCTAATGTATGCAACCAATTAAAAATCATCATGTTTCTTTCATATTTTGACAACGGTTTTCCACGTTCTCGTTCAACATCGCGAATCGTCAAAGGTAAATTTTTATTTGCCGATTGTTTAGCAATCGCTGCATTTGTATTATTAGGCGTAGGGGACTTTGGTATGGGCGTTGAACCAGGTACTGTTAGACGTGTCACCACCTCCTTACCAACGTTGCACTCTGCTGAAGAGTTTGTAACATTTGTCGATAAGGATACTTCCAATCTATCTAAATTAAATTCACTTTGGGATAATCTTTCTAGTGCTTTGTAAGTTGTTAACAATCTTCGTTTTATATAATTTTGACGCACCTAAAAATTAATCAAGATTTGATAACAAATACTAATCGGGAAAAAAGAGTTTTTTTTTACCTTTTTATTAACAGAACGTATAAAATCTACGGCGGTAAAAGTTGGTGGAGGAGGTGTATTGGCCGGAGGAACAGTTGTGCTTGAGTGCCCGCCATGTGGAGAAGGCAGTTGGGATGTCGAAACGACATCGCCCACGGCCACCCACGTCGAACAGGAACGCGATGTGTGATCAAGCCTAACATTTTCAAGCAAGAAACTTGATCTTTGTAAAGAATTGAGAGCTAATTCAGATACTGCACTTCGAGCACCTGGAGCAATTGGCAAATCTTCGGGAGAAGGTAATTGACTTATGTCACTTGTGCTAAAACTTTTTTGAAGTCCGACCGCCGAAGATAGAGCAGCGCAATTCCGAATGAGTTCTGTTTCTTCCTCGAACCATAATATTTCGGGAATATCGGCAGGCCTAAAATTTGTTGACCAAATTAATAATGCATGCCAATCACTTAGATAAAAGTAAACATACCGGTTGCATTGCCCCCTACTATCGGGATTAGGACTGTGTCCTCTTCCATCATTTTTGCTAAAACTAAAAAGTCGTCGACCTGTATGAATATCAGAGGCGACCGACGATACAGAAAACAACGACAAATCAGTTGTTACCGATTCATGCGAAGGCGAACGTAAAATTTTACATGCAACAGTTAACACTGGAGTTTGTGGAGTGAGTTGGTTTTCTGAAGCACTTTCCATTGATATTGTTGGTTGACACGCAAACAATACAATTAAGAATAATTGTATATCAAACATAAAACGTACCTAATAGGAAAGGTTTACATCTTTTCATTTGTACATCATACACCCGGGGTGAAAACGATCGATAATGACGTAGAATCTCACGTTGCGCCAAAACTAACGTCGCGACGCAATTATTTGAAAAGAACATCCCACTTAAATTGTACAAGTCCTACGATGTTTATTAATTATTTATTATTGACGATTCTTTTTTCATGCATGCTAAATAATCGATTTTTTAGTTTTCCAAATAATAAAATTTTTTTTTAATTGTGTCTTTGCTTAGTCAAATTGTCTGAGAACAAATGTATATTAGGTGTAGGCGTTTAATTTTGAGCAGTGGCGGTTCTTAGTATTTTGACAAGAAGGGCGCATTTGAAATAGTGCAACTGGAATAAAAGATTATTTTATCTAGGGATCGCCGATCGGGGGTTATTAAATTTAGGAAATCTTAGATGTGTAGTCCAGGCAACGAAGCCGAAAAATTGGCTCAAGCTTGCAAAAAAATCCGGGCAAACTGAATTTTGGCAGAGATGTACATTGGAGTGTTCTAATGAACTCCCCAAAAATCTCATAAAATCCCACGCCGGCGTCCCCCACAATCGGGGGTTTTAGCTCCCCCAACTCGATTTTTTGCCGATAACTCGCTTATTTATGCTTGTATGAAAAATTATGATCAGATCATAATTGAAGAGCATAAAATTCTCTATAAAATAGTTTTTCTTCATGTTTTTTTCATGGCACACTAATACTTAATATATTGACCGAAAACACGACCCACCCTTAAAATGGCACAATATTGATTCGTTGCAGGGAGAGAAATGTTTTCGGGCACGGAAAATGCTCTTAATAATAAATTAATTGAAATTGTGGCCAAGATTGGAAAATGAAGAGAAAAATACATTTTTTTAAAATTTGTTCAAGTTATAGTATCTTCTAAGTAACGAAACCGAAATTTTGGTTTGAGGTTACAGAAGGTCCGGGCAAGCTCAAATATGGCAAAGATGTATATTGAAGTGCTCTAATAAACCCCCAAAATGTCTCATAAAAATCTCAAGCCGGCGTTCCTCCAAATGAGGATTTTAGCCTCCTAAGTGGGTTTCTCGCCTATAGCTTACGTATTTTTACCGGACCCGGACAACTGGACGAGTCAAACTGGGCGACGTATAACTGGGCGACGGGTAAACTTGGCGACGTATAACTAGGCGACGGACAAGTGGGCGACGGGTAAACTGGGCGACGGTCAACTGGGCGACGATAAAACTTGGCGACGGTCAACTCGGCGACGGTTAACTGGGCGAAGGGAAAACTGGACGATGATGAACTTGGCGATATTCCGATAACTTTTGATAATGACAATAATCTGATAATTTTTTCCGCCGAGTTAAATTCAAACTTTTGTATTTTCGTTTTTGAGATTATTATACGGGCGTGAAGTTCGCACCGGCAGATGCAGCTCGTCTCTCGTACATGTAACATCGATTATTTATTGTTTTTACGCGATTTTTTGGGGGTGAAACGTAATAGTTTACTGCCCCATACCGCAACTATACTTTTTAATGCTATTTTGAGGTTCTCTCACATCCCGGTTTCATTTATCCCGGTTTCCTTGATGGGTGGCACCTTCTCGTATGTTTAGCCTAGTAACCAGAGTCAAAACCGCCCTGGAGGGGTGCAACGCGGAGCGGAGCGGAGCGGCGCCCCGTAAGGGTAGGTTTTGACGATGGATTACCCTCCTTATCGAATGCACACCCCAAAATTCGGAACATTGAGAAGATACATAAATATATCATATTTATGTCGCCTAGTTGACCGTTGCCGAGTTTTCCCGTCGCCCAGCTAAACGTCGCCGAGTTGACCGTCGCCAAGTTCTATCGTCGCCCAGTTGACCGTCGCCCAGTTTACTCGTCGCCCAGTTTACTCGTCGCCCAGTTTGCCCATCGCCCACTTGTCCGTCGCCCAGTTATACGTCGCCCAGTTTACCCGTCGCCCAGTTTGCCCATCGCCCACTTGTCCGTCGCCTAGTTATACGTCGCCAAGTTTACCCGTCGCCCAGTTACACGTCGCCCAGTTATATGTCGCCCAGTTTGACTCGCCCAGTTGTCCGGGTCCGGTAAGCGGTACTACAATACATACTGTAATAGAAAAGTAAAAATACGTGAGCTATAGGCGAAAAACCGCACCTAGGGGGCTAAAATCCTCATTTCGGGGAACGCCGGCTTGGGTTTTTTATGAGTCATTTTGGGGTTTATTAGAACACTTCAATATACATCTTCGCCAAATTTCAGATTGCCCGGACCTTCTGTAAGCTCAAACCAAAATTTCGGTTTCGTTACTTGGAAGATACTATAACTTGGGAAAATTTTGAAAAAATGTATTTTTCTCTTCATTTTCCAACCTTGGCCACAATTTCAATTAATTTATTATTAAAAGAATTTCCCGTTCCCGAAAACATTTCTCTCCCTGCAACGAATCAATATTCTGCCATTTTAAGAGTGGGTCGTGTTTTCGGTCAATAATTTAAGTTTTAGTGTGGCATAGAAAAATATAAAAAAAGACTATTTTATAGAGAATTTTATGCTCTTCAATTATGCTCTGATCATAATTTTTCATACAAGCATAAATAAGCGAGTTATCGGCAAAAAATCGTGTTGATTGTGGGGGACGCCGGCGTGGGATTTTATGGGACGTTTGAGAGGTTGATTAGTACACTCCAATGTACATCTCGGCCAAAATTCAGCTTGCCCGGATTGTTTGCGAACTAAAAACCTTCCTTGTCTGGACTAATGTACAGGTAATATAGAATAATCCTAATATTCCCACTATATTCCTAATATAGAAACCTTCCACAAGGAGAATTATTATTATTAATTAAGTTTAGTTCGATGGTGGTTATTTTATATGCTTCAAAGTTGGCGATCATCCCATCCAGCGCAACTCTACATTGAGTCATATAATCTATATCTATTATCTACCAGTCCATTCCCTAATCAGGTACATTGCGCCACCCCCTCATCGCGAATATTTTAATAAAATTAGAGTAAAACGTTTGAATTTCCATTAAATCGTTTGAACCACACGCATCGCGAAGTTACTCGCAAAAACTTTTGATGTCTACCTTACCTGTCTACAGGCTGTCGTTTCTACAGCCCCCAACATCACGACTTTTTTAAAAATAAAACTGATGTCAATCGTTTGAGTTTCAATGAGTTTCTATTCCCGTCGTTTGAGCTTCAAAGGTTTTTAGTAAAAATTCAATTCTTTAAAACAATTTTTAAACAAGATTATTTAAATAAATACCTAGCAACTTTAGAAAGATGATATGCTGAAAAATATGTTCCTCAACTTGGATTAGAATCCAGGCGCATTAGTAGTGAATACGCGCGCTCAAACAACTGTGCTGCCGAGGTGATTAGTTTATGTAGCGCGGAACTTCAATTTATCATGAATTAATTCTAGGACCGCTACATCACCTTCCCCCTAGCAACCATGTAGATTGTGAGTAGTAGCATTGGCTGATAACTGCAACCCTGTCGGTTGTTAGCAGTAGCCGTCGGTGGCTGTTGTCATGTCTTAGTTAGCCGTTGTGAGAAAAGGAAGGAATTAAGCGTGATATTCCCTAGAAGTTA
Source organism: Podabrus alpinus (assembly GCA_932274525.1). Lineage (NCBI taxonomy): Eukaryota > Metazoa > Arthropoda > Insecta > Coleoptera > Cantharidae > Podabrus > Podabrus alpinus. The sequence goes on along the minus strand of OW026453.1, from coordinate 67,389,011 downwards.
GATTTTTTAGAACAGGAGTGTTCAATGTTATATCGGGGTCACCAATGTAGCAAGATGTTCCTCAACTTGGATTCGAACCCAGCCGTATTAGCTGTGAATACGTGCGCTCAAACAACTGCACTGCCGAACTTCTATTTATCTGAACTAATTCTAGGTCCGCTACAAGATCAATCAGTCTTACTTCGTTTTTCTTGAAAACGCTAGAGAGCAGTGCGACAGAAAAATCCGTGACATGGTTCTGATTAATAGACCGCTGCAGGGAGATCGACCGAATCGGCGCTTTACAAGGTAATGGAACGTATAGAAAGGTTGTTGGGTCACCTTGAGTCCACCCTCATGTTCATTGACATAGAGTACAGCTCCACGGTGTTCCCACGACCATTGCGAGATGGATCAGTTTTATACTGAAGTGGAGAAACGTGGAGATTGGTGTATGAGACAGTACCATTAAGGGAGTGGTCACTAAAAACTGCCCACAAGGGAAGGTATTCTCCTCACTACTGTGGGTTATGGTAATGGGCAGCTTTCTCAAACTCTTAAACGACATGGGTTATTATCACATCACAGAATACGCAGATAACATCGTCATTCGGCTTACTGGGAAATTTGAGAGCATCCTCTTTACCCTAATGCAGGATGCCCTCAAAATATTACAGGAATAGAGTGTGGGACACCGTCTCTCGGTTAACCCGGGAAAGACAGAGCTAGTTCTATTCACCAGAAACAGAAAACTAACGGCCATGATTTTGACTATTTTTTTTACCGGCGAGTGTCAAAATTAGGACACAACTCAGAAGCAAAACATATCATTTATATAAGTACCAGTTTTGATTGTTTACTAAGCAAATCATGGCATTGTTCTGGGATTTGTTGTCATAAATTGTGTAACATATTATTTTAGAAGGGCCACCCTAATTTGTATGGGTACAATAGATAAGATTGTAAAGTGTACATGTGTCATTTAATTTGTCTAATTAATAAATGTTGTTATTTTGAACATCCAATGTTTTCGTTTTTCCAGTTGAGGAAAAGGATTTGTTTACAGTGTCATTTTTCCCGCAACCGAGGTTTTAACCTCAATATTAAGCCGGGAAACTTAGAGCAATAAGGGGAGTTCTAGCGCTCATACCAGAAAGTCACGTTAATAAAAAATAATAGTGTCTGTTAAGAACAGAATTCTGTTTGGGCGTAATCGATCGAACGGTGGTGGCAGCATAATCAAGAAAAATGTTCTTAGTAGATCGATAAGTGTCTAATAAGTGGAATTTTGTTCGATCAGCAGATTTGTTTGTTTTTAAAGTAACTCCAACCGTTCCTAGGAAAAGTAGGTCCGAATGACAGTCGGTGGTTACCGGAACTTCACAAAAATCTGAACTGGGGAAAACACTTACGGGAGAAATTAGAGAAAGCGAGGATGGCCTTCTGGCAATGTCGTGAAGCGTTGGGACGATTATGGAGCCTTTCCCCCCAAGATCACCCTCTGACTCCACACTGCCGCTGTCAGATCCATGATCTGATCCTCGTTTGGTGACCCATAACTAAGCAGGTAACAATAGTGTCCTCCTTGCACCAGATCCAGAGATCGATTTGTCTGGTTGTAACCGGAATGATGAGAACAGGTCCCACCGCAGCGCTTGAGACCCTCCTCTGCTTCCCACCAGTTGATCTTCATAATGCAGGAGATGTCGGTTAGGGCTGCTCTTACGCTGCGGAGTTGGAAGAGTGACTGTCTTATGCAAATTTTGGAGGAATGTCCCAAGACAACACCTCTGATGCATCTTGAACCTGACGGTATCCACCCCAAATACATATTTGACAGGAAGTACAACGTCCTGCTAAACGCAAACGAAACGTACGACTACGACATATGTACATCTGTTCTCGGATGGATCCAAAAATAAGACTGGATCGGGGACAGGAATCTTCTCTACCGAACTCTTCAGGAGCAACTATAAAGGATAGAGGTATCCGGGACAAGAATATTCAGATGTTATCAGACATAGAGCGACCCTTGCAGGTCATAAAACTACCTCCGGTCTGCTGATGCTTGAATGCATTCAGACACTGAACGAAATATCCACTCGAAATGTCCTCTTTCTCTCTGTTGGGTCAAAAAACATCAAGGCAACGAGGCAATTTGTAGGCACTATAAAATATAATCCGCATACATTTTTGTCATACTGTGACATCTTCAGGCGATTATCGCATTTTGTTTGCGTTTTTTGTAAGATACATATAAAATTGTTAGATTTTGCATCAAAGCGAGTAACGGGAAATGCTAAAGACAGTATTGCTGAATGTTTTTAGCGGCGGGTGAATCACTGGATTTGAAAACGTACACTTGTAATTTTGCAAACAAGTATTTGAATTTCCCCCTACCATCTCCCTAAGCGCAAACCGAACTTCACGCCTAAGCGAGCGCACATAACCTCAAACGCAACCGCCGGGGCCCCCATCCGTAAGCTCGTGATCTAACTAAGACACCCTACGTTGTGTAATTAACCTAAAACCCGCTTGATTACAAAAATTACCCCAAGTTCGTTGGAAGCTCCTCATGTAGGTAAACGAATACCAAGTTTAATCAGATTCCCATCACTAAGAGGGTACATGTATCAAGTTTATTGTCATCAAACCCGACGCTATATTACGCAACGAGATTAATTTAAATTAATGGCATCACTGGCGCTAGGAGGACTACATGGCAGGCTCTTTCCGGTTATCTGATTAAAATAAATACATAACTTAAAAATATGCAGTAAATTACGTTACCGAATTTGGAAGTGACGAGATTACCCACCTAGCGTAGTCTTCCCGCTTCTTCGTAGCGTCGCTTGCTCCCACCATAAGGCTGGATTCACACGGCATTGTACTGCACGTTTTTTTGCAGTATACGTTTTAACGAATAGGTAGCGGCGCATACATAGTACATAGAACTGTTCAACAGTTCTATTCATTAAAACGTATACTGCAAAAAAACGTGCAGTACAATGCCGTGTGAACGGGGGGTAATTCGTCTTTCATTGGTCGTTCTTCGCTACGTTGTAACTGTATTTTTCCGCAGTGTTGTCATGCTCGTCATTCGCTGGCGCGAAATTTAAAGTAGATCTATATCATTACACACTATACTGCTATTAGGCAGTAGGTATTTAATAAAATACTGCCACGTACTGCCTAAGGCTGAATGCAGACAAAACGTTTTTTGCATAAAAAAGCTTCTTGTTTTATCTATAAACACATGATAAAACAAAACATTGCCAAACAAATGTTTTGTTTTGTCCGGGGGGTGAATCACTGGGTTTGAAAATGTACACTATACTGCTATAAATACTGCCTAAGGCTGCATCCAGATTGATAAAGCAAAAGTTTTAAGACAATCCTTTTGTTGCATTAAAAAGCTTTTTGTTTTATCATGAAACGTATTGCTGATCAAAGCAAAAAAGTTGTTTTCAGATCAAGCAAAACGTTTTAAGACAAAATAAAACACTGTGAGACAAAACAAAACATTTGTTTTTAGATAAAACAAAATGTTTTGTCTTAAAACGTTTTGCTTTATCAGTCCGCATGCAGCTTTATACTGGCGATACTGCCTGTACTGCTACTTAAGTGTACACTATACTGCCACAGTGATTCACCCCCCGGTTTTGTCTTAAAACGTTTTGCTTGATCTGAAAACAACTTTTTTGCTTTAATCAGTTTGTTTGCAGATCAAGAAAAACATTTCAAAATAAAACAAAACACTTTTAATTGAAACATTTTGTTGTAAGCCATTACTGCTTATACTGCATGCAGCCACATACTGCCAATACTGCTACTTAAGTGTACACTATACTGCCACAGTGATTCACCCCCCCGGTTTTTAGGTTACAATTCTGACAGTACAGGTCAGAACAGGTAATTTTTCAGAATAAAAAAACTGTAAAATTTTTGCCATTGTAATTTTAAAAATTTCCGCTATAATAATCCTCATTCGGCTTCTCGTTTCTTACAAAAATATCTAAATAAAATTGAAGGATGTAGAAGAAAATAATTTTTCATTATTAATTTAAGGGTGACGGTAAATTGCACGAACGACTGCAGGTAGCCGAAAAACAGCAGTAAATTGCACTCCGGGTAAACTGCACGAAATTTTGCAAACTGGCAAACTGCACTCCGAACATTTTCCAGGTAAAAATAAAATAAAAATATTTATTTTTATAATCATGAAATAGTAACGAGTTCGAGGGAGCGGCACCTCTTTGCGGCAGATCCACCTCTCTTTGTGGCAGATTTAACTTTACGCGGAGATTTGTTTTTTTAATTGGTTTTCTAAGGAAATATCAAAAACTAACACTAACCTAACGGCAGATCCACCTCTTTGCGGCAGATTTAACTTTACGCGGAAATTTGTTTGTTTTTAATTTGTTTTCTAAAGAAATATCAAAAACTAACACTAACCTAACGGCAGATCCACCTCTTCGCGGCAGATCCACCTCTTTGCGGCAGATTTAACTTTACGCGGAGATTTCTTTGTTTTTAATTGGTTTTCTAAAGAAATGTCAAAAACTAACACTAACCTAACGGCAGATCCACCTCTTTGCGGCAGATTTAACTTTACGCGGAAATTTGTTTGTTTTTAATTTGTTTTCTAAAGAAATATCAAAAACTAACACTAACCTAACGGCGGATCCACCTCTTCGCGGCAGATCCACCTCTTTGCGGCAGATTTAACTTTACGCTGAGATTTGTTTGTTTTTAATTTGTTTTCTAAAGAAATATCAAAAACTAACACTAACCTAACCACTAAAATCACAAACTCGACGTTGTATTTCTGATTTTAATAAAAAAATTTAATAAAAAAACCTGGCGACGGCCCTGTACTGATTATCTCACAAATCTACTCTAAAGCTGTGGTAGTTGTTTTTTGAGACACCCTGTATTGCTTGGAGTGCAGTTCGTGCAGTTTACCATTTTTATTTTTACCTGGAAAATGTTCGAAGTGCAGTTTACCAGTTTGCAAAATTTCGTGCAGTTTACCCGGAGTGCAGTTTACCATTATCAGGTGGTTTTGGAGTACGGTCTCGCTCGACGCGGCCCTCGTCTTGGCGTCGATGCCCCCAATCGACCTTCTCGCCTTGGCAAGAGGCAGAACATACGAAGGAGCAGAGGATGCCGGGAAGGAGATGGCCGATATTTGGCAGGCCAGATGGGAGATGGCAACTTGCGGCTTGTGGACCCGACGACTAATCCCCAACATCAAATGATGGATCGAAAGACGGCACGGACAAGTAAGCTTCCACCTCACACAAATGCTGTCAGGGCACGGCTGCTTTGCCCACTACCTACACAGATTCGGAAAGTTGGCAAGCCCCCGTTGCAGGTATTGCGAGGAAATCGACACCGCGAAACACTCCCTTTTCCACTGTTGGAGATGGGAACGCGAGAGGACAATGGTCTCCCTAGCACTGGGGTACACGATTACTCCCGAGGACCTAATCGAAGCAATGCTCGTCGACGAGACACAGTGGCAGCGGATAACTACCCTCGCCACCACCATATTAAGATATAATAAGGAGGCAGCCGAGAGAGCCGGGTAACAGGCAGCCGCCGCCGCTACTCTAACGGAGGAGGACACACAAACGGAGGACGACACACAAATGGAGGACTAACGATTCGACGCGAAACCCGGACAGGTAGAAGAGAGGCATGCGGAAGAGCACACGCCACACGCGAGTTCCATCGCATTGCCCCCTACCCGGCCGACAAACTATGACGACACTATCAAAGGAGAAGAACGTGGTCCGATTCTAGGACACATCATCCCGGAAGCAATGCCTGACGGCGGACACCCGGGAGGACAGGTAAGGAAAAAAATAAGGTGGTTTTGGAGTGCAGTTTACCTTACCCCTAATTTAACATCTTAAAAAAATATAATTCTACATAAACATGCTCCCTCCCGCCCGCCCTAGAATTTTGATATGTGACCGCCGCCACTGCTCCCACGCGCCACAGCAAACCGGCATGTTATTTGTAATTTCTTTGTTTCTCATATATAAATTTGAAATTGATCGTAATCCATTATAGATTAATAACAAATAACGAACACTCCATTAAATTAATGCTCTGCATTGATATTTTTTATTTAATTTAATCGTGGTTAACGTGGGTCGCGTCCTCGCTTGCGTAAATACTAACGCGCATGCGTACCGGCAGTCAAATATTTGTTTTACGTTTTATTTGTGTAAATAATAGTCGTTTGTTTCGTTTGTTTATTGTTAACGACAAACTCGATTCACATGTAAATTGCGTAATAATAATATTTTACAATTTTGTAAAAAACCAGTTGAAATGTCGGATTCAGTTACGTCGAGAGACAGCATCGTGAAAAACTTGTTAACATCCGATTCATCTTTCTTGAATTTTAAGTCCAAATTGGTGATTAATTTGTGAGGTTATGTTGTGCATATTAATTTTAAATTATTAATTTAGGTGTCTTCAAATAACAGTTATCCAGGATCACGAACTGATTCTTCAACGGTGCACTATATGATACCGCCGGTTCAAGCGAGACAAAGTTCAGTTGAAGATAAGCCGAAAGTTTTGTATTACAACCATTTCGGTAATATGTCGGAGCAAGATCAAGAAGTGGTCTCGATGGACCATAATTACGCAAGGCCTTATAATTGGACCCCCGAATCTTCGTACTTTAAACCTGCAAAAATGTTGTTCGTAGCACCACCAGTGACGAAACGAAAATCGAGTAATCCTCTTAATCCTTCACAAGAATATGAGAGCACTATCGACGTTGAAAGTGTACCTTCAGAACCTAGCGAATTGTATGATAAACCTAGAGCTGTGCATTTAATGGGCGAATGTGAACGACATGCTGCATTTGCACGTCTCGAGCAAGGGAACGATGATTGGGAGGATTCGATTTCCAAGTAAGTTGGCGAGAAGTCATTCAAAATTTTAAATTGTGTTTAGCCGAACATGTTGTAAGAATAAGTACATCAACTAATTTGAGTTTAATTTTAGAATAAATTGGACACCACTTCAAAATAAAATATTCAATGGGATGGTAAAAATTTTGAACAACTTACACTTAGCACAGTTGGCTTACACCACTACACACCACGAGCCAGTTTCCAGACGCCTTGCAATTGACAGAGCTGTCAAAAGAGTGAGACGTTTGTTTTGTTTTACTGCTTGGGATGGAAGAATGACACAATGGCTCCATCAGTTGCTTATCGATAATTTAAGTGTCCCCTACTTGGGTGCATATTTTGACATTTTACAGGTTAGTTAATTTAGTTGTTTGTGCGATGAAAATTGTAAATTGTAGTTTATTTCTTTTTAGACCTTGAAAGGCAAGGTTCCAACATTGGTTGAAAAAATCATGTACGGGCCAAACTCGCATAGCAGAATTGGTGTGACCAGCAATGAGAGCTTGTTCCATCTTTTAAAACGTCCATGGGATCCCTATGCGTCACATTTGGCTCAAAACAAACCCAGAAAATTGCCGGGCAATCCAATTTTAATTATCATACCTTTAGCACCAATTAATTCAAACATTAACAATTTTAAGAGGCAAAATAAATGGGCTACTTTATTTGCTAACCTAGCAACAGTTTTTGTCGTGCAGACTAATGTGGGTGAGTACTTTTTTTTTACTATGAGATTTGGCGTAACCAAAGATAGTCCAGATTACAATGGCAGATTTGTTTTCTTTCATGTTGACTATCACTCCACCTAAAATTAAGTTTATGTTATAATAAGTTTTCTCTTACGGGTAGAAGTGTATTTACAGTATATACACAACCAGGAGATCCAACAGCGATATACAGTTATTCACAAAAGTCTTCGGGCACTAGGATAAATTTCAATAAACCACTTATATTTTATTTATTTAAAAAAAGCAAATTTATGATTTTATTTAATAAAGTCATTCTTGTAGTTGACCAAAACACAAATTTTCCATTTAGTATAATATCTTCGTTGTGTATGCGAATTACATTATCTACTGGTACTTTTGTAATTCGAGTGTTGAAATCTCCTATGGCAAGATCTGGTGCACTCATTCCTATTACCGTCATGTTACCTTTATCTATTTTGCATTTTAATGTAATTCTCTCCTTTATGAGAGACTAAAGATTCCAATTGGGAGAGAAGCTGCTTGGAGATTTTAGGGGACTTTTGAGGCGTTCATTTAGATTCTCAAATTAGTCCGGACGTTATGGAACACAACCTTGCACTTTATGATAGAAGCATGAAATTTGGTACAAGTGTAGATGCAAACCTCCTTTCCAAAACAAGATGTGACGCCACGCCGACCCCCGCCCCCTTCAACCCCAGACGCAAAAACACCCCCCAAATTTTAGTTTATCCTATTTATTTCGTAAACCGTTCATCATACAATAACAATACATCAGAGCAAATAAATTGCTAATTAAATTTTAAACAAAAAAGGGCCTTCATCAGCGAAACAAAAAGGAAACTAAAAGGAAGTTGTGATCTAGAAAACTATACTATGATATACAGTGGAGTACCTCAAGAAGAAAGAGCTTGCGCGGGAGTAGCAATAGGTACTGTTTGATGAGAAATGGAAGAATAGAATCACCTCGTGCAAATGGATAAATGAAAGAATAATCTCAGCAAGGTGCAAAATAGAGAGAGGAAATATCGTCGGTGTTTTGTAGAAAGGGCGAATTAACCAAATGACAATTTTATAGGAGAAGCGTTGTTCACTTTTCACATTATTTTGTGAGTTACCTGTTAACAATTTAAAAGTTTTTATATAGTCATATTAAAGTTTAGGTGTATTACGAGGGCGGTCCCATAATTACCTGGCCTAACAAAGAAGACACCAAAATTTTGGAACAAAATATTGTTATTTCTCAACATAGTTTCCATTTAGCTCTATACACTTTTGCCAGCGATGTTCAAAAGCTTCGATACCCTTTTTATAGTAAGAACCGTCAAACTCTTCAAAATAAGCATCAACCGCATATTCGACCTCTTCATTATTGGCAAATCTTTTACCACCAAGCCATTTTTTTAAGTTTGGAAAGAGAAAATAATCCGAAGGGGCCAAATCTGGCGAATAGGGTGGGTGAGGAAGCAATTCGAACTTCAATTCATTGATTTTGGCCATCGCGATAAGGGATGTGTGAACAGGGGCTTTGTCGTGATGAAACAACACTTTCTTTTTCGCCAAATGTGGCCGCTTTTTCTTAATTTCATCACTCGAACGCTGCAACAAGTTCGCATAATACTCGCCGTTGATGGTTTTTCCTTTTTTAAGATAATCAGTGAAGATTATGCCACGCGAATCCCCAAAAACTGACGCCATGACCTTGCCAGCAGATGGAACGGTTTTTGCCTTCTTTGGAGCCGATTCTCCCTTTTGAGTCCATTGTTTTGACTGCTTCTTGGTCTCAGGTGTATAGTAATGAACCCATGTTTCATCCATAGTTATAAATCGACGCAAAAACTCGGATTTATTGCCCTGAAACATAGCCAAACAATCGGTTGAAACATCCTCACGACGCAGTTTTTGTTCCATTGTGAGCAAACGCGGCACCCATCTTGCACAGAGCTTGGTCATGTCCAAATTTTCGTTCAATATGCGATGTACAACACTTTTTGAAATCCCTGTTATATCTGCTATCTCGCGCACTTTCAATCGACGATCACCCAATACAATTTTGTGGACTTTTTTCACATTCTCTGGAGTGGTCACCTCATTTGGTCGACCATTGCGATGTTCGTCTTGGCAGCTCGTACGACCTCGTTTAAACTCTGCCACCCAAAATTTTATTGATGAAAATGAAGGTGCAGACTCCCCCAAAACAGGATCTAGCTCGTCTTTGATGTCGGTTGGACTGAGACCTTTTAAATGAAAGTATTGTATCACATAACGACAACCAATTTTTTCCATGTTTATAAATTCACTGAGAGCGTTCACTACTGATGACTGTCAATCAAAGACTAAACAACGTATCGCTGTCAAACTTCGAACTTAAGCTTTATAAGGTTGGTATTTTCGAAAAAAAATTTTGTTTTCAACCAATTAACGCCATCTATATGTTAGGCCAGGTACTTATGGGACTACCCTCGTACTTACCATAAAACATAAAAATAATATTTATATGGATAATCGCCCTTTATACATAACATTATTATAATAAACTGGACTCCTGCATTTTCGCTTTAATATTTAGTAAATAAAATGAAAAATCTCATTATGTAGACTGTGGACAATAATTATAATATGACAAAATGACGAGCTTATTGCTACATAAATAATCTTTTCAGGTTAACTAATTTTAACAATAAAAACAAACAATTTTAATGGAACCATTTATTGAAAATTACACGCCATTTAAAAAAAATGGCAAAAACAAAATATTTCTTCGCTATATTTCCTTACCAGTTGACTTTAGGACGAAAATGACTTCTATAAATCTTATAGAGAATAAAATTTACTACAACTTCTATCTAAGGTATTTTTCTCTAAGTCGAATAGTTGCTGAGCACCAGCACTGTTAAATTTTTGAATTTGTTACATTTGTTGTAACATCTGATGTTACATTTTTGAAAATTTCAAAAACGCTCGATTTTGGCCGGACTTTTTTTTATAATAGAGTAAATATTAATAGACTTGATCATATAATAGACTTTTTTAGAGAGAGTAACCAAAAATTATAAAAAAAAGTTAGAGCAAATTCAAGTGTTTTCGAAATTTTCTAAAATGTGCTCTATTTAACAGGGCTGGCGCTCAGCAACTATTAGACTTACAAGGGGAAATTAGGAATTTCAGTACCTAATTTGGTCCATTATAATTACACGTGTAGGGGATAACATGATTTCACTTACATGTAAGTGGTAAAGCACAATATGTAGCCAATTTCGAAAAAGTTTGTAAGCAAACTTTGAAGAAATTAAGAGTTATTCATAATATTTAATATATTATCACAATTTCAGTAATTAACATTCTGGATTCGTGCGTTAAGTGGCCGGCTCAAAACTCCGAGGTAGACGGTTCGAATCCCAATGAAATTTTTTTTTTCGAATGACGAATCCAGAAAAATTTTGCATTTCAAGCCTATTAAAAAAATAAAGTAGTGCTATAGTTTCTTTTAAGGCATTTATTATTATACTCGTATATTTACTATTTTTAAGGCATTGTATTTTGTAAGTTTGGTCTTTTAAGGATATTGAAAAGCAGTTCATTTTGTTTGTCAACTGACAAATATAACGCCTTATTTTTCAAATTTATACAAATTTTTAAGTAATTGTTCTCAGGCTTTTATTCAGTGCTATTCCCATCACCTTAGTTATAACCAATTGTTGGCAAATTGTTGGCAATTTGACGTATAAATGACATTTGACAGCTACGGGTTATTCAAGATGCACCTTAGTTAATGTCAATTATTGGCTAAATTACATTTTCACTACCAACTTTTAGTGAAATTCTTAAGTTATGTCAATTAACCTCGAAAATAGCCAATCTTGACAAATTTTGCGATTAAAAACAGCAAGTAAGTTCTTACTTATAAGTAAGAACTTGGCATTAGCCAATTGGCTGCAGGCAACACCTATACATCACTTGCTGGGATTGACATTAGATATAAAATCAAGTTTTAATCCGTAAAATTGTAAATTATCGCACTAATTATAATTTTTTAATTTAACTAAATTAAAATTTAATTTTTAATTAAATTAAAATTTAATTTTTGATTAAATTAAAATTTAATTTTTAATTAAACTAAAAAAATTTAAATTACAATAAAAAATTTTAATTGAATTAAAATTAAATAGAATGTAATAGGTAACTTCAAGTTGTAATTTTTTTATATCGTTGGTTGCTGTTGCAAACAGGGCATATGAAAGACAGTCAACAGTATTCTCACATTCCGAAAAGCATCAGAGTATAAAATTTTATATTTAGAAAAAGGTGAATTATTTATATAGGTTTGAACATTTTAGGTATTTGCAGCTTTACAGTTTATGGCACAAGGTTCATATCAAAAAGGTGTGGGGCAGGATTTTTTATAGGTACAGCATGTCGCAAAGTTCGGTGAGTCGATGTATCGCAGAGGTTATTACTCGATAAACATTATCGTGGAGCATTTGGGGTACATTATTCATTTACAGCATATTTTTTAATCCTTGACTTCATCTTCACTCCTGATATTTCACCATCGAGTGTGGGATATAGAGTAATTTATTTTCATGCTATTTTTAATTATAGAGGAAGAGAATAAACGACAATGAGCAAATAGGCGTTAGCGATGATGCTAACGGTCGCACTGTTAGAAATGCAGTTAACCAAAATCATTTTTGATTAATCGTTTATTGTATCAATCACTACATTAAATAAAATTTGTATTTTAGTTTTTCAATTTATTTAGCGCCTCTTTTACCATATTCATAGCATCAGCAATTTTTTGTAATAAATTGATAATAAATAAATTTTTTTCTTGAATTTCTTCAAATGTTGGGTCTAAAATTTTACGAAAAATGGAAGATAACAAATTATTATAAGAAACTTACTAAATAAATGTACTTACTCAGTAGAATTGATGTAATGTTTTATAACGTACGTGGGTAATCCTGTTGAGGTCTTTTTTTGGTAAATGCAAGCTCAATTATACTAGGGTTAATTTTGAATTAAATTTTGATAAGAAAAACACTTCTGTATTCTGTAATGACGCTGCAAGATGAAAGTTTAGTTATTATTCTAACCAAATTCTAACAGCTGTCAAATTAAAATTATGCGCAGATGCTAGTAACATTTCTTTAAATATGAACAAAATGTTGGTAACAAAATATTGAAATCGGAATTGACAACTTAGCCAATTGGCTAAGAACTTGGTAAATTACCAATGTGATGTGAATAGCACTGATTGTCCCAACAATATGGCAAGTCGGTAGCCTACCTCAAAGTAAGAAAAAAATATTTAAGAAAAAGGATGAAGAGCAATAAAATGTAACAGGGATTAGTACGGTTCATTTATGACCATACGATGTTTATTTTATATTTCCGGAGTTTTATACAAAACAAAAATAATTAATTTTTTTGAAGTTTTTTAAAAGGTTTTTTATTAGGTTAATTTATTAATAAATTCCACTCTTTCGCAATTACAATTAATACACATAAATTTTTAACTACGAGAAGAGTGCAATTTAGTAATTTAATTATTTTGTTATTCAAGAAACTATTGTACTAATTTATATTTTTAATTTTTCTGGATTCGTAATTCGAAAAAAAAAGAGTTTCATTGGGATTTGAACCGTCTACCTCGGAGTTATGAGCCGGCCACTTGACGCACAAATCCAAAATGTTTATTACTGAAATTGTGATATATTAAGTATTATATTTCAATTTTTGCTTACAAACTTTTTTCGAAATTGGCTACATATTGTGCTTTACCACTTACATATAAGTGAAATCATGTTATCCCCTACACGTGTAATAATAATGGACCAAATTGGGTACTGAAATTCCTAATTTCCCCTTGTTAGAGAAAAATACCTTAGATAAAAGTTGTAGTAAATTTTGTTCTCCATAAGATGTATAGCAGTCATTTACGGGCGGTCGCCGAGATCGCCAACTCAGAGTTTTTATTTTTATCCAAAAATCAGAACCCCCTGACCATTTTTAGGAAACTCTTCTTTTCATGATTTCGAGGATGTTAAAATATTTTAAGTGTTTTTAATTTTTTTAATGAGTTATAAATATGATAACAATATAGCTGAAATAAAAATTTGTTTAAAAATATTTTGCCGAAAAACATAATTTTCACTCCTTCATAAAAAATTTTTAAAAAATTAGTAAAAAAAATTTCAACATGTTAAAGTACGAACAATTATTACCTAACGAAATCCGTCGAAAAATCGCAGAAAACCGATTTTGAATTTTTATGATCAAAATGATCAAACACCAGCAGTGGCGTTAAGCTTACACCGGCAGACTAGCGAGCGGGAAACCGTGGTTCTATACCTAGTCACGCCGGATATACTGCTGTGATCTTCAAGCCCAATATAAATCTGTGGGCTATGGGGAAGGCAACGGGAAACCACCCCATTAAATTTCTTTCCCTAGTTGAGTCATCTTGACTTCGGTCAAGTTGATAACCAACGTTCGCTGAGCGGATACGGTACTTGAAGAAGAAGAAGGTGATCAAAATGTGCCCAAATTTCTTACACTAATATGCAATGGTGCAGTCTGCTTATCTTACATATTACCTAGTCGTGCCATAAGTTCTGATACTTGTTTGGAAGCCGATTTTAATGATTTTAAAATAAAAATCCTCTATATAAATTACTACATTTTATTCGGTACATTCTAAGGAATTCAATTTTGTACGATTTATTCGAAATGGTCACCTTTTGACTTCACAAGGGCCTTTAAACGTCGCGGGCAGTCATCCATTGTGGCACGCACTACTTTTATTGGTATAGATGTTCCAACCTTGATCAAATTCCGTTTTAAGAGCTCAATATTTTTATGGGGTACTTTGCAAGCTTGTTCCTCAAGAATAAACCATAATTTATAATCCAAAGGGTTCAAGTCAGGACTACCTGAAGGTCAGTCTTCCGCGGCAATAAACTCAGGTAAATTTGTTTGTAGTCATTCGTTGGGTCGTTTTCGCTTTATGCGCTGGTGCAGAATCTCGCTGAAACACCCTATGGTTTTCACGAAATAAGTTGTAATTTAGAGGGTTAACTATGAGCTGTAACATTTTTTGGTATTTTTTCCCCCGTTATTTTTCACGTTTTTTCCCCTTTTTCACAAAAAACAGCTGCGTTACTGCTTCATACGACACACCTCACCAAATCATTACTATTGTTGGATAATGGCCATTTTTCACCCCCGAAATTTTTTTAGGGGCTTCATTAGAGCTGTAAGCCTACACAGGATCGATTTTCATGTTGAATTTTTCTTCGACTGTGAAAATTTTTTCGTCAGTAAACAAAATATTTTTGTGATCTTCATACGCGTGCCGGTCCAGGAGTCGTTTTGTTCTTTCTTGTCTAATATTTTTTAGAGCAATTGTAAGACGATGTATTGTAATCCTACGATAAGCCCCAAGTTTTAAGTCATCTTTTAACACGCGAGAAATGGTTCTTTTGGAAATTTGAATTTCCTAGCCATAATGTTTTGTTTCCTCAAGGGATTTCTTCTCATTTTTTCGCGAACTGTTTTAATAACTCCAAGAATTCTTCGAGTTCGTGGTCGACCACTTTTTTTTCGGTTATCTACTCCAGAAGTTTCATTCTATCGATGGATAGTTAAAAAGAAAAAAATTTGTAATCCGTAATTTTTTTTAACAAATTTAAAATTGCACTAGTACTTTTATCATTGTTATGTATAGCAATTACAACAATACGATTACCGTTGACATCCGAATTCATGTTTACTATTTAAGACTTGAATTTCAACTTTCGCCCACTTATATACCTGCAAATGATCTTTCCAAAAATACCATTAGCAACCCCCATCCCTTAATCTTCATAGTAAAAATGAACGGTGCTTTGTTAGTATCAGAACTTATGGCACGACTAGGTATATTGAGACAATGCTGCATGGACAAAAGTCTTGTATAATCACTTTTACATCAGAAAAATGTAATGAGTCTAGAAAAAATTTGATGAAAGGGCGAATATCCCACATTGGTCTATTATACAAATCTCTTTTGGGATATTCGCCGTTATGACATCACGATTTTTGGTCTTTCCTGTGGAGATATAAACATGCCGTTTTTACATAACAATTCTAGTGCATTAAATATTATTTTTTCATTAAAATCTCATTTTCGTAAAAATTGCGTATTCGCCCTTTATACAAAACACCGACGATATAACGTTCATAAGTGTATACGCACCAGACGAAGGCAAAGAGGAACAAACCGAAACATTTTATAATATGCTCCAGCAGGTATTGGATACTTGCCCAAAAAATGATTACATCATCATAGGAGGAGACCTAAATGCCCGAATCGGAAGATCAAAAATAGATAAAATAATCGGAACACATAATGAAGACATATTGCATGAAAACGGAAAAAAATGAAGAGATTTCGCATGTTTCAATAACACCAAAATAATGAACACCTTCTTCAGACACAAGCGGATACACAAATATACATGGGCGGCTAGAGGACAGACATCAACAATAGATTACTTTTTGAGTAACTATAAAACAGCAGAATTATTCAAGGATGTCCGAGTGTATCGTGAGGCGGACGTTGGGTCAGACCACTATTTACTGCAAGCATCGGTAAACCTAAAAACGAAATGGTTCAAAAAAAACCATAAACCGGACGAGGTACAAAACCTATTTAAAATCCATCTGCTCAACGAAGATTCAATAAGAAACCTTTACCAAAGAAAACTTGAGCAATTCAGCAAAAACACTCCAAAAAGTCAAGATATAGACGAAGAATGGTTAAACATTAAAAACATTCTGAAGAAAGCAGCTAATGAAGCCCTTGGACGTCGGAAAAAATCAACTAAAAAAATAATAAAAGTATGGAGTAAGGAACTGTGGAAGAAGCAATAAAAAAGAAAAAGGCTGCGTACATTCAATTATTATGTAATACAACACCAGAAAATAAAATTAAATATGACAAACTTAATAAAGAAACAAAGAAATTACACAAAAGCCTACAACAAAACCAGTGGGACGAATTTATTAGTAAAATAGAAAACGACGTACACGGGAGACAAAACATAGCCTATAAGATATTAAAACATTTAAACAGCAAGGAACGAGACAGTGCAGTGTTGAAAATCATAACAAATGAGGAGTGGCTAGAAAACTATAAAACACTTTGGAACAACGAAAAGGAAAAAAGAAGCAAAGACTCAGAAGAAGTATATAGGGAGGTAGATCCAATTGAGTATAATGAGTTTGACGACGTTCTTAGGAGAACTAAAAATAGAAAAGCAGTGGGGAGCGACAACGTTAATAGTGAGCTGATTAAATACGCGCCTGAACTGGTTAAACGGGTTAATATAACCTAAAACGTGAAGAAGAAGAAGACAAAAAAGGTTCTTAGGATATTTTTGATACGACTTACGGTTTCCATAGAATCATCACGTAAATTTGGGTCAAATATGGCGCGTACTGCAGAATCGCGGATTTTCTCCAAATTCCCCATGTTACGCCACTCATACACAAAAATTACTGAAATAGAAAATTAAGAACGGACAATTATCTATCGGTAGTGTTAATTGCTTGTTCGTCAAAATATTTTTCAAAAGTTTTTAAGCACTATTGTATAAAAATAAGCCGGACCGTAAAGAACAAAATTACTAGAAAACCTTGAACTTCATAATAGAAGCATAAAATTTGGCACAAGTGTAGATGCGAACCTCCTTTACAAAACAAGATATGATGCCACACCGGTCGCCGTCCCCCTCAGCCCCTAGACGCAAAAACACCCCCAAATTAGTTTATCCTGTTTATTTCTTAAACGGTTCATAATACGATAAAAATACATCAGAGCAAATAAATTCAGAATTAAATTTTAAACAAAAAAGGTCCTTGTGACTTTTTCATACGAGTTACAGTTTTCATAGAATCATCATGTAAATGAAAGTCAAATATGGCGCGCACTGCAGAACTCGCCAATTTTTCCCAAATATGTCGTGTTTCGCCACTTTTAATATAAAGAATTACTGAAATAGAAATAAGAAAGGACAATTATCCATCTGTAATGTTAATTGCTTGTTCGTCAAAATGTATTTTACATCCAAACTTAATTACTGCATGAAATAAATTAAAACATAAAATGTTTTTAAGGCGTATCTGGTTGGTTTGATTTCAAACCAACCAGATACGCCTTAAAAACATAATCAGCCGTATGCATAGTCGTACTTTAGTGGCTACTAGTTAGTAGCCACTAATAAAATGTAGGTTTCCATGGTTTTACCAAATAAATAATAGTAAACGTCAGAATTAGTAATTTACTAAAATGACAGTACTAACTTTTTAATTTAAAAAACCATGGAAACCTACATTTTATTAGTGGCTACTAACTAGTAGCCACTAAAGTACGACTATGCATACGGCTGTTATGTTTTAATTTATTTCATCATTTACTAGTTGTAAAACTTTTCATTCTTTGTTGATATTTGTTTATCAAATTCAACATAGATTTGATTATTAATTACTGCAATTCTGCCGATAAGTCGGAAATATAATATTCCTTATTTTATGCCACATAACAGCGGTTGTCTATTGCTTACAATGCAGCCGGCTTCACATCACGTCGAATTTTTCTTAATGTGTAACTCATTTCATCATCTGTGCCCTTTGCATACACATAGTAAATTTTAGAGAATGTGCTAAATTAATTAATATTGAACATAACCAACTGATGAGTAAATAATGTTTTAAGCGGTGATGATCTTATAGTGAGTAAGGAGTGATCATTTTACTAAGTGGATAACTTGAATTATCTGTAATAATTACAATTATCAGCCGATATTTGATCTAATAGGCATTCTGTATAAAAGAAATGTTTTTTTAACACACATCACCTTCAGTTATTAGTTTTGTCAAATATATAACGCCATGGCGCGCATTTAAATTGATACCCGGAAAGTTATCTTGCAAAATTTGTGTTCAGAAAAATTATCCCTAAGAAAACTTGCGAAAATTGTTAAATGCTTAAAGTTGGCGGTTTTCCAAATTATTGAAAAAGTTGAGGAGTATAATACACTTGATGATTTTCCTAAATCTCATCATGGACAAAGGTCTATAAATGGTGTAACAGAAGAAAACGTTTTGAAGCTGTTCCGTTTTGA
This sequence comes from Podabrus alpinus, assembly GCA_932274525.1. NCBI lineage: Eukaryota > Metazoa > Arthropoda > Insecta > Coleoptera > Cantharidae > Podabrus > Podabrus alpinus. Next base: position 67,370,216 of record OW026453.1, on the reverse strand, counting down.
ACATCGTTTTGAAATCCAAAAAATTCTTCTCAGTACAAAAAATTATCAAAAACGTGGCAGTTAATGTTGGTACGGTGCAAAATATTAAAAAAGACACAATATTAAAACTTATAAAACACAAAAAATATCTAAAAAGCCTGCGAAACAATGGCAAAGTTGAAAAAAATGGTCCACAAAATACTGAACTCCGTCCTATTGAGAGATACTGCGCTTTAATTAAAAAATATGTAAAAAAGAATACCTGAGAACCTGAAACTCTGAAAAAAATTTTCAGAGTTAAAACCATCTCCCATAGTATAACTTTAACTAACTACTTATAATCGGCATTAATATTAACAATTTACGGACGATAATTTGGTAACGATTTATTAAAATGTTGTGTCTTATTATACAATAGTGCTTAAAAACTTATGAAAAATACATTTTGACGAACAAGCAAATAACATTACAGATGGATAATTGTCCTTTCTTATTTCTATTTCAGTAATTTTTTATCTTAAAAGTGGCAAAACACGACATATTTGGGAAAAATTGGCGAGTTCTGCAGTGCGCGCCATATTTGACTTTCATTTACATGATGATTCTATGAAAACTGTAACTCGTATGAAAAAATCCTAAGGACCTTTTTTGTTTAGAATTCAATTCTGAATTTATTTGCTCTGATGTATTTTTATCGTATTATGAACCGTTTAAGAAATAAACAGGATAAACTAATTTGGGGGGTATTTTTGCGTCTAGGGGTTGAAGGGAGCGGCGACCGGCTTGGTGTCACATCTTATTTTGTAAAGGAGTTTCGCATCTACACTTGTGCCAAATTTTATGCTTCTATTATAAAGTTCAAGGTTCTCTAGTAATTTTGTTCTTTACGGTCCGGCTTATTTTTATACAATAGTGCTTAAAAACTTTTGAAAAATACATTTTGATGAACAAGCAATTAACACTACAGATAGATAATTGTCCGTTCTTAATTTTCTATTTCAGTAATTTTTGTGTACGAGTGGCGCAACATGGGGAATTTGGAGAAAATCCGCGAGTTCTGCAGTGCGCGCTATATTTGACCTAAATTTACGTGATGATTCTATGGAAACCGTAAGTCGTATCAAAAATATCCTAAGAACCTTTTTTGTTTAAAATTTAATTATAAATTTATTTGCTCTGATGTATTTTTATCGTATGATGAACGGCTTACGAAATAAATAGGATAAACTAAAATTTGGGGGGTGTTTTTGCGTCTAGGGGTTGAAGTTTCTTGTTTTGTAAAGGAGGTTTGCATCTACACTTGTACCAAATTTCATGCTTCTATCACAAAGTGCAAGGTTGTGTTCCATAACGTCCGGACTAATCTAGCAAATTTCAGCTTGTCCGGATTTTGTGCAAGCTAGAGCCATTTTTCAGCGTTGTTCTTTGTATTTTAGTGAAACATTCAAAAGTAAAAGATGGTTTTATTCCCCATAATTGTCTGTAGAATCTAACTGCCAAAGCAATTGAAACAAAATTTTTTAACGGCTTGAATCAAGTTTAAAATAATAAGCTTAAAATAATGGCAATTTTCAGCTTCAATAGTTCAAAAACAACTAGAAATTTATTTAATGAAAGTCGAAATTTTTTCACAAAGCACACTTTAACTGGACCTCGTGAAGTTAGCACAAGAAATCTTTTATCTATTTTCTATTTTGAGCAAGGCAGTGAAAAAATTGAGCTTGTACACGGTTTCTGGAAAATCGGGAATACCTGAAAATCGGGGAATTTATAAAACGTACAAATTAAAATTTGGGACAGGAAAATTCTTTGAAACTTACCAAATTAAAAAAATATAAAATCTACATTTTTGATTTATTCGAATTTATAAATAGTATTTTTTAATTTTGGGTTGAGGTTTTTCTATATTGTATATTTTCTTTAGTTTATTCGCTTTATTGATTCGTGGAATTTACAATGTTTCAAAAAGTTAGGGCAAATTTTCTATTGTAGTCGGAGAAAACTTCTAAAAGTCAGAGTATTTGTATTGAAAAATTCCGATGAGAGTTTTATTATCTAATTTGACTATCTCAACAATGAAAGTATTTTTTTGACTTTTGATAGCAACTTACATAAAACATTCAACTTGATACATGCTGGACAGATTTGCCATTCTTATCTAGCTACGACTTTTGCTTACATAAATGTTAATCTCTTGTTTATGCACTTTAGGCAGTTCTTTACATCGATCAAGTATGGTTAATATTGTCGATCAAATGCTAGCATCAACGAGAGCAAAAATACAAGAAGTTAAATCTGATTATCCTTCACGACCTATAGTATTGATAGGTTTGAATTCCGGTTCTGCTATAGCTTTGCAAGTCGCTCAAATTGAGAACGTCACATCTGTGGTTTGTTTGGGATTTTCATTATTGACTGCCGAAGGAAAACGTGGAGAGCCTGATGATAATTTATTAGAAATTCAATGTCCAGTGTTGTTTGTAATTGGACAATGTTCCAATACTGCTTTGTAAGTCGAATTATTTGTTTGTTGATTGTATTTTTTGATTTTAAAATTTTGTAGACAAGAAGATGTGGAAGATTTTAGAGAGAGAATGCGTGTCGAGAATAATTTAATTGTTGTTGGTTCTGCAGATGATTATTTGCGTGTCAATAAAAGGAAGAAATTGGAAGAAGGAATTACACAGAGCGCAGTGGATCGTATTATAGTGGTAAGTAGTTTTTAATAAATTTTTGCAGAATCTCAATTTTGAATTTCAGGAAAATGTTGGAGAATATCTCAGCGGTTTATTGCTGTCACCTTTTCCACCAAAAGTACGTCATTCACCTACAAATGTGGCTATCGACGCAACTACCGTAATGAAACGAGTGAAAGTGGAACGCAAGAGACAAAATTCAAATGGTAGTTCTTTAGATAGTGAACCACCTTCTCCTACACGTAAACTTACAAGACCAGGTAATATAGATTTTTTTTCGAAATGTCAATTTCTTCGAGTGTCGTACCAGAGTCCAGGCATAGGCGATCTTTCACCTATGTTGTGTTGCGCATTTGAAGATTTATCAAACACATAGGGCCAGTTGGATAACAGAAGATCATCCTCGAGTTAACCTAGGGATTTTTATGGTATAACCAATCAAACAGATCAAATAACTCTGATCCGAGGATGATCCTGTGTTATACAACTGGCCCTATGACCGTCTCAAAATTAATGTCTGTGTCTAAATAAAGTTTGCTTCTATTTTAGTAGGAAGACCACCAGGATCAAAAGCAAAAATCAAATTTGAACCGAAATGGTCCGCACAAGTCGCTCAAGGTATCCCATCTTCTCCTTCACATAGTCCACCTCCTTCACCTTTACCTTCCAACACCACTTCATCACAATTACCTTCAAACACCACTTCATCACAATTACCTTCTTCCTCTGACACTTCTTCTGATACATTACCAATCTCTAAAAGTTTGCCAGATTATGAATTAGCTAAAGGTATCGAAAGCATATCCGATAGTCCTTCAAAATTAAGTAGTCCTCAAAAAACTCCAAAACAGACAGGTAAAATTAATTATTTTGTACTGTGTGTATTTTACAGACAACTACATGCATATAATTTGCCAATCTTTGCTTAGTTAAGAAATTCTTATTTTTATACAGGGGTGGCCCGTTAATGGCAAATTTTTTCATAGTGAAATTTTGATAACTTAAGGGGATTACCTACTGTGAACAGTCGTTTTCAAGCTGATTTTTAGGAATTAAATTTGAAAAAACTGTTACAGCTATTAAGCTAAAATTTAGGATACTTATTTATTCACATTTAAACTAACACCTAAAATTTTTGTAAAGCTTTTTATTGAAAATTGTACAAGGTACAGATCGACGCGTAAATCATGTTTCGAAATGACGCGCCAATCGGGCGCATCGTTTCCTACCGATCCAGTTATCTGAAATAAATGAATTTTTTAAATTCTTGTTCTATATGAATGTGGCTCCAGTTGGAACCTCGAAAATTTAATTTAAACAAAAAATGACAAAATGGCGAGGATTTAAAAAACAACTTCGATTTTTACAACAAAATATTTACTTTTCACGGCCCGCAAAATGGTAATTTTAAATATATTTTGGATATTTTAGGTTCTGACTAGAGCCTGAAATGCTTAAAAAAAATCAAGTTAATCTGCCAAGTAGTTTGTTTGGAAAATGTGCGCCCGACTTGAGAAATGTAGTTTTGAGATAAATCGTTAAACTTTTTCGTGCTGTAATGAGGTTAAAAATGTAATCATGATTTAAAAAGTTTTAATAATGAACTCGATTACAGAAAATCCGTTATAATTCGGGTAATTTGATGAATTTTACTTTAATATTTTTTGGACACATTTGCAAGACCCCAAACTATAAAAATATGTAATAAAAAAAAATCGAAAAAATTTATCGGTCACAGTAGGTAACCCCCTTAAGGAGATAATTTAACGCAATTCCGAGGAATTTTTTATAATTTCACTAATAAAAATGCTATGAAAAAATTCGCCTCAAGTATACACTTTGTGCAGTGTAATTTTAAGTAGTAAAATATTATTTTAACAATGAAATGAATTATTTATAGCCAAAATGAATTTTATGGGTCTGAATCGTTCAGTTTTGACTTCAGGTAACACCCTATCAAGTCTCCTGCAAGGTGTCTCGCGACCAAATGTGTTTTCACCCAGACAAAATGCAGGAATAAAAGGTAAAATTTTTTTATCAAATATTCTTGAATTGCCCATTAAAAATGTGTCTTTTTAGTTTTGGAAAATTTAACGTTAAACACAAATACACCCGGAAGAATTGTAACAAATCCAGGTGGAAGAACCGTAGATTTGTCAAAAATAACAGTTTTAAATTCGATCAATTCGCAACGACAGGCGGGTATGGGAGGAATGATAGTTTTATCCGATAGGAAACTAAAGTCAGGAGCGACTGTTAAAGGAACCGGTAGCACTCCAATTTTACTTCCACTTTCAAATAAAAATAAAATGACGCAAATGACGGGATCTTCACAACGTAAGTGACTTATATTTTTACAAGATTGGTTGTATTACGGAAATTTTTAGGTGTTGCAAAGTATGTAACGGCAAAAAAACAATTAGTGGGGCGTAGACCACCCAATGTACCGCAGAAACCTACAATTATGACCTATTCGGCCAACTTAGCTCCACCTACAAATTTAACTTCTCAGGATATAATGGATTTGCCTATAATTTTTGCCGACGATAATCAAATGCTAACGGATAATTCTAAGCTACAACAATCCGATATAGTACAAATGCCCGAAATAGTACAACCAAAATTTAACATGTCAAATCCTGTGGGTAAGTATGTGTACGTTAACAAACCCTTTCAAATGGGAAATACTGGTTCTGTCGCATCAAAAAGACCTGCGTTATCAGTACCTGTGCGAACTAATTCGGAACCTATGAAATACACAAAAATAATTCTGTCACGATCTGCAAAAAAAATGGAGCCACAAACTACTACTGCAAATGTTCTTTCAACAATCGGTAGCCTGCCTAATGAAATATCAGTAAGGAAGGTGGAACAACCTTCTCCTGTTTGTGAAGATATTGACATTGAAAATACATTATTGGCAAGTACAATAGTGAAACCGGAATATATGAAGGCACAATTAGAAGATTCCAACAATCGAGACATATTTGATAAGGCTACAAATCTGATTCGAGTGGAAACTGGAAAAAGGGCTCGAAATGATGAATCACTTGATGATCCTGATTATGAACCAAGTAGAAGTTCTAAAGTTTTCAAAAAATCGGATGATTTTTAAAAATTGTTATTTATTGAGTTTAGGTTTAAGTTTCCAATTGATCTTTATTTAATGTTGTCAGTTGTCATTTATTCGAGAACATGCAATGTTCAAGCAACAAATAGGCATAGTTATTACAATAATTTATATTAAAATTTGATATTGTACATAAAATATATTGTAGAATTGTAAGTTAATTGTAAATAGTTCAAATTTGTAAAATTAAAAAGGATTTTTTTTATTTATGAAGGAGACATTTTTTTAGCCCTTTGAACATGTTACCAAAAATAAAATCGGATCTTTTGCCAGGTACAAAAATGGAGCCAGGATTTATTTTTGTGTTAAGGGGGAAGATAGAAACATAATATGTTTGGCATCTCTTTCCTCTACCTCTGTGCAACATTAATAGTAAAAAAACTGTTAATATATTACAGACATTGGCGTAAATACAACTTCTGCGTTATTGTCGACTTACGCATCCAAAGGGTTAATCGTATGCCATATCGGTCAGATATATTGCTGGCTTCCTCCAAGAACGCACAAGTCAGGTTTTTCAAAGTATAAGTAACAAAATAACAATACTAAATATCAAAAATCATTTTATTTTTCCCAATATTTTTGGAGTTTTGTAATAAACTAAAATTAGTCTTTTTCTCAAAGTTCTTTAATAAATGACGAGATGCGTTTCGTCAGTTTTGATAACATAATTGTCTTTAATTAATTATTTCGTTCGGATTATCACTTGGTAAATTCCACTCAATTATTTCTGAACTGGAACTTTTATTACTTGTAGGCGTTTTTTCATCACGTGCAAGTTGCATCTTTACTGCTTCTATGAGTAAGTTGCTACAAAGTGTCTGAGATGAAACTCATTTTCCATTTGCAGATGGATCTTCCGGAACAACAGCTTTCCATCATAACGTGCTTGATTTTCTATTGCTCTCCATTTATTGATTATGAGATTTGGATTTGAAATCGAACCAATGACACTTTCTTTCTTTGTTTATGAGTCGGTTTTCTAATGTGAGCAACTTTTTCATAACCTACTGCTCTCAGAATAATAGTTCTATCTTCAATCTAAAAATACGGACAATAAAACATAAGTCGGCATTCCAAACTTAGATTTACATAACGTGACCAGACGTACTGCTTAAAGCAGTACAGTACTTCTTTGAGATAGTCTGTATGGTCAAGAATTTTGTAATGTTTTAAAAGAAAATGATACATTATTAAAAAAAAATGCATTCAAATGAAAAATATTCGTCCAATGTACTGCTTTCGCGTTTAAAAAATCTGGTCACCTTAATTTACATCTACAGTGTCGGGAATATCTGTCAGGAAATCTTTCAACGTTAAAAAACCGAGTTCTACATGGGGAATTGGAATTCCTACCAATACTCAGTAATCTTCCAATTCAGAAATTGTTTTTACTTTTTTCGGATTCGAAACAAGAACACTAGAAATAAGTTTCCTTATTTGCTGTCACATTTCTAAAAAATAATTTACGATGATCGTTACAAATTGTAATGTAAATAAATGTAAAGTGAATTTAAGCACAGGTGAGGATTACCTAACCCTGGCAACTCCAAATAAATTGAAAATTTCCTATTGTAAAGAGGAAGGTTTAAATAGTGTAATGACATAATTTTAACAAGCGAACATATAATCAAAATTTTGAGAAAAATCAATTTGAAAAGTACGGAAAAGTAGCATAAATCATGCAGTAGACCCCGGTGATGCCACATTCATCGGCCGGCCGGCGCATTTTGTTGACGGTACGTGCACTGGGATATACTCTTACACTTAGAAAATTTCGCACCGGCAGATGCAGCTCGACGCTCCTACATGTAACATCGCTTATTTTTTGTTTTTACGCGATTTTTTGGGGGTGAAACGTAATAGTATACTGCCCCATACCGCAACTATACTTTTTAATGCTATTTCGAGGGTCTCTCACATCCCGGTTGCATTTATCCCGGTTTTCTTGATCGGTGGCGCTTCTCGTATGTTTAGCCTAGTAACCAGAGTAAAATCCGCCCTGGAGGGGTGCAAAGCGGAGCGGAGCGGAGCGGCGCCCCGTAAGGGTAGGATTTGACGATGGATTACCCTCCTTTTCGAATGCACACCCCTAAAATTGGAAGGCAAAAAAAAATTAATTTTTTCACTTTTTTGGCAATACACGAGTTATTTTCCATTTTTTTGATTATATTTATTACTAATATCTACTAATAACACCCCCCTCTATCCGAATTTCAAAGAAAAATTGAAATCGGAGCCAAAAAATTTTACGCATTTCCATCGAAGCACGGGCGAGTTGAAGCACGGGCGAGTTGTGTCACAGCGACCCGGTTCGGAGGCATATCGGGTTACATTCCCCGTACTTTTCAAATTGATTTTTCTCGAAATTTTGATTATATCTTCGCTTGTGCAAATTATGTCATTATACTATATAAGCCTTCCTCTTTGCAATAGGAAATTTTCAATTTTTTTGGGGTGACCAACAATAGGTAATCCTACCCGAAATTACTAATTACTTTTTTTGGGTGGATCTGGCACGGCCAGAATTGGGCGCATCAAAAAACCTACCCTACGGCCCTCCGGGCGGTTTTTCAATCGCGTACGCCGCTATGCGGCATAGCTAAACATACGAGAAGGCGCCATCCATCAAGAACACCGGGATGAAGGCAACCGGGATCTTACACCCCCAAAAAATCGCGTAAAAACAAAAAATAATCGATGTTACATGTAGGAGAGACGAGCTGCATCTGCCGGTACAAAATACTCTAAGTGTTAGGGTCATTCATATTGCACGGACCGACCACAGAATGAGCGACGTGCGGGAATCTCATTAATTTTACCACTGAATTACATGTAAATTAGCTTACTTCAAAATCGATTTACTCAAAATTTTGATTATATCTTCGCTTTTGAAAATTATGTCAGTATACTATATAAACCTTCCTCTTTGCAATAGGAAATTTTCAATTTATTTGGAGTGACCAACAATAGGTTACTCGAGCCAAATGTTTATTTATTCAAATAGAAATATAAAGAAATATTGCAATTCCATCATTTCAAACATTATTTCCCTAGACTACATAATAAGGTCTAGACCACATTCATTTATAACAAGCGATAAACCATTATGTAACAAGCACTTACGACTTATTGGTAAGTATATGTGATGTTATACTTACAGAAGGGGAGTCGATAAAATTAATTTATAATAATAATAATTATTTGATTTAGTGCATATGGATGTGGAAAGCTCCCTGTAATTTTTACTTACTTAGTGTACTTATTTTTATATTTTCAATTATTTAATGACGTAATGATCCTTTAGCCCTTATACCATAGTAGTTTCTAAAAATTTTCGAAGTGACAGATCTTTAGATCACAATGTAAACTAGATAATTAATCGGAATAGATGGAAAATGATTTACTAGGGATTCGGCACAATTGGCGATAGTTGTTTTGTTTTATCAACAAATTGAAATGGATTTGTTGTCTTAAGCCGGATTTATAGTTTGACGTACTGTAAGCGTAGACGCACTGCAAAAAGATCAACTATAGAATTTAGGTACTCCTATCTATAAATAGACGTAGACGCATGACATAACATAAGAGGTTACGCACTGTAACATAAAGAGTTGCCAACTTTCATCTTTTACAGTACGTTCCTTATGTCTGCTTACGTCCGACCAATCAAAAGAAAGAATTCTGTTTGTTTAATCTATGTGTATATTTGAATTTAAATTATTTTTTAATTTGAATTTAAATTATTTTTTAATTTGATTTTAAAATATTTTACATGTTTGTTTCTTTTTTTTTAATTCGATACACTTAATAAAATTATTTTTGATTTATTATTTTATTAATTATACATGCATAAAAAAATAATAATTAGTGTTTCTGCTCTTCTGTTACACTTTTCCAATGCTACTGCACACAACGGCACCAAGAAGCATACCTTCGTGTATTTACAAAGCAAAACAATAATAATTAATGCTGTTCACGATTTGTATAATTTGTAGTAATCTTGTATAATTTGTAGGTTATGTTGCATCGTTGAATGTCACTCCCTTTATATTTTATTATCACCTCTACGCATGCGCGGAAATTACGTTCCGTCGATTTATAAATTTGAAAATTTCTTACAGTCCGTTTCTTACGTATCCAGTGCGTCTACGCTTACAGTACGTCAAACTATAAATCCGGCTTTACATCATAGTATACATACATAATCAAAATGTGTGGAACTTGCTTCTTTAAAGTTTTCAACAACTCCGGAACAATCTTTACAATGCAACCACCGCCACCGTTTGCAGGTGTTACATTGAATAGATTATTCTAGAGTGTTGATTCCACACTTCAATCATAAATCACTCATTGCGTTAGAATTTAACAACATTTGTTGTAAGTCGATGCGAAACTTTTCAGGGTCGAAATTAAGTTCATTGGATTTGTTGACCAAGTCGTCTATATCTTGTACTTACTTCAGTTAACACCTTAATATAATATAGGATGAACACTCCACAATTACTTCCATCCGTTTGCTTGGGATAGTCAAAAATATTCTTAATGCGTAATTTCCTGAAATTAATTCTTTCATACTTATTACGTTCAATTCGGGAAATTACGTACTTTTGCACTATCTGGAGTATTGCTTCACTGTCGACGGTGTTATACAAGTGATACACCGCCTATTTTTTTGAATTTTTCTCATAAAGTTGCAAATCTACCCCCCAAGTCCCCTGAGTACGGGTCTGAAATTTTTTACACGTTGTAACAAAATATGTTCTATTTTGCTCCATAAATTTAAATTATTTAAATTTAAATTGATGCACTAAGCGCCACCTCTTATTTTGCCTTTGCAACGCACTTGATAGTACGGAAGACAGACGCGCGCCGGCGTAGATATGAGACTTTGGCTTTGATCGTTGACAAGTTAAGTCGATATTTTTTGATCGCGTGCATAATCGATAAATTTTAATCGATTCCTCGTTTTTTTTTGTTAATCGTGCGTGTTACCTAATTCACCGTCATTACGGATTTCATGAAATTAGTGTGCAACAATTTTTCAATTAGCCAGTTCAAGCCGTTTTGGGATATTATAATTTCCTTATCTCACCAACACATTTTGTCTTGTGCTGCGCAGGGTTACCAACCATTTTTATGGGTAGAAATCGCCTGGTTACAATTTTGACAACCGATCTTGTTTACCTTTTGGAAGTTGATTGTTATTATCAATCACAACTTTAATTATTTTGGATGATCGTAAAATTACTGGACGATCATATAGTTTTATTTGGATTGCCATTTCGTACCAGACCATCTACACAGCTGAGTGACGCCGTTCCATCTTCGCTGTTCCTGCCAAAACCTGTTGTGCCGAGATTTCACGTCGGTGATCCGCTTTCGAGGACCTCAGACTGCAGCCGTTGTTATTCAAAACCAATCACCGCCTATCCTCACAGGAAGTTGCTGTCGTATTACCATTTGTAATCTTATTTCGAGCTCGGGTAAGACATTTTATTTTTCCTTGTTTGGATTTTGGTGATATTGTGGTATTTTCAATTAAGTAAAATTTTGTATTGACTGGGCTACCATTCTGGTCATCCCGTATTGTTGACACCTTTGATGTGCCGTTATTAAATTTCATTTAAAGTGCATATAATTATTAGCACGTCACCACCACTTACGTTTGTAGTTGTTGATTCGATTTCATTAAACCTTGTTATTAAAGTATTGTTTTATTTTCGACGAAGCGTACCCTCATTATTTTCAGAACAGTACAGAGTGGAATTCACGACCATCGCTTCCAGCTATAACGAGCTAGTTTACACGAAGATCAGGGTAACCACGCAATATAAGTAGAAGGGGTTTTTATCCTTTCTGCGTGGTTTGTTTGCTTTTCTGGTACGTTCTCCCATTGGGAACGGGGAAGAAGGTAAACATATCAACGTATGTGGGTTAATATTCTTAATTTTATGGCTAAAGTCTGAAAGTGATACACCGCCAATTTTTCTCATAAAGTTGCAAATCTACCCCCCAAGTCCCCTGAGTACGGGTCTGAAATTTTTTCCACATATGTGGCTTAATATTCTTAATTTTATGGCTAAAGTGTGAAAGTGATACACCGTCACCTTTTTTAATTTTTATAGAAAAGTTACAAATCTACCCCCCCAAGTCCCCTGTATACGGGTCCGAAAATTTTATGGTCATTTTTATCATAAAGTTGCTAATGCACCCGCAATGTCCCTGTGAAGGGTACTAAATTTTTTTACACGGATGTAGGTTGATATTGTACAACTTTTAGCAATACTTAGAAACCACTACACCAAATTTGGTAAAGATTGGTCAAACGGTGTAGAATTGTATAGAAAACATACATACATACATACATACATTGAATTTTATATATATAGATATCGTTCGTTAATACGTTGATTCGTTGAAACGTTGATCCGTTGATCCGCACTCACGTTGGTCAAGCTAATACAGCGCTTGACCAAAGTTCGCGGCAAGATTCTAAAGTAGCCTATGTTTTTCGTAGCATTGTAAATAGCTTCTACACCAAATTTGGTAGAGATTGGTCAAACGGTGTAGAATTGTATAGAATACATACATACATATCCGTTAACAAGTTTTTAATCAAATCAACAAATTTCAACATATAACAAGAACCCAAACAATCAAACAATCTTTATGTAAACTACTATTCTACGCACTGATTATTAAAAGGTAGCTAACCTGTGATTTGTATCGTGCGCACTATTTTCTTTCTTCAAATATTCCACTTTCCAATCTCCAATCTCCAATCTGCTTCTCATATATCGGATAACTTGGTATCCGTATCTCCCCAACGTATCTATAAGACACGATCTCGATCACAACCTTCGTTGCCAACACCTTCTGTATCCCGCTATCTTGCGGAATCTTAAATTCTCCAAGGAATTAATCTTCTTGGGTAGTACCACCGTATAACGTTCACGAATATAATTTATTTCAGTATATTTTATTTGAATCTTACTTGAATTCGCGAGTTTATCTCGCAGTACAAAATACACGACCGTCACGCTTCGTGATCTCGATGGAACTTCGCGAATATAATTTATTTCAATTATCTTTAATTGAATTGCAATTATTCGCACAACTGCATATCGCAGTAACTGATATGCGACCGTCACGCTTCGTGATCTTGACCGAACTGTTATTTACTTTTTATGTAACGTTCGTTACTATATATTTTGTTTTTTCAAACCGGAGCTTCTTATATATCGGTTTGTTTGTACATGGCCGACGGTTCTCTGCACGTTTGATTAATTTCCACATGTTGTATATCCCGTTTACACACAACATATAATTCGGACAAACTTAAAATTAAATTCAAACGACACAACAAAACAAACACATGTAAACAAATGTGTTTGAACCTCCGGTCTCCAACTGTACTTCTCTCCTTGTTGGTACGACTCTATCCTTAACATGGATAGCGCGTATCACAACAAATGCCCCCTGCTAAGTTTACCCACAGTAGTGCGATGCAACTAACTTGGTAAATCTTCGCATTCATTCAACATCTTCATTCATTCTTCACACCCTTCTTCCATACATGACCCCCTTTCATACCATTCAATTGACCCTGACTTCCCTCTAACATCTTCATTCATTCTCTCTCTTGCTCCAATCACCACCTGTTCCTAACGCTTTTATTCTTTTGCATCGACTTAGGGTCCTCAAACTCAGCGATGTCTTATTCCCAACTGGACTGGCTTTAGCCAAGCCTCTTACGTTCTCCCTGTACTGTGCAGTCTTACCCTAACATACCCTCGGGCTATGTTGGTGCGTACACCTCCCTCTTAATGGACCTGCATATCCTGCAGTAGTCACTTACATTTTATCCCTTCCCTTCCCTTTTAGCGTCAGTGGTTTGTAAACATAATTTTGAGAATGCGCACGAGATTACCCGTGTAAAATTATTTTACTTCGATGTACGAGGTACTGTTAGTCAGTCAATTTATTCTTATGGTGAATCTTCTTCTTGCGGGTCCGCAACGTATGACTATAATAGGTTAAAATGAAATTTTCCCCGAATTTCTCCCCCCTGATCTCGTTCATCAAAATTATTCTTTGAATCTTTCCTAAATTTTAAAATTTCTAACTTGTGCCTAAATATAATCGTTATCGTTAACCACCTCATGGATCCTAAAAGGTCCTTCGTATGGCAACGATAACTTTGCACAGATGTTCTGCGCCCTGTTTGAGGTTCTCAAACTCTTAACGACTACCCTGTCCCCTATATTGAATGACAGTCGCTTTCAGATTCTTCTATTCATCCGTTCTTCATACTTCTTCGAACTTCGATGCGCGTTTTCTGAAACGATCAATGATCAACACAACGATCATTGTTAAAAATAAGTCGCATTGTCTTTTAATATGCGCTCGGGTTTGATTACGTCGTTTGCGAAATTTTCTCGGCAGTGAATGGTGGTAGCTTTATTCGCTATGTACAGCTCATTTGCCGCTATGCTTTTAAGAAGCCATTGATCCCTGATTTGACTGAATTCCGGACTCCCTTGACTCCTGTAAATATTTTCTACGAATAAACCCCGTGTCCCTGATTTAAATTTGTTTGCGCGTCTAAAATGTCCTTCAACTTCTTCTTACTATTTCATATAATCTTTCACACATATCTTCTGACACTCGCAGTGCATTAACTTGTCGAGTATCTACTGATACCTTAAATTATTATTGTAGCGCATAGCTTACAATAACACCCCTGTAGATTTTCTTGTAGATTCTTGAAGACTTCTTGTCGACTCTTATTCATCCCTCATCTTCCCTGCTGAAGGCATCCGCGATCAAATTATCTTTCTCATCATGAGAATTAACACGGAGTAATCCGTCTCAATCAAAAATCTATTTCCCTTAAACTATTTCAACTGGTTCAATGCGCACACAATTGCTAACATTTCCTTGAAACTATTGAAGATATCTTCATGTACCCGTCCTCAATTCCTACGTGTACCTTTTTCCAATGACGTTAAGAAACCTAACGTTTTTCAACACTCCGAGAAAACTTCGCAACGTATGTAAATTCCGTATTCGCGGCTCAATTTTAACCTCCTCCAATCTATCATTGTCGACTGAGATTCCTACTCGGTCAACCGTGAACCCTAAAAATTTTACTTGATTCAACATGAATTGATATTTTGATAAACTTAGTTTAAGCCCTGTTTGTTCCAACGTGCTTAATACCTCTTCCAACTGTCGTAAATGATCTTCCTCGTTGTCCGCAAATACCAACATGTCATCAACATAGTGGACAAGATAGTCTTCGTGCCTTTTGAGTACTTATCCAAATTACTCCTGTCTTATCGTTAATAGATTTAATTGCATTTTCTATCTCCGTTGACAGTGACATTTAATTTATTACATAATTTCAAACTTTTGCCTAAATCGGGTTGTTCATTTGACTTTTCCATTTTATTGACGGTTTGATTATTTTCCAATGTTTTACCGACAATGGAATTGTTAATGATTGATTTCAAAGGTTGGCCTAAAATTGGTTTGTTTATATTTGAATTCAAATGTGGATCTAAAATTGATTTGTTTATCCACATTCATTTTCTAATGTGAGCCTAAATATGACTCGTTTACTTGTGAATTCTAATGGGTACCTAAACTTGACCCATTTATTGAATTCTAACGCGTACCTAAACTTGACTCGTTTATTTATTTGTGAATTCTAACTTTGATCTAAAATTGATTATTTAGCCACACTTCTTCACACGCCTCTATGTACTCTTCCCGGGGTACATAGGTATTAACCCCCCTTCGCTTCCTTTCCGCTTATGAAAAGTACGACCCCGAACATACATGCACCGCAGCTCGCGTGTTAGCCGTCGGTCGGTTCGTGGTGTCGATCGCCATCCGATAGACATCCCTGTTGATGTCTTTTGGCGGTGCGTCTTTCTCCCGATCGCGTTGTCGCCAGCCTTTTCGATCCATCCCGCCGTAAACCTGGCCTGCCCCCATTCGCGGATGATCGTACCCCCCTGATGCTGGTCTGTTCCAACTAAATTGCTGGTCCCGCATCTTATTTGGTTGCGCGCGCCAGTCGCTTCCTTCTCGTAACACATACGGAACTGTCGCTGGTGGCGTTTTCTCCCCCTTAACCCCGATGCTTCTGTTGAACCACTTTATGAATCCGATGAACCCTTCCATCGTCTCCACCTTGGTCTCGCTCCCAATACGGGCGTTCACATCCTTCTCGGAATGCTCCCCGATTGCTCTGACCAACAGTACTTCCTCATATCGTGGCTCGACCTGTTGTGCTTGATTAATCAAACTTACTGCATAATTCTCCCGAGTGCCCCCATGTCCTCCTCGGTATTTACCCCCATTAACCTTTTCTTTTACCTTATTTTGGTCCATATCGCCCCAGTATTTTTTTAAGAAGAGTATCTTAAAATCCTCGAAATTTTTGATTTTCTCCTCTACCATACTAAACCAAATTTCTGTATCCCCCTTCATCGTGGCGCGGATAATATTCTTCTGCCGGACTTCGTCCCGAATGCGGATTAAATTATTTCCTAAATTTTTGATGAAAATTTTTGGATTAATTTTTCCGTCATTATAGAATTTTGGGTACTTGTCCATGTCGCCGTCCCGGTAACTATGACCTTTTAATTCTTCCACCAGGTCCCCCAACGATTTGTCATTTTGCGTACGGTTCATATTTTTTACCTCCTCTCGCATGGAGCCGATCGCATTCTCATTTGCCACAAACACGTCTGTTACCTTTGTCTCGATTTCCGTGATTTTCACATTCACCGTCTCGAATCTTTTATTCACCCCTTTCTCTAAACTAATAACCCCCTTCTCATTTTCCTGCCGGCATTCTTTGAACCTCTTATCCATCGTATTTACCACCTCGGTGATTTTTGTATCAACCTTAATGTTGATCCTTTCAATTTCCCCTTTCATCTCCTCAACACTGACATGCATACTTGTCAATTTGACCTCCTGCCTGTCAAATCGTTCCTTCATACTGGCGTTTCCAACCCCAATTTGTTCCCTCACTTCATTCATACTTGTGTTTATATCCCCAATTTCTTTCCTCAAACTTGCATTCATACTTGTGTTTATATCCCCAATTTCTTTCCTCAAACTTGCATTCATCTCCCCCATGCTTGCATTCAGACTGGTATTTATCTCATCCATCTTTGCATCCCTCTTATCCCCTTTTTCACTCTCTTCCTTCATACTGGCGTTTCCAACCCCAATTTGTTCCCTCACTTCATTCATACTTGCATTCATCATTCTCAACATTTCCATCACCGGGTTCACGTCGGGTACTGACACCGCCGGAACTTCTATTACGGTTGAAACCTCCGGTACATCTCCCGTGTCTCCCCTATCCCCGTCACTTTCATATCCAACATTTACACTCTCTTCGTCGCTTTCATTCCCCACATTTACTCGCCCCCTTGCATTTCTACTGCGCGTATTCATGTTTAATCTTTGTTGGATCTTAAGCTGTCGTATATTTCTGATTTGAATTCTTGCCCCTTATCGTTGAGGTGCCACTTTTATGTAGCGTCTGGTGCCTTGAAGACTGCACGAGTACGCACACAATCGGTTTATGACACCTACCTTAAATCGACTCTTACTTCTCAGGGTATTAATGCGTCGGGATCTGAATCAACCAACACTTCTTATACGAGCTTATTCTTGATTGAACGAATTCTGGATTCCAACAAAGATAAAACTACAGTTGGAATTCCGTTAACAAGTTTTTAATCAAATCAACAAATTTCAACATATAACAAGAACCCAAACAATCAAACAATCTTTATGTAAACTACTATTCTACGCACTGATTATTAAAAGGTAGCTAACCTGTGATTTGTATCGTGCGCACTATTTTCTTTCTTCAAATATTCCACTTTCCAATCTCCAATCTCCAATCTGCTTCTCATATATCGGATAACTTGGTATCCGTATCTCCCCAACGTATCTATAAGACACGATCTCGATCACAACCTTCGTTGCCAACACCTTCTGTATCCCGCTATCTTGCGGAATCTTAAATTCTCCAAGGAATTAATCTTCTTGGGTAGTACCACCGTATAACGTTCACGAATATAATTTATTTCAGTATATTTTATTTGAATCTTACTTGAATTCGCGAGTTTATCTCGCAGTACAAAATACACGACCGTCACGCTTCGTGATCTCGATGGAACTTCGCGAATATAATTTATTTCAATTATCTTTAATTGAATTGCAATTATTCGCACAACTGCATATCGCAGTAACTGATATGCGACCGTCACGCTTCGTGATCTTGACCGAACTGTTATTTACTTTTTATGTAACGTTCGTTACTATATATTTTGTTTTTTCAAACCGGAGCTTCTTATATATCGGTTTGTTTGTACATGGCCGACGGTTCTCTGCACGTTTGATTAATTTCCACATGTTGTATATCCCGTTTACACACAACATATAATTCGGACAAACTTAAAATTAAATTCAAACGACACAACAAAACAAACACATGTAAACAAATGTGTTTGAACCTCCGGTCTCCAACTGTACTTCTCTCCTTGTTGGTACGACTCTATCCTTAACATGGATAGCGCGTATCACAACAATACATACTGTTGTATCCTTTGTCCCCCTAATAGCTCTGGGTGACGAAGAACAAACAAACTTTCTGCACCTACCTTAGCAAAGCTCTTAATCTCAGGTTGTTTTATTTTATCTTCCGTGGTACACGTCAGCAACTCAATAAGCATCAGCACAAAAGAAACACAATTTGGGTTCAGCTAACATATTTATTAAACAATAACACATAAATTAAAAAGAAACAAATAACAATCAACACAAATCAAACAAATCAAATGCAAACTTAAAATTAAAAAACGAACTATGCTAACCTTGTTATATTTCTTGACAAGACGTGGCTATCGTTGCACAACACACTGTACTGGTAATCACCTGGTCCAATTTGATCGCCTTTTCTTGGTAGGCTCCTGGCCTATCACAATTCCAGTCCAAATGCTGCTCTTTATGTGCCGTCTCCTCGTAAGACACACACGTAACGATACCTTTGGATGGTATGTAGTAATCTCTCTCAAATTAATTCTGAATTAATTAATTTTCCTGATCAATTCATCTTCAATCCTGGATAGCCAATATAGGCCCGTATTTCCGCAATTAATAGTTACTATTACTCGTCACACTTGTATAATTCGCGACACGACACGTCGATTCCCAAAACTTCATCAATATTCAACGATATTCAAAGCGCGACACGACACATCTACTCTGGATGTTTGATCATTTTTAACTCCCTACTCCATCCTCATATTATCCCTGGATACCAATTCACTTTTTTGTTTTGTTTTTGTTCCTTTTCGGACATCCTTCTTTTTCATGCTTGTTTTTCTTGCCAGTTTATAGCCTACGTCTTTATTTACCGGTAAACGGTTGCACAGTCTTAACCTACATGCCTTAAAATTAAACATATAACCAAATGAACTTGAACAATAACTAATTTAAACAATTTGGAACAATTCGAACCTCTCCAAATTGTGTTGCCTTTGTACTGGGCTTTTATTAAATTTCTCTCTTTATTCAAATACGGGTCACAACAATACATACATACATTGAATTTTATATATGTAAAAGTGTATCCCTTTTAGTTTGAATTTTACCGCGGATCTGGCATTTCTTATCTTGTCTGTACAAATTTAAGCGGTGATAACAAAATAAGGATATAAATGTGCATTTTGTTGAATTTTGAATATAATTATTAATTAGTATTTAGTAGATGTGATTGTTTGTAAAGTTTGATAAGTGTTATTATTCACATTAGGAAATATCAGCTTGTAAATGTCGTTTCTCTTTTTTTAGGTAAGATTTTGTTTTACCTTTAATGTTGTAATTTGTGTTACTGATAAAATTTCCTCTTTTTTTAGAGAAACAATTTTTAGTTTTATTTCCGTATACACGTGAGCTTGTGTCAGTAAAAAAGGACACATTATATATATATATAGATAAATTTAATTATTAAATTAAATTTGGGCGTTGTACTGAAGTACAACTAAAAGTTTGGCAAGAGGTACCGTTGTAAAAAAATTGTCCATGCAAATATTTCTGCCACTTCCTCGATACGCGGTTGCAAGTTCTTTCACCACTCTTTCTCCTTGGTTTTTCTCTGGAACGTTTCTTGTTTAGCCAGTGTAAATAATTCCGTGCAGAGGGTAGGCATTTTCGGCATCGCAAATCCACCAAATCTTGATGCCATATTTGGCTGGCGTCGACGGAATATATTGTGTGAACTTTGTGCGACCTCGGAAAGGATAAAGTTGCTAATCGATTGTTAGGTTCTCCGTCGCCTTGTACATTTGGGATAAATTAGCGTTCAACATTGTCTTCTCTTGCGCGTTGTTCGCGTGTATTGGCGTCGTCGAATCTGATAAAACACACCATGTTCCGGAACCTTTCGAGCCCCATTGTCGCTCGATAAAGTGGATATGACGTTGAAATGCCACATTTCAGACGTGTGATCGGTGTTGGAATTGTTCACACCAGAGCAAATTAAAACACCCACGAACGCGTACATTTCTTGTACGGTAATAGGCTTCCAAAATCGCTGTTTATCTGGATGTACTGCCTAGTACGTTGTGTATACTGATGAAGACTTTTTATTTGTTTGTCGTATGATAATATCTACCATTTTTACTGTGAATATTTTCTTAAAACTGTCGCTTATCGAAAAGTGTTTCTGTGCTTCTATGGGGGCCACTTCGCTGACGCACTAAATTGTGACTTGCAGTTTGATGTTGACGAAGCGGCGTTTTATTCTGTGCCGTTTTGTCTTCGGCTATGAAACTATTTAGAGTTTCTTCTAAAAGAAATTTATATATTGACTAGCTGACCCGGCAAACGTTGTTTTGCCTGAAAAAGAGAATATCAAAAATTTGAATTTTAATTGTCTGCAATCTAAAACGGGTAGAATGGATTATCAAATTATAATAATATTTATAAACTTTTTTATTAAAATTAAAATGGATATATGGAGGAAATGTATTAAAATGTAATATTTTTATTAAATTAGCAGCTCCGATAAGTATTCAACGCAACATGTGCAACAATTGTTTGCAATCTAAAACGGGTAGAATCGATTATGAAATAATATTTAAAACTTTTTATTGATGTAATATATAAAACATAGCAGATAAGTACATAAAAGTTTATTGAAGTGCTTTCGGATAAACAATGTTTTTGGTCTTTCCATCTTCAGCAAAAACAAATAAATTTTTTGGCTGTCGAAGCGATTGACCTTGAAGCGATTGACCTTGTGCCTTGTTGATGGTCATTGAAAATGCAAGGCGAACGGGGAACTGCAGTCGTTTAAAATCAAAAGGCATGTCGGTGGGAATAATGGGAATACGTGGAATTAACACATCTTCCCCTTTTGACTTGCCATTGAGAATTGTTGCTTCGATGACGTTTGGCATCAATTTTTTGACAGCGAGTCTGGTTCCATTGCACAATCGTGGCGGATTAATGTTGCGCAAAAGAATTATTGGTGCGCCAATTTTGAGTGATAATCTGTGCGGTGGTACACCAGAAATATCCAACGAATTTAAAAATTCAATTGGATAATCTAAAATGTCGCCATCATTTATGACGCTGTCAATCGATTTGTTTAATTGTTTTTAATTGTTCGATCGATGGAACAATGACACAAAAATTCAATGGAAATGAAATACATTTTGTGTCGGCATGAACTGGTATTTTTCCATCACCAATGTCCAATAGCTGTTTTGAAAATATGGTTGACGCATTGCGCTGCAAATGTACGCGCATATTAGTCTTTAATGTGAGTTTCTGCATGTGTCTCCAAAGATGCGACGCTTTGAGGCAAGCGTGAAGTTCATCAGCTGGTGTTGATTTTGGTATGACTGGTAGAGTCTGTAGAAAGTCACCTGATAATAAAATGAGAGCTCCACCAATTGGGTTTGCATTTTGATCAAGCGCTTGGAGTGATTTCTTATGTGCCATGGTGCACTCATCCCAAACAATCAATTTGCAAGTTTGCAGCACTTTCGCCATGCCAGAACCTTTGGAAATATTACATATTTTAGCTTGGGAAAATTGTATATTCAATGGCAATTTTAGCGCCGAATGCGCTGTACGTCCACCATCCATTAATGTAGCCGCAATACCTGATGATGCAAGAGCCAAAGTAATTCCATTTTTCGAGCGAATTTGAGCTAATAGCAAACCGATGACGAATGTTTTGCCTGTGCCGCCGGGCGCATCAACAAAAGCACTCAAGTCATCAGCATTGAATTGTTGTTCTCTCAGTACATCGGCATCACAAAGGTGATACGTAGAACGTTGTGGTGCAACCATCCCAAGTCGAAGAAGCGTTTTGTTGTTGATGGTTAAACACATATCTTCGATGTTTATCAGAGCTTCATTGAAAATTTTGTTCGAAAATGGAATGGTATTATCGTTGCAAATGGTACGAATACGGTGTAAAATGTCTTCGCTCAATTCTCTCTGAATTTTTCCCACAGATCGTTAGGGTTGGATGGCGAACATGTAGTCAAAATAATAGCGAATAGTGTTCGTAATTGTCGAGGATGACTGTCGACTGAGGCGTCCATCAATGTAATTTCCCAATGTTGGTCATTTTCGAGTAAATGCAGTTTTTGGCAAGCTTCTCTGTATGTTTGACATTCTACGTCATCGATCGTTCTCAAATTTGTAAATGAAGTTGGACCTTTGCGCAGCACATTCCTGGTGTTTCATTGTTGAACTTTCGTGCACCGCAATGCCCACACACCTTATCCATTTTGCCGATGACTACATTTGGATGTAGAAAGTAGTCGTAATTGACATTGTACTGGAATGCACCAAGATTCAAGTCAGCACGCACGGTTGTTCGTCGAGATCGAGTATTTCGTAAACGTTGTGCTTCGACTCTTACAGTTCGTTGCTCTTCTGATTCAGACACACGCGATTGAGCAAGTCGCAAACCATCTGCTTCGACTCTTACTCTTCGTTGCTCTTCCGATTCTGACGCACGCGATTGAGCAAGTCGTAAATGATCTGCTTCATTGCTTGCTTGTTGCTCCTCGCTTGTTTGAGAAGCTGGGGATGCGCGTGCGCGTTTAGGCATAACAGTGTGTTGGATTCAAATTATAACAGTGAAGTAAATAATATTTTATTAAATTAATTAAATAAAATAAACGATACTACGTTGTCTTCTGTCTTCTTCTATTGTCTTCGATTATCAGGGTGGATTCGATTGTCTTCTATTATTTTGTGTTATTTCTCAATGTGTTTCGTTATGTTGCTGTACATCTATTATATAGTCTTTTATTTGGGTTGGTACGGATTAAGAGTACTCTTAATCTTCTTAACCCTTTAAGACCCAAATTAAAAAAAAAGTGATAAAATAATCGTTTATTTGGTGTATCTGTCACCGATAATGTGGATTGTTAGGAAATATATACAATTTCTAGTGAAGGTATACTCTCGCTAATATGGGCAGTGAAAGTTTACAATAACATAAAAAAACACTTTCACTAGCGAATGTATACAGTCACTGATACCGTTTAGGAAATGTGGAATAATATGTAAACCTAATCCCATAATGTGATATTTTTACTGCCCCATACCGCAACTATACTTTTTAATGCTATTTCGAGGGTCTCTCGCATTCCGGTTGCATAGATCCCGGTGTTCTTGATGGATGGCGCCTTCTCGTATGTTTAGCCTAGTAACCAGAGTCAAATCCGCTCCGTAGGGGTGCAGAGCGGAGCGGAGCGCAGCGGCGCCCCGTAGGAGTAGGATTTGACGATGGATTACCCTCCTTTTCGAATGCACACCCCTAAAATTCTACTAAAACCCCTAAAATCTACTATTCCTGACCTCTTGTAGGAATAGTATACATTCGCTAGGTGTTGTAGACTCTCACTAGTAAGAGTTGATCTTTTTTGTGAATCAAAAGTAAATTATCTACTTTTCCTAAGTAGTCCAGTAAATGTCTGCAGTCCCTAGTAATTATTTACTTTTACTGCATTATCCACATTATCGGTAACATATCGACTTCAAATAACATAAAATTGACATAAATGAATGCGTTATGTCATTCTATCCCAACCACGAAACCATCTATTCAAAGGTCAAAAAATTCATCATTATAAAGACAAATTAATTAAACAATTTATTAAAAATTCCCATTCCCATTTGATAATAAATATATGATATATTTACTTACCAGCCATTGCACTTCAGTATTTATTGTAGAATGGGAAACCATACAGAAATTATGATGTTCTGACAGTTTTAAGTGACATCTAATGATTCCCGCCAAGAGAGGGTGATGTAAACTACCATCTGTCGTGCAGGTTTCGGAGTGTAACCACTCGATCTTTTTAAATAAATTTTTTGAATGGTGGTTTTGTAGTGTATGATAACCTTAGTGTCACTAAGTTTATCCCTCTTCTAACAAATATATACCCTTGTTTTGGATATTTAGGTTGGCAACAACACAAAAGTAAAACCAAATGTAATTCCTTTTGCAGGACGAAATGCAGGGGTCGCTACCATTTCTTTATGTAATTTTTAGATTGTAGCGCCATCTATTGACGATATAATTGTGGTAAATTCTATAATCGCCTACAGGGTTAATCCAAAATGTAGTTGAATTTTCGCTGTTTGACCCTCATTCCTATACCGTTCTTCCGATCGCGATGAAACTTTACAGAAACCTTCACGGACGTACCCGCAAGAACTCCCCAAAGTTTCGTCGCAATCGGTCACGCGGTCTAGGAGCCTATAACATACGATCAGACAAACATTCATTTTTATATAATAGATTTATTACTTAATATATTCAAAAGGCAAGCTATTTGTACCTGCAATTCTTCCTACTACTTCCATTGTCGGTCGCTCTCTCTCTCAGTCCTTCGGCATCTTCGTAATCTGAACATAAAAATTTTCATGTAAGACTAATTTGTGAGCATTTGTTATGACAAATTTAAAATATTTTTATTTACCTTCATCGCTCTGAGAAGCCGCACGCTCGGAAAAAATTTCATTCGGTAGCTGTTATGTACGCACAAAGTTGAATAAAACTCAAACTGGTTACTTACTCGGTTCGGAGGCTGACTTCTGACTGGACTAGATTGGACTTCTGACTGGACTAGACTCGACTTACTTGTCCTCACAGCGCCGTAGCAAGCTCTTCTGGCGCCTGAGGCAAATTTGAATATATGCGCCCTCCCCCTGTCAAAAGGTTCTTATCATTTTGAAAATTTTAAACTATTACTTATTGGGTTTTGTCGAGGTTTAGCGCCCCCATTACAATTACCCTTGCTACGGCGCTGACTTAGAGTAATGAAAACAAATGGATACTTATCAAGAACTCATTTAGGACTAGGGGGTATGGAATAACCTAAGGTACACTTAATTTATTGCGAAAGAAAAACTTTCACTTTTACGTCCTTCGGTATTAAGAAGAACAGTATCTACTGGATAGTTATGAAAAATATCACCTGCTGCTCCCCCCTCCTGGATTACAAACGAAAATTGCAAAATATTCAACGAAATATAATACATTTTTATGGTTGTACCAGCGAGATCCCACCGCTTGAAACCATTTGTAACACTGACACCTCGAGCGATGCCACCATTTGTAACTATGCTACCTTAATGAGTAACACGGCCACTTTATTAATTTAGTTCGCTGCCACCAGCTCAATCTTTTTTACTGACGGGAGATTAAGCAAAACCCGTTGGTGAATACTTACTTGGTTTGCTTATTGAGTAGCGGGATGCGGTTTCCTCGAAGTCGTGGGGAATTGATATGACAAACAATATTCTTCTGCTTACAGTACGAACACAACCGTGTCGGTTGTGTTCGAAGAACACAAGTTAAGAAAATAATTAACTGAACTAATTGATTTTATTAAATTGATAATAAAAAAAAATGTCACAGTAGTGAATAGTAAAATAGTTAATGTTACCTTAACTAACAATTTACAATAATAGTTTTTAAAATAATGCGCGACAAGTAACAGCCATAATGATATTAATTTATATTTATAAAAAGTTCCCAAATACCTCTCTGAAGTGTGCGAGTGGAAGTGTTTTGTTTAGATCCTTGGTTTTCCGCGTGATACACTTTTATTATAAATGATTTAAAATAATTTAATTTATAATTGATTAACTGATTTATAATTTCGAATAACTTCTTAAAATGATCAACTGGACTTAATTTTACAATAACTCAATAATAGCCGATTTTAATGACAACCTAATACAATTTCATAATAACTGACTATTAATGACTTCTTTTTAATGACTGCTTTTCGCGTAACTATTGACAACTGATCAACTTTTGAGTATTAACTCGCGTAATAAAATGACAACTTTGATATGAATGATGATTAACGTCTCGCGTAACGGCAATTGACTTTTCGCGTCTCTTTGAATAACTGCCTGAATTTCGGTTTTACAACCTTATTTATTATTTTTCTTACTACTGGCGGGGGTGGTTTCATGTATAGGCTATGTGCAAGTTCACAACTAGCGCCCACTGGTTGGGCGCGCCGGCACTTTTCATGGTATACCTTTTAGGCTTCTATACAAAGTATAGCAAGAAGCCTTATGATCTAGCTCCGTGTCCGTCTGTCTGTCCGTCTGTCCGTCCGCATAATTCAAAATCATACAGAGCGTTTCAAATCGTGTTGGAAATACTCTGTGTGTATAGAGGTCTAAGAACTGGGTAGCCAGTGCGCTACTTTTAGGCTTCTATACAAGGTATAGAAAGAAGCTTTATGGTCTGGCTTCGTGTCCGTCCGCATGTTTCAGAGCCAATCATAACGTTGATCAACTGATACGTTGTTATATTTTAAATACTTCGTCTATATTGTATTGCGTTAATCTGTTAATCCGTTGCTTCGATTCGCTAATGCAATTTATAAATACCCAAATGTTCGAAGGAAATTTACTAAGTTAAAGATATTTTCGAGGAGGTCTCCCTATATAAACTACTTGTTTTACTTTGATGTGAAAAAATAATTAGGCTTCTATACAAAGTATACCAAGAAGCCTTATGATCTGGCTCGGTGTCTGTCCGTCCGTCTGTCCGTCTGTCCGCATAATTCAAAATCATACAGAGCGTTTCAAATCGTGTTGGAAATACTCTGTGTGTATAGAGGTCTAAGAACTGGGTAGCCAGTGCGCTACTTTTAGGCTTCTATACAAGGTATATTTATGATTAGGGCCAATTTATTTGTCAAATCGTCTTGACGTTTCTTCGGCGAATCGCCCATGAAAGCTGCGGGTCTCGCGGAAGGAGGAACAACCGGTAAAACCGTCACGATCATCCACTCGGGTCGTGAGTATTTCGGATCCATTCCCAGGGCGCTGCAATCTGCGTCGCTAATTTGTCTAAAGATATGCAGCACTTCTTCCGCCAACAAATACTTTTTAGGCTTCTATACAAAGTATAGCAAGAAGCCTTTTAGGCTTCTATACAAAGTATAGCAAGAAGCCTTATGATCTGGCTCGGTGTCTGTCCGTCCGTCCGTCTGTCCGCATAATTCAAAATCATACAGAGCGTTTCAAATCGTGCTGGAAATACTGTGTGTATAGAGGTCTAAGAACTGGGTAGCCAGTGCGCTACTTTTAGGCTTCTGTACAAAGTATAACAAGAAGCCATATTTAGGCTTCTATGCAAGGTATAGAAAGAAGCCTTATGGTCTGGCTTCGTGTCGGTCCGCATGTTTCAGAGCCAATCATAACGTTGATCAACTGAAACGTTGTTATATTGTAAATACTTCGTCTATATAGTATTGCGTTAATCTGTTAATCCGTTGCTTCGATTCGCTAATGCAATTTATAAATACGCAAATGTTCGAAAGAAATTTACTAAGTTAAAGATATTTTCGAAGAGGTCTCCCTATATAAACTACTTGTTTTACTTTGATGTGAAAAAATAATTTTTTATTGATGTGGTTAGTGAAGTTAAGTTATAAATAAAAGAGAAAGGAGAGGATTGGTCCACCTCAAAAAAAGGACCATACATTACAGAGAAGTAAAATTTCTAATAGAATGGAAAAGTTTGATTGTTATTACTTATATAGTAAATGATAATTACCAATCGCAAAAAATTTAATTGGTGCAGATTATCTGATTATGTGGTGTTACATTATATGGCGATCAAAAATAACCAGATAATAACAACTTTCCACACCAGAAAGGTAGCTGTATAGAAGCCTAAGAACTACCGCTAAAGCGAGTTCCACCTTGTTATTTACTAATATAAAAATTTGAAATTAATTGGTATATAAATGATTTTAAAGTAAAATCAATGTAGTAACATTTTAGTGAATATTTTTTTCAGCAAGTTAGTATAGTTTAAAATGGTTTAAAAGCATAGATTTTTGTTCTTAATTATGGTTTTTCTAACATTACAACAATTAATTACAACAAAAATTAAAATAAAATGTTTCTTCGCAATATTTCCTTACCAGTTAACTTTAGGACGAAAATGACTTCTACAAATCTTATGGAGAACAAAATTTACTAAAACTTTTATTTAAGATATTTCTTTCTAAATCGAATAGTTGCTGGGCGCCTGCGCTGTTAAATAGAGCACATTTTTGAAAGTTTCAAAAACGCTCGATTATGACCCGACTTTTTTTTATAATAGAGCAACCAAAAATTATAAAAAAAAGACAGAGCAAAATCGAGCGTTTTTGAAATTTTCAAAAATGTGCTCTATTTAACAGCGCTGGAGCTCAACAACTATTAGACTTAGATAAAAATACCTTAGATAAAATTTGTAGTAAATTTTATTTTCCATAAGATTTATAGCAGTCATTTTCGTCCTAAAGTCAGCTAGTAAGGAAATATTGCAAAGAAACATTTTGTTTTGACGACCGCCGAGGTCGCCAACTCAGGGCTTTTATTAGGACGCCATACCTTAAAACATATCCAAAAATCAGAACCATATCAGACCATTTTTAAGAAACTCTTCTTTTCAAATTTCATAAATTTTGATAAAATATTTTAAGGCTGGGATTTTACGTTGCGCTCGCGTTGATACATACACTGATAGAAACAAATGTTTAATTTAAGAATTTATATATATTTGAATTTATTTATTTATTTTGAACATATATTTGTTCAATCGAAAATTATTATCTTGATTTTAATAGTTCCGGATTCTTGTCAGTAATAGAAGAAATTCTTATATTTGATGCTTAATTTAAATATATATTTTTGGAGCAAGTAAATTAATTATTAAATATAATACACCTACATTTTAAAATAAGAGTTTGTGTTGTTTTACATTTAGATAGTAGATATATTTGATTTAAACCTAAATAATTTGAATTAAACTGTGGTTATAAATTAAATCTAAAAATTACAAATGTTCAAACTTAATTAATGTATTATTTTATTTAAAAGTACACCGATATTTCAATCGAGCAAATATTCTTAATTTAAGAATATGGCTTTCAACTGAAATATAGAAATGTTTGATCATATAACATGTCGTTATATAAATATGTCGTTTGCAAACAAAGTGCAACGGATTGACATTTTGGTATCAGAAGGTATAGTGCAGTGAGTTAGTTGTGACTTGTGATAGGTTTAAAGGTGATAGGTTTAAAGGTGATGGAAATTGAAATGGAAGCGTTATTAAATCTTTGGGATTGTGGAGATCTAATAGATATTTTTAAAGGTAATTAAGAATTTACCACAGTTAGGTACTCAAAAAATATCCGAATACTGCATAAAATTGCTATACATTGATTATAATGTAGCATTTAAGATTTCTTTTCACTAGGTATTTAAGTTAATTTGTAAAATTTCCATTTACATATTATGTATATAGTTAGTTATTTTAGTTAATTCGTTCTTTATTTTGTTATTTTTCCATATTATAAGTAATATGTAACTTACAATTTTTTTTATAATAGTTTTAGTTGTTTTTTAAATAAACGTGTTATTAATAAGTTAAATTATATTATTTTTATTTATTAAATAAAATTTGTAACGAACAATAAATATTTTGTTTTATTTCAAGAAAACTAAATTTTAAATAAGAAAATGGTAGTTTTATTTTGAGAGTATAATATAGTAGATTGAATTACTTAAGTAAGTAAATCCTTTACTTGACATGATTTTAATAGTATTCTTGATACAAAACTGCTGTATTATTTACTTATTTAAAGTTAAGAGAATGATAAGGTTTATATAATATGATCGTCACTTTGAAAGAAGTAAATAAGAATTTTCACATCAAATATATATATGCTTCTAGTTAATCTAACATTTAGAACATATCATAATCTAGATTTAAGAAAATATACTCTTGCTTATATACAAAGCTATTATTTGTTTAACTTAAATGTTATTTGTTTGAATTAAATGTACACTTCTATCAGTGTAGACAATTTAAAAACGGCTGAACCGATTTTCTTCAAATTTTGAAATTATATTTATGATAAATTAAGGAAATGATAAAATGATTTTCATGAATAAACTTTGTAAATTAAAATAATTTGTTTTCAAATATTACATTTGCAAATTTTTTTACAAAAATTGAAAAAGTAAAAATGATTACTAATGAACAGATAGCAATGAAAAATTACAAAAAAAAATCCATGTTTAAAACTGAACATTTTTACGTAGATATTTTAAAAACGGATAGACACATCATTATGAAATTTTTACACAATATTTGTGATATCATAACGACAAGCTGCAGCTATTTTTTAAATAAATAAATTTTATTTTTAACATTAATATTAATTTTTAAACTATACATAATTATCAATTTATAATATTTCACTTGTTTAAATAATATATACATATAAAAGAGTTCATATGAATATTTTGGAAAATTTATTTTGCTTAAAAGGCATTAAAAATGTAATTGTAAATAATTAACTTTTGAATCTTACGAGAAGTTATATTAAAATATTTAGTTCAGCTATTACCACGCAGTTGGTGTTGTAAACTTCGATGATTTTATCCATTTTTGCTTTTAGGTAAAACATTTGATAAAATAGAAAAGTAAATTTTATTTTATTATAGTAAATAATTTGTTATCACAAAATTATTTTCGAGGTATAGTGTATTTCAAATTAATTGGAATTAAAAAAAGTCTAGCATCAAATTACGTTGTTATAAAAACATACAAACTTACTATACACCTGGTACACGCGTCCACGTGGAGTCGCAAAGAGAATTTTCGTAATAGAAATATTATCCAATAATAAGTCCTTATTATAAATATTAACCAATTAGAACTACACTACTCCACGTGGAGTATGAAATGCGGGCTTTCGTTGGCGCGATAATCTTATCTCTTATATTGTTTTTCCTTGCATAGTTTGTATGTTTTTATAACAACGTAATTTGATGCTAGACTTTTTTTAATTCCAATTAATTTGAAATACACTATATCTTTATTCTAATTATTTTCACTTATAATATTATAATAATTGGTGCATTTTATTAAAAAAGGAGTCATTTACAATGATTATCCTTTAGGAATACATAGCTTTTCTTTTCTAAATTTTTGTCACTAACACATTTAATAATGACAACAAAGTTTGATTAAAGCACCGTATAGTTAAATTGGACGATAATCCTTATAATATACAACATAGTATATAAATTTTCGGCAAAATTCGGCACGCTAAGCAATTTTGAATGAATTTTTGTCAGAAGATAACGTTTATGCGATAGTTTTTTTTTCAATCGCGCGCTAAACCAGCTGGTGTAGGCGTGGGTCATGTGGGTAATAGGGAACAAACTCCTCTATGCGATCGATTTATATTTTTTAATTTTTATATTTTTTTAGACTTAATAAGGTCAAAAATCATTTAATTCAACCGAGACGTAAAAATCTTGAAATTCACGCCAGTACTTCGCGGTGAAATTATCGTTTCCTTTTATATACCCCGCTACTTTTTGCGTTACTTCCGCAAAAATTATGTATTTAATTCATTTATTAACAATAAAAAAATTAGATTTGAGATTATGTTCAAGTGTCTTTGTAAAAATGTTTTTTGACGAGGAGAGGAGCGGGGTAGATAAGAAGAAGCGATAATTTCACCACGAAGTACTGACGTGAATTTCAAGATTTTTACATCTCGATTGAAGTAAATGATTTTTGACCTTATTGAAAGTCTAAAAAATATAAAAATTACATTGTGATAAGCTGGAAGAATCAATCTATAAATTATTCTCAAGAATTTGTTTTTTTAATCGAGTTCGAAAATTATTTTCTCTATAACCGTGCATGTATTTTCATAATTTTAATTAATTTTTTCAAGTAGAAGGGCCACAGAGAATCCATTGAAAAACTTCACACAGATATTTGAGTTATCGAAGTTTGTCGCCATGGGACTAAATCAAAATTTTGAAATTGTGCCTTTTTCCATTAGACGACTTTTTGACGACTTGTAAATTTCGAAGATTTGTAGATGAATCACGAGGAACATTTTTGGATAGGTTGTTACTTTTTACCTCAAAATGCCCACAGAAGTTAAAATAAAAGCGAGTTTGCACTGTACTACACCTTTTCCACCAGTAATTCAGAAATCGTCAACCGTTATTCAGATTTGTCAATTGATATTCAGAAATCGTCAATTTTAATTTAGAAACCGACAAATGAAAATTAGAATGAAATGCAAAAGTGGGGCTTTTACAGTGCAGAATAAGGCTTTAATAAAAATCGAAAAAAATAACAATATTTTAATTTATTTTTTTATATAATATATTATAAGAAAAACATAAATTATTTCACAACAATATGTTAAACAAATTTTTAGCGAATAACTTAGCGACCGACTGGCATATCTTCCATTGATAAGGCTGCTGCATGATGTATTGTGCAGTGTTGCGCAGCACGAGCACAATAGCCTCCATATTCGGTGTCCTTGGCCCGATCTATTATTTCCTCTAAGTAGACCAGTCTTTGTTCCCCAAGATTAGGCCCCGCCACATTGGGAACTCGAATGTTGCTTTTGGCTTCTGCCTTGATTTTTGACCAAATATACTCAATGGGATTTAGCATTGGAGAGTATGGGCCAAGTCGCAACAGAGTTGCTGTCGTCCCAGTAAAGACCGTTTCCAGTCTTGAATGGCAAGGTGCATTGTCCACAACGAGTACTAAATCGGACAGTTGATTTCCCATATCGTTCCATTGTTGCATCAGTAATGTCCTTACCCAATCACATGCTAATTGTAAAGTAAATGAACCTCTTCTGTGTTCCATAGCTACAACGCCAGCTACAGAAATTGCTCCAATTAAATGAATGTTAGGACCTCTTGAAGCTGGAAGTACTTGAACAGCTCTCTCACCAACTCTTGAACGGCTCTGTGTTCGTCGACAAAACAAATTAAAATTGGTTTCATCCATCCAAACAATTTGTTTCCCTTGTTGTACATTATTTAAATTTTGGACATATTCAGCACGTTTTGTTTTGTTGGCGAGCGAATTCATAGTCTTGGTTCTGTGTGCACTTTTTTTTACGATATATAACTTACTTTGTAAGTAGTTCCCCAAGGTTGCCAAGGATACCGATTGGTGGAAATCGCGCAGCATATTTTCTTTCATTTGCTTCAATGTTATGCTGCTGTCATCTTCATCTTCTACCCATGAAACAATCACATCGATTTGATCATTTGTGACAGATTTTGGTTTTGTGCCTCCTCTATGAAGCATGTCATCACGTGTCGCACCCAGTGGTATGCTGTTTTATATGCTAAGTTTAAAGTTTTAGCCAAAACAGTCCAGTCGTCACCTCAGTTAGCACAATTTACAATTCTTTGACGATCTTCTCTTGAATTTGTTTGGTATTGTAGCCTTTCCATCACTTCTTTGCCTGTCAGAGAAGTTTTGCAAACAGGACAAATACCATCCGGCAGATGGTATTTGTATATATACCACATATAAACAATATTATTATTGTTTATATGTATTATATATTGTCGTGATATCTTTAGCATAAGGGTAGGTCTGGTGTAATTGGGTGTTTTTTCAGTGAAATGCTCATGTCGTGATTATTACTTTTAAGACCATAATGATGGATAAGAACTTGCACCTGAAATTTCTTGATGCTTCGATATTAAACTGCTTGCTTCATTGATCTATCTGAAATGATAACAAATGTAACTATTTTGTACCCACAGAAATGTAATAAAGGATTGTGTAAGGAACAAAAGATGAATTAATTATTTTCAAAATAACAAGTTTATGATTAAAATTTTTTTTTAATATTAAATCAAATTGAAATTTAATTGTTAAAAGTGTAGGGAATTGTTTAAATAGTGGTGATTTGAAAACGACTGCGCGGACTGATAAAGATTTTGGTGGGACCAGAAAAGAAGAATAGAAAGGAGTCGAGTTCCGTCCACGAAATAGGGACGACGTATTTTAAAAGTGGGGTTTCGTCCACGAAATAGGGACGACGTATTTTGGAAGTCGAGTTTCGTCCGGTAATAATAAGGACGTAATAAATTAGAGTCTGGTTCCGAGTGTTGGAACGTGAACACGTATTTGGAGAGCTGAAAGGACGTGATTTTTGATAAAATTTGGAATTTTGGGGACGATCTACACGTCCATGAGAAAATTGGAAAATCGTTAATTAATTAAGTTGAGAATAATATTGAAAGTTTCCGCGGATAAATCAAGATTAATTAGTTCAGTTAGTAAATATTGGTAGTGGATAAAAAGGAAGAATAAAATCGTTGGAATTTATAAAATTTTTGGGACCACTGCGAATTGGTATGGTCGAGAATATTGACGGTTATGTTTTTCTGGAATCATATAAAATAGAAAAATTTATCGAAAATTCAACTTACCTGAACGTTTACCGATTCAACAGGCGATATTTGATCGATCAACAACACACCTGGAATTCTTCGTGTTATGGTATCTGGTTTACATCTCAAAACATCTCACTGGTCACCCGCCGTACGTCTTGCTTCGAATGTGCACGAACAAGTCGGTAAGAGTTTCGTCTACATTTTTTCGAAACATTAAGTTCGCGCGTGAATTTAAATTGTGGGGTTTTTATTTAAACAATTTAGTATTAGTTGATTTCTTGTAAAATTTGATTTAATCTTATAATGAAAATTTCTCTTTTGTTCTTCTTAAGATTTTTGTTTAATAATAAATTGCATTCTTATTGTACAGTAGTTACGAGGGGTCGTTTTTATATTCCCGGACTAGGCATGAAAACAAATGACTAGAGCAACAACAAAATTTAATTTTTCAATATAGTTCCCCTGCTTTTGAATACAGGTAT
Organism: Podabrus alpinus; assembly: GCA_932274525.1. NCBI lineage: Eukaryota > Metazoa > Arthropoda > Insecta > Coleoptera > Cantharidae > Podabrus > Podabrus alpinus. The sequence continues at coordinate 67,335,066 of OW026453.1, read as the reverse complement.
AACACCGTTTCAATAACATCTTTAATCCAGTATAAAAATATTCATTTGGTTTTTCCGCAAAATGGCCCTCAACAGCTGCTATAAGTTCGTCATTGTCCTTAAATTTTGTCCCCCTTAGTGTTTTTTTGAGATTCGGGAACTAAAAATAGTCACTGGGTGCTAGATCTGGACTATAAGGCGCATGTTCAATTTCTTCGAAGCCACAATCAGCTACAGGAGCTTTTGAAAGTCTGGACTTGTGCATTGTCGTGGAGCAACAAGACACCTTGCGTCAGTTTTCCGCGTCTCTTCACTTTAATAGCATCTCTAAGGCGATGCATCAGGTTTGCATAATACTCTCCCGTTACCGTACTACCCTTATTCATATAATCAATCAGCGAAATTCCATGAGAGTCCCAAAAAATTGTTGCCATTATTTTTCCTGCAGAAGGGGTGACTTTAAACTTCTTGGGATGGCTGGAACCCTTAACATGCCACTGCATCGATTCTTGTTTCGATTCAGGATCATAATGATGAACCCAGGTTTCATCTCCAGTGACAAATCGATTGATAATTAAATCTGGTTTATCTCCACAGCGCGCCAAGATGTGTTCACAGGTCTCGATTTTATTCATTTCGATACATATACAACGCGCGACGACACAAACTGACAGATAATAAAATTAATAATGATGCAATTGTTTTGTAAATTGCCACACAGGTTACCAAGGCATATGTGATTAAAAAACAGCATAATGAAAAATTGCATCAAAATTCAAAACAGCCCAGTCCGGGAATATAAAGATGACCCCTCGTACATTTAGTTTGATATAAATACAGCAGGAAGTAAAAGAAAACAAAGGTGCAAGGTATAGCAAGTGTTTTTCCGATTTTTATGAAATTATTTATTAAGTACAGTTTGATTGAGCATTTACTTAATTGATGACCCACTTTTGACCCTGAAAGAGTTCTCATTTGCTAGTCGGTGCATAATTAATTAAGTGTCATATTACCATCCTCGCTATATAAATCTAAAACGGTAGCAACACATGGCAATATATTATATTGATTATATGATTTGCGCACTTTGCGTGAATTAGATGTAAGCATGGTAGCAGTCGTACTACTGAAAGTCTTCTCATATTGAGCTGAACATTTGGCACTTTCTGAATTTCATTTAGTACTTTCTAATTTTCATTTGTCGGTTTCTAAATTAAAATTGAAGGCTTCTGAATATCAGTTGACAAATCTGAATTACAATTTACAATTTCTGAATATCAGTTGACAAATCTGAATTACAATTCACTATTTCTGAATAACGGTTGACGATTTCTGAATTACTGGTGGAAAAGGTGTAGACATGTATGTAGGTACTTTTACACATAATATCTACTGAAAGTGTTGAATGTTTTCAATGTTACTAAAGTTTTGAAGACACCCTGCATGCAGTTAATTTTTAATTGTTAATTTTGATTGTCTAACTCTTTAAATAATTTCACGTAATAATTTTAAAGGGTTATGTAAATCAAAAACTATTTCTCGTTCATGTTTAGTTGTCTCACACATCACACCGACATCGACATATTATGGCAGGCAAAAATAGCAATGCAAAATAAGCAAATTTTTATTGAATAACGACAGTTTAAAATTACCTGCACGAAGAATACTTATGCATATTTTATCGCAGTTTTATTGAAAAATTTGCTTTTTTTTAAATTACAAAAATTTCTGTTTTTACTTTTAGTGCGACGTTTAATATTATACATGATAGTATATGATTAGTAATATATTGACGTGTTCTTTTCAGTCCACGGACCAACTATTTATTTTTTTGAATTTCGTGAATTCAAATTTTTTTTTTTAAACTTTTAATTTTCTTTTCCAAAACACTTTTTTCACTTCAAATCAAACTACTCATACAATTTCAAACTAAATTTCGTTTTTATTTATTAACAAATCAACTCTACAAAATTTTTACAAAGGACTCGCTCAATTGCGTCCTATCCAGTCGACTGCTCGGCGTGGACTCCCCCTCCTTCTTCCAACTCACGCAAAAGTTCCTCGTTCGCGCACACGGATATTTCTTTACCAATTCCAATTCCCCCTTCTTTTAATTATTTTTGGTTTACAATAATTCATTTTCAAATTTTTGTTACATTTTGTCAAATTTACATGTTAATTTTTTAATTTAAAATTTTGGATATTTCCGAATTTTGGCTAGGCATTGAAATACAGTTCAACATTTTTGAAATATTATAATATGACTAATCAGTGCTTAAAATAATTTTACATTAATTTTGATTAAATATTTAAACACCTAGTAAATAATATTTTATACTATACAAAATTTGTATTTGCATCAGTTGTGAACAGGTGTTGCGTAGATACAATCCATTTATTATGAAAATGTGATTTTATAAATTAATTTAAATGTGGGTATCACACATTATCTTCCACATGTCATTTAGAATAAAAACGGTGCAGATAAAATTTGTGGCTACAGCTGGCTATTTATAGCGCATCAGATAAGCAAATATTTTTATAGGTGGGATAGGTAGGTACCTACTTTTATTGCGTTTTGAAAAGAAATGTCCTTGTTTATATAGCGCCGTATTTGAACTAATAGACTAACTAAAATTTGTTAAACGTGTTGCATATCCGTGAATTATAAAATAATAATTGTTTACAAGACACCTGGTGTTCGTGAATGAACACCGGGGTTTTGGAGCGTACCCTTAAGTGTAATCAATGAGGTGACCGGACAGCTGATCACATGACAAGTGAACGCACGACATCCGAACACATGACAACTGACCCCATTGACAAGCGACCCCCACGGACAACTGAACACAATCTTAATTTTTAAATTTAAATATTTGTTATTTATTTTTATAATCATGAAATAGTAACTTTGAGGTTTACGATTTTATAATTATCTATATATATAAAAATGAACTGCCAAATATTATGTATGACTCATCATCACTTGAGAACGGCTCGACGGATTTGGCTAATTTTTTGGAGAGTTGTTGCCTATATCTCCGACAAGGTTTGTGTGTAAAGAAATTGAAAAAGTTGCCCGGGAAGTTGAAAAATTCGGGAAAAAACTGAAAGTGCGTTTTATGTCGTCAACAGGTGGCGCGGCCTAAACATGTCCCTAATTATGTTTCTAGCAGTGGGTATGAATAGAGTATTTTATATTATGTTATAAAATCCCTAGCAGCAAATGTAAGTAACTTTTTCAATAATAGTGATAAAACAAACAATAAAGACAGTGCAAACTGTGATATTATCGACCAGACAAATTCCAATATGGAATTCCAAAATATACCGCAGGTACCGACCTCCAACAAGTTCGGAATTTTAATGAATGCCCCCGAACGTTCATTACATGTCACCCCGCTTACGCGCAATAAAACGATCACTACACCACCTATGCCTAGCATCCAAACTCCACAAAAACCCCAAGGAAATAACAAACCGCCGCCAATCGTGCTTACCACCCCGACCAGCGATGTAAATAAATTTATTGACAATTCAAAAAAATGCATAAGCGGTAAAATATTAATAAAGTAATCAGGGGCCAATCCTGGGTGTACACAGAATCCAACGACGACCATCGTGCTCTTAAAAAAGCCCTCTTCGACGAAGGGTCCAGAGGCTATAGTTTCACCCCTGCTGACGAGAGATCCACCAAACTAGTGTTAAAAAGTTCCCCCTTTTTAAATGAGGAATTCGTAAAAACAGAACTCGCAGCCAATTACAACATCACACCCATTGTGATCACTCAGTTAAAAAATAAATACGGCGATACATACATTTCTCACCGTCAACCAAGATCGCACAATTAAAATTTATAAAAAACATTGGCCCGGTTATCGTCCGTTGGGAGGAATACAACAGAAGAAATACCCGCACCCAATGCTTTCGATGCCAAAATTTTGGCCACGGAAGCTCCAACTGCAACATGATCCCGAGATGCGTGAAATGCCTGGAAGAGCACCTCACCAAAGACTGCCCATGAAACGCCAAAGACGAAAACGTCCGATGCTGCAACTGCGGAGGCGCCCACGCAGCAAATTTCAACGAATGCCCGACTTACATTTCATACAAGGACAAGGTTAGTGCAAACACCCGGCGTCCGCCAACCTCTCAAATTACGTCAAGTCAATCAGGAGCATACAATTTAAACACACAAAACTTTCCACAATTACCAACACGAAATGCACCCATACCACATTTTTCGCAATATACGATACACCCACAAATGTCACAAGACAATACACTCAACAATTAATACAGCCGAAAACACAAAACGACGTAAAGTCCCTCTTTGCTGAATTCAGACTATTAAAAGACACAGTAAACATTCCAGAACTCATTACAATCATTCGAACACTTAGAATCAGATTGGCAGGCGTAACAGACCTGTTTGAAAAAATTCAAATTATCTCCGAAATATCTGAACAATTTAATGTTTAATACACATCAAACGACACTCAAAATCATAACATGGAACGCCAACGGACTCATACCAAAATTTAACGAACTTCACCACTTGACCGACAAAATAACTCCCGACTTAATACTTATCCAAGAGACAAAACTGAATAAAAGGAAACCACCAACCCTACCCAACTACTTACCACTAAACAAACCTAAGACAACACAAGGAGGACTACTGATTAACTACAAAAACACGATTGACATTTCCTCAACCAGCATTACCACCGCTCGAGCGGACACCCAAACTTTCCAAATTAACGACCTAACTATCTCAAATTATAACCTCTCCCCTAACGACAAACACGATAACGACGAATTTGATTCCATTTTTCAAAATTCAAACAAAGTAATTCTATCGGGAGACCTAAATTCACGACACACCACCTGGAACAACACTGCAAACAACCAAAATGGTAGAGATTTATTTAATTACGTTAACTCGACAAATGTCCTACTTTCCTATCCAACAAACGACCACACACATTACTTCCACGCAAACAACATGAGCCCATCGACAATAGACTTAGCAATTACCAAAAACCTAAATGTTAAATTCATTACGACATTAAACAAATTAAGCTCTGATCACCTCCCTGTCCTCATCGAAATTGACAACATAAAAATTCCTATTAACCCTCCCAGACTGCCAAAAACAACTAATTGGAAAAAATACGGACGACAAGCACAGAACATAATAATAAACCACAATATAGTAACCTTAAAAGATATAGACGATGAAATTCTCAAATTCACAACTGACGTTTTCAACATGGTAAACGACAATACAAAAGAATCCCCCGCACCCATTTATAAAGTCACACTCCCACCAGAACTACAACAAAAAATCAAAAATAAAAACAAACTCAGGAAAGTTTTTCAAAAATATAGGTACCCGACTCTAAAAACTCAAATAAATAACTTAACTAACAACATTAACAAAGCCATCAGCAAAATAAAAAATGACAACACACATCATCTTCAAAAACCCATTACACAAACAAACATTTACGATTCACAACCTTTCAATTTTACAGATTCAAGGGCAAATTCACCATCGTGCAGGAGCATTGTTGCCGCCAGTAAATGCTAATCACAAATTTCTTCAGATTTATTTCCTTGGAAATTCCGATGATGAAATCAGTCAGCGTTGTGCCATCAGTCGTGCGGTAAAGCGAGAGATTATTGCGCAACTACAAGAACTCCTACACGAACACAATCAATTGGTCCAATTGTTCAAGCCGGTACTCCAAATGATGCCTTCGGATGATCACAAAATAGTGATCAGAGCAGACAAAAGACCAGCAGGCGAACTGAAAGGCGCTTCAATGCACCTACGTTGAATGAAGTTGCCGTTGTGGTTGTTGACGAGAACTTGGTCTCTCGCGACATTGTGGTTCGTCGGCGAGATGGTGATAACCTTCAGCGTATCCCCGAAACCCATCTTTCCTATGATGCATTACAATACCCGCTTATATTTTGCCGAGGAGAGGATGGATACCATTTTTTGATCAAGATGATTAATCCATTAACCGGTATGTAGCTATGTTGTTTATAGATTTTCAATTCAGTTCCTAACTAAAGTTCATTATTCATTTGCAGGTCAAGAAACAAACAAAAAGGTCAGCTCGATGAATTTCTATGCCTACCGTTTGATGATTCGTCAATGGCATATATACGTTTTAATCAGCAAAAATTGCGTTCTGAAGAATATGTTAATTTGCGTGACGCCATGAATGCAGATGGAAATGCAAACGATGTCGGTCGACTTACCATTTTGCCGGCGACGTATGTTGGAAGCCCGAGACCCATGCACGAATACGCGCAAGATGCGATGACCTACGTGCGCCAATACGGTCGACCAGACTTATTCATCACTTTCACTTGCAACCCCAAATGGATAGAAATCACACAGCTATTACTATCCGGGCAATGTTCCAGCGATCGCCACGACATTACAGCACGAGTATTCCACCAGAAACTCAAGGCGCTCATGAACTTCATTGCGAAGTATCATGTCTTCGGAAACGTGCGATGTTAGATGTACACTGTGGAGTGGCAGAAAAGAGGACTCCCCCATGCGCATGTTCTACTGTGGATAGTCGAGAAATTTAAATTATTTCGATTTTCCCTAACCTGATCATTATGTAATGAAATCGAATTTAGACGTTCGTTGTTTAATGCAGTTGCTATATTTTCTTTTCCAAATAATTTAATTTTACACGACGAAGAAATATGTTCTTTTGATTTTGTATGGCGTTCAATACACCGAGATAAATTTTTCATATCGGCAAACCCGATTTTTGACCAAACTGAATTATCCGCTGAAAAAGGTAAACACGGCCAACAATACAACTTTTCTTGTTTAACAGAACCTGTTAACCAAGCACATTTATTATACCATTCAGTGTTAAAACCCCGATTTTGCCTTTTATCCGTGTATTTAAGTGTAATAGAATTTGGACGGGGTTTCATTACAATATTTGCAATATAAACTTTGTTATCATAGCTTAATGAACTAAAATTATTATGATCAATTAATACTATTGTTTGATTTCGCATAATCTATCCATAATAACTAATTAAAAATAATAACCAATTTAAAAATAGTCTCAATAATAAAATTTAAAAAAAACCCTGTATTTTGGTCACAAACTTGAAAAATGTACCACACTTTTAGAAGTTCACATACAAGTGATTTATATTTAGAACATATTACGGTGTTGTCACCGACGATAAGAGATTTGTGACCAAATAAGTTTAACTTGTTGTTAACGGCACGAGTGATCTCTTACGCAGTAGAGGGTTTGAGCAAATTACCATGATAAAAGTTAAATGAACGCGGCTTGAAAAAAAATACATGTAAGGAGTTAGGTTCCTGAATGATACTAACAAGGTAATAAAACAGAATAAAAATTTTAATGCACATAAAAATTTGTTAATTGTAAGATTTTCTAGTTTAATTTAGTAATTGTTAAAATAGGATAGTTTAAGAAATGTGTTAACGAATGATTACGTGGTTTAATAAATCGGGAGGACGATGAGTACAGATGTGTTCATCCGAGGCAATGCAATCGTGTACGAGAAGACAGTTTCCGGAGTGTTGAATGTTTTCGGACGGTGAACGCTGAAACAATGGTTGACATTAAGAGGCGTGCCCAGCTGTCAAAATCAGCTGTTTTTAAAATTAATTTAAAAATAGTTATAACTTTTTCAATTTTGGCTGGTTTGCATTCAAATTTTGTTAATAGCTATAAAATTATTAACATTTTCCTATAGCAAAGCCCTTTCAGTCTTTAGTTTCCAAAAATTAATTTAAAATTAGCCTATTTGGATTTTTTAAAATGTTAGCATGTACAGTTAAGGGAAGATATGCTTTGAATCGTCTCAAAAATTTTCAGTTCATTCTAAATTATATTAAGAACACTAGATGACTATTACAATTCAAAAAATTTGAATATATTTCATTCCATATGGTGCTGCTCTTACGTGAAATAATTGAATTAAATATCCCAAGTAATTTTTATGCTATGTCGCTATATCATGTATAATTGTTTAGTTACGTCGCATCGTGCAGCCCAAGTGCAGCCCACGCATTTTAACTCGGTAAGAATCACTGCACTGCGCATATGTGTTTTATTTCGCGCTCTAAATTTTAGCACTGATTTTAGTGTGATATCTTTTACTAGCCGCTTACATATTTTATGAATAAATAGCGATTTTTATTGCTTATTGTGTATGTTATTATTCTGTGAATAATAATATTCATTATTGTGAATTTTTTTCAGCTCGAAAGTTTTAATAAGGTAAGTTTGGTTTAGGTGTAATTTTCTGTTTGTTTTAGATTTTTACTTCAAAATGTTAAGTACATTGAAAATAAACAACAACAATATGTCACTCGGCGTGAAACGCAAAAGTGTTAAAAATCGCATGAAATTTGTTCGAGCTGCAAAGCGGTTAAATTCAAATACATTCCCATCGTAAGTAACCTATGGATTATCATAATTATTATTGTACAAAATATGTATGTATGTACCCTTCGCAAGTACTGATTTCCATTTTTTTAGAGCAATGCAAGTTGACCACGAAGAAATAGTACTGTCAAACATAAATTACAGTAACGGTGGTATACCAGAACAAGTAAATCAAGAAAACGATCGATGCTGTAAACAGGCACGCACAAACGACCTTCAAATAAATGAAAATCAAATAAGTAAGTTAGATACGTTTAGATATTATTGTGTTTATAACCTACCCTAATTACAGCTTTCGAAGACAAATTAGGGGCTGTTGAATTTACCCAAAATAATTGGTCCTATATACAATTATTATTCTAAGTAAATTTTAAGGTCAATCCGATGATAATAAATGGATGCAAGAGCGATCCCTTCGTCTAACGGCATCGAATTTTGGTACCGTTTGTAAGATGAAGAAAAGTACAGACCCTACAAAAGCGGTTATAAATTTTATAGATAAGCCATTTAAAGGAAACGAAAGTACTCGATACGGGAATAAAATGGAACCATATGCTAGAGAAGAATTTGAAAAATTATGTGGAGAAAAAGTGGAAAAATGTGGATTATTTATTGATGCAGAGTATGGTTTCCTAGGTGCAAGTCCTGATGGTTTCATAGAAGAGGAAGATAGTATAGTGGAAATTAAATGTCCATCATCGGTAAAAGATATGGATCTGAAGGAAGCCATTACAGAAAAAAAAATTACTTTTGCTTGTTTGGATCAAGATGCTAATATGATCCTAAAAACTAATCACAACTATTATTACCAAGTTCAGGGTCAGTTACATATAACAAATAAAGAATTTTGTTATTTTGTAGTATGTAACCAGAAAGGGATATTAGTTCAAAAGGTAAAAGTTTCTATTTACATTATAAATAACGTAATTATTATTAATTTATCTCTTCTGTTTCAGATTGCAAAAGATAGACAATTTTGGGAAGAAAAAATGATAAATCGATTAAAAACATTTTACATTGATCACATGGTGCCAAAATTAGTCGATAATGCCATCGTCAATAAATATGAGTAAAGAAAATAATTTCTTTTTATTGCTAAAGGAGTAAGGTGCGTAATACAGCGGCGCCGTATCCAGTTTGCGTCCCATAGCTTAACCTATACTCAATTCCGACTCTTGCCTCCATGGCTAGCAACCGGAACCCGAGTAACCCCATAATATGAAGATTGGGTAACCAACCCCAATGGCCAGGGGTCGGGTACTAAACAGAGTCCGGGATATGTTCATTCCATATAAAACAAATGTCAAAACTAAAATTTAATTAATTTATTTGAGACTTTGCGGTACTTTTAAATTTAAAAAAATGCTTTACTTATTTAGAATTATGAACAATTTTTTTAATTGAAAAACTTGAATGTCATTTCTTTTTAATATGGAATGGATTACACTTAATAAACATTTAATAATATTTATTGTTTTCTCATATTTGAAGTGCTATTTATATATAAATAAATTAATTCAGAAAGAAACGTTGTTTTATTTTTCCGCTCATATAATCTTTCATTTCTATAAATACAGTGACTAACAAAAATATAACTTCACAAATAAAAGGTTTTTTCTCCGTTTTTTTAAGGAATCCTTCGAATAGTTTGTTCATGAAAGTTTGGACGGCCACTTTGAAGCTTGGACTCAATTCGATCATCATTTTTATAACGTCTTATATCACCCACTGTACTCTTAATACTTAATAATTTTACAATTTCGTTGTAAGATTTGGCACGACTTTTTATAAAGTCCAGACTAATTTTAAATTAATTTTGGAAACTAAAGTCTGAAAGGGCTTTGCTATAGGAAAATGTTAATAATTTTATAGCTATTAACAAACTTTTAATGTAAAAATTTCAAAATTGCAATAGTTTCACGTATTTTTAAATTAATTTTAAAAACAGCTGATTTTGACAGCTGATCTAATGTGATTGATCGTTTTATAATAAAGCATTTATCACAAATTTGCTTGGTTAAAAAATCTTATTTTGGCCGACCATAACATAATTTACAATATTACACGAAATTATAAAAAAATTCATATTTTTATAAACAAGCAAAATATGAACGGTTTCCTGAAATTTTCTAGGAAATTTTTGTTATCTACTGTCTGGGACACTTCCTAGAAATAGTGGAAAAGAATTTAACCTTTATTTTGAAGACAGATAATAAAACGTAATTATTACGTCGGATGGCGCTGACTGTCTTTACGGGGAAATAAGAATGGAGACGTAAGGGGACTGTTTGTTTTGATTTGAAAATGTCACGTGGTGTCGCTCCCTCTTAAAAACTTTGTATAAATAATTTTAATGACAGTTTAAATTAAATAATTATTTATCAACAGTGCTAAATGATCTTACCTGAAAAAGGGAATCCAAGTGGGAAAGAAAAACAGGAAATCGATCCAAAACCAGGGATACGATGGAAATAAACAAAGTCTCTGAACCACGTGCCGTTGAGCACGGATGCAAAATAAATCGGCTCCAGAGAAAAGTCGGTATTTTGGTTAAAAACCAACGCGAAAAGTTACGGAAGCCTAAAAAGGGAAAGTAAATAGTAATTCGTAATAATAAAAGTGAGGTTAAATAATAACCACGAGTAAGAAATTTCACTTGCCGTAAATTTGTTGAACGTGATTGTGAGATATTGGATTGGATCACTTGAAGAATTGGTCACTGGTAAAAATATCCAGGAATAAATTAATGATTTTTGCACGAGACACGAGGAACCGAAATCAAACAGATAGTTTGATTCAAGTTTGATTATCAAGCACGAAAAGAAACAAAAAGTGAGACATCTGCCGACGGTAAGAGAACTAACCATATTTATAAAAACCGCGAGTGATAAAAATTTCAAATAACAATAAAAAGTTTCAAGCGCTACGTAAAATAACAATTGGGGAAAATCCGCGTAGAATTAAGTTTTGTTAATAATTATTTTTGAATGTTTATTTTTGTTAGATTAAGTTGTTTTGCATGTTACTTAGAAAATTTACTTTTTATGTGTGTTCAAATTAAACAATTAATTTCCCAATTCATAGGCGTATCATTCAGGAATTTTATATTCCTAAAAACGTTTGATGTTCAGAATAAGTTAACAGAAGCCACTCCTGAGGTAAGAGTTCACTCATGCCCAATAATAATAAAACTAAAAAGAGCAAAGATTTTCAATTTAAAAATTAAATTACATTAAAAGTGCATGTGGCCCGTTCATAGGAGGACCGGCACATCGCAATATGCATGATAATGCAAAGATTTGCAGGTGCAATTGATAAGACACCCACGCATATGAGCGCAGCCTCCAAAGAATGAAAAAGAATTATATTCATACATTTAGTAAAATAACACAGAATAGTATGCGCTTATGTTACAAGCTTATTACTTACAATTCATCTATTAGTCGCTCATGTTGATCATGGATCTTACTAACCAGTAGCCTCTATGACGTATCTCGAACGTAAAAGATGCGTGTAAAGATTTAATACCGTATTCTGGGTTGCCTAACTCTGTGCTAATAAACTAATAAGATAAAGAAAGGCTAGCCGCTGGATATGTACTATTTCGAATTTATTTCAGGCGTAAGTCAAGTTCTTAAGCTAATTTCATTATTAAATTAAATTTTGTTTTAAACAAATTCAAAAAAAATTAAAAATTGGAAAAAGTACTAATTTAAAACGAAATATAAGTAGCAAGTCCGTCCAACAATTTGAGAGGAGGCTAAACCTCCCTTGCCTCCATTGACAAACCGCCACTGTATGGGTCGTTGACACGACGCAAGTTGATAAGTGATTAAGGCCCGCTTTTACAATAGTCGGTTAAGGCTCAGTTACTTTACACTGGTGTTTAATTTGAGGTTTGACGTCTTCTCATTGGACATCATGTTAGATTTATCACCAGTGTAAAGTAACTGAGACTTAACCGACTATTGTAAAAGCGGGCCTAAGTTAAATTTAACTTAATCGACAACTTAAATTTGCGTGTGGACACTTCATCAAGTTGTAAGTATCAAGTTGATCGTTAAGTGAATAAGTTAAAAGTAGAATAGAATATATTGTATTTTTCGGTTAAGTAAAGAACCGCGCGCAACTTTTAATAGGCGTGGTCAAGCGCTGTGGTTCCCCATTCTTGTCAAAGCACTAAAATCTTTCATGGGTGCCACTTTACCAAGTAATAAATTGAAATATGCCTCCGACATACGTAATGCATTATAATATTCTTGTATATCTTCTGCATATAATTCTTTAAATAGACATGTACTTGCACCAAGTTCATTTCTTCTACTTATCCACTTTCTTTCCCAGAGACTTCACTTTTAATTTCCTCCAAAATATTTTCCAGTAAAACATAAACAATACAATTTAATTCATGATGTGTCAGTTGAATGTCCATCTTGTACACTGCTACTTACAACTTAACAACTTAAATGCGTGTAAACGGACAGTCACTTAATTTTAACTTAAAACCCGTAACTGGTATTCCGGGGTCTGGGAGACACTCTTGAATGCATAATTCTTTGTTGCACTCGCGCCTTTTGTAATATAATTGTCATGTTATCAGTACTATCAAATTAAATCATTTCTGATGTTGTTGCAAAATTTGGGCGGTGTAGGTAGGTAAATGTAAAACTTATTTATAACACCTGAAAGTCTGAGAGACCACCGCGTACCGTTTACATATGCAACTTAACCGTAACCATGCCGTAACGTAGTCGATTTGTAATCGGCTATTTGGTGTTTTTTAGCAAATGAAAATATTTTTGGGCTTCTATATGGTATAAATATTAATTTATGATCATTTCTCGTTTTAGGCTTCTATACAAAGTATAACAAGAAGCCTTATGATCTGGCTCCGTGTCTGTCCGTCTGTCCGTCTGTCTGTCTGTCTGTCTGTCTGTCCGCATAATTCAAAATCATACAGAGCGTTTCAAATCGTGTTATTTACATAACTTTTCACCTATATAATTTAAATACGTTGATCCGTTGATACGTTGATCCGATGATACGTTGATCCGATGATACGTTGATCCGATGATACGTTGATACGATGATACGTTCATCCGATGATACGTTGATCCGATGATACTTTGATCCGATGATACGTTGATCCGATGATTCGATGATAAGTTGATACATTGATATATTAATATGTTGATCTCGTTATTCACTAACTAGATGATACCCCGTCCGAGGACGGGCAGCTAGAAGGACGGGCAGCTACCCAAGGTAACTTAAGTTGAATGAAGATTAAGGAAAGCTCTCAGTGCAATCCAAAAGCCATATGACCTTGGCTGCCTGCCCGTCCTTCTAGCTGCCCGTCCTCGGACGGGGTATCATCTAGTATAACAATAGATTCCCATGTTGATCGAGCGGTTGCGGAATCTTCACTTTTCCTTTATGACAGCAGTTGTTAAATTGTTTATCAACTGGACGCTCCTTGGCGAAATTCTTTGAGCCGCAGAACTGACAGATGGAATTCATTTCTCCACAATCGTGTCGAGTAACGTGAGATTCATCAAATCTCAATGCTCTTATTTGGAGTTGAATTGCTTGACTTTGGTATCGATTTTCTTTCTGTCGATGTATCGCATGGGATCGAGCGTTAACAGCTTGCCGCGCTTGAGTTTCTTCTAATGTTTCACGTTGTTGACGTGTCGCATGGGATAGAGCGTTAGCAGCTTGCCGCGCTTGAGTTTCTTCTAAAGTTTCACGTTGTTGACGTATCGCATGGAACCGAGCGTCAGCAGCTTGCCGCGCTTGAGTTTGTTCCAAAGTTTCACGTTGTTGACGTATCGCATGAGACCGAGCGTCAGCTTGTCGCTGTGATCGAAGCTGTTCTTCTGTGTTATTAGCTCTTGTACGTGCCTTTCTCTCACGATTCAATCGCCGTCGCTTTGCAGCAGGATTTTCAAAATTTTCATTATCCATTATGGAAGTTCACATAATGCTTTTTTGGAAATAGCTTACCTATATAGACAAAATGATACGATGATCCGATGATACGATGATACGTTGATACGTTGATACGATGATACGTTGATCCGATGATACGTTGATCCGATGATACGTTGATACGATGATACGTTGATACGATGATACGTTGATACGATGATACGTTGATCCGATGATACGTTGATCCGATGATACGTTGTGCGTTCGGTTCGGTTTGCTTCGGGTATTTCCGTGGGACAGAAAGAAAGAAAGAAAGAAAGACTTGGCCTTTTATAATAAGAGATTTGTTATTCGTTAATCTCATTATCCATTTGAAACATAGCGTTTCAAATCGTGTTGGAAATACTCTGTGTGTATAGAGGTCTAAGAACTGGGTAGCCAGTGCGCTACTTTTTAGGCTTCTATACAAAGTATAACAAGAAGCCTTATGATCTAGCTCCGTGTCCGTCCGTCCGCATAATTCAAAATCATACAGAGCGTTTCAAATCGTGTTGGAAATACTCTGTGTGTATAGAGGTCTAAGAACTGGGTAGCCAGTGCGCTACTTTTAGGCTTCTATACAAAGTATATTTATGATTAGGGCCAATTTATTTGTCAAATCGTCTTGACGTTTCTTCGGCGAATCGCCCATGAAAGCTGCGGGTCTCGCGGAAGGAGGAACAACCGGTAAAACCGTCACGATCATCCACTCGGGTCGTGAGTATTTCGGATCCATTCCCAGGGCGCTGCAATCTGCGTCGCTAATTTGTCTAAAGATATGCAGCACTTCTTCCGCCAACAAATACTTTTTTTCTTGTGGAACCTTTCCGTCGGATTCCTTCCATTCGGCCGTCAAATCGAGACCCGATTTTCTAATTACAGGTTGATGATTTCCACATCCACCATCCGCGTGACATATTGTTTGTTCTTTGCACATACCGTACACTAGTTCTAAGCGTTTCTTGGAATCGTCTGTAGTTATCTTCTGAGCGTGTTCATAGTGATTTTGTTTCTTTGTGTTGACTAACAATTTAATGCAATTAAAGCAGACGCAGCGTAAAACTTTCATGACATTGTTAATCATGCCAACGTGAAAGATAGGTTTGGCCAATTCGATGTGACCAAAGTGACCGGGGCAAGTGTCCCGGTCGCCTTCGCATGTTTGACATGGTAAAGTGCTGTCAAACGCTCCCATCCTCGGATCCATCAAGCCGCCCACTTTTGGAAGACTTCCTTCCATAATTTCTACATGATTTATACCTTCTGGGACGACAGACATGCTACGAATATCTTCCGGACTAAAAATACCAAATTGCACATTCTTTACAGTTTTGAAAGCAGATTTGTTTTCGATTAATGCCATTGTTAATACCGTAATTTACTTTTACTTAACGCGCGAAAAATTAGCCAAACTGTTACATCTACTATACTCATAGGGCGATGTCCTATATAAGCAAATTGATCTGATGATACATTGATACGATGATACGATGATACGATGATCCGTTGATACGATTATACCTTGATACGATGATTCGTTAATACGATTATACCTTGATACGATGATCCGTTAATACGATGATCCGTTGATACGATTATACCATGATACGATTGTCCGTTGATCCAATTATTCTTTGATACGTGGCTTACTGGTCTAACTGCCGCAGGGATTAACGGCCAGAATAAAGTGAAGATAAGGTATTGTCCCAAGGATATGATTTACTAGTTTTACTTTGATGTGAAAAAAACAAGTTTTTATTTATTTTAACCATAGCAGTGGCTTGATGTGATTAGTGAAGTTAAGTTGTAAATAAAAGAGAAAGAGAGGATTGGTCCACCTCAAAAAATGGACCGCACATTACAGAGAAGTAAAGTTTCGAATGGAATGGAAAAGTTTGATTGTTATTACTTATATAGTAAATGATAATTACCAACCGCAAAAAATGTAATTGGTGCAGATTATCGGATTATCTGATGTTACATTATAAATATTATGTCGACCAAAAATAACTAGCAACAACAACTTTTCACACCAGAAAGGTAGCTGTATAGAAGCCTAGGAACTGCCGCTAAAGCGAGTTCCACCTTGTTTATATTCAATTTTTTAAACCACTTATTATTAGTTTATGATGTTTTTCTTACTACAAATAAATAACTCTGCATTTGTTACGCAACGCATATTAGCCCAGTCATAACGACTTCAAATACGAAAAATATGTTACCTTTGTCCAAAAAAATTAAAACGTAAAACTCAGTATCTATGTTGTAAGTGTAAAAACCCGGTGTGCCTACAGTGTACGCATAAAATTTGTAGCGGATGTAAAATAACATTATGAAATTTAGGGTAGTTAGTTTTTATGTACGTGTTAAAAATTTTGTATTATTTTAAGTTTTTATTCTAGTTTAATGTATAAACATTTAATATTAAATCATTTTGTTTAAATCATTTCAATATTTTTATAAATTTATTTACAAATGAGGGCCTTAGAATATAAGGGGTATAAGTGCACTTTTTTAAATTTGAGATTAATACACAATATGAAACCTTAATGTTCATATTTGTTAGTGCAAAACAGATGCAAGTGATATATTGATAATAAGGGTATAATAATAAGGGTATAAGTACTTTTTTTAAGTTTTGGCACATTTATGATAAAGTTTTTTTTTCTACTTTTATATTACTAAAATTTATCATTTATTAAGGAAATAATAAACTTTAAATAAATATCTCAGCTTTTTCTGGGAATTTTTACCCTGCCCGGATTCCCGCATTAGCAGTAGACGCACTTAACCTAGTGAAATAACACAAAAATAAGACATTTTGTTTAACTTTGAATGCAAATATCTCACAATAATGTAAAATGCACTTATACCCCTTTTATTCTAAGGCCCTCAAATATAAAAGCCTATTATTTCGCTGATATTTGAAAGAAATTCTAATTATCCCTTAAATTAAATTTTGCTTGATGATTGGTTTTAGGCTTCTATACAAAGTATAACAAGAAGCCTTATGATCTAGCTCCGTGTCTATCCGTCCGTCTGTCCGTCCGTCCGTCTGTCCGTCTGTCTGTCCGCATAATTCAAAATCATACAGAGCGTTTCAAATCGTGCTGGAAATAATCTGTGTGTATAGAGGTCTAAGAACTGGGTAGCCAGTACGCTATTTTCTTGTGGAACCTTTCCGTCGGATCCCTTCCATTCGGCCGTCAAATCGAGACCCGATTTTCTAATTACAGGTTGATGATTTCCACATCCACCATCCGCGTGACATATTGTTTGTTCTTTGCACATACCGTACACTAGTTCTAAGCGTTTCTTGGAATCGTCTGTAGTTATCTTCTGAGCGTGTTCATAGTGGTTTTGTTTCTTTGTGTTCACTAACAATTTACTGCAATTAAAGCAGACGCAGCGTAAAACTTTCATGACATTGTTAATCATGCCAACGTGAAAGATAGGTTTGGCCAATTCGATGTGACCAAAGTGACCGGGGCAAGTGTCCCGGTCGCCTTCGCATGTTTGACATGGTAAAGTGCTGTCAAACGCTCCCATCCTCGGATCCATCAAGCCGCCCACTTTTGGAAGACTTCCTTCCATAATTTCTACATGATTTATACCTTCTGGGACGACAGACATGCTACAAATATCTTCCGGACTAAAAATACCAAATTGCACATTCTTTACAGTTTTGAAAGCAGATTTGTTTTCGATTAATGCCATTGTTAATACCGTAATTTACTTTTACTTAACGCGCGAAAAATTAGCCAAACTGTTACATCTACTATACTCATAGGGCGATGTCCTATATAAGCAAATTGATCTGATGATACGTTGATACGATGATACGATGATACGATGATCCGTTGATACGATTATACCTTGATACGATGATTCGTTGATACGATTATACCTTGATACGATGATCCGTTGATACGATGATCCGTTGATACGATTATACCATGATACGATTGTCCGTTGATCCAATTATTCTTTGATACGTGGCTTACTGGTCTAACTGCCGCAGGGATTAACGGCCAGAATAAAGTGAAGATAAGGTATTGTCCCAAGGATATGATTTACTAGTTTTACTTTGATGTGAAAAAAACAAGTTTTTATTTATTTTAACCATAGCAGTGGCTTGATGTGACTAGTGAAGTTAAGTTGTAAATAAAAGAGAAAGAGAGGATTGGTCCACCTCAAAAAATGGACCGCACATTACAGAGAAGTAAAGTTTCGAATGGAATGGAAAAGTTTGATTGTTATTACTTATATAGTAAATGATAATTACCAACCGCAAAAAATGTAATTGGTGCAGATTATCGGATTATCTGATGTTACATTATAAATATTATGTCGACCAAAAATAACTAGCAACAACAACTTTTCACACCAGAAAGGTAGCTGTATAGAAGCCTAGGAACTGCCGCTAATTTTCGCGTATGCTAACTTTAACAAGGTGGAACTCGCTTTAGCGGCAGTTCTTAGGCTTATATACAGTTGCCTTTCTGGTGTGGAAAGTTGTTATTATCTGGTTATTTTTGGTCGTCATATAATGTAACATCACATAATCAGATAATCTGCACCAATTAAATTTTTTGCGGTTGGTAATTATCATTTACTATATAAGTAATAACAATCAAACTTTTCCATTCCATTCGAAACTTTACTTCTCTGTAATGTATGGTCCTTTTTTTGAGGTGGCCTCTCCTTTCTCTTTTATTTACAACTTAACTTCACTAACCACATCAATAAAAAATTATTTTTCATATCAAAGTAAAAAAAAAGCTAGAAAGTCCATTTTAAATTTAAAACAAATTTTAATTTTATTATACCTTACATACGGTGTGTTTACAATGACAATTTCGAGGTTTCTGATTAGGTTTGAATTATGCGGACGGACGGACACGGAGCCAGATCATCAGGCTTCTTGCTATACTTTGTATAGAAGCCTAAAAGTAGCGCACTGGGTACTCACACTGTAATAAAAGCACGTAAAAATACATTCAAATACGTGTAATTTTTACATTCAAAATAATAGTAAAAATACATATTGTGTATTATTCCATCTCTTATTATACAAGGTGGAACTCGCTTTAGCGGCAGTTCTTAGGCTTCTATACAGCTACCTTTCTGGTGTGGAAAGTTGTTATTATCTGGTTATTTTTGATCACCATATAATGTAACATCACATAATCAGATAATCTGCACCAATTAAATTTTTTGCGATTGATAATTATCATTTACTATATAAGTAATAACAATCAAACTTTTCCATTCTATTAGAAATTTTACTTCTCTGTAATGTATGGTCCTTTTTGTGAGGTGGACCAATCCTCTCTATTCTCTTTTATTTATAACTTAACTTCACTAACCACATCAATTAAAAATTATTTTTTCACATCAAAGTAAAACAAGTAGTTTATATAGGGAGACCTCTTCGAAAATATCTTTAACTTAGTAAATTTCTTTCGAACATTTGCGTATTTATAAATTGCATTAGCGAATCGAAGCAACGGATTAACAGATTAACGCAATACTATATAGACGAAGTATTTAAAATATAACAACGTATCAGTTGATCAACGTTATGATTGGCTCTGAAACATGCGGACGACCACGAAGCCAGACCATAAGGCTTCTTTCTATACCTTGTATAGAAGCCTAAATGTGGCGCACTGGCTACCCAGTTCTTAGACCTCTATACACACAGAGTATTTCCAACACGATTTGAAACGCTCTGTATGATTTTGAATTATGCGGACGGACGGACGGACAGACGGACACGGAGCCAGATCATAAGGCTTCTTGCTATACTTTGTATAGAAGCCTAAAATGCCAGCTCTCTCCTGCGGCGTGTCAAAACCTAATCTCATTGGTCCAAATTTGATACCAACATAAGCACTAATCGAAGTTATGGAAGGGGAAGGATCTGAACGGAACGAAAAGAAGAAACAAAAATCGAGGAGATAGAAAATAACGGTTATTAATGATTAACTTAAATCCGGATTAACGGATTAACGTTAATACGTTAATCCGTTAATATTTAATAAAAATACTATATAATCCAAATGATTTATTATGACTTAAATGTGTTGAACGTGAACTAAAAATGTCTTTACAAAAAATGGCTTTGCGAGAATTAAATAAGGTTGTGGAAGGGGCGCTAAACAGGGCTTTATCGTTCGCTAAATATGAAGATTTAACATGGAACCTGTTTTTCGGTACCAAACCATTTATCATAGTTTTCCTCGAGATTTAGGGGTGCCGCGGGAGTGGCGCCTATCTCGTTTCTTCTTCTTTTTACCGTTTTCCGAAGTGCTGCGTAGTTGTGTAACCGTGTATTACACGTAGTTGTGTTACACGGGGGATAATCCCTTAATTTTTGTGTTGGTAATAAAAAATTTACTATATAAGCAAATTTGCTTTTTGCGATCGGTTTCGGATTTAAATTTTTGGTAATGAAAATTTTGTTATTGAAAATTCATTATTGTGAATGGGAAGATGTTATTCGATAATCTACTCTATTCAAATTATAAACTATAAATTTGAATTATACATGTGGTGCCAATTTTTGGTATCGATTTTTGGTGTCGGTTTTTGCTGTCGGTTTTTGGTGTCGGTTTTTTGGTGTCGATTTTTGCGAGGTAACGACCGTGAAAACATGTTCCATGTTAAAAAACTCAATGGATCAATAGATCAACGGATCAAATAAAGAGATCAACAATATATAGGTAAACCACTCAGTTATGTATATTTCAGCAACCTTCTTCACATATCTACTCATTTTCAGAGTGTTTCCCAACACAATTTGGAGCGCACTGGCTACCCAGTTCTTAGACCTCTATACACACAGAGTATTTCTAACACGATTTGAAACGCTCTGTATGATTTTGAATTATGCGGACGGACAGACAGACGGACAGACGGACGGACGGACAGACACGGAGCCAGATCATAAGGCTTCTTGCTATACTTTGTATAGAAGCCTAAAACAGATATAAGTCTATATAAGACAGCTATTTCCAAAATAATAGCGCACTGGGTACCCAGTTCTTAGACCTCTATACACACTGAGTATATTCAACACGATTTGAAACGCTCTGTATGATTTTGAATTATGCGGACGGACGGACAGACAGACGGACGGACGGACAGACGGACGGACAGACACGGAGCCAGATCATAAGGCTTCTTGCTATACTTTGTATAGAAGCCTAAAAACACATACTAATGTCCTCCAACCTTCAGATAACAAATATAATAACACAAGCTAATTTTAAGGGCTAGTTGTCTCTCAGACCACGGCGTACCGGTTATGTACTAAAAGTAGGACTGTACCAGTTACGGGTTAAAATTAACTTAACAATTAACTTATCAACTTGCATCGTGTAAACGACCCATTAAAGCAACTACGTAGTTTATTCGCAAGCTTATACAATGGTATAATTATATAAGAAATAAACGCATAATTTATATATTTTTTATACGTTGTTAAAATTCAAAGATTTAGAATATTCAGTGACGCGTATCAAGGTTGTGTGTGTAAAAATAGATACAGAAAGACCCCGCTTAACGCTGCTCCGCTTAGCGCTGTTTCGGTTTAACGCTGTTTTATTTGAATAGAGTATTCTCCGAAAATCGCACACCGCGTGGGATTCCCCTATATCCAAAGCGTAACGCGGAAGAGTAGTATCATGGGGTGTGCACTCGTATAGGCAAATTGAAACCGTGAAAAATATGTGCACCCAAGCGGAGAGATGGCGCTGTACGCGAAACGACGTGAAAGACCTTGAAAAGTGAAAAATTTATAACCTACTATAATTTTATGATCCTCCATTTTTCAAGCGTGCTTTGTATTGAAAAGAGTGTGATTTGATTAATCTGTACTGTAATCTAATGTGTAAAGTTACCAATAAAAGCAAGACACACGGCTGAAGTGATTAGCTTGTTGAATCAACTATTTGACAGCGTTAATGGTTGTAGTTTTAACAAGGAAAGCCGCGACGACCCTGTGTTACAAAAAAATTTCCGCACGTTAAGTTTTGGAGAAAAGCTATTACGATTTTAAAACAATACAATTTTTATCGACGACACCGAGGGTAAAACATTGGATTAAAAAACTGGAGGTAATTTATAAAATGATTAAAATAAAAACTATTAATATTGAATATCGTTGTATAATTTGCAGGGCTTCCTTGATCTTTATACAAAAATGGATGGTTTTGGTTTTACCACGATGACCCCAAGAACTTTCAATCTAGATCCGTTGGAAAATGTCTTTCGTCAAATAAAGCAGAGAGGCTTAACAATCCAACTGTAGCTGCATTTACTGCCTTTTATACGAGCTTGTTGGTAAATAACTTAACTAAAGGTCATTCAAGAAGCTGTCATTGCGAAAATGATAAAGAAGATATTTTAATATTACAAAGATTTGTAACGCAGGTAAAATATTTTTTCTACGACCATCGCATCGGAGTAATCGGCGAATATCGCATTGACGACACACATAGTAACAAATCCCTTACGCACGGTGTGACGTCACCGTTACGTAATATTGTCGATCGCACGGCTAGGCAATTTGATAATTTACTACAATTGTGTTGGCTGAACTAATTCATTTTAGTTTGACAGCTATAATATACGGCGAACGTGCGTTAATGTTTCGAAAAATTCATTTGTGTATTTATTTATTGCTATCGGGTCGAGGTAATATTAATTTAATGAATATTATTCTAATTTCCTAACTTTTTATAATTTTAGTTTTAAAATCATGTCCAGCAACCACAAATTTACTACCAGTAAAATCTCGGGAAAGATATGAAATGGTATATAAAAAATTTATGGATTGGAAACTGAACAATAAAGTTAAGTCGTTTTCCGAAAATGTCTTCTTATCATATTTTCAAAATTTGTCGGGAGAGCTAAAACCATCATCACTTTGGGCAACATATTCGATGTTACGCGCTACAGTAAATTTAAATCATGACAATATCGATATTTCCAAATATTTTAAATTAGTAGCCTTTTTGAAGAGGAAATCGGATGGTTTTAAAAGTAAAAAATCAAAGGTTTTGACTTCAAACGAAATTCAAAAGTTTCTCAAGAATGCTCCAGATAATAAATATTTATTTATGAAGGTGTAAAATTTCTATAACAAACTTACATTAGCATTAATAATATCTTACTTCACTTTAGACTGTTCTTATCGTTGGTATATCTGGTGCATGTAGAAAACAGGAATTACGAAACATGAAACCTGATCATGTTGAAGATACGGGAAGATCATTAATTATAAATATTCCGGATTCAAAAACAAAAGCACAACGTTCTTTTGTAGTGCCCGAAACTTTTTATTTGACATGTAAAAAATACATGAACTTACGTCCTTTAGGAGACGATCTGAAATTGTTACCTTTTTTTCTAAATTATGTTAACGAAAAGTGCACCAAACAATGTGTCGGGTTAAATAAGTTTGGTGGTGTACCCAAACAAATCGCCGAATTTCTTAAATTACCAAATCCTAATCAATATACTGGCCATTGTTTTAGACGATCGTCAGCCACCATTCTTGTTGATGCTGGTGATGATTTACTAGCATTAAAACGGCATGGTGGCTGGCGATCGTCAACGGTGGCCGAAGGTTATGTGGATAACTCTATTTATAATAAGACTGCTACGTCATCTAAAATTTCAAGTGCAATCAACGTCAACGATGATCTGTTGCATTAGAAAGTATTGATACTGTAACCAACACTAATGCAACTGTATCCTATGCCACAACCAGCACCGCAACTAATGTTACCAATGATCCGTCTCTTGTTTTCAATAACTGTTCTGTTACGATTAATAATTATTATCATAAGATGTAAATATTTTAGATTAAGTCTGGGATTTATTTTTTGTTATAACTTTTAGTGTACTTTTTAATTTAATATAAACCTTTATCGATAATTTGTTTGGGGTTCCGACAGTTTTAATTTATTTCGATTACTTGTTTACTAAAATAAATCCACACGGTCGGTTATTACATACTTATAGTCCATTTGCACTCAAGCTATGATGCGTGATGAATTCGACTTTTACTCTCTTGTTGAAATAAATGGACCATAAATTAGTATATTAAGCCTTTATAAATTTTTTAGTTTAGTAAAATTGCTTTGCTTACGAGGTTTATACAATTTTTTCGCATTTTGTGAGAATTTAACCTAAAATACGAATTTTGACGTTTGACTAAATTTTTTTGCGCGCGATCGATCTGAATTTTTGCATACGCCTTCCCACTGATAATTCATTAGGGGTGTAGTATAAGGCGAGGGGGGAGAATGTTTTGCTCAGTTTTTCGATATCTAGCGCCGTTCTCGAGTTATTGCGAATTCAAACAAATACAATTAAAAAGTTAAAAATTTTACATTTGTGTGGTCGTAGAAAAAGTATAGTACTTAACTCGAGTTGTAAAGCCATTACACACTCGTGGAATTTACTTCACTCGCCGCTTCGCGGCTCGTGAAGTAACTTTCCACGTCGTGTGTAATACGCTTCTTACAACTCTCGTTACGTAATATACTATTATTTTGAATAAGCTTAAATTACCTATCTTAATTGAATAATGTTTTTAGGATGTAAACGGTCAAGTTCACAGATTGGAGACTTCAGTAATGACATTGAAATTAGTCAAATGTTCAATAAGCTACGAAAATTGGAAACCAGTGTATTACATTACGTCAGTGGTTTTATTTTTAAAAAAGTGTTGCCTAAAATTTCAAATTGTGAAATTTGTAAGAAAAACTTTTTGACTGAAGAAAACGATTTTGATAAACCATAGAAAGGAAATAGTGTGGACGAAGCAACACAAATGTTCACCATGCGTAAAGAATATGATTGAAAAAGAGGGTTGCAATATTGTAATACCAAGTTTGTTGATTATTTAAGCAATGTGTATAATATTTTTAACTACTTGTTCCCTAAAATATGTCATTTGGAAAATATTTTGCAAAGAATTACTAAAATTATCAAGGAAAATATAACATTCCCTTTCACTAATGCATGATGCGAGCATGATAAAGCATTGGAAGACTTAATTACTTCCATAAAAAAAATCTTAATATTTCATATGATCAAAACTTTAATTAATATTATGTTGGGAAAAGACAAGAGATGTCATGAAAATGCTCATTTTATATAATATAAGGATGCAGTGTTAATATTTAGACGGCCTAGAAGGGTCTAGGCCTAGAAGGATTATTTGATATTTTTTATAAAATGTACTTGATGTTGTTAAAGATGATGTTAAAAAGAAGCAGTGGAACGATAATGAGTGATTTAATATTGTCAATAAATGTAATATAGTTTTTTAAATTTAATAAAATGTTATTCAATTTAAAAGGTTTTCTTTGAGTTCATGAAAATTATTGCTATTTATTTCGTAATCATGAATGTTTTATGAATTCTTATAGTAATGTTTCCATTTGTTAATTATTATTACTTTTGTGGATATATTACTCGAGGGATTTATAAAACTTATCATGATTATGAATTCACAACTTCAAAAAAATATAAATTCAAATAAAAAGCCTCTAAGCGGTTTCCTAGTCTCCAAACGGGTACCAAAAATATGTGCACCAAAGCGGATAGATGGCGTTGAAGACGGTTTTTTTCTTAACATAAGAGTTACCACCCTATGATTTGCCCATGAGTAGTATGTAGTTTGAGTATGTAGTATGCCAATCGCCGCTGATAAGAGTGCATCGTACATTTACATATAACCCATTAATTATTAATTATTTAACATTTGATGCCTTATCCACTTATCGACAACTTCTTACACAGCGCAAACGAAAAACGCAAATGACATTAGACACATTTTTGATAAAAAGACAGAAAATTGGAAATGCGGAAGAATCTGAATAATCTCAAACGTAAATGATGACTTAGAATCTCTTTGATTTTTTCTATTTTTCGCATCGAGTGTTTGTTACTTGAGGCACTTTTAAAGGTTGGTTTAAAATTAATAATACCGGGTGTATGTTTATTTATGTTTCTATATTTGTAAGAAATAAATTTTTGTTGTATTGTTATAAAAAAAAACATATTTAATAAACTTGATTGACAAAATACATATTCATTATTAAAAATTTTACCCTAACCCCAATATTTACATGGTGACATAACCTCGTTTAACGCTGTTTTCTATAACGCTCTACTTTGCTGGAACGTATCCCCCGCGTTAAACGGGGTATTACTGTATTTAATTTCCTATATATTTTGTCAGTTTGATTTAAGGTTTACTATACTGCCGTCCTACGCTAAAACGCAGTATCTCCATTTTTTACGAATTTTAGTTATATCGCTTTTTAGGATTATTACAACAATATCTGTGATCCTGCAACACTAAGAAGCAGTAAGACAGTAATGCAATAATAGCCTTAGATATTGCAGTATCTCCACGTAATATCAACAAGTCCTACGCTAAAAAGCAGTAAACACCATCTACATGCCTTAAAAGCACTATCTCCCAGAAACATTGGAGTTACTGCTATTTGGTCTGGTAAAATCAAAAAAATATAGGTCGAAAATATTAGTCGACTCAACATCATTTTTCTTTTAATCGCAGCACGATTATTATTATGCTGCCCCGTATCGATATGTTTAAAAAAGTTGTGTTCTGCTAAAGAATAATTGTTTTCAATGAAAGTTTTGTACCAGTTGGTAAAAAATTAAAAAGCCAACCTTTTGCATGTCTATGGCATGAGTGCATAAGTGGTAGAAAAAAAGATCTCATTCCATGCTTTTATATTGCATATGCGTGATAAGGAAAATATAATTATTTGGCTTGATAATTGCGCAGGACAAAATAAAAATTGGTCATTGTTCTCTTATTTAGTGTATATAATCAATTCAAACGATATTTCAGCTGAAAAATAATATTTAGATATTTTGAAACAGGACATACGTTTATGTCAGCAGACAGCTTTCACCACCAGATTGAGCTGTCTTTACAGCGAAAGAATAAGGTATATGACTTTGCTAATTCTGGCAAGGTAGTTGTCAAAGAAATGAAACAAGAAGATTTCTTTGTTTGGGTTGATAACTCCTCAATTTATAAAATAAATCATACCAAACCTAGACCATAATATTATATGAAAGACATTGTTGAAGTTGTGGCCAAGAGAGGTAACCATTCGTTATTTTACAAAATAGATTTCTCTAATAACTAAATTGAGATAAAATTTTTAAAAATGAAATCATGCAAAGGAGGCATGTCAACACCCCTAACAATTCCTCAACTTAGAGGAATTAAGAAAGAGAGGAAAGGCATGATTTTGCAAAATTTAATAGACTTGTTACCTACAAATAGGCGAAAATTTGTCTGTTAATGATGAAGCTGCCGATTTAAGAATCGATATTGAAAACGTGTAAGAGCTAAAATTTTTTATATTTTATACTCTATATATTTTGAAATTTTGTATATTTTGTTTATTACGTATTTTGAAAAATAAATTTTAGTTTTCTGACGTTTCAAGTTAATAATGTTGGTCTTTACTGCTATTTTGCATTTTCTTCTAGAGTCAGCCAAGAACAATATGCTCGACTAAAAAGCAGTAAGCGCCGTTTTACTAATATTTAAACAAATAAAAATTATTATAATATATCGTTATTGAAGTATGAAACCTAAACGTTTTATATGCCTAGCTAATTTCAAAATTAATAAATTATTTCTTGGTGGCCCAACCATAAATACCTAAATGCGTGTTTTCTCAAAACAACGATTTTGGAGATACTGCTCTTTAGCGTAGGACGGCAGTATAGTGAACACGTGGTTTTAATATTAGCGTTAAAAATGATATTCATCTGGATTTTGTTTTACTATGCATTTATTTATAGACAAAGTAGAATCAAATCTACTGGCGTGTCCTATCAAACCTAATGCCGTTATGCAGGCACAAAGTGAAGCAACGTTGCAAAATTTAACGCCTGCCGGTTATACTTTTGAATCAGTTTTTCCTATTACTGTCAGTGGTCGAAATCCACATAGATGGCATGCTACATACAGCCGAAATGACAATAATTACGATAGTGGATGTGCAAAAATAAAGTTATACTAGCTGGCACGGGCGGCATCCGCCGCCCTTAGCCATCTAGACCCAGAATAGATCCGAGAAGGCCATAGTTGTTCGGCCTTCAGCCTCACAGGGGGAGGACCATAATAGATCCGCGAAGGCTATAGTTGTTCGGCCTTCGGCCTCACAGGGCGGACCACCTCGACTCCAATTTAAAAAGTGTCGCAGGTCCCCCGGTACAAATATTACAAATTTTTTCACTTTTACAAAAAGTTATTCACAATTTTGCCAATGTTTTAGACAACCGAAGAAGAAGTTTAGAGTACGTTTTTGTGTTATAATTCCCAAAAACGGTTTGCCCGTCCATTTCCGGCGTTAATATATAATTATCGGAGCGTAATTTTTTTTCGAAAAATTTGCAAGGCTATCCCATTAAAAAATAATTTTGAAATTTAAATTCGGTTTAACACCTTCGGCGTTGAAAATACGAAGGAATGTTATGGACGAACTATTATAGAGCGTCGCGATACGCTTCCGTTGCGTCTTAAAAATTAAAGATCGGCCGGTAAATAAGAGCGCTACATACGTCCAAAGTTTTTACACAATTTTCACTTAAATGGGTCTCTCACAAAGAAACGACGGATAATTTAGAAAAAGCAATCGGAGCTTCGGATACGGTTATTAACGGTCTTTAATTTAGCACATGACGACGGTTGACGAAAAACGACAAATAACGGCAGCATTTGCAAATTAGTGTGTCTCGAATACATGTTGTTGATGAGCCTATCAGGTAACTCTCTGCCAAATTTGGAGATGTAGCAATGCCCGTGTGGCCCTACATGATATATTTTTGGATTTATTTTGGTTTAATTTTAAATAAATTAGTAAGTCGGCGGTTTAACCTAGTCAGACCCTGAATATTAGTGTGTCCCGAATACATGTTGTTGATGAGCCTATCGGGTAACTCTCTACCAAATTTGGTGATGTAACAATGCCCGTGTGACCCTACATGATATATTTTTGATTTATTTTGGTTTCACTTTAAATAAATTAGTAAGTCGGCGGTTTAACCTAGTCAGACCCTGAATATTAGTGTGTCTCGAATACATGTTGTTGATGAGCCTATCAGGTAACTCTCTGCCAAATCTGGTGATGTAACAATGCCCGTGTGGCCCTACATGATATATTTTTGGATTTATTTTGGTTTCATTTTAAATAAATTAGTAAGTCGGCGGTTTAACTAAGTCAGACCCTGAATATTAGTGTGTCGCGAATACATGTTGTTGATGAGCCTATCAGGTAACTCTCTGCCATATTTGGTGATGTAACAATGCCCCTCTAGCCCAAGATAATTTTTTTCAGATATTTGGGAGAATTATAAAAATTCGCCCTTTAACCGGCCAAACCCACAATTTTTATGTACCTCAAATATAAATTTATGTATTGTTAGTAGTTTTATCAATTCTAGGTTCCAAAAAGTCGTTTACATTAAATAAATTTTTTTAAATTCATTTGCACATCTTTTATAAGTAGGTACATACATGATGTGTACTTAACGTAGTATAAATATTTAACCTTCATATTCATTTCTATATAAAGTTCTCGTTTAATCCTATTTCAGGTAAAAATTAAGGGTTCTTGAAAATTATTGTTTTATGATGTACAATAGGAATGCTAATTTTATGCTGATACGCTGTTAAAAGTTTCAATAATTTAAAATATAGGTAATGTAAAAATAAAAAACGTCAGTATTAATTTGTTTGGTCAACTGTAAAAATCTGAATATGAAGAATGTTTCCAAGTTCAACCACATGCAGATTTGCAACAAAATTTACAAGCAAATTTACAAAAAATCACACCGCCGTCTAATGTAAAAATTTTCGTGTTTATAACTACGTAGGTGTATCGGAAATGTACGTCAGTCTATAATTATTTTACGTTGATTACCAAATTTGACGTTTTATTTTACAATAATTTTTACAATAAAATTTTATAGAAGAATTATACAAGAAATATACATTATTACGGGTTGAGCCGTAGGCGATTTAGACTTTCGCCGGCTAGCACTACTTACTAAATCGAAGAGCGGACTTCCTACGAATTCTCCCCATCTCAGGTGTTGGTCGCTGCAAACTTACCTTAGGCCAATGCAGAAGAAATAAATTATAAGATCTCATTTTATACATATATTTAATAAAAAATTACACATAAATTTAATCTTTGGTAAAAGATTTTAGTTTCTTAAAATTAACTTTCATACCAGGAGATTCATACTTTTAAAATTATAAGACAGTATCAACAAATACATACAATGGAAAACATATTAATTTTACGATACCTTTAATATGTGGGTTGAATTCACAAATAGGATTTATCGCGTTAGCGGAAATTGTTACGTACGATTTCCCGGGGTTGAAGGAGTTGTACCATTCCAGCGAAGTATCTTGTGGGGTTGCTAGTATCTCTTGATATTTTCAATCAATTTGTTGTAATCGTTGGTTGCGGATGATCGATAATAATTTATTATTATAAATGTTTGTTGTTTCATCATTTAATTTAATAAGCACTATTTAGAATATTAGGAATATTTATCAATTGTTCTTCTTTTAACTGTTTATGCATTATAGTTTATTGCGCAATGTTGCGTTTCACTTTTGATAATTTATTATTTCGAGCGTACACGTGTAGAAAACTTATTTATTGTTTTTGTACTTAATTTCTGGATTATAATGAAAATAATTGGAGTTTCGCATACGTTTATTCGTACTTAACCATGTGGGTTAATTAAATAGTCGAATTTGTCTTTTATGACTTCGATGATTGTAGATAAACATAACTTAATTACATTTAGACTCACTTTTTGTAGATTTATTTTATTATTACAACTGGCACTTTTAGTCAGATTTAATTGCATGATTGATTTTTCATTTAACAAATAGATGAATTTAATAGAACTTAATTAATTATTTATTAAACTTTCTCGAGTGTTTTACTACGGGTCGTAGTTCGTGGTACACTACTTTCGCGAGGTCATAATGTCCCCTTCCCCGCTGGTTCGAAAGACCACGCGCATTGTTTTAACGTATATACCTTTATCCGACCAATGGGTGAATTTTAAAATGTACCATAATTTTCTAGATCGAGAGGAAAAGTCTAGCGGTGGACAAAGATCGATATACTTTGCCCTTCTGACTAGTGATGTCATCTTAACTCACATATCAAAAAAGAAATGCATTGCCATCGAATTTGGTTACTAGGCGCGAATAACTAACATTGTATAAAACTTGTTATGTTGTTTTAGTAAAGTTGACAATTTAAAATAAACTTCATAGAATATACAGGGTGGACTAATAATTTATTTGGATATTCGAATGTTAATATCGTAGAACGTAACAACATTTTATACAAGAAATAATATGGAGTAGCGAAGGAGACGAGCTGATTTTGGCCGCCGGAGAGGCTCATATAAAGAAGCCTGGCAGAACCATCACCAGGCATGGAAAATTTGGCTACTAGTAATAACAGTAATGCTGCTGATTTTATTCGTGCTGTTAAATTCCATGATGTACTTTGAATATTATATTACTAACTTTATGTTAACCTGTTGTAACGGCAACAACCAGCTGTGCCGACCCTGTCGGTAACAGAAGGTTGGTACCAAGAAATGTGGGGTTAACCTACGTGCATGCATTTTGATAAATAAATAAAGTAATAAAGTAAAAATTATTGTATTGGTAAGATGTTATGTTTGGTAAGATGGTAAACTACTAGGTAATAAATGAAACAGCTTATTTGCAAGATATATACACGATGACTACTTTATTTATCAAAATGCATGCACGTAGGTTAACCCCACATTTCTTGGTACCAACCTTCTGTTACCGACAGGGTCGGGTCGGCACAGCTGGTTGTTGCCGTTACAACAGGTTAACATAAAGTTAGTAATATAAAATTCAAAGTACATCATGGAATTTAACAACACGAATAAAATCAGCAGCATTACTGTTATTACTAGTAGCCAAATTTTCCATGCCTGGTGATGGTTCTGCCAGGCTTCTTTGTATGA
This sequence comes from Podabrus alpinus, assembly GCA_932274525.1. Taxonomy (NCBI): domain Eukaryota; kingdom Metazoa; phylum Arthropoda; class Insecta; order Coleoptera; family Cantharidae; genus Podabrus; species Podabrus alpinus. Next base: position 67,302,520 of record OW026453.1, on the reverse strand, counting down.
GCCTCTCCGGCGGCCAAAATCATCTCGTCTCCTTCGCTCCTCCATATTATTTCTTGTATAAAATGTATATTTCTTGTATAATTCTTCTTTAAAATTTTATTGTAAAAATTATTATAAAATAAAACGTCAAATTTGGTAATCCACGTAAAAATAATTACCACATCATGTTCTGTTCAATATAATCCTCGTCGCCACTGTTATATCGTCGCTACTCGATATAAGTTTATGGTTTGGTAAGATGGTAAACTATTAGGTAATAAATGAAACAGCTTATTTACTAGATATATACACGATGACTACTATATTTATCAAAATGCATGCACGTAGGCTAACCCCACATTTCTTGGTACCAACCTTCTGTTACCGACAGGGTCGGGTCGGCACAGCTGGTTGTTGCCGTTACAACAGGTTAACATAAAGTTAGTAATATAAAATTCAAAGTACATCATGGAATTTAACAACACGAATAAAATCAGCAGCATTACTGTTATTACTAGTAGCCAAATTTTCCATGCCTGGTGATGGTTCTGCCAGGCTTCTTTGTATGAGCCTCTCCGGCGGCCAAAATCATCTCGTCTCCTTCGCTCCTCCATATTATTTCTTGTATAAAATGTATATTTCTTGTATAATTCTTCTTTAAAATTTTATTGTAAAAATTATTATAAAATAAAACGTCAAATTTGGTAATCCACGTAAAAATAATTACCACATCATGTTCTGTTCAATATAATCCTCGTCGCCACTGTTATATCGTCGCTACTCGATATAAGTTTATGGTTTGGTAAGATGGTAAACTATTAGGTAATAAATGAAACAGCTTATTTACTAGATATATACACGATGACTACTTTATTTATCAAAATGCATGCACGTAGGTTAACCCCACATTTCTTGGTACCAACCTTCTGTTACCGACAGGGTCGGGTCGGCACAGCTGGTTGTTGCCGTTACAACAGGTTAACATAAAGTTAGTAATATAAAATTCAAAGTACATCATGGAATTTAACAGCACGAATAAAATCAGCAGCATTACTGTTATTACTAGTAGCCAAATTTTCCATGCCTGGTGATGGTTCTGTCAGGCTTCTTTGTATGAGCCTCTCCGGCGGCCAAAATCAGCTCGTCTCCTTCGCTCCTCCATATTATTTCTTGTATAAAATGTATATTTCTTGTATAATTCTTCTATAAAATTTTATTGTAAAAATTATTATAAAATAAAACGTCAAATTTGGTAATCCACGTAAAAATAATTACCACATCATGTTCTGTTCAATATAATCCTCGTCGCCACTATTATATCGTCGCTACTCGATATAAGTTTATGGTTTGGTAAGATGGTAAACTACTAGGTAATAAATGAAACAGCTTATTTACTAGACTAGATGATACCCCGTCCGAGGACGGGCAGCTAGAAGGACGGGCAGCTACCCAAGGTAACTTAAGTTGAATGAAGATTAAGGAAAGCTCTCAGTGCAATCCAAAAGCCATATGACATTGGCTGCCTGCCCGTCCTCGGACGGGGTATCATCTAGTATAACAATAGATTCCCATGTTGATCGAGCGGTTGCGGAATCTTCACTTTTCCTTTATGACAGCAGTTGTTAAATTGTTTATCAACTGGACGCTCCTTGGCGAAATTCTTGGAGCCGCAGAACTGACAGATGGAATTCATTTCTCCACAATCGTGTCGAGTAACGTGAGATTCATCAAATCTCAATGCTCTTATTTGGAGTTGAATTGCTTGATTTTGGTATCGATTTTCTTTCTGTCGATGTATCGCATGGGATCGAGCGTTAGCAGCTTGCCGTGCTTGAGTTTCTTCTAATGTTTCACGTTGTTGACGTGTCGCATGGGATAGAGCGTTAGCAGCTTGCCGCGCTTGAGTTTCTTCTAATGTTTCATGTTGTTGACGTATCGCATGGGACCGAGCGTCAGCAGCTTGCCGCGCTTGAGTTTCTTCTAAAGTTTCACGTTGTTGACGTATCGCATGGGACCGAGGGTCAGCAGCTTGCCGCGCTTGAGTTTGTTCCAAAGTTTCACGTTGTCGACGTATCGCATGAGACCGAGCGTCAGCTTGTCGCTGTGATCGAAGCTGTTCTTCTGTGTTATTAGCTCTTGTACGTGCTTTTCTCTCACGATTCAATCGCCGTCGCTTTGCAGCAGGATTTTCAAAATTTTCATTATCCATTATGGAAGTTCACATAATGCTTTTTTGGAAATAGCTGTCATAATTTTTCACCGATATAGGAAATTTAAATACATTGATACGTTGATACGTTGATCTGTTTTTTCAATGCAGACCAAATATAAGTTATATTTTAGGCTTCTATACAAAGTATAACAAGAAGCCTTATGATCTAGCTCCGTGTCCGTCCGTCTGTCTGTCCGTCCGTCTGTCTGTCCGCATAATTCAAAAACATACAGAGCGTTTCAAATCGTGTTGGAAATACTCTGTGTGTATAGAGGTCTAAGAACTGGGTAGCCAGTGCGCTACTTTTAGGCTTCTATACAAGGTATATTTATTATTAGGGCCAATTTATTTGTCAAATCGTCTTGACGTTTCTTCGGCGAATCGCCCATGAAAGCTGCGGGTCTCGCGGAAGGAGGAACAACCGGTAAAACCGTCACGATCATCCACTCGGGTCGTGAGTATTTCGGATCCATTCCCAGGGCGCTGCAATCTGCGTCGCTAATTTGTCTAAAGATATGCAGCACTTCTTCCGCCAACAAATACTTTTTTTCTTGTGGAACCTTTCCGTCGGATTCCTTCCATTCGGCCGTCAAATCGAGACCCGATTTTCTAATTACAGGTTGATGATTTCCACATCCACCATCCGCGTGACATATTGTTTGTTCTTTGCACATACCGTACACTAGTTCTAAGCGTTTCTTGGAATCGTCTGTAGTTATCTTCTGAGCGTGTTCATAGTGGTTTTGTTTCTTTGTGTTCACTAACAATTTACTGCAATTAAAGCAGACGCAGCGTAAAATTTTCATGACATTGTTAATCATGCCAACGTGAAAGATAGGTTTGGCCAATTCGATGTGACCAAAGTGACCGGGGCAAGTGTCCCGGTCGCCTTCGCATGTTTGACATGGTAAAGTGCTGTCAAACGCTCCCATCCTCGGATCCATCAAGCCGCCCACTTTTGGAAGACTTCCTTCCATAATTTCTACATGATTTATACCTTCTGGGACGACAGACATGCTACGAATATCTTCCGGACTAAAAATACCAAATTGCACATTCTTTACAGTTTTGAAAGCAGATTTGTTTTCGATTAATGCCATTGTTAATACCGTAATTTACTTTTAGTTAACGCGCGAAAAATTAGCCAAACTGTTACATCTACTATACTCATAGGGCGATGTCCTATATAAGCAAATTGATCTGATGATACGTTGATACGATGATACGATGATACGATGATACGATGATACGATGATACGATGATACGATGATACGATGATACGATGATACGATGATCCGTTGATACGCTTATACCTTGATACGATGATTCGTTGATACGATTATACCTTGATACGATGATCCGTTGATACGATTATACCATGATACGATTGTCCGTTGATCCAATTATTCTTTGATACGTGGCTTACTGGTCTAACTGCCGCAGGGATTAACGGCCAGAATAAAGTGAAGATAAGGTATTGTCCCAAGGATATGATTTACTAGTTTTACTTTGATGTGAAAAAAACAAGTTTTTATTTATTTTAACCATAGCAGTGGCTTGATGTGATTAGTGAAGTTAAGTTGTAAATAAAAGAGAAAGAGAGGATTGGTCCACCTCAAAAAATGGACCGCACATTACAGAGAAGTAAAGTTTCGAATGGAATGGAAAAGTTTGATTGTTATTACTTATATAGTAAATGATAATTACCAACCGCAAAAAATGTAATTGGTGCAGATTATCGGATTATCTGATGTTACATTATAAATATTATGTCGACCAAAAATAACTAGCAACAACAACTTTTCACACCAGAAAGGTAGCTGTATAGAAGCCTAGGAACTGCCGCTAAAGCGAGTTCCACCTTGTTATTTACATAATTTTTCACCTATATAGGAAATTTAAATACGTTGATCCCTTGATACGTTGATCCGATGATACGTTGATCCGATGATACGTTGTGCGTTCGGTTCGGTTCGGTTTGCTTCGGGTATTTCCGTGGGACAGACAGAAAGAAAGAAAGACTTGGCCTTTTATAATAAGAGATATATACACGATGACTACTTTATTTATCAAAATGCATGCACGTAGGTTACCCCACATTTATTAGTACCAACCTTCTGTTACCGACAGGGTCGGGTCGGCACAGCTGGTTGTTGCCGTTACAACAGGTTAACATAAAGTTAGTAATATAAAATTCAAAGTACATCATGGAATTTAACAGCACGAATAAAATCAGCAGCATTACTGTTATTACTAGTAGCCAAATTTTCCATGCCTGGTGATGGTTCTGCCAGGCTTGTTTGTATGAGCCTGTAATAATATTTTACTTTTCCGTTTTCCCCGCGATAATTTCGAATTTTAAAAGTCCGCCATCTAGGGTTGACGAGAGGAGTTAGTTTTTTTAGTGTCATGTGGCGCGCGCACGACTACAAGCCGGGAGATTGACAAAATGGCGTGGTAGAAAGAACGCTTGTGTTTTTGTGTGTGGTTGAAAACTTGGTAAAATTACCGAAATTGGCGTAATTCTTTGGTTCATTAATCTGGGTGTTAATGAAAAAGGTGGTCGGTTGTGACAATTATTTACGTTCACCAAGACTTGGTTATATTGGATGCATATTTGGTTTTATGTAATCAACAGCTTTATGCAAATTTATCTTACTGGAGTTTTAACGACAAAACTAATCAACACGCAATTCAATCAATCCGTTGAAGTTCTTTGCTACAAAATTAGGTTCGATTTCTTCCTTAAATATTGTGGTATTCGAAGCTGAGGAAATTTTGATGACGTCACATTCCTTTGTTTGCAACATTCCTGAATCCAGGACCGTATTTCGCCCCATCGTCAATGTGTATTTATTGTTTATGGTAAACCGTGCCGTAAGTACTTTTATCAGTTTATTTTAATTAACCCCCGCTATCGATTCTAAATATTACGAACATTAAATTACGTCAAATTAAATATAAATTAATCATCACTTATTCTACCGGTTTTAAACAATTGAACTCCGAGTGAAGTGTTTTGCTCATTCCTTTAGTTTTTGTGTTTCGGAGTTGCTATCCAACATTTTAGTTATCTTCACGTCACACTTTTTCAACGTTATTTAGTTTATCAAATGTTCATAGTTTTAATTATAAATATAAGTACTAACCCTTTTATTTGGTTCTCGAACGTGGAATCGAGGTGTTGTTTTAGTGGGACATTACCCAAGTCAATTTTCATCTCGATTCGACTTACCCAAACCTTGTTTATGTTACATTTATGTTCTTTTATGTGTTTAGTTTATATATACAGTGTGTTGAACATTTTATGTTCACCTTTAGCATAAGTATTATCATCTTTTATATCATTATTTTATTATTGTGTATTATTAGCCATAAGGTATTCAAATCTGACAACTATTTACCGTATTTATATTTCATTATTTTACAATCTCATCAACGTTTATTATTATTAATCTACAAAAATTGTCAATATTTCTGTCATTATTATTCACATATTAGTTTATTAGCTTCACCAAAATTAAGTCTTTTAATTAAAATATTGTTACTCGTTATTGGATATATTTTATTTCACTCTCGACTCCCCCCCTATTTCTATATAGGTAAGTTCTGAATTACGTTTGGGGTAAGTTTTTGACAAATTCAGTGGCGCCCTTCATTACCGATTGTGACTTCCCTGTTCTTGACGTCCCGGATTATTATTGGAGGATTCAAGCCCCACGACCGTCGCGATTGAGCTAGCGGCATCCAATATTAATCCAGGTAGGTGCCACACATTCACCTGTGTGATCACAGTTTGTTTACGGAACCAATTTGGCCCGTTACAAGCCTCTCCGGCGGCCAAAATCAGCTCGTCTCCTTCGCTCCTCCATATTATTTCTTGTATAAAATGTATATTTCTTGTATAATTCTTCTATAAAATTTTTTGTAAAAATTATTGTAAAATAAAACGTCAAATTTGGTAATCAACGTAAAAATAATTACCTCGTGTTCTGTTCAATATAATCCTCGTCGCCACTGTTATATCGTCGCTACTCGATATAAGTTTATGGTTTGGTAAGATGGTAAACTACTAGGTAATAAATGAAACAGCTTATTTACAAGATATATACACGATGACTACTTTATTTATCAAAATGCATGCACGTAGGTTAACCCCACATTTCTTGGTACCAACCTTCTGTTACCGACAGGGTCGGCACAGCTGGTTGTTGCCGTTACAACAAGTTAACATAAAGTTGTGTTGTGGCTTGTGTTTTGTATTCGTAATTTGTTTAGAATTCGAGACGGAACCTAGTTAAAATAAAAGTAGTGCTACTACCGGCCCATAGTTCCCCTGAGGGTATAGCGCTGACAAATCGCCAGCAGCTGCCAACTCGATTCGCGAGTAGGGTGGCACGCGGTGAAAGACAATTTGAGAGGTTAGAAAACTTAATCTCATTTATTTACTACAAATGTTGAAAAACCATTTTACAACAAAATTTAAATCTAAATCTACCTGATGGTGAAAAACCATCCAAAGTACAATGGATCCTGGTCAACTAAATAATTCACCCCAAGGCGTCCAACAACCCATAATGTACTCGCATCCAATACAAAACGTGGGTATACCAAATCAACCAAATCAAATTTACTATTACCAGCCACAGAACATTGCTGCAGAACAAACTGCATTGCAGAAAAATAACGTACACTTGATAAATAATCCTACCATGACAAAACCAGGAAACAGTTCAATACAAACAGGTTTGAAGAATTACCCACCTTTACCAACTTTTCAAGAACAATTTCAACAGTTGAGTTTCCCACAAATATCTGATATGAATTACCTACCTTTACCCAACCCGACAAATTATGGATGGCAAACAGTGGAAAATAACAGAAAAAGACACAGATCAAGTCCAGAGCACGCAAGTCGTATAAATAAACAATCTAGGTTAAGCGACTATTGGTTAAACAAGCCCGTAGCAGTGCAAAATAGATTCGATAAACTAAGCGAGGCTGCAGAGGATGAAAACGGTGAAACCAACAGCGAAAGAAAACCACCTCCAATATTTGTGACAAACTCTGAATGTATCAAACCATTAACATCATTGCTTGATGAAGTGGCAAAGGATAATTACACAGTGAAGACACTATACAATAACGAAGTTAAAATACAACCGAAGACCGGAGAAATGTATTCAAAAATAGTTACAGCACTAAAGAATAAAAAAACAGAACTTTACACTTACAAACCTAAAGCAGAACGGTCATTTAGGGTGGTGCTCAAGAATGTGCACCCTGCTACAGAAGAAAAAGACATAATTGAAAGCCTGAAAGAACTAGGTCACGAAGCAGTGAATGTGTGGAATATGAAACAAAGAGGGACTAAGATACCATTGCCCATGTTCTTTGTGGACTTGAAACCTAAGAGCAATAACGGAGAGATCTATAAAGTCAAAACATTGGGGAATCTAATTGTAGTCTTCGAACCACCTCATGTGAAGAGAGATTCCGCAAAGCATAAGATGCCAAAGGTACGGACACACAAAAAATTTCTGCACGAGAATCCCGCGCTGCGTAAAATGCACCGGTGATCATTCAACAAGCGACTGTACTAGAAAAGAAAAGAAAAATGACGACGTAAAATGCGTTAACTGCCACGAAAATCATCCAGCTAATTACAGAGGCTGTCTAGTGCACAAGCAACTGCAGCAGAAAATGTATCCCACTATGCGAATGCGAACAGATATACCTGCACGAACAATACAACCAAGTGTATCATTTGCACAAGCAACCGGAACAGGACCTCAAAGAATGCAATTTATCAATAATGCCAACCAAAACGAACCAGTCATGATAAATACCCCACCGAACAACGACATGGCAGAGCTTAAACAAATGCTAAAACAACTGATCGATCAGATGGGAACAATGATGAATTTAATGTCCGCATTGATCACAAAGTCAAATACTGCTAATGGCACAACTGCTTAAATTAGCTATATGGAACGCCAACGGCTTGTGTCAGCACGCACAAGAAATAAAAACAATTTACACCAACACAGTATTGATATCATGCTTATATCTGAGACACACTTTACAAACAGAAGTCATATGAAAATACCAAATTTCAATATATATAACACAAAACACCCCGATGGTACAGCACATGGAGGGGCAGCAATAATTATAAAAAGTAACATTAAACATCACCAAATGGAAAAGTATGCACATGAATATCTCCAAGCTAATAGTGTAGTTATAGAAGAATTTACTGGACCTTTAACAATATCAGCGATCTATTGCCCACCCAAGTATAATAATAAACAACAACAATACGAACAATTCTTTAAAACATTGGGAAACAGATTCATCGCCGGAGGTGACTATAATGCGAAACACCCGCAATGGGGATCTAGAAACGCCACCACCAAGGGACGAGAACTGCTAGCAGCGATAAGAGCAAATAACCTTAACTCTTTATCCACAGGTGAACCAACGTACTGGCCAACGGATGCAAACAGAACACCAGATGTAATTGACTTCTGTATCACCAAAGGAGTGAACAGTAAACAAGTAAAAGTGGAAACATGCTTAGATCTTTCATCGGACCATAGCCCAGCACTAATAACTTTATACGCCAAGATAATGGAAAAAACAAAACAACCGTCACTGTTCAGTAGAAAAACAAACTGGGATACTTTTAGACAAAACCTAGATAAACTGGTAAACCTGAACATTTCTCTCAAAACGGAAGAACAGATAGAGAAAGCAGTAAAAGAACTTACAAAGGCGATACAAAAAGCTGCATGGCAAGCAACACCGGACCAGAAAGAAACGCAAGTAAAAGAAACATGTCCAGTTATAGTTAAGGAGAAAATAGCCATTAAGAGAAAGCTAAGAAAACAATGGCAGACGAGCAGAAATGAAAACCATAAGAGAATACTTAATAAGGCAACTAAAGAACTAAAAGAACTGCTGCTTCACTTAAAAAACCAGGCAATACAAGAATACTTGAAAAACCTCTCACCTTCTGAAGCGAACGACTATTCTCTTGTTATGACCAATTTCTAAAGCTATAATTTTCAATAGGAAATATTTTTCATTAAAAATTAAATACATTTCAACAAATAAAGACTAAAAAATAATCCGTCAATATCATAATAATTCAAACTTGTAAACATTTGCTATTACAAATTCTCCTAATATGTTCTTTTAAATTGATTTTTAATTTATGTGTTATGTATTTGTGTCCTCTATCAACAGAATAATGTTTACCAAAATAGCCAAATATTAAAAAGTAGATGTTATTTCTTTACTCACAAAGAAAATTAATTTGTATTTTGTATATAGAATGGTTGCATCCAATTTACTAAATGTCGATGAGGTGATTATTCATTTTCTTTATAGCATGTAAGTTTTAGGAATAAGTTTTAGAATAAATAGAAAAATTGTAATAAGTTTAAGAATTTCTGATTGGTAGTTGAACCTTTTTTGGTTTGTTATTGGTTAAAATTAGAAAAGCCATACCAATAAAAATATTGTACAATTTAATTTTTAAGGTTGTTGTTAACGAGAGCTCATGACGAGTAGATCGGAATGTTCATGACGAAAACAATAAGATTGTGACTATATGTTGGGTGTAAAATGTTAATTTTACCAATAAAGTTGTATTAAAAAAGGGTTACTTTTTTATACAATTGAATGGATACTAGACCTCATGATTGAGGATTCACGTTATTTTATCAGTAGTTAACTGCAATAAAATGTGTTTTTGTTCGAACATAAAAAAGTTAATAATGAATAAATTTTTGTGAATTATTGTTGTAATTTGAAAGTTGGTGTTGGACAACCTGATCAGTTATAATAAAAATAAAATAAACTTGTTACAATTATGTGGTGTTTTAATGACGATTGCCTTTTTAAATAAAGTTGGACACCCCTGTAATCTCCGTAAGAATCATGCTCAACAAAAAGGTTATTTATTACCTATTACGGGAAGAAGGACATCATAACACTCTTTGGAAATCAACAAGGTCCATCAAGAAACCTATGCAACAAAATCCGCCAGTCAAAGATGCCAATGGCAAATGGGCTAGAAATAATAAAGAGAAAGCCGAAGCTTTTGCTACTCATCTAAGAAATGTATTCCAGCCACTCCCCCCAGACATACTCGAAAATGATGATGAAAACATTTACAAATATCTCAAAGAACCATATCAAATGGACTTACCTATTAAATCATTCAAGCTTAACGAAGTAAAAAAAGTCATCAATAAAGAGATAAATCCGAAGAAAGCTCCAAGATTCGATTTAATCACTGGAAAGATATTACAAGAGTCGTCGGAAAAAACCAAGATAGCTGTAACACAAATTTGCAATGCTATAATTAGACTGGGTTACTTTCCAAAACAATGGAAGGTAGCGCAAATTATTTTAATACCAAAACCGGGGAAAAAGACAGACAAAATCACTTCTTACAGGCCCATAAGCCTTCTACCTATTTTGTCGAAGATCTTCGAAAAGTTATTCTACAAAAGACTACAGCACATCCTGGCAGAAAGCAAATTTATACCAAACCACCAATTCGGATTTAGGAGCAAACACGGAACAATCGAACAAATCCACAGAATAGCTAAAACGATCAACTACGACCTGGAAAGCAAAAGGTACTGTTCCGCGGCATTCCTGGACATAAGTCAAGCGTTTGACAAGGTGTGGCACGCTGGACTGAACTACAAATTAAAAAAGAACCTGCCACACACCTACTATCAATTACTTAAATCGTATTTACAAAACAGGTACTTCCTAGTGAAACATCAGGAGGAGTATACAGAACTGCACCCCATCAACTCAGGTGTGCCACAAGGCAGCATACTGGGTCCAATCTTATACTTGATCTATACCGCAGACATACCGACAACCAAAGAGACCGTAACAGCCACATTTGCCGACGATACTGCTATACTAGCTTCACATACCAATGCAGTACTAGCCTCACAAAATCTACAAAGAAGCCTTGATAAATATCAAAAATGGCTGAAAAAATGGAGAGTAAAAGCAAATGAAACCAAATCAACCCATGTAACCTTTACAATGAAGAAAGAAACCTGCCCCCCCCCCGTAAAACTTAATAACTGTCAATTACCACAGGCAGAAACCGCAAAATATCTGGGTATGCATTTAGATAGAAGGCTGACGTGGAAGCAACACATAAGCATAAAAAATAAACAGCTTAGGTTAAAATTTCGACAGATGTACTGGTTGCTGGGAAGAAGATCGCAGTTGTCATTGGAGAATAAAATACTAGTTTATAAAGCCATAATAAAGCCAATCTGGACGTATGGCATCCAGCTCTGGGGAGCTGCTAGTAGTTCAAACCTGGAAATATTGCAAAGATTCCAGAACGTAGTACTGCGAAAAATAGTAAACGCTCCATGGTACGTTACTAACCAAACCATCACCAACGACTTAAAAGTAACAACTATAAAAGAAGACATTACGATTAACAGCGTCAAATACCGTGATAGACTGAGTATTCATCCTAACGAACTGGCAAATAAATTATTAGATAATACTGGTGAAGTGCGTCGACTAAAAAGACAATCATTATCAAACCTACACAAAAGATTCGTTTAATTTTCTTAGATGAACTGATTAAAATTGTGAAATTCGGTTAATTTAAATAACAATAGGGAAGATGCATAAATTTTTTTTATAGCGTAGTTGGATCAAAAATAACTAAATATACTAATTAATGCTATTTAATTTATTTATTTTCGTTTTGATAATAATTTAAAAAATATTTAAAAATCCGTCAATTTGAATTGAACGAAACGACCGCGCAATTTGCCACAGAACGTGTGACGTCACAGTTTAATTTTACATTCATTTATATTATTTTTCTGTGGTTTTGTGCTTTGAAAGTTGAAGTTTGTTAGTGTCAAAAGCTGTTATTTATCATAATTAAATCAATTAAAAACAAGAAAGTTAAAAAAGTACTTTACACGAGTATTGTAAACATGAAAGTGAGGTTATTGTTATTGTGCCGGTGACTTCGTTGCGTTTAAGGTCACATGTTTTATTTTAAATTATTATTGAATTTTAAAATGGATTATTTATAACAATATACAATAAATAGAAGTTATTTTTGCTGATTTGATATTTACTATATAGGATTAATCGGAAAATACTGTTTTAACTAAAATTTTTTTTTCATGCATGTTCCCCATTACTTATTGTTGCAATAATATGGAGAGTGTTCAATGGAATACCCTCTACATGTCTATTTGAAATCTTTTCATATCATTTACTTATTGTATTATAGTGTACAGATTGTAAATAAACATTGAATTAAAAAAAAAACTTTATTTATCAAAATGCATGCACGTAGGTTAACCCCACATTTATTGTTACCAACCTTCTGTTACCGACAGGGTCGGCACAGCTGGTTGTTGCCGTTACAACAAGTTAACATAAAGTTAGTAATATAAAATTCAAAGTACATCATGGAATTTAACAGCACGAATAAAATCAGCAGCATTACTGTTATTACTAGTAGCCAAATTTTCCATGCCTGGTGATGGTTCTGCCAGGCTTCTTTGTATGAGCCTCTCCGGCGGCCAAAATCAGCTCGTCTCCTTCACTCCTGCATATTATTTCTTGTATAAAATGTATATTTCTTGTATAATTCTTCTATAAAATTTTATTGTAAAAATTATTATAAAATATCGCCTCGTCACCACCTATAAGGGATCTACTGTTTCAGTACAAAAAGTAGAAAGAAAGATGGGCGACTGTGCCGTTACTCTGACAGGCTGAAAAAAAATTTCTTCAGCTACACACTAAAGAACAGGCTTATATTTGTCTAATAAAACAATAAAAAGGCTGAACGGAGTAAAAACAACCCCAAAATCGACTTTTGAAAAGAAGGGAAAGTAAATTCATGTAGCCGGTCGAACCCGGGGTCTGCACATGTATCGGGTTACAGTCCCTTGAAATGGAGTGAAATTTTTTCGGTCCGATTTTAATTTTTCTTTGAAATTCGGGTAGGGGGTGGGTGTGCTTAGTAGATATTAGTATAAATATTCGCGAAAAAATGGAAAATAAGGCGGTTATTGCCGAAAAAGTGAAAAAATTAAATTTTTTTTGCCTTCGAATTTTAGGGGTGTGCATTCGAAAAGGAGGGTAATCCATCGTCAAATCCTACTCCTCCGGGGCGCCGCTCCGCTCCGCTCCGCTCTGCACCCCTACGGAGCGGATTTGACTCTGGTTACTAGGCTAAACATACGAGAAGGCGCCACCGATCAAGAACACCGGGATCTATGCAACCGGGATGTGAGAGACCCTCGAAATAGCATTAAAAAGTATAGTCGCGGTATGGGGCAGTAAACTATTACGTTTCACCCCCTAAAAATCGCGTAAAAACAAAAAATAAGCGATGTTACATGTAGGAGCGTCGAGCTGCATCTGCCGGTGCGAAATTTTCTAAGTGTAAGAGTATATCCCAGTGCACGTACCGTCAACAAAATGCGCCGGCCGGCCGATGAATGGGGCATCACCGGGGTCTACTGCATGATTTATGCTACTTTTCCGTACTTTTCAAATTCTAATATTTCGGTCATTTGGACCCGATTCATATGTTTTACTTTTACAATATGCTAAAATAAGTGTGTTCTTTAGTGTGTAGCAGAAGAAATTTTGTTTCGAGCTGTCATAACAACTGCACAGTAACCGAAAGATGTAAGTTATAACTGTTTAGACCAAGAGCCCGTGTACCGTTTTAGGTAGTGATCGGTTTACGCCCATTGAACACCTAAACTTGTATTATCGATGTCGACGATGCTACAGAGATGCTCGCCATCCCTGATTTCCGGGGCGAAGTGGAAGGGCCGGGCTTATCAACTTGTTATCAACAAGTGAATAGAAAATTTTCATAAGTTTACGACTGAGGGTAGTGGGAAAGCAAAGAATTCAGTAAAATAATCCGACGCTCGCCGGTCGTCAGTCGTCTACGACGTGGCGTTCACCCGCTGCAGTCCTCGGAAGATGTCAAAAATAGAAAGAAAAAAAAAATTTCGAGTTTACGACTGACAATGGGGGGGATCTTACCATTAGCCTTTGAACGACACAAACCCCGTCCGCCAGACTTTTTCAATGGGGCGGAAGCGCGCCGGGCCCACCGATTTGGGACTAATGCCCAGGTATACTTTTTATGATAGGTTTACGGCTGACTGTTTCAAAATTACGTTCAATTGCAACTGTCTAATCGGAAAATACAATCAACAGTCATCCAACATGTATCGTAAATCTTGTCAGTCGTAAAAACAAGTTCGTGGAATGAGCTTTATAAGGCTTTACTTATAAACGGCTACCACTTATGAATTTTTATATGTTTATGGCTGACAATCAAAATTGTAGTTACGACGTAAGCACGTGAAGATGAAAACACAATTCTCAGCCGTCCATAGTATGGATAAGCTCAATTGGTGGCTAAACTAGCACGTACCCTGCAATTGCTCGATGCAGGTCAAATATGACTATATTGAAATATCGCCTCTAATTTCTTCAATAGTGTAATTTGACGACTGGCACTTCGATGCATACCTGAATTGGACCTCCTGGATCGATGAATTCATGTGTCAGTCATCTCATGTGTCGGTGGAATGTTGTCAGTCAACAAATATAACGCGGCGTGAGGCGCCGCGCCTTGATCTGTATTCTTCCAATTTCCGGATTTCTGTACCTTTTACGAACTGTTTATGACGGACAATGAAAAATATATTTAGAACGTCAGCACGTGAAGGTAAAAATACATCTGTCAGCTGTTTTTAGTATGGATAAAGCCCTGTCAATCGCAAATATAGGACGTATGCCACAACATTGACAAATTTTTTATGTCGGGGTTAGGATAGGTTTCGGAGGTTTCATATCTTATGAGGCCAAACCATACCTCTCAATACAAATTAAAGATAAAATATTGGGCGAGGCTATAATTATTTCCGTTTAATTATATAAATAATTATTGTTTTAATTAAAATTAATTATACTTTTTATTACTTCCCTATAAGGAAGTATTGTAATCATGAAAAAATTCGATGTCGATATTTTAACGGAAATATCCGTTTTGAGCATTTCTGAATCCGTTTTGACTACTTTCGCAATGATGTCTGTATGTATGTATGTATTGCCGTGTTTAGCTACTGAATTATTTTTTATAGCGAGGTTTAGCTTACGACTCTTTTTTAAATTACCACAGCTAGCTATTGAGATCTCTTCAGGGTCAAAAGGTGGGTAGACTATGCAGAAAAAACACTCTGGCACAATCCTTGCTTGCATTAAGAACTTACGTGAACTCAAAACTTAACTCTGTATCAAATTTTTTTTATCTATGCTGTAAAACTTGAAAACAAATGTACCCAAATAAATCAATTAAATTTTGAACCTGTTTTTTATTATCAATCATGAGACCAAAACATAAAATTAAACTAGAGAACAAATTGTATACAGAAATTCATAAAAATAAAAATTCTACCCCTTCCGATATTTTTTCGCACTATTGTTTGTATTACGCGCGTACGTATCGTTTTTTCGAACTAAATATCACTTAAAAATGTCTTACCGAATGTTATCGTTGTGATACCCAGCTGTGTAGGATTCCGGAACCTGTGTTGAACGAAAACGTGCCTGCTTGATTCTTCTGGACTCGAAAAACGAATTGGAAACGTGATCAACCATAGACTACCGTTCATAAATTAATCCAAGTTGAATATAACGTAAGTATTGTAAAATTTTTCACCATTTCTTCGTAACATAACCAAAAAAATCCTTGAAACCAGTGGTACCAAATATTTTCCATGTAAATTCACTATTATTATTGTTCAAAATAATCTGCTTATTTTTTTCTTGTTGTATCTTTACTGAGTTTACTTCTTTAATCAATTTAAATAATTTCATCGACTGTTATAAATTTTTAATGTTAATTTTCAACTTTTCCTCGACTCAAACCAATTTACGTCCGTCCATTACCAAAGACGTCAGTCGACTCTCCCATTTTTATCTTCAAACTTTAATATCCTCTCCCCAAAACGTCCGTACTTGTTGCTCGACGCGAGAAGAGTCCAAAAATAAATTAAATACATCCGCCCTCTTTGCTGGACGTCGAGAGAGTCCAGTATTCTTCCAAGCTTATCTTCTTTTAAAAATCCGAGCAGGCGCGCTTTACAAAATTTCGAAATATCGTTCCGTCCTTTTTCCACTTTCATTAGCACTTAAATTATTATTAATGGGCTAATCCCTCAATTTTTTTTTTTCATTAAAATCGAAAATTTAAGTGATTTTAAACCCCTCCTGCGTAAAAAAAAATTTTTTTTAGCAATCTTAACGATCGTATTGAAGTTCAAAAATTGAAATATTTTTAAATAATTAAAACGCGGTAAATAATGACGTATGAAAAGGTAAGCCAATAAGAACCCAATACACTCCCACTATTGAAGGTTAATTATTTTTAACCCTTTCAAGACGGTATTTGGAATCAAAGGTGAAAACTGGTACATATATGTACCAGCAGTATCGAAAGGGTTAAATGTCACTTTTGGTATACTATAACCTTAAAAGTTTAAATAATAATGTAATTTTCATAGTGAACGTAGATGGCGTATTATGTATGCATGGTTGCCAAGTTATAATAAGTATTTGAATTTACGGATTTTTAACAATTTTTAAACACATCACATGGGTAGACTCAAGGATGTCATTTTCGCATACATATAAACGTGGCATCGTGGTAAATGCAATTTTGATTCCGAATTGTGATTGGACTACCTTTTTGTACGTCACAGAATGGCGACTTTTCAAACGTATACATTTAAAAAAGGCACTTTATTTAATTAGTATAGCGTTTTAAAATTATATATTTGTAATTATATATAGTATTTTGCTATGGGCCATCGATTTTTATAGGTATAAATTATATTTTTGACAACACGGGACAACCCCATTGCGTTTCGCCCAAATTAACAAATATTAAAAATTTTACCCAATTTGTTCCTTTTTTCATTATAATTATTTACATCCTTGCAATTACTGAAATGATAATTTGATGTTTTTTCTCTTACATTATATTTCATTTTACAGGTACAGTGTTCATAAAAAGAAATTGATCTGGGTCTCAAAACAAATCTGAAGCAGCAGCATGTCAACAAATTTAGATATTCCAAAATCTGATGCAGCTGAATAGACAAATTATAGCGTCTGAATGAAAAAATCTGCAAGAGTGTTAGTTCTCAAAATCACCCTCATTTTGGACCATCGCAGTATGTATGTATGTATGTCTGTCTGTATGGATGTATGTAACGCAAAATGTCTGTAAGTTCTGTATCTCTGGAACGAATTGTTATATAGTAACAAAATTTCATATTTAACACTTTAATCGGTATACAAAGGCACCATTTGATTTTGGAGGAAATCTTTAAACCGGAAGTAGCACTTCACTTGAAGGACGAAATGGTTTTTCTTAAATATCTCAGGAACGAATTGTTATCTAATAACCAAATTTCATATTTAACACTTTAATCAGTATACTAAAGCACCATGTGATTTTGGAGGAAATCCCGAAACCGGAAGTAGCACTTTACTTGAAGGACGAAATGGTTTTTCTTCAATATCTCAGGAACAAATTGTTATATAGTAACCAAATTTCATATTTAACACTTTAATCAATATACGAAAGAACCGTTTGATTTTGGAGGAAATCCCTAAACCGGAAATGGCACTTTACTTGAAGGACGAAATAGTTTTTCTTCAATATCTCAGGAACGAATTGTTATATAGTAACCAAATTTCATATTTAACACTTTAATCGGTATACGAAAGAACCATTTGATTTTGGAGCAAATCCCTAAACCGGAAGTAGCACTTTTATTTAATAATTTAATTAAATAATAAAATAAAATTTAAATAATATTTCTGCGAATCTTTAGATGAACGATGAAGGAATGATTCCTTATAGGGAAGTCATGTGCTGGCCACATCAGATTTTTAATAAATTATTATTAAATAATGTTGTGAGTTATTGTGTTTCTATGAGTATTAATCGAAAAAAATTATTTAGATCCAATAAAATTATAATAACTGATTTTGTCTTAAAAAACGCAAGTGAGGCTATAATTATTTCCTCCAGTTATGATACACGGATACAAATTCTTATCTTACCATCAGGCAGTTGTTGCTGCAAAATTTTCACTAAATCGCAGTTCAAAAAGTAATTTTGAACCGTTATTGTTGAAACATCTGCCACACTGCGCGGAGATCATGCGCACCGACATAGAAAATGGGTCCGGTGTGAACGCCCCAAGTGACAAGGAATATTCAAAAATAAAAATCCCTTGATATATAGGTCAAAAGAGGGATTAGCTATAATGTAAAACCAGGATAATTGAGGATTTTTAAGAATTAATACCGAAATTTGAGTAAAAACCCTATGCGGTGGCCGGGATAGGTTGTCGGCCTCTTTTTTGCGTGGTTTCGAGAACTACGGACACGTCCCTAACATGTAATTTAACAAAATTTTGGGTAATTAACGGCCTTTTTGGCTATGTTTTGATCCGAATGTATAACTGTTGTCGTCGCGGAGGTGATCATAAAAAAAAATCCGAAAAAAGTGTGAAAATAACAAAGCTGCATTTGTACGGGCCACTGATGCACCACGTCGATGTGACATCGTTCGCCCGTGGTCCCTTGAAATCGAGTGAAATTTTTTCGCTCCGATTTGAAATTTTCTTTGAAAATCGGGAAGGTGACCCTTGAAAAAGCATTAAAAAGTATAGTCGCGGTATGCGGCAGTTATCTTCTACGTTTAACCCCCCAAAAAGCGCGTAAAACAAAAAATAATCGATAGCTAAAATTGCAATTCGATGTTGGATAAAAGTCACTCTTGCCTAGAAAATAACAAAAGGTGCGTTACCATATCGCTATTCATAATGTTTGAGCGTCGTTTCTGTATATCGGGATACATCGGATAATAAACCTAATTGAAATAATAAAAGTAAAAATGGATGAAGAAATTGATGTAGACCGAGAAAGAAAGTGTGTTGCATTTGTGGTGCGAGTTCGATGGACTTGGTGAAACAATTTAATCACCAAACACTAGCAAGATGTGACCGAATTCTAAATATCCGACGAGCTCGCGGGTGGAAGTTTCAGGACATTTCGTTACCTACTTCCATCGATGAAGATATTGGATATCATTCCCAGTGCTACAAGTCGTTCAATGCCGTATCACAAAAATTTGACGCTGAAACGCCGTCAAAAAACGCGAAACAAAGGTATGTTCGAAGGTTAATTTCTTCATAATAATTATAGTGCCAAGTAAATAGGCATTGAACAATAAAAATGTTAGAAAAATATAATATATTACAAATCTTTATGAAAATTTAGAAAAAAACGAAAAATGTATGCTTACATTTTGTTTTAGCCAAGCACATCAATCCAACAATCCTTCTATTGACGATTGTGAGCCGTCTACGTCAGAAAGTATCACCGAAAAAGAATACGAAGGCGAACCAGGCTTTGACGGACAACAAAACGCTTCAGGGTACGTTATTACTGTTATACATATACTCTCAATTAATGGCCTTTCCGATTGAATTTCTATTACGTTTCAATTCCATTTCACTGAGAAATTATACTTCGAATGTATGAAATTAAATATATCTCATTATAAGAATACAAGTATATCTACTAGGGCGGTTCAGAAAAGGATTTTTTTTAGATTTTGCTTGTCTCGTAGCTTCTTGCATTGTTTCATTCAAAAATAACTCATGCGAAAAGATTGGGCTCATAAAAATGTTTTGCTAATCACAAAAATCATAACAACGGTACAATGAATATTAGTAATTTGCACTTCTCCTAATAATTTTTTTATGTATAAGTATTCTATTAATTCACAGACAAGAAGACGATTTGAATAAATTCGTCGATGAAGAGGAAAATTTAGTCGTTACGGAAACACACGTAGATTCGCCTGAAGATCAGGTTTGCATATTCTGTGATCGGAGTCGAAAAAGAAAATCAAGTCGAACTTGTAAACTGTCATGTACGACAGATATGCAGTCACTACAAACTACTCAACAATTAGCCACAATGAACGACGATGTGGTTTTCCTGAATAAAATAGAAACGTTAACGTGCGGAAATACCACGTTCTATTACCATCAGGTTTGCAAGGCTAGTTATATATCCGCCGGACAAATCAAAGTCAATAAAGAAGAGAACTGTAAGATGCAACTTTTGAATTTGAACTTCGCGCCAAAGTCCTCTCCAGAAAACGCCATCTATTGAGAACTAACAAAGTTCAAATCTAAAATCACACTTCTTCGACGACACGGAAAATAACTTGGACCACCACGTTGTGAAAATACCTACGATCGCCATCTAGTAACCAAATTCTTTCTTCCGGTGTACAACACATAATGTCAAAAACAACTGTAACAAAACAAATGATTGCTCCGAAAGAGAGACAACCATTAACTTCCAACACAAAATAAAACAACCAAATTTGGGCAATGTCAATTCTTTTATTCTCTTTAATATTCTTGTTTGAGGAATTTAACCTGAAGCAATGATTTACCTAACTCATGACCTAATAAATCTGTAGATTTAATTACCCTGAAAGTCGATTTGTTTTAAATCGCTTTAATGATCTCGATAACTTTTAAATTCTTATTTTATTTAATCCTTAGGATTTTAATAATATTTTCTTCATGTACTTAGTACATTCTTTTGAAAATTGAGTAAAGCTATGTGTTTTATTGAAACACTAGCTGTTAATAAAAAAAAATACCTTTAAATAACCACCCTTTAATTACAATTTACTACCTAATTAATTGTAACTTATTTAAACTCAGTTGAAATAATTATTTATATTTGGCTTGCTGGTTTAAATCAAGGAATCCTTCGTTAGTTTTATATTGGCTAAAATATTATATATCTCGCCGGGACCAACGTTCTTCTAGAAAAACATAGATAGGTACAGCTGTTCAAATACAAATTAAAATCACAACCTTATTCAAACAAGTTCAACCATCCTGTATTTGAATAAATAAGATACCTAATTTACCAATATTAAAACCCAGATCTAATAAGTTACGACAACTTAATTAACAACAATTCTCTGGGAACAGTTCAATGTAATTTGCTTTATGGTTTGCATTTAAGCATTATTAGTCGTGAGTAATTTATTTTCCACGCTAATAGGGGGTTGTTTATATTCTTTTACCCAAATCGTCGAAGCTAAATGTACACGTAACGAACCCAAAACCATTGTTTTAAATAAGTCAATTATTTACCAAGATAGAAAGATTTGCGGACATATTTTTCATCATATTTTAAGATGCTGTGCCACCTTAAACTATGACTGAATTCCTCCAATCAAGTCTTTGGACTTGCAAACAATTTGTAATAACTTTGACAAACACCCTGTATATAAATTATAATTACTTTACTAAACGATTACCTATTTTAAATAAAGAAACCTCTTATTTATAAATCTAAACCCATTTGAAAATAAAACATCCTGTATATAATTATGGTTAGCATACTTTGTATTAATAAAACAATTTTACTCTTACTTTATAAAATTAAGTGTTGGTATCTAAAGCGTCCCTTGATCTTTTGTTAAAATGAAAAATGCCCGGATCTAACCTTGACAACATCTGTTTATTTCACACAAAGAAAATTACCCCCTTACCGCATTCCTTTAACAACTTCGCACCCTCATTCTTTTAACCTTGCAAATTATTCCTTTATAAGTTAGACAATTTTCTACTAATAATAATTAAAAATTGAATATTGCATTATGCAAATCGAATTTAGCTATAATTTAAAACCTTTAAAACCACCTGTTAAGATTCTATGATTTGAAACAAAGAAATTATGTAAAAACACGAATCAATTAAAATAAAGTCAATTTTGTGCCCAAATTTGTATAATAAATATTATAAACTATTAATTAAAAGATTTATACCTGTTAATTAGAACAAATGCACAAAAAAAACAAAGCTAACACTCAGAAATATATGTATTCAATATAATGAAATCTCGGACAACTGTTATGTTCAACGGTTAACAACCAAGTGCTTCATCATCCCTCGTAACCTAAGAAAAACTGCTAAGTCTGCAAATATGACCTTTAAGAACCTGTTATCTTATTTTACCAAAAGGTGTCGCATAAAAATATTATTTAAAATTGTGAATATACAGGACGTTTAAAATATTTAAAACTAAAAGAAGCGGTAAATTAAAATTTAAATTAAATATCAAAATTCAATATTACAGATTGAACAGAACCCGTGGCATATGAAACGTAACAGTTACAGTAAGGCATACGAAAATCTATGCTCGTTCGTTGAAGATAATGTGATTGGACAGAAACAGTTTTATTATGTAACTTTCTTACAAGAATTGTTTCTGCAATTTCTCCGTGACGAGTACACTAGCAATGGTATCGACTTTCCGAATACTTTCTGGACGAAGCATATTGTCACACGTTGAAAATTGAAATAATTCAAAAATCAAATTCATATTAAATGTTGCAAGACGCGGCAACATAGCAAATGTAATATTATAATTATTGAAAGTTCAATCACGCCTGATAGGACGTGAGAGATAATATTACGATACGAATGTCTAGCTTAGAGGTGTGGGAAACGCTGAGAAAGCATTACAAGAACACAGTCCTGGAAATGCATTATCTGCAACAGTAAAAGGTGGATGGAACTTCATGAACCTTCATGAACGTGGGAATCGCAATGTCAACAAAATAAGTCCCAGTCCGTACAGAACAGAATAGTGGGATGAAAGTTATCAAATACAGGCGAGAGAGACTAATTAATCAGTTACGCCGGTAATACGCGTTCGGTCCAGTTCGACCCTACGGGAGTTAATGTTGTTCAAAGTTAAAAGTTAATACTTGTTAAAAGTTAAAAAAAGTTCACTAAGGATTACTTCAAGATGAAATCTCCGATGTCTGTTCTGTGCGGATTCCAATCCACCCTTGCAATAATACTCGTCAGGTTAGTGTAAATATAAATTGTAAATATGTTATTTTATTTTAATAGATTTAATTGTTATGAATCTGATTTATTATTCGTACGTCGTTCCAACTCAATCCGGTACCTCTAGCTACACACCCCAACTCCCAAACTTAGTAAAACCAAAATTAAGTTTGACAATATAGAGGAGAAATTAGTGAAACAGACGTTCCACAAACAACTCAAAGTAATTGCGAAAAACAATCGAAGGATCATCGCCGCACACGACGCGCCTTTAGAAGATTACAATCTCAAGCTCTTAAACGACGAAGATATTCTAAGCTCTGCTGCTCTCGTTTTAAGGAGACGGATTCTGAACATTGAGAAGAAAAATTTCTCTAAAAATTTGAAGGTGGCGGAATTAATAGATGGAGAATGTGACGTTCCTAGTGCGGTGCATAATTTCTTCAAAATGTTACTCAGCGGGGGACTTCGCAGACGCGAGAAATCTGTGAAATGTCAAACCCTGTCGAAATCGTTCGCTGAAGATGCTATCTATGGCGTGACCAACGCCAGAATCAAGCCAAGTAAACACGTTACGTTGGGGATGGCATTAAAAAGCCTAACGAGCAGCCGAAAAGTAATTTCCATTTTGAACTCTTATGGTCATTGTTGTTCTTACAGCAGCGTTGAAGAGTTCGAAACGGAAGTAACGTTTGCGTGCGCCGAGCGTAACGAAATCTGTCCGTCTGACATAGCATTGTCCCCCAATTTAAATACCGGAACAGCCTTCGATAATTTCGACAGGTTTGTAGAAACTTCGAGTGGGAAAGATACCCTTCATGATACCGTTGGTATAATTTTTCAAGATATCACCGTTCAAGAGAATAGCGTTGATGGATCTTCAGAGCGAGCAGAAGGAAGGCGAAGACGGACCTTTGATGCCATCATCACGCACGAAATTGAGCCTTATGGCAAAAGACCAAGGATGAGCAAGACTTTGAGGCCTCCAGACCATGAATTGCGAATGGTTGTTCCAAAAAATTTAAATGAGATCCGTCAAGCGGATAGCATGTGGATGTTTTCACACGCTTGCGGCCTGAAGACACCAATGTGGGTTGGGTTTAATTCGAAAATAGTCGAAGACACAACCGCACAACAGCTAGTGTCATATTTGACCCCGATAAACGAATCGCCGACAAATCATGGGGTAGTGAGGGAAACTTTATCGCAGAGCGTGAAGGTTGCAGAGGAATGTGGTGATGAGTACGCGGTTGTAACGTATGATTTGGCCATCGCCGTAACCGCACTCCGACAGCAATCCATGGAAAGTCCCGTCTTAGACAAAGTCTTTATTACTCTCGGAGCTTTTCACATACAAATGGCCTATTTCAAAAGTATTGGAAAATTCATCGATGGCTGTGGTATTACCAATATAATGGTTGACAGTAAAATGTTGGCGAACGGATCTGTTGCGTCGTTTCTAACTGGGAAGAGCTTCAATCGTTGCAAACGCTTGCACCCTTTAGTGACACTTGTCTTCGAAATTCTTCACTTCAAACACTTCTTAACGGATTCTGAAATAAACATGAGCGAAGAAGCAATTCGTTACCTTGCTGTATACCAGAACACAAGATCTGATGATTTGAAAATCGACAACGAAGAGGTTCTGGATATTTTCACGAAATATGAAGAATTTCGAGAGCAAACTCTGCTGGGTCAACACGGAGAAACACCCAAATTTATCATGACTTACGTCAGGCTCGTTAATTATTTCCACCTTTTTTCGAGAAGCATTCGTACTGGCGATTTCGAGTTATATAAATATATGATGCCTAAACTAGCCAATATCTTCTTTGTTTTCAACCAGCTAAATTACTCGCGGTGGTTAGTTAGGCACCACGACGATCTCATCAAGATCGACGAGACTCATCCGGGTTTGAAAGAGAAGTTCGAGAGAGGGGGTTTCGGCATTAAACGAACCAGCAAACCGTTTTCGCGACAACCCATAGATCTGACGCTAGAGCAGACCATAAACGCCGATGCCGCTAGGAGGTTGACAGGAATAACGTGTTTTACCAATTCAATCTCAGCCCGGCAGCGATGGAGTCGAAGTCACGGTGTGCGCTCCACAATCATTTCTCACGTTCTGAACGAGACTGGATTAACGCCACGAGAAGATGTAGTCTGAGATTTACGAGAGGCCGTAATTAAAAAAAATATCGCGCAGATAAAGGATTTCACGGAAGCAGTGGAATCAAGAATAAATCCTTTTTCAACTCATCTATCCGACGATGTTTTGTATAATCTCGCTAATGGTCGTGGGGCTCCCAAAGAAGTGGTTGATTTTTTGAATTCGGTTGAAGAGAGCGGCAGTACCTTCAGGCAAAAATTTATATCAGAATGTGCCGAGGATGAAAGTCGTTTCGAAACACCGATCAAACGGAACAAAATCTTGAACTTCGCCAGTTGTCAGAAGAAATTGCGAATCAAATTGAAGGACAAAGTCGCAGAGGTGAAAATACAACGTGATTTGTTCGGACGTCTTCTGGGAATTTCGTTAGATCGAAATATCGACATAGCCAAGGTGTTATGCTATCCACTGACGCCGGTGCCTCTAGCACTGTGCCACATTGATGGTTCGATCAATAAAACGGATACGTCGGTATCCGTTTTTTTGAAAATTTTGGAGCAGCAGGTTCCCGAACACACCGAACCAACGAAACTGGATTCGATCATCGTGGATGGTTTCTTCTTCATGTACCTAATCAAAGAGGCACCGAAAACCATGGGCCAGGTTGCTTTGAAAATCCTCAAGATGCTGTGTAAGCTACCAGCACCAAGGATCGACATTATATTCGACGATTATCCGGAGCTTTCGATCAAAAACAACGAACACGTACTCCGAGAGAGTGTTTCAGGAGTGGAGTTTCGAATTGAAGGCCCGGACACTGAACGCCCGGATAATTTCACCGCGGAATTGAGAAACATCAATTTCAAAAAATCGCTTGTCGAATTTTTAATCAAGTATTGGGGCGAAGCAGTGGAAGTGGCTAACATCATCGACAAGAAGACGATCTGTATAAACAATGGCCAGTGCTACCAGCTCACAGCACATCGTGGCAAGGTGTCGAAAGCCGAAAAAGTGGACTATGATTGCGTGAACCACGAGGAAGCTGACACCAGAATTATAAATCACGTATATACACTGCCGAGAAACAGCCGAATTTTGATTCGAGCTACATACACCGATATAATGATCATCATGCTGACCAATATGCGACACGCGACGGATAAAACAATCTGGATGCAGTTGGGTGTCGGCAACAACGTCCGTAACGTTAATTTGTCGCAAATGTACCACAAACTTGGCGAAAGTTTGTGTGGAGCTCTGGCGGGATTTCACGCATATACGGGTTGCGACTTCAACCCTGCGTTCTACAGGAAAGGAAAAAAGAAACCCTTTAACTTGCTCAAGAGCAATGTTAAACACCAAGATGCCTTTGCAGCCCTGAGCGACCGTGCGACACTGATAGATACCCGAGCAACGGATCGCATGATCACATCATTGGAAGAATTTACGTGCCGTATGTATGGCTTGAAAAACGTAGATTCTGTCAACGCGGGAAGATTGGCGATTTTCTATAAGAACTTTCAGGCCAAAAATGACACTGAAAAATTCAGGAAGGACATTCAAAGATACGATGGTTGTAATTTGCCTCCCTGTAAAGCTGAGTTGCTCCAACAAATAGACCGCGCTCAATATATTGGGCATAATATATGGAGATACGCCCATCTCAAAAATCCGACAGAGATGACTCCTACGAGCTGTGGATGAGTAGAGTCAGAAGGTACCTACACCTTCAAATGGTTCGAAGGCGACGAAGTCCCTCCCCTCGTCAACGACGTTGTCATTAATGAGGACGGTGATGACAATGATCTGGGTAAGATAAGAATTGTTAGTGTATCATATTTCATAAAATTATTAATTTGCATCTATTTTTACAGTAGAATCATCCGCAATGGGGACGTTGGAAGACGACGCAAATTACGCTTCCGACACAGACGTTTCCCCAACAGATGTGGAGTCGGACTACGAGGACTCGACAATATAATGAAATATTCCATATCAAAATTTAGAAACATACATACCTGTAAAACCTGTATATATATATTGAAGTGTGTTTTCAAAATGCACAAAATTAAATATTTAATCTTATATATAAAAATGCTTGTATGTGGGTATGTGTGTATGTGTGTGTGTTCCGCATAGACGCCTAAACCCCGTAACTGTGGGCGTTGAAACTTTCACGAGATCTGGCAACATTCAAGAGTAAGTTTTTCGTCGTCTTTGATTTTAGTAATTCGTCACCATAAGACGGTCATCTGGAGTTAAACACTTCAGGTCACAGTCGTTGTCATAGTTACGATGCGATTTTGACGCTAAAAGTTTAATTCAATGACATTGACATATTATAGTCAGTAGCGGCTCGACAAATAGGGGGCACAACTTTGACATAAGAATGTTAACCTTAAAAATGACATTGACATATACTCAGTGGCGTTGCACAATATTTTTATCTAAATGACATTGACATATAGTCAGTAGCGGCTCGAGAATAGGGGGCACAACTTTGACATAAGAATATTAACCTTAAAAATGACATTGACATATACACAGTGGCGTTGCACAATATTTTTAAAATTAGCAAAAATCAAGTTACAAAGTAGTGACAAATGAATTAAATTATGACATTAATACATTAATTAATTGTATCATTTCAAATTAATACAAAATCATAATTGTATTAATTTATAAATAAATAATTCATAAATAAATCATAAAAGTGTGCAAAGGCGCTCTAAGAAGGGGTAAGAAAACATTTATATTCCTTTAATATTTCATATTTGTGTAAAACTGGATGTATGTACGTATTGCTGTGTCTCAAGCTACCAGGCCAGTGCAAATTATTGAATTTCTAACTCATATTCAAATTTCACACAAAATTTGACCTCATTAAAATTTTACAGATAAGAAAGATAAACCAATTTCGCAATTTCTCTATATTATGAGCATACAAAGATCTTTAAGGATTGATAAATGATAAATAAAGCTATAAAATAGATTCATGAAGGTTATTGCCACTTCAAAATTTAGTAAAAAGGGTTATTTAAGTCAAAAATGGTAAATTTGCTGTGAATTGTTATCACAGAGAACATAACCAAAAATTGTACGTCACAAAAATGGAATTTATTCCATGAATAACAAATACTGTGTCAAACCAATTATATAGAAATTTGTTAAATGATCTACTCTCTCTAATGGTCATAATTTGCTACTGAAAGTCTATAAAAAGGTAAATAGAGTTCATTTTCGCTTCAAAATTGATAACGAGCTTCATGATAAGAAAAAGGTCAAAACCACATCGAAATCTTGCCTACAAACTGCTTCTGTATTCACGAGACGTCTGGGAACCACTAAATTAATCAAGTCATCAAATATGGAAACGATCCTGTAAATATAAAAACAATTGGTTATTATAAAATTTCAAAAAGTAACAAATTTGACTCACTGATAAGAAAATTAGACTGATTTACATGAACAGCGCATCAAAATCGGACAGTCTATTTTTAGCTCTTGAAACTACAAGACGTGTATACCTCGAGGGTGAACAATTCAATCCAAACACCCAGATGTTCAACCAGCTCAATATTAATCTAAATTAGATAGCAGAAATTATCTAAAATGGCTACCTTTTGTTGAATATCATCACGAACTACGAGTTAGAAGTACGACTCACCTTTCTTATAACTGGAAAACGAATATCAAAAACTATTCACTGGCACTCCAAGAATCTGATCCAAACAATCAACAAGTGTCAACTGGCAGATCAACTCCGCACGAGATTACTAAACAGGAGCGAACAACTTCATCAACGAACCATCAACGCGGCGCAAGTTGAGTGAAACGTTAAGTGACCGCCCAGTGAAATTGTGTTTGTGCGCAAGCCTTTTATTACAAGGTTGGATATTTGAAAACCAGGTATTTGAAACTTTATTATTTACAATTTGTATTTGTGCCATCAGCATTTAAAAATAGGACGTGACTAAGTTTTAGCACTATCCTCGTCAACGAATTTCAATAAACATTTTGCAATTATTTAATTTTCTACGACAACATTTTATTTAAAAACATTTTAAACTGCTACTGGACAGCAGGGGTTTTGAATTGTATTCAAACCGACAAGAAGAGAAGAAGAAGAAGCTTTTTGGATATATTCACTTTTGATTTATTTGGTATTTAATATTGTTATTTCCTCAGATAAAAATTTATCTGAAATTGTGTACGCAAGCGATTTAATTATTTTAATTAATATAAAACCATTATTGATTTAAAACAATCTTTTATTCTTTCGATTCAATTCAACAACAGTAAGCATATCAATTTTTAAAAGATCATCACAACAAAAGCGAATTAGTTTATCTTCAAATATAAAAACATCAACAAATTTTCAATCTACAAATATTTATTCAACTCAATAAGCATCTCAAAGTTCAACGAATCCACCACACCTTGAGTGAATCTCCACGATTGAGCTAGATAAAAGGGACAAGTGTAGTGGGTTTCTGAGTAAATTTGCACCCTCTGAAAATTTCATTTTATTTTATAAATTTTGCTTTCACTCCGAAAGCTGGCGCCTAACACAAACCGGGGTGGTGCAATTTACGAAAGGAACTACATAGCAGTATGTATGGAGGTATATATAAAAAGGAAGTATTGCTATGTTCCCTCACCTTTATTAATTAGTTTACGCTTAAGATGAACTTTGCCCTTACCTGTAATGCTTATATCACAATGATAACTTACGTGGACAATTAACAACTCGTACTTGACCTCAGCTAGCCCAAAATTGATGAGAGAAATGATTTGACTGTTGTGACTTTCCTTTAACGCATTTGTGCATCTCCACAATGAACAAGATTTATAAATTTTACACCTTGGTAAACTTGCTTTAAATTCAATAAAAAATTTATCATGGCAATGTTCTTTTAATATTAAATTATAAATGTAACAATTGGTTGTCATGGAGACAAAATTAAATAATTACCACATGCATTCAATTAATATACTAAACTAATTTTAACAAATTTCTTAAATTAAATTATGATTGAAATAAATGTTTATACAAATAATAACGATCTCTGAATAGTCTAACGTTTGAAACTATCCCGCACTAAATAAAAAATTGTCTCTTACCCACTTTTCAAAAGTTCATAGCAAATTCCTTCTCTGCGTGCTCAAATCATTTACTTATACCAACAACCATCGTTCCTATTTACTTCAATCGTGAAACATCCATGTTTTATCCATAAATCATCAACCAGCTTTATCATTGGTCCAAATTATGTTCCTCAACCATATATTTTCCATAAACCATCAACCAGCTTTATAATTGGTCCAAATTATGTTCCTCAACCATATATTTTTCCATAAATTATCAACCAGCTTTATAATTGGTCCAAATTATGTTCCTCAACCATATATTTTTCATAAATTATTAACCAGCTTTATAATTCATCTAAATTATTGTCCATTTATCTCTATTTTACCTTTTATAGCCTTAATCGAATTCGATTAACCCTAATTCTTGTTATTAACACAATTTTTTCCCAAATTGTTACATTATTTTATCCTCGCACAAATTCACGTGTGTTTTTCCTTTTATCCAAACTACCGTTGTTGTTTTTCTTGTCAAAATTTTTGTTACCCAGGAAAAACATCCATTTTGTTGTTTTTCAATGCATATCCGTTTTTTTTATGGTGCTTGTCTCTCTTTAATTGGCAAGTTTTAAATTTACCCACTTCTTTAAATTTAATTTAAATTAATGTCCTTTTCAGGAAAATTGTTACTTGGTTACACGAGCACTTTTAATAAATGTTAATTGTAATTTCGATGCACTGTTATTGTTTACATTGTAGCAAAGATTTGTTCTTATCAACTTTATCAAACCGTCACATAAGTGTCTTCAGAGAACCTTTTTATGCGTAACATTTCTAATCCTAATTTATCTAGTTTTAACAAATTATTAAACTAATTACAAATTATAAACAACTAAAACAATTTTTATGATATAAATTTACAATCAATCGTTACGTCGCATTTCCATGATTTCTCATCTTTTCAATTTTAATTAACTTTAGATCTGTAAAGCTTGTTCACACCTTTGAATTGCCAATGCGTCAAAGTAAATATCATTGCAAAAAGTATCAATAAAACAAAAGTTTTTTTTGGAACTTCATCGATCATCACCAAAATTGATATCTGATTCCCCCTAATCATCTAAACGAATAATACGAAAAAAATTTTTAAAAATCATCCGCACATAAATAGTTTTTTTTCGAAACGCATTCTATTTTCATTTTCAG
This sequence comes from Podabrus alpinus, assembly GCA_932274525.1. Lineage (NCBI taxonomy): Eukaryota > Metazoa > Arthropoda > Insecta > Coleoptera > Cantharidae > Podabrus > Podabrus alpinus. The sequence goes on along the minus strand of OW026453.1, from coordinate 67,270,886 downwards.
AAAGTTTTGCTAAATATACATACAATGCCACCTAAAAAAGCATTTATAGGAAATAAAACACCAATAGCAAAGGCTAAGAAGGTAAGTAAAAAAAGAGCTGCCGAAACGGAGGAAGAACGTGAAATTCGGCTTGAAGGTAAACGCGCTAGAGCTTCGACGTCGAGAGCTGCCGAAACGGAGGAAGAACGTGAAATTCGGCTTGAAGGTAAACGCGCTAGAGCTTCGACGTCAAGAGCTGCCGAAACGGAGGAAGTACGCGAAATACGGCTTGAAGAATTACGCGACAGAGCTTCGACGTCAAGAGCTGGCGAAACTGAGGAAGTATGCGAAATCCGGCTTAAAGATAAACGCGACAGAGCTTCGACGTCAAGAGCTGCCGAAACGGAGGAAGTACGCGAAATACGGCTTGAAGAATTACGCGACAGAGCTTCGACGTCAAGAGCTGGCGAAACTGAGGAAGTACGAGAAATCCGGCTTGAAGATAAACGCGCCATAGCTTCGACGTCAAGAGCTGGCGAAACTGAGGAAGTACGTTTAGAACGACTTAATGTCAATCGCTTACGATTAGTTCGATCAAGACAAAAATTGAATTTAACATTGGAATTTAATTACGACAAAGACTACGATTACATGAATCACGAGGATGTAGTAATAGGACTTATGAACAAACTTTGCTTGCATTGTCGTGTTTCGAAGTTCGCTAAGGAATCACCAGGAATGTGTTGTTCGAATGGCAAAGTTGTTTTGCCACCGCTGATTGATCCACCTGAGCCGCTTCTAAGTTACCTTACTGGCACCACTGCAATTGTAAATTTTTCTACTCTTGTAAATTCCGAAGACTAATGAGATCCACGGAATTACAAGGTATCAAATAAAACATCTGCCAAAAAAATTGACAGTAATATTTGCTGTCGGCAGTCACCCTGATGGACGTTTAAACCAGCTCGTAATTAGCGGAAGCTAGGGTTCATGGGTCGTAAGTCAAAATGATGTGATAACAAAATAAAGAATACAAAATTAATGGTAAACAAATTATAATCGTTGAAATACTCTACAACAGCTGTGGCAGTATAATGCAACCACAATTCATATACGATCAGCGAGCTGATCAAATAATAATAATAAATGGTGTGGTTAAATGTACAGTTACAAATTAAAAGTCTTACAAGTTGCAACTCACCCAGGTACCTTGGTATGATTAGTGAAATACAAAATACTCGCTTCTGACAAAAAAGCGGACTCCAAATTTGAATAACTGTAGCACCAGGATGATAAAGTGAATCGTCTTCGACCGCTCCACTGATAATACGGAAACAGTTGCACTTGACCAGGTCAGGAACACCATAAAAGGAGTTGGTTAAAGAGAACCTCAAAGATTGAATGTTTTCACCGAAGTTGTTGCTTTCCAGTGTGTAATATTTATCAATATTCCAAAAATGACGAGTTGACATCAGCAATACTCAATAACGCAAATCTTAATATTGAAAATTGACCTTGACATTCAATTTATAAAACAGCCCTGGCGTATGTGTTTTTAATCAAACACATGTACTCTAAAATTTAATGAAACCAAATTACTTAAAGGAAGTTATTTCAACAAGTTACTTACGGAAATAATGAAATTGATGTTTTAAATAAATCCGCAACCGCGTAAAACATCCATCCACCAATTAAATGAGCAAATCAATTAATTAATCGTCTAATTAGTAAAATTAGTCGGAACAAAAATTCGACTCAACCACTTGATCAAATGCAAAAAGGCAAGATGGCCGTTTCACCGAGCGGTCACGGAGATGGAACGAAATATCGGTCGTTTTCAAAAATCTTAAGTACACGGTGTTGAAAAAGTTAATGTTATTATTCGTAACGGATGTAAAAATTCGTTACACAATTTCAAAACACTTCCTGCTAAACATTCGCAAGTACAACTCATGCTTTCAAATGACTTCATTCGGAGCAACAAACATTTTCTCCAACGCCGGTTACATGCCCACATTCAAGGTTCAAGGCCAAATATATCACCAAATCGGTTCTTTGCTTCCATTACCAGAAGAAAATCCGAAGTTCCTCCAGATATATTTCACTGGCAATGAAGAAAGAGAAGTTGAACTGCGCTGCGCAATTAATACTGCAACCAGACGCGAAATCATTTCAAACTTACAAGCGATGTTTCATGAAAGCAACAATTTAATTCGTCTATTCAAATCAGCTATAGATCAAATGCCATCAGATGACTATACTGTTATTATAAAACCAGATAAAACACCGCCTGGTGAACATGAAAGACGATTTAATGCACCGGTGATAGGTGATGTAGCAGTTGTGATGGTCGGCACCGAATTCAATCGACGTGACATAGTCATCCACCGCCGGAATACAGATTTGCAACGAGTTTCGGAAACACATCGATCGTACGACGCACTCCAATATTCAGTGCTGTTTCCGCGGGGAGAAGATGGCTACCATTTTAACATCACGCAAATCGACCCCATTACGAATGAAGAATTGAGGAAGAAAGTTTCCTGCATGGATTATTACGCATGCCGCATTATGATTCGTCCAAATGAAACCAATCACATATTGAAATTCCGTGAACTATTCCATCAATACATTGTGGACATGTATGCGAAAATTGAAAGCGAACGTCTTCTTTTCATTCGGTTAAATCCACAGAAGCTGCGCGTTGAAGATTACGTCCACTTGCGTGATGCAATTGCCAATGATGGAGACGTTGCTAACATTGGGCAAATGGTGATCTTGCCAGCAACATTTGCCGGAAGTCCACGCCACATGCATGAATACACGCAAGATGCCATGACGTATGTTCGAAAATATGGACGTCCAGATTTGTTCGTCACTTTTACATGCAATCCAGCGTGGAGAGAAATCACAGATCTGCTTTTCCCCGGTCAAAACTCATCGCACAGACATGATCTTCTCGCTCGAGTTTTCAAGCAAAAGCTAATTAGACTGATGGACGTCATCACCAAAAACTACATTTTTGGAGAAACCCTATGCTGGATGTATTCAATTGAATGGCAAAAAAAGGGCCTGCCGCACGTTCATATTTTAATTTGGTTGAAGCAAAAAATCGTGCCAACACAAATTGACAGCGTGATTTCTGCTGAGCTTCCAAATCCAGAAGAAGATCCGATACTTTTTCAACTGGTCAAAAAAAATATGATTCATGGGCCATGTGGTGCTTTGAATCCGAAATCACCTTGCATGAAGGATGGCATATGCACAAAACAATATCCACGTAAGCTCATTCCTGAAACGCAAACTGGTGGCGATGGATATCCGCTGTACAGACGTCGAAAACCCGAAGATTGTGGACACACAACCACCATCAATGTGAGACATGTAGAGGTAGACGTCGACAACAGATGGGTAGTACCCTACTCGCCATTACTGTCCAAAATATTTGAGGCTCACATAAATGTAGAGTGCTGCAATTCTGTGAAGTCCATCAAATACATTTGTAAATATTGCTGTGTAATTCCTCTCGAATTTGCACACCCCGGGTTGGTTTGTTGAGCGCCAGCTTTGAATAAAGCAAATTTATAAAAATTGAAAAATGAAGTTTCCAGGGGTGCAATTTCTCAAGAAATTCACGATCCTTGTCCCTTTTTTATCTAGCTCAGTCATGGAGATTCCACTCAAGGTGTAGTAGGTTCATGAATAAACTCAATTAAAGGATGCTTATTGGGGTTTAAATAAAGTTCTGTTGACCTGAATCGTTGAAGTTATTATAATTGAGATGAACAAATTTGCTTTTGATGATGTAATCTTTAAGTTTAGAAATGTTTGCTGTTAATGAAGTAGAGTCGATAAATAAAAGATTGTCTTGAATCGAAAATAGTTGTATATTAATGTAAATAAATTAATTCAATCGCAAGCGAACACATAAATGTCAGATAAATTTTTATCTGAAAAATAATGACAATGTTAAATACCAAATAAATCAAATAAATGTATCCAAACTTATCCTCTTAGGTCGTCGACAAATTTACCATAATAAAATTTATAAAAAGTTAATGAAAATGTAATTTTTAAATACCTTAATTTTCAAATCCTGCTTTGTACATAAAGCATGCGCATAAACACAATTTCACTACGCGGTCACATACTGCGCTGCACTCAACTTTACTTCTAGTTGTGATGGCGTTGATAAATTTTCGCTTCTGTTTCGTAATCGTGCGGAGTTGAATTGCCAGTTGACACTTGTTGATTGTTAGAATCGTGTTCTTGAAGTACCAGTGAATTGTTGTTGTTATTCGTCTACCAGTTATTTAAAAGGTGAGTCATACTTTTAACTCGTTGATTGTGGATGTTTAATGTAAGGTAGCCATTGTTGTAAAAATTGTTATCTAATTTAGACAAACATCAAATTGGTCGAACATCTGGGTAACTTTGGATTAAATTTTCTACCTTGGAGGTACACACGTCTTGCAAGTTCAAGAGCTAAAAATAGACTTTTAATTTTATGGAGACACCTGTCCATCCATTTTGATCACTTTTGGAAAACTTTCACTTTTGTGGAGCCGCACGTCTTGTCATTTCAAACGTTCAAAGAAGACTCTTATTTTACGGAGCCGCACGTCCGATCATTTTGAGCATTCGAAGAAGACTGTCTTTCTGCCTGCGCCGTTCGTGAAAATTGGTCAAATTTGGTTATCAGTAAGTCGAGTTTTCCACCTTCATGCATTTTATGTTCATTAATTGACCTTAAATTTACAGGAGCGCTTTCATTCATGACGAGTTGATTGTCCATGTGGTTCCCCGACGTCTCGCAAATACGGTAGCACTTTTGTAGGCAAGATTTAGCGAAGTTTCCAACCTTTTTCTTATCATGAAGCTTGTTATCAAATTGAAGCGAAAATGACCTTTATATACACTTTTGGAGATTTATAGTTGCAAATTATTATCATTAGAAAGAGTAAATTATTTAACAAATTTTCATATAATCAGTTTTACACAATAATTGTTATTCATGGAATAAATTCCATTTTTGTACAGTACCATTGAGGTTATGTTCATTTGTGATAACAGTTCACAGTAATTTTTCTATATTTGAGTCAAACAATCCTTTATTATGAAATTTTGAGGTGATAAAAACCTCTGTGAAATAATATTACAGCTTTTCATGTCATTTACTAATGCTTAAAGATTTCTATTCGTTCATTATACTGAGAAATAGCTAAATTTGTTTATCTTTCTTATCTTTTGTATTTTAATGAGGTCAAATTTATGTGCAATTTAAGTACAAGTAAGAAATTCAATGTTTTGCCTCGACCTGGTAGCTTAAAACACAGCAATATGTTAACAAGGGCAGTGACATGGCGGTATTCGGGCTAGCAAATCAAGGCGATGAAATTACACCATTTCAGATGGGACGCTACATCAGCAGCAATGAAGCGGTTTGGCGGATATTATCTTTCAACATTCATGAACGCTATCCAACAGTTCAACATCTCGCCGTACATCTGGAAAATGGTCAGCGAGTGTACTTTACCGCACAAAATAGAGCTGATGAACCACCAAACACAACACTCACCGCCTTCTTTCAATTGTGTGAATCCGATGATTTTGCTAAAACGTTGCTGTATCACGAAGCACCTAAATACTACACTTGGAATACATCGACAAAGAAGTTCGTGAGAAGAAAGCGGGGTGCAATTGTTGCAGAGTATGCAGGTGTTCGTTCGTCGGATGCCTTAGGACGGGTATATACAGTACATCCGAATAACGCTGAATGTTATTTTTTGCGATTATTATTGCATGAAGTCAAAGGTCCTACATCATTCCTTTCCTTGAAAACCGTCGATGGGTTGGTATGCCAAACGTACAGAGAAGCATGTTTCAAATTGGGCTTACTTGAAAATGATCAGCATTGGAACACAACACTCACAGAGGCATCGCTTACATGTCATCCAAAGCAAATACGTACTTTGTTTGCGATCATTTTAACAACTTGCGCACCATCAAATCCCATAGACCTGTGGGAAACGCATCACGAAAGCCTCAGTGAAGACATTTTCAGGCAAGTATGTGCAACCGATCCAAATCAGGAGTATTCGGACGACATTTTTAATGCAGTTCTAATATTGATTGAGGACTTATGCATATCAATTGAAGTTTATTATATAGAATAAAAAACGGATTAGCATTGCCAATCTAAAACTTAATCCTGCATATTGGCAGGACATTCATGTTGTCATAATAAAAATAAAAATAATTTATCAAAATTAATATTGCTGGTTCAAGTAGGTTTCTGTATGAATTTTCTCCGGGTTTCAAACCGTGTATCGTATTTACTATTGTAACTAACAATTAATCTGCCTGGTTTTTGTGTAGTTTGTGGTTCTAATAATGTTTCTTTTTTAGGTTTCCATATCGGGATTGCGTGGGCATTTTTCCATCGTGACTTGTTTGTTAAGTATAAGTTTTTCATGTATTGGTTTGGTGTCTTTTTTCTCTTTTCATTTAATCACTTTTATCGATTTTTAGGTTACACCCAAACCTTTTTCCTTGTCGGGTTGTTAATTTATATGATTAGATCTTCGTTTTCAGTTATGTTGATGGTCTTGTTCTCGAGGAACTTACACATCAGGTCGGGTGGTGTTTCTTCGTACAGCTCGTCCAGTTGTGCAGGGAGATGGATGCCATGATAGGCCGCCAGCTCCAACTGTTCTTGCATGTACAAATCGCACTCCCGTATCCGATGTGTAGGTTCATCGAGAATATCGCACGCCGGACATAGTCCGTCCACCGATTTCCCCAATCTCGTGAGGTGTCGGCCGAACTCGCCATGTCCGGTTAGCATCTGCGTCATCTGGAAGGAATTGTTCATTATTTTATTACTTACCTTGGGGATGAATTGGTAGGTAATTCTACCTACCAGTCCATCGTCCCATCTTTGTTGCCATTTTTTTTGGATTATGTCCTCCATTTTTCTTTTGATGTCCACTCTGTATTTGTAATCTTTCGGGTCTATTCTTACCCCCATAAAGGTGGTTACTTTCTTGTTTCTGGCTTCACGCCATGACAGTAATCGTAAGAGTTCTAAGTCGATTGGGTGGATACCTGCCAAAACACCCGCGGCTATGGTCGACACAGTCCTATAACATTTTGCTATCACGCGACAGCAAAATCCATAGCACGATATCAGCCGGGCCAACGTGTGCTTATCCCCTATTCTATGTATCCAGATCTCGCTTCCGTAAGCCAAGATGGGGACTACCGCCCCCTGGTAGATCCTTCGCATAGAGTTCGAGGTGTCCAGGTTCCAACCGCTTTTTGCCATTCGATGCAGCGCATGGACTAGTTTACTGGCTTTGCCGCAAACGTAGTTTACATGCGGTTGCATCGATAGGTTTTCGTCAATAAGGACCCCAAGGTACTTATATTCCCTTACCACCTTTATTTTCTTTCCGTTAAGTCTGACATCTAAATCATAATTATGAACACGCTTCGGATACAAGCACATGATCTTCGTCTTCGTTTCCGAGAGAGCGAGTTTCATGTCCTTGCACCATCCGCTTAATTCGTTGACGCACGTTTGAAGTTTTTCTTGCAGTTGGATTCGGGAATCCGCCGTGACGACGGTCGCGATGTCATCCGCGTACGCGAAGGTATGAGTACCCTCCTGTTTGTCTTTCTTTAGATAATGATCCAGAAGTGAGTTCCACAGGATCGGGCCGAGGACCGAGCCCTGTGGACATCCCTTCGTGGATCTTTTCCCTACCTTTGAGACCCCGGAGGTGAGAGTCACCTCCCGGGCTGAAAGGTAGCTTTTGATCATGACCTTTAACCTGTGAGGGAGCCCTTTTTCGCTCAGCGAGCGGAACAGGGCTGGCCACCACATGTTATCAAAAGCTCCGGAGATGTCGTAGAAGATTACCGCGAGAAAACCCTTGGCTTTCTTCCGCTTCATCTCCGTAGTATCTATTTTTTCGTAGAATGCCTTAAGGGCGGTTGTGGTACTCATACCTTCCACGAAGCCATATTGGCACCGATCGTGGAAAGGGGTATTACTTTCTAGAATTCTTCTTTTCATTATTTTTTCCAATATTTTGCCGAACACCGGCAAGAGGGTGATCGGCCTATAGTTCTTGATGTTGCTTGTTTCCCCATCTGGGTTCTTGAGTAGGATCTTGAGGACCCCCCTCTGCCACAGCTTGGGGAAATAAGCAACTTTAATGCACGCGTTGTAAATACCCATTAACACGTTTTTGATGACAACATAGAGTTTTTTAAGAAAAGATCCCTGAATGTTGTCAAAACCCGGTGCCTTTCTGGCTTGCGTCGTCCTGATTAGGTCATCCAGCTCGTCGCTTTCGACCTCCCTAACCTGCGCCATGTCCGGCACGCCCCTCAGATTTTCGAAATCCGACCGCATGGTTTGGTGATCCACCGTTGCATCGGAGTTTCGATCGTCGTCGGGGAGTAGACCGTTCATGAGGTAGGTTAGGGTCTTTTCCGGCGTTTCCGTTATCCTCCCGTCCCCGTCACTGAAGGTGGTGAGGATGTTTTTCCCCTTATATTTTCTTGCAGCTAATTTGTAAGTAACCCCCCAGGGATTAGGTACAAGGTCGTCCTCGACGAACTTTTGCCAACTGGCCTGTTTGGCCTTTTTCAATGTTTCCAGGAATTTGTCCTTAGATTCCATCATTGCAATGTACAGCCCGTTCTGTTCGTTCTCAATGCGGTTCCTATACAAAGCCGTCTTCCGCGAGAGATACTTCTTTCGCGCTCTTTCAAGATTGTCGGTCCACCAGTCAGGACGGCCAACGTAGATCTTCTTCATTTGGGCTTTCCTATTTATTAGATCCTGGATCCTTCCGTGCAAATCGGAGACCATGTCCTCGATTTCGTTTTCGGTGGTTAGATTGTCCGACCTGGGGCCGTTTTCCTCTACCCACCGAGTTAACTCTGTCTCGATGGTTTCCGCTTGGATGGTATCCGGGTTTCTATTCCTACTAATCCTGATGGGATTATTAGGTGCACCTATTTCAAATGTGATGGCTTTATGATCAGTGATAATGACATGTTCCGCAATGTCCCATGAGTGGGTTGCATTGACGGTGTCGCAAGTGCCCAACGTTAGATCTATGTTGCTCTTCCTGCCGAGGGAGTCCTCGAACGAAGGCGGTTTGTTAGGTCGATTGAACACGAAGAGCTCGTGCTGCACAATGAATTCCTCCAGTGCCTGTGCCCTGGAGTTGGAATCTACGGTGTCATACCACACCCTTGATCGACAATTAAAGTCTCCGCAAATATAGGTCTTCCCCTTTCCGCAAACACCCAGTGCTTTCCGGAGGTCTTCGAGTGGAATTTGTATATCCTCTGAGGGAGGAAAATACGTGCCTATGAAATAGTAGGTCACTTTGTTACTGAAGGTAATTGACACGACCGTTACAAACTTGCTGGAAACTTGCGGGAGGAAGGAGAACGTGAATTCATTTCCTACCGCATCGTTAACCATGATGCAAGTTCGGAAGTGGTCGCCGAAGATTGCTGCCGTCCGTGTGTTCGGAGAGAAGGGAAGACGAAACCCTCCTGCTGCCGCGGGGTAGCAGTAGGGTTCCGAAAGAATGGCCAAGAGAATTTCTTCCTGGGCAACAAAGCGTTGCGCGTCGGCCGTGGCGGCCTCCGAGTTCCTCAGGTTTACCTGCAAGACTTTGAAGGGCTTACTCATTGACGATGTCTGTAAGCGTTAGTACTGAATGGGCATAATCCATAAGTCTTGCTTTGTAGACCTTACACACGTTGGATCCTGTAGTGTGCCTGGCATCGCTATGTTTAGCTCTGACGCAGTTAATGCACACATGTTTTGCCCGATCATTCTGTACCCCACAGGCACGTGAGGCGTGTTCTGTGGAGGAGCAGAATGCACATGCATCACTCCCTTTACAATATTTTGCTGTATGTCCGAAGCGCTGACACTTATAGCAGCGCGTGATCGTAATGTGGTCATGGATGCGGTAGCTCTTCCAGGAAGCACGAAACTTCCCGTCTTTGATAGCCGCCTCCCTGACCAGGGGGTGAACCTCCAGGATCCACTTATTGTGGGTCTTACCCTTGGAATGCACCGGGTTGATGCTCCTAAGCCAGGAGCTCCCGGCCGCTGTTGTTGCTTCGGGGTAGTTCGCGGTAAACTCCTCGACCACCCTTTCTTTGGTCAATGATTTGTCGACCATCTGTATGGAGATTGAGGGCCAGGTAGCTGAGGGCTCCCGGGCCACCAATTTCTTCTCTTTCAGCAACGAATTGCCGATCAAGTTTTTGAGCGACGGTTGAGAAGACTCAACCATCACTCCGTTGTTCTTTATGGTGTATACTCTATCAGGTTTGATTTTAAGATCTGTTAATTTTATGCTGGTCAATTGTACTTTGGTTTCGTCCGCCGATTTATTAGTGTTCCCTTCGTCAGGGTACACTATGACCTTGAATTTTCTGGTGGGCATGCTACGGGGGCCGCCAGCGGCGATTTTCTTAGCAGCCTCCAGGTAATCCCTGGGGGGGTTTTGCTTGTCTGTTTCTGGTGTAGACTTGCTTTCGATGACCTGAAGGGTCGGTGCTGCCGGGGGGGTGGTCTTGCTGATGGCTTTGACCACCTCCTCTATGATTTCTTTTGTTTGAGGAGGGGAGGCTGAAGGCGCTCCCGTCCCCATTCTGTTCCTTCTAATTCCTTCTTGGACTAGTTCTTGAATTAGTCCTTCGACGTCTTTTATCCTCTCGAGGGCCTCTTCTCGAAAGTTGAGGGCCTCCTTACTTCTCATCAGAAATCTACGTACTTCGTGTACGTTGTTCATTGCCGTTTTCGAGGCTTCCTTCAATTTCTTGTCCGACCATATATCCAAGTCAACGTCCGATGTTTGGCTACTGGCCAAGTCCGGAGTAGACTTAACGGTCTGCTCCGTACTTGTGTTCACCCTCGCATCTTCGGTTTCTTGGGTATCGTTTTTCTTCTTTTTAGCTTCTTCTTCTTTTTCGTATTCTTCTTCAATTTTACGCTTTCGGTCTTTCTTCCTTTGGTTTTTAGTTCTTTTACTCTTCTTGGTTTCGTCGCTTTCTGTTTCTTTTTCATTTTTTTCTGCTATGTCAAGTTCGATTTGCTTTGCTTTGAGGAACGACTCAAAGTCACCTTCATCACTGTCCTCGCTCGCCGAGGGGTCGGTAGTGTCCATAAGTTCGGTTACTTCTTTTTTCTTTTTACGTGTTCTTTTGGCTTTCGTTACGAACGGACGTTCGTCGTCGCTTTCCTCGGTATTATCGGGGCTATCCCGACCTCTTTTGGATTTCGCGATTTTCCGCGACTCTTCTATACTTTTACTCCGTGTCGTTCTTGTTGACTCTGGCGGTTTCTTCTTTGGGTTGGGATCTTCACTTTCTCTTCCTTTCATTATTATCTTGGCATCGAGTATTTTAATTTTGGGTATTTCGGGAACCATATCGTTGGTTTTCATCTTCACACTGCTACTATTGCATATCAATCAACAACAAAGTCCTTTGTCAACTTGGTATGCCGGCATCTATACGAGACAGAAATGACGTGCAAGACAGAGACCTTGTGCGAGAACATCAATTCGACGTAGGCCAGCAACAACATTTTGTGGAAACGCAAACAAGACTTTTACTTGCTGATCAAAGAATTGCCTACGACAAAGTCATGCTACGTGTAGCCAACGCAAATGGTGGAATTGTTTTTCTTGATGCTCCAGGTGGCACAGGAAAAACATTTCTTTTGAATTTGATATTGGCATCGATTCGAATGCAGAATGGGATTGCACTCGCAGTGGCATCATCGGGAATTGCGTCAACGCTACTCCATGGCGGACGTACAGCACATTCAGCACTCAAGCTTCCGTTGAATTTGAACCTGACCGAAACGCCAACATGTAACATCAGCAAAAATTCCGGTATGGCCACAATCCTTAAAACGTGCAAAATCATCGTTTGGGACGAATGCACTATGGCCCACAAAAAATCGCTCGAAGCGCTCGACCGGACTCTTCGTGATTTCCGAGGAGAAAACCAAGCGATGGGAGGCACTCTGATACTTCTTGCGGGTGATTTTCGCCAAATTTTGCCGGTTATACCTCGATCAACGCCCGCAGATGAGCTGAACGCTTGCTTAAAAGCATCATATTTATGGAACCGAGTTGAGAAAATTACGCTCTCAACAAACATGCGTGTGCATTTAATGCAAGATGTGTCTGCCCAAACGTTTTCGAGACAACTTTTGGACGTGGGAAATGGCAAAATTCCAATTGATCGCATAACAAATGAGATTTCGTTTCCGCCCAATTTTTGTCAGATGCAGCCGAATATTCAAGCCGTAGTAAACAAGGTATTCCAAAATTTAACAAGCAACTACAAAAATCCAGATTGGCTATGCGAACGTGCAATTTTAGCCCCCAAAAATGATGATGTCAACAAGCTAAATGAACAAATTCAATCGAAATTGCCCGGAACATCAGTCAAATATAAATCAATAGACACAGTCATAGAGCAAGAACAGGCAGTCAATTACCCAACCGAATTTCTGAATTCATTGGAATTCCACACCTGGAATGCCACAACACATATTGACATTGAAAATTGGGTCACCGGTGATACTCATTCGAAACTTGAACGCGCCAAAACTGTGTAACGGAACCAGATTGGTCATAAAAAAATTGACACCTAATTTGATCGAGGCAACAATCATCAGTGGCAAATTCAAAGGGGAAGATGTGCTGATTCCACGCATACCCATGATTACCAACGATTTACCATTCGAGTTTAAGCGGCTTCAGTTCCCCTTGCGTCTTGCCTTCGCGATTACCATCAACAAAGCAAACTGTTGCTGGCTTGAATTTGGAGAATTCGTGTTTTTCACATGGCCAATTGTATGTTGCTTGCTCCCGAGTTGGCACACCAAAAAATGTGTACATTTATACACCGAACGGAACTACCAAAAATATTGTGTATTCTTTGGCATTAAGATAAAATTAAAGGATTTTATTTTAATTAACCGTCATCGTCTTTTCCTGCAAAGGACTCTTCTTAAAGCCTACGGTCCATTCTACTATTTTAACATATCAAACAGGGTAATAAAATCACCTCTTCCGCTCCATCGACTGCATATTGCTCGACTTTGTTGCGATTGCGAGCCGCATAGCATGGTCTAGGGGCTAATCGTCGACTGCAATTCGCACTGGTTTAGAGTACCACAAATCACGTAGACTAAAAAGTCCCTGATTGTACCTCCCTTTGTTGAAATTTTACCAGTCAAACGATAAGGCCGAGAGACCACCTAAAGGCTGCAATCATATCTAGCACTGTCGACACTGTGACTCTAAAAATGTCTGTGGGTCTAAAAATGAGCATAAAAAATAAAGTAGTACAATGGACTCGATAGCGGAAGAAGTACCGTAAGGTATCCGGGAGGGGGTTTTTAGTGGGCTGACCCCACACTACCATCCAGTACGGGCTGGTGGTGTCTTTTTTAAGATTTTCCCCCTTCCGACACGCATAAACAAAAACAAAAAAGAACTTAAACTTTTTCAATAAATCAAATCAAACTTCTTCTTCGGTTGTCTAAAACATTGGCAAAATCGTGAATATCTTTTTGGAAAAGTCAAACAAAAACTTTAATTTGTCAAAAATCGAAAAGGTTTGCCGTCCATTTCCAGATTAAAGATGGCAGATGACAGATATCATCCCAATATTTAAAATAATCAGGAAGGATGAAACAAAAAATTGGTTAACAACGCAACGTCAACAACTACCGAATGTTTAGTTACCAATAATTTCCCGTATATTCCGGTCGATTATAGTTCTAAAAAATTTGTAAGTATTATTAGCATTGGCTAATCTTTCATTTTATTTATAAGCAAAATTCTTTCATTTACATCAAAGAAGAAATTAAACTTGGATAATCAAATGGAACCAGCTACAACTGTGGGGCCGGCTACAACTGAGGTGCCAGTCGCCAATGTTGTGTCGGCCCCAACAGACACTGAGGATGCCGCTTCTACAAATACAACTGCCGTGCATCGAAGCAGACGGCGTCGCCGGCCACGTAATAACTCTACAAAGTTTGACTTACGTCAATATTTGAACTTCAAGAGAGCCGTGGCCGCCAATACGCCGGCGTTTACATTCAACAATTGTGCAAACATAAATATACACAACAAATAGTTGTGGATATTTATGTTTGTACAATTTTTTTATTTAATGTTTTGTTATATTTGTGTTATATAGTTTTATGTTCGTTTTATTTTGTGTTTTATGTTCGTTTTATGTTCGTTTAATTTTATGTTTATTAAATATTATTGTTCATGTTGAATTGTGTCTTTTTTTGTGTTTCCTCCGATCGAGTCAGTAAAGCTTAATCGATTTGTTGTCCAAGGTTTGTAATGTTACACGATTGATAATAAAAGCCTTGCACGCTCATGTTGTTGAAGCCGATATTCGTACTGGTTCGTTGTTGAAAGGGCGAAGTTACGTTTATTAAAATTTAAAATTTTGTGCAGTTTACCATTATTAGGTAGTTTTGGAGTGCAGTTTACCTTACCTGTATGTGGGATGCTCCAGAGTATGACATTGACAATGACATTGACATATAGTCAGTAGCGGCTCGATAATAGGGGGCACAACTTTGACATAAGAATGTTAACCTTAAAAATGACATTGACATATACTCAGTGGCGTTGCACAATATTTTTAAAATTAGCAAAAATCAAGTTACATTAATCAGGAAGCATGAAACAAAAAATTGGTTAACAACGTCAATAACTACCGAATGTTTTGTTACAAATAATTTCCAGTACATTCCAGTTGAGTTTTTGCAATATGTGCTAAAAAATTTGTAAGTAGTATTAGCATTGTGTAATCTTTCATTTTATTTATATGCAAAATTCTTTCATTTACATCAAAGAAGAAATTAATAAAATGGAAAATAAAATGGAAAATGTATTAATTTGTGACACACCAGCTACAACTGTGGTGCCAGCCGCCACTGTTGTGTCGGCCCAAACACGCACCGAGGATGCCGCTTCCGCCGTCACACCATCCGCCTTCACTACTGCACAGGACGTGTTTGAAGAATGTAAGAAGAAGCTTGAAAAGTTCGCCCTGTCTGCGGTAGACGATTTAACTGTTGGATGGGAGTTTCGTAAAATGGTGATGAAATCATTTGCTGACCAAGTTTTCGCACAAGTCACCCCATTCTTGGAAAGCGAGGACCGTCAAATAGAGTTACAAAATGCAACGAAAAAAGTGGCAGCCATAAGAAAAAGGAAGCGAATTGCAAAAACAGCATTGGCTGCCGAAACGGCAAGAAAAATTGCAAAAAAAGAAGCCGCTCAAAATGAAGAGCTTGATTATTTGTCCGTATCAACGGATTTGTTCTTAGAATCAGATTTCGAATAAACGACTTACTAAGTTTTGTAGTGAATGTTGATGGAACGATTTATGTTACCCGGGGGAGGAATTTCCTACTTCCCATTTGGTTTGGTTTGGTTTTCATCCATCAACTGCATTATGCTCGGCTTTTTTGTTAGGCTTTCTAGCCGGCTAGAGCATGATCTAAAGGCCACCCATCGACTGACCTCAGCACTAGCGAAATGCTAATCACGTAGATTTCTCAGAGCTTGGTCACCGAGCCGAAGTCCCTGAATATGCTTGCCTCTGTTGAGTAGTTCCAGTCAGGTGGTGTGTAGCTAAGAGATCACCTAACGACTACGATCATACCTAACAAAATGTCGGCCAAATTAATGTCGAAAATTATTTTGTGTCTGGTGAGTATTTTATGGCATAGGGCTGCCAAAATGAATAAACATGTAATATTTAACGTTTTATTCATTGCGGATGCGAACTCACCATATAAAATGTGAGTAACGAACCTTGAATAGTATCGCCTATATTCTAATGAAAACTAATACTACTACACAAGTAAACATTGTGGGTAGTCAAATTTTATTTCACAACAAAACATTAGAATATTACGATGGTCTGGAAAACTATTCTTTCAATTATTATAGTTCTATTGTTATTCATTGATGTTCGTTTTGTGTTTTAGTTTTAAATAAAGAGTTTGTAATCTCCTCTGATTTTGATTTGCAATTTTGAAAATTGAAAAGTGAAAATTGTGTAAAAACTTTGGACGTATGTAGAGCTCTTATTTACGCCAGAAATGGACGGGCAAACAGTTTTTGGGATTAGTTCCATCAAGACAAAAATTGAATTTAACATTGGAAGCATTTAATTACGACAAAAACTACGATTACATGAATCACGAGGATGTAGCAATAGGTGTTATGAACAAACTTTGCTTTTATTGTCGTGTTTCGAAGTTCGCTAAGGAATCACCAGGAATGTGTTGTTCGAACGGCAAAGTTGTTTTGCCACCGCTGATTGATCCACCTGAGCCGCTTCTAAGTTATCTTACTGGCACCACTGCAATTTCAAAACACTTCCTGCCAACATTCATTCGGAGCAACAAACATTTTCTCCAACGTCGGTTACATGCCCACAGTCATTTTAAAGTTGAAATAATAAAAAAATTGTTCATAATGAATGTGTTGGATCTGTTTACTATACGTATGTCTAGCGCCGCAGGCGCTAGTATGAAATAAAATCAAAATTTAAACAATGAAAATAAAATTAAAAATGTAGATCATAAGTGTGGGAAAATTAAAAAAAAACCAGGGAAACGAAAAAATAAGGAGCTCTCTGAAGCGTGCGTTTTTGTAGGGATGTCAAAATAATTGGCTCCACAAAAAAGTGTGATATTTTGATTAGAAATCACATTAAAAGTGTGCGAATCTATAAAATAGATTATTAGTAAGAACTGTGACAAAGAAAAGTGAGTTTGGAGGTTAACCAAAAGTAACAGGAGATTACTTACCTCAAACAATTTAGATGAAGAAATGCTAATTAAAAATAAAGCAAATTGGTAATAATAAAAAGAATAATTGGAGAATTGATTCAAAAACTTCTATGAAAAGCAGACAATTTTGGATCGCAGCTGATCGGCAGATTGAACAAGTTATGGGTGAAGTTAAAAAAAACGAAAAAGAGAGAGAAGCACGTGTGTGGTAAGCGAAACTTTAACTATTTACAGCGCGGCGCGAGTGAAGCATTCAAAGACGTTAAAAACGCCACGTAATAATAAACTCTGGGGATACGCGTAATTTTAAGTATTTGTTTTCATTGTTGATGTTATTTTTTATTAAATTAAGATTGCTTTATTTAATTGTTCAGCAAAACGTAGTTGTTAAGATTTGTTAGTTAATTGTTCATAAAAAAGTTCTTATTTATTTGATTAAACGTTTCATTGTTTGAAAGAGGATTTTATTTCATGTTCAAGTTAGAGGGAGAAAATAATAAATAAAAAAAAAAGTTATTTACTGGTTGTCCTGGGACGTTCACTCGAATAGAACACGACAATATATAATAAATGTAAAACCACTGAAAATTAAAAACATACACCCACACACACACACCTACTCGCGCACACGCACACACCCACACGCACGCACACAAATTATATAATGTATACTGTATACAGTGCTTGTATAGCATTATCACTGAAATGACGTATGTTGTTAATTTTTAGCAGGCCTTCGCCACACTTTATATTACCGCGGGTGATGAATTCTTGTTTCACGTGGTACTCCTAACATTGTGTAATTTTTTCAAGCATTAACTTATAATATTGACGTATACATGGATATTTGTGTAACTTTTGAAGGGCCCAGTACCTTTTTTCCCCATGGTATTTGACTGACAGTTATAGATTCTCGATTTATACATTGCAGATAACTTATACATACATTTTGGAATATAAACCTATCATAAAAAGTATACCTGGGCATTAGTCCCAAATCGGTGGGCCCGGCGCGCTTCCGCCCCATTGAAAAAGGCTGGCGGACGGGGTTTGTGTCATTCAAAGGCTAATGGTAACATCCCCCCCATTGTCAGTCGTAGACTCGAAATTTTTTTTTTCTTTCTATTTTTGACATCTTCCGAGGACTGCAGCGGGTGAACGCCACGTCGTAGACGACTGACGACCGGCGAGCGTCGGATTATTTTACTGAATTCTTTGCTTTCCCACTACCCTCAGTCGTAAACTTATGAAAATTTTCTATTCACTTGTTGATAACAAGTTGATAAGCCCGGCCCTCCCACTTCGCCCCGGAAATCAGGGATGGCGAGCACCTCTGTAGCATCGTCGACATCGATAATACAAGTTTAGGTGTTCAATGGGCGTAAACCGATCACTACCTAAAACGGTACACGGGCTCTTGGTCTAAACAGTTATAACTTACATCTTTCTTTCTACTTTTTGTACTGAAACAGTAGATCCCTTATAGGTGGTGACGAGGCGATATTTTATAATAATTTTTACAATAAAATTTTATAGAAGAATTATACAAGAAATATACATTTTATACAAGAAATAATATGCAGGAGCGAAGGAGACTAGCTTATTTTGGCCGCCGGAGAGGCTCATACAAAGAAGCCTGGCAGAACCATCACCAGGCATGGAAAATTTGGCTACTAGTAATAACAGTAATGCTGCTGATTTTATTCGTGCTGTTAAATTCCATGATGTACTTTGAATTTTATATTACTAACTTTATGTTAACCTGTTGTAACGGCAACAACCAGCTGTGCCGACCCGACCCTGTCGGTAACAGAAGGTTGGTACCAAGAAATGTGGGGTTAACCTACTGCTATGTCCTCCTCCTAATAAAATGTTAGGCACAGGAAGGTACACACATTATTGCCCCTTCTTACTAAGCTCTCGGGATGAGTCGTTCAGGGAGTGGGTCCCTTGTGGTTCGAAATTAATTATTAGAGGCGATCTTATTATGCTCATTGGCTCTCTCAGGATATTTATAACTTTTGCTTTCCTTTTTATATAAAAAGAAATAAAAAACTTTCATCAACTCCCATACAAATTTTATTATAGTAAAGAAAAGAAAAATTATCAAACTGTCTTTCATGAAAGAACATTAATATTAAATAAATCTTGGATTACAAATCCAAGGTGAATAAACCTTTGAAATTTTTAAAATTAATACAAATAATTGTTCGAAACAAAGAGGTTTCCTCTCTTCGTCCCAAGTTGCTTGATTATTAAGCCAATCAAGACTCTCGCTTTACATTAGCGGGCTTAAATGTTTATAAATTTAAATTTGTTGCTTATTTTAAAGCTTAAAATATTTTTGACGAAAATTGTAAAACTTTTGATTATATTTAACTTATCACTCAGGGTATCAAAGAATACACTCTGTTAGAAGTCTTTTCCTCAAATCCTATTATTAACACGCTGAAGGCAAAATTTTAACAAATTATAGAAATCATAAATTCACTGTACCTGGCTCCTGAATATATCGCAGTTTTTATTTTCAAAAAAGGATATCATTTATTCGCTGTTTGTGTGTGCGCCCTGCTTTAATCTTTATTTGTAAAGATTCAACTTTACTCCACCGGTCATCACTTTGCTGGATGTCATTTGAAGTGGTACTTTACTTTGACTAGTGCTTAAATTTGTGCTCGTATTTACATCCTTCCTATTGAGAATCTCCAAAAATATTGAGGTAAGTTGTTCCATCAATCCGCAATGATTTTCTTGTTATCCAGAAAATTTTTATATGTAAATTACAACATCTTCATTGCATTTGTTTATGTCCTTGACATCTATTTTTAGAATCGACGTTGGACAAACGAAACTTTCTAACCTCTCCGAAGTCAAATGAATTTGGTTAACCTCCAAATTCTGGTAAATAATATTTTTCGGAGAGCATCGAAAAATGCGTGCACACAGCGGAGTTACCTGAGGTAAACTGATTTTTGATCGAAAATCGATACAATTGGTATTCTTGTTTGAATTTTGTGAGTCAAATCCATGTATTTTCGAATTTATTTTACTCTAATAAATTATTTTTATTCTAGATTTTTCTTCTGTATCAACCTCGATTTCGTTTGGAACATCTTCCCGAGCAGTTTGATTGGTACATTCCATTTTTATCAATTTTATGGATTGTTGATTGATTCATTTTCGTCTTTCTTGGTTGTTTACAGGGGCGTTACACAAATATGACCCTTATTAACTAATTTGTTGATTTATCCGTTGAAAATATACACATTAAATGCATGAAACAATTACATAATTTTTGATATGCTTACATTTTTACAGAGAATGTTATTTGTAGAGTAAATTGGTTTACAAATTCTTAAATTTTTCTAGGTTATCATGATTAATACATTTTTACAAATTTTGAGCTAATTAAGTTTTTTATTTCATTTCTGATGTGACAATCATCAGTTTATTTAGATTTAGCAATCTTTGTCATGTTTCATTCATCCTGAGAGACTCAAATAAATTTAGAAAATTGAAATTTTGAAAAATAAAAATTTCTCGTAGAGCAAATTTTTAAAGTGTCTTTCGACTTAGAATTTTGTGCTTGTTTCGAATATATGATTCATTTTAGCATCGGGAGCCTTTCTTATTCATTTTAACACACAGCACTACGTGCATGCATTTTGATAAATAAAGTAGTCATCGTGTATATATCTTGTAAATAAGCTGTTTCATTTATTACCTAGTAGTTTACCATCTTACCAAACCATAAACTTATATCGAGTAGCGACGATATAACAGTGGCGACGAGGATTATATTGAACAGAACAGGTGGTAATTATTTTTACGTTGATTACCAAATTTGACGTTTTATTTTACAATAATTTTTACAAAAAATTTTATAGAAGAATTATACAAGAAATATACATTTTATACAAGAAATAATATGCAAGAGCGAAGGAGACTAGCTTATTTTGGCCGCCGGAGAGGCTCATACAAAGAAGCCTGGCAGAACCATCACCAGGCATGAAAAATTTGGCTACTAGTAATAACAGTAATGCTGCTGATTTTATTCGTGCTGTTAAATTCCATGATGTACTTTGAATTTTATATTACTAACTTTATGTTAACCTGTTGTAACGGCAACAACCAGCTGTGCCGACCCGACCCTGTCGGTAACAGAAGGTTGGTACCAAGAAATGTGGGGTTAACCTACGTGCATGCATTTTGATAAATAAAGTAGTCATCGTGTATATATCTTGCAAATAAGCTGTTTCATTTATTACCTAGTAGTTTACCATCTTACCAAACCATAAACTTATATCGAGTAGCGACGATATAACAGTGGCGACGAGGATTATATTGAACAGAACACGTGGTAATTATTTTTACATTGATTGCCAAATTTGACGTTTTATTTTACAATAATTTTTACAAAAAATTTTATAGAAGAATTATACAAGAAATATACATTTTATACAAGAAATAATATGCAAGAGCGAAGGAGACTAGCTTATTTTGGCCGCCGGAGAGGCTCATACAAAGAAGCCTGGCAGAACCATCACCAGGCATGAAAAATTTGGCTACTAGTAATAACAGTAATGCTGCTGATTTTATTCGTGCTGTTAAATTCCATGATGTACTTTGAATTTTATATTACTAACTTTATGTTAACCTGTTGTAACGGCAACAACCAGCTGTGCCGTCCCGACCTTGTCGGTAACAGAAGGTTGGTACCAAGAAATGTGGGGTTAACCTACGTGCATGCATTTTGAAAAATAAAGTAGTCATCGTGTATATATCTAGTAAATAAGCTGTTTCATTTATTACCTAGTAGTTTACCATCTTACCAAACCATAAACTTATATCGAGTAGCAACGATATAACAGTGGCGACGAGGATTATATTGAACAGAACACGTGCTAATTATTTCTACGTTGATTACCAAATTTGACGTTTTATTTTATAATAATTTTTACAATAAAATTTTATAGAAGAATTATACAAGAAATATACTTTTTATACAAGAAATAATATGGAGGAGCGAAGGAGACGAGCTGATTTTGGCCGCCGGAGAGGCTCATACAAAGAAGCCTGGCAGAACTATCACCAGGCATGGAAAATTTGGCTACTAGTAATAACAGTAATGCTGCTGATTTTATACGTGCTGTTAAATTCCATGATGTACTTTGAATTTTATATTACTAACTTTATGTTAACCTGTTCTAACGGCAACAACCAGCTCTGCCGACCCGACCCTGTCGGTAACAGAAGGTTGGTACCAAGAAATGTGGGGTTAACCTACGTGCATGCATTTTGATAAATAAAGTAGTCATCGTGTATATATCTTGCAAATAAGCTGTTTCATTTATTACCTAGTAGTTTACCATCTTACCAAACCATAAACTTATATCGAGTAGCATCGATATAACAGTGGCGACGAGGATTATATTGAACAGAACATGATGTGGTAATTATTTTTACGTGGATTACCAAATTTGACGTTTTATTTTATAATAATTTATACAATAAAATTTTATAGAAGAATTATACAAGAAATATACATTTTATACAAGAAATAATATGGAGGAGCGAAGGAGACGAGCTGATTTTGGCCGCCGGAGAGGCTCATACAAAGAAGCCTTGCAGAACCATCACCAGGCATGGAAAATTTGGCTACTAGTAATAACAGTAATGCTGCTGATTTTATTCGTGCTGTTAAATTCCATAATGTACTTTGAATTTTATATTACTGACTTTATGTTAACCTGTTGTAACGGCAACAACCAGCTGTGCCGACCCGACCCTGTCGGTAACAGAAGGTTGGTACCAAGAAATGTGGGGTTAACCTACCTGCATGCATTTTGATAAATAAAGTAGTCATCGTGTATATATTGCGGTGTACCAAAACCACGTCAATAGAAATGATCACGTTTTGAGTCAATGTTTTTAATTTATTAACAAAGGTAGCACGAGACTTATTTGTTCAAACGAAAGGGTTTTATCCGACACCAAAGGTTTGTTTTAACGTCATAAATTTAATGAAGATAAGGTCACGGAATGAGAAAACAATGTAAATCCAAATGCAACGTTTAATTCAGTTTTTAAAATAAAGGTTTGTTAAAATTGTAAATTAATTTAAGTAGAGATATATAAAAATGTAATTTGAAATCAAAAACAATTTGTTAAAAGTATTAGTTATAAAAATGTGTTGAAACGTAGAACTTTTAAAATAACAAAATTTACGTGTCAAAGTGCGCCGTAAACTCAATGTACCACGAATGCGAAAAACATATTCTTCAAAAGGTTTACTGGAAGACCACAGGAGATGTTACTACTTCAAAATAAATCTGAAACATAAAAATTTCATTAAAATTTTACAAATCATTTTGAGCTAAGTACGGACCTGGAAATTTTACGTCAAAATAAATCGATTTTATTTTCGATAAATGGAAAATCAGAAGTGCCTTGAAAATACCAGTAACTAGGGTAAAAACAATGGATTGTTGAAAGAGGTTGATTGCTTAATAAAAGTAAATGTGTGGCAAATTTTTGTGTCCAGCTAAAAGGTGAAAAATATAATAAAATTTGATTAAGAAAGTGATTAAAAAGTTAGTAATTGAGAGAATACTATACTTACGTATTTCAAAAAGTGAAAATCTGTGCAAAATTGAGAAGATTCGCTATTATTTCGAACGAAAACTTTGGTCACGATACAAAAACTACCACGAGGGAATTCAATCCAGTTAGATCACGCACCCTTGAAGGCCATCAAACGAATACCACCGTATAACTTCATGGCATGATATAATAAATTTACCAGGTATGATATTACGCAGGTCCAGCGCCATCTTGTTTAAAACGGAACGTCACGCGGTAAGCAAGAAAGTGTTGTTGTGGTACGTAACTCCGAACGCATAACGGTTTTAGTTGTTGTAGCTGAATTTTTTCAGTTTTGTGTTATTGTTTTTGCTCGTTTGTTGTGGTTAATTAGTAATTTACGTTACATTAATAATGCGGTGTGCAATATTTGGTTGTAATGTGGACGATAGAGCCAAAAATTATAAGAAAGGTGATGTGATGTTTTTCCGCTTTCCGACTGACCCAGGACTTTGTAAAGCTTGGAAAATAGCTTGCAGCCGTAAAGACGATTTAAACGTAAAAAATGCAAGAGTGTGCTCAAAGCATTTTAAAGACAGTGATTATGCTCGTAACTTAAAATACGAACTTCTGGGATGTCCTATCCCAAGGAATTGCCGACTGCTTAAACCAGAAGTGATTCCTAGTGAAAATCTACCAAAACCATCTGCTTTTGTTACTACTGCTTCCACTTCTAAAAATCAGCAGCGGATAGCTAAAAGGGATCGTTCCAATTTGGTTGACATAATTTTAAAGGAACGAAAGATTCAAACAGAGTAAGTACCTGTAGTTATGATGTTCATGTAAGTACTCGTAGAAATACTTATAGCTTATTTTATTAATTTGTTAGAAACGGTGGTGGTAGTAGCGGTAGAAACTCTCCCGAGGGTGAAGGTGTTATTCCAGATAATAATGCTATAGATACTAATATTTTGACCAAAGATATAGGGTAATTCTTATTTTTATTATAGCAAATCTAATGTTAACATTTATTTCTTAATATTTTCAGAAGTAACACGGAGGTTGATAACCGTGATGAAATAATAGAAAAATTAAAGAACGAGAATGAACGATTGAAAAGTGATGTTGAAGCCCTGAGCAGTTTATTTACTTCTGAGCAAGTAAAAAAGCTTAAAAATCCCAAAAGACGTCCACGATGGTCAATTAAAGATGTATCGAAAGCAATTGTTGTTCATTCCGCTGGTCCTCGAGCTTATAGGTTGCTTCTAAAAAAGGGATATCCTTTTCCAGCTGTATCAACACTTCGATCGTGGTTGAAAAAAATTCAAATTTTACCTGGTATCTTGAAACCAGTATTTAATGTGATTAAACTGCAAGAAATGAACAATATGGAGAAAGTATGTGTATTGTCATTCGATGAAATAAAAGTTCGTAAAATCTACTTGTATGACAAGGCTACCGATGAAACATTAAAGCCATCAAGTTATGCACAAGTTGTCATGCTGAGAGGATTATTTTCCAATTGGAAACAACCAATATTTTATGACCTCGATTGTAAAATGACTAAGGATCTTTTATTTGAAATCATAAATTATGTTGAAAATTCAGGTGAGCAATAACAAACCATGTACCTAACTGCTCTTAATCATTGTATTTTTATAGGTTTCCAAATTGTGGGTATGGTCAGTGATCTTGGGGGAGGGAATAGATCATTACATAATCAATTGGAAATAACCCCAGAAAAAACCTGGTTTAAAAATCCTGCGAACGAATACAGAATTTATGTATTTGCCGATGTCCCTCACCTCGTGAAATTAATTAGGAATCATTTTGTTGATAGTGGTTTTATAATCGAAGGCAAGGAAATCAACAAAAATGTCGTTGAGAAGCTTTTAGACATTACTAGCGCATCCGATTTAACAATTGCACATAAAATTTCTAAAGAGAGCCTTAACGTAAAAAACGCTCAAAGACAAAAAGTTAAATTGGCTACAAAATTATTTTCTCACACTGTTTCTAGTGCGATTACAAGATGTGGAATGAATGGTCAATTGGAGGATGAAAATTGGCTTGATTGCGCAGAATTCTTTAAACTAGTAAGTACCTATTTACAATGCACTTTTTAATAATATCATTATAGTGCGAAATGTTCACATTTTGAGTATTACTTTTATTTATCAACTAGGCACATTAATTGAAAATATTAATATCTTTCCAATTCTAAACTAGGTAAACGATTGGTTTGATTGCTTGAACACCCGAGTCCCAGAACCAGACAGTCGGGAGAGAAAGAAAGCTTACGGATTATGTCTTAATATTCAGAATAATATCATAAATAAAATGACCGATGTTATGAAAAATTTGAGAGTCAAAGGCAAGTCTTCAGCTCTGCCATTCCAAACAGGTAAATTTTTTAAATTAATTTTAATAAAGTAAATAATACGTTATATTTTGCAGGCGTTATAATCACCAACGCATCATTACAGTGGTTATTTGAAGACCTTGTGAAAAGATTTGGCACAAAATATATTTTGACTTATAGACTTAACCAAGATGTGCTTGAGAACTTTTTTGGTGCTATAAGATCTAAAGGGGGGCTTCATGACCATCCAGATCCCCTTGAATTCAGATATCGGTTGCGGTCATATATATTAGGCAGAAATGAAGGATCGCTCTCGGCATATGGTAATGTTGAAGAGGATGATACACCTGATTTACCCACTTCAGAGCTTGCCCCAGAACTTATTTTAGGTGCGCAATGTTTTACGAGCCTCGTTGATGATGAAATAGAGTTAAAACAAGACGAAGACCCTGAGTTGAAAGAATTAGAAGATATCGCCTATGATGGCTTGGAAAATCTGGCTGGTTTCATTTGTCATAAACTGAAAGAACCAAGCAGCTCAATAACAAGTGCTAGTAATGAGTGTTCTTATTCTTGGATTAACCATTTAAGCGAAGGTGGCTTAACTAAACCATCAACGGAGTTCATGGCTGGAATGGAACAGTTAGAAGCAATTTTTCAAAACGTCAACTCAGAAAGTATATTTATTTCAAAAAATTACATCCAAAAGTTACTAGAAAAAAGTACCAATGTAGCATGTAGTGAGGACTCAAAAAAATTATTTTTCAGGTGTAGAATGTTTTTCAGGTTGCGACACTTAAATAAGGAACTAACTGATACTGCAATTAGCAGAAAAAGAAAATTGAATAAAGTTATAAAATAAAATTATGGAAGTGCGCAGAAGTGTGGGATTTTAGTGCAGTTAATAGACGAAAATTGTTGGCTACAGAACGAGATTATTATTAAAATAAAAAAATTGTGTTTAAAGTTGAAACAGCTATAATATATTTAAGTCTTCGACTTCATTGATGATTTGCTTATTTTTCGATTTATAACAACTCTGGATGCGGTCCTGAGACAATTATTTGTTCAAACGCTTACTTGTAAATATTTCATTTACGTTTGTAGATTAAATTGATCTATAGCTAACTATAAAAATTTCATATAAATTATCTTTTGATTGGTTACCAAAACATCAACCGTAAGGGCATTTATTTGGTTTGTAGTGAAGAAAATAAATAAAAACACGACAATGTATAAAATAAAATTTAGGGCTTAATGTAGTTTGTAAAATTAAATAGTTATAAAATAAAATGTAGGTCTTCATTTAATTTCTGAAATTTTAAAATGTATGCATTTAGATTTTTTTCTTTTCATTGAAAAGAAGAAAACATGTTTTATTGTGGTAAACCGTTTCTTTTTTAGAATATTATTAAATATATATTATTTTATAATCTTATTGATGATTTGCTTATTTTTCGATTTATAACAACTCTGGATACGGTCCTGAGACAATTATTTGTTCAAACGCTTACTTGTAAATATTTCATTTACGTTTGTAGATTAAATTGATCTTATAACTAACTATAAAAATGTCATATAAATTATCTTTTGATTGGTTACCAAAACATCAACCGTAAGGGCATTTATTTGGTTTGTAGTGAAGAAAATAAATAAAAACACGACAATGTATAAAATAAAATTTAGGGCTTAATGTAGTTTGTAAAATTAAATAGTTATAAAATAAAATGTAGGTCTTCATTTAATTGCTGAAATTTTAAAATGTATGCTTTTAGATTTTTTTCTTTTCATTGAAAAGAAGAAAACATGTTTTATTATGGTAAACCGTTTCTTTTTTAGGATATTATTAAATATATATAATCTTATTACTAAATGTGTTTTATTTCAATACTGCCGTCATAAGGAAGAAGGCAGTAAGTTCTGTTTTTTGGAAATTGAGTTATTTATATTTTTGAAATCTGCGTAAAAAGCTGTAAATATAAATACTTAAAGTACTTACTGCCTTATGACGCAGAATATTTGTGATTTAAAGTAAAAAATAATCACTAATTTTCATTATTTGGTCTTATTTGCCATATAATTTCCATACCTGTATTTAAACAAAGTCGCGTCTGCTTACCGCGTGACGTCATGCGCAGAACCGAACGCAATTGAGACTCCTTAGTATCATATCTTAAAAGTTCATTGTATCATGACTTCATGGTATATGAACCCAACGAAAAGAATTACACCAAATAAAGGTACCGTTACATTAAAAATTATTAAAAACATAAATTTTGTGCAAATTAACGATTAACTTTACACGTGCGGGAAAACGTTAGTTTTATTATAGAATTAAGATTTTGTAATTAGAAATAAGAATTTTATTAACTTTAAATATTTACATTTGGAAATTAATAATAATAATAAAAAACGATTTGCTATAAGACGGAGCATCATTTATGTATTATCATTCCAAAAGCCACTAGATTGCATTTCAGATTTAAGATTTGGCTAAGGAAGGAACTCAGCCTGGGAAAAGGTAAGTCTGTGCTATCCGAAATAGTCAAGCCGAGGTATCAATTTATTTTATTTATATTTGTCGAGAATAATTTGCTCATATTTCTATTGACGAGGTACTTTTACGTACACTCGTACAAGTCATTAACAGTTCAGAGTGCAAGCCTAACAAAGCTCCGAGGCTACACAGCAATATCTAGTAAATAAGCTGTTTCATTTATTACCTAGTAGTTTACCATCTTACCAAACCATAAACTTATATCGAGTAGCGACGATATAACAGTGGCGACGAGGATTTTATTGAACAGAACACGTGGTAATTATTTTTACGTTGATTACCAAATTTGACGTTTTATTTTATAATAATTTTTACAATAAAATTTTATAGAAGAATTATACAAGAAATATACATTTTATACAAGAAATAATATGGAGGAGCGAAGGAGATGAGCTGATTTTGGCCGCCGGAGAGGCTCATACAAAGAAGCCTGGCAGAACCATCACCAGGCATGGAAAATTTGGCTACTAGTAATAACAGTAATGCTGCTGATTTTATTCGTGCTGTTAAATTCCATGATGTACTTTGAATTTTATATTACTAACTTTATGTTAACCTGTTGTAACGGCAACAACCAGCTGTGCCGACCCGACCCTGTCGGTAACAGAACGTTGGTACCAAGAAATGTGGGGTTAACCTACCTGCATTATTATTTGTTAGCGGGTGTGGTGCTTTCCACCACTGCACTGAAGCTTAAGCCTATTGTGCCCCGTTCGCCTCCAGCTGTGCATCGCCAGCAACTCAGCAGCGCCCAGGCGCCTTGTGCTGGGCCGCTTTTTGATCAGCCCTTTTACGCCACCAAGACACCCCAAGCGCCTTGTGCTAAGCCACCTTTTTGATCGGCCCTTTACGCCACCAAGACACCCCCCCCCCCACCTCTGGCCGCGACCCCGGTTTCTCAATGAGTCCCGGTACAAGCACCCGGTTCTTCCAGAGTCCCGCGGGCCACTGTCTTCGTAGGTCACCAGCTTGGCGTACGACGACGGTCCGATTAAGCGTTGCAGAGTCGATGAGGGTGGAGGCGAATTTTTCTGTGATCCTAACTTGTTGTTAACCTACCTGCATGCATTTTGATAAATAAAGTAGTCATCGTGTATATATCTAGTAAATAAGCTGTTTCATTTATTACCTAGTAGTTTACCATCTTACCAAACCATAAACTTATATCGAGTAGCGACGATATAACAGTGGCGACGAGGATTATATTGAACAGAACACGTGGTAATTATTTTTACGTTGATTACCAAATTTGACGCTTTATTTTACAATAATTTTTACAATAAAATTTTATAGAAGAATTATACAAGAAATATACATTTTATACAAGAAATAATATGGAGGAGCGAAGGAGATGAGCTGATTTTGGCCGCCGGAGAGGCTCATATATTGTCATGATATCTTTGGCATAGGGGTAGGTCTGGTGTAATTGGGTGTTTTTTAAGTGAAATGCTCATGTCGTGATTTTCACTTTTGAGACCATAATGATGAATAAGAACTAACACCTGAAATTGTTCTGGTGGCTATGCTAGAAGACTGTAAAGCGGTCGGCATAGTTTCGAATCTCGTATAGGAAAGTAAATATTTGAAAAATTTATAATTAGAAAACAGTATAGAAAAAGTGCGCGGAGATAGCCAAATGGATAGGCTAGCGCATTACAAAGCGGACGGCATAGTTTCGAATCCCGTATCCGCAACTGTTAGAATTAATAGTTATTTAAATGATAGAATTAATTATGTTTAAAAATAGAAAGAGTGAGGTTTCGTCCACGAAATAGAGGCGACGTATTTTTGAGTTTTGTCCAAGTCTAGTAAGGACATAATTTTGAATCTGGTTCCAAAAGTTGGAACGTGAACACGTATTTGGAGAGCGAAAGATAATTTTGATAAAATTTGGAATTTCGGGACGATCTACCCGTACATGAGAAAATTTGGAAATTATTCAATTTAATTAAGTGGAGAAGGTTATAAAGCACTTACATGATGAAGGATATATCGATTTGCCAACAAAAAAGAGACTGACTAAGTACAACTCCCAGCCACCCCGAGCTTATGGATTGCCCAAAGCTCATAAGGAAGGTACACCCTTACGTCCGGTCATCAGTTGTATCAACTCCCCTTCTACTCCATTGGCAGGATATGTTAACAACATCCTAAAAGGAGCCATCCCCTCACTATCCTTTAATGTGAGAGATTCAATGGAGGCCAGAGATATCACATGCAAAACAGATTACCTAGTGAATATGTATTGGTATCATTTGATGTCAATTCACTATTCACGAACATCTCAAGAGAGGCGGTGATATCTTCCATTACAAACAATTGGGATTATGTGGCTCCATTTACAGAGATACCTGAGAAGGAGTTTTTACAGTTGGTGACTACCATTTTCCAAAATAGCTATTTTTCATTCGAAGGGGTTTTTTACCAACAACTTGTGGGTTCTGCCATGGGAAACATTTGCTCGCCGGCTTTCGCCAATTTTGTCATGAATGACCTTTTGCTCAACTTCTTTGGATCTGTAAATTTTAAACTGCCCTTTTTGTTGCTGTATGTTGACGACATAATAACGGCGGTCCCCACTGAAGAAATACATAATTGTATTGCAATATTAAATAGTTTTGATGATTTGCTTACCTTTACATATGAGTTGGAGACTGAAGGCTCGATCCCATTTCTAGATCTGAAAATTATTAAGAAACAAGATGGCACTCTATCTACGGATGTTTACAGAAAACCGTCATCAACAGAACGGCTTTTAAACTTTAATTCCGCACATCCTTTAAACCACAAAATGAGTGTAATTAACACGCTTAAGCTCCGCCTTGAAAACTGCGTACCACCCGAGTTGCTAGCCTCGAAACTACACCAACTTAAGCAGCAACTATTAGAAAATGGTTACCCAGGTCGCTTACTCGATGTATCACTATTTAGGAAAGTGAAGGCGACACCTACTATTTTGAACCTAGACATATCAGCTAAGGATGAGTACCCTAACAAGAAATATAACAAGATCGCATACCATCCGATTTTGGCCTCCAAACTAAGACATATCTTTAAAGATTATGTACAAATTGATAATTTGAGTTTGGCTTCCTATGCTCCGTTAACGCTCAATAAATAAATTAGTGTTTTCAAAGACTAAAGACAAAACTCCCTTAACTGAAAGAGCTAATTTAGTTTACAAGTTAAAATGTAAACAGTGCGGTCTTTATTACGTAGGTCAAACTTCACAGTGGCTTTCAAAACGTATAATATATCAACACCGTTATGACATCCGTTTAGGTAATAGCAAAACTGGTTTATCTAAACACATTATAGAGACAGGACATTCCACTGCAGATGATGATGTCGAGGTTTTAGTGTCGGAGAATAACTACTATAAACGAATTTTCTTAGAATCAGCCTACATATCTACAACAAAGAATAACATGAACATACAAAATGACTACAAAACATTAAATCATGGTTACCTGGAGCTTCTGAAAAGATTTTTGGAGAAGATAGAAACCCGATCCTGATGTTATTTTAGTGCCTTCACTAGTGATCTTTAATTTGTTTTCAATTAGTGTAATTTTCACTTTTATGCAATCTTTTACGCTTGAGAGGTTATATCCATGTTTTCGCGGTTTTTGGTATGAATTTAAAATTTTACATGTTTGCAAGATCTCATTGGAAGAGATATAAATTATATAGGTGGCTTCACACAATCATAATTTATTTGACACTCAACAAAAATTTTATTATGTTTTTAACTAGGCTTTTGCCGTTCATGATTTTTGTGTAATTTTTAACCCCGTTAAATATCCTCCATACCGTTTTTTCATCTCGACCAGAAACATTTTCCATCTTGGTTTGTCTGGTGAGTCTACCTCTCAAGGGTGATTGCGTTGAGTTTAACATTTTGTATCTTTTACCTTGAAGATGGCGTAATTATAACGCTGAAACGTTGGCTTTAGCAAACTTTTAGTTTAATTGGTCTCCTATATCCCAAAAACATATTCTCTCATATTCTCAAAACATATTGACCTGGGAAGAAATTTAATATTAATTTACTTAATTGATAATCCACCTTTTTTAAGGACTAAGGAATGTGACGAAGCACTGGAATGGGCAAAAAAGGAGATTGCATCGGATCGCGTGTTGGTACATTACGATTCAGGATTACCGGTAAGATTAACTTGTGATAGTAGTGCGATAGGCATTGGGGCTGTGTTATCACACATTATGCGGGATGGGTCAGAGAGACCTATAGGTTTTATTTCGCGAGTGTTATCAAAAGCGGAACAGAATTACGCAATGATTCAAAAGGAAGCATTAAGCATCGTATGGGCAGTAAAGAAGTTTTTCCAGTACCTGGCAGGGAGGAAATTTGAAATTATGAATGATCACAAACCTTTAGAAGCTCTATTTGGAGAACACAGAAGCTTGCCACAAATGGCAGCGGGACGATTGCAGAGGTGGTCACTATTTTTGGCAAATTTTGATTACACATTTAGATTTATTAAAGGAAAAGATAACGTACAAGCAGACTGTTTATCGAGATTGCCGCTACCTATGGGAAGAAATGAAAATGAAGAGGCGGAGAGGGAGTATGATTATCTGGATTTTATGGAAAATATAGTGCCCATCGATTTGAACCGAATAAGGTCGGCAACCAGAAAGGATTCGGAATTGGGAGCCATTTTTAACTACATAAGAATTGGGTTTCCAAAAAGAAGCGAAAACGAATTATTGAAGGCGTACTTCTTGAGAAGATCGGAGCTCTCAGTTGAGAAGGAAGTGATCATGTGGGGGTATAGGGTGGTGGTACCAAGAAGTTTACGGGTACAACTATTAAATGAACTGCATAACACGCACGAAGGAGTGTCAAAAATGAAGGCCAATGCAAGATCATATTTTTGGTGGCCATCGTTAGATGAGGATATCGAAAAATTTGTAAATGCGTGTAAAGTTTGTTTATCGTTAAGGCCGGAAGCCAGTGAAGGCAAAGTTGATCCACACGACAAAAGCAACCTATTTTTCAAACGAGTACATGCGGATTATTTGGGCCCGTTTGAAAATAGGATGATCTTAATAATTGTCGATAGTTTCTCCAAGTGGATAGAAGCATTTATAGTCAACACGGCAGATACTAAAAGCACAGTAGAAAAGTTTCGAGAATGTTTTGCGAGATTTGGACTGCCGAAGACATTGATCACGGATAATGGCCCACAATTCAGTTCGGAAGAGTTTGCGAAATTTTTAAATGACAATGGTGTAAGACATCAAACATCGCCACCAGGACATCCGCCAACAAACGGGTTTGCAGAAAATAGTGTGAAAAGCTTTAAACACGGGTTGAAGAAAGTACTAAAAGACAACCGGAACAGAGGTAACAGTTTTATAACATTAATGAATAGATACCTTTTCCACTACCGGAATTCAATACACATGAGCACGGCAGTCACACCGGCTAGTTTGGTTTTTAAGGGTAAGGTTATAAACCGTTTTGATCTATTATTAGAAGGGGATGGAAATAGGAAAGTTTATGAGAAAGGCAGAGAAGTGAGATTTCCAGTGGGTGATCATGTATATTGCCGCGATTACAGAAATCCAAACAAAAAAGGATGGGCAGAAGGCGTAATAGATGAGGTATTGGGAGACAGGATATATTTCTGTAAATTAGTGAAGGAGAATTTAATTTGGAAACGGCACTTAAACCAACTTATCGGATTTCAACCGAAAGAGGAGACAGAGAGAGTAACAGAGAAGAAGGACTGGAACGAACAAGAGAAGAGGGAAGAAAGACAAAATTGGCAAGATTGGAATCGAAAGGAAGAACAGCCAACATCAGAAGAAGAAGGAGCTTACCAGGGAGTGAGGGAAGGCGGTCATTACCGGAAAAGGAATCCAGTGACACAGTAAGAGCCCTACGAAATTCGGAGGAGGCCTCGGAAGACCCAGAAAAAGATAAAACAACGGTGAGGAGTCGAGAGGGAGAGGAAGGAAGAGGGGAGATATTGTAATATATTTGAATATTGTAAAATAGGCGCCATCACTAGAGGGCGCCAATTGCATTTATATAGGTGATCTACTTCAGTAGGTCAAATAATTTATCACGTATGATTTTGTTGAGTACGACGTTTTAAAGTAAATATAACCTTTATAATTATATTAAATGTGTTTTGGTTTTAATCGGAATATGTAGCACACATCTCATAAATAATGCATGTATTTTATTCACAAGCGATGCTATTTATTATAAACATTTTTATTCACATCTCATACAACCTATGCATTTTATTCACAATTTTTTTTTCTTCAGGATTTTTTGCTTACGCAATTGTTTACGAATTAATATTAATTTTAGGATTTATTATTATTATTAACATGTTAATTAATTTACCTATTTAAAAAGCCTATATAAGAGAATTTAAAAAATATTATTTTTTGTAGTACGATTCATAAAAAAAAATGGAATTTTGTTCAGTTTGTCGAGATCACTCTCTAGTTGTTGCCGTAATGTCTGCATGCAGACATTACCTGTGTTTAAGATGTGCAGTTACATTAATCGAAAATTCTGTTGGCTATTGTTGTTTAAGTCCCATATATACGATGCATATATAAATATCAATAAAATATTGATTGGTATGATAGCGGTTCCACATCCTGATGACGAATATGAGCTAGAGGGTGGCGAAATAGAAGAAGAAGAAGAAATAATCGTAATTGAAGATTAAAACTCAATTATGGGGTATGAATTTAATTTATATTATATTGTTGTGTCCACCGTGTTACCCCTATTATGGGCGAACAGTGCAAAAGTAAACGGTCGGAGAGTTTTAAAATGTTTTAGTTAAGTTTTGTTAGATTAAGTTTTTGTGATGATAAAAATGAAACGCCTGAAGATAACTTGGATAGGCAACACAAAAGACATGACAAAATAATGAGATAAAATCAAATAGGAATAAAAAATAAGAGGTTGTCATGGAGATATAAACAGAAGTTCGATTTAAATAAGCGACCGAGATGGTCGAAAAATCGTGAGTTCAATTAAAAGAAGTTACAAAAACGGTCTCATATAAAGAGTGAGTTCAATTAAAAGACGCTACAAAAACGGTCTCATATAAAGAGAGAGTTCAAATTGAAAGTGGCTACAAAACGGTCTCATATAAAGAGAGAGTAAATTAAGGAAGCGAAAAATAATCGCATAATAAATAAATGGGAGTGCAAATGCACGCATGAAAAGGAGAGTCGCAAATTGGGAGTGCGAGTTGATAATAAACGAAGATAAAAATTTAAACCAATTTAAAGAAGCGACAAGATAGCCGCAGAAGAAAATAAAGAGAAACGAGTTTAGAGAGCTTATAAATAGGACGTGTGTGGGTGATTAACGCTATATAAAAGGTTAGCATAAAATTTGTTTAATATTAAGTTGTTCGATTTTTATGTTTATGTTGTTTTTGATTTTGTTATTTTAATATTGATGTTATTAAATGTGTTTTGGCTATCCGATTGTTTTCTTTTGACTGTTGGCTTATAAGACGTTTTTAAAGCGAGTTTTTAACCCTGAGATAGAGAGAAGTTTCGAAGTGGGAATCCTTTTCTTGGCAATTTCTCAAATAGCCAAGGGGGGGACCACAACAATATATAATAATTATAATCCCTATGTAAACTAGATAAAAATAAATAAATAAATAAATTACAATAACGATTTTTTAGAAATCCATGAATTTTGTTTGTACCCTGCCCATCGAACGAATAATTTATCACCCTTCTTACGCAATATTTTTTCTATAAGAAATGTAGTAGAGTATTTTGGTTTTTGTAGTTCCTCAGTATAGAACATTTCTTTAATCGGAACCCCCTCATAATCTATTAATTAATTTTCCTCCCATATTAATTTTATCAATTTTAAATAATTCTGTAGTCCAGTTAGCGTTATAACCTTTGTCAAATATTGTTTTGTATTTGGAAATTCGTACAGTCACCCAATTTAAATTTTGGTTTAAAAAATTTTTTTTTTTATTATTATTATTGAAAACATTTAATTTAGTATCAATGGTAACATCATAAGGTTTCATTCCGATCGTTCTATGTTTACTATTATTGTATTTTTCAGTATTTATTACTATGACTTTAGAGTCAAGTTTTTTGTATTAGTGGGGCCGCATATGTATTTTCGTGGGCTTGGAATGAATAAAGCAAGCGACTAATTGCACCTGTTAGTACATGTAATATGGAACATTGACCCACTTCTTGGCCGGCTCGGACACGCGTCGTTCACCCCCTGCACCCCCTCAAAGGGTGAAATTTGGAAATGACTGTATCTCGGTAACCGTTTGAGATAGCGAGGCCGTTCAAACGTCAAACTGTTTGTATTTAAAAGGCGGATAAAAATGTGTATTACAATATATACTCGTTTTTTAGTATTTACCGAGATAATTTTAAAAAATTAATATTTTTAGAGCAACCCATTTAAATGTTGTGGAATAACTTCAAAACGCACGGGCCTAATAAAAATATGCTTAGAATAAAAATCATTGCCTACACTTTTACCTTTATTTTGATGTAGACAAATCTGCACTTGCAGTCATGCAAAGTGGTTTAAATAATATATATAACGGAAGAGTGCATGGTTACAGATCTACTTGGATGTTGAAATAGTGTGCAGTGTATGTATTGAGCCGGCGCGGCCCGTCCTAGACTTGTACGAACAAGATTGTGTGTCGATTAGTCAATTTGTTCTTCTTGTGGTATATGTAGCTTTAATTTGTTAAAAGTGCAATTAATTGAAATAGAAAATAATAGACATATGCCATATTTCCAGTAATGGAATCTCGCGCCAAACTGAACTTTGCTTTGTGCATTATTTGCCAGACAGAAATTAATTCAAAACTCGTGACTAAACCTGCGGGATATGATAAGGTAATAGAATTTAAAAATATTTTGAGATCAAATGTACCAAAACTGGACAATAGTTATTGTTTCTTTTGTAACAAAAAAGATACCAAAAAACATCCCCTACATAATATCTCAACTGATGAATCGGGGAGAAGGTTACGAGATGCAGTCCGTTTGGGAAACAATGATGATTTCAAAGTCAAGTTATCGGGATTTATATCTGAAATAGATGCTCACGCATATGACATAAAATATCATAGACAGTGCTGGTTGACAAATGTGGTGAATATTCTTAGAAAATTTGACAATATACCAGAAAGTAACTTTGAACACGGAGCAGCTGCAACGGAAGTAAAATTTTTAAGTAAGTTAAGAAATATTTTGTCTACTGGTATTGTCAGTAATATGCAGGATATTGAAAAATTATACAATGACGTGTGTGATTCCAATGATTTGCCCACTGACATTCGAAGGAAAAGGAAATATTTGAAAGCTTCGATAATAGATGAATTTCAGGAAGATGTATGCTTTATCAATGCAACAAATCCTTCTAAACCCCAAAATGTATGCCTACAGAGTGTAAAAGACAAGACCTTCAACTCTATGGTTGAAACAGATTCAGATATAATGACTGAAGACTTGAAGACTCTTTATAACGCTTCTGTTATTTTAAGAAGACTCGCAACAAATGCAGAATCCTGGAAATTTGATGGATCTCTAACTTCGTCAAAAACTGAAAACGTCATTCCCGAAAATATGATACAATTTTTTAAGTGGTGCATTAAAGGTGACTATGAAAATGATTCACTGTGTTGTGATGGGTCAGCTATGAAGGTATCTCAGATTTTATTGTACGAAATGCTGTCAAACAGGCAAGTTAAATACAAATCTGCTCTTAAAAGAAAATCTCGAGATTATCCATTACAAACGGCGCGGCGGTTGGGATTATTACATTTCACTCAACTAGAAGTAAATTTCTTGTGCAGCTTTTAAATAAACTGGGGTGTTCTATAAATTATGATAAAATGCTGCGAATAGAAACTCAAATCGCATTATCCGTTTTAAATAAGATGTCGGAGAATAATAATATGTACATTCCACCTGATTTGGTCGAAAATAAATTTATCTATTGCGCAGCTGACAACATAGATTTCCTAGAGGACACCATAGATGGTAAAAATACCTTACACGGTACTGTAATGGTAGTTTACCAATCCGCTTATCCAACAGATGAACAAAAACCACTGAAATTATTAGAAACAACAAACGAACGGACTTTAAAATCAATTCCTCCAGAACTTTTGAACGGTTGGTCTTGCAATATTCCAAAAAAAGTTAAACCAGCTAGCCCATTACTGACAAAAGTATCAAATACAGAAATAATTAGCCCAAATAAAGATAACGATCTTGTCTGGATCTTAATGAAACATTTCGAAATCAAATAAAATGCTGAGGCAACGCCTTCATGGTCAGCTTATAACTCTTTAGTTTCAAAAAATATCCCTCAACAGCTAACCAGGGTTTGTCTTTTACCGCTTCTTAATGAGAATTCTACTAGCACATCGACACAGCTTACATTCATGAAAAAGTTGGAAACTCTGAATACCAGAATTAATGGCCCTGAGAAAAAAATTGTTATGACATTAGATATGGGACTATATAAGCCAGTTAAACTTATGTCAATGTTTAAGACTGAAGAGGCAAAGATGTGGGTTACAAAGCCAGGGGAACTTCACATTCTAATGGCTGAACTACATGCAATCGGTATTTTTATTGATGGAACTGGCATACCCGAAATTTGGCATGAATTGTACAGTGACTCTGTCATTAATCAAATTTTAAATGGCAAGCATGTTCGCCGGGCAATAAGAGCTCATACAGCTACACTAACAGCCTTATATAGTTTATATATGGAACAATTTTTAAGTAAATACCCAGAATTATCTTCTTCTCTCTCTGAGTGTTTTTCTTTCATACATGAACCGATAAATATAGACAATATCAAAAATCTTCATGAAGACATTCTAGTAAAATTGAATGATTTGGGATTTCTAGATAAAATGGAAAAATTTAACAGAGAGCTGGAAACGACAAATGTAACGTTTAAAATGATTCGACAATACATGGACATGGTTGAGACCCAACTTCTTCAAATAAGAGCCATTCGATTAGGCGATTGGGAGTTACATTTATCGGCTTTCGACTTGTTCACGAAGTACTTCTTTTCGATGGACTTGTTTAATTACTCGGGGATGATAGCATGGTTTTTGGCCGAAATACAGGAGCTAAGAGGTACCAGTATCTGGGAGGAGTTTTCAAAGGGAAATTGGGTTGTGAATAAGTCGAATAAGATTTTCAGTTGTCTGGGTTCAGACGAAGCATTAGAACATAAGAACAGGGCATTGAAAGTTACTGGCGGTCTGGTCGGATTAACACAACAGCCAGAGGCTATGGCAAAATTTTTTTTAACATCGTCTGAACTTGACAGAATCTCCAATGAAGGACTTAATATGATTGGAAGTACTATGAAAAACAATCAACAAAAGCATCATGATTTACGAAAAACTACATCCGAAAAAATGAGCTGTAATGTTTGGGGTCTATTTGAATTAAGGGTCGTTCTTACGGGGTCACTTTGGGTCACTTTGTATATCATTAATAACTCATTTGAGGTACTATCTACATTTTATATTTAATTCCCTTTTTACATTATATACACTTTCTTTCTTTTACTAAGAAACACACTTCATTCTAAGACAGCTCGATCGCTACTGTCCCATACATCTCCTGCCATGCTTACATCAATACTGTCACACTAGGACTGCTTTCATACGACTGCTACTCTGATACTAACGTTCCTCATTCATACTACGTTCATACTACCAATCTTGCATGCTCATCAAATAATATTAATGCTTATTACTAATTTGTTCCAACTAAAGGTGGACACACACTACATCTCCCTCGGCGAATAAAAGAATTTATCTCCTTTGGAATTTAAATTCTTTTGCTCTTACATATGCCTTGAGATAATTGTTTACGTAGAGTTTAGGTGAACTCTCCACCTCTCTTTTTTTTTTTTTCAAAAGTTGTTAATACTAAATTACAACTTAAAGTCACTTAACAATATGCATAACCTATTGGACTCGGTTAAAAATTTAAAAATTAAAAAGTTTAAAAATTACTAATTAAAAGATTAGTTAAATAAAACTGTTAAATAAAACATAATAATGACATACATAAATTGCATTATAGAAATCTTAACCTAAATATTACATTGGATATAAACAAACTTAAACTCGGAAATGTGATATTATTACTCAAGTTATATTTACAGATTTTCCTTATTTAACATTTACAAATAAATTCAAATTAAAATATTAGTTTTTTATACTATTTGATTATTTATAATTTACATTATTACATAAACTAAAATCCCTCTTATAAATATTATCGTAATTAAAAAATTTTTCTATCTCAAATTATGGTTTCATGAAATTTATAAACGCTTAATATTTCTTCTTTTAATTGAAATTTAAATAAATTTTCTTTTTGTTTCATCTTTTAGTTGACTTTTACTCAATTTGCTTTTTTTGTGATGGATAGGTCTTTAATTTATTTATTCTGATGTCGATTATTTTGAAATTTGATCTATTATGTCATTTTACGTAGCAAAATGCTGTTACAATTTATTTACTTTAATTTTTGTATTTAACTGTCGATACCTGTCGAATATTTTAATATTAAGATTATTATCGTTTTAATATTATTCAGTATTTTTTGGAAGGCACATGTCTCTATTTTTTAATCTTTGCACTCCTTTTACTTTATATATTAATTTGTGGTCATCGTCATGACACATTTGGAGTTGCTTTTATATTATAGCGCTTATTTATTTTATTAATCTTCCCTTATTATCATTATTAATTAAATCGCGATTTCCGGAATATTTTCTTCTTTACATATTTAACTATTCGTTATTTCCGGTATATTAGCTCATTTACATAGAATTTTCCAAATAATCTTCGATAAGGCATCTCGTGCTGTCATCGATTAGGTTTTTGGATCTATATGAATAGCTTTTAGAGACTGTATATATATTTTAATGTATTACTGTTTGTTATGATGTGCTCCATTTTTCCTAAAGTTTTCAATAACAATTCTACCCTATCCTTTGGTTTCTCAAATATTCTTAGAAGTTTAGGTTCATGACGCCTATCCTTCTGTTTCTTAAGTATTTCTACAAGTTTAAGTTCATGACGCCTATCCTTTATAGAAATATTTAAGTGAGGTGATTTTACTTCCTTGTACTTTTATCGTTATCGATTGATAACGCGGACTTAAAAATCGTAATAATAATGTACAATTTTACCGATACATTTGATGTATTACCTTTATTTGGGAACTATTTATTCTTTTCCGTAGAATTATTTTTCAATATCTTTCAACGAGGCACAAAGTGCTGAAACACGCTGATAAAGATTTGAATTTTTAGCTTACGTTGAAGCTTTACTTAATTACTGATTTTAATAACTGAATAACGAATAGGTTATCGATTCTTTAACGTTTAAACGAGTTAAAATACTTTTTGACATATTTCGATATGATAATTTATGCAATAAAATTTCCTAATTTGAAAAATAAATTCTTGCATTGCATTTCTAACTTTCGCATTTTATTCATATGATTAATAAAGTTTCTCATAGCAAAACTACCTATCAGCAAATTCTTTCCTTTCCGTGTTGATGAACTTTGTAGCATTTATAATATCTTTACAAGCTATTTGTTGAACTTGCGTTTTCATTGTAATGAAATTTGTCTTTATTAAAATTGTAATAATTAAATTTTTTATGTTTATTAACAAAACCTATTTAAAGTTATTTACCTATTAAAATTCGTTAGCAAATTTTTGTTCTTTATTACCTATTAAAATTCGTTAGCAAACTTTTTTTTTTTTTCTATATTAACTAGTAATGAAAAATTCAAATAACACTTGTGTTTATTCTCAAAACCATTTAAAATAATATTTCGAAATTATTAATTAGTCCGACTGTTTCAAATTAATACGATTTATTAAAATTTAATTTAATGTAATTAATTAATTTGTTAAAATTTTTCCTCTTTTTCTAAAATATGCATTATAATCAGTCATGTCAAAGATACGGCCCGCGGGCCGCATCCGGCCCCTGGGCCGTATCAATACGGCCCGCGATCGCAATGTGTCACAGAAAGAAGAATCATGTTTTTTAGAGCTTTTAGACTTCACTCGATTCCTCTACGGAAGTTTTAAAATGCGTACACTACATTTAACGCCATCTCTTAGCAACAAGCGGAAATACCCTATTATTTTAGTTGAGAACAATAGAATCTTCCACTGATTGGGATTTCACTGTATAATTCATCAGGAATCATTGGCATCCAAACATTTAAAAATGGACCATGTCATGCAACCTATAATTAAAATAGTAAATTTTATAAGGAGCAGAGGACTAAATCACCGACAGTTCAGGCAGTTTTTACAAGATTTGGACGAAAAGTTTTCTGATGTCCCTTATTTCACCGAAGTTCGTTGGCTCAGTCGAGGAGTAGTTTTAGAAAGATTTTTTGCATTACGTGACCCTATTCAAGCTTTCATGTTACAAAAAGGCAACCCAATTGATTATGACAATGATTGGTGGGTTGATTGTGCCTTTTTGGTAGATATGAATAAACACTTGACTGATCTGAATGTAAAGTTACAGGGTAAAAATCTGATTGTCACTCAAATGTATTCATGTATTCAAGCCTTCGAAACAAAGTTGAGGCTGTGGGAAAATCAGGTAAAAAATCAAACTTTGGATCATTTCCCTCATTTAAAATCATTTGGCACAGTGAACCAAAAAAAATTGGATCAATATTCTCAACTTCTGCAAAATCTGATCACGGAATTCAACAATCGTTTTGAAGACTTCCACAAAATGAATGAAATGGAATTCCCAATTTTCAACAATCCATTCAATTTTGAAGCTTCACATGCACCAGTTCATTTGCAAATGGAGTTGATAGATCTTCAATCGGACAGTATTTTGAAAGAAAAATTTAAAGAGGTTAACGCTCTTACATTTTATACTCAACATTTCAAGAGTTTGGATAACTACCCGGAATTAAAAAAGCATGCAGCACGCATTCTGTGCATGTTTGGTAGCACCTATTTATGTGAGCATATGTTTTCCGTCATGAAAATAAATAAGAACAAACATCGCACAAGACTTACGAATGAACATCTCCAATCAATTCTTAAAATAACTACAACGAATATGATACCTGACATCAATGAGCTTGTCAAAAACAAGAGAAGTCAGGTATCTGGATCCTCGAGCTCAAAATAATTACCCTCTTTTATAACTTTGCTATGATTTTGATTTTTTTACTTTCCGAACCCCTAGGTAAGGAAAGTATTGTTATCAGTCAAAATTTGACCCCCCAATTTTTGACTCATGTTATTAGAAACCCCCATGTTTCTAATAACATGGGTCCAAAAATGCTTCGTTTGCAAGATATAGGCATTCAAAAGTTTTTTTCTTCCTATTTTGGCAAAATATGAAATTTTTCATCGATTTACTGTTGAAATTATGTAACCATTTTATTTAAAAATATAATGTAAAAATTTGCGTCTGTTCGGAAAGTGATGCGATGGCCACATCAGATTTTTTTTATTTGAATCTGGCCCGCCTACACATTCCAAATTTAATATATGGCCCTCTGCAAAATTGAGTTTGACACCCCTGCATTATAATCTTTACATTATAATAACTAATTTCAAAACTTCAAACAATTTCAAACGATGCAGTTTTATTTTTATTGACCTTTCTTTTACTAATGATTGTAATAAATTTTTGGTTTTTTAAATAACGTTTTGGTTTTTCGTTTAACCACTTAGATTCCATATCATTGAATTTTAAATAACTTTGTTAAAAGTCATTACTTTAAAATTTACTAATTAAAATTATTTAGTTTTAACACCTATACAAAATTTTAATTTGTGAAATAAACTGAATCACCTCTTTTATTCTGTTAAATCAAATTTGAACATTTTCAATATTATTAATCATGAAGATTCAGGTTATTTTTAAAATTTATATCAATTAAAAAATTCGCATTCTAGGAATTATTTTCCTTTGATCTAAACCCATCTATAATTAAAATTTATACCACTAGCAATGGTTATTCAAACTAATCATTTTCTTACATATGCCACTTAATAAATTCGTTAAAATTATTTAAATAAATTGATGAAATTAAATTATTGTTAATTAAAATTTGTTAGAATGATGCTAAAATTGATTAGGTTGCGATTTGTAGTTAAAATTATCTCTAACATAATATACATATTTCACAAAATATAAAATTTTTTGTCGAATGACAAAATGTATGGAAATTTCCAGTGCATTTACCTATAAATTA
The DNA here is from genome assembly GCA_932274525.1 of Podabrus alpinus. NCBI lineage: Eukaryota > Metazoa > Arthropoda > Insecta > Coleoptera > Cantharidae > Podabrus > Podabrus alpinus. The sequence continues at coordinate 67,226,177 of OW026453.1, read as the reverse complement.
TTTCTTGCGAAGTCACACTTCGACATCCTGTAGAAATTGTTTATTTTGCAGAATGTTGGTCGTTGCTTGGAAATTTTCCCATCCTGTTGAACTTGGTGACCTGTAGTTGCGTTGCGAAGCACTTCCTGTTGGAAAATTTTTCACCATTTCGACGCACTTTTTAACTTTGAACTTTTAATTAAACCTAATTTCCGCTTTTTACACAATTTTTTAAATGTTATTGCCAATTTTCCGGCACTTTATTAAACTTGTAACAGATTCTTATTAAATTCGCACAAATGCACCGATTTGTTAAGTTCGTCAACCAAATTATGTATTACAATTATGTAACTTGTTATTATAGCTTTTATCGTATCCTATGTTTTATTTGAATATTGTTTATTTGAACATTTTGGTTACACTGCTAAAACTTTTTGCACTTAATTTTGCCCGTTATTTTTTACGTGTCCTTTTGGCACGGTTACGATCACGTTTAACTGTCATTTTTATACCTTTGAGTTTGTAGACCCCATTTTATGTGCACTTTTTCCAAACTAAAATTTTCACTTAATGTACTTTATTTTTAACTGGTGTCACGTGTCACTTTTCACGTGTCACGGTCCTTTTGCCACTTGTCACGGTCGCCATGTAATGTTTGGGGTCTATTTGAATTAAGGGTCGTTCTTACGGGGTCACTTTGTATATAATTAATAACTCATTTGAGGTACTATCTACATTTTATATTTAATTCCCTTTTTACATTATATACACTTTCTTTCTTTTACTAAGAAACACACTTCATTCTAAGACAGCTCGATCGCTACTGTCCCATACATCTCCTGCCATGCTTACATCAATACTGTCACACTAGGACTGCTTTCATACGACTGCTACTCTGATACTAACGTTCCTCATTCATACTACGTTCATACTACCAATCTTGCATGCTCATCAAATAATATTAATGCTTATTACTAATTTGTTCCAACTAAAGGTGGACACACACTATAGAGCAAAACCATAAGAACAATTATAGAATCTTTAAGGTCCTCGATTAATCCATTTACCTATGAGGGAGGTAACCTAGTGAATATTTATACGGGATCAATATTTTCCCCCGAAATCGAAAATGATGTATGTAATATGTGTGTAAAAGGCCTGAAAGAGTATGAAAATTTTAAACAAAATCGAATTTTTAACAAAAATATGAACCTGTGGGATCCTACCAAAAAGCTTCAGTTAAAATTATGCAAGACTGCTAATAAAAAAATTAAAACCAAGACTGAAAATGCTGTTCTAGAGTTAAAAGCTGACCGATCCTTGTTTTCAAGATTATTAATAGTTAGCCGTTCAAGAAAAGATATTAATTTGAAAGAAATTTTGGGGACATATGAATTTTCAAGTGTTTCGCGAGCTCTTTTTAATTACGATGGTAGTATGCATATGCACTCTGACAAATCGAAACTCGTGGGGGTACTAGAGGGTCTATCTCCGGAAATTCAGGTTACAGGTAATTCATAAAATATACCATGTTGGCACAATTTTCCTATACAGCTCTGTTTTAAAAACATTTTTAGATGCTTCCGATAAATTAAAAGATTATAATGTCGCCATTGTAGATGCAATGGCCGAAATGCATATATTTCAAAAAGCTAAGATGGTGAAAACATGTTTAGATCTATGGAAGAGCTTTGAAACCAATATACTCCAAAAATATTCTCATTTTGACGAGTTACATTTAATTTTTGATACATATAGAGATAGATCTATCAAAGAACTAACAAGACAAAAACGGTACAAAACTACAAAAACGCTCAAGCACTTCCATATTGAGGACTGTACTAACATTTCAAATATACAAATGAGAGATCTTTTATCAAATAATAAAACCAAAGAAGCGCTAATCAATTACTTCTCCCAAAAATTTATAGAAAGCAACTTATTCGTCAAGCAAACTCTAATAATTGCTTGGGAAGATACTTGCTATTGTAATGATACTGGATACGTGAACGAATTAGCTAGCACACAAGAAGAGGCCGATACGAAAATTATTCTACATTGTATTTATGCCTCTAAAAAACATTGTTCCAAAGGATCGGTCTCGCTAAACATATTTTCGTCTGACACCGACGTATTAATATTGTTAATAAAATATTATAAATCAATGGTCCCCGATACTTTATGTATTATTGGTAGTGGTGTGCACAAGAGAACGCTTGATGTTAGTATTTTATGGAAAAATCTAACTGAACTGCAAAGAGAAGCTCTTCCGGCATTGCATGCAATTTCTGGTTGCGACAGTACTGGTGGATTTTCTAAAAAAGGTAAACAAACCGCGTCCTTAATTGGTTCTTAAATTTGACATTAAATTCCGCAGGTAAACTGACATTTTGGAAAGTTTTTCAACAAGCAGATGATAAGGTCCTTAAAGCGCTTATTTCTTTAGGCGACAGAAAAATTGATATGAATACAATCATAGACGATTTAGAAAAATTCATTTGTAATGTCTATGTACCTGCCTCAAATATTTCCACATTGGCCGAGTTAAGGTGGTGGTGTTTTGCAAAGATGCAACAACAAAATGATCAGTTACCACCCACTAAGGGAAGTTTGTATCCAGCGTTGCAAAGAGCAAGACTACAACTTTTAATCTGGAATAGTTCTCACATTGCAAAAAGGAAAGTGTTGAACCCTACTGATTTTGGATGGAAAAGTAACGAAACAGAACATCTGGTGCCTATTTTTTGCGCACAAGATTGCGCACCACCAGAAATTTTAAATTTAGTTCGATGCGGCTGCAAAAAAAATAAATGCAACACTAAACATTGCAAATGTGTCACAAATCAGTTAAAATGCACAGAGATGTGTGAGTGCGAAGCTGAAGAAGAGCTTTGTGACAATTTAAAAACAGATAGTGTTAATTTGGACAATGATGATTCAAGCGACGAAGAAGAAATTGACATATAACTTTTGCATTTTATGCGACTTTTATTTTATTTTATTTAAAAATATTTTTAAAGTCGACGAAGATTTTAAAAATATTTGAAAGAAACTTACAATCTGTGAACATACACGTACCCTTACTAGTCTAATTTATATTATTGTTATTTTGCTGTAGTTGCATTTTGTTTTTATATGTGTATGAGTTTATGAGGTTTGTATGTATATACAAAAATATAAACATATGGTTTTCAGTTTGTTCGAGAAATTTATTACACGCAGAAGACGCGTGTCTCCCGTCCTATACATACAGAATATTATGTTACTTACTTCTATTTAAATTATTTAAATCACTTTGGACAACTGTAACTGCAGATATGTTTACACCAATATAAAGCCAAAAGTATAAGCAATAATTTTTATTCTTTGCATATTTCTATTAGGACTGTGCGTTCTGAAGTTATTCCACAACATTTAAAAGGGTTGCTCTAAAATATTAGTTTTTTAAAATTATCCCGGTAAATACTAAAAAACGCGTATATAATGTAATATACATTTTTAACCGCTTCTTAAATACAAACAGTTTGACGTTTGAACGGCTTCGCTATCTCAAACGGTTACCGAGATACAGTCATTTCAAAATTTCACCCTTTAAGGGGGTGCAGGGGGAGAACGACGCGTGTCCGAGCCGGCCAAGAAGTGGGTCAATGTTCCATATTACATGTACTACCAGGTGCAATTGGTCGCTTGCTTTATTCATTCCAAGCCCACGACTGCCTTATTTTGAACACATGCGGTCTACTATATCGTCTAGTTTTGAAATTTATGTATGTACATGTTAGATTCATGGGAGATTAGAGTCCGAAAGACTCTGTGCGCCGATTCATAACCATGGATGATACGAGTACCTGGATTCATTACTATACTCTAGAGTTGATGCAACAGCCAAAACAATGGGATTCTCCGGGTGAAAGTGCTCCAAAACGTCCGAAAACGATACAATGGGGCTGGAAAGGTTATGGCCTCCGTATTTTGGGATACGCATGGAGTAATATTCATCGACTATCTCGAAAAGGGTAAAACCATAACTGGCGCATATTATCCATCATTATTAGATCGTTGGAAAAGTAGAATTGCCAAAAAACGGCCGCATTCAAAGAAGCCTCACGACAATGCGCCTGCTTTTTCATCGTTAGTTGCACGAAATCGGGTTTGAACTGATCCCTCGGTACACATATCAAGTACTTCCATTTCGATTGAAAACTTCGGTTGGAACATTTACAACAGCCATGGATGTTATTTTAGGGCCAGAAGTCAGAGAGTTTACAATTAACTATATACATAACTAGATGTAGATGACCTATTGATAGCGGTCAAGCATTTCAGGTATTAGCTCGCATTGTCGTTCCGATTTATGACATGAAGTTTCGTATCGTATCATCCGACTCAAGACGTCGATTCTGGAATTTATCGGGTAGTTTTTACCACTCATATCGTTTTTCGTGGCGATGCATTGAGCAATTTACGGATTCAGTCAAGAGATTGAGTTAATTTTAGCAACCTTGGATTGGCTGTTTTACGTTTAGTGTTTTTGAATGTATCGTGTCGAGCTCAGTATCGTCGTTTTATTACGTGTTGGTATTTATACCGCAGTTTTTTTAAGTTTTTCGGATTAAGCCATGGGACTGAGCTAGAGGTTGGATATCTTGGTTAGCCTGCAGTCAACTTGATGAGAGGTTAGTTCACCTGCGATGCTTGATATCGTTTTCTATTTTCAGCTGCAATGGGAATGCCGTTCCAGTTTGTTTTCTGCCCTTTCGGGACTTTTTTCTTCTTTGCGGCTGGAGTGGGAATACCACTCCAGCCTTGTCGTCTTCCTAGTTACGCTTCTTGACCAGAACTTAGAGCTGCTTCCAGGACCTTCTCGTCAAGTACGCAAGCTTGAATTCGCTGCTGCCATGCTTTGAGGACTCTTCTACTTTGGCGCTCCTGTAATGCCATATTTATACGAATTCTAAAGACGATCTTATCTCGTACGTTATTTTATGGAGTGGTACCTGAACAATATGTTAAAACTGCGGTAAATGTTATAAAAAATGTTTTAAATTTGTAAAGGAGCTACAGGAATTCCAGAAATTGAAAACTTCAAGTAACAAATTATATCAAGTGTCCATCTTCGATGGCGATATCGAGGTAACGGTTTTTAATTATTGGATATCAGACAAAAAATTTAAAGTCGAGTTGGCAATGTACATAGATTTTTCCAAAGATCCAGTTTAGAGGAATTTCCAATCATAGAATTGTTCCTGAAAAAGTGATTGATTTGGATTTGATTTACCAAACATTGTATTGGTTAAATATAAGTAAAAGTGAGTTTTTAGGGGGGAGGGTTAAGTACACAAACTTCGGAACCCTTAATCAAACTGGGAATCTCTATCGCTATATACAGTAAAAAAACAACCACCATGATGATTAACGTAGTCAATAATAATAGCTTCTGTGGTTTGTGGGAGGTTGTATTAACAACAATAGTTGCAAAACCTGTAGATAGCAACTATAGGAGGGTGGGTTTGTACAGATACATAAAGTTAACGGTATTGAAAACATTTAGTTTCCTCTATTGAGTTCCTCCTCTGATTCGAATAAACAACGTTGTTCCCCTTTGCGGCATAGCGATTCAAATCTTCCCTTAAAAGGAAATACAAAGTGATCGGTATTGTAACAAGGGAATAGTCAGTACATCCGCGAAAACAAGACAGGTGTAAATCAGTAAAATCTTTATATTCTTTAGGTATAAATCTTCGTTCGAGTAGGAATACCTAATGAACACTACTATGTAAAAGGGGTAGTAAGCGCGTCTCCGAAAGTAAGACTATCTTTCAACTTTGGCCATATTAAAGGTTAGAAGTCGATTTAGATTATCCTGAAACTTTTCCCATTGGAAAAACATAAATTTATTCAATAAAAAAATATCATTCATTATAGACTAATAGCAATGCACGAAACATGGTTGAATTTTACGCAAAATTTGCGTTCGTAAATTTAAACAATCCCCATGGTTGGGGGCCAAAATATAATTTATGATTCTGAGAAGCATAAATATGAGAGTAGAAGGCTGAAAAATAATAGGAAATAAAAATAATAAATTTAACTTACGACATAATTTTTAATTTATGGATCCATCGATCTTTATATTACATCTTCCTTAATTTAAATCTCTCTCTCGTATCCATTCCATATTTCAATTCTATTCTATTCCCTTTTACAACACATTTTCTCAACTGTCCGTTCACTACTGTCCCCTCTCATTTTCCTACACCTTCAAACTTAACCTTTTCCCCCACTCTTGGGTACAATAACTCTTAACCAAAAGTGCGTGCGTATTTCCTGCACGTGTGTTCTAATTCATTATAAAACTTAATTATTTTGCAATCTTATACAATTTTAATTCTTTCACTAGACAGGACCGTATTCTCGACAATTGCATTCAGTGTCACATGATGGCCGTTTCGACCAATCAGAGTGCGTTATTTTACATTGTCGATATACGAATATAATTCGTGCACCGTCGAATTATATCCGCAAATATTGTGAGCCCTAGGTGAAATATCCAATTATATTGAAATCCTACGAAAATATTCAAATAAGCATAGGTCAACTTGAAATATTTTGAATATTTTAAATTGTTTTTAAAGAAAAGAGTATTTTATATTTAAAACGCACTCGTAAAAAATATTTGAATTAATAATATGCTTCTCTATGATTTAAATTTTGGCTTTTGTTATTAATTTAATTTACGTCTATTACATCAAAATAATTGCATTGATTTTCCTCGTTCAATTTTTGTGTACGAAAAATTAGAAAATAATTGTACTAAGGTAAGTATCTTTGTGCACGTTAGTTTGTATTTAGTGACGCTTTCCTTATTTATCTTGTTAGATGGACCATAACGCTCCTCTTGCCGTCTCCGCTTCCTGCGATGAACCGTCTCCATGTTTGACAGTCGCTCCCTTTCCCGCCACCGTCTCCACCTCTTACACCACCACCTCCTCCGCCTCCACCTCCGCCGCTCCTACCACGACGACTCCTGCCACCTCCACCGTCATCACCATTACTCGTAGAGGTAGCTCTACCTCCGTTGCTCCGACCGATCGCTGGGGGCAGTTATCCGCCGATGACGTGGTCCGCGAAATTCTCAACGCCGTTCCCGTGAATACGACTCACAGTATTAATTCTAGGAAACATGCGTTTGATGAATTTTGCTCCATTCGTGGCCACAAGGTGGATAAATATACAACCGAGCTGCAACTCAATACCATCTTGACCGATTACGCATTCAATATGCGAAGGCAAGATGGTATTGATTACAAAGAATCATCGGTGAAGGCCCACTGGAACACCACCACTGCAGCTTTAGAGCGCCAATTTTACACCGGTACTGTATATCTTACTTTTGTTTTCAATTTTTTTAATGCAATTTTTCTTATTGGTAGAGTACGGAAAAGCGATCGACCCCTTCAAGGGGATCATCTTTGCGGAGTCTCGTAGGGCTCGCGATTCCAAAAGAAAGGTTTTGCAGAAAGATCCAACGAAGCGTCTGCAGAGTGTGAATGCCTTCACCATCGAGGAGCACGCCGAGATGGTGCATTTATATAATGACGAGACTCCCACGGGTCTTTCTCGCAAATTCTTTCTTTTGGCATCGAAAGAATTGGCGTGGAGAGGTAATGAGGGGACAGCCGCCCTCATCTACTACTTCTCCGAAGAGGTGGATAACAGTGGGCTTCCCACCAACCGCATCCGCTACAACCCTGTGTTTTCAAAAACCGCACAGGGGGGAAGCAAGCCTTTATCGGAGGACAAATGGCTTACTCCCAATACCGACCAGTCAGTATGCCCGGTCCGGCTGTATCGGAAGTTGTTGTCATTGCGGCCTCCTGATGCACCGAACCGGGTATTCTTGACCGCCAACCCCAACTGGCAGGCAGAAAATTCACACTGGTTTGTGCGGTCGCCGGTGGGTCGAAACACCATGGCCAAATGGACGAAGGAGGCGGCCGCTGCCATCGGTTTGCAAGGGTGCTTTACCAACCACAGCGCGAGATCGACCGCTGTAACGTCCCTTGCAAACTCCAACATCCCGGAACATCAGGTGATGTTGATGACCGGTAAGTTTCTTTTTCTCAATCTGTTTCTTTACATTCTATATGTTTGTATTTTCAGGCCACAGCAGCGTCCGCAGCTTAAAGCCCTACATGAAGGTGCAAGCGTTCCGCCGAGTTGGTGGCAGTAATGCGCCCAGCTCCGCTTCATGTAGAGGCTACGGATGATGCAACTATCACAGCCAGTACCAGTGCTGATTATTATATTCGATAATTATATCGAACTGTGGTGTCATTTAATATGTTCCCACAGTTGGTGGAAGTGAAGCATTAAGTTAAAATCACTATTTTAACTAGCGTTTGGGTTATTTATTTGTGGCCCCGTTTGTCGGTAACCTATATGTAATTTAACAATGCATCGATATGTTAAGACTAAATCTTACCTAATTATTAGCTTTACATTTAAATTACTTACTTTTAAATAAAATTAAACAGAGGTATTTTTAAATTACCTCTATTTAATTATCTTAATTACAATTATCCATGTCGGAATGAACATACATAAACCGTACTTTCGTGACGTCGGTATTTAAATAAGACAAGTGGAGCGCGGGTTGTTACATCCTGAAGAATTGCTCTCAGTGATGGATGTACCACCCATGTCCCAATTTACCTTCTAAAACAATGTTTGGTATACGCAAAGAAAAATCTACAGAACTATATTCCAGTCAACTCTATACATAACCATGATACCCGAAACAATATGAACATCCACAAAACACATCTCAGACTGGCAAAATCAAGAAACTCGACCTTGTATTATGCTCCAAAGCTATTTAATAAGCTGCCAACGTCCGTTAGATCCCTGGATGACAAAAGATACAAGAAGGTTATTCGCGAATACCTAATAAATCAGGTGTTTTACAAGGTGGATGACTTTTTTATAAATCCAATAGAAATTGACTATTGAGCATCACAAAGGTTAAGATGAAAAACAGTGTCCCTGCTGATCTTCGCCATTTACAACAAATCAACATTACACCATTTTTTAATTTTTTGTTTTATTTGTTTTTATGTATAATTTGATTTGTTTTAATAAAGTTTACTCTACTCTACTCTACTCTAAAAAATTGAGATTGAATTGAATGACGTAAGTAACTATCTACCAATTTTTTTATTTCACATTACAGAACGTTTCTTTCAGGTCTGGAAGGACTCAATTCTTGAAGAGATGGAGAAAGCCGGGGCTAAAGAATACAGAATCGCAGTTGAGAAAGCCCATATAGATGACGATGGCGTCGCATACGTTATTGTTTATGTAGATGCTGGATGGAGCAAACGTGCGTACGGGCATTCGTATAATGCTTATTCGGGAACAGTAAGTAGAAAACTATTAGTTCATATTTTCCAGTACCTACATAGTGTAATTCCTCTTAGGCTGTCACAATTGGTCGTGAGACCAAAAAAGTACTGTTTATCGGAGTAAGAAATAAATATTGCCCAATTTGTGCCCGAGCAGCGAATCGAAAAATTAAACCGGGAGATCATATCTGCTTTAAAAATAGGAACGGTAGCTCTTCAGCGATGGAGGCCGATGCTATTGTGGGGGGCTTCTTCAAATCCATCGAAATGCACAACTTGCGATACAAAGAATTTATAGCAGATGGTGACTCCAGTGTTTATAAGAAAATTATAGAAATGGTACCGTATGGTACAGAAGTTGTAAAAATTGAATGCGTAAACCATTCAGTGAAAAATTATGGGAAAGCGCTGCGAAAAATTAAAACAGAAAAAAACATGTGACCTACTATATAAAAAAGGCTCTTTCTGAAAAAAATATGAAAGCCTTAGAAAAGAAGTGCTTAAAATCGATTAGGAAAAATTCGGCCACAAAGGATCTTGAGTCTTTACCTATAGAGATCTGATCAATGGTCCAAGGCATGTTTTTGGGGATCACATGCAATGCAAAGAAGATCAGTGCAGTAAGGTAGGCCAAGTCGATCCCAATACCCTCTTGTTAGAAATAAAAGGACTATTTATACACATTTCCGGTAAATAAATATCATCTATACCAGGGGTGGCCAACCTGGGGCTCGCGAGCCACATGCGGCTCTTTGAAGGAATATTTGTGGCTCTTGATAAATGTACCCGAGTTCCCTTTTCATTTTTACGCCTTTTTTGCATACCTTTTAAATACGTATTTAATTGCGGCTCGCGAAAAATTTCAAATTTTGAAAAATGGCTCGACTATCAAGGAGCTTGGCCACCCCTGATCTATACTATAAATAAGTAGTATACTACAATATGTATTTGTGTGAATGTATTTTTCAGGCGCTCTGGATTTGGCATTGAAAAAATCTGCCAGGTTTCTAGAGAATGAGACCAATAATACGGCTGAACTTTTCATGGCCATCGTGGCAAGATTCAACGCAGGAAAGCGGTTAAATCTAATCCAGAGGGGATCGTTTGATAGAAGGTCCTCTTTAACTGGGTTACGTTACAATAACGGTAAACAACATTATTATAAGATCTTATTCCATTAAATATAAAATCTGATATTTTAGGGCTACTATGGCATTCGGCCCCACGGAAAAAAAGCTAGTCTAGGGTAGCATTTAAAAAATGTATGACTGTTCAACAGCGAAAAAGATTTTAAATCAAAATTCGAAATCGAGTCGTGGCCGTAAGAAACTCGACTACGATGCAGGGTAACATTAAAATTTTTGGTTAGGTAGGTACTACTTACGACGGATATTTTGCAGGAGTAACGACAAAAATCGCGATTACGGACCAAACGCCGCACCTTCTTGAAGAAGACTTGCTTTTCATTATGAATCAAAAGCTAAAAGCCATGCAATAAAATACAACTTAAATCTTCGATGAACTTTTTGCAAAGTAAGGCTCTTCAGTCATCGTCGTCTCCGACAATGGTCCTCAGTTTACATCGACCGAATTCAAGGAATTCTTATAAACAAGTGGTGTAAAACATCACAAACTCATCGCATCATACCACCCAGCAACTAATGGTCAAGCAGAACGTTATGTCCAATCAGTAAAGTTATTCAAACATAACAGATTATATGCAAATTATTAAAAACCAAGGATATTTAATAATAAAACTAGAAGGAGAAGTTAAGTCCCTAATCACCAACATAATTGAAATTAATCAAAATCTAGATACATTGAATACATCTGATTCTGTAGAAAATCGAATAATTAAAACTTTGAAATGGAGTGAGAACTATTAGATCAACAACAGAAACTAATAGACCGAGAGCCAGCAAGAAAAACGACGTATGATTAGCGAAACGCTGAAACTTTTTGAGAAGTTAGCCAGTGTTATAAAGAACAGGGAAACGCAAGTATGGCGGCCCGTATGTGTCGGTGTTGCGCTGCGCAATTTTTTGAATATGTCAAAAAAAACTATGCCCTTGGGGAATGAGCTAAAAGGTAATTCTGGTTTTATATCATATATTCGATAGCCAGAGTATGAAGGAGTCGTATGCCATACCGATGCGGCGTCTCAAACTGTCCGCCATACTGAATTAAACGTGTCATTTATTTTATGTTCTCTTGAAATACTAGCGAAAAGCTAATTTTTTATCCAACCATACAAAAAGATGTCTCATCACCGATTATGACCATGCCATACTGTTTCGGTGTCCCTAAGTACACGCCATACTGATTTAAAGATGTCGAATTTTTCACCAGTCCATGTATCATAGGAATATACCGCCATACTTTCACCTACTTTCACATACTTTCACATCTATTAGAAAATCTGAAGGTCTATCACTAGCAAGAGCCCAAGGGATGAATAGAAAAGAAGTCGGTGATTATTTTTCTTTGTTGCTTCAGGTATTGACAGAAAATGATTTATTGGATAAACCTTCAAGAGTATTTAACATGGATGAAACCGGCATCCAAGTGAACAACAAAGCAGAAAATGTTATTGCAACGAAAGGTGCCAAAGACGTTCATTCTTTAACGAGTGCGGAAAAGGGCGAAAATATTTCATTAATAGCATGTTGTAATGCTGAAGGCAACTTTATTCCACCAGTGCTCATAATGAAAGGCAAATACAAACAACCCGAATTCACAGAAGGTCTCCCTCCTGGTTCCGACGTCTATATGAATCAGAAATCGTCTTATATTAACAGTTTCCCTACAGTAGAATCCCACTACTGTAGAGCTAATACAGAAAAAATGTATTTGGAATCAGGACTGAGCATTAGAAAAATGTACAATTTATACAAAGAAATGGTTGAGAGCGATCCTGTGAAATTTCATATATATTGTAAAGTTTTTAACACTGAATTTAATTTTTCATTCTATAAGCCAAAAAAAGATCAGTGTGATAAATGTGTTATATTTAATTTAATTCAAAATCCTACAGCTGAACAAATTTTAAATAACGAAAAGCACCTTGCTGGCAAAGAAGCTAGCAGATCTGAAAAAAAGTTTGATAAAGAGCAAAGTGATTGTAATGTTGCTATCATTACTTATGATCTGCAAAATGTATTTGCTTTACCAAAAGCAAACACATCTAACTTTTTCTATAAACGTAAATTTAACTGTTACAATTTAACAGCACACTGTAGTGTTAATGAATAGAAAAGAAGTCGGTGATTATTTTTCTTTGTTGCTTCAGGTATTGACAGAAAATGATTTATTGGATAAACCTTCAAGAGTATTTAACATGGATGAAACCGGCATCCAAGTGAACAACAAAGCAGAAAATGTTATTGCAACGAAAAGTTCTTTAACGAGTGCGGAAAAGGGCGAAAATATTTCATTAATAGCATGTTGTAATGCTGAAGGCATATTGCAGTTTATGGTACGAAAATATTGCTGGAAGAGCTGGAAATAACATTGCTAGTGCTCTGATTAAAATATTAAAAGAAATTGTAAAAAACAATATTCCCATAAAAAAGTTAATTTTATGGTCGGATTCGTGTGTACCACAAAATAAAAATTCCATAACATCTTTGGCTTTGCTAGATTTTCTAAATTCAGATGAAAGTAAAAGTGTTCAACAAATTGAACAAAAGTTTGCTGAAGCTGTTACGGCGATGCCGTATATTATAAGCTATCATAAAATATCCACTTCAATAATATTAAATAATAATCAGAAATGTCATATTTTCAATATAAACATAGAATTTGTTAATAAAAATAAATTCGAGTCAACGGGATCCGACTATAAATGTTAATATTTGAATATTATGCCAATCGACGTTCTTTATTAAAAGATAACTACAAATTATTACATTGAAGAACAAATGTACATAGTAGCACAGCGCACCTGTGTTGAAATGAAATACGCAGTCCGCTCACCGCGAGAAAATTATTATCAACAAAATTATACTTTCGAGGTGATAAAATCCTCATATGACTAGGTTCTATTGAAACTAAGTTAATTTGTAGAGAGTTACTTTGTAATAATGTCGTATTCAAACGAGTACCGCGCTAAGAAACAAAGGAACTGTTTAATATGCATTTTTGTAAATAAAACTCATATAGAGATAACAAATTAATTCCTACCCAAATGACCTCATCAAGGGAAAGAAATTTGAAAGGAGGGATGGAAAAATGAAGTCAGTCTCCTGAAATCAACGAGCCAAATAACTTCTATCTAAAACTTATCTATTATCTACCAAAGTGTAATATTTTTTTTACTTTCCGATCCGGAATAATACCATCATAAAATAATTTATTACGGTCGTATTAAGAAATTATCATCAATCAACCACCTAAACTAGTGACCATAAAAACGTAAACATTCGTTTAACTAAATTTCGAACAATTTTAAATAAAAAATGTCGACACAAGTAACGGAGATTCTACCGAAATAATCATCAAATAAGATTAACATCAAATCGGTGAACCAACAAATACATTTTCTTCGGTGTAACGATCGAGTACAATAATTAAACGTACTACGAAAGTGAATCGAATCAAAATTGCCATCGATGATCAAGTTGATCATAGTTCAATCTAAGCGAGAAAAGTAATCAAATACCCAGAATAAAATAAACATTCCGTCGAATTAAAATCATACAAGAAATAATCTATAAACATTTGAGAATTCTATTTCCAACAATACCGGATAGAAATAACGCGAGTGAATCCTAAATTTTGTGCAACACGCGATTAAAAACACAAAGTGAAGTTTTTTAATTAAATAAAACAAGTTAATCGGCGACGTGTTCCTACAATCAACAAGAAGGTCACAGCGTTGAATTCTTTCTAACGGCGAAGCAAATCTTGGGACAACCACACCTTTAAAGTAATCCAACCAACTAATTTGTGGATTACGTCGCATCTCAAGGTAGAAATTTGGTCTAACCAAAACCATTGTATCTATTCTTGAATTTTCTGTAACAAATTTGTCAATTTTCTTTCTTGTACCATATATTAACTCAAATACTGAGTTTTACTGGAAATATTCCGTAAGTTCACGCAAGTAATGTGTTGCTTCAGTAAAATTTAATTATTAATTATTAAAATCCACATTTGCATAAACTTATTAAAATTTCCTAATCTACATACTAACAACCTTAACAATTAATTTCGTAGAAATTAAGTGTCTTTATTTTGTGTATTTATGTGAACTAATGTATATTTGATTACGATATTTATGAAACAATATATGTATATTCGAAATATTGATTTTTTTCTTACGAATTTAAAAACATATAAGCAAATTTCTAAATAAGTACCACACCTGAGATAAGAGCAAGAAGTCCGGAAGTTTACCTGTCCAACTGAGCAAAGCCACGGAGCTAATTTCGTCTATAATATAAAATATAGTAATCTATCTGTTATAGGCTTAATAAAGCTGGGCACAGCAATTTACAAGAAATAGATGCTGTCCACAGTTCTATTGAACGAAATATTCGAGATTTAGAAATATACAGCCCTGTTAGTTTACTACGTGTTTTAATTAATATCAAGTCCTCGAAAGTTAAACTTAAAGCGATGCAATTAAATAACACCAGCGATTTTTGGAATTATCAATCAATGGTTAATTATTTTAACTTTTCAAGTATTCCTTACACAAAATTAAAACATATCGTTTATAAAAAAAATTGGCTATGTGAACATTGCATAACTTTCCCCATTCGATTCTAGCGCCACAAATTATTTTTCGGTAAAACAAATGAATAATAATAAAAACACAATATTGTGCAATTAATACTATTTTTACACACCCTAAAATATTATAATAATATCCTGGTTAATTATATAAAAAAGTTCAAAAATACATTTAAAAAAAAAAGTGCTAAAATCAAAATACATCAAACGACCTGTCAAAATTTATTAATTTTTAAAATTATCCGATATTAACTTTGACGTGCTTTCTTTTCTCTCTCTGTTGTTTAATGTGAGTGCGAGTGCAAAGGGAGAGGGTACGATTAAAAAAAGCATCCGGTTTAGTATGGTAAATGGTGGTCCAAAAGTAATAAACACCGTACTTTTTTCATTTCGTTCACCATTTCCCTAATTTTGAACGGATTTTTACCATTTTTATCTGGCCTCTAAGTTTAGCCGTAATATACGTGCATACCGAATTTCATGACATTGTGTTTAGCGGTTTAAGCTGTGCGATTGATACTAATTTTTTCGCACAGAGTTACACACACACACATACATACAGACGGACATCAATAAAAAATTGATGAAAATGTTATCAGGGCATCATAACGAATCATTTAATACCAAAATTTCAATTTTCGATTTTTGACCCGATGACAATACTTTCCCTATATACATACGTTAATACGTATGGGGAAAGTAAAAACAGAATTGCTAAAAATAAATTACAACTATACATTCGATAAAGCTACCATACAAGAAGTATGCTTAGTGAAAAATCGATATGTCAGAAAGAATAAGGAACCGCACATAAAATCACTTCCAAAAATTAGCCTATTACGAAACACAATTAAAATAAGTGCAGATAAAATCAAAGATATACAATCCATGTTACCATGCATGCCTGAAATTGATAAAAAATTTTATAATACTCGTACCATGATTGCAAACAATAAATAAACAGGTATAGTTTATAGGGGTAAGGTAAACTGCACCCCAAAACCACCTGTTAATGGTAAACTGCACCCCGGGTAAACTGCACTAAATTTTAAAAACTGGTAAACTGCACCCCGAACATTTTCCAGGTAAAAATAAAAATGGTAAACTGCACTCCAAACAAAAATTATTAAATTTTTTTATTAAAAAACAAATCTCCGCGTAAAGTTAAATCTGCCACAAAGAGAGGTGGATCTGCCGCAAAGAGGTGGATCTGCCGTTAGGTTAGTGTTAGTTTTTGATATTTCTTTAGAAAACTAATTAAAAACAAATAAATCTTCACGTAAAGTTAAATCTTCACGTAAAGTTAAATCTTCCGCAAAGAGGTGGATCTTCCGCGAAGTGGTGGATCTGCCGTTAGGTTAGTGTTAGTTTTTGATATTTTTTTAGAAAACCAATTAAAAACAAATTAATCTTCAGGTAAAGTTAAATCTTCCGCAAAGAGGTGGATCTTCCACGAAGAAGCGGATCTGCCGTTAGGTTAGTGTTAGTTTTTGATATTTTTTTAGAAAACTAATTAAAAACAAATAAATCTTCACGTAAAGTTAAATCTTCACGTAAAGTTACATCTTCCGCAAAGAGGTGGATCTGCCGTTAGGTTAGTGTTAGTTTGTGATATTTCTTTAGAAAACCAATTAAAAACAATTTAATCTTCACGAAAAGTTAAATCTTCCGCAAAGAGGTGAATCTTCCGCGAAGAGGTGGATCTGCCGTTAGGTTAGTGTTAGTTTTTGATATTTCTTTAGAAAACTAATTAAAAAAACAATACTCCGCGTAAAGTTAAATCTGCCGCAAAGAGGTGGATCTGCTGCGAAGAGGTGGATCTGCCTTTAGGTTAGTGTTAGTTTTTTATATTTCTTTAGAAAACCAATTAAAAAAACAAATCTCCGCGTAAAGTTAAATCTGCCACAAAGAGGTGGATCTGCCGCAAGAGGTGGATTAACCGCTCACTCGAACTCATTACTATTTCATGATTATAAAAATAAATATTTTAATTTTATTTTTACCTGGAAAATGTTCGGGGTTCAGTTTACCAGTTTGCAAAATTTGGTGCAGTTTACCCGGGGTGCAATTTACTACTTTTTTTTTCGGCTACCTGCAGTCGGGGGTGCAATTTACCGTCACCCAGTTTATAGTAGTATAGTTTAAGTTTGTTAGCTACTCGATTAGTTTTGTTTATTTAGAATAAGTTTTTGTGAATATTAAAAAAATGTTCACATTAAATTGTTTATGTTATGAAAATAAACATTATAAAACGTTTTATTTCTTTTCAAATAAATTTATTGACATCCAGTAGAATGTGAGAAAAAATTTTGTTACCCCTCATAATTATCCCTATATTTTGTTTTATATCCAGATAAATTAAACTAAAAAACACAAAATTTCAAATTTTGTTCTATATCCAAATGTAATTAATTAATATAACAGTAACATAATTACTCAACAAAGTTGCTTTTGAGGTAAAATAGACTTATGCTATATATTTAAGATAATCTACATCTTAAATTTTAAAAATCTTGTTATCACTTCGACATTTTAATATTTTAATTTCATTTTGATTTATCTCGAAATACACTTATTGGATGTAGAACAAAGCAATTCTACGCTGACGAATTATATCCAGGTATAATGGAAATACTTGTTGAAATGTACTGTATACTAAAAATATAGCCAGCGCCACCTAGTGTGACTTATGTATTGTTGATTAAATAAAGAGCCGGTCGGTATATAACTTCGTTAACGCAAGCTTTATTTAATAGGTTATGGGCACAGTCTCGTGTTAATTATAAAAAATAAGTGTGTTAAGTTATTACAACATGGCAGTGAATTATTTAAATAATGTGCCAAAGCTTATCGGTCGTGAAAATTTCGATGAATGGTCGTTTGCCGTCGAAAATGTTTTCATACTTGAAGGGTTATCCAAGTGCCTAGATGACACAGAAAAGGATACAGTTCTTGTAACAAAGGCCAAAGCTAAATTGATTTTAACTCTTGATCCATCTTTATTTGTGCATATAAAAAGTGCGCAGATTCCATTAAAACGAAGTTGCTTGACATGCAAGAAGATGTCACTAGGAGTTCTAATGGAGCATTCTATGCAAGAAGCAAACAACAGTATTCGAAAAATTGGAAAGATGGCGGTAGAGGTACTACAAAAATGTCAAATACGAATAATATAAACAAAGAAAGCAATGACGATAAAAGCTCAGAAAAAAGCAAAATCATTAGTTACAAGTGTAAACAACCTGGACATTTTATGTCAAAATGCCCAAACAAACAAAATTTCGCATTAAGTGCAGTGTTTACGAACGGTAAATTTGATACAAAGGAATGGTTTATTGATAGTGGATCCAGTTTTCACTTAACAGCAAACAAAGAGTGGTTAAAAGATTAACGTAAACCAGAAGTGACTGAAATTATGGTGGCCAACAAGTCAAAAATTCCAGTAAAAAGTGCCGGAGATGTAGAAATAAAAACAGTTGTAAATAAGGTTAGTTTGAACGTTATTTTAAAGAATGTGCAGTATGTTCCAGATATAACAACGAACTTATTGTCCGTGGGTCAGTTAATTCGTAACGGCAACAAAGTTAAGTTCGATGAAAAAGGTTGCAAGATTTACAATAAAGACAATGTGTTAGTAGGAATAGCAAATTTAGAAAATAATGTATATAAACTGAATTTAGAAAAACAAAGCGTGAGTTTGTTAAGTACTTCTTTAATCTCAAGTAATTTATGGCATATACGATTAGGACATATAAACGCGAGTTATTTAGATAAATTAACAGGTTTAGTGGACGGACTGATTTACAAAGGACAAGCAAATATTCAGAAACTCAATTGTGAGGTTTGTTGTGAAGCAAAGCAAACTCGCTTACCTTTTCCGAAAAAGGGTAGTAGAGCTGGAGGATTGTTAGAAGTGATTCACAGTGATGTTTGTGGACCGATGGAGAAAAGGTCAGTAGGAGGTTCAAAATATTTTCTAACGTTTATCGATGATTACAGCAGAATGTGTTATATTTATTTTTTGAGAACAAAAGATGAAGTAATTGAAAAATTCAAAGATTTTAAAAACAAAGTTGAAAAGCAAACAAATAAACAGATTAAAATGCTAAGAACCGACAACGGAGGAGAGTATTGTAGCAAAATTTTTGAAAATAACCCAGATTAAAAGATAACCCAAACTGAACAACTACCTTTTAGTCAGATTATTATGTGTAATCGTTAAACTGTTCATTATAATTTTTCTTATTTTAGAATTACATCAAGTTATAAAAATGTCTAGCGAAACCGAAAGCATTCACGAGAGCCAGTCCGACAGCACCCCGGCCGTTAACCAGTCCGACGAAACCTCGACGGTTTCCCAGTCCGATGGCACCCCCGCCGTCGCTGACCCCAAGCCCGCTGGAACTGATCGGGGCAATCGACGGAGGGGAAGGCGACGCCGACGCCCCCACGGTCGTGTGGAACGGCGCAATATTGACCCGCCATACGATTTGCGGGCCAAATTGCTCCAGAACAGGGGGCCGCTGCCGAGCGCAACAACGGCCGGGAACGCCGTTAGGCTGGAACGCCCCATATTCAAAAATTGTAATATATATTTCAAATAATTTTTAAATTTTTTAATTATATTTTAAAATTTAATAAAAATAAATATAAATAAAAACATTTGTCAGCTTCATAGTCGATAAAAAGCTTTTTCCAAAGAGATTTTAAATATTAATCTATCTATTGTGCACCTACTTACTATTACTATTAATATTAATATTATAATATTTATTAACCTAAACCGTTTCACAGCTAGCGATGAAACTTTAACGAATTGTTGCCGGGAACAGTAAGCAGTTTTTCGCCGTCTTAAATGTTAATAATTCGCTATAATAAGCTGGTCATCTTGAGTTGAACCATTTACGCTTCAGGTCAACGTCGGTGTCATAGTTACGAAGCGATTTTGACACTAAAAGTTTAATTAAATGACATTGACATATAGTCAGTAGCGGCTCGAGAATAGGGGGCAAAACTTTGACATAAGAATGTTAACCTTAAAAATAACATTGACATATACTCAGTGGCGTTGCACAATATTTTTAAAATTAGCAAAAATCAAGTTACAAAGTGACAAATTAATTAATTTATGACATTTGTATTACTGATTAATTTCAAATTAATACAAAACAACGTAGATATTTGTCGATCACGTTTGTCTTCTACCAAGGGTGTATTTTCATAAAAGTGTGCAAACCGCTCTAAGAAGGGGTAAGAAAACATTTATATTCCTTTATATTTCACATTTGTGTAAAACTGGATGTATGTATGTATGGAGGCACCACTACATGCAAAAACAACCACATATGTCTGCCGACTCTTGAATTTATTTGTACATCCATACGCAAAACATGATGCTTTCATTTTAGGTAAATAGTAACGAAATATAAGCAGAATTACATTATAACGAAATAAGTGTTGAACGTCAACGAAAAATGTTTTCAGGTGAATTAATAAACGATGTGGAACAGGCGCTAAAGAGGGCCTTATCGTTCGGAAAATACGAAGATTTGGAAGTCAGAGAAGAATTCAAACGAGCTACTATTAATTCGTTGAAGGAGGCACTTTATGATTTTAGCAGCAATCGAATGCGTAAAATTGATTTAAATATTGCGAAAAAAAAAGTGACGGCAAAACGTATAAGAAACAGAAAAAGAGTGGAGAAACTGATTGCTGCCGAACAGAAAAAGAAAAAGGAAGACGCTGTTACGGCGAACACCGTATTTCTTGTTTGCAACGCTCTGTATATTTCAAAAATATAACATAATAATTAGCAATTACAAAGTTTCTTTGAAAATCAAAAAATTTCAATAAAAGGAAGATCGAAATAACGAATTCCTACTGTAAATGTTAATATTCCAACGAATTGCAAACAATTATTTTAATAGAAAATAAACACAAAGTATTACATTGAAGAATAATGTATAAGTTAATATGTAATACAAATGCACCTGGAAAGATACAAAAAAGACAGACCGTTGACTACGGAATTTATTATATCAACATATTCATACCTTCGAGGCGATAAAACCACCCTACATTGTATGATCTATTCATATTGAGTTATAATGTAACAAATTACTCAGTAACATTGTCGCAATCAAACGAAAAGCCGCACAAGACGTTGTTCAAAATGCCAATAAAGCGTTTTATAATTAGAATTAAGCCTTGAATTTTATATTTTTCCTAAGAAGATGATATCACCCCACCGGTGCAAAGTTGCTCCCGGCAAAGGAAAACGTGGTCAGTTGCATAATAAAAATCGAACTAGTAACTCGTACATAATAATTTTCCTAAGTACCGACAAAATAAATATTTATCTAACTTTCCGTTTCGGAATAATTTAACTATCTATTAATTTCTTAACGGGCCACCGAATTAAGAAATTAATATCGTGAAATTAAGAAATCAGTGACAAAAACTATAAAAGTTCAATTAAATAATTATCGAACAATTTTAAAAGTGTTGAATAAACCAATAAATTTGACTTATAATCCGCGCAAAGTGTGAACCGTATTACCTTCGAAAATAACTTGAAATTAGCGAAAGTATTAACAAAAAAAATCAACTGCAATACTACACCGAAATTATCATCATTTTAAAACTACAATAATACGCCAAAAAAGTGCTAAAATTAATAAATATCGGAGATCTATTGACAATTCTATCGAATTAAAGTATACCGTAACTAAAAAGCAAATAATTAAGTGCGCTATCTTCAGCAAATACAAAACAAAATAGTGCGAAGTATTTCACAAGTTTATACTGTTTAATTATTAAATGAACCGTGTGTAATTTAAATCAACAAAATAAAGCGTCGGTCAAGTGACGTTCTTCAAACAGTGATTCGAAAACCATCATTGTTAAATTCTCTTTCACTGGTCCAGGCGATGAAATAACTCAACTTCCTCTAATCACCAATCAAACCAATATTGGATTACTTCACTTTTCATCATTTACGTCTCACCACTACAAGAATAAAGGTAGAATATTCGCCCGACCAAATAACTGTACAATTTATTCCTTTTTCTATAAAGATGTTTCAATATTCCTACTTGTATTAAACTTTTACTTAAAATATTAATTTATCTTGAAAATATTACGTAAGCTTATGACAAATATAATTTTTGTATCATCAAATTTTACTATTAACTATTAAATTCTATATATTGCGTAAGCTTACAAACAATATTATTTTTAGTCAACTAATAACTCTAACTACTAACTTTTAACCAATATTTGTCTATATATGTGTTTTTATGTAAATTTGTGTAACATCGTATGAATTATTTATTGATTAATAGATGTATATTACTACAAATCGATTTTTATTCCACAAATCTAAAAACCTATAAGCAATTCTCTAAATAAGTACCTACGCCTGAGATAAGAAGCAAGATTTGGAAGTCTACTCATCCGACCCAGCTAGCCACGGAGCAAAATAGAGTCTATTACACCAAATTATTAATTTATCTGTTCTAGTCGCTACAAAGCTGAGGAATTTTCAATATCGCTGCGTGATTTTGAAAATTCCTTACTCGAAGAGGAAGGGGAGGAGGAAGTAGGAAGTAGTAGTAAAACTTAGTCCATTCTACTATTTTAACATATCAAACAGGGTAATAAAATCACCTCTTCCGCTCCATCGACTGCATATTGCTCGACTTTGTTGCGATTTCGAGCCGCATAGCATGGTCCAGGGGCTAATCGTCGACTGCAATTCGCACTGGTTTCGAGTACCACAAATCACGTAGACTAAAAGTCCCTGATTGTACCTGCCTTTGTTGAAATTTTACCAGTCAAACGATAAGGCCGAGAGACCACCTAAAGGCTGCAATCATATCTAGCACTGTCGACACTGTGACTCGGTCTAAAAATGAGCAAAAAAAATAAAGTAGTACAATGGACTCGATAGCGGAAGAAGTACCGTAAGGTATCCGGGAGGGGGTTTTTAGTGGGCTGACCCCACACTACCATCCAGTACGGGCTGGTGGTGTCTTTTTTAAGATTTTCCCCCTTCCGACACGCATAAACAAAAACAAAAAAAAACTTAAACTTTTTTTGTGCGGATAAATTAAAAAATTATCTGATTGAAATCGTTCTTGGATTACTATAATATGGGGGCGCAAACAGAAAATATAAAATAATAAAAAAGTAGTCAAAGTCAGTTAATTCCAGGCAGGACATCGTCTGCCGGGTCAGCTAGTTATAATTATTTATAAACCCTTCTATTAATTTCAAGAATAATCCTTCTCAAAAACAGTATAACTGTACGAAATAGGAGAAATTAAAATTACAGTCGAACCTAACATATTTTTGTAAAATTTTACTTTATTTTCTCCTGTTTAGTAGCATACTTGTTGTTTTTGACTAGGATTATTTTAAAAAGAAATTTTTTTTACCTTTCTTTACGTCATTCATATGAAATAACGGGACGTCGAGAAACATACTAGATTGGTCATCAGTGACGTCGCAAGTGACATACAAGGTTCGTCATCAGTTGACGTCTTTAGGCTGTGACATACGCCGGTCATATTGTCGTCATTAATGACGTCCTTGATGACGTCTTCATTGGTACTACACTGACCAATAATTGACGACATTATGACGACAGTGTGTTTCCTGGGACACCACTAGCCCGTGCAGGGTGGTAAATGTGGTGTCAGCCCACTAAAAAACCCCTTCCGGATGACACCGGGATTCGCCTACTGGCATTTCGTCCGCCGGGATCAGCCGAACTTCTCTTTTTAAACTTCTGCCCTTTTGGGTCTTTTTGCTTCTGCCCTTTCGGGACTTTGTTCTTCTTTATACTGGTTGTCTGAGAAGTTCCTCCTCGTGTTTTGTCTTTATAATGGCAGTGATCCCATTCTATACTTGGTTCCACCTGTCCACACTGGTCAACATCTCGCGATCTCAAGATCTTTCGATCTAACATTTATTTCTAGTACATACATATTATGGAAGAAAATTTAATCAATGAATTTGACACAGATCTTGTCCGCCACATTGCGTTACAAAGTGTCGAAGCCACAATTGGTGGTACTATTGTTTATGAAAAAAATAGTGCAACTGGGTTGTGCGAGACAGTGTCTCACGAGTGCCTAACAAGACTTCAACAGTTGGAGAAAAATTTTAAATACGCAGTGGCATGTTCCATCATGCATAATGTCGGCGCAGGGTTCCATCACGCTAACTATTGTTCTTTCCATATCGCCACTGATGGGAAATTAACGGTCGAATGGGAAAACGAACATTTTTTTTGCATAGTCAATGTTTTTGCTTTTGCAACGCAGGGGTAAACGCAATCCAGTTTAAGGGCCAGTTCTACAAAGTTAGGTGTTTGTGAAATTAGTGACATTTCACTATTGTTTATAAATTATTGTTAGGTGTTTATTTATAAATTATTTAAATCCGAAGCGCCCAAAAAATCGGAAAAAAATCCTTATTACTGGCCATTTAATGGGGGCTTTATTGTGGAAATAATTGAGGGGTAAACTTGAATAAATTTTATTAACTTAAAAAAAAAAAAAAAGAACTGTGTCAACATCCTTTATTGTTTCTACGTCAATTCATGAGCTAATCTAAAAATCAATTTTAGACCAAATTACCACCAAAAACAAATTATTGAAGCGCATAAGAACGTATTTGGAGACACGGCAAATCGTTCAAGGTAAAAAAAAAACGAAATTGGGGAGAAAATAGCGCAAAAAAATTATCTTGACGGCTGACAGTTAAAATTTTAAAATTACAATTGGATATTTTTGGATCTTAAACTGTGCGGAAAATTTTTTTGAATGCTTGAGAGCACTACTGGAATAAATAATATTTAAACAAGACCATAAAACCCGAAAATTAAAAGAAAATAGTGCAAACGTCACGGGAAAAAAATTAAAATTATTATTCGACTTTTTAACACAAAATTATCGTGGAAAAAAAATTATCTAAGGACTTAATTGGACTACTGGAACCAGGAGGATTTAAACAAGACCATAAAATTTAAATGTAACTATAGAGTATATTGGAAAAACTCTTTGGAGCGAAACCGACCAACATTCAATTGAATTCAAATATACAGATTATACATCTAAAATGAGTACATTTCGTCAGTCGCTAAAAATTTTTGGAAACATTAAGGACATCAAATTAAATTATAAATTTTGGAAGTATTGCCCTAAAATTGTAAAATTTTTGGAAATATTAAGGACAATCACATAAAATTATAAATCTTGGAAATTTTGGAAGTATTGGCCTCCTAAAACTGGAAATTCACTAACCTTCAAGTACCTGGATAGTACTAATAAATAGTTACTAATAAAATAAAAGTAAATTCTGTAAAAAGTAAAGTAAAATCCTCAAAATTTGAAGCTCAATCGACAGGACACCTCATTACAGGAAGAAAGTAAGGTAAGAGATTGACCAACTTTGGGATTTCGGGTTCTTAATACACATACCACAAATATTTAAAACACAATGGATCTAAAAACACTAATAAAACAACTAAGGGAAAACTGTGCAATTATTACCAGCGAAATGGCCGACAGTGGCAAAATTAAAAAATCTATTAAAACTAACATAGGGACTTGTACCGTAAATTTACTAAATATCGCGTCTGAACTTGGAGAAATTTCGGCCGGTACTCCAAGATTTAACTTAAATGATATAGCACAAATAATAAAAAACGAAATGAACGCACTAAAACAAGAAATTAAAAATGAAATGTCAGAAAATCATAAACAAATTAAGGAAGAAATAGGGAACATTTCGGCTGGGGAACCAACAGTAACATTGGGAGATATTTCGGGCAGCATAAAGAAAGAAATTTTAGTTCTGAGGGAAGATTTGAAAAACGAAGCCGCGACCAATACAATAAAAAACATTAACTACTCCAATGCTTTAAAGCCAAGGAAGAAGGCATGTCCGGCTATCATCATCTCCAGCATAGCTTCCTCTGTAAAATCTCACGAGGAGGTTATTAAAAAATTTAAAAATTCGATTTCGTTCAGGGGGCGGAACTATGCCCCTAACATCACAAAACTTTCGAACCACAAAATAAAAATTTCTGTAGATAACGAGGGGCAAAAAGAGGACATTAAAAACACCCTAAGTACTCAAACGAACCTAAAAGTTGAAGAGCCAAGGAAACTGTACCCATGTGTCATCCTCAAGGGCGTTCCTCGGGACGTCAAGGAGGATGAACTGATAGAAGTGATCCTTGGCCAGAATGAGAGGATTAAATCCAACTACCAAAGCAAAAGTGACTTAAAAATAAAATTTATTAAAAGCAATCGGAACTGTAATTTATACAACGTCGTCCTGGACACCAGCCCAGAGATATACAGCGTGGTGACCTCTCTGGGTAGGGTCAATGTGGACCACGATCGTGTACACGCGGAGGAGTTTCTGAATATAAGACAGTGCTTCGGGTGCATGCGATATGGACACACAAAAAGATTCTGCACAGAGAAGTCACCATGCTGCTCTCAATGTGCTGGTAGTCACACTTACCAGGAATGCACCCACAACAACGACCGGGAACTTAGAAAATGTGTTAACTGTGTCAATTCTAACACTAACAACAAAACAAAATATGATATAATACACTCTGCTACGTCTACGAGTTGTAATATTTACAAAATTATGGAGGGCAAGCTCAGGGAAAAGATTGAATATGGGTGGTAAGGCTATAAATGTTGTACAGTGTAATCTAATGCGCTCTTGCGGCTCTTTTCGTGAATTCATGACTTACTTCATGCAGAGCGACAGAAATGTCGCTCTGCTTACGGAACCGTACGTAGGACGAATCAACCAGGTAAAAGATGTGGACGGCGTACACGTCTTCCAGAGTAACAGGAATAAAAACAACAAACCTAGAGTCAAAAGCTGCATCCTGGTCAAGCAGAGTTTGGGAGCGGCGTTGGGCATGTCCCAATACTGCGACACAAACCTCTGCGTGATCAGGATTAACTTCAAACAGCGATTCTTGTACTTTGGAAGCGTGTATGTCGAGCCAGATCATGACGACAACGATACTCTGGTAAACTTGAACAACTTCCTTGCTAACACCAAAGGATCGCACGTTGTTGTCGGCGGGGACCTTAACGGTTCGAACCCCGCTTGGGGCTCGATCAATAGCGATAAACGCGGAGATGATGTTCTGAGCATTGCATGTTCTCACGAATTGGATATATGCAATGTTGGAGGCACATCGACATTTGAGGTTGTCAGGAATGGCAAACTCCTATCGTCGGTCATAGATGTCACATTGGCCTCCGAGAGCATCACCGCCCGTTTGTCGCTGTGGACTATCGACAAATCAGTCTGTCAGTCATCTGATCACAATGCCATTACATACAAAATTTTAGTAGATGACTGTATAAACACAGTCATCGAAACTTCAACGTACCTATTTCGAAACAAAATCGCCAATTGGCAAAAATTCAAACAAGAATTAAAAATTAACGTTTTGGCATCTAAATTATTATCTACAAATTTCGAAAATATTTCTTCAAATGACTTAGACCTGACAGTGGAACAACTCACTGAGGACATACGCAAATCATGTTTCTCCTCAATGAAAATACGTGGTGTAGTGTGTGTCCACCTTTAGTTGGAATAAATTAGTAATAAGCATTAATATTATCTGATGAGCATGCAAGATTGTAGTATGAACGATGAATGGAAGGATTGCGCAGTAGTGGTATGAAAGCAGTCTTAGTAGGACAGTATCAATGTAAGCATGGCAGGAGATGTTTGGGACAGTAGTGGTCATTGAATGTATAAAGGGAATTAAATATAAGATGTACATAGTACTTCAATGTGTTATTAATTATATACCAAGTGGCTCAAAGTGACCCCATAGGAACAACCTATAAAATACAATAACCCCAAACATTACATGGCGACCGTGACAAGTGGCAAAAGGACCGTGACACGTGACACCCGCTAAAAATAAAGTACATTAAGTGAAAATTTTAGTTTTGGAAAAAGTGCGAAATAAAAATGGGGTCTACAAACTCAAAGGTATAAAAATGACAGTTAAACGTGATTGTAACCGTGCCGAAAGGACACGTAAAAAATAACGGGCAAAAATTAAGTGCAAAAAGTTTTAGCAGTGTAACCAAAATGTTCAAATAAACAATATTCAAATAAAACATAGGATAGGATAAATGCTATAATAGCAAGTTACATAATTGTAATACATAATTTGGTTGACGAACTTATATTTGGTTGACGAACTTATAATTTGTGCGAATTTAATAAGAATCTTTTAAAAGTTTAATAAAGTGCCAATAACATTTAAAAAATAGTGTAATAAGTGGATATTAGGTTTAATTAAAAATTCAAAGTTAAAAGTGCGTCAAAATGGTTAAAAATTTTCCAACAGGAAGTGCATCAGATAGCAAAAATGAAAGACATCAGGTCAACATGGTTCAACAGCATGGGAAAATTTCCAGCAACGACCAACATGCAAAATAAACAATTTCTACAGGATGTCGAAGTGTGACTTCGCAGAAAATAATTTATAGGTAAATGCACTGGAAATTTCCATACATTTTGTCATTCGACAAAAAATTTTATATTTTGTGAAATATGTATATTATGTTAGAAATAATTTTAACTACAAATCGCAACCTAATCAATTTTAGCATCATTCTAACAAATTTTAATTAACAATAATTTAATTTCATCAATTTATTTAAATAATTTTAACGAATTTATTAAGTTGCATATGTAAGAAAATAATTAGTTTGAATAACCATTGCTAATAGTATAAATTTTAAGTGTATAGATGGGTTTTAGAACAAAGAAAAATAATTCCTAGAATGCGAATTTTTTAATTGATATGAATTTTAAAAATAACCTGAATCTTCATGATTAATAATATTGAAAATGTTCAAATTTGATTTAACAGAACAAAAGGAAATATGATTCAGTTTATTTTACAAAGTATAAATTTTTGTATAGGTGTTAAAACTAAAAATTTTTAATTAGTAAATTTTAAAGGAATGATTTTAACAAAGTTATTTAAAATTCAATGATATGGAATTCAATTGATTAAATGAATATTAAAAATTTTTGGTGCGCAAGGATGCATATTTTATTAAGAAAGATTAAAATTGAACACAAAAATTGAACAATTGAACACGAAAATGAACACAAAAAATTTTTTTACATCAGTATTGAAAGTTATTTGCTTTTAAAAATAAAGCCAAAATATAGAAATATGACGGAGCAACGTGAATAACATTTTGAAAAGTTCAAGTTTTTACGAAGAATATTTTAGAAATTTCAGCAAAAATGATTTTAAAAGAAATTATAAATACAAGATTGCGTAACGAATAAAAAACGAAGTTACTTAAAACTCAATGATAGTAAAATCTCATAGTAAACTCCTTGATATATATCATCGATTAATATGCCAAAATATTTTAATTATGCCAAAAAAATTTCAAATCGAATCGAATATAAAAAATTTTTTTTTCTCTTCAACGATTAACAGACAGTAAGATTGACGTGTCAGTTATTTAAAATTCATTTATTTAAAAATTTTCCGATTTAATATTCAAAATAATAGGGTATCCAGAATGAAACAGCAGAGCATCGTAATAACTGGCGGAGATTGTGGCAGCAACAAGTGGTAATCAAGTTACACGAGACCTTTGTAGAAACAGCTATATTAAATAACACTTTAAATTTTTGCTATAAAACTTTTACATACGATAGGTAAAATAATTTCCATTTATTATTAACGTTCTATCGATTTTAAAAAACAGCCAAAAATTATTTACGCGTTAACAGGGTCAAAGTTGGTTTTCGACGAACAATAAAAAATTATTTTTTGAGACATTCATTTGAGTAATTTAATTATAATAAAATATTTAAAAACTAAAAACTAGGAAACCACAATAGTTCTTGCAAACGAGGAAAGGTGAGCTGGTCCGTAAACAGCGAGATTACTAAAAATATAAAATTTATAAAACATCATTATGATTAAAAGAAAGACTTACGTAATCTTCCCAATAATTATATTGAAAGGACGGGGGGTCGTCAGATGAGGAATCCTCATCACCATCCCCTGCAGAGGAATCAGAATCGGCTCTTAGTTGCGCAATGACACGATCAAGTTCCGAGGACGCGAAAAATTCGTTGCAAATTTCGCCATCCCCATTGCAACAACCGTCTTTTTCCGTTAATGCGGTGGAGGCTCTGTCGAGCTCGGCTAGATAGTGAATCCAGAATCCCTGGACATAACGTAACAAACTTAACGGCAATACACCGGGGGATTTCCACCCTGGGACCTCTTTGTATACAACCTTGGCGCTAAGTAACTTTAACGAGAACATAACGGCAGTAAATAATTATAACTGGATTAAATGGTCCATCAAGACCAGTATTCATATAGTATAGGATTTGATATTCCAGCTTTATAGATAAAACAATGCAAGCAAACGTCCAAGAGATAATAAAATATCATATTAGAAATTACGTGGATAATTATATTATAAAATAAGCTAAGGTCATTAAACGTGTAAATTAATCAGAATTTTAGAAATTTCAGTAACTAAATAAAGTAAACCAAATATAAAATTGGATTAGCATGTCAGTATAACAGAATCTCGCAAAGTAATTAAGCCACGCCAAAATCTAACGTACTAATGCGGGCTCAAAGTAAAGTTTTAATAAAAATGTCGGAATCGAACCAGGTAATAGATATTGCAGATTCGTCAAAATTGAAAGTGCAGGAAGCTAAGTTAAGAGTAAAGAACCGAAATATATAAGTACGGAAGTGTTAGATGCAGAAAGAAAAGTTACCTTATTTAAATTTAAATCAAGTAAGTTAAAGCGGAAGAAACGAAAAATTTTTTTTGGAATCAAAGAAAATAGCATTCAATTTACTTAAAACTGCAACAAATTTTATAGAGTTCATACCTTGAAGTTCACGTAAAGTCATATACCCTAACAGGATATACTAACGTTACAAACTCTTTGATTACATTGTGAGAATAAATTATTATGCAGTGATAAGAGAATTTTATTTTAACATTTCAATAATTAAATAATAGTTAAGTTACAAAATTTACAGCCTAATTTTGGTTAATGTCAACAAGGACTTGGATAGTTATTATCTCAAAATAAGATACCAAAAAGTCTTATGCCATTGATAAAAATCATATAAGTTACAGTACTAGGTAAATTTTAAAAATAGGTTCCATTTTAGGTAGATTTCGGTTTTATTAATAAAAAGTTTTATAATTTGACGGAATAAAGGAATATAAAAAAGGTTAACAATTTTACACGATAGATGTATATTTTATTTCATTGGGGAGTCGAGCGTTAACTCGTATGTTAGATAACAATGCGACTGCAAACTGCAACTTTCAAATTTTCTTTTCTTTTGTCTAGATAAGCTGTGTAAAAATTAAAAAACTTAATTCGTAATATTTTAACGTAATAATTACTTTAACAATGGATTTTTGAAATTCAATAATATTGAATTTAAATCGTTTAAACGAAAATTAATAAAAATTTTTTATTTTAATACGGTATTAAGAAAGTTTGAAATTAATTACCTAAAAAGAACTTAAAATTAATATAAATTAAAAATTTTAGGAAAACATAAATGCGTTATCACCAGCTAAGACGAAGAAAAACAAAACTAACACATATTTTAAAAAAGGAAAGTGTGCAATTCGAGAGTTAACAATTTTAAAATAAAGTTGAAGTTTAAAATATTTTGCAAAAATGTAAAGGCATAATAAGGCAATCAAGATTTATTTTTACAATTCCAAATTTTAAAGGAAACGGCAGTAATTTAAAACAATCGGACTATTCAATAGTTCCGAAATAAGATCGTAAATGGGTTCGATAAATATAAAAATTTCATCAACACGGAAGAGGAAAAATTTGCGATGGGTAGAAGTTATTATGCATATAAATGCAATGCGGAAGTTAGAAACGCATCGGGATGCATTATTTTTCAAAATATGAAAAATTTAATTACATAAACTATAATGTCGAAATATGTCAAAAAGTATTTTACTCGGTTAATACCGTTAAAGATTCGATCACCTATACGTTATTCAGTTGTTAAAACATCTGTAAATTCAGCAAGTAAATAGAGCTTCAAGGTAAGCTAAAAATTCAAATTTTGTTCAGCAAAATAATTCTATGAAAGAGATTAAGTAGTTTCCAAATAAAGATAATACATCAATGTACCGATAAATTGAACATTATTGTTTCGTTTTTTCCATTGTTCCAGAGCAATAATGGTACATTATTGTTATGATTTTATAAATCTGCAGTTTATGGAGTTAATAACAATAAGTGTACAAGGACAGAACTTAAATATTTCTATAAAGGATAGGCCTCGAGAACCTAAACTTGTAAAAATACTTAAGAAACAGAAGAAGGCGTCATGAACCTAAAAACTTCTGAGAATATTTGAGAAACCAAAGGATAGGGTAGAATTATTATTGTAAACTTTAAGAAAAAGGGAGCACATTAGAACAATCAGTAATACATTAAAATATATATACAGTCTCTAAAAGCCATTTATAATGAATCCATAAAACCTAATCGATGACAGCACGAGATGCCTTATCGAAGATTATTTGGAAAATTCTAAGTAAATGAGCTAAAATTCCGGAAAAAGTAATAGTTAAATATGTAAAGAAGAAAATATTCCGGAAGTCGATCGATCGATAATGATAATAATAATAATAATAATATGTGAATAATTATATAATAAATAAAGCGCTATAATAAAATAAAAAGCAACTCCTCTGTGCCCGGACGCGGAACACAAATAAGTAAATATAAATGAAGTAAAAGGAGTGCAAAGATTAAAAATAGAGACGCATGTGCCTTCCAAATAATACTGAATAATATTGAAACGATAATAATATTAAAACGAGAATAATATTAAAACAATAATAATATTAAATAATATTCGACAGGTATCGACAGTAAATACAAAAATTACATTAAATTAATACGTAATACGACATAAAAGTTCAAATTTTTAAGTAATCGACATCAAAATAAATAAAGTAAGAAACTATCCATCACAGAAAAGCAAATTGAGTAAAAGTCAATTAAAAGATGAAACAATAATAATCAAATTTATTAAAATGTTCAATTGAAAGATGATATAAAAATCAAATTTATTTAAAAAGTTCAATTAAATGATGAAAGAAAAATCAAATTTATTAAGAAGTTCAATTAAAAAAAAAATGAAATATTAAGTGTTCAAAAAATTTTTCAAAGAAAAGAAAAATAAAAATTTTTTAATTTAATAATTATGGTTATATTTATAAGAGGGTTTTATTTTATGTAATAATGTAAATAATTAGACTAATTTCAAATTTTAAATAATCAAATAGTATAAAAAACTAATATTTTAATTTGAATTTATTTGTAAATGTTAAGTACCATATTTCCGAGTTTAAGTTTGTTTATATCCAATGTAATATTTAGGTTAAGATTTCTATAATGCAATTTATGTATGTCATTATTATGTTTTATTTAACAGTTTTACTTAACTAATCTTATAATTAGTAATTTTTAAACTTTAAAATTTTAGATCAAATTTTAGTAACTAGTAAAACCTAATAGGTTATGCATATTGTTAAATAGCTTTAAGTTGTAATGTAGTATTACCAACTTCAAAAAAAAAAGAGAGGTGGAGAGTTCAATCAAACTCTACGTAAACAATTATCTCAAGGCATGTAAGAACAAAAGAATTTAAATTCCAAAGGAGATAAATTCTTTTATTCGCCGAGGGAGATGTAGTGTGTGTCCACCTTTAGTTGGAATAAATTAGTAATAAGCATTAATATTATCTGATGAGCATGCAAGATTGTAGTATGAAGGATGAATGGAAGGATTGCGCAGTAGTGGTATGAAAGCAGTCTTAGTAGGACAGTATCAATGTAAGCATGGCAGGAGATGTTTGGGACAGTAGTGGTCATTGAATGTATAAAGGGAATTAAATATAAGATGTACATAGTACTTCAATGTGTTATTAATTATATACCAAGTGGCTCAAAGTGACCCCATAGGAACAACCTATAAAATACAATAACCCCAAACATTACAGTGGAAACTCTAAACCGTATAACCCGTGGTGGTCTAAGGAATTGGAAGAGTTGAAAAAACAGTGTATCAGGATTCATCACCGTATTCACTCCGGTCTTCGACAAGGCCTTGATATTTCATGGCTTTTAGAAGACCAAACGGGGCTAAAACGAGAATACCGTGACCTGATACGCTCAACTTCTACAAAACATTTTAGAGACTTTTGTAATAGGCAACACCAAGAAAGTGTGTGGTCTCTGACTAACAGACTCATTAAAGATGCTCCCGCTAAACGCCCTCCGCTGACACTAACGTGCGAAAACAAATTTACTAGCGACAGTGACGATACGGCAGACAAACTGCTTCGGCACTTTTACCCCGACGACACTGACGATATCCTATTGAGACATCACGAACTCAGACTAATGTTTGATTCGACCTACGTATGTGACACGACCGACGAAGAAGAATTCGCCGTAGAAGAGGTGTTGGAGGCATTGATTACAATGCGCGCAAACAGAGCGCCCGGCATCGACAATCTCACGTCGGATATCTGCATCTCGTTTGCGGAGGAGTACCCTGAATTCATTACTAGACTAATGAATTCCTGCCTGACAACCGGCCACTTTACGAAACCGTGGAAGAGGGCTTTTGTAAAAATCTTGCCGAAGCCGAATAGGTCGGATTCAAATGATCTATCGGCGTTCCGGCCGATCGGCCTTCTCCCGGTATTCGGGAAGCTGCTGGAAAAGTTGTTTACAAAACGCTTGACCTACTTTGGTCAACAGCGCCAGGCATGGAATCCTAGACAGTATGGATTCAGGGAACAAACCTCCACAACGGATGCACTACGTGATGCCATCAGTATCATCCGACGTGAGAAAAGTCGTAAATGTTTAGTATTGGGTGTATCCCTGGACATCAAAGCGGCGTTCGACAACGCTTGGTGGCCAGCATTATTCAACAGATTGCGTAACATTGCTTTGCCGTGTAACATGTATAATCTCTTAAAGAGTTATATAGCAGATCGATCTGTTGAGCTGGTCTACGCTGACGGAAAGTCGCAAAAGGGGATGACGAAGGGATACATTCAAGGCTCTGTTTGCGGGCCTACTTTTTGGAACATCATACTGGACGAACTTTAAGATGTAGGCTTACCAGGAGGATGTCATTTGCAAAGTTTTGCAGATGATGTCTTCCTAATCGTAAGTTCGACCAGTGTGATGCAGATGGAGGAACGGGCCAACGCTGCGCTACGTTCTATAAGCGATTGGGGCGCTGGTGTTAAATTAACATTCGGCGCTCCAAAGACGCAAGCTTTAGCTTTCACACCAAAAACCAAGCTATGCAAAATTCATTTCGGCAACTCCCAGTTAAACTTTGAAAAATCTATAAAACTTTTGGGCATTATTTTGGATGATAATTTGAAATTTAACATCCACGTAAAACACGTAATTGCGAAAGCTAGCAAGATTTTTAACAACCTCTGTAGGTATGTGCGACCGACGTGGGGTATCAACCCAATAAACGTGGAAACGATATACCACGCGGTCGTAGAACCTACCATAACCTACGGAGCGTATATTTGGTGTGATGTGCTAAAGTATAACTACGCGCGGCGCTGGCTCCGCTCATTCCAAAGGACATTCGCCATTAGGGCCACTCGCGCATTCCGTACGGTCTCGGCGATATCTGCGTTAGCCTTAGCTGGATTTACTCCGATAGAGCTAAGGATCAGAGAGGTGGCGGAGATAGAGAGGGTAAAGGTGGATGGTACCTTTAATCGCCTTCCGGAAGACGTCGTCCTACAACTTCGTACGCCGCCTGTAGGGATGTTGCATCCCCGCTATAGGCAAACGATAGTTTTCGACAGGGTAGGCGACTCCAAGGAAGTCGATCGAATTTGTGACGGGGTGGATGTGGCTATTTTTACCGATGGCAGCAAGCTGGAAGGCGGGGAGGTCGGCGCTGCAATCGTTATATACCACGAGTCTCGGCTTGAAACACACAAGTATCGCTTACACGATACTTGTAGTGTTTATTAGGCCGAGTTATATGCGATTGACGCTGCCCTGAATTGGATCTCCCCCAGGAGAGTGCACTCAGCGTGTATCCTCTCCGACAGCCTATCTTCGCTTGTTTCCATCAGCGACAGAAGCTGTACTTCACCCCTGGTCACTTCCATCCATCGTTCTCTTCTCCGTCTGAGGAACGAGTTGACCATCAAGTTCGTGTGGGTAAAGGCTCATTGTGGTATAGGAGGGAACGAGGTTGCAGATTTATGTGCCAAAGATGCGGCCGTGTCGCACAGTCGCCTGGCATACACCCAGTTCCCTCTGAGTTACGCAAGAAGGGTTATTCGCCTTGAACTGGCAAGTACTTGGAATTCTGAGTACATTAATGCCGTTCAAGGTTCAACCACCCGGCAGTACTTACCTACACTGCAAGATGTTCGACTGTTCCGAGGTGCCTTCGACACCTCTTTTGAATTGACGCAGATATTGACGGGACATTCGTATTCGCGCGAGTATCTATTTAGATTTAAGATCTGCCCTACTGATGTGTGTCCTTGCGATTCAAGGAGTAGACAAACTCTACAACATTTGTTGTCCGATTGCCCACGCTATGTATCTTCCCGTTTTAACCATCTTACTCTCTGTAATTTCTACTCAGTTTCCCCACTCGACCTCCTTCAAATTCTTAAACATCCTTCCTTAGATATCTCTTTCACCACCTTCATAAAGCATATAATTTCAACACTTAAAGATTTTAATACTCCACCCTGAGCTTGAGCTCATACCAACATCGAATATTGAAGGGCCATTGTATGCTCAAACCCGGTTTTGTTTTTCTTATATTTCATTCTCTCGTTCTGGCCATGGCTCACACCTTGACGAATCTCTACAAATCTCTACAAAAACACCAACACTAAACATATACAGGGCAGGGACAGTCAATCTCTTGCCTTAATATGTGTTTGTGTAATTATTTGTTCTCATTACCATGTTTTATCAATTTTTAGTTTTAATAGTTCTACCAAATAAGTGTTACCATTTTTCCCTAGTTATAAGTTTGCGTTTGTATTACATTGATTACATGTTAATTAATTAGTTTTAAGTTTAGGTCTGTATCCAATAGCAGAGTATACTCCCCCGTTGGGTGGTTTAACCCAATGGGGAAACAGGAAAAAAAAAACATCTCGCGAACCTAGTAGTTCTTCGATATTATACGTTGGAACTCACCTGGAACTCCAGAGTTGTTCCGGGTAACTTAGGTTGGATATGTTTATTTTGAGTGTTCCATTATACCTTATAATTTCTTGAGCCACTTATAGAATTATCACTATTATCAGATACCATTAATTTTTACGTAGTTGATAACTAATTTTCCCATATAGGGAAATTGTGTTGTTTATGTTTTTGTAAATAATTTTGTGAAAGACTTGAAAATGGAGTGGTTTATCCCTTCGAAATAATTTATTGTCGTTTAATAAAAAATTAGCTGATATTTACTGTAATTTCATTGTAATATACCAAAAAAAGTTTGTATTTAATACATAGTATGTAATAATTGTTTCTTCTAGGTTCGATGAACACCTGAAATTACTCAAGACGGGAGCCCAACGACTACATGATGCTAATCTGGCCTAAATATAAATAAAGGCGAGTTTTTCCGGTCGTCACTGAAGCATTTAAGATTTGTTGTTAACAAGGACGGTTTGCAATGGTGGATTTTCCGATTCCTAAAACTACGAGTGAAATTAAAAAATTTACGGAAACGTGTGGCTAGTGTAAGGTTAATTGTAACCCAGGTTATAATAACCCTAAAATAATGTGTTTTGTGCCAAGTAGGCATTTCAACCTTATGTCAAATGATGATAAACTGGCCGCTTGATGGCAAAGTAAGTTCAACGTCAGTGAATATCAAATTTTCCGAAATGTTGAAACTGTTTTCGTATGTAACAGCACTAGGGCTAAACATTGTTAGCATGATGCGAGTACAGTTTTTTTCTGTACGAACATCATGCTATTTTAGCCCGAGTTGCTGTTTTGGAGAGTAGATCCCGCCGAAACAGGCGGGGCGAAAATTCGCAATGATGGTCCTTATCATTCCTTCACACGAAATGTTGACCAAATTTGCTAAATGTGGCGCCATCTTTCGGTATTCCCAAAAAAATAAATTCAATTTATTTTCGCATATAATCATCCTTATCATTACTTCGCCTGAAAAGTTGACTAAATTTGTTAAATGTGGCGCCATCTTTCGGTATTCCCAAAAAAATAAATTCAATTTATTTTCGCATATATTCATCCTTATCATTACTTCGCACGAAAAGTTGACTAAATTTGCTAAATGTGGCGCCATCTCACGGTTTTCCAACAATCAAAAATTGTGACTTTTCGTCACAATTTACTCGCATAAATTCATCCTAGTCACTTTTGGTCACTTTTAAACGTCAAATTAAACGTACTAAGTTTCCACATTTGTGGAAATCCAGGTCTTAGTAAGTTATCTATTATAAACCAAATCAAGTGCGATGGAAGGAGAAGCTTCTACTTCGAAGGGAGAGTGCTCGAAGAGTGTGGTGGAGAGGGTCTTCCTCAAGCGCGATGTGGGGGAGATTCGGAAAGTGATGGACGGCCAGGTTTCAAGAAACACCTTCTACGGCCAGGCTTCCCGGATGCGTTTCTTCGAAGATTTTTGCCGAAGCAAGGGCGTCGTGTTGGGGGCGGAGTCCACGGCGGAAGAGATTGCCGCCGTTTTATTGGAGTACGCCTTCAACATGTGCCGGCGCGACGGCGAAGATTTCAAAGAATCCACCGTGAAGACACACTGGAATTCCACCGCCGCGCATTTACAGCGGACTTATTACAGTGGTAAGTTTATTTTTAATTTATTTTTTAATGGTATTTCACAGATTTTGTTTTTCAGAATATGGTCGGAAAATCGACATATTTCACGGCATTGAGTTCGCGGAGGCGCGGCGAGCCCGGGATTCGAGTCGTAAAGAACTTCAAGCCGATCCATCGAAGAGGACGGTCAGCGCGGCTCCGATGACCTTATCGGAGCACGCGAGGATGGTCGACGTCTTCGACGAGGAAACGCCGGAAGGGCTCGCCAAAAAGTTCTTCACGGTGGCTTCCAAGGAGCTCGCGTGGAGGGGCAACGAGGCGGTGGCGTGCGCGGTCCAGCACTTCGAGGAAGAACTGGACAATAGCGGGTGAAAACAGGGCGGGTCAAATACAACCCTATTTTCACCAAAACCTGCCAGGGCGGGAGCAAACCGCTGGCCACCGATAAGTGGCTCCGGGAGAACATCGACGACTCGAAGGCGTGCGCCGTTCGTCTTTACAGGCTCTTGGTCTCCAAACGACCCAAGGACTGTCCGACCAGCCGCTTCTTCTTGGGTGCCAATCCTAATTGGAAGCTTCGGGGATCCGGTTGATTCAAGAAGGTCCCCGTGGGAAAGAACACCCTGGGGAAGTGGTTGGCGGAGGCGGCGGGGCTCGCTGGCCTGACCGGCAAAAAATTTACGAACCACAGCGCCCGGTCAACCATGGTGACGGCCCTGATGAACCAGAACGTGCCGGATCAGCTGGTGATGAAGATTACAGGTAATTATTTCTAGCTTAATTAAAAATCATTGCGACTAATGACATTTTTCTGTTTTAGGGCATGGCAGCGCCAAATCTCTGCAGCCATACGTCACCATGCAGGACCAGGCGCACGCGGCCATCATCCAGGGAGCCAGGGTGCAGCCGCTGGCGGCGGCGGCAGGTGTGCAGGTCGACGTCCGGACCAGCAATGGAGTCGACGTCCGGGTCAACGATGGAGTCGCCGTCGACTTAAACAAGGAAGTTCCGGCTGGCGCGTCCGTGGTGTTCCAGAATTGCACTGTGACCTATAACGTCACTAATAATAATTGTAATTGTTCTCACAACAATTAATTGTTAGTGATGTTATAGGATTTTGTTATTGTTCTTTTATTTATTGTTAATTGTCACATCATATTTTTATTAAGAATGGACTTTTTTTTACTTTGAATAAATTTTTGTTTATTACATTGAAATTTTTGGTTTTATTTATTTTCGTCCTAATTTGGGTAGGTCATTCCGCCAGATGGCGTTACGTTTACTACTAGCAAGTCAACTTTTCGTCATCGAGTAATATATAGGGGTACATTAGCATGAAATATTTTGGCCTCCCACCCACCAAACTCCTCTCTCCTTCCCCACACCCACCTCCCAAGCACCACAGAGATTCGGCTCCAATGCCACCACCGGGTTGTTAGTCCCACTAAAATTAACCAACGCGCGTCATCCCCATAATGAGATGGAGGAGATTGAAGGAAGGCTTCGCCTTCCAATCATGCTTGCTTGCTTGCTGAAATATTTTGGCTGAGGTTTTGCACTCGTTTTCCCCTCAAATAAAATCAACCTAAATTAAATCAATTGTTTGCACAAAACCTATCTAACCTGATAAAATCCAATGGATAGGAACAGGCTAAGATAATATCATGTAATTATATTTTTAGCATAGTTGAACTATTATTATTATGTATTTAATAAGTATTATCTATTGTTAAAAAGTGTATATATTACCTATTACCAAATAGAGTTTTATCTATCTATCTGAAATATTTTGGCGTCGGTGCTTTTTGCCGACCGCCCGGATGCAACTTGTGTCCTCCCACTCTTGCACTCTTTGGTGGGGGGGGGCTCTTGTATCCGCCGGAGTACAACTGTATGCTCCCACTCCGTTGTGAGAGCGTCTTTTTGGAAACGGCCGAGTACAACTCGTATGCTCTGTCTCACTCTATTGTTGTACTCGATAGATAGCCGGCAGCTTGTTGTACTCAACTTAAATTCTCATTTTTGATAGGCCCATGTGGACCACGGCGGGATATACTCATAGTTAATGCTTAGGAGCAGGATATTGTTACTTATGATACGGCCCTGATTGTATATGTCATATAAATTAAATATTTATAATTTTTTTGTATTAGTGAATACTTAATATTCAGAATGCAGAAGAATAGAGGCAAAACTTTTACTAATTCCGAATCAGAATTACTGACAGCACTTGTTTCCAAATACAAAAATGCTTTGGAATGTAAGAAGTCCGGTGTTCTTGGAAGCAAGCAGAAAAATTTGGTAAAAGTTGACAAAATATTATAATGCGACCAATGCTAACACCGAATCGGATAATCGATCAGCAAAGGTACTAAAAGAAAAGTGGTGCAACATTAAGATCGTCGTGAAAAACTTTGTTATGGATAATAATTACGCCAGTGGTACCGGAGGGGGGTCTAACTCCAAGTATAACATTTCTGTCAAAGATATCCTACGAGAGCAGCGAATGACTGTGTTAGAACCAGAGTGTGATAATGACATCTCTACAGGTCAGATTGCATAAGATGAGCTTAGTACGTAGAATATACAAAAACTTATGATGTACTTCAATTTATTCATTATTTCAGAGTCATGGCAGGGTTATAAACGCAATTGTAAGAAGTTCCACACTAAAGGAGTAAAGGGGTAAGTCACCAATTCCATATACTCCCCATTTTTTAGTAATTTTGTTTATGTTACACCCTCAGAGCATGGTTTGTTCTTACTGTAGGCTACTTGCAAACAGTATCAATATATGTATAGCAAACTACGGAGAAGCAAACAAAATTAAGAGATTAATTCTACAAATGTTTGAGTGTATCTCACTGACCCCAATCATATGAAAACAAAATTCTAAAGAAGAAATTTGCTAGTCAACGAAATAAAAATTCAAGAGTAAAAAGAAAAATCTTGATACTTAAAGATCGACTTTTCAACATGAAGCAAGATTTCTATAATATCAAAAAAAAATCATGTTAATGAAAAAATAAAGCCATTAAATAAATACATCTCCTTTGCACAAAACGGTAATTATTGAAATTTTGGCTGATTCAAAGGTTGCTCGTCCAAAAGGTAGCCGGTACACCGAGGAATGGATTTTATTATGTTTATTGATTAATGTGAGATCTCCGATTGTGAACATTTTTTCTAAAAACCAATGAAATATTGCCATTGCCATCCATTCGTACCATTAGGAAATATTTATCCATGGCATCTCAAAAGTGTGGATTTGATGATCAATTCTTTTCCCTATTAAAAAGAAATATATCTAAAAAAGATTTTCAGAAGGATGGTCTTATTATTTTAAATAAAATTAGCTTGCGAGAAGCCGTAAGAGTTGAAACAACTACCATGTCGTAAACTGGCCTTATCGATTTTGGAGAAGATGGACCACAGGCAAACGATCTAAATCAAAATAGTAATTATGTTGTCAAAAATTGCAAGTGAAACAAACAAAACCTAATCGCGAGTTTCCCTAGGCACTCGCGATTAGGTTTTGTCTCATTATAACCTTTCATTATAAAAGGTGTCACTTGCAAATATTAACTGTATATAATAACTAGTGTACTCTTAATAATTACTTGATTGAAATTCACTTCAGTTAGTCAGTGAACATGGTAATTAATTATTTTTAACGTGATTACTTATATTAAAGTTATTTTTTCGTAATTTCAACTGACGCATCAATTTGTATTTCAGAATAATGACCAACCAGACAAACCCATCCGTATACCATATGAGCCGAAGTACCTCTACATCTACCCCAAAGATAGAGAGAATTTACCACCGGAGGATATACCAACCACCAGTGGCTTATCTCCGACTGCAAGAAGATCTCCACGACAAGATTCCAATCTTGACCACGGCAATAATA
Organism: Podabrus alpinus; assembly: GCA_932274525.1. Classification (NCBI taxonomy): domain Eukaryota; kingdom Metazoa; phylum Arthropoda; class Insecta; order Coleoptera; family Cantharidae; genus Podabrus; species Podabrus alpinus. The sequence continues at coordinate 67,183,179 of OW026453.1, read as the reverse complement.
TTTACCGTAATATTCTTCAAATAGGAATAATTGTAATAATTATTTTGGTGATTTTAAGCTTGTGCGTCAAATTTCTATTTCTGCAATAAGTTTAATATATGTAGTTAATATAGGTAGTTTCTTAACTAATAATAAGTGTTATTATTTAAATAGTCATATTCAGGGTCAAGTCGGGTCCTGCACGATGTTGACGTGTGGGATATGCGAGAGAGCAATATCAAAATACGAAGATTTGATCAAATGTAAAATGAAATGCAGGATTTGCAGTTTTTGTAGGACAAGGCTCAACAAAAAGGTGCCTTGCTAGCAAAATTAGTTTTGAAAGCTATCATCTTATTAGAACAAGCTGGACTAAAAATACTTGCTATTGTGAGTGATAGTGCAACAAATAAAAAGATGTGGAAGGAATTGGAAGTAACCGACGTTCTAAGTGAAGTACGTCATTATTTTTAACATCCCTAAGGCCCAGTTGTTCAGTATTAGGTTATCTTTTAACTTGAATTATTTTCCATGGAAACAATTCTTTAAACAATCATTTCTATGGAAAATAACCCAGGTTAAAAGATAACCCGAAACTGAACAACTAAACCTAAGAGGACGAAAACAAAATTTATGCCTTATCTGATGTGCCTCATCTCATGAAATGTATTCCGAATAGATTAGAATCAAAAAATTTAAAGGTAATTATTAAAAATTTAATGATTGGTTATTTATTTAGCTTTTAATAATTATTATTATTATTAGAGTAGTAGAAGACGGAGGATTTTAAGAATACATACGATATCTCAATCCATTATACAATATACGAAGTATAAAACCGGAGAGTTCTAAATCATTCCCAGAAACGTACGTTCAAGTACGTAAGGATTTACAGCAAACGTTGGCCGAAGTTAAAAGTACTCTTATGTCTTTAATTTTATGTTCATTATTTTTTTATGTCTAAAATTAATAAAAGGAATATGTGGCTTTACATTAATAAATCTGAATTGATAAAGTCATAAAAGGCGTTTTCATATCGGGGATATCGATAAGATCATAGCATAGTATATATAAAAATGGCACCCAACGTAGGAGCTTCTTCATCAATAAAATAAAGTGGGAATTTAAAGTGGGAGGTCATAGCACATTTAAATTTGGCTACCAATCCAAATTCAAAAGCCAAAATTAGATGGAAAAATTAATAATGATCAGTTCCTAATGAGTACGACAGCAGAAGGTTTACGAGTTACTCTAATTTTCGTTATAGATTTGTCGCAATATCTTTTAAAACGATGCAATTAATAAATGAAACTTTTGAAAACAAACATTATTGTTCAGAGGTCTTTGTTGACGTCAGCCAGGCAATTGATAAGGTTTGGTATCCTGGACTCCTGTATAAAAAAAAGGTATTGTCTGATAACGTCTTTTTGAAATAAAGGCTAATGAAAATAAATCAATTCATGTAAGATTTACACTAAGAAGAGAGACATGCCCTCCAGTTCGATTATACAACCAGCAATTACAACAATCTGAAGATACTTACTAAATACTTAGGGCCGGTTGTATGTCAGTGGTTTAACTCAAAGATCAGCCGAACCTGGTTCAAGTGTTGAACCAGGATCAACGCCAATGCGATTATATGTATTGTTGTGTCCATCAATAATTTGGCTGTTACGGTATTAAATTGTTTGTCGTGCAGTCAGAGAAAATATGGCATGAGAAAAGTTTGTAAAAGATAATTTATAAAAAGATGTTTTAAATGTTAGATTAAGTTTGTTAGAATAAGTTTTGTGATTAAAGAAAAATCAAATGGATAGGCAACACAAAAGACTGGAAAATGCGAGATAAAAATCAAATAAGAATAAAAAAAGGAAGATTGGTTGCCAAGGAGAGATAAACAGAAGTTGAATTGAATCAAGCGACAAAAATAGTGGTATATAAAAATAGTTCCGTTTAAAGATAAACGGAGTTGAATTAAAGGAAGCGACAAAATTGGTCGCATATAAAAGAGTCCATTTAAAGAAGCGACTGATATAGTCGTATATAAAGAGAGGAAATTGAATACTGGTGTTCCAGAGGGAGGAGGTGTCTGAGTTCGTCTTCTTAAAAGGAGTATTTAAAAGACCAAAGAGTGGGAAGAGGTTTTCCCACAAATTTGTTGATATAAGACACAATTGGATTTGGAATAAGTGAATACCAATTAAAGAAAAATTACATAATTGGATAATTGCATATAATTTGAATTGGATCTAATTGGATGTGATCAGAGATGATTTGGATGGGATAAAATTATAATTATGTTGGATAATTATACAAAAGTGGATCCAAAATAAAGATTTGAAGAACCAGATAAAATTATGAACAATTTACCAATAAGCATTATGGATAATTTACCGATAAGCAGCACACCCGCTGCCAATGTGGAGCCTGTGGCCGCAGCAACTGTGGTGCCCGTCCCCTTGCCCGCTGCTACTACTGTGGTGCCCGCCGCCACCGTGTCGGCCCAAACTGTTCTTCGCCGTAGAAGGCATCGTCGGCATCGACAACGCGGCTTTGATTTGCGGCAATTTATAAACATGAAAAGGTCGATGTCTGCAAATACGCCCACGTTTGTCTTGAACAATTGTTCAAGCATAAATATATACAAATAGTTGTGTGTGTATTTATGTTTGAACAATTTGTTTTGTTTAGTTGAGTTTAAATTTAATTTTTTTTTGTTCAATGTTATAATTTTTTTTATGTTATAAAGTTCGAGTTTGTGTTATATAGTTTTATGTTCGTTTAATTTTGTTTTATGTTCGTTTAATTTTGTGTTCATTAAATATTATTGTTCATGTTGAATTGTGTCTTTTTTTGTGTTTCCTCCGATCGAGTCAGTAAGAGCTCCGAGCAAAGTTATTCGCTTTTTTCGATAAATCAAATCACAAGTCAAACAAAAAATTTAATTTGTCAAAATTCGAAATATATTGACGTGCTGTCAGTGATTCAAAATAAAAAATGATAAAAATTTAATTTTTAAAAGTATTAGTAATTTCAACGCTCAAAATAAAATACAAATAATTACAAAGAACAGAATGCCGCGAATAAGACCGGAGCACTTTATGTAGGTCGCAGGAACTGGCCGGAACTGTGCAAGAAGAATGTTACGTTGAATACCTACTCATCGAACTGCTTTCCCGGAAAGTACGAAATTGTGCAAAGTTTGATTTGAGTTTCTTGAAATTGAACCGGCACTCCACGGTAAATTTTCAAAAATGAAGAACTTTTAACGATTAAATTGTTGTGACATCTTAAACTGTCGGCTCCAACGAATTCTATCCGTTGACGGCGAAATATTTGAGATTAAAATTGCGTTTTTTTTGAAAATCTGCAGCAATCTTTCGAAACTTGGAAATTTTAGCATCGCAATACGCGAGGCATCAAGTTGTAAGAATTAATTCATAACGCTACGATGTAATTGGTTCAATATTTGACGTGGTAGAAGGGCGAAATGATTTCTGCAATTTGGAAAATAAAAATTAATTTTTGCCTTTAATACGTCCAGGGGACAAATATAAATCGAAAATGTCGAATGACAATTATAACACAAAAACGTACTCTAAACTTCTTCTTAGGTTGTCTAAAACATTGGCAAAATTGTGAAGTATTAGAGAAACTTGGTATGATGTTAACTTTTTAACCGAATTCGTAAATGATAACGAAAATATGCTTACAAGTCGTAGAGCTGACTCCTCACTTATTACGTTTAAAAGTTGGAGCTCCGATAATGCTTTTACGCAATTCTTTTCAGCCCAAGGTTTGTAATGTTACACGATTGATAATAAAAGCCTTGCACGCTCATGTTGTTGAAGCCGATATTCGTACTGGTTCGTTGTTGAAAGGGCGAAGTCACGTTTATTAAAATTTAAAATTTTGTGCAGTTTACCATTATCAGGTGGTTTTGGAGTGCAGTTTACCTTACCTGTATATGGGATGCTCCAGAGTAGGAACACCCAACAAACTATTTGTATATGCTCCTTCTGGAAAAATTGCGTTTGTTTAAAAATCTGCAGCAATCTTTCGAAATTTGGAACTGTGGTGCCAGCTGACAAGATATTTGTACCGTGGGACATACGACACTTTTTAAATTGGAGGCGAGGTGGTCCGCCCTGTGAGGCCTCTTCTTTACAAGAAGATTTAACTTTACGTGAAGATTAAATTGTTTTTAATTGGTTTTCTAAACTTCTTCTTCGGTTGTCTAAAACATTGGCAAAATCGTGAATTACTTTTTGGAAAAGTCAAACAAAAATTTAATTTGTCAAAATCGAAACGGTTTGCCCGTCCATTTCCAGATGAAAGATGACAGATGGCAGATATCATCCCAATATTTAAAATAATCAAGAAGGATGAAACCAATATTTAAAATAATCAGGAAGGATAAAAACAAAAACAATAAAAATTCCTTAACAACATCAACAAACATAACATTTACTCCAAAAAATTCTCGCAACGATTCCAGTCGTTTTTACAAGTAGTGAATAAAAATTTGGTTAGTATTATTATATCGTATAAACTTTCATTTTATTTATAAACAAAATTCTTTCAATTAAATCAGCAATGACTGCACAGGACGTGTTTGCTGAATGTAAGAAGAAGCTAGAAATGTTCGCCCTGTCTGCGGTAGACGATTTAACTGTTGGATGGGAGTTTCGTAAAATGGTAATGAAATCATTTGCTGACCAAGTTTTAGCACAAGTCACCCCATTCTTGGAAAGCGAGGACCGTCTAATAGTTACAAAATGCAACGAAAAAAGTGGCAGCCACACGAAAAAGGAAGCGAATTGCAAAAACAGCATTGGCTACCGAAACGGCAAGAAAAATTGCAAAAAAAAAGCAGAACAAAATGAAGAGCTCGACTATTTGTCCGTATCAACGGATTTGTTCTTAAAAGCAGATTTTGAATAAACGACTTACTAAGTTTTGTAGTGAATGTTGATGGAACGATTTATGTTACCCGGGGGAGGAATTTCCTACTTCCCATTTGGTTTGGTTTTCATCCATCGCCTGCATTATGCTCGGCTTTTTTGTTAGGCTTTCTAGCCGGCTAGAGCATGATCTGAAAGCCACCCATCGACTGACCTCAGCACTAGCGAAATGCTAATCACGTAGATTTCTCTGAGCTTGGTCACCGAGCGAAGTCCCTGAATGTGCTTGCCTCTGTTGAGTAGTTCCAGTCAGGTGGTGTGAAGCCAAGAGATCACCTAACGACTACGATCATACCTAACAAAATGTCGGCCAAATTAATGTCGAAAATTATTTTGTGTCTGGTGAGTATTTTATGGCATATAGGGCTGCCAAAATGAATAAACATGTAATATTTAACGTTTTATTCATTGCGGATGCGAACTCACCATTTAAAATGTGAGTAACGAACCTTGAATAGTATCGCCTATATTCTAATGAAAATTAATATTACTACACAAGTAAACATTTTGGGTATTCAAATTTTATTTCACAACAAAACATTAGAATATTTCGATGGTCTGGAAATCTATTAGTTGTCTATTACTTTATATTTCTTTTTACATTCATTTTACTCCATAAATACAAAGATGATTTGGCACAAGATTACAGGCACAGTTGGGGGCTATTGGACTGCATAGAGTCATTCCACTCGACCTCCAGTGTTTTGGAACGGCATCGAAAAACGGAATCCGATTACCGGAAATTCCGAAGATTATACCTCGCAATTATTTACGTTAACATTTACATTTTAAGTTCGTTAGTTTTTAGTATAAGAAAATGTTTGTTAATTTATTTTATAATTTGTTTATTAAATATTGTTCATGTCGAATTGTGTCTTTTTGAAAATCTGCAGCAATCTTTCGAAACTTGGAAATTTTAGCATCGCAATACGCGAGGCATCAAATTGTAAGAATTAATTCCATAACGCGACGATGTAATTGGTTCAATATTTGATGTGGTAAAAGGGCGAAATGATTTCTGCAATTTGGAAAATAAAAATTTATTTTTGCCTTTAATACCTACGTCGAGGACACAAATATAAATCGAAAATGTCGAATGAAATTTTCTCGAAAAAAATTTGCTTTGCAACGAAAATAAACATTTTGCATATTTTCCTCCGATTTTGATTTTCAATTTTAACGTCGACACTAATTTGCAAATGCTGCCGTTATTTATTTCTTTGTGAGAGACCCATTTAAGTGAAAATTGTGTAAAAACTTTGGACGTATGTAGCGCTCTTATTCACCGGCCGATTTTTAATTTTTAAGACGCAACGGAAGCGTATAGCGACGCTCTATAATAGTTCGTCCATAACATTCCTTCGTATTTTCAACGCCGAAGGTGTTAAACCGAATTTAAATTTGAAAATTATTTTTTAAATTGGAGGCGAGGTGGTCCGCCCCGTGAGCCCGACGGCCGAACAACTATGGCCTTCGCGGATCTATTATGGTCCTCCCCCTGTGAGGCCGGAGGCCGAACAACTATGTCCTTCTCGGATCTATTCTGGGTCTAGATGGCTAAGGGCGGCAGATGCCGCCCGTGCCAGCTAGTGACTAATAATTCTAATAAAAAACTAACGCACCTAGCAACAAACAAAGCACGTACATAGGCGGAATAAGCCAGACATCATCCCAATATTTAAAATGATCTGGAATGAAGAAACAAAACCAATAAAAATTTGGTTAACGACGTCAACAACGATAGAACAGTTAGTCAAAAAAATTTCCCATCGATTACGGTCGTTTTTTCGAATAGTGCTACAAAATTCGTAAGTATTATTAGCATTGTATAATCTTTCATTTTATTTATAAGCAAAATTCTTTCATTTAAACCAAAGAAGAAACTGATAAAATGGAAAATTTAAGAATAAGTGACATACCCGCTGCTACTGTGGTGCCCGCCGCCACTGTCGTGTCCGTTCCAACTGTGGTGTCCCCCCCAACTGTGCGTACGCGTACCGATGCCTCTTCCACCGTCACTGCCTTCGCCGTCACTACTGCCGTGCATCGACGCAGACGGCGTCGCCGGCCTCGACGAAATTTCGACGAAATTTCGACTTGCGTCAATTTTTAAATTTAAAAAGAGCCGTGGCCGCAAATACGCCGGCGTGGACTTTTAATAATTGTTCATACATAAATATACACCGTAGGCTACTTGCAAACAGTATCAATATATAGCAAACTACGGAGAAGCAAACAAAATTCAGAGATTAATTCTACAAGAGTTCGAGTGTATCACTGACCCCAATAATATTAAAACAAAATTCTAAAGAAGAAATTTGCTAGTCAACGAAATAAAAATTCAAGAGTAAATAGAAAAATCTTGATACTTACAGATCGACTTTTCAACATGAAGAGAGATTTCTATAATATCAAAGACAATCATGTTAATGAAAAAATAAAACCGTTAAATAAATACATCTCCTTTGCAAAAAACAGTAATTATTGAAATTTTGGCTGATTCAAAGGTTGCTCATCCAAAAGGTAGCCGGTACACCGAGGAATAGATTTTATTATGTTTATTGATTAATATGAGATCTCCGATTGTGTACATTTTTTTTGAAAACCAATGAAATATTGCCATTGCCATCCATTCGTACCATTAGGAAATACTTATCGATGGCATCTCAAAAGTGTGGATTTGATGATCAATTATTTTCCCTATTAAAATGAAAAATATCTAAAAAAGGTTTCCAGAAGGATGGTCTTATTATTTTAAATAAAATTAGCTTACGAGAAGCCGTAAGAGTTCAAACAGCTACCATGACGTAAACCGGCCATATCGATTTTGAAGAAGACGAACCACAGGCAACCGATCTAAATCAAAAAGCCAATAGTGCATTAGTAATTATGTTGTGGCCATTTGCTGATTCATATGTATAACCAGTTGCAGTTTTTGTAGGACAAGGCTCAACGAAAAGGTGCCTTGCTAGCAATTTTAATTTTGAAAGCTATCATCTTATTAGAACAAGCTAGACTAAAAATACATGACATTGTGAGTGATAGTGCAAAAAATAAAAAGACGAGGAAGGAATTGGGAGTAACCGACGTTCTAACTGAAGTACGTCATTATTTTCAACATCCTTAAGAGGACGAAAACAAAATTTATGCCTTATCTGATGTGCCTCATCTCATAAAATGTTTTCGGAATAGATTAGAATAAAAAAATTTGAGGTTAATTATTAAAAATTTAATGATTGGTTATTTATTTAGCTTTTAATAATAATTATTATAGTAGAAGACACAGGGTTTCAAGAATACATACGATATCTCAATCCATTATACAATGTACGAAGTATATTGTAATTTATAATTTGTTTGTATAAGTGAATACTTAATATTCAGAATGCAGAAGAATAGAGGCAAAAATTTTACCAATTCCGAATCAGAATTACTGACAGTACTGGTTTTCAAATGCAAAAATGCTTTGGAATGTAAGAAGTCCGGTGTACTTGGAAGCAACCAGAAAAATTTGGGAAAAGCTGCCAAAAGATTATAATGCGACCAATGCTAACACCGAATCGGGTAATCGATCAGCAAAGGTACTAAAAGAAAAGTGGTGAAACTTTGTTATGGATAATAATTACGCCAGTGGTACCGGAGGGGGGGGCGTTCTAACTCCAAGTCTAACAGTAATAGATATTTCTGTCAAAGATATACTACGAGAACGAATGACTGTGTTAGAACCAGAGTGTGATAATGACATCTCTACAGGTCAGATTGCAATTCTGCAATCTCCCCATTTTTTAGTAATTTTGTTTATGTGACACCCTCAGAGTGCGAGTGTTGTTACACGGTTTGTTCTTACTGTAGGCTACTTACAACAGTATCAATATATAGCAAACTATCGTACGAAGAAGCAAACAAAATTCAGAGAATAATTCTACAAAAGTTCGAGTGTATCTCACTGACCCCAATCATATTAAAACAAAATTCTAAAGAAGAAATTTGCTAGTCAACGAAATAAAAATTCAAGAATAAATAGAAAAATCTCGATACTTAAAGATCGATTTTTCAACAAGAAGAAAGATTTCTTTAATATCAAAGACAATCATGTTAATGAAAAAATAAAACCATTAAATAAATACATCTCCTTTGCACAAAACGGTAATTATTGAAATTTTGACTGATTCAAAGGTTGCTCATCTAAAAGATAATTCCTTCAATTCCAATAAAATATTACCATTACCATCCATTCGTACCATTAGGAAAAATTTATCGATGTTATCTCAAAAGTGTGGATTTGATGATCAATTCTTTTCCCTATTAAAAAGAAAAATATCTAAAAAAGAAGGTTTTCAGAAGGATGGTCTTATTATTTTAAATAAAATTAGCTTACGAGAAGTCGTAAGAGTTAAAACAACTACCATGACGTAAACCGGTATTATCGATTTTGAAGAAGATGGACCACAGGCAACCGATCTAAATCAAAAAGCCAGTAGTGCATTAGTAATTACATAGGTTGTGGCCATTTGTTGATTCATATGTACAACCAGTTGCAGTTTTTGTAGGACAAGGCTCAACAAAAAGGTGCCTTGCTAGCAAAATTAGTTTTGAAAGCTATCATCTTTTTAGAACAAGCTGGACTAAAAATACATGACATTGTGAGTGATAGTGCAAAAAATAAAAAGACGTGGAAGGAATTGGGAGTAACCGACGTTCTAAGTGAAGTATACGTCATTAGTTTCAACATCCTTAAGAGGACGAAAACAAAATTTATGCCATATCTAATGTGCCTCATCTCATAAAATGTATTCGAAATAGATTAGAATCAAAAAATTTAAAGGTAATTATTAAAAATTTAATGATTGGTTATTTATTTAGCTTTTAATAATAATTATTATAATTATAGTAGAAGACACATGATTTCAAGAATACATACGATATCTCAATTCATTATACGAAGTAGAAAAACGGAGAGTTCTAGATCATTCCCAGAAACGTACGTTCAAGCACGTAAGGATTTACAGCAAACGTTGGCCGCAGTTAAAAGTACTCTTATGTCTTTAATTTTATGTTTCTTATTTTTTTATGTCTAAAATTAATAAAAGGAATATGTGGCTTTATATTAATAAATCCGAATTGATAAAGTCATAAAGGGCATTTTCATATCAGGGATTTCGATAAGATCATAGCATAGTACATATAAAAATGGCACCCAACGTAGGGGCTTCTTCGTCAATAAAATAAAGTGGGAATTTAAAGTGGGAGGTCATAGCACGTTTAAATTTGGCTTCCAATCCAAATTCAAAAGCCAAAATTAGATGAAAAAATTAATAATAATCAGTTCCTAACGAGTACAACAGCAGAAGGTTTAAGAGTTACTCTAATGTCCGTTATAGATTTGTCGCAATATCTTTTAAACGAATGCAATAATTATAAATACATCTTTATAAATATTTGCCATTATTCAAATTATGGAGTCAACATTAATGAAATAACTTATAATAACTTTAAATTGGGCAACTTGGTGTTTTCCAGGACGAAAGACTTGGTACCGCTAAAATACAGAAGTGGCGTGGTGTATCGAATAAAATGCGAATGCGAAAGAACCTATGTGGGCCAGACTGGCCAGTTGTTGTGTTCTAGATTAAAACAACATGTCTACGACGCAAAAATAGGTTCGGATAAAACCGGTCTGTCACAACATCTCAAGTTCAACAATCACTTCTTTAGAGTGGAGGATGTATCTGTCTTAGCGAATGAACCCTGTTTCCCAAAGAGAGCTTTCTTGGAGGCTGTCTACATAGGCGAGGAGACGGATAACGTCAACAAAGTGACCGATTTTGAGCCGATAAACACCGGATTCAAGGCTCTACTCACCATCTTCAGCCAGAAAACAAGAAGAGATGCCTGATTGGCTAGTATACGCTTTCACTGGTGAGGCTGGAGCATTGCATCCTTGCCTTTTGACTTTATTTAGTATGATCGAATTTATTGGCGGCAAGTTCTAATAATTTTGTTTACTTAATCTAATTTATTTTACTATTGTTATCAATTAGTTATTTTATTTCTGTTAAGTTTTATTATTATTGTGTTGTAGGTGTACGAGATTATTTACAATAATCCACATGTCATTGTTCTCATAACATTTATGTCAAAATAATTTTAAATTGTTCTACTATTTGACGCCACCAATATTATATCGTGTTCTACTTTTTTATGGTACTTCGGTTGAAAACTTTACCATCCCACTTAAGAGGTAAATAATTAACTTTTGCTCCAGTATTATTATTATGTGTTATCCCCAATTTGTAACAGCTTCTGAATTGTATATTTTTTTCTCTTATATTATAGTCTTGAAGATGACAAGAAATCTTGTCGAAACCGGTCGATTTAAGTAAATTGTTTTCTTGAGTACAAACTCCACTACCCGAGATCCTTCCCTTTAATGAAATATATTGAAAACGGTAATGCAGTATATGAAGAAGTTGTCACTAATTTGATTCTTCTTCTTCACGTGCCTATCCGTTACCGGATGTTGGCGACCTCTCTCCTAATATGATTAGAAATATTAAATTTACATTTTCATGTCTTCCACACCAACCAGAAATTTTCTCTTATACCATACATTACTACATTAGTATGAAGTTGAGGCAGATACACATCGTATTAATTCAGAAATAAAGAAATTAATAAAAATTAATTAAAAAATTTTTTTAATAAATTATTAAAAATTTAGTTATAATTGAGTTTTCCCCAGGCGCAAGCTGATCTGGAGCCCCCCTAAAAAGCTTCTTTTGTCTTTTTTTAAACGACCGAAAATTGCAAATGTGACATTTGGCAGCCCTGAGGCACCCAACGAGATTTTCAAATTACAACGGAGACGGAATTTCTCGCTAAAATTTGAGCCAAAGCCGAGGCCCGTAATCCTCCGAAGCAAGTCAATCTTCGTGCCAGAAAAATCTGAAATTAGATACAATCAAACATTCGAATTATTTATGAAGTGGTGTGCGACTAATAATGTAGTCGAAATAACTGAAAATGTTATGTTAGCTTATTTTCTCGAAAAATCCAATGCTGTGAAATCACCATCTAGCCTATGGTGTATATACGTATTCCATGCTGAAATTAATAATTCGCATAAACAAAAATCAGGACATTTAAAAATTTGAGCGATTCAAGGCATTTCTTAAAAGGAAGAACGCTGGATTTAAACCTAAAAAATCGAAAATATTGACAAGAGGAAATTGGTAAATTTCTTATTGAAGCGCCTAATCAAAGATACCTGATGATGAAAGTTATAGCAATAATATGGGTATAGCTAGAACATGCCGAACAGATGAGCTCCATAAAATGAAAATAAGTGACATACTACATTAATATAAAGATGATGTAGCAGTTGTTAAAATATATGAGACAAAAAACAATATTCAGGTCTTCTTTTTTCTTCTTCTGGTGCCTATCCTATCTATTCTCATTGCGCATTACGTGTCCCAGGTACTGCAATTTTCTGGCTTTGACCGTGTATACCACCTCCGGTTTAGCCAGGTCAATTGGGTAAAACTATTATATGACTACACACAGCTTAGACCTAAAAATGCACGAAATCAGCGAGTTTTTTTTTTATCGCTATGAAAGAGACAGATAGATTAACCAAGTTGTGGGAAAACATACAATTTCTAAGGTTCCGTATGAAATTTCCAAATATTTAAATCTTAAAGACGCAAATGAATACACTGGGCACTCTTTCCGAACATCGGCTACTTTACTAGCAAATGCATCAGGCGTCGATATCTTAGATTTAAAACGGCATGGGGGATGGAAATCATCGACGGTCGCAGAGAGTTATATAGCAGATTCACTCACAAATAAAGTCGAAGTTTATTTTTTATAATGTCAAAACACGAAATATCAAATAATATTTTAATGTAAATATTCGACAATGCGGTCCTGTCTAGTGAAAGAATTAAAATTGTAAAAGATTGCAAAATGATTAAGTTTATAATGAATGAGGATACACGTGCAGGAAATACGCTAGCACTTTTTGTTAGAAGTGATTGTACCCAAGTGTGGAGGAGAAGTTAGAAGTTGAATTAAGACAGTAGTGTACGAGCAGTTGAAAGAGATGTGTGGTAAAAGGGAATAGAATGGAGTTGAAAGGTGGAATGGATTGTAAATGGGTATTTAAAATAAGAAACATGTAATATAAAGTTCGATGGTCCGTAAGTTAAGAAATTATGTTGTAAGGTAAATTTATTATTTTTATATTTCTATTATTTTGTTCTTTGTTCGTTATTTAATATATAAGTTAAAACGATCTTCGATGAAATTTTATTTAAACCATTTGGGTTTACACTACCCCTCCTTGACAACATTAAGGGTTGCGACAATAATTCAGTTAAGTTTATTTTTATTAAGGGGGGTTATCATAGTTGATGACCACAATTTGAATTGGGAACGAACGACACAAGAATCCAGCATGAGGTCAGTGTTTTCGGCTTTCTTGGTTATACTTGCGTTATTTCTTTGCGCATTGTTTATTTTTGGAAACGAATTGGTTCATTCCAACGGGAGTTTAGCGTAGCGAAACCCATTATTATTAAGATAACTCTATTTTATGAGCGTGATTTTGGGTAGTCAAGCTAAATCTATTGAGGATAAACTAAATCACGTGGCGCCCAAGACATATTTTATTAATACCGGCCCTCAACCTTTTTTTACCAGCAACTCATCGAATATTTCAACTCTCTTGCCCATTGAGCTAGCCACTAGAGCAGCGGTTCTTAAGGTCGCGACCCCAAGTGGGGTCGTTAGATTTTTTCGTAGGGTCGCGAGGAATTCCCAATTTAAAACCACTACACTAGAGAAGAATTCGCTGAACTATCCTGTGATAGTAGTTTGAAAGCACTATTTAAAAATCAAATACCTGAAAATTTTTGGTTGTCAATTAAAACAGACTATCCATGTTTGTCTGAAATGGCAGTTCAAATTACTTTGCCATTTTCCACCACATATTTGTGCGAAAATGCATTTTCATCCTTATTATATATTAAATCAAAATATCGCTCGCAATTGCTCAATATTGAAAATGTATTGAGACCAGCGCTTTCAGAAATCGAGCCACGATTCACGTTGCTTTGTTCTAAAAAGCAAGCGCACCGATCACATTAAAAAATATTTTAATGTTTTATTTATTTTAATAGATACATATAACAAGAAAATGTTATTAATCTTTATTTTTTATTAATTTTCATATTGAATGTTGTTTATTTTCAAAATGTTGTTTATTTTCTTTTAATTTTTTATTTATTTTCATATTTAGCATATAACTCGAAAATGTTATTAATTTTTATTTTTTTATTACCTGACAATAAAAAGTATTTGTTGTTTAAACGTTTTTTTTTAATAACGATTATTTCAAATAAAAAAAATATAGGTTGTGGGTCGCCAAATACGGCATTTAAAATTTGGGGTCGCAATACAAAATAGTTTAAGAACCGCTGCACTAGAGCCTATTGACTTTTATCTTGAGGTAATCGCAAGGTATCTTTTTCTTCTTATTTTTTCTTTTTTTTTATCGATCTCATAATCTCAACGTAATTGGTTAAGAAACAGTGGCGAGAAACCGCAAAAGGTGGTGACCTGACAGAGTTTTAATTTTGAAATCTTTAAGTTGAGATAAAGTATTAGGTTTTTTAATAATAATAAAGAGAGTTTGAAGAACAGTTTTATTTTTGTTCATATAAGGGAAAATGCTATTAAATAAAACAAATCTGACGATATCGCACGGGTGAGAAACCATATACAACCTTTGTCGGTAATCAAGTGAAAGTAGACTGTGAAACAGATGGAGGAAGAAGGGAGTGAGGGGGGGGGGGGGAAGTAAAGGATCAATAACCGAAGAAACCGGCAGAAAGAGACAGGCAAATTGCGATATATTTAGAAAAAGTAAGAGCAAAAAGAGATCACCGATTACATCGAAATAAGATCAGAAAGTGGGAGAGAAGAAAGCAAGAGCGAAAAACGAAATTCACAGAGAGTAAAAATAGGAACTGGGAGCAGAAGTATGGAAGAAAAAATTGATGCCCTCACAAGAATGATGATGGAATTTACCAGGGATATTAAGACAAATGCAGAAGACGTAAAAGCAGAAATAGGGCAGTTTAAGAGTGAAATTAAGGAAGTTAAGGCCGGAACGGAACAAATAAAGAACTGAAACTGGTGTAGAACGATAACAAGCAAAACACAATAGAGTTAAGAGAGAAGATTAGGAAACTAGAACAAAGAGAACAAGACCTGGAATAGAAGCTGGAAAACATGGAAAAAGAGAAAATAAAACGAAAAAAACAGGAGAGCTTGAAGATCTGAGTAACAAATTTCCAAAGAGAAAAAATGGGGGAAAAACAGATGGGGACTCTTCATTTGAATGCAAAAAACTAATAAAAGATGTGGAGGATGTAACAAAGACGGACCGGCGAGAAAATGGTAGTTAAAAGGAAAGGAGCTGAGAAGTTATGCAAGAAAATGAAGAATAAATGGTTGTAGAGTATGATGGAAGAAATGGAAATAAGCAGTAAAGAACACCTTGCAAAGGAGTTTTACAGAAGAGTAAAAGAATAGACAAGAAAACATGAAGTTATACCAAGTGTAATGAAAGACAAAGACCGTAACATAGAGGACGGTGGGGAGGGAATCAAAGAAATATAGAGAAAGTATTTTAAAAACTGTTAAACAAAGACTACGTAGAGTACGAAGAGCGAGATGATGAGAAAATGGAGGAAGATGAACAAATGGAGTTGGAGCCATCATTGGAGGATGTTGTGACAGTGATAAGGAAGATGAAAAATGGAAAAGTCCCTGGCAGAGATGAAATATGCGGAGAGATGTTCAAAAATGGAAGAAAGGAGCTATACAAGAAAATACATGAGCTGGTTGGAAAGATTTGGAATAATGAAGAGATGCCCAAGGAATGGCAGATTGGGAGGATAATTTCAATACACAAGGAGATACAGATAACTGCCGAAATTACATTGCTCCCCACGTTGTACAAAATCTTGTCCACAATAGTGAATAGAAGAATAAAGAAATTCAAAAGCATGGTTTTCGGGAAGGAAGATCGATGACCGACGCGATACATGTTATAAAACAAATGATAGAGAATAAGTGTCAGGAGTATGATATGGACCTGCACATGTTGTTTGCTGATTACTAGCAAGCTTTTGATAAGGTAAACAGAAGGAAATTGTTTGAAATTATGCAGGAAATAAATATCCCTCAGAAACTGATAAGACTGGTTAAATTAACAATGAATAACTCAAGTGCCACAGTCTTCGAAGGAGAAACCGAAATTTTTGAAGTTAGTGAAGGCGTGAGACAGGGAGATGCGTTGTCTGCAACATTATTCAATATTGTGATGGAGTACATAGTGAAGAAATTCAAATGCGGCGGAACGATAATTAATAAGGAGGCGCAGATAATTGGTTATGCAGATGATTTTGTATCTCAAGCACATGAGATACAAAAGGAAGAAGAACGATACAGCTCGTGATGTGGTGATACAGTTTTGAAGAGGTGCAGAGATTGAAATATTTGGGTGTATGGTTGAATAGCGGCAACGAGAGAGGGTGGAAATAAAGGCAGGATACGGGCAGGCTACAGAGCGCACTATACGTATAAGAAGATACTACGAGACAGAAAAATAAGCAGAAGAACGAAGCTGAGAATGTATGAAAACCCTGATACGACCAGTAGTTGAACCGTAAATCTTTCCTCACTATCCCTAATGAGAGGATAGCTTGAAACAGATTACGTCCACGCAGAAGGTAAAAACCCTCTACTTTAAAATTGCGTGGAACCCTGGTGTTAGATAAACTAGCTCTTTGATGGAAACGTCGGTATGCGAGGGCCATGGGTCGTGTAAAAACGCCCCGGAGAAACTCAAGGAAGCAGCTTTGCGAACACACACAAGAAATAAAATAAACAATAAAATAAAATAAACAATACGATGTTCATTGTTGCAAGGCGTAGAGATATTAGCGATGTATTATGGTGTTAGTATGGCGCCAGTGGAACGTAACAACAGTAGCCCCACTACAGAAGCCGACCAGAACGGCACAGTAGCGACCACATTGCCACCAAGAATCACCACCCAAACAATCAACCGACGGAACACTCGAATGGTCATATAAAAATCCCACAGAGGTAACCACATCGAGCCTCCGACGATAAACCCAAGCGGCAGCGACCCCGGTGCAATGCCGCACCCTGTTTATATGTAGGTCGCACATCGCAGCCTTTATAAAATTAATATATAACCAAAAATTAAACAAAAAAATTTCGAACATAAAATTTCAAGTACGAGGCTTGAACGTAGAACGACCACTCTGGAGTCCGATCGTCAATGCATTATGCTAGCGTCGCTCGATGTTATTACGTGGAAATAAAACTCAGCTTAAATACATATTATAAAACATTAGAAAATCAAATAATTATTAATTAAATAATTATACCAAAAACAAAATTAAACCTCAAGCTATCTCCACGTACGCGAACGTAAAGAGATTAGATATGCCAATCACTACGATGCAGAAATACAACTGCGCCGTAATCATAATCTCGTTCAACACTCTGTAATAAAAAAATGCACGACAAAAGGAAAACCAGAATGTTACACATAATTAAAAATAAAAAACATTTAATAAGCCAAGGGTGAATTTCGTCATCGAGCTCCTGATGTAAAAATATTGGCCAATCGATTAACAGGTAGCTGTGAAGTAATTGCAAAAATAAATAGGTAACTCACCATGCCAAAGGATAAAAATCCTTCCCAGAAATTATGGGCCAGGGTGGTCCGACAAGGAAACATGGTACGGCAAAAAAACCCATCATCCTCCAATCACGAATCAAATCCCCTACTGGGATGGAAAACAACATATTCCATAAAATATTCGGACTGTCGGACTGTAATTCCCATAAAACGTAACCATATCCAGTAAAATCGAAAACAATCCCAATAATCACTTTACAGCACAAAAGACGTGACCTTCTCCTACGAAATTTTCCCCAAGACTTTCGATCAGCGCGCAGGTCGATTGCGTTCAGGAAAAAGATAACAAATTGGAAGTGTTTACACTACCATCTCAATCAATTTGAAATGAAATGGCAGTGGCCCAACAAATTGATGGTAACAGGTTGATGATAACGGATGTAGAATCCAAAATCCGTTATAATATAGTGACTTAGGGTACGTTTATGTTGGAGCTGCGATAAACGATAAGAGCGACGATACTAGCGAAGCAAAGAAAATGATGTCATTATTTTATATGCAGGTGTTTATATCAACGCAACGCTACAATATAAACACCTGCATATAAAATAATGACATCATTTTCTTTGCTTCGCTAGTATCGTCGCTCTTATCGTTTATCGCAGCTCCAACATAAACGTACCCTTATGCGTCGGTCGTACAATAATAGTTATTTATCTATTAAGGGAATTATGAGGGCCTTAATTACCGATGGCAAAGTTTGCGTCCCGAGGGCCTCTGGCCCGAGGGACAGCAATTGCCAGAGGTTATTAAGGCTCTATAATTCCCGTGGTACATAGATAATTTTATTTTTGACCGATTTTCATAACAATATGTCCATATTTAGAACGCAATAAATGTTTAAATTCATAATTTTTCTGGTATATTTGAATTAGGTAGCGTTGATTGTAGCATTGTTGGTTGTTGCTAGGTTGTCGCTATGTTACATGTTTATAAGCAAACTTTATTTATCAATCAATGTTTTTCCGTTAAAAACGTGTTTATTTTTTACCACAAATCGACGATCTTTTTCTGATATAATGGAGGATATTATAAAAAAAGCGGAAAAAGCAAGACAATCATTACTTCCATCGAAAAGTGAAGCCCTATATCAAAAAGAATACAACTTATATCTGAAGTGGCTGACACAGAGAAATGTTATGTCAAAAGATGCCAACGAAACTGTCTTTCTGGCATATTTTCAAGAACTGGTAAAGTATTTTCAGTATTTTCTGGTAGATTTGGTAATAATTGTATTTATTCGTTGCAGTCAGAAACGTTTAGCCCAAATTCGTTATGGACTAAATGGTCAATGCTCAAATCGATGGTGACCATATATGAGAAAAGAGATACCACCAAGTTCAACGAACTAGAGGCTTTTTTGAAACGGAAAAGTAAGGGGTATAAGCCGAAAAAGTCTGCTGTCTTATCTCCTAAAGATGTCATCAAATTTCTAAAGGACGCCCCTAATGAAATTCATTTATTGCATAAGGTAATTTTTTTCTCAATTTTCTTTTTCGTTTGTTTATGTCGTTTTATTTGTTATAGGTTGTTCTAATTATGGGTTATTTTGGAGGATGCAGAACTCAGGAACTTCTAAATATGAGTATAGCAGATATAGAGGACCGGGATACTGTTATGGTAGTGAACGTACCGGAAAGTAAAACTGGTGTATCGAAGAAATTTACAGTTGTGGATGAAAAAGAGTTCTCTGCTTTGCCTTTATTGAGACTTTATATGTCCTTGCGTCCTGAAGGTACAAAACGATTTTTTTTGAGCTTCCGACAAAATAAATGTACAACTCAGCCAATTGGAAAGAATATGTTTGGCAAAATTCCCAGCAAAATCGCAATGTATTTAGGATTGCCAAACCCACTAACCTATACGGGACATTGCCTTCGTCGCACTTCTGCTACTGCCCTAGCCAATGCAGGAGCAACTATGACAAACTTAAAAAGACACGGAGGTTGGAGAAGTTCCACGGTGGCAGAGGGGTATCTGGAGGACAGTATTGAATTGAGAAATAAAACGGCGCGTATGCTGTCTACTTTGCCATCAGAAGAGGCAGGCACCTCGACTGTAGTGAACAGCAACAGCACCACCCATAAAAAAGAAGAAATTGTTTCCAGCGGCGGAAGTAATTTTCAGGGAACATTTGAAAATTGTACATTTATTATTTGTAATGACGTGAATAAGGAAAATATGTCTTAGTTTTCATTACATATAAACGTTTATAAGCATTTCTTGTATCATTTTCACCTGTAAAAGGTAAGAGGGAGTTTTTGAACTTTAATATCCCAAGGGAGTTATGACCCTCATTATAGATATCGTAACTATGACGATATAAGCTTATAATGTCACTGTCAGAAATAAAAAGTTTTAGATACAATTTGTAGATAATTACCTCCTCTACAAATTGTATCTAAAACTTTTTATTGTACGACTAATAAAAAACGAGATATTAAAAAAAAGGCCAATTTCGTGACCTTTGACCTCGAATAACCTTTAACGCGTACATGATATCGAGGTCGACTTTTTACATATTGTTTACAACGATGTCATAAAGATGTGTACCAAAATTCAGCTTGGTGGGAATTTTTCCGAGCTAAAAACCTAATTTGACTGGACTATTAAAAGTGTCCATTTTGTTGGCCTTATAACGCAAAAACTATCAACTTAACGTGAACATGTCATAAGACCATTTTTGTAGATAATTACCTTCTCTACAAATTGTATCTAAAACTTTTTATTGTACGACTAATAAAAAACGAGATATTAAAAAAAAGTCCAATTTCGTGACCTTTGACCTCGAATAACCTTTAACGCGTACATGATATCGAGGTCGACTTCTTACATATTGTTTACAACGATGTCATAAAGATGTGTACCAAAATTCAGCTAGGTGGGAATTTTTCCGAGCTGAAAACCTAATTTGACTGGACTATCTTATCAAATTCATAAACTACGTCCAGTAGCGAGGATGTAACAGCACCTATACAGTGAACTCGTCAAGTCTTGAACAAATTCAACGAAGAAGGGTTTTCTCAGAAAATCCTCCGATACATGAACCTTATTTTTCTTAACTTCATTTTTTTAAATTTGGGTAAAGCTCATTTTTCAGAGTACAGAAATGTCAAAAATGTATGACCTTGAGAAGGAAAGTTTTCGATATAATTAGCTAGCTGCCAAGTATTTCTTATTCAAAAATAAGATTTTAAATCCTCTAGTCATAAATCAAAAACAGAACTGATTCTGATTAGGATTGCATCAAGATAATATTTTTAAAGAAATTCTGTGATTGTAGCCCAGAAATCTTGCTATGAGTAAAATTATTTAAGAAAAGCCGGGTCTGTGATCGACCCCCTTCGATTTGGCTGATTTTTTGTGGGCACATTACCCATCCGGGGAGTAGTTAAAAGCCAGAATATTACGTCCCAAAAAAATTTATTGGCTGAGCTATAGCTATTCTAAGTTTTTTTCACAATTTTTACTTGAATTTGGGTATTTTCGATTACGCAGCGGGTTTTCGCACTATGTGGCTGAAAATGGGTTTCCTTATGTAAAATTGACCGAGAAACAAGACTATGGCCACAGATTTGACCTACGACCAATATCTACAGAAATATTGACCAAAAACACTCGAAATTTACCAAAAAAGTCCCAAATCTTGGGCAAACTGTGAAAAAAAAAATTTCTCTATATTAGACCGCCATCTTGTAGAAAATGAACCAACGAATCCAATTAGCACACTCCCAGATTATTAGGACGAACCGTTCAGGAGATACGCGGCGTCAAAGTTAGACGTTTTCGTTTTTTCTATAAAAAATTGACATTTTCTACCTTGTGGGACAATGTTAGACCTACAGGACTATTTTGCGATTTCCCTGCCATCCATTGGCACTCGGTGTGGGCAGCGGGACGTGAAAGAAGCTGGTAAACGTGCGCTGTGCTGAGCGCCCTCTTACTGTGCTGTGCAGTCATACCATTGGTCACCGAAACAAGCAACAGTTCATCCCACAGTCATTTATTTCAAAGATAGCAGCAATGAACTGCAACACAGGAGCATTATATTCATTTCAGATGATCTGGATCATGATGTTCCTCTAGTGAATAAATTTCAAGAAAAAACGACATTATGGGTAAAACAAAATCTCCCTCACGTCAGACGAATTGAATATGCGACTGATGGCTGTGCAAGCCAGTATAAGAGCAAAGGGTATTTCAAGAATCTTTGCACTCAAGAATTAGAGTTTGGGTTTGAAGTGTCGCATACTTATTATGCAACCAGCCACGGAAAATCACAATGTGATGCTGATGGTGGCTCTGTCAAGAGGAAGGCAAGACATGCCAGCTTGCAGAGACCACTGGACAACCAAATTATCAATGCGCTTGACTTATTCGAATTTTGTACTGCAGAGATGAGCGGTAAATTTATATTTCAGTTTGTTTCAAAGTCTGAAGTAGAAGATCTGAGGAAAATGCAAATAAACATTATGCCAAAATTGGAGACAGTACCTGGAACGAGAACATTCCATTTCATAAAGCCAAGCACAGGTAAGAGAATCAAACGTTAATTGATGTGACTCTCTTTATGTACCTATTTTTTTCTCAAGTTTCCAATTTATTTTTTGCATCCCTTTTTTTCAGACAATTCAGTAGTTTGGTGGAAGATTCCGAATGACCAGTTTCATGAGCCTTCGTTGATTCATGCCCTTACCAAGACTCCCAGACCATCAGAAACTTTGAGTGTTGCCAGTGGAATGTATGTTGTTGTTAGGCTGGCAAAGAACAGATACATTGCTATGATCACCGACATCTACAGCGATGAATCAGAAGTTGATGTATCTCTCCTGATGCCAAAGTTGCCAGCTAAGGAGCTGAACTGGCCAGAAGATATCAAAACTGCGACAATTCCACTTCCGTATGTGCTCTGCGAAGTCGCACTTGAGGAGAAGCTAAATAGAATGTACTTGACTTCCTCTGATCTGGACAAAATGTACGCTCTTGGAATATTGAGAAGGCCTCGTTAGAGGCACTTATTACTATTTGGTTTCGTATTAAAATAAATTAAATCATTCTAGCCAGCACCTCATAAGTCTGTTTCGATAAAAATAACCTATCAATGCACCATTTGGAGAGTCAGGAGTCGCAAAATAGTCCTGTAGGTCGAACATTGTCCCACAAGGTAGAAAATGTCAATTTTTTATAGAAAAAACGAAATCGTCTAACTTTGACGCCGCGTATCTCCTGAACGGTTCGTCCTAAATGGGAGTGTGCTCATTGGATTCGTTGGTTCATTTTCTACAAGATGGCGGTGTAATATAGTGAATTTTTTTTTCAGTTTGCCCAAGATTTGGGACTTTTTTGGTAAATTTCGAGTGTTTTTGGTCAATATTTCTGTAGGTATTGGTCGTAGGTCAAATCTGTGGCCATAGTCTTGTTCCTCGGTCAATTGTACATAAGGAAACCCATTTTCAGCCACATAGTGCGAAAACCCGCTGCGTAATCGAAAATACCCAAATTCAAGTAAAAATTGTGAAAAAAACTTAGAATAGCTATAGCTCAGCCAATAAGTTTTTTTGGGACGTAATATTCTGGCTTTTGACTACTTCCCGGATGGGTAATGTGCCCACAAAAAATCAGCCAAATCGAAGGGGGTCGATCACAAACCCGGCTTTTCTTAAATAATTTTACTCTCTGTAACTTTCATGAATGCCACGAGGGAATCCCAAGACTGTACAGAATTCTCCTCCAGAAGCATTGCAGAAAAGCATTTTTAATAATACCTATACGTTACAATTGCCCCTAGAAGTTTGCTTCCCCTTGGAGTAAACTGGCAATTCAACCCGTGATCACACCAAGTCACCGCTTTGGTTGTAATTTCAATTTTAAATTTAAATACAAAGAAGCTAAGAATTAACTTTAAAAATATAAATAAGAATTTCAGCACTCACTACTGTTGGGGCTTCTTCTTGATGTATTTGGAAAAAACCAGCCACACAAGTTGATAAATAAAGGCGCCATTCCAGAAAGGGGAATTTCAAGTTATTGAAGCATCATGAGAAATCATTTTATCTGAAAAATAAAAAAAAACTGTCACTTCCTAAAATAAGTCCAATTCGAATTGTTACCTTAAATGGCATTAAATCTTGTGTAATTCCTAATTTTTTTTAAAAATAATATACAAATGTCACTAATAGCTTCCCACAACCACCACATATTGCACAATTTTACGGACATATTTCTAAAATTAAATAAAACTAAGTTAATACTTAATGAAAATAGATTACAAAAAGCACGTACTCAATTATCTTGGCAATCCTCATTGTATTTACCACTATCAGTTTCACTCAAAAATTATCACAATGTTGACGATTTATCATGAAAAACCGATTTCCCGACTTTTAAAATAAAATTTACGTTAATCAAACTCTTGTTCGTTTTACAATAAACAGTTAATTTGCGGTTTCATGTTCATTGTTAAAATAAGAATTAAAAAATCAACTCACGAGTCTTCAAAAGTAAGGTTATGGGGGTTATGGTTAACAAAATTGCGTAGTTGGTAGACATTTGCAACGCGCTTGATTTTATCCATTAATTATTGTTTATTACCGCACTTATACAAAATTTACTGCACAAAAACAATATTCACAACAGAATGGAAACCGTAGATGGAAACAAAATGGAAACGACTTCCATGTTAAAAATGCAAATCATGCAAATCAGCTTACAGCGCCGCCACACGACAGTTGCAGCATAATTAATTAATTAGACTAGTTTGAAAAAACCGATAGATGGTACTGTGCCCTTAACCATGCGAAAAATTTAATTTCAAATTGCTACTTCTAATCAACCATCAGTATTAACATGGTACTCCTTGATTTTGCTCAAATTTGGTATACTTCTATGTTATTCCAAATAAACGGACCCAAATTTTTTGTTTGGCCATAAAGTGGTCCGTTCACATTTAGTCCAGGCAAGGAAGGTTTTTAGTTTGCAAAAATTCCGGGCAAGCTGAATTTTGGCAGAGATGTATATTGGAGTGTTCCAATGAACCCCCCAAAAGTCCCATAAAACCCCATACCGGCATCCCCCACAATAGGGGGTATTGGCTCCCCTAACGCAATTTTTTGCCGATAACTCGCTTATTTATAGTTGTATGAAAAATTATGATCAGACCATAATTGAAGAGCATAAAATTCTCTATAAAATAGTTTTTTTTCATATTTTTCTATGGCACACTAATACTTAAATTATTGACCGAAAACACGATCCACCCTTAAAACGGCACAATATTGATTCATTGCAGGGAGAGAAATGTTTTCAGGCACGGGAAATGCTTTTAATAATAAATTAATTGAAATTGTGGCCAAGGTTGGAAAATGAAGAGAAAAATAGATTTTTTCAAAATTTGCCCAAGTTGTAGTATCTTCCAAGTAACGAAACCGAAATTTTGGTTTGAGCTTACAAAGGGTCCGGGCAAGCTGAAATTTGGCAAAGATGTACTATATTGAAGTGTTCCAATAAACCCCCAAAATGTCTTGTAAAAATCCCAAGCCGGCGTTTCCCCCAAGTGAGGATGTTAGCCCCCTAGGTGCGGTTTTTCGCTTATAGCTCACTTATTTTTACTTTTATGAAAACTTACCATTAAGCAAAGTTGAAGAACATAAAATTCTCTATAACTTGTGGCGCTACAGTAGGTAGTACTACAATACATACTGTAATAGACAAATTAACATTGTTTAATGGTAATTTTTCGTAAAAGTAAAAATACGTGAGCTATAGGCGAAAACTGCACCTAGGGGGCTAAAATCCTCATTTGGGGGAACGCCGGCTTGGGATTTTTATGACATATTATGGGGGTTTATTAGAACACTTCAATATAGATCTTTTGCCAAATTTCAGCTTGCCCGAACCTTCCCAAACTCAAACCAAAATTTCGGTTTCGTTACTTGGAAGATACTATAACTTGGGCAAATTTTGAAAAAATCTAGTTTTCACTTCATTTTCAAACCTTTGCCACAATTTAAGTTAATTTATTATTAAAAAGCATTTCCCGTGCCTGAAAACATTTCTCTCCCTGCAACGAATCAATATTGTGCCATTTTAAGGGTGGATCGTGTTTTCGGTCAATAATAATTTAAGTATTAGTGTGCCATAGAAAAATGTGAAAAAAAACTACTTCATAGAGAATTTTATGCTCTTCAATTGAAGGGCCTAGTGGAAAAAGTAGTTAAGTCACTTTTTTTCAATTTGTAGTTGAGCATATTTTCACATTGCGGCATTTATTCTCTACAAATTAGTATAAAAATCAACAAATTGAAAAAAAAAGTGACTTAACTACTTTTTCCACTATAGGCCCTTCAATTATGGTCTAATCATAATTTTTCATACAAGCATAAATAAGTCAGTTATTGGCAAAAAATCGCGTTGGGGGAGCTAAAACCCCCGATTGTGGGGGATGCCGGCGTGGGATTTTATGGGAATTTTGGGGGGTTGATTAGTACACTCCAATGTAGTACATCTCTGCCAAAATTCAGCTTGCCTGGATTTTTTTCAAACTGAAAACCTTCCTTGCCTGGACTATAAGTTATTCCAAATAAACGGACCCATATTTTTTTGTTTGGCCATAAAGTGGTCCGTTTACATTTTTTACAATTTTTTTTGTGAAATTAAGATATTGAATAGGCCTTTTTCTTGTAAATTATTAAGGTGGTAAAATGGGGGCCCTGATCCAATTTTGACTTTGAGGGATTCTCCCGCAAAAACGAAGCAATTTAAAATTAAAATTGTGGCGTCACAATTATAGAACCCACCCCTTCCATCGGTACGCAGGTCTGAGCTCCCCCTGCTTTTCGTGCATGACACGTTATTTATGATCGAGCCTTGATAAGAAAAATAAAAAATGTTATATGCAGATCTATTTATTTACTAGTTATAAATATAATATGGTTACAGTAATGTCGATAATACATTTCATTTTTCTATTAAATTTCAATTTAAATTATGTAGTAAGGTGAAGCATATCCTGAAATTAAAAGGCACAATTAAATTGAATCTGACAAAAGACAAAACAAAAAATATTAAAATGTAAATGTGAAAAATAATTTTTAAACAATTAAATAAGGGTGAATACGGAAGGGGAGGTAACCATTTACCTCTAAAAAAATCTGATGTGACATCACATTACTTTCCCATTTAGTAGATTTTATATTAAATATTAATAAAAAAGATGTTAACTCAAAAAAAATTTTAACTCTATAAAATACACAAATTAATTTGAGATAAAGTTACGAAATTTAATTCGTAATTTAACATGGTAACTCATATTTTTTTAAAGAATTTATTTTATATTTTCATTTCAACAATAAAATAACATGTTTGCATTGAAAAATTTTTAAAAATTTAATTTTCCAGAAAATATTAGAAATTTGCGGAATGCCGTGCTGTCTATAAGCAATCAAATTTTAACTATGGGCGTAATGACGTCAGAATTAATTTTCTATAAGTAATTAAAAAATTCGTTTGGTATTAATTACATAACATGTTTATATAAGTAAATTAGTTAAAATATTAATTTATAGTAATGAACAACACAAATCACTTGGACAGATCAAAATTAAACCAAGGCAAACCATAATTTTTTTAATTTGTCGTTTTTTAATTTGTATATCACGATTACTCGAAACCGGTTCATTTTTCGAGAAAAAGTATATCTACAAATTTTGTCGGGTATACAGTCGACGGTGCATTATTTTTCGCGATTCGTTCGACGCCGCCCGGCGTAGCGCAAAAACGGCAAAAATGTAATTAAAATCGTCGGCTCGCTTAGCGGTCGAAAACAATCTGCGACCTACGCATTTTTTTGCAGAAATGTAAATCTAAATTTGAGAGGATCCAAATGGTAACGGGACAAACATTGGAAAATTTGGCCATACCGATTGTCCGTTTTCGCCGTCCCCAACCCTCTCGCAAATTTCAGGTCGATCAGACGAAAACTATGGAAGTAGACACAAAAATACGAAAAACCGCGCGGAGCCCTCTTGCCAAGCGCTGGAAAAAAATTTCGAAAAAGAAAAAATTGTTTCGCCCCTCGCCCTCCGTCCGGAGCTTCCTGAAAAATTTCAACTCTCCAAAATGAATTTTGAATCGCCTTTTCACCCCCTCCGCTACATCCCATTAAAAACGGGAAAATTTTCCCGTTCAATCCACGTAAAACCACAGGAGTATGCAAAATTACAACTCTCAACGACCCTCGTAGCTATACGCACTAAATTATGAATGAGTGAGTGAGTGATTTGCTCAAATTTATATGTGTTTAATACAAAACTTGAATCAAAATTATCCAAGGCAAACCATAATATTTTTTTAATAGCGCTTATTTTATTTTTGCATTTTAACAATAATTTAAGAGGAAAATATCAAGTATGGGGTATCATAAGATGCGGAAAAATGATCTCTTTCGATTGATATGATTTTCAATCTCATATGTTCCACCGGGAAGCGGCAATGCTCTTTAACAATTATCATTCCCCTAAAAAGGGGGTTAAAATGGTTGGTTTTCAACCAAAATCTAATCAGCTCTTTAGACAGCTACTTCAAACTAGTGTATAAAATTTCAACTCAATCGGTGCACGTGTTTGTCTGAAAACGTTGACGATAGAATGACCACACATCACAAATCACACATCACACACACATCCGGACATCATTCCAAAATTGGTCTTAAACAATTCGTATGGGCTCATAGACCATGGGAAAAATGCTAACTCAAAAATTTTTTTTAACTCGATAACAATACTTTCCTTTACTAGGTAAATGGGAAAGTAAAAAGATTGAATTTGTTGAAAAAACGTTACTAAATCTCTATAAAATTGAAATTTGTCATGAAAATAATTTTTGCTTGCCAGGCTTTTATTTGAACGCATATTTACCTAAAGCATAATACGGTGATGCATAGTAGGGCCAATAACCATATGGACCATACCCGTATGATGGTTTTGGATGTGGTACTGGATCAGGAACTGGTATAGCTTCGCCCAAAGAGGCAATAAGAACAATAATCAAAACCTGAAAGTTAACAATAAAGCACCACATTAGAAAAGTTCATAACATCATAACTCATAACTAAACCACTGTAAATTGTCAGTTTATGTGGTAGGTACTCACATAATATAATATGAACTTCATTGTTTCTGTTGTTGCGGAAGTTTAGTGTTGAACGTCAAAAAAACAACTATTTCAACAAATTTGAAGCGTTTCTTTATATAAGTTGTACCTACTACTACAACATCCTTCTCCAGTGCATATTATTGATAATAAATTAAAATAAAAATCATGTCTTTCACTTGCAGCAATAAATGATGTAATAACGTTTTAACATTGAAATAATCTTAAATTATGCACATTCTTAGATGTATTGATTAAAGACGATTTAATATATCAGTTCAATTAATAATTATCGTGTTTTTCCATACCGACAATAAAGAATCACACGACCTTCATATTTGATAATAAATTAATAGAATGGTGAAACAATAAACCCTAAATGGAAGCTTCTAATTGATATGCAAGAGTTAAATTCAAATCAATTATTTGAATACTCAATAATTGCACCTCATGAATTCAGCATGTGTTGTTCAACCCTTCCAAGAATATTTGATTAAAATAATAAGAGTTGTTACGGTATGGATTATTTTTATCCGTTACACAATCACTTTTCAAAATATTTAGTTTTAATATGGATGAAGAATTTCCTAAACTTAAGCTGTATTCACAAGCCCTCTCCCCTCCGAATTCATAGGCCAATGCTTCCAGGAGTAAAACTTGAAAGAAATCGCGAATGGACCAAATTTGGTGGTTAAGTGTAAAATAATATAAAGTAGTAGAAATAAAATTTTCCGTCTCCAGCAAATACCCGACAATTTTGTTAAAATATTAAAAACCAAAGGTGTTCAAAAATTCCTACATGATAACCTGTTATTGCTTACGCTGTGGAAGCGTAAAATACCTCCTGAATGAGATGGCCAAGTAAAAAATGTACTAAAAAGGAAAAAAATAATTGAAATTTACTAAATAGGATAAAATAATCAATATATAAATGTAGGAAAAAAAAATTAACTTGCGCCTCATATCACGAAAAATAAAAGCGTGTGGCGTTTATAATGTCCCATTTACCCAGTTTGGGGGGCATGTCGCCAGCTTTGCATTGTCCGTAAGTTAAGCGAAATCTGCAGTAATGCTGAAATGTTTACGCCACATGCTTTTATTTTTCGTGATATGATGAGGCGCAAGTTAATTTTTTTCTCCTACATTTATATTGTCATGTTCTGTTTATCAGAGATGAGGGGTCTGATGTAATTGGGTTTATTTGGTAATAAAATACTCATTAATAAATATTCAAATAAAGGACCATCATGGCAGTTAGATAGGTACACCTGAATATCCTTGGCACTTCTGAGTAATGAACTGCTTGCATCAATTCAATCTGGAAATACAACAAGTAATTTTGTATACACACATATTTGAAAAAGAATGTAAAAAAAGCAAAAGAAGGTTTATTTAAAAAGAATTGGGAAGAAATTGAATAAATTTGATTTATTTGTAAAAGAGTAGGAAAAACGATAATGAAAAGTGTTTGCGTTCAAAAGAATTAGTGCGCGGGCTTACAGACAATTTTGGTGGGATGAAAAATGGATAAGGAAGCGTAGGGAGAATTGAACAGTCAGCCAGAGAGGAAGGACGTGATTTGAAGAAAGTTGAATTTTGGAAATGGTTTTAATAAGTTTCTTGTGAAGTTGGGAATTATCAAATGTTTGCTGATGATTCATGAAGTGTATGAAGTGATAAGAAAATTTATGAAAGTTTCGATTGATATTTTGAACGATATTTGGAAAATTTTGGTGACCGCTGACAAAATTTTTATGGTTACGTTTTTTGATGGTTATGTTTGGATTAGAAAATTATTGAAGATTATATTTTATGGACTTACCTGAACATTTATCCAATAAGACGAAGAAAATAAATTCATCGTTCATCCTGTCTGGAGTTTTTCATGGTATGGAAATTGGATCCAATTGTATAATCACCTCCACGCTGCCTTGTTTCAATACACATCGATGGGACACGACCGTATAAACTTCGGTAAGCCAAAATTGTGTCGACAAACTTTAGTAAAATCTAACGGTAGACAAATAAAGTTCGCGCGTGAATTTAAACACGGGGGGGTTTATAAACTTTTCTTTTATCATATTTGTAAATTTAATTTGTTCCTATTTATGAAAAATAAGTCTTTTGTTTTTTTTATGATTATATTTTGTTTAATAAATTTCAATATTGTGTCTACAAATAATTACGTTTAATTTAATTTAACTTTATACAGCAGTGAAATCCAAAATAAGCAGGTGTAAGATATAATAAGTTTATTTTTCTTGTTCCTTAAGGTTACTAATTTAAGGTAACTTGTATGAGTATTTTTGATCACATAGATGAACCCAATTTACGACCCTTAATAATGAGTTTTCATGCAAGCTAGTCGGAGCATAGTTAAATTAAGTGCCATTATTATTCCCCGCTATATAAGTTAAATTTTTGAGTTTTACAGTAGCAAAACATGGCAATATATTGATTATTTTATCCTATTTAGTAAATTTCAATTATCTTTTTCCTTTTTAGTAGGTACATTTTTATTTAATTTTTTATATTAATCTATTGACTTACATTAATAAGTGTTACGATTAGTACTCGTAATTGGGGTGCAGTACCCCATCAAATACTCGAAAATTGAAATTTCCCTATATAGAAATGACTTAATATTTCGATCAAAAAAGTCATTATCTTTAATGTAAAGCAAGGGTCAAGTTTTAATTGAAAAAACAACCATAATTTAAGGGAAAACTAAATGCATCGGTTGGATTGGCTGCGGCCTAATAAATCACGGAAAATAGGCCGCGCCCTTGAACCGAGGATATAAATATGGGTGATCGGCGGAGGTGCGGCAGCACACCTCACGCAGTCGACATGGCAA
Source organism: Podabrus alpinus (assembly GCA_932274525.1). Classification (NCBI taxonomy): domain Eukaryota; kingdom Metazoa; phylum Arthropoda; class Insecta; order Coleoptera; family Cantharidae; genus Podabrus; species Podabrus alpinus. Next base: position 67,151,423 of record OW026453.1, on the reverse strand, counting down.
GACATGCTAATCGTGCGCTTTAACATGTTGGAGCATATGACCCAGCATTGTGCGGTGTAACCGTACATTTTGTCTTCGCATTAATAAAAAAATCGGTTCTTTTCAAAACCACAAATTTTTTCGAATTGGGTATCTATTATTTGCTTGGTTTCGATACAGAGGATTAGGGCGCTTTAAAAACCGCCCTAACGAGCGGTTTTTTTAAACGTTCACTTGGGCTAAACATACTTGAAGGGTCATCCATCAAGAAAACCTGGATATAGCATTTAAAAGTATATTTGCGGTATGGGCCAGTTAACTTTTACGTTTCACTCCCAAAAAATGGAATAAAACGAAAAATAATGATAAAATAGTAAAATTTCATCGATGTTACTCGTACGAGAGACGTGTTGCATCCTGCATCTGCTGGTGCGTAAACCGCTAAGTTTTAGAGTATATAGAATCACGTACCGTTAACAAAATGGGTGAGATTCCGTAAATCTCCTCCCAGCGCGTCGCGTCGGTGAAAGTTGAATTTTTGCGAACTTCAAAGTTATTTTGTTCATATTAAAAGTCCATCATCCAAGAATTTTATAATTTAATTTTACTTTATAAACCTTAAACTTGACCAAACTTAATAGAAAAAAGTCAATTTCGGAGTACGGGTTAGGGTACTTTAACCAGTAACTGCAAAGTACGCATTCTACATATTTGTTTGCAATATTACTAGACGCCAGTCAGCATAAACTAAATACCTTAAATTATTACAATTATATTATTTAGGACACTACAGAATCTCTAATTAGGTTTCTCTTTACATGTTTATGAAATAATTTTAATTCTTTATTTTTTTAATATAGGCAAAGGGATCCAAAATTACTGACTCACTTAGAAGTTTTACCTGAAGAGAAAAAGAAAGAAGAAACTCCGGCCCCACCTGAACGCTTAATTTCATGTACCCCAATAGAGAAAGCCTTGAATAAAACCATACTGACGTCTTATAAAAATTTAAAAACCATCGGAAAGTCTATCCTAATTACTATAGACGTAACAGATAAAATGGATAGACCTTGTTTCTTATCAAAGAATATTACATGTTTGGAAACTGCTACAATCTTTACTGTGGGACTGTTGCAAACTGAGCGCAATATTATTGTTTCAGTTTTTAATGGAAACAAGATATCGTTGGTACATTTAGACAAAAGTAATTAATTTGTTCTTGTAATTAATTAGTATTACAATATTTTGTATTTTGATGTGTTTCAGATGTTTCATATAATCAAGCACTTATAAAATTGAGGCAAGCTCAATTTGCAGCACAAAATCCAAGTGCACCTTTTGATTGGGCAATATGCAAGAAAAAGCAAATACAATTATTTTTTAATTTTTCGTACAGTTACAATGTTACAATAAAATCTCGAAATGATAATGGTAGTAATCGAAACAAAACAGTTGATGCTTTTAAGAAGTACAGACAAAAATTGGCCTTGCCCAATAGCAAGTAAGTTGAATTTTAATTAATAATTTTTGTGTATTTATGTAATAGAACCACTTCTTTGATAAGTTGATGAAAAGATGCAGATCAAATTAATTTAATAATAGGTGATAGTCTGACATAAACAAACAAAACTATTCTTACAGAATACCTGGAAAAGTTAGGGAATTTTTTCATTTTTATTTTTTCAGGGAAATAAAAATATGTTGGTCAAGAAAATAATTTAATATCAATTTTTAAATAAAACGCACTAACTGTACATTGAAAAATTCAGTAGGAATTTCTCTGATCTCAAATAAGATTTAACTTATTATTCAGTTACGAGACCGAAGGCTGAGTCGTGTCTACATAACTAAGAGAGCTTGGCAATTGGCGTTTATTATGAAATAATTCGAAATTAAATTTGTTTTATTTCTCAAAAAATTCGTTATTTAATTTCTTTTGTTGAAACGAGTTAAAATATATGTAATTCGATAGTCCTATTAAATATTTGGTTATCTATTTTCATTAATTATTGAGTATTTTCTAGGTTGGTTATGTTTTCATTGGGCGCGCATAATCTTGCCCTGGGGTCATTCCATCTCAAATCAACTGAAAAATAGACAAAATTTACCTGACCCCCACCAAATTTGACGAAAATTGGTACACACCATCTTAGTAAGAAATCAAAAATACAAATTTAAGGATTTGTCCAAAAGGGCATTCGTTTCGTTGTTTTGGTCGTTCAAAATGTCAAAAAGTTGGTGTGTAGACTTGTAGGAAAACGGCTGTAACTTCGTCCACGGTGGTCTAAATTTAAAAATAAAAAATGTTCTGTAAAGGTAAATGAACGTTCTATCCAAATATTCGATCACATTTTAATTTTTCAACCCCTAACTGGATTAATTTTATAATATTAACCCTATTTCAACCCCTATTTAAAAAACGATTCTTTTTTTTTGTTTATTTTTTTACTGTTTGTTTGTGCAATTATGCTGAGTATGTGTGCCAAATTTTATCATGGGATTTTATCAAAATTGAATTTTACAAAATAATGTTTGGCAGTATAAAATCAAAATTAAAATATAGGCCAGAAGGAGTTGACTACTATTAAATTTTGGGGTACAAATATATCAGCAAATTTTGCCAATTTTGGGAACTTTTTAGAATTTTTGAAGATCTTTTCAGCAATTAGCAATTTTAATGTGCACAACTTTACTATAAGTACCCAACTGCTCGTATCCGAATATTAAAAATTAATGAATTTTGTCATATTTGTATTAATACGAGTATTATAAATGTGATAAAACTCTTTTTCTGATTTATTAATAGTATTATTGATTGCGCCGACTATATACGGGGTGTCCCCGTGACCGTGGAGAACCTTTGAGGTGGTGATAAAGGGCACTTTTCTAAGACAAATTTTCAAATAAAATATTTGCCCAAGTCCAAACCCTTGGGGGGTACCTCCCTTTAAAGCAATTTTTTGAATTTCTGATTTCAAACGGCCATACCCCCGACGGGAATGGGACTTTTCGGCACCGCCGGTTCGGCGTAGCCAGTTCGGCGTAATACCGTTTCGGCTCGAGGACGTTCCGGCGTGAGGACGATTCGGCGTGAGCACGGTTCGGCGTGAGGACGATTCGGCGCGAGGATGATTCGGCGTAGCCCATTTAGGCGCAAACCCAATTCGGCGCTAAGACGATTCAGCGCTAACCTTTTTAATAATTCGAAACGCTTTTCAAGAATTTAAAATATCTTCATTTTCGGTCGAGAGAGACTATAGAAATATTACAAAAATTATATTTTTGTAATTTTTAGAATTTCTGTTAGTAGTATTCGTAAGTTTCACTGTCTTTTTATTTTATTTTAATGTTTTGATGTATTAGTTTCTGTACTATTAAAAACTTTTCATTTGTGTAAGTATAATAATGTTACGTGTTAATGTTTTCATTGGCTAATTTCTGGTTTTTTATCCTACAGCCTCTTTTCGACCGAAGATGAGAATATTTTAAATTCTCTAGACGCGTCTCAAATTATTAAAGAAATAAAGGACTCTGGGAAAAGATTTAATTTTTAAATTACATGATCTTGGTTTTCAAACTAAGTTTTCATTTTGTTAAGGTTATTCAGGATCTCAAGATTAGAGTAATATAAATTTGTAATAAATTTTTGTATTATAGTTGACCTTTATTTGTTAATTTATAAGATATTTTTTAAAATTGGGTATAGGTCTTTTAATATTAAAAGACTAAAATAATCAATAACAATTGATTAAATTTACATTGTCAACTATTGATTTGTGCTAGTAAATTTGAATAGCTTATTTTCAAAATATTAGAGCATATTTGCCTGCATATTTTGTAGTTTTATAGTGCCTAAAATCCGATCGCTACTAATGAGTAATAAATAAATAAAAATTTGACACTGAAAAATAAATTTTCCGAAACTTTTTATGAAAACCACCCACATTGTAATTTCAAGCCTTTTCGATGGTGTTTTTAGAATATCATTAAATTTATTCGTTTTTAAGATTTGCACCGAACAAAAACAGCGAATTTTTCGGCCACTTTAAAGAAATCTTCAAGTATAATACAACAAAAATGTTTTACAATATTTCTAAAAATTATTGAACCTCATGATTTACAAATGAAACCATTTTTGTTCTATAAATACAGCTTAATACGAAAAGTATTAGCCCACCTCTGCAGTTAGAATTTGAACTTTTTAAATCTACCACCTAGAAATGATTCTACGATAAATAATCAAAGGAGAAAATTTCATAGTATAAAATTTAGTAATTGAATTGCTATACATCAACTACATAATATGTATATTAAAAACATTACATATTCAAGTTAATGATCGTATGTAGTTTTACAAACGTGAATTAAAGTTTAATCTATGATTAAAACTGTGAAATAATGCATTAATTTTCCATTACAAGAATTTAATTATATTTTAAAAAGAATCGGAAAATCATTTCCCTCCGAATTGGGTTCGCGCCGAATAAGGTTTCGTCGAAATGGGCTCGCGGCGAATTTGTCTCGCGCCGAATCGGGTGCACGCCGAAAGGGCTACGCCGAACCGGCTGCGCCGAAAAGTCCTAGACCCAGCTCCAACATTATTGATTTTTTAAGGTTAATGGATTAGAACTTTTTTAAAGATCATTCGCTTGTCTACAAATTAGGTTATAACCCCTTATCGTCTAGAATCAACGGATTTCGAGTTATAAAATAAATTAAGGGAAAAAATGTTTAAAAAAATTCAGGTTTTTTTTTAAATTTTCTTGCGAACCCCGTATCTCTTAAACGAAACGTCTAAGAGAAAAACTAATGGCCAAACCGGATAGGGAATTTTACGGGCTACAACTTTCGTCAAATAAATTTTTTTGGGCAACCAAACCGTTTTCACAGAAACTGAAATTAATGAACAAGGTGTAGGTAAAAAAAATTAATTCACAAAATTAATTTAATAAATGCTCAAAATGGCTTCCCTCATTTTCAGCACACAGGCGTGCTCTTTTCAAAAGGTGTTGCACGGCATTATTTATAATGGCGCTTCTTTCGTTAAGTTCTGTAACACCTATCTGTATTCTTTCAATAAATTCCTCTCTGGTTTCGGGCTTTCTTCTATCGCTGTAAACTATAGCTTTAAGGGCACCCCATAAAAAATAATCGAGTGGTGCTAAATCGGGTGATCGTGCCGGTCAATTGATAAATCCTCCTCTTCCTATCCATTTTTCTGGATACGCAGTATTTAATTTTGTTTTAATTTAATTTTTTTTTTAATAATTTAATTTAATATTTATATAAACTAATGCGCTTTATAACAATGTCGCTCAAACGTCAAACGCTACAATACGTTATAAGAATGTTTTAATATTAAAACAAATGCTATAAATCAAATTGAGATTTTTAGTAATTATGTGAATTTATATTTTTTACCTACACCTTGTTTGTTATTTTCAGAGTTTCTGTGAAAACGGTTGGTTGCCCAAAAAAATTTATTTGACGAAAGTTGTAGCCCGTTAAATTCCCTATCCGGAATGGGCCATTAGTTTTTCTCTTAGACGTTTCGTTTAAAAGATACAGGGTTCGCAAGAAAATTTTAAAAAAACCCTGAATTTTTTTAACATTTTTTCCCTTAATTTAATTTATAACTCGAAATCCGTTGATTCTAGACGATAAGGAGTAATAACCTAATTAGTAGACAAGCGAATGATCTTTAAAAAATTTCTAATCCATTAACCTTAAAAATCAATAATGTCGGAGCTATGGCCGTTTGAAATCAGAAATTCAAAAAATTGCTTTGAAGGGAGGTACCCCCCAAGGGTTTGGATTGGGCAAATATTTTATTTGAAAATTTGTCTTAGAAAAGTGTCCTTTATCACCACCTCAAAGGTTCTCCACGGTCATGGGTACACCCTGTATATAGTCGGCGCAATCAATAATATTATTAATAAATCAGAAAAAGAGTTTTATCACATTTATAATACTCGTATTAATACAAATATGACAAAATTCATTAATTTTTAATATTCGAATACGAGCAGTTGGGTACTTATAGTAAAGTTGTGCACATTAAAATTGCTAATTGCTGAAAAGATCTTCAAAAATTCTAAAAAGCTCCAAAATTGGCAAAATTTGCTGATATATTTGTACCCCAAAATTTAATAGTAGTCAACTCCTTCTGGCCTATATTTTAATTTTGATTTTATACTGCCAAACATTATTTTGTAAAATTCAATTTTTCATTCCATATTTTTAATTTATTTTTAGCAACCGAACCCATGCAGATCCCATGATAAAATTTGGCACACATACTCAGCATAATTGCACAAACAAACAGTAAAAAAATAAACAAACAAAAAGAATCTTTTTTTAAATAGGGTTTGAAATAGGGTTAATATTATAAAATTAATCCAGTTAGGGGTTGAAAAATTAAAATGTGATCGAATATTTGGATAGAACGTTCATTTACCTTTACAGAACATTTTTTATTTTTAAATTTAGACCACCGTGGACGAAGTTACAGCCGTTTTCCTACAATTCTACACACCAACTTTTTGACATTTTGAACGACCAAAACAACGAAACGAATTTGGACAAATCCTTAAATTTGTATTTTTTATTTCTTACTAAGATGGTGTGTACCAATTTTCGTCAAATTTGGTGAGGGTCAGGTAAATTCTTCAGTTGATTTGAGATGGAATGACCCTGGTGACTAACGATACGGATGTCCTCAATATAATATGTGGTTTTTCCAAAGAAGTACTAAAAATTGTGGAAGCATATAGTAAAGATTTATTTAATTAAATTTAACCTAATGTTTATCATTTTATATTCATTTATTTAATTTCAAACTCGCAATATCGATTCATTATAATGGTAATTTTTAAAAAATTTTGGGTTATTAATAAAGCTAAATTTTGTTGAAAATAATGGTCAGTTTGTAAAGATTTATTTAATTGAATTTAACTTTAATGTTGTATCTATGTTGTATCTATATGTATATGCATTTTTCTATCAAGTCGAGCTCCGAATAAATGTAAGATAACCCGAGATCCACCACAACAGAAAGGAATTATAAAGTATACTCTGCATTATAAGTTGCCTAATACTCTCCTTTATCTATGCAACCATGGAGGGGAAATGATTTCACTATTTAAATTTTTATGATAAAAGTAAATCAAAACGAGATCACTAATGAAAACGTACAAATCCAGATCCGGAAATGAGTATGTTAATGTATATAACGTAAGATGAGATCCTGCAATGTTGTCATACTGCAATTGATAACAAAGCAGCCTATGGAATATCTTTGCATGAATATTACGGTTTTTAATCAGTCGTATTCGCAATGTTTAATGTTTAACTAGTGAAATAGTTCATATTAAAATAATTTTATCACGTGGCAAAAAAACTATTAAATTTAGCTATTAGTGGAAAATCCACAACAACGGATGCTAATGTTAAAACTATGGGCTTAACAAATAATGTTAAAACGTGGAACGAGAAACAAAAGTCAATTATGTTGAAGTTTTTCAAATCACATATAAAAAACAAGGTTTCGCCCCCAAAAAAAATGAATGTTTGAAAGTTCGAGAAGACAATTTAAAATTTTTTGAAGATAAGAACTGGGTTCAGATTAAAATGTTCGTGTACAATACATATAAAAACAATAAGTAGTGTTTCTAATAATAATTAAAAACACTAGTTATTATATTGTTATTACCAATTTATTACATAATTAATAAACAATTTTTTTAATATATTTTTTTCTATAATTTTTAATTCAATAAAAACTTATTATTAAAGAATCTTTTATTTAATTAAAGGTATGTGTGTGTTTCGGTATTTATTTTTAGAATCTTCAGCAGAGCCGTAGCAAGCTCTTCTGGCGCCTGAGGCAAATTTGAATATATGTGCCCCCCTTCGAAAAGATTCTTATCATTTTTAAAATTGTAAACTATTATTTATTAGGTTTTCAGAAAGGCAAGTTTTTATTTATTTTAAGATTTATATTATTTACAGATATCCAGAATTAAAAAATTAAATAGTTTAAATGAAAGAGCATAGTGCAAAAAATATACAAAGTTTTTTAGAATCCCAAATGTACTTTTCACGATTTAATTGCCGCAAATTCATCAATAACTTCATCAAAATCAACTTCTTCAGCAACTTCATTGATAAAATAGCCAAATTTGATAGTCTTTCCTAGCCTATAGTTGATCTCAAATAATTCTCTATGAGTCTGAGTTTGGTAAAGCTACGTTCACACGTAGCTACAGTTACAGGCATTGTCAAAAAGATTCTACGATATCTACGTTTGGATACGATTCTTTTAAATTGTAATCTTGAATCAGCTGAAGTAATTCAAGAACTGTTGCAGATAAAATACTGTCAGGAATAATTGACAGCACTACGTGTTAAAATCGGAAACCTCACGAGTAAATTCTGCCCCATTTATGTCTCTTTCATATTTTATTGCTAAATCCATCGCTGTTTTTTTAATCAGTAATACTCATGCTGTGCAAAGATTCACCAGACAAAAATCTGAAATCTTTGGCAACCTCCATTAACTTATCATACCTCCAATTGAATTGAGTTATGAAAACATCAACTGCATTGTTAATATCGATGCGAAGTTTTTGAATTTCAGAAATATTTTTGATCTTTTACTTGTGTTATTACTCCCAGAGTAATATTTTATGTGTAAATGCGTGTAAAATTTTCTTCGAATTCTGTACTACGAATATCTTGCAGTGAATTCTTATTTGCCTGAATCAGACTTGCAGCTTTATCCACAGTCAAAGTTTTCGTTTGGAAGGCTTTAGCAGCACGTCCAACTTGACCTAATATCTGATTCCAGACATCAAGGTAGAAAATAAATTTTAAATCAATATTTTTGAGTAGACTTTGGGCGGATAAGGTAATGTCAGGATTTATAGAATTGGCGATCATATCTTGAAGTAGGTACTCCGTAAACTTCTTTAATTTGGGTACTGAATGGTTTTATGGCATTAGATTTCGATGACCATTTTGTGTTTGAGTGTCCTTTTAATGACACTCAATACATTGTGAGTTTTTCAATCTGACTTCTAGTTTTCCATTGGACAAAGTATTTTCGATAATCTGGTGATGTCTCGTGATTTATATTTTTCCAATCTGAAAACCCTTCACGACGATTGGCAATCAAAGGTATTTGAGTTTGGCGAAATTCAATCAGACGGCATGGAAAGCAGAATAAAGCATTTTTATTCTTGGAGTAAATTAACCAATTTCGGGCTACGGTTTCACCGTTGGGTAATTGTTTTTTGAACCAATGAGGGAGAAATCGACGTCCATCTTTTGTTTCAATATTTGTGAAAATTATATTGTTTCCCTGATCTGGGCCATCCGTAATACGCGGCTACGAAGATGGCTTGTTGTCGAGTGACAGAAATGATGTTCGAATGTCCTGATTCTAAATTTTCGCCGCTTTCAACAATTTCTAAAAGTGGCTCTATACTCGAAATTTTCTCTAATGATGTTAAATCGTTCGGTTTAGAAATTGTTTTCATGGTTATATCTTGTTCGATGTTTCCGTAACATTTGATTTTACTTTATCAGCTACCGCAGTTTGCGCAGTTAACTTTGATAATTTTTAATCGTCCAGTTTAGTGGTTCTTTCCGTGCTTGTATCATTTGACGGTCCAGAACTATTTAACCTGTCACTTTTTTCAAGAGGAACGTTCGGAGACTCGTCAAATGTTAGTGCTTTAGCTAAATCGTAATCATATTATAGTCCGGTCAAATTAGACCAAAAAATAGGAGTGAGGTTACAATAATTCCCAGCCAGCTGAAAATTGGTAGGATTGTTCAAAACACCATCATAAATGAAATCTAAAAAGTCCTCATCGATCCGACACCTGGAAAAAAATTTATTCGGGGTCAAAGGTCACTAATACGGGTTTTTCGCGATTTTCAGCAAAACGGTAAGTTTTATCATAAAATTATCTCATTCAAAAATTGTAGATCAGATAATTATCTATAAAAAAAATGTCTAAATACTTTTTTTCCTAAGAGTCACCGTTTTAGGCTTCTATACAAAGTATAACAAGAAGCCTTATGATCTAGCTCCGTGTCCGTCTGTCCGTCCGTCTGTCCGTCTGTCTGTCCGCATAATTCAAAATCATACAGAGCGTTTCAAATCGTGTTGGAAATACTCTGTGTGTATAGAGGTCTAAGAACTGGGTAGCCAGTGCGCTACTTTTAGGCTTCTATACAAAGTATATTTATGATTAGGGCCAATTTATTTGTCAAATCGTCTTGACGTTTCTTCGGCGAATCGCCCATGAAAGCTGCGGGTCTCGCGGAAGGAGGAACAACCGGTAAAACCGTCACGATCATCCACTCGGGTCGTGAGTATTTCGGATCCATTCCCAGGGCGCTGCAATCTGCGTCGCTAATTTGTCTAAAGATATGCAGCACTTCTTCCGCCAACAAATACTTTTTTTCTTGTGGAACCTTTCCGTCGGATTCCTTCCATTCGGCCGTCAAATCGAGACCCGATTTTCTAATTACAGGTTGATGATTTCCACATCCACCATCCGCGTGACATATTGTTTGTTCTTTGCACATACCGTACACTACTTCTAAGCGTTTCTTGGAATCGTCTGTAGTTATCTTCTGAGCGTGTTCATAGTGGTTTTGTTTCTTTGTGTTCACTAACAATTTACTGCAATTAAAGCAGACGCAGCGTAAAACTTTCATGACATTGTTAATCATGCCAACGTGAAAGATAGGTTTGGCCAATTCGATGTGACCAAAGTGACCGGGGCAAGTGTCCCGGTCGCCTTCGCATGTTTGACATGGTAAAGTACTGTCAAACGCTCCCATCCTCGGATCCATCAAGCCGCCCACTTTTGGAAGACTTCCTTCCATAATTTCTACATGATTTATACCTTCTGGGACGACAGACATGCTACGAATATCTTCCGGACTAAAAATACCAAATTGCACATTCTTTACAGTTTTGAAAGCAGATTTGTTTTCGATTAATGCCATTGTTAATACCGTAATTTACTTTTACTTAACGCGCGAAAAATTAGCCAAACTGTTACATCTACTATACTCATAGGGCGATGTCCTATATAAGCAAATTGATCTGATGATACGTTGATACGATGATCCGTTGATACGATTATACCTTGATACGATGATTCGTTGATACGATTATACCTTGATACGATGATCCGTTGATACGATGATCCGTTGATACGATTATACCATGATACGATTGTCCGTTGATCCAATTATTCTTTGATACGTGGCTTACTGGTCTAACTGCCGCAGGGATTAACGGCCAGAATAAAGTGAAGATAAGGTATTGTCCCAAGGATATGATTTACTAGTTTTACTTTGATGTGAAAAAAACAAGTTTTTATTTATTTTAACCATAGCAGTGGCTTGATGTGATTAGTGAAGTTAAGTTGTAAATAAAAGAGAAAGAGAGGATTGGTCCACCTCAAAAAATGGACCGCACATTACAGAGAAGTAAAGTTTCGAATGGAATGGAAAAGTTTGATTGTTATTACTTATATAGTAAATGATAATTACCAACCGCAAAAAATGTAATTGGTGCAGATTATCGGATTATCTGATGTTACATTATAAATATTATGTCGACCAAAAATAACTAGCAACAACAACTTTTCACACCAGAAAGGTAGCTGTATAGAAGCCTAGGAACTGCCGCTAAAGCGAGTTCCACCTTGTTTGAGATATAACGATTCGAAAAGTTGAAAGAGTTGTAATCGTCATTTAGGTGCAAATAAATAAAATGAATTTGTGGAAAAACTATAATGGTGCCAGCTTTCATAGAGCTGGTGCTAGCTCTAAGTATCCCAGTGCTAGGTTTTTGGGTAAAAATATTAACCGGGGGGGGGGGCTAGCGTTACTTTAGCCCCCCCCCCCCGGTTTCAAAGTCGATATGTGAAAATACTGTAATGGTGCTAGCTTTCACATTTGGGTGCCAGCTGGTGCTAGCTCTAAGGATCCCAGTGCTAGGTTTTTGGGTAAAAATATTAACCGGGGGGGGCTAGCGTTACTTTGTAACGGTCTTCCGTTAATTTCCTTTGAAAAGGAAAATCCTCTTCATACACCTCGAGGGTTTGTTAATTTTCAGAGGTCAATTACGATTAACAATTTATTTATGTGTAATTTATCCAACCAATTTTATTTGACGAAACAAATTTTATATTCCTGTTAACGTGAACTCAAATTAAATACGTATTATGAATTATCCGCGCCTATGGGTTAGGTGACCCATCGATCGATACGAACCGAACGATAAATTTCAACAAAAAAATCAAGGTACCAAAAAATCCCTAGGACAACAGGGGTTGTTAGAACAAATGTTAGTAAGACAAATACGTAAGATTTATAAATCGAATCAAAAAAATAAAGTTATTTGAACAAATTAATAATCAGTCGGTGTTAAAAAACCCTACTAAAGGTCGGGCAATAGTCCCGAGTAAAAGACAACACATTTGAAAATAGTTTATCGAGTGATAAGCCAGGTTGTGACCATCAGTGGTGAATTTGTGTTTCGGCCATTTTTAGGTTGTATAAATGAAGCAAATAATTTGCCAACGGTACGGATTGCTTCAACTTCTGCCGAAATTATTGGTTTAATGATAAGAGTAGCCGGCCAAGTTCTGAGTTGTTATATTAAGAAGCAAAATCCTTTTTGGATATTATTTATTCAAGTACCAGGTCAGAAATCGCACGTGCTATTAACGAATTACTTCACCAAAATAAACCATTAACATTAGAAAAGAGAAATGTGTGTGTTAACCAGAGAACTACTAAGACAATTTGAGTACAGGATTCAACAAAACGATTTGGTATCAAAAAGCTATTTAAATTATGTTATTAAGAATTTGTAATCGGAATTATCTTCAATAATTCATTTGCCTTTAAAAATCTGCGAAATTATTCGCATTGTTTGTGCCTCATATAAGTGTGTTCTTTCCAATTATTTCCAGTTCCAAGTCAACCGGAGGGTCTATCAATTCACGGACCAAACCTACATACGCTCGTTCGAACGATCGGAAGGGGGCCGCATTTATCAACAAGTAAGTAATTGGAAACGTACAATTACTTACTGTATGAGGTCAAATCAAAAAGTTTGTACAATATTTATTCACTTGAAATTACAAATTTATGATATACATAAAAATCCGGTGCAACCATTCAGTTTTGCATTTGGCATCCGGATAAATAGCATTTCAATCATTCCATTTACACTGTACCGGCCAAGGAGAGCCCTGCTGACAACGAATAACCTCGACAGACTCATCATTGAAGTAAATAGTTGTTGGTTGGTTAACAACCCTAAATTGACATTTGTGTTGGTTTATTTATTTATTTGTATTACCTGTTGTCTTGTTCGACTTGGTTATTATAATCTCCACTACAAAGTTAAAGATAATGTCAGTAATTATAAAAGTCACCATTGTTTATTTATAAGACAATTGTTACCATTTCTATAGTTCCTGTTTATAGTAATTTATCAAGTTATCCTGTTAATAATAATTCATCAAATTGTTCACTTATAATAAATTATTAAACTGTCCATTAAACAAGAGTTTTTGCTAATCTTTGTATTATTGTGCCTACTTGCGTATACTTGTGTCAATTTTGTTTATTTTAATTTTGTTGAGAAAGCCAAATATCGGAGCTCCTCTCGATATCTTGTCCTTCTCATCTGGCGCCCTGGCTTTGCTATCAAGGTAAAAGAAGGATCGACAAAGTTTAACGATCCCACGAAGGTTCGAAAATACATCACGAACCACCCTGCTCTCCAACACAAGAGTAAAAATCTATGAGTTAGCCGACCCGTACAGGAGACCTACGGTCAAGAAAAGCGGTACTTAGAGTCGCAACAAGCAATTGTGGCTATAACTTTGCCCCCACCCCGGTTTCAAAGTCGATTTGTGAAAAAACTGTAATGGTGCTAGCTTTCATATTTGGGTGCTAGCTCTAAGGATCCCAGTGCTTGCTTTTGGTGTAAAAATATTAACCGGGGGGGGCCAAAGTAACGGACCCCATATTATGACGATTACAACTCTTTCAACTTTTCGAATCATTATATCTCAAAAACGGCGACTCTTAGGAAAAAAAGTATTTAGGCATTTTTTATAGATAATTATCTGATCTACAATTTTTGAATGGAATAATTTTATGATAAAACTTACCGTTTTGCTGAAAATCGCGAAAAACCCGTTTTAGTGACCTTTGACCCCGAATAAATTTTTTTCCAGGTGTCGGATCGATGAGGACTTCTTAGATTTCATTTATAATGGTGTTTTGAACAATCCTACCAATTTTCAGCTGGGTGCGAATTATTGTAACCTCGGATGTCTAAATTGACCGGACTATTATGCTCGAACGCGTAAAGCTCGGAGTTTTCAAAAAGATCGAATGGGCATAATTTGGTAGAAAATTATATAATTGAAATGAGAATAATGAATGTATAATGTGGATTTATAACAAAATTTCCTTTCAAGTGCCCGTTTTTATTGTTTATGCAATTTAATAATAAAATTCTCTAATAAGTAAGTATTGTAATCGCTTATTTTAGTGATTATTTTCAAGTTTTGAAAATAACGTATAATGCTTGTATATTTTGATGTTTTTTAATTTCTAAAAATCCGATCTCTATAATCTATAATCAAAGTTCTCCAAACTATGGTTTCGGCCCACCATGCACCAAGCACGATGAATCCCATCCGGCACGTTACTTTTTCGACGTTAGTATTGCCAGACTTTATGAGACAGTCAGTTTGGTCCTTTGATGAAAATGTTTGAAAATTCCTAATGTACATTATATAGGTACCTGCTATGTCTTGTCTGCTTATTATACCTAACAGCTGTTTGACATGTTTAGTAAATCAGCTGTTAATATTAATACTATAGTAAAAATTAAAAAATTAAGTACATTGTTTCTTCATTTCATTTCATTAAAAGTTTTATTTTTAATTCGATAAAATCTATTAAAATATCTTTTATTAAATGTTTATTTTGGTAAAATCTCAGTTTTACAATGGTCCGGGCCCATCCAAAAACTGTGGGACCTACCTTATAGTAGTACAGGGAAAGAAACTACCATTTTGAACCGAAAAACAAAAATTTGTAAATTTATGAAAGTACGTTTGAATTTTCTTTGGCCCACCTAAAAAAGTCTGACCCTGCCCTACAAAAATGAGAAATTTTTGTTTTGTACCTGTAACATGAGATTAATCGTCTTGCAATTAAATAGAAACACTTATAAATAGCAACGCAACGTTGCCGCATATATAGGATCTCAGTTTGTGCCTTATTATCAATAAAATGTCATATACATCTTGAGCTCCGAAGCGCCCTCACTCGCGAGTTTACATTAACTATCCATGTATAAAAATGAATAAAAATACACAAGATGAGATCCGGCATAAAACTCTCGTACCACCTACTGCCACCTTGGGTAATTGAAATAAGTTAATATAGACGTAGAAACAAAGTGAGGTCCGTTTTGGATCTCATCTTGTTAAAGCGGATCTCGACTTGTATAGCAAATATCACAAAATGATCTCAACTTGTACAAAAACAAATCTATATATATATATTGTTGTGATTCAAAATACCAATAATTTTGAATTAAATAAGCACTCTGAAAGATCACAAATTACATGAAAACTCTTAATGACAAAGAAGATTTCAACAGATAATCTTGAACGCTCTAATAAATTCAGTTATCAACAAAATAAGTGAGAGGAAAAATTCGTCCAGCAATGATATAAAAATCATGTACTACAATAATTTTTATATTCATAGAAAAATTTGTTCAATGTATAATTAAGTTTTTAGTATTATAAATGTAGGGTAATTTTAAGAAGTGAGGTAAATGTACAAAAGATTTACGTAATTTGGTGTGGTCACGGTAAAGACAAATGCAACGATTCGTTCATCCGGGACTGATGCGTGTTGAGTGTAACCAGACGGTAGGTTGTTATGACGATCCTAAAACAGAGATGAAATTATTTAAAATGACATTTGGTTAAAAATAAAAATGATATCAAAGATGCATTGTACTCACGTTGTAAAAGATATCAAAGAGTGACAAAATTGATAAACTCGTAAAAACCAAGGAAACAGCAGATTAAAAATAAATAAAAAAGATGATTATCAAATGTGTAAGAGGTCAGAGTGTTTTATGGTACTCTGGTCAGAAAAGTTGTTAAAATTGGATTAAAAGCCCAATTCGACGTGGAGGAACTGAAACAGAAAAGATTTACATAAAGTTGTATGAATTACAAAAAGTTTCGTGAGATTAATTTTGATAATAAATATAAAGGTACTTACCTTTTATAAGCTGTGTAGTGATTGTATCCGATTGGAACAAAGATTTGCTGTAAATGATTATTGGAGCACTAAACAAAATTACACGAGGTGATTCTCAAGAAAAGTTAGGATTCACCATTGATCGTAGATGACTTGATGTTAAAAGTATTTAAGAAACATAACGGCGACACCTGTTATTGGTAAGATAAACTTATTTAACTTTTTGCGGGATATTAGTGAACGGTTAATAAACAACGACGCGTAAAACGGAAAACGGAAATAAAACTTCAATCTGTGTAGTATTATAAAAATTATTTATTTGTTAAATGTTAAATTTCGATTTTAGTATAAGTTTGGTTTATTCATTATTTGTTCATGTTATTGTTTGAAAATAAATTGTATAGTATTCAATATCGTTTGAGTATCTTTGAGGGACGAATTTCCCTCCTCTTAAGTTATTTTTCAGAAAAAGCAAAAGAGCACACCCTCGAGGAATCGACTTCTGTGGTTAAGAGTATTTTCATGCTAAATAGTATTGACAAAATAGAGCTAGCAAAAAGGGTATTCAAAATCATAAAAAAAATAAGGAAGTGTTGTCAAGTTCATTTTTGAATTTTCATTTTATTTTACATGTGTCCGTTATAAGAAGAAGCGATACATAGTAATATATAAAAATGAATTGCCAAATATGTATGCATCATCATCACGTGAGAACGGCTCGACGAATTTGGCTGATTTTTTGGTGAGTTGTTGCCTATATCTTCGACAAGGTTTGTGTGAAAAAAAATTGGAAAAGTTGCCCGGGAAGTTGAAAAATTCGGGAAAAAACTGAAAGTGCGTTTAATGTCGTCAACAGGTGGCGCCACCATATTAAAAATGAATTGCCAAATATGTATGCATCATCTATCTATATTGTTGTGATTCAAAATACCAATAATTTTGAATTAAATAAGCACTCTTAAAGATTACAAATTGCATGAGGTTTCTCAATAACAAACAAAGATTCCAACAGACAAGTTGAAAGCTCTGATAAAGTCAGTTTATTCGCAAAATAAGTGAGAGGGAAGACTCGTTCAACAATGATATGAACAAAAATTATTAACTACAAATGATGTTTTTAATATTCAAAGAAAAATTTGTTTAATGTAGAATAATTTTAGAATTATAAAGAATAGGTTAATTTTAAGTAAGTGAGGTAATAAACAATGAGTTTACGTAATTAGTGATGAACGATAAAAACAGATGCAGCGATTCGTCATCCGAGACAGGCGTTTACGTGTAACGGGACCAGACGATGTGTTGAGATGGAAACGCTAAAATCAAAAATAAAATAATTAAATGACATTTATAAAATGATAAAACTATCAAAGATGCGGGATACTTACATTAAAAAGGATTTATCAAAGAGTGACGAAATTTGAAAATCGTAACAAAACCTTGGAAACGCGAGAAGAATAATAAATAAGATTGAATACAAAAAAAGGTCGAAAACGCAAGGGCGTTAAAAGAACGGAGGGTTTTGTGTCCTCTTGTTATCAAGTGATATTTTTTTTGATTAATCCAACTCAAAGTGTGGCGATCTGAAAGAAAGAGATCATATTAATTGATGTAAAATTATGCGAGAATAAAATTGATGAATAAACAAAAATCAGGTACTTACCTTACAATAAAGTGTTCAAGTGAATGGAAATTATTGGAAGAAAGATTTCAATCAATAAAAATCGAAGCACTAAGTGGAAATTTATACGTGGTGATCACAAGAAATTTCAAGATAAATGCAGTCGCTGCAGTCTTGATGTGCAAAGGAGTTTTTGAAAGAAGTTATACTGCCATCTGTGTTCGGTAAGCGAGATTAAACTTTATTTAACATTTACGCGGTACCAGTGAACGGTTCGAAATTGAAACGCGGCGATAAAACTTTATTTATTTTTCATAAATTTTTAGGAGAATTACTTGTTAGATGTTTAAATACAATAATGTTAGTATAAGTTTGGGATTCATTTAAATATATTTGTGTTCATGTTTAATAAAATAAATCACTTATATTTTCACATACTTTTGCGTATCATTGAGGAATGAGTTTTCCTCCACTAGATTTATTTTTCAGTATAAGCAAAGAATCAACCCTCGAGGAATCTGCTACTGTGACTGAGAGATTTCATGCTAAATAAAAGTAAAACCATTTAAAATTGAGCTAGCCGAAATAATTCAAAAATATAAAGAATTTTTGTATTCAACATTCATTTAAATTTACATGTGTCCCGTACATAAGAGAAGCGACACATAGTAATCTATATATATAAAAGAGCTTGTCTGTTTGTTTGTTTGTTCGCTATACGTTCCTACACCCATTGACCGATCTCAACCAAATTTTGCACAGTTATTCTGTAGGTCCAGGCGCAACTATTCGTGCATAAATGGGGAAGAAATTCCCGCGGGAAGCAAAGTTATTCGCGTTTTTCGATTTTTTTATTGATACACTGTATACTTTACCCTTAGGTTAAGTACCCAGATACCTGGGTACTTAACCCAGTTAACAAACCCTTACTTACTTACAGGGCCGGGATGGCCTGAACGTTCCTACACCCTTGGGCCGATCTCAACCAAATTTTGCACAGTTATTCTGTAGATCGCGTTATCGCGATATGTTATTCGCGTTTTTCGATTTTTTATTGATTCACCCTATACTACGGTGAATCACCCTATACTACGCTTTCGCTAGATGGTGAACAAAACACGTGTTTGCAGGGCCGGGATTTTAATTAAGTTGACGGCGAAACATTTGAGATGGGGGTTTGGGGGCGACGGAGAGAGAGCAAAAAGCATCTCTTCCGACTTCAAAAACGAAGAATTTTAAATTTGCGTTCTTTCGAAACTTGAAAATAATAGTGAACAACTATGGCCTTCACGGATCTATTATGGTCCGCCCTGTGTGGCCGACGGCCGAACAACTATGGCCTTCACGGATCTATTATGGTCCGCCCTGTGAGGCCGAAGGCCGAACAAGTATGGCCTTCACGGATCTATTATGGTCCGCCCTGTGAGGCCGAAGGCCGAACAACTATGGCCTTCACGGATCTATTATGGTCCGCCCTGTGAGGCCCAGGGCCGAACAACTATGGCCTTCACGGATCTATTATGGTCCGCCCTGTGAGGCCCATGGCCGAACAACTATGGCCTTCACGGATCTATTATGGTCCGCTCTGTGAGGCCGAAGGCCGAACAACTATGGCCTTCACGGATCTATTATGGTCCGCCCTGTGAGGCCCATGGCCGAACAACTATGGCCTTCATTGATCTATTATGGTTCGCCCTGTGAGGCCGAAGGCCGAACAACTATGGCCTTCACGGATCTATTATGGTCCGCCCTGTGAGGCCCAAGGCCGAACAACTATGGCCTTCACGGATCTATTATGGTCCGCCCTGTGAGGCCGAAGGCCGAACAACTATGGCCTTCACGGATCTATTATGGTCCGCCCTGTGAGGCCGACGGCCGAACAACTATGGCCTTCACGGATCTATTATGGTCCGCCCTGTGAGGCCCATGGCCGAACAACTATGGCCTTCACGGATCTATTATGGTCCGCTCTGTGAGGCCGAAGACCGAACAACTATGGCCTTCACGGATCTATTATGGTCCGCCCTGTGAGGCCCACGGCCGAACAACTATGGCCTTCATTGATCTATTATGGTTCGCCCTGTGAGGCCGAAGGCCGAACAACTATGGCCTTCACGGATCTATTATGGTCCGCCCTGTGAGGCCCACGGCCGAACAACTATGGCCTTCACGGATCTATTATGGTCCGCCCTGTGAGGCCGAAGGCCGAACAACTATGGCCTTCACGGATCTATTATTGTCCTCCCCCTGTGAGGCCGAAGGCCGAACAACCATGGCCTTCACGGATCTATTATGGTCCGCCCTGTGAGGCCGAAGGTCGAACAACTATGGCCTTCACGGATCTATTATGGTCCGCCCTGTGAGGCCGACGGCCGAACAACTATGGCTTTCACAGATCTATTATGGTCCGCCCTGTGAGGCCGAAGGCCGAACAACTATGGCCTTCGCGGATCTATTATGGTCCTCCCCCTGTGAGGCCGAACAACTATGGCCTTCACGGATCTATTATGGTCCTCCCCCTGTGAGGCCGAACAACTATGGCCTTCACGGATCTATTATGATCTGCCCTGTGAGGCCGACGGCCGAACAACTATGGCCTTCACAGATCTATTATGGTCCGCCCTGTGAGGCCGAAGGCCGAACAACTATGGCCTTCGCGGATCTATTATGGTCCTCCCCCTGTGAGGCCGAAGGCCGAACAACTGTGGCCTTCTCGGATCTATTCTGGGTCTAGATGGCTAAGGGCGGCGAATGCCGCCCGTGCCAGCTATATATTGTGGTGTTCCGTTCGTAAAATTCGAAGCCACGACAGATATAAATTTTGAAAGAATTAATTTTTTAACTTTTATTTTCTCGTCACCCTCAAAATTCAGTTTTTTTTTTAACTGTGATAATTTTTTTTGTTTTGAAATAACTCAATTCTTCAATTTTATCAAAATTTTTTTTGTTTAATAAAAATTTTTTTTACAATTCAAAATAGGGGTTAGTAAATTATTGTTTTCACACATAAAGAAATTAATAGCACCTCTATAATAATTATTCAGAGATAAAAACTTCATTTAATTTACAAATACACATGTAATTGTATTGTATTTTAATGTCATAAATTTCACTGTTTAAATGTTTCAAAAAATGCAAAATACCTTGTCTTTGTTTTAAATTTTGTTTATAACACTCGATAAACATACCAATTTTATACGTAGGTTGATTTCCAATTTTCTAAACCAATTTTTCATGTACCAAATCCACAATAGTTGAATTTTCCAAATAAATCTTTGTTAATTTTGCAACCATCGATTTTCATTTAATATTGACCGCTTGTTATTTCTCGTAATTGTAATGTTCTGAAGGCTTCCACTTCTTAAAACCATTTACAGGATCCACTTCGTAACTTTTCTTTCAATATTCACTTTTTATTCCACTTTGAAATCCGCTTTTAAAATAAACCACTTTTTGATTGAAAAATCACCGCTTGATCTATCGCTCATTTCAGAACGAATTCGTCCATGTCCACTTTGTAGCCGAAATTTCTTTACCACGCGTGTGCGATTTTTGATTCACGTCCTCTGATTGGTTGACTTGGTTGATCCTGGCTCATAATTTTAAAATGTGTCCTGGTAATGGACGTAATCGAAACTTTGCAAATTTTGTGAGTGTCAGTTCGCGCACTTATGTTTTTTTTTAATTCACGCATGACTTTAAACACATCATTTTAAATTTAAAATTTTTAAATACAATTAACATTTTTTTGATTCTTTTTAATAAAAACAAACTAGTCCTTTTTGGAACAATACTCCAGACTTTTAAATTTAATAAATTTGAAGAATTATTTTGTTGTTTAAATTTTGACTATTAAAGATTTTTGTGCATAACGAAATTATAATATTGACATGTTAAAATTATTTTATTGAATTTTGAATTTATTTTATTGTAAAAAAGTTGGTAAATTGTATAATTTTGTTGAAGACAGTTCAATATATATAAAAATGAATTGCCAAATATGTATGCATCATCATCACGTGAG
This sequence comes from Podabrus alpinus, assembly GCA_932274525.1. Lineage (NCBI taxonomy): Eukaryota > Metazoa > Arthropoda > Insecta > Coleoptera > Cantharidae > Podabrus > Podabrus alpinus. Next base: position 67,129,458 of record OW026453.1, on the reverse strand, counting down.
AACGGCTCGACGAATTTGGCTGATTTTTTGGTGAGTTGTTGCCTATATCTTCGACAAGGTTTGTGTGAAAAAAAAATTGGAAAAGTTGCCCGGGAAGTTGAAAAATTCGGGAAAAAACTGAAAGTGCGTTTAATGTCGTCAACAGGTGGCGCCACCATATTAAAAATGAATTGCCAAATATGTATGCATCATAATCACGTGAGAACGGCACGACGAATTTGGCTGATTTTTTGGTGAGTTGTTGCCGACAAAGTACCTGTACCCTCTATCTATATATATAAAAATGAATTGCCAAATATATATGCATCATCATTATTGTATTTTGTGTCAACTCTGTATTAGGAAGATCATCTGTAAAGATAACGATATTGTTGCGATTGGTAATGCCGATGATCCTAAGTTTAGTATATAAGCGGAAGAGTATACGAAGAGTTGAAGAGAAGTAGTAAAAGTAGTAGTAGTAGTCAACAGGTGGCACCCCCTTAACCTGTAATTAATTAAGTTTCCATCAGTAGAGTAGATAGAAAACCCGATCCGGAAATATTGGCAATTTAAGGTTTATTTCTTTGGAAAACATGCCAGCCCAAAAACCTAATTTTTGGGCCCATTTATGAATAGGAAATTTTTCAAAGCCGGGTGGGATCTGCCGTGCTATCCCCTTTATAATGCTTGCACACTCCGCATTCGCTAGATGGTGCTCTTAATGTATCATATAACCGTGTATGAACTGAAATTTATTTTGGAGTTGACGTTGGTTGACATGAAATTCCGACTTAATTTTTTTCTAATTGTTTTTCAAACCATCGTTTGAATTAGATCCAGAGGTACCCTTGCAAGCAACTTTAGTAAATACATCCGAAACTGTCAGGATTTGATATTACTACTTTTAATGTAAATTTTTTGTTTTTTTCATAATTTGTTTAATAATTTCGAATAATTTATATTTGGATAAACAATTCTTTGAGTGGCATAAAAATTAATTTCGGGCAGGACAACGTCTGCCGGGTCAGCTAGTCATTTTATACTAATTTATTTAATTTCAAACTCACAAAATCGATTAATTTTTGAGTTATTAATAAGGTTAAATTTTGTTAAAAATAATGGTCGATTTGTTTCAATGAAAATGTTTAATTAATTTCTGTGAAAATTGCTTTTTATGTTAAAACAATGCTTTGTTAAAATTAGTACTATTATAAACCTATAGTGTGTATATATTTTGATACTTGACTATTCATTAATTGTGACATGGGTATTGTACTAATTTTTTTCAATAAGTTGATAAAATAAAACTAAATAAGAATAATATTAAATTAATTTAGGTGAGATATTCTTGTTTATATTTGCACGTTGATATAATAATGAATACCAGAATTTATCTTATTTTTTCTTATATTTAGATAAAAATGTTCAAACTTTATTGTGTAAAGATCTTAACATTTTTCTTTTATCTAATAAATATAAGTTTTTCTTACTATTATGATTATCTTGTATTTCAAAAATAGTATATTATAGCCCAAGGTTGTGAAGACTGTCATTATAGCCCTATCGCCAAGATTATATTCCGAGGGGCAAACCACCAAGGACTATAATGGTCTTCACAATCGTTGTTTATATACGATTTTTCCACTACTAGATTTATTACCATTTTTTAAATTCTTTCTAATAAAAACAGTTTCAAATGACGGTTTTGTTGATTTATATACGATTTTTTCCACTACTACGGGTCAAGGTATCAACGGATTAAGTTATCAGATCACGGATCAACGGATTAAGTTATATCAAATTAACGGATAAAATTTATTGTCACATTTTATCTACTATATTTTTCTGAAAAAAAAACTTAAAAAAAAGGCTTCTATAGACAAAGTATAGCAAGAAGCCTTACGATCTGGCTCCGTGTTTACAGTTGTCACGCCATTCGTTTTTCACCTTTTCCCTTGCAACGAAAGATCTTCTTTTGATATTGCGTATTGGCATCTTTCTGATGTGCGTGAACACTTGGTCAGAAGTGTTTCCACTTCTGAACAACTTGAAAATTGCTGGTGAAGTGGCGATATTGGATTCTGCGCAGTCGATTTTTCTTCTCTTGGTGTTCACCAGAAAAGAGTTGTAACGATTTTTTGGGTCGTTCAAATTGCCTTTTTGGGTAGCCAGGGTTTTTAGGACGTCTTGTCGATTTTTGCACTTACTTCTTTAAACTCGAGCGCCAAAAGTTTTTATAGGTAAACTTTAAACTAAAAAATAAAACAACTGATTTTTCGGAAACTTTAACACAGGATTTTTCCGTAGATGGACGTGAATGTCTAGAGTCGTAAACAATCACCTGGACGGGGTTTACTAACGTCTAGAAACTTAAACGCAAGCTAGGATCGGAGCAGCGAGTATGCTTGTCTAGAACTTTAAACAACCACGTGATGGAAATTACTAACGTCTAGAGACTTAAACGAAAGCGGAGGATTTGGAAATGTCGAGTACAATGTCTAGGAACATAAACAATGCATCGGCCGGACGGATGATCTTTCAGTCAGATACTTTCGGACGGATATCTAACTTTCGGATCGGAATCGGTTACCGGTATCCTTTCTGCAAAAATTTTATGACCCTTCTTGTAGGAAGGGTGAAGATTTCAGAAAGTCAGCCTTTCACCAACTGCCTCTGTATATTTAAATGTTAAACATAATTGCATGCTTTGTTTTATCAGATTCTAATTTTTGCAGCAAACTGTAATTTTCAAAAACGCCTGGAGCGGTATGCAACCAATCGTGCATTATGTTAAATGCTATTATTTAAAAATTCCATGATTTTAAAAATGCATTTAGATTAAACATAATATATCTTTACAGCTCGGAGGGTCCAAAAAAAAGAGACCGTAACTGTATGTAAAAAATGATAATAAAAATAAAAGAACTTTGTATGTACACATACCTCTCACCAGTAATAAAAATAAAAATAATAAAATTTCTCAGCCGTTTTTAATTTGTGGCGTTCTTGAGCAGCCGTTTCAATCTGCGGGCGCGCAACTCCCGGAGCTGTCCATCACACAGCACGATGGAACGATAGGGGCCACTCTTCTTCATCCCGTCATCGAGGATCCGTTGGATTACCCCGATTGTGGTGACGAAGGGTGGTGATGTGATGATGTAAGCCTCCGGGATGGAGGCGCTGCTCGGCTTCTCCGGAACGGCTATGAGGGGTTCCACTCTCCTGGGCTCCGGCTGATCCTGGAGAATGGGTAGGACCCAAGAGTCCGGAATGGCGGAGTCGGGGACCTCTCGGATAACGAGGTCTGCTACCTCCTTCTTGGTCGACGATTGGGTTTCCCGTGCGACTCGGATTGTCCGGGGTACACCTAAAACATGCCGATTTGGTCGGCGAAAAGTCCGGTACTTACCTGGCTCTTTTGTGCAGGGAAGGACTGCTGGTTTCCTAGTGGTCGTCGGGACCACTGACTTTCTTCCTGGAAGATTCACCTTGGGTGTGGTCAGGTCCAGCTGGGCCATCTTCTGCAGCGTTTCCTCGAAATTGGGTCGGGCTGCGGGGGTGGAGGTCCTGCTGGTGACCAAGGTAGGTCGGGTAGGTATGCGACCCCATGGTGCTCCTACGGTAGGAGGGACCTGCAGTCTTCTCCTCAATACTTCGGCGTCTCGGTGGGATCTCCTCCACAGGTTTCCGGTATTTTGGCCGGGTTTCGCCTTCCTTTGGGTGCGGATTGGTGGCATCTTGCAACGAAACACTTCGAAATCTTGTAAGCGACTACGTCGTTTGTGAAAATTTTCCACCATTTGTTTGATAAATTTTCTCCTATCTTGCAAGGTCTTTTGCAGGAGATTGAAATTTTTCGAAATCTTTTACAGGGTTGTCCTAGGAAATTTTTGTTTACATGGCGGGCTGTTGATTTGTTCGCACTTTCGGGAGCCTTCCCATCTCCACTACTGGGTGATTCGTCGGCAGCTTCTTTTACGGATCGGCGGAAAGCTGACGGTTGAATCCGGAATTTGTAGCGGACGATGGTTGGCTATACGGGGGGGAAATCTTTCTCCGAAGGATTTCCCTGGTGTCGAACTCCCTTCTTTGGTTGCCTTAGGATATCGGATTTTATTTCGGTGGTTAGTTTAACGACTTCTCGGTCGTAACCCATCGGTATTGTAGGGTTTTATTTCAGCGTTTAGTTTAGCGACTTCGCGGTCGTTTACCAATCGGCTTGGTCGGCAGGATCTTGGCCTTTTAGTTTAGCGACTTTTCGGTCGTTACCCATCGGTATTGTAGGGTTTGTTTCGGCGTTTAGTTTAGCGACTTCTCGGTCGTTTACCAATCGGCTTGGTCGGCAGGATCTTGGCCTTTTAGTTTAGCGACTTTTCGGTCGTTACCCATCGGTATTGTAGGGTTTGTTTCAACATTTAGTTTAGCGACTTCTCGGTCGTAACCCAGCGGATTTATTTCGGCCGGATCTTGTCTTTTTAGTTTAGCGACTTTTTCGGTCGTTTGCCCATCGGTATTGTTCGGCCGGATCTTGTCTTTTTAGTTTAGCGACTTTTTCGGTCGTTACCCATCGGATTTGTCGGTCGGATCTTGTTTCGGATTGGGCCTTCCTCATGGTTATTCTGATGTCGGGAACGGAGTCGCCTCTCGGAAAATGGACCTAGTCGGCGGATGCCGTTTCGCCCACACTTCTCTTCGGAGGTCTTGCAGTCCCAATTGCCATTGATTCGTCGACAATCCCTGATTTCGGAATCGGCGGAGGATTGACGATCGAATCCGGGATGTTGTTCGCAACTGGGGGGGACTGGTCGGCCATATGGTGAGAAGTGTGATCTTCAAGCCGGCTCCGGTCGTCCAGGCTCAATTGCGACTATCAAGATTATCAGAAATAACCATTTCGGTCGGCACCTATCGGATTCCCTATCGGATGGAATCATCGGACCTAGTTTAACGACTTTGCGGTCGTTTGCCATCGGGTTGTTCTCGGCTTTGTAGTTTAACGACGTTTCGGTCGGCTTGTAGTTTAACGACGTTTCGGTCGGGATCCATCGGTCTTAATTGGTCTCTTTTTTTGTTTCCTAGTTTAACGACGTTTCGGTCGGTTGCCGTCGGATTGTTCGGTCTTGTCGGGTTTGGGTCTTCCTAATGGCTTCTGACGTCGGAAACGGAGTCGTCTTTCGGAAAACGAACCTAGTCGGCGGATGCCGTTTCGTCCACACTTCTTTTCGGAGGTCTTGCAGTCCCAATTGCCATTGATTCGTCGCCAATCCTTGATTTCGGAATCGGCGGAGGATTGACGATCGAATCCGGGATGTTGTTCGCAACTGGGGGGGACTGGTCGGCCATATGGGGGAGAAATGTGGTCTTCAAGCCGGCTCCGGTCGTCCAGGCTCAATTGCGACCATTGGGTTTATCAGAAAGAACCATTTCGGTCGGCCCCCATCGGATTCCCTATCGGACGGAATCATCGGAACTAGTTTAACGACTTTGCGGTCGTTTGCCATCGGGTTGTTCTCGGCTTTGTAGTTTAACGACGTTTCGGTCGGCTTGTAGTTTAACGACGTTTCGGTCGGCTTGTAGTTTAACGACGTTTCGGTCGGAACCCATCGGTCTTAATTGGTCTCTTTTTTGTTTCCTAGTTTAACGACGTTTCGGTCGGTTGCCGTCGGGTTGTTCGGTCGGCTTGTAGTTTAACGACGTTTCGGTCGGTTGCCGTCGGATTGTTCGGTCTTGTCGGGTTTGGGCCTTCCTAATGGCTTCTGATGTCGGAAACGGAGTCGTCTCTCGGAAAACGAACCTAGTCGGCGGATGCCGTTTCGCCCACACTTCTCTTCGGATGTCTTGCAGTCCCAATTGCCATTGATTCGTCGACAATCCTTGATTTCGGAATCAGCGGAGGATTGACGATCGAATCCGGGATCGAGTTTGCAACTGGGGGGGACTGGTCGGCCATATGGTGAGAAGTGTGTTCTTCAAGCCGGCTCCGGTCGTCCAGGCTCAATTGCGACTATCGGGCTCATCAGATTTACCATTGCGGTCGGCACCTCACGGATTCCCCATCGGACGGATTTATCGGAATTAGTTTAACGACTTTGCGGTCGGAATCCCTCGGTTTTGTCGGTCGGGATTCCTCGAAGTTAGTTTAACGACGTTTCGGTCGGTATCCATCGGAGTTAATCGGATCTTTCTCGGCTTCCTAGTTTAACGACGTTTCGGTCGGTTGCCGTCGGATTGTTCGGTCGGTAATTCTCTCGGCTCCCAGCAATCCATCGGACTGGCCATCTCTATTCGGTCAGCATGTTTAACTTCGGTTCTACGGTGAGATTCATTTCTAAAACAAAAAACTTTAATCGGGGATCGGAGGGAGATGGGTATCAGCTTGATTCCCTTGACCGAAAACAGTAGCTTCAAAACTCGGTGTAAGTGACCAAAAAAATGTCCCTGCACAGGGCGTCAAAATTTGTAACGATTTTTTGGGTCGTTCAAATTGCCTTTTTGGGTAGCCAGGGTTTTTAGGACGTCTTGTCGATTTTTGCACTTACTTCTTTAAACTCGAGCGCCAAAAGTTTTTATAGGTAAACTTTAAACTAAAAAATAAAACAACTGATTTTTCGGAAACTTTAACACAGGATTTTTCCGTAGATGGACGTGAATGTCTAGAGTCGTAAACAATCACCTGGACGGGGTTTACTAACGTCTAGAAACTTAAACGCAAGCTAGGATCGGAGCAGCGAGTATGCTTGTCTAGAACTTTAAACAACCACGTGATGGAAATTACTAACGTCTAGAGACATAAACGAAAGCGGAGGATTTGGAAATGTCGAGTACAATGTCTAGGAACATAAACAATGCATCGGCCGGACGGATGATCTTTCAGTCAGATACTTTCGGACGGATATCTAACTTTCGGATCGGAATCGGTTACCGGTATCCTTTCTGCAAAAATTTTATGACCCTTCTTGTAGGAAGGGTGAAGATTTCAGAAAGTCAGCCTTTCACCAACTGCCTCTGTATATTTAAATGTTAAACATAATTGCATGCTTTGTTTTATCAGATTCTAATTTTTGCAGCAAACTGTAATTTTCAAAAACGCCTGGAGCGGTATGCAACCAATCGTGCATTATGTTAAATGCTATTATTTAAAAATTCCATGATTTTAAAAATGCATTTAGATTAAACATAATATATCTTTACAGAGTCTACCAAATCCTCTTCTAAACGACGTTTTACTCTTAAGAAGGTTGACATTCTTCTTCTTCAAGTACCATATCCGGTCTCCCGGACGTTGGCGACCTCTCTCCTATGTATGTGTTGTGCGTTTGAAGTATTATCACACATATAGGGGACCTACTGCTTAACGCGGGCTCCGAACCGCGGGAAGTGTATACACTTCATCTCCAGAGAGGCTGTTCCAGGCAGATTACACCTCGGTGGTTTGCCATTGCCTTCCGAGGGGAGACGGTCAGAATAAAGTTTTATTGAGCCCGGAGTCGAACCAGGCATTCAGCTTTAGCAGCAACGCACTTAACTGCTTTAGCTGACGACCGTCTCAAGGTAATAAGGTTGACATTACGATGGTATAATTGAAAATTGTATGAAATGATAAAATTGTAGCGAAAATATTTGATGATCATTTCGTTAATGTTCCGAACTACATATATAGATATTTCCGTTTTTTTTCGATATTTCCGATCCAATGATACGTTGATCCAATGATACGTTGATTCAATGATACGTTGATCCACTGATACGTTAATACATTAATTTATTAAATTGTGGGTGATGGAAATATTGGACAGTTGCTCGATTGAAAGCAGTTAGTAGATGATGAATTTAGTAGATTATAGAATATATTATGAGACCCTAATAATTTACAAAAACCTATAACGCAACATTCATATAATATTATGTAGATATCAGTATTAAGTATATTTTTTTATTTGATTGTTTTGGGTCGATTCTGGTTTTTCATCATCTAAATCGAATTAGTCATTCAAGAGTAATAATAGATTTTGGTTTTGGTTAAATTATGGTAAAAAAAAATTTATTTATTTACTTAAAATATTATTAAAAAAAATTAGTAGTAACGGCTTGATTTTGAAGAATACGGTTTCGAATAAACTGCAGGGTTAGTATAACCCTTCCATTTTTTTTCTGCTCCTTTGTTGTGGATGTTGTGGATGAGTTGTGCGACTCAAATTATTTTTCGTTGGACTCTCAATCAATAAATATGGTTTCGAAACATTCTGTTTGGTATAAACTCCATTCACGAATAAATTATCCCAAGCATTGTTTTCGTCGTAATTGTCGTGGTGGAGGTCACTGCAAGTATTTTGAGTGGGCGGCATTAAAGGATACGGTTTAGAATAAACTGCAGGGTTAGTATAACCCTTCCATTTTTTTCCTGCACCTTTGTTGTGGATGTCACGACTCAAATTATTTTTCGTTGGGCTCTCAATCAATAAATATGGTTTAGAAACATTCTGTTTGGTATAAACTCCATTCACGAATAAATTATCCCAAGCATTGTTTTCGTCGTAATTGTCGTGGTGGAGGTCACTACAAGTATTTTGAGTGGGCGGCTTTAATAGATATGGTTTCGAATAAACTTCAGGGTTAGTATAACCCTTCCATTTTTTTTCTGTACCTTTGTTGTGGATGTCACTACCAAAACTATTTTTCGTTGTGCGCTCATTTGGTTTCGAAGTATTCTGTCTGGTATAAACTCCATTCACGATATAATTATCCCAAGCATTGTTTTCGTCAGGATCTTCATAATTTAAATCGAAGGAGCCGGAGGAGTTATCACTTCTGTAAGTCATTTCAGAACAGTTACTATCGTCTTCTACTGATGTGGTTTTGTAATCATCATTTTCCCAAATCGTATTCATCTTGTTAAAATATATATGTAAAGTAATTAATTTAGGATTTAGTTGTTGAGCGGTTTGTATATCTGAATAAAATTTTCCTTTATATAGTGTATCTGTGTTACCAATTAAAATTTTTAATCCCTTAATCCTTATTATTATCGGATTTAAAGGAATTGGTATAAAATTAGTCGGGAAAAAAAGTTGTAGGTACTCCGTTTGTTTAATTTTCTTTCCCGAATGGGTGTTTATTTGTTTTGTAAAACTTTTCGTTTACATAATACAGGGTTTACAAGAAATACAAAGAAAAATTAAATTTAAATTTTTAAACAATGCGATTCTTAATTTAATCTATAACTCGAAAGCAGTTGATTTTAGACAATACAGGTTAGAATATAGTTTACAGAAAATTTAGGGTTTTCTAAAAGAGCACATTAATTAATCGATAGTTTCCGTGTTATGGCCATTTTGAGGTAGAAATACGTTAATTGACACTATATTAATTTTTATAAGTCTGGTCAATTGACAAATCTTCAAGGTTACCAGAGAAAAGAAAGGTAGAAATAAGAAAAGGGTTATTTGAAAACTAATTTTTCGTATTCATCATTGTTGAACATGCATGTCTTTTGCGTACATGAAAAAATTCATCAAGAAAATGTCAATGTTTGAGGACGAAAAAGTAACGGTGTTGTCTGATTATACGTAGACGGCAATGTAGAATCGCAGCAGGAGTCATAAACAAGAGCTTTGCAGCTCAGCTAGATGAGACCTTGTTTTTTAGGGAGTTTTTCAACAACTTTGACCTGAAGAATTTATCAATTATTTTTCCTTTTGGGCGTAAATTTAAGATTTTTGAGAAATCCTTTGAAAGAGTTTGTTTAAAAAAAAGTAGGTATCAATTGAACAGTTGATCCAGTTCAGGGTTCAGGGTTTTTTGAGGGGAAGTTCACGTTAGGATATTAAAAGTGTTTCGCGGCCCGAATCTCAGTTTTTGTAAGAAGTTTTATGTATAGCCGTGAAATTTTCCAATTAATTAATTATCTTTACGTTAATACTTATCTTGGGTATGAAATTGATGTTATTAACTTCAAGTTTCCAAGTTGACACTTCTTCTTGAAACTCGGAATGTGAAATTATGAAAATCTAAATTTGAAAATTTTTCTTCCCGAACTTTTGCTCAATTTTATCACAAAAACATCCGCAGGGTCCTACAAAATAACTGTGCCAAATTTGGTTCCGATCGATCGGAAGGTCTCGAAATGAATAGCGAACAAACACACAAATAAGTCCTTTAATATTTTTTCCTGTATACGAGTATAAAAGGTTTGATGAAGGTCGCATGTGATCGAAATGCGTAACCACGAATAATAAATAAATACGAAAAGAGTGCATTTTATTGTACCATCACTGAGCACTCAGCTACCGAGGTGAAAGGACTAGGTTCGACTCCTGGTAAACCTATGTAGCAAAATTAAATAATCTAATGCTGCAAACAAACGCACATAATTCCGGTGCGGGCAGTTGTGGGGTGTAAAATGTTGATTCTGATCAAAATGTTAAGTCTTTAAACTTTTAAATTATACCAAACTAACGAAAATCCACAGTTTCTTTTTAATTTACTGTTAATATGCCAGGGTTCGAATCTAGGCCGAGGAACATTTTTTCAGCATACCAACTTACTAAATTAGTACGAATTTTGTGTATTGCATACAGGAGCATCATCATTTCGGTATTTTTCACTATTGAAACCATTTTTAAAATTACTTTTTAATCAAATTTTTGTCATAACGTCTCTGGACCAGATAAACCTATTTTGCGAGCCCCAGTTTGAAGACCCACCCTGGTTTAATTAACATTATCAGAAGACCGTTTTGTTCAATTGTCTTGTATGCAGTGATTTTTTAAATTTTGAGTTTTTACTGAGTCGAGTGCAAAATATTCTAGTGATGACATTTGAAATATATTCGGGGCGTTCAACGTGACATTTGACTGTTCAACGTGACAGACATCAACTAATGATATTTAGGGATCCGATCAATTCTAACCAATGGAGTTAGAATTACGCGATAATTGTTCAAGTTGCTTTGATAATTTTTACTAATGACAACAAAGTTTGAATATAGCAAAGTAGTCAAATTGGACGATAATCAATAATGCATGTAATAAATTCGGTAAGACTATTGCACACATTAGAATTTGGAGGTTAAATATAATTGAAGTAGTGTTTCTATGGTTATTGTGTAGCAGATCTGACAATTTAAAGCATTACTTTGGCCGTGTTCGGTCTGGCGCTTTTTTCGCCAAAGATAACGTAAAGATAATTAATTAATTGGAAAATTTCACGGCTATACATAAATAAAAATTGATTTTTAATTATTTTCTAACAAAAACTGAGATTCGGGCCGCTAAACACTTTTAATATCCTAACGTGAACTTCCCCTCAAAAAACCCTGAACCCTGAACTGGATCAACTGTTCAATTGATACCTACATTTTTTTAAATAAACTCTTTCAAAGGATTTCTCAAAAATCTTAAATTTACGCCCAAAAGGAAAAATAATTGATAAATTCTTCAGGTCAAAGTTGTTGAAAAACTCCCTAAAAAACAAGGTCTCATCTAGCTGAGCTGCAAAGCTCTTGTTTATGACTCCTGCTGCGATTCGACATTGCCGTCTACGTATAATCAGACAACACCGTTACTTTTTCGTCCTCAAACATTGACATTTTCTTGATGAATTTTTTCATGTACGCAAAAGACATGCATGTTCAAAAATGATGAATAAGGTGAGTGAGGGTAATTACGCCACTGCAGCTAATTACGTCACCTTCAAATATCTCCGGTAATAAATGAAATTTTCGAAATATACCCCACGCTGTACCTTTAGGCACAACATTCTTAGTCAATAAAACATAAATGATCCGATTTTGACGGCTAACTTAGTTTGTCAACTGTTTTTGTTGTTAATGGCGGTGTACGATTTTGTTGATGTAAGTAAGACAAGCTTTTACTTTTGTGTGCATGCATTATTTTTGACGTGGTAAAAATTTTGCATATACTTGTTTTGTTGTAAATTTAATGCTCTTCAATAATATGTATCACTTTCTGGTGATAAATAATTTCAACGCACAGAAAAATTAGTTTATTCATAAAGTAGTAATGGCTGGCAATTACGCCATGCATTATTATTATTAAGTTCTTACGTATTTTGGGATTTATTTTTGTGTTTACTAGGATTGACTATGTCTTCTCCACGCAATAAATGGGTTGAGGATGATTTTAAAAAAGCATTGGCCAATGTGAAATCAAATACCATGTCGGTGAAAAAAGCATCGGACTCTTATGGCATTTCAAGAAGGACTTTGCGTCAATACATTAAAAAAATAAAGGTTTTTTTTTCATAAATAAGCCTATATATTACAAAAAAACTCGTAACATATTTTATTTAAGCATTTATTATAGTAAACTTGCTGTAAAATTAATTTATTTAAATAATTTATTTGGGTGGCGTAATTGCCTGCATAGGTTGGTAAATACGCCAGTTTCCCAACTTTTTGAAAAACGCATTTTTTGGAATTGAAAAGACAGCTAAAGCTCTCAAATATTTTTTTTCTTGTACCCAAGAAGTTCCTCTTGGTGGTACCTATTTTTATTTCTTCTCTCTATCCTCAGGAAAATTTTTAAAAATTGACAAAGCTTAAGGTGGCGTAATTACCTCCACTGACCTTACGAAAAATTAGTTTTCAAATAACCCTTTTCTTATTTCTACCTTTCTTTTCTCTGGTAACCTTGAAGATTTGTCAATTGACCAGACTTATAAAAATTAATATAGTGTCAATTAACGTATTTCTACCTCAAAATGGCCATAACACGGAAACTATCGATTAATTAATGTGCTCTTTTAGAAAACCCTAAATTTTCTGTAAACTATATTCTAACCTGTATTGTCTAAAATCAACTGCTTTCGAGTTATAGATTAAATTAAGAATCGCATTGTTTAAAAATTTAAATTTAATTTTTCTTTGTATTTCTTGTAAACCCTGTATTATGTAAACGAAAAGTTTTACAAAACAAATAAACACCCATTCGGGAAAGAAAATTAAACAAACGGAGTACCTACAACTTTTTTTCCCGACTAATTTTATACCAATTCCTTTAAATCCGATAATAATAAGGATTAAGGGATTAAAAATTTTAATTGGTAACACAGATACACTATATAAAGGAAAATTTTATTCAGATATACAAACCGCTCAACAACTAAATCCTAAATTAATTACTTTACATATATATTTTAACAAGATGAATACGATTTGGGAAAATGATGATTACAAAACCACATCAGTAGAAGACGATAGTAACTGTTCTGAAATGACTTACAGAAGTGATAACTCCTCCGGCTCCTTCGATTTAAATTATGAAGATCCTGACGAAAACAATGCTTGGGATAATTATATCGTGAATGGAGTTTATACCAGACAGAATACTTCGAAACCAAATGAGCGCACAACGAAAAATAGTTTTGGTAGTGACATCCACAACAAAGGTGCAGAAAAAAAATGGAAGGGTTATACTAACCCTGAAGTTTATTCGAAACCATATCTTTTAAAGCCGTCCACTCAAAATACTTGTAGTGACCTCCACCACGACAATTACGACGAAAACAATGCTTGGGATAATTTATTCGTGAATGGAGTTTATACCAAACAGAATGTTTCTAAACCATATTTATTGATTGAGAGCCCAACGAAAAATAATTTGAGTCGTGACATCCACCACAAAGGTGCAGAAATAAATTGGAAGGGTTATACTAACCCTGCAGTTTATTCTAAACCGTATCCTTTAATGCCGCCCACTCAAAATACTTGTAGTGACCTCCACCACGACAGTTACGACGAAAACAATGCTTGGGATAATTTATTCGTGAATGGAGTTTATACCAAACAGAATATTTCGAAACCATATTTATTGATTTAGAGCCCAACGAAAAATAATTTGAGCCGTGACATCCACAACAAAGGTGCAAAAAAAAATGGAAGGGTTATACTAACCCTGCAGTTTATTCGAAACCGTATTCTTCAAAATCAAGCCGTTACTACTAATTTTTTTGATAATATTTTATGTAAATAAATAAATTTTTTTTTACCATAATTTAACCAAAACCAAAATCTATTATTACTAGAGATGAGATTTTTAGGTCGTATAAATGTTATACCAGAGAGCGTTAAAGGGTTAATTGATACACGGCCCCGTTTCTTCTTTCTTTTTCATACAGCATAACTTTCGAACGGGGCCGTGTATCAATTAACCCTTTAACGCTCTCTGGTATAACATTTATACGACCTAAAAATCTCATCTCTAATTATTACTCTTGAATGACTAATTCGATTTAGATGATGAGAAACCAGAATCGACCCAAAACAATCAAATAAAAAAATATACTTAATACTGATATCTATGTACATAATTGTAACTTTTTCCACCCTTGCAAGTTCCGAAGACTAATGAGGTCTTTGGTATTACAAGGTGTCAAAATAACATCTGCCAAAAAAATGACAGTAAAATTTGCTGTCGGCAGTAACCCTGATGTACGTTTAAACCAACTCGTATTTAGCGGGAGCTAGAGTCATGGGTTGTAAATTCAAATGATGCAAAAAAATAAAGAATGCAAAAATTAATGATAATCAAACTATATTCGTTGAAATTTCTGTACAACAGATGTGGCAGTATCATGCAACTACAATTCATATAAAATCAGCGAGCTGATAACGTAATAATAATAATAAAATGGTGTAGTTAAATGTACAGACCAAATTTATAAGTCTTACAAAATTGTAACTCACCCAAAGGTACCCTGGTAGAATTAAACAAATACAAAATACTCGCTTGTGACAATGAAGCGGACTGCAAATTTGACTTCTGTAGCACCAGAGATGAATTGAAATACGTCTTGTACTCGGCTGCACTGATAATACGGAAGCAGCTGCAATTGATTAGGTCGGGAACACCATAAAATTCGTTGATTAAAGAGAACCTCAAAAATTCAATGTTACTCCTGAAGTTGTCGTTTTCCAGTGTGTAATTTATTATCGAAATTTCATAAAATGACTTGACTTGTGTTGACATCAACAAGAATAAATCGTTGGTCAAAACTACAGTTTTTAAAACAGCCCTTGCGAAAAATGTGTCCTTGATTATTGACACATGTGTTCTAAAATAATGAAATGAATTTACTTCAAGGAAATTATCATTCAACAGTTACTTACGGAAGTAAAAATGATGTTTTATGATAATCCGCAGTAGCGCAAAACATCCATCCACCAAGTTAAACGATCAAATAAATTAATTACTCGTCTAATTAGCAAAAATTAGTCGGAACAAAATTTAACTCGACTTGATCAAATTGCAAAATTGGCAAAGATGGCTGCTTCGCCGAGCGATTACGGAAAATTGAACGAAACCGGTCGATTTCAGAATCTTATATACACGGTGTTGGAAATAATGATGTTATTATTCGTAACGGATGTAAAAATTCGTTACATTGCCCTCTCCCAACTTCATTTCATGCCGTGAAAATGATAGTCGCTGCCTAATACTAAGCACTCAGTTGTACTACGCTAACTAGGACGTTGAAGACGTTCTTCTACAATATTGGAAATAAACTAAAAAAATTGAATCCTTCAAACGATTCATAAATTAACTAAAGAAAAAAATAACAAAATGGGTTATCTAAACAGTAATCGCAACGATTGCTATTCAAATCTGCTTAAAGCGTTAACCCGTTTGACAGAACGCGTGGCGCTTCAAAAAGTCAACAAAAAATAAATGTTGAGACCATCCCTGGCTATCGACATGCACTGGAATTCTCAAATGGTTTGGTACAGCACCACATAGGATCTGTATCCACAAAAAACAAAATATGTAACGGTGGTCTAAAACGAACCGTACAAACAAATGGACCTCATGGGACCCATTGCACGGCTCGAAAGTGAAAAAAAGAACATTCACCCAGCAGTAAGGTTTGTTTCAGACAAAGGCACTCAAAGTCCTTTGGGCAAAGAAACGTTTAATTGAACTAAAAATAAAAAATTCCAAACTAATTGGCATTTGGTCAACAATTGACCAACAAAGGGCTTCCAATATCGCATCAGCACGACTTCAAAAAAAAGTGTGAGAAAAAATCTCAGATGGTACGACTATGAACTTGAGATGTTAATGTTCACAGCCGTTATAATTAAAAAGACAAAAGACAACAAATTAAAAACAGAAAGTGAGTCGGGAATGATGGACCCACGGAAAATGATAAGTCAGATGGTATGACTTATGGACTAAAATAAAGGTTTCGCTCACCCCCCACGACATCTCTCCACCTGATCCTCAGGTTCCACTAAATCGGAAACCGAAGGATGGGGTTTTAAATCTTTAGCGTGAAATACTCCAACCTCTTTACCGCGTTCGTTCACGAGACGATAGGTTAATGGACCAGTTACTTCCTTTACACGACTTCTCAAATATTTAGGAGCCAGTTTACTACTAAAATGTTTACTAGCATTCGACAATGCAAAATTTCGACGCCAAACTACATCTCCTTTCTTAAACTGTATATTACGCTTCCTAAAATTATAATGAGTAGAATTGCGTTGGTAAGCGTCGTGTAATCGCTTCTTTACATCTACAAAAAGTTTATCTAACCGGTTCATTTCCCCAGCCACCCGTTCACGATTCTCTAAAGTTAATTCCTCTTCCCTCAAATCCATTATACGACCATAATAATCTCCCTTAGCGGGTACGGTACGTCCGAGATTAAGAAAAGACGGAGTAAACCCGGTCACCTCGTGAGTGGCAGATCGGATCGCATGAGCAATTTTATGTATTTCTACATCCCAAGTCTTATGATCTTCCTTAACGTATGATCGCATAGCGGTACCGACGACTCGATTAACTCGCTCAACAAAATTAACTTGGGGATGGTATAATGCATTATAAAATAAATGGTTGACGTTATAATCACTCATGAGTTTCCGAAATTCGTTACTGGTAAATTGTGGACCATTATCGACATGACAAATCTGCGGAGTACCAAAAAGGAGAAAAACATGATTTTCGAGAAAATCACAAATGGCTTTGGTAGTAGCTCTACGTAGCGGTTGTACTAAAACAAATTTAGTGAACCAGTCGCAAACTACTAGCAACATGGTGTTACCTTTCGCAGATCTGGGAAACGGTCCCATTAAGTCAACTGAAATACATTGGAAAGGGAAACGCACTTTCTTTTCTCGACCCATTAAACCAAACCGTCCACCTTGGCAAGCTTTGGATGACAAACAAACCGGGCACCGCCGCACATACCTCGCCACGTCCGCACGCATCCTGGGCCAATAGTACAACTCTATGATTTTATTAAAAGTTTTAAGCGTCCCCAAATGAGCAGAAGTCGGATCATCATGACATTCTTTGAAAATGTCAATCCGACGCGACTTAGGAACTAACTACTTCCATTCTACTAAATTAGAAACAACATTATGAGAGTTAGGTATGAGTTTGTACAAACGCCCTGATTCTATCCTCCAATCGGGATAATCAGCTGGTGCTTTAGTGACTCGAGTCAACATGCGATGATACCACGGATCGAGGTCATTCTCGGACAATTCCAAAGACGAGACTTCTAAGGGTGCGCGAGACAATGCGTCAGGTACGACGTTCAGATTTCCCTTCCGATGCTGGATTTTAAAAGAATACTGTGATAAGCGAACACTCCAACGGGCTAATCTATTTACTGGATCTTTCATAGAAAGCAACCACAAAAGACTATAGTGATCTGTGATCACTGTAAATTCGGTACCTTCAACATAAGGCCTGAATTTCTCGATACCAAAAATAACCGCTAGGCATTCACGTTCAGTGACCGAATAGTTACGTTCCGCTTTATTCAACGTCCTTGATGCATATGCGATAGCACGCTCCTCTTCACCTTCTCCCTGGCTTAAAATACAGCCCAGGCCATAATTTGACGCGTCGCACTGTATAAAAAAACGTTTACTGAAGTCAGGACTTGCTAAAATAGGGGCAGAAACTAACTGTTTCTTCAAATTTTCAAAAGACTCAGTAGCGTTTTGAGTCCATACGACAGTCTGACGTTTACCACGACCCTTGATTAACTCGGTAATAGGCGCAGACAAGGATGAAAAATTCGGTATAAATCGTCTATACCAGCCGATCATTCCCAGAAATCGCTTTATACCAGTAGTATTCGTAGGTTTAGGAAAGTCAGTTATGGCTTGAGTTTTTGCTGGATCAGTGTGTAGTCCGTTCTTATCAATGACATGTCCAAGATAAGTCAAACTGGACCTGCAGAACTCACACTTATCCAAATTGATGGTTAAATTAGCATCCAGTAACCTGTCGTAGACCTGCTCGAGTAATTCTAAATGCTCTTTGAAAGTAAAAGAAACGACAATAATGTCATCCAAATAAACAAATATTTTTTCGCCCAGAAGGGGTCCAAAAATTGTGTCCATCAACCGTTGTTGAGTAATGGGAGCATTTGAAATACCGAACGGGGTTACTACGTAATGAAAAAGACCACGACCAGGCACGGTAAATGCGGTTTTTTCATACGATTCGGGAGACAGAGGGATTTGCCAAAATGCCTTTTTAAGATCGATCGAAGTCAGATACCTCGCATCTTGCAAACGAGTCAAAATGTCATCTAAACGTGGTAATGGGTAGGCATCTTTCCTCGTCAATTGATTAAGTTTGCGACCGTCAAAACATAAACGATAAGAATTGTCCTTTTTCTTAACCAAAAGCATGGGAGATGACCAACCGGAGTGACTAGGTCGTACTACATCTAACTCTAACATTCGATCGAGCTCTTTATGAGCAATTTCACGCATAGCGGGTGATAAAGGGTAGTAACGTTGTTTCAGCGGAGCAACGTCTCCAGTGTCGATATGGTGGAATATCTTGTGGGTTCGTGTTAAACCATCGTGGGAAAGAGTTTTAAATTTATCTTTTATGGCGGCAAGAGCAACTCGTTGTTCAATACTGAGATCATCAGCGGCTCTGATAGACTCAATTGATTTAACCTCGTTAACAAAAAATTGATCGCGGGAAAAATCTGCCTTGACTCCAAACAATTTGCAAAAGTCAATTCCTAAAGTCAAACTAGTGCGTATACTATTGCATACCAAAACGTTGAGGGAACGAGTAACATCACAAATTGAAATAGGCAACTCGACCGAGCCTAAAATTTGTTGCGAAGTACCGTCAGCCGACCGTACAAATACGTTTTGATCACGTTTTAACTTAAGGTCTAGCAAGTCAATCAGGTAGTGTCCATCTGTACCGAGTATGGATACACTAGCACCGGAATCTAAAAGTGCAGTTAATTGCTCTTTACCAATAAAAAGATTAATATGGGGTCGTTGATCAGTCGTGGGATGAGCGAATAAAGCAGAGGAATTGGCGGTTGATCCGCAAAAAGCGCTAACGTGCACCAACCAATTACTCCAACCCAACCTGTCTGCTCTAATACTTAAGGCTAGCGGCGAGCAGTGTTTCCGCTTGGCCCACCTGCATTTTTTGAGTGGTTACCACTGCAATTTAGTGAAGTAACTCCTTTGCGTCCGCAAAGATAACAAAACGTAGTAGGAGGTTTGGAACAGAATCTGTAAGAATGGCCGCGTGTCGAGCAATTCCAACAAGTGAGAGGTCTGCGAGGATTCACAGAAGGTGACTCCTTAGGAGCGGTAGGGGTAACAACAGAAGTCAAAGCTGCGGTGGGGACTTCTTTTGAAAGAGTCTTTTTAGCTAAAAGTTCAGCTCGTTGAGCTACTCGAATAAATTCGCTTTTCTCTGTAATAGAAGCAGTACCCATCACTAATGAAACCGAAGGAAGCATATTTTCCCTGATTGTCCATAGTTGATCGCTTTCAGCAGGAATAGGTGTAACTCTAGCAAACTTTGCAAACATTGATTCGATGTAACTGCTAACAGATTCATTCGAATTTTGCTTACATTTATTGATTTCTGCCAAATAAACCCTACTGAAATCGACAGCCAAGAATCTTATTTTCAGTGCCTCTACTAATTGTTCCCAAGTGTTAATATTAGAATCTAGCGTACGGTACCAAACTAAAGCTTCTCCAGAGAAAAATTCAACAGCTTTGTTGAAAAGCTCTTGAGAATTGACTCCTCGAGTTTTTGAAAGTTCATTGGTTCTTTCAATAAAATTAAAAACTTCTTCTAATCTAATAATCTACTAAATTCATCATCTACTAACTGCTTTCAATCGAGCAACTGTCCAATATTTCCATCACCCACAATTTAATAAATTAATGTATTAACGTATCAGTGGATCAACGTATCATTGAATCAACGTATCATTGGATCAACGTATCATTGGATCGGAAATATCGAAAAAAAACGGAAATATCTATATATGTAGTTCGGAACATTAACGAAATGATCATCAAATATTTTCGCCTCATAGGTTTTTGTAAATTATTAGGGTCTCATAATATATTCTATAATCTACTAAATTCATCATCTACTAACTGCTTTCAATCGAGCAACTGTCCAATATTTCCATCACCCACAATTTAATAAATTAATGTATTAACGTATCAATGGATCAACGTATCATTGAATCAACGTATCATTGGATCAACGTATCATTGGATCAACGGATCAACGGAAATATCTATATAGGTCGGAACATTAACGAAATGATCATCAAATATTTTCGCTACAATTTTATCATTTCATACAATTTTCAATTATACCATCGTAATGTCAACCTTCTTAAGAGTAAACGTCATTTAGAAGAGGATTTGGTAGACTCTTTTCTGGTGAACATCAAGAGAAGAAAAATCGACTGCGCAGAATCCAATATCGCCACTTCACCAGCAATTTTCAATTTCTTCGGAAGTGGAAACACTTCTGACCAAGTGTTCACGCACATCAGAAAGATGCCAATACGCAATATCAAAAGAAGATCTTTCGATGCAAGGGAAAGGGTGAAATACGAATGGCGTGACAACTGTAAACACGGAGCCAGATCGTAAGGCTTCTTGCTATACTTTGTCTATAGAAGCCTTTTTTTAAAGTTTTTTTTCAGAAAAATATAGTAGATAAAATATGACAATAAATTTTATCCGTTAATTTGATATAACTTAATCCGTTGATCCGTGATCTGATAACTTAATCCGTTGATACCTTTACCCGTAGTAGTGGAAAAAATCGTATATAAATCAACAAAACTGTCATTTGAAAATTTTTTTATTAGAAAGAATTTAAAGAATGGTAATAAATCTAGTAGTGGAAAAATGGTATATAAACAACGATTGTGAAGACCATTATAGTCCTTGGTGCTTTGCCCTCGCAATATAATCCAGGCGCTAGGGCTATAATGACAGTCTTCACAACCTTGGGCTATAATATACTATTTTTGAAATACAAGATAATCACAATAGTAAGAAAAACTTATATTTATTAGATAAAAAAAAATGTTAACATCTTTACACAATAAAGTTTGAACATTTTTATCTAAATATAAGAAAAAATAAGATAAATTCTGGTATTCATATTATATCAACGTGAAAATATAAACAAGAATATCTCACTTAAATTAATTTAATATTATTCTTATTTAGTTTTATTTTATCAACTTATTGAAAAAAATTAGTACAATACCCATGTTACAATTAATGAATAGTCAAGTATCAAAATATATTGACGTGTTCTTTTTTTTGACCAGCGATCAACTATTTATTTTTTTGAACTCCGTGGTTCAAAATTTTCTTTAAACTTTATTTTCTTTGCAAAACACTTTAATAAAACACTATCTTTCCAATTCAAACTAAAATTTTCCTTTTTATTTTTAACAATTTCAATAACTACAAAATTTACAATGGACTCGCTCAAAACGTCCTATCTAGTCGACTGCTCGGCGTAGACTGTCCCCTCCTTCTTCCAACTCAAAAGTTTCTCGTCTGCGCACAAAGACATTTATTTCCAAATCCAAATTCCCCCTTCTTCTTTTAAATTTAATTTACAATAATTTTTGTTACAATTTGAATTTTACAAACATGTTAATTTTAATTTTAATTTTTGAAATTTATCGAATTTTGGCTAACCATTGAAATACAGTTCAACGCCCTCTAGATTTTTAAGAAACATTGCTAATTTTAGTAATTTTGCTGGAAATCTTTCTAATTGGATTTCAATGACTTTCATGTTAAGAATTGGAGAATTTTGGCTTTTTATATCAAATTTACATTTTTAAACTTAACTAAATTATTTTTAACAAAAGTATTATTTATTTATTTTTTAACAATCATCTATCAATTATTTACAAATTTTTTTTTTTTTTTTAACTGAACTAAAATGTTTTTATTTTTGAATGATAAATAGCAAATAATAATATCGAAAATAAAATTAACTTTTCTAAAATTTTTATGCACACTGCATTTTAATCTGAATCTTTCTAAATTGACTATTTCAGGCGTATTATCTTTTCTTTGACTTTTATTTAAAATTTGGATTAATATTTTTGCTGGATAAATTTTTGTTGGAATATTTTTCTTTCTCATTGGGCTTCTATGTTTTCCTTCTTCCGTTTATGAACGTCTTTTCTGTAAATATTTCATCGTATCATTAATTTTTAACTAATTCTTTGACAATAATTTCAATTTTTCTTCATTTATAACTTTTAATTTTCCCCCCAATTTTCTTCATTAATTTATTATTAATGGCATTCTTCATCAATTCTCCATTGATCTCATCTATTCAACTTCATTATTTATCATTATTAATTCCTCATTTATTTTAAATTCATTCATTATTAATTTTTTTAAATATCTTCACTGTCGTAATTAGTCGTCAATTATTTTACAATTTCATAATCCTTTTCTGTCCATTCATTCGCTTTCAAATTTTTCACTTTTACCCAATCAGATTGTAGCTTCTTCCAACTTTTCTTTATCCATTTTTTTTTGTTTGTTTTAGAAACACCTATTAAGCCATGTTTTATTTTTTTATGTATTTGGAACACCTATCAATTCATGTTTTATTTTAAACGCCCTCTATTTCGTCAATTTTTTAAAATTTTCTTTATTCGCACACGCCTATTATTGCTTTTTCAATCCACCAATTTTTTTATTGGTTTTGCACACGCCATTTTTTGATTTTGCAGTCAATTAAATTTCTTTAATTTTTCAAATTTTTCACACGCCCATTAAATTTTTTTAGTCAACCAAACTTTTTTATTATTACTTTTCAGATTAAAACTTTCAGGTGTCCATAATTTTTCTTGTCAAGGTGCAATTGCTAAATCATATTTACAATTCGTCGTTATTTAATTTTTTATCATCAACCAATCCTCTTGTTCTAAACATGTTTAAAACGTACATGCTTGAATAAATTCATGCTAATAATCCAATTTTTGTTTATTTGAATTTCACTATCAAAGTTTATTATCCACTCAGTAATTTTTATTTGTTTGGGCGTTTTTATTTTTTTATTCTTGTACATCCCTCTACACTTTATTTTTTTATATCTTGGTTTTTTAAATATCACTTTTTTAAATAGTCTATTTTCTTTCTTAAAATTTTTTAACTTGATGATTTTAATGCGTAGTTTTATCCACAGTAATTGTTTTTGATTTTTCTTTTTAAACCGTACACTTTTGATTAGTATTTTTACCCTTAGTCGTTTTTTTAATTTAAAGTTTTTCAATATTATTTTCTTAACTAGAAGTTTTTGTAATATTAAATTATTTTGTCCATTGAAATGTGATTGCGTAGTTTTAATTTGCACTTTGTTATCTTTTAATGTTTTGTTAGCGTTAATTGTTTTTATTTTAAATTTGTTTACACCCTTATTCAAATTTTTATGTTTCTTTTTGTTTCTGTTATTATTGTAGAATTTTCGTAATCTGGAAACTCTTAAAATTTTTCTGTTCTTCTTTGTTCTTATGCCTCTAGTTTTATGTTTTCGTTTTGCATATAATTTTCTAATCTTCAAATATAATCGTTTGAAACTTTTTCTTGCATGCTCCACATTGAATTTATAATTTTCTTTTACTTCCATTGGCTTCTCTTTTTCAATTTTTTCGTTAATTATTTCCATTGATACATCAACGTTACATGTTTCTTCTATGTCTTCTTCAATTTCATCCGAAACATCAACGTTACATGTTTCCTTAAATTTTTCCACGATTTCGCATTCTGCTTCTGGTAGCGTCTGGTTAATTAATTTTGGTTCAACTTTTATAATTTCTTTTGTCTGTTTTCTTATTGCATTTATTATTTCTTTGGTATCCTCTTCTTGTTTTTCTTTTAAGCTTTCAAGCATGTGGAACATCTTTTCTATCATGCGGTCCTCGTAATTCATTTTGTATTGTGATATTAATTTTGTTTACAAAATAATTTTATTCCCATATTAATCTACATGTGGTTATTTTTTATCGATTTTGAAATGTTTTATCTTGCAGTGTGTGTATGTACGCACGTGCATACCAATTTTCAAACGTCGAACAGTTGTGCAAAAATTTTGATTGCATGTGTAGACATCTGCATGCCTTCAAATATTCAACGCCACAGTTTTATAAATTATCGTTCTCAAATGTTAAATGTGGTTATTTATCATAACGGCCTTAAATTTTTACACCAAATGTTGTTTTTAATTTATGCACGTTTTATTCACTTTATTAATAATGTTGCAATAATTGCTCTTACCTCAGGGTAGTTAATCTCAGGTCGTGGTGTCTCGAATCTCCACTTTGAGTTGCCAATTTTCTAGTTGAGAGCATGAGTTACTCCTAATGTCAGGGTTATCGTGGTTTCGAGCCTCGAGTTGGGAGCCAAATTTATTGTTGACGTGTTCTTTTTTTTGACCAGCGATCAACTATTTATTTTTTTGAACTCCGTGGTTCAAAATTTTCTTTAAACTTTATTTTCTTTTGCAAAACACTTTAATAAAACACTATCTTTCCAATTCAAACTAAAATTTTCCTTTTTATTTTTAACAATTTCAATAACTACAAAATTTACAATGGACTCGCTCAAAACGTCCTATCTAGTCGACTGCTCGGCGTAGACTGTCCCCTCCTTCTTCCAACTCAAAAGTTTCTCGTCTGCGCACAAAGACATTTATTTCCAAATCCAAATTCCCCCTTCTTCTTTTAAATTTAATTTACAATAATTTTTGTTACAATTTGAATTTTACAAACATGTTAATTTTAATTTTAATTTTTGAAATTTATCGAATTTTGGCTAACCATTGAAATACAGTTCAATATACACACTATAGGTTTATAATAGTACTAATTTTAACAAAGCATTGTTTTAACATAAAAAGCAATTTTCACAGAAATTAATTAAACATTTTCATTGAAACAAATCGACCATTATTTTTAACAAAATTTAACCTTATTAATAACTCAAAAATTAATCGATTTTGTGAGTTTGAAATTAAATAAATTAGTATAAAATGATACAACATTAAAGTTAAATTCAATTAAATAAATCTTTACAAACTGACCATTATTTTCAACAAAATTTAGCTTTATTAATAACCCAAAATTTTTTAAAAATTACCATTATAATGAATCGATGTTGCGAGTTTGAAATTAAATAAATGAATATAAAATGATAAACATTACAGTTAAATTTAATTAAATAAATCTTTACTATATGCTTCCACAATTTTTAGTACTTCTTTGGAAAAACCACATAATATACTGAGGACATCCGTATCGTTAGTCACCAGGGCAAGATTATGCGCGCCCAATGAAAACATAACCAACCTAGAAAATACTCAATAATTAATGAAAATAGATAACCAAATATTTAATAGGACTATCGAATTACATATATTTTAACTCGTTTCAACAAAAGAAATTAAATAACGAATTTTTTGAGAAATAAAACAAATTTAATTTCGAATTATTTCATAATAAACGCCAATTGCCAAGCTCTCTTAGTTATGTAGACACGACTCAGCCTTCGGTCTCGTAACTGAATAATAAGTTAAATCTTATTTGAGATCAGAGAAATTCCTACTGAATTTTTCAATGTACAGTTAGTGCGTTTTATTTAAAAATTGATATTAAATTATTTTCTTGACCAACATATTTTTATTTCCCTGAAAAAATAAAAATGAAAAAATTCCCTAACTTTTCCAGGTATTCTGTAAGAATAGTTTTGTTTGTTTATGTCAGACTATCACCTATTATTAAATTAATTTGATCTGCATCTTTTCATCAACTTATCAAAGAAGTGGTTCAATTACATAAATACACAAAAATTAATAATTAAAATTCAACTTACTTGCTATTGGGCAAGGCCAATTTTTGTTTGTACTTCTTAAAAGCATCAACTGTTTTGTTTCGATTACTACCATTATCATTTCGAGATTTTATTGTAACATTGTAACTGTATGAAAAATTAAAAAATAATTGTATTTGCTTTTTCTTGCATATTGCCCAATCAAAAGGTGCACTTGGATTTTG
Source organism: Podabrus alpinus (assembly GCA_932274525.1). Classification (NCBI taxonomy): domain Eukaryota; kingdom Metazoa; phylum Arthropoda; class Insecta; order Coleoptera; family Cantharidae; genus Podabrus; species Podabrus alpinus. Next base: position 67,103,100 of record OW026453.1, on the reverse strand, counting down.
TGCTGCAAATTGAGCTTGCCTCAATTTTATAAGTGCTTGATTATATGAAACATCTGAAACACATCAAAATACAAAATATTGTAATACTAATTAATTACAAGAACAAATTAATTCAATATCGATTCCGTTTTTGTGCATCTATGATCCTGTTATTATTATAGGACCGTTTCATCCAATCTACATACCGTCATTCCAAATTATACCAAGTAAGTATTGTTGCACTTTTATAACCACACTTCTTTTTCTTTTTTACACGTGCTTATACTGATTTACTTTTAGTTCTACACACTTTTAAGTTTGATTTAAAATCAATTAACAAACTTTCTCGGAGCCGAATTTACACGTGCTCCTCGCTTTGGCTATCGTGTGAGAAGCATTTATTTATTGATCCGTTGCTAGCTTTTTGAAAAAAATTCCTTTTTTTTTATTCCCACTTGATATCTTTTCTACCTGGTAAGATTCCTTGCACTTTTGATAATTAATTAATTTAATAAATGTCATTAAATTATTTACACCTTTGTTTTTGTTTTAGCGTTCATCTTACGATCCTTTTGCCGTTTCGATCTTTCGAACATCCCGGACAAGCACCGTTGTATTATTGTTCAACCGATTTCAAACACCCACGTAATTTCTTATTTTAACGCACAACTTAATCTAACATAATTATACATTTTTTTATTTAATAACAATTTCTTACGATCTAACAATTTTTATGTGAATTAATTTGTGGATATTAGATTATATTTTACGATATCATTCTTGGATTTTCCCATTCCTTACCTGTCTTTATTAATAACCGAATTTATTGTACTCTTTCTTTGAGTCTTATGTAACGTCGAAGAACCTTCTAAATCGTAGAAGAATTTTCATGCGATCTGTAATTGCTTATCTGCCTCCCTAATAATTGTTAATCCCCATTGCCGATTGAATCATGGCAATATATTTGTTATTATTGAAATAAGCGTTTAAAATGCCCCACAAGTTTGCAATTTTTTCCTATTAAAAGTGGAGAACAAAATGCTGGTGATTAAACTGCAATAAAATAGCAGTTTATGAATTTTATGGATAGTACTTATATAAAAATTGTGTTTCAATGTCAACTGGTTTTTCAACTACTGTATTTTTCTGCATACCACTGTATCTCAGATATTTACTTTCGTGAACTATTTTCTAGATAATTTCTTGCTCTATAAGAAATCCCTCATTATTTTTTCGCTACCTCGCTTAATTATTGCAGTGTAAGCAATAACAGATAAATATGTAGCATTTTTCATCAAATTCTTCGTTTTTTAATTTTTTAACAAAACGTCAGATATTTGAAAACCCAGAAAATTTGATTTCTACTTCCCTATATTATTTTACACTTAATTACCAAGTTGGGTACATTTGCGAACTCCTTCGAAATTTTGATCAAAGTATAATTTTTAAAAATTGCAAATAGTCCAGGCAAGGAATGTTTTTAGTTCTCAAAAAATCCGGGCATGCTGAATTTTGGCAGAGATGTACATTGGAGTGTTCTAATGAACACCCCAAAAGTCCCATAAAATCCCACGCCGGCGTTCCCCACAATCGGGGGTTTTAGCTCCCCCAACACGATTTTTTGCCGATAACTCGCTTATTTATGCTCGTATGAAAAATTATGATCAGACCATAATTGAAGAGCATAAAATTCTCTATAAAATAGTTTTTTTCATATTTTTCCATGGCACACTAATACTTATTAAATTATTGACCGAAAACACAAACCACCCTTAAAATGGCACAATATTGATTTGTTGCAGGGAGAGAAATGTTTTCGGGCACGGGAAATGCTTTTAATAATAAATTAATTGAAATTGTGGCCAAGGTTGGCAAATGAAGAGAAAAATTAATTTTTTCAAAATTTGCCCAAGTTATAGTATCTTCCAAGTAACGAAACCGAAATTTTGGTTTGAGCTTACAGAAGGTCCGGGCAAGTTGAAATTTGGCAAAGATGTATATTGAAGTGTTCTAATAAACACCCAAAATGTTTCATAAAAATCCCAAGCCGGCGTTCCCCCAAATGAGGATGAATGAGCCCCTAAGTGCGGTGTTTCGCCTATAGCTCACGTATTTTTACTTTTACGAAAAATTACCATTAAGCAAAGTTGAAGAACATACAATTCTCAATAACTTGTGGCGCTGCAGTAGGTAGTACTACAATACATACTGTAATAGGCAAATTAAACCTTGTTTAATGGTAATTTTTCGTAAAAGTAAAAATACCTGAGCTATAGGCGAAAACCGCACCTAGGGGGCTAAAGTCCTCATTTGGGGAAACGCCGGCTTGGGATTTTTATGAAACATTTTGGAGGTTTATTAGAACACTTCAATATAGATCTTCGCCAAATTTCAGCTTGGCCGGACCTTCTGTAAGCTCAAACCAAAATTTCGGTTTCGTTACTTGGAAGATACTATAACTTGGGCAAATTTTGAAAAAATTAATTTTTCTCTTCATTTTCCAACCTTGGCCACAATTTCAATTAATTTATTGTTAAAAGCATTTCGCGTGCCCGAAAACATTTCTCTCCCTGCAACGAATCAATATTGTGCTATTTTAAGGGTGGGTCGTGTTTTCGGTCAATAATTTAAGTATTAGTGTGCCATGGAAAAATATGAAAAAATAACTATTTTATAGAGAATTTTATGATCTTCAATTATGGTCTGATCATAATTTTTCATACGAGCATAAATAAGCGAGTTATCGGCAAATTGGGGAGCTAAAACCCCCGATTGTGGGGGACGCCGGCGTGGGATTTGGTGGTACTTTTGGGGCGTTCATTAGAACACTCCAATGTACATCTCTGCCAAAATTCAGCTTGCCCGGATTTTTTGCAAGCTTGAGCCAATTTTTCGGTTTCGTTGCCTGGACTACAATAGGAACATGGAAATAATTAAGTAAGTAGTTTAGATTAAAAAGGTGGAATATAAAATTTATTTCGTTGTAAATAGATTGTCCTACGTGTATAATAATTGCAGTGAAGTCATTAATTGGTAACAATAAAAGTTATTGCCAATTTATTGACTAGAAGTAACAAAATTTAAAATATTTCAGTACCATTCCAACCAAGGAGGTAAATTAAAATCATACAAATTCGTAAAAGTCAAATTTACAGGTAAATTAATCAGTGCATAATTTCTTTTAAGCCTTCTCAGCGTTCTTCTTATGATAAAACCATTTTTTCCCATTAAAAAACCAGCCGGTATGTGAGCTTCTTCTATTGTATCATCATCTACCATTTCTATAAAATAATCTTCCTCTACTTTGGACAGATCAGTTATAATTACAGCTTTTGCTCCAAATTTTTCTGCTATTATTGTTTTCGTTTTAAAGGAACACTCCCTGATAATTATCACCATTTAAGATACAATCAAGTTTTTGTCTCACATCTTACCCTCTTTCTATTAACGCTACATGTCCTTCAAGTTCCTCTATGTTCTCAGGGATAGAACAACAATACTTGGGTATTACAGGAACTAATCGTACTTTTTCTATTCGGAACGAGTCATTCTAAAATTAATCATATTTTAAATTCTATAAAGTACATTAAGATTTGATCAAGCATAAAGGTCAAATTTGAACTGGGTCACTTAAAAATAAAAACCGTGTGGCTATAAATAGAAAAAAATTTATTCAAATAACCGCTTTTCAAAAATTAGCCTTGTAACCTGTCAATTTTCCATTAAAACTTCTGTGCACATTTATAATAATATGAAATAATATATTTTCAAGTTCTCAAAATCCTGCAAGTATTTTTAAATATACAAATTTGAAAGAAAATACAAGTAAAAAAATCAGTAAAATTCAAATACGATTAAATAAAATGTATCGAGCAACTGCCATGTGAAGTAGATTATATTTTGTGCTACTTACAAATGGAGCACCAAAATCTTTCGCAGGACGAATTCTATATGTATATTCTAATTCCGATGGTTCTATTATTTCAAAAAATATATCACCCCCTATAATATCGGCAGAATACGCTGCATCGTGCATATGTAAATTGTTTGCTAGAAAACAGGAACATTTATTAATTTAAAATAAAAGAAATCAACACTCCCATTACTTACGTCCCGTTTTTATTTGGGTCGCAAACACCAAAATTAATAAAACACACACATAACAATAATTTAAACAATTTGTAATTTTTATCATAATACGAATGTAATAATAATAATTACGATAGCGAAAGAGATAAAAACAAACAATGCATTTCAAATTCCTTCAAATTTTTTTATATTGTTTGGTTATGTAAACTTGACAGTTGCTAGAATTGACAACGCTGTAATGAAATTTTGTATTCTACATATCGCTTCGTTGTTTTTTGGCGCATTTTTATCACGTTCGAATTTGTTTTAAATTGATAAAATTTGTGTTACGACGATTTTTGTTATTTATTAGTTGTACTCTGTTATCTTTTAACCAAAAAAGTTGTGATTTTTATTTACTTTTTAATACATTTTATATTTACCTACAAAATATGGAAGGCGAAGGTGACGAAGAAAAATTAATTCAAAGTGTTAATGGTGAAAAAAGTGTCCCTGAACAAACAGACGATGTAGAATCTTCCATAAACGATATAATAAATGTAATAAATGAAGATGAAATTCATCTTCCCAATGAGAGCGCGCAAGAAAACGGTGAAGAAGCAAACTGGAATGAAGATGTTTCAATCTCCGAATTTCCAAATTTAAATGTAAATAGTGAAAATATTCCAATTGGGCCTACATTGATTAATACTTTCGATATGTCTGACATATTAAATATGCAAGATGCTTCCTGCAAATCTGATGTTGTATTTGATGACACAAATCCTAAAACATTCATTAAACTACCGCCAGGAATAATAGATTTGAATGTGGCACCTGAAAATTGGTTATATCCCAGTGTCAATTTACCAAATCCAATAAAAATACAAAGCAACTACAAGGAATCTAACAGGTAAGTGCATTGTAAAATGGATTTCTACATGTGATTCATACCATATTAGATCCCTACCCATCGCAAACAAAAAAGTTTGGCCTCCCTAAAATCGAATTTTGTTATAAAATCGTTTGAGCATCCATCATTTACGTTTGAGCCTCATAGGTCGCAGAGTTATTCACAAAAATCTTTTGGGGGTTAGTTGTAGACATGATCCCCCCCCTCGAGTCGAATTTTTAGGTGGAATTGGTATCAAACGTTAGAGTCTCAATAAGCTTTGATGATTTTCGTTTGAGCCTTAAAGGTCGCGGTGTTATTTGCAAGATCATCGGGGGGGGGGGGGGGGTAGACACGATAGTGCAACCCGAGTCGAATTTTTAGGTCAAACGTTAGAGCATCGCTTGAGCCTCAATTAGCTTTGGTTATTTTTCAAAGGTCGCGGAGTTATCGCAAAATACTCGGGGGGGGGGAGGCTGACGACATGTTTTCTATTTTTCTTCCCATTCTGAATTTATGCGTTCAATTGATAGAGCTTTGTTTGAGCTTCTATAATCATTATTTTAATTTAATTTTTTACAAAGTTATGAATATTTGAAATTTCCGACCAAACTCCGAGCAACATGCGTTAACTTTCATTTTGCCTGATCAAAATTCAATCATGAATTAATGAAATATAATACTTTAGTTGATATCTTCTCAGAGTGCCGTACCTGATTCCAGGCAATGGCGACTTCTTTCATTAGTTGGTATAAATGATCATTAGATGTGTAGAGGTTTGGTAGTCCATTGTATAGTCGTATTAATTAATAAAGTTGAAATGTTTAGGTTATGCGTATACGCTATGCCACGTGGATGAAATAATAATTTTGTTTTTTTAAATTTTTGTTCAGGTCATTTGTTCGTGTAGAAGTTTGGTAGTCTAATCAAAAGTCTTGATAGTCGATTGTTTAACCAACACGCATGTGCAAACTAATAATTCCTATTCTGAAATTTGTACATTTTACAGTCAGGACCGGCTTATGAAGTAACTTTTATTGTGGTTTGTGGTATTTTAAAAACGTTTGATGTTGTTGAATTACCATTAGAAATAAATAAATTCACTTTATGTAATGACAGTCTCTTATATGCTTCGTAAAGAATATTAAATATCGAAGGTCGTCTTTAGAACTTCGCGTGAATTTATTAATAAAACATTAGTGTTAATCATTCGTGTAGAATAATTTTAAGAAAATGGCTGTAGAAATGTTAGGACGCTCCTCCACCAATTGTAAATTTTCTAATGCAATTAATACTAATTATTGTTCAAGAATTGTTTGATTTTCGTCGTGTCACGATGTGTCACGGTCTTTTCACGTGACATGTGAGTGTCTTAAATACTTAGAGAATTACGACTAAGCTCGAGATTGTACGTGAGTGATATTAAACAAACGTAATCGTGCGTGAGTCGTTAAAAGCCGTGAGTAGCCGTGGGTGATCGTGACCATCCGTGAGTGGTCGTGAGCAGCTATGAGTAAGTCGTGAGCAAAGAAGGACTCAGTTACTTGCAGAAAACGTCTGCAAATCTGTAATTGTACTAATATTTCTTCATTTTATTGTGTATTACTATATCTTTTCCACAATAAAAATTGTTGTCTTTCAAATAAATAAAAAAGTGTGCAACGAAAAACAATCTGGGTGTACGACGTCATAAATATGGAAAACATCGTTAATAGTGTTCGTAAGTACATAATGGAAAGTATCGTGAGCATACGTGAGTTATATGAAAAATATCGTGAGTGTGCGTGAGCGTGATCTAGCCTTTGTATGTTCGTTCGTGATTGTGCATGAGCAGTAAGAGAGATGTCGTGAGTATCCGTGAGCGTGAGTGAAAAGTGACTCACGCGCCCATCTCTAGTATGAACTTCAAAAGTAAAAACAGATTGCGAGTTTTCAAGACTGCGTATGTGTATATTTTTTTAACATCACTCCAACGAGTAGCACTAAAAATTTTAGTGTTAAAAATAATAATTATCTTTTAGTATTTAAATAAGAAGACGGTCATGGTCTGAACGTTAGCGCAATCAACTGCTAACGCAAGGCGTCCCGGTTCGACTCCGGGTATTGACTAAAAATTTCTTGGCCGTCTTCCGTGTTTCGGAGGACACGTTAAGCAGGCGGTCCCCCTGTGTTAATGATTTGCCATCATAACAGTAAAAACCAGGGTGCAGGCACATCGAAAGGCAAGCCTAGCAAGCTACCTGAGATGTAAAAACCAAAACTGCTCACAGAACCAACAGTGCCTCTGACAGAGGCATATAGTTGGGAAGTACAGGGCGTAGTCCTAGCGTAAGAAGAAGAAGAAGAAGAAGTATTTAAATATTTAATTTTTAAGAACAAATTCATAATGGGGACCACTGGCAAGTCTGCAATGAATTATTAAAACAAAATTTACTTCATCTAGTCCAGTCAATAGGGAGTAAAAAAGGCCTTTGCCCTACGAAAGGTGGTGTAGAAATGATTTTGATATGATATTTAGTTTTGGGCCCCGATGAAAAATCCAACTTTTTGACCCTGGGGGCGGGGGATAGGCGCGGTCCGTCATCTTGGATTAAAGGTACAGAAAATTGGTTTATTCAAAATAACTCCTCAACGGTTGATCCTACGACAAGAGACGAATAAGAAATTCGGGTCAAGAAAACTCATCAACATGCTGTCATCGTTGGGCATTGCGGCGTCTCGCCGCAAAATGCATTCCCCAAGTTATTTGTAATAATGCGGACCGCAACGTCAACACCATCGATGGGTTACAGACTATTCACATTATGTGAGCTGTCCAATGTGTGACCCCTCACGATGCTGTATTATTACCCGATAAAAATATCTCACGTTTGACACAATTACCATTAGCCCAGCGAAAACGATTATGAAACTCAACAGCAAAAAAAAGGAACATCTGTGGATTAGACCCTACTGGAGATACCACAATTTAAAAACGTGTGCCATTTGAGTTGACTTTGAATTTACGAAATTATCACAATTATGTAATGAATAGCTACAAAATGATTTCTTAAAATGAGAAAAACAAAGATTGGACGATTTTTTGGAAGAATGTTCACGTTTCCGCCGCTGTAACTCGTTACATATCAGACTTACATAAAAAGTGTTTATACAAAAAATATAGGAAATTTAGTCTTCTTCAAATTTTTGTCAGACATTCTTGTCGTAGCATCAACCGTTGAGGAGTTATTTTGAAGAAACCAATTTTCTGTACCTGTAATCCAAGATGGCGGACCGCGCTTCCCCCCCCCCCCAAGGTCGAAAACTTGGATCTTTTATCGGGGCCCGGAACTAAATATTAGGTGGGCTGAAAAGTTCGTATCGTTTCTAAGAGAGGGCGCCACTAGAATTTTTTCATATGATTTTCAGTGAGAACTAACCTTCAAACGATACGTGTCAAAATTTGACTGCGATCGGACAATTGGTTCGTGAGTTATAGCATTTTGAGTAAAGCAACTTGTGTTATTGAAAAAAAATGGATGAAAAGGAATTTCGTGTGCTAATGAAACACTGGTTTTTCATGGGAAAAAATAGTGTTGGAACAAAAACTTGGCTTGATAAGTGTTATCCGGACTCTGCTCCAGCGGAAGCAACCATTCGAAAGTAGTTTGCTAAATTCCGTACAGGCCATATGAGCATCGAAGATGATGAGCGCAGTGGACGTCCAAAAGAGGCTGTTACAGACGAAAACATCCAAAAAATCCACAAAATAATTTTGAATGACCGTAAAGTGAAGTTGATCGAGATAGCTGAGACTCTAAAGATATCAAAAGAACGTGTTGGACATATCGTGCATGAATATTTGGGCATGCGAAATCTCTGTGCAGTGTGGATGCCGCGTGTGCTCACAGTCGATCAAAAACACCGTGTCACAAGTCGCTGAAAACGATGGCAAAAATGAACGAATTGGGCTTTGAATTGCTTCTGCACCCACCGTATTCTCCAGATTTGGCCCCCAGCGACTATTTCCTGTTTTCAGACCTCAAGAAAATGCTCGCTGGAAAGAAATTTAGCACCAATGACGAAGTAATCGCCGAAACAGAAGCCTATTTTGAGGCTAAAGACAAATCATACTACAAAAATGGTTTCGAAAAGTTGGTAGATCGCTATAATCGGTGTATCGCCCTCGAAGGCAACTATGTTGAATAATAAAATTGAATTTTGCCAAAAAATTGTTTTTTTCTTCAAAACGATACGAACTTTTCAGCCCAGCTGTTAACATAAAATATATCAAAATCATTTCTTCACCACCTTTTGTAGGGCAAAAACCCCTATTGATTGGACCGGTACGCGACAACTGGGCGAGTCAAACTGGGCGACGTATAACTTGGCGACGTATAACTGGGCGACGGACAAGTGGGCGATGGGCAAACTGGGCGACGGGTAAACTGGGCGACGGTCAACTGGGCGACGATAAAACTTGGCGACGGTCAACTCGGCGACTTTTAGCTGGGCTACGGGAAAACTCGGCAACGGTCAACTAGGCGACATAAATATGATATATTTATGTATCTTGTCAATGTTCCGAATTTTGGGGTGTGCATTCGATAAGGAGGGTAATCCATCGTCAAAACCTACCCTTACGGGGCGCCGCTCCGCTCCGCTCCGCGTTGCACCCCTCCAGGGCGGTTTTGACTCTGGTTACTAGGCTAAACATACGAGAAGGCGCCACCCATCAAGGAAACCGGGATAAATTAAACCGGGATGTGAGAGAACCTCAAAATAGCATTAAAAAGTATAGTTGCGGTATGGGGCAGTAAACTATTACGTTTCACCCCCAAAAAATCGCGTAAAAACAAAAAATAATCGATGTTATTGTCGTTATCAAAAGTTACCGGAATATCGCCGAGTTCATCATCGTCCAGTTTTCCCGTCGCCCAGTTAACCGTCGCCAAGTTTACCAGTCGCCCAGTCATACGTCGCCGAGTTTACCTGTCGCCAAGTTTACCCGTCGCCCAGTTATACGTCGCCCAGTTTGACTCGCCCAGTTGTCCGGGTCCGGATTGGACTAATCTCAGAAAATGAAGATATTTTACTAAACGCGGCTATTTGCAGAAAAGTCGTTATTAGCACAGTTTCTATCACAAATTGATATTTGATGATGTTTGTAATATTATAACATTTAACTATGTTAGTACCAGCGGTTTACTACTTATTTATTTAACACAATTGATAGTTACCTACTTAAAAGCCGGACCCGGCTATGTAAATAGGAATTACATAGTTTGCACATGCGTGTTGGTCTCCATTAAACTTCATTAATTAATTACTATTAAACAATAGACTACAAAAACTTTTGATTAAACTACCAAACCTCTACGCAAGCAAATTATTATTGCGTGCACGTGGAGCATAGCGTATGCGCATAAGCTAAACACTTCAACTTCATCAATTAATCACGATTATACAATGATCTACCAAATCTTTTTATTGGACTACCAAACCTCTACACGTCATAATCGATCAAATAAGCTGAAACAAAGTTAAAAATTCGATTAAAAGGGGGCTAACTTGACGTTAAATTTTGATTGGTTAATTACGAAGAAACAATGGACTACCAAAACCTTTAATTTCACTACCAAACCTTATGAAACGTTTGGCATAAAAAGTTATAATACGATTGAAGGGGGGCTAACTTGATAGAGGTCCAAAAATTACGTTTATTTCGGTATATTAGAGTAGACAATGCTTGCATTGGTCATGATTAAATATTTCTTTAAAGCGGAGTTTTAATGCGTTCTGGAGGTGGGCAAGTTGGGTTGGAAAATTAATTGTTACAGTAGGGAATTAGTGTTCGACATCATATTGTTGCATTTAGAACATTGCAAATTTTATCATTGACGGCTCGTTCAATGTTCAACGTGATTTATTGTGTTCTCCAAAAACATCATTCAAAAGCAAAGCCCGTTTCCTATAAATTTGCGCATTCACTCCATCACGCATAACATGAGCAATCAACTTGTATTGTTGGTACTATTTTCGACCGAATTAAATTAGGATCTTAACAAGATCATGGATCCAATGATGTTATTCACGTGCACTTTTACGAAATCATCTACTCGCATTGGTAATGGTTCATTGTGATAAATACGTCCCCCCCCCGCCTGAAGATTTCGCAAATAACTCCACGACCTTTGAGGTTCAAACAAAAATACTGGAAGCTCATTGATACTCAAACGATACTCTAACGTTAGATACCAATTTTATAACGAAATTCAATTTGGGGCGGGGACACTGATTTTTCTATCCGCCCCTGACGCGCATGTTGGATTAACTAAATTTTGAAATATTATTATTAAAGCTGTTACATTCTAGATAGAATATCGCTACCTCGTTTCTGTGATTTACAAATCCGTTTATTGGGGTGGTTTGGTTCCTGTGTTACAAAATATTTTAGATTACATTGTGTTATTATTTTCATCTCTTTCTTGTATTGTTTTAGTCTCTTCTTGTCACTTCTAAAGTCTTGGGTGGTTTGCTGCCCTCCACACGGTGTCTCTCCATTTCTTTCTATCGTGGACCTTCCCCTTCCAGCCAACGATCCCCATTTCTCTCAAATCCAGCGCCACCTGATCCCACCATCTGATTCTTGGTATTCTTCGAGGCCTGCCGCTGTGTTTTTGGATCTCATGACGTGTCCCATCCATCTGATTCGCTACGATTTCATGTGTCTGACGATGTCTTCTCAGTTCTTTAACCTTTTAATTTCATAGTTCATTAATGTTCTCTGCTCTCCGTCAACCTCCCTCTTTGGTCCCAGCAAGCTTCTCATAACCCTTCGTTCAAAAATTCTAAATTGTGCTTCCTCATCGGCTGACATGCACACCTTTTTCCGCCGCACATGTGACCACCAGTCTTATCATGGTTCTGTATATCTTTATCTTGATTCTTCTTATCAGCTGTTTACTCTTCAGCATGGTTTTGTTCGCATAAAACGCTCTGTTGCCAGCGTTTATTCTTCTTTTGTTGTCTTCATCTCTTTCGCCTTCTCTTTGTATTAATACTCTCAGATAACTGGAGCTCTCCACCTCTTCTAAGTTAAGTAAAGTAACACCGCTGTACTTTTTACACTCTTCAGATGTGCCCTTCTTCTTTAGTACCACTATTTATCCTTCATACCACTCCGCGGGCATCTTCTCCTTTTCCCATGCTTTCCTCATAAGCTCACTCAATCTTTCGTGCAATAGACCACCTTCACATTTGACTTGTTCTATACAAATCCTGTCCACTCCCGGTACTTTTCCGCTTTTAACTTTATTTATTGCCCCCATGGCTTCGTTTTGAGATGGACTTGGTATTTCTTGTTTGTTTTCGATCGTTTATGCTTCGCTGACATTATTATCTCCATAATCTCTGTTTAGCAGCTTGCGGAAATTTTTCACCCATATTTTTCCGATTTTATCTGGGTCATGTTCCACCACTCCGTTCTCGTCTTTTATACCTCGTGGACAGATCTTTTTACTGGTTTCTGTATTTTTAATGTTTGGTAGAACATTCGAGATTTATTGTTGTTGTTACTCGCTTCTACTTCCTGCATTGCGTCCTCCGCCCAGATGTTTTTCTTCCTTCTGTATAATTTGCTCGCTTATTTTGCCTTTCATCTATATGAGTCGAGCTCTTCCTGCTTTATGTCTTTTAACCATTTTCTTCTTGCTTCTGCTTTCTCTATGTTAACTCCAATGCACTCATCATCGGAACCATCCTTTATTTTTCTTTCTCTTATGTTTGTACTCGATTTCATTCTCTGCACTGACCCTCAAAGTGCAAGATTTCTCCATTCTTGTTCTATGTCATTGCTTCTTACTCTCTTCATCCGTTCTATCCTCGTATTTTCTTTTTCGATCGATTTTGTTGAGATCTTCTGTTGCTAATTTTTTGCTTTGTTTTCTAAGTATTAACTATTAGCGTTTTTTTTTATTTTGGTGATTATCAGCTAGTGGTCTGAATCCGCGTTTGCGCCTCTGTATGACCTCACATCGTTTACCAACTTTGCTGCTCTCCTTGAGACCATTACATGATCGATCCGATCTCCATCTCTATTGCTTCCACTTGGCCACACCCATGTTATTTTATGTAATCTATTATGCGGAAATATTGTACTGCATATTACCATGTTCATTTTTCATTTAGTATTATTTATTTCAGCGGGTAGGCGTAGAATGTCCAGCCGCCGATCTGGTGCAATATTATAAATGCACTTTTATTACATATTAAGTACATAATATCATGTGTAATGCGATAAATTAAAAGATACTCCAATCTCGAGTTTCATATACTTTTTTGCGCGACTATGCTCTATTTGGTTGTTTACCGCGTCTGTTTCCACGACAGTAAGTTTTGTTTACTAGTTGCTAAGGATAAGACGACGGTAAGTATCTTTTTTGTGCGACTATGCTCTATTTGGTTGCTTACCGCGTCGTTTCCACGACATTAAGGCAACTTGATATAAAGAGAATAACATATTTTTATTTATTAAATACACATTTAAATGTTTTTTAATAAATTTAGTCGCGCAAAAAACGTCATAAGCATCTCGAACATTAAGGACTACCTATCTCAGACAATAATTGGAGTCGTCGCTTCGCTCCTCCTCCAAACAATTGTCTTCGATCGGTAAAATGTCCTTACTGTTCTTGATACTTAATATACTATTAATTTCTAAATGTTATTTACAAATTTCATTTGCGGTATTTTATCATGTTTGGTTTACTGAAGTTTGGATCAGTTTCGTGGGTTCAGTTTATCATCCTTGTAATTATTTTTTATTTCAAATTTTGTAGGGTCACTGTTGTTGTTCGGCCAGCATGCAATTATAAAAATGTTCATATCAATAAAACAATTCTTCTCTTATCTTATCTAAATTTCAATTATCATTACTGTTGCAGTTTTTGGATCGCTAGTATGTTTCCCGATTACAACGCTAAAACCCAAATAGTAGCAGATGCTGATGTTGTTAAAACAATTTTTAAAATTCCATATAATAAGAAATACGTTAGTCTAATAGTGCGCAAAATTGGGAACGTCTTTCTGATCGACAATTTTAATATCAAGAACGCGATAGGTACAAATGAAAATAATTCGACTCAACTTGATGAAAATTTTGCCAAATTAAGAAAACTGGATAATCATTCACGCAACGTAAACAATTCAAATAAAAAACTGCGCCAACGAAATATGTTCTCAAAATTTTTATTTAGAAGTATTGCAGATGACGCTTTCGTCGGGTTAAGTGGTGCATCCCAGCATTTAGCTCCCACCGAATCTGTATGTTCAGAGGATGTCTATCCAGTGCACAAATTTAGTCGGGTAATTTATTGGACATTTGAGGAAATCCAAATGTTAATAGGTACAAACATACTGAATCAATATTTTATTGAAAATGAAGCGAGTCGTAATGTTTCCCTCCATCTTGCCGAAGTAGGAAAGCCGTTAAAAACATCAAATGCTATAGACATTTGGGTAGATAATCTTATATGCAATATACCCGAAGCAGTGATATGTTTTCAATCAGATGGGATAGTAAACTGTTATGAAAACGTCCAAACGCATAATATACCTTACTTACAGGGCTCGCAATTTTCTATAACTAAAATGAAAGCTTCAGTTCAGAAATTTTTTTCATTTCTGTCGAATCAGAAATTTCAAAATGGCGAAAGCTATTGGTTGTTAAGGTGCAGAAATGATAATGTTACTCAATTTTTCAATTTAAACATGCTGGAGAGAGCCACTCGTGAAGTGAAAATGACGAGTTTCGCTTACGAATGTGGAATATTATCGTACATATTTGCACATAAGCAGCATTATTCTTACGCCAATAGAAAAAAATTGAATCCGCGTATGTTATTGAATTTCACCGTTACAACTTTAAATAAACAAGTACATCCTGAAATTATTGCTTCGGCAAATCATTTAATCGTCAATTCCATAATTTCTTATGAAATCTTCAAACAACCATTATTTACACTAAGTAAAGCTGTATTTCGAAATAGTAAGTTAATTTATTTTTTATAAATGAATCGAGTTGTTTCAAAATCTCACAAGACCACCATAAACGCAAACAGATATTTTGAAAATAATTGTGAGATTTTGAAACGGCTCCATTTATACGTATACACCTAAAGCCCGCATTTCATTGAGGCTTCTGAAGCCGAGCTTGTGAAGCCCGTCTGGTAAAGCCAAGTTTGTAATCTTTTATGGGAGTCCACGTGGACCCGTGTACTTCCCCTCATAAAAGATGAATTTCTATACCAGCCCTGCTTCTGAAGCTGGAGTTGTAAATTTTTAAAACTCAAGCTTCAGGAGCCGGGTCGGTAATTAGATAATAATATGTGTTGTATAGTTATTACTAATAATTATTTAATTATCTAATCGATAATCAATATGAAAAAAATGGAATATTGGTATCGAAATTCTTTAGATGCTGTTCTGTACCAACTTTTAAATTTTTTGTATATTTCGGGATTTTACGCAGCTTTATTCTTCAATCGGAAAATAAAATTTACCGTAATATTATCCCCAAATGACTAATAATTTTGTTTCCTTTCCAATAATAACATTTACAGTACTTCCTTCATGTTTGGCCGTTATAAATCGTATAATAAAACTGTCATTTTAGACGCCTAGTATTTTTTTTACACGTACTTGTTCTACAGTGTCAATCTTCGTAAACAATACAAACAATTTTGGTTATTGGATGTCATCGTTAATTAGATATTTATACTATATTTTTAATCATTCTCATACTACAACAAATAATAAAACGCAATAAAAGAAGGTGATTATTTTTGGATATTTTTTTAAATAAGGTTGTCCACGAAAAAACCGACCACCTGTATTGTTGTGCTAAATGAAAAACTGCAAATACTTTGTAAAGGCAATTTATTATTAGTTATTTACCGGGTACTATTTAACATAAAAAAAATTAAAAAGCAATTTTTTAAAGGTCTCTAAAAAATGCTCTCGCCTTCCGCTTTATCCTACTCATGAGAGTTTGTAAATCACTGATATCAATAGAATCGCCGGCTTTCATTTTTTTTTAAATTTATCGATATCAGTTGTTTGTCCTTCGTTTTTTTTTCTATTTCATTTTAATTTGCGCCCAATATTTTTCAATTGGTCGAAGTTCCGGATAATTTGGTGAATTTTCAATTTTGGGTATAATGTAAATTGCATTTGTTGTATGTATCGGTTTTTTAACGTTCTACATCTTCCGATTTCCCTGTCTGTGCTCGTTGCGTGTTGAAACTGTGTGACGAGCACATAGGACCTACAGCTTAACGTGGATTCCGAACCACGGGGATAGACGATTTTTACATCGTCTACTCCAACCAGGGAAGTTTTTGAGCCATATATAATGTTACCTGTGGCCAGCAGATAGACATTCGGTGAGCGAAAAATCCTTCTATAGATAGAACCCACAGCTAATACATGAGAAGCTAACACGCTAACCGCTCAGCCATTCGCCCACCTTTGCATATAATTGCAATTTCCGATAATTGCATTTTCTGTGTAAAATTTCAAACACCATTTTGTATATCCTGGGACTTTACACAGCTTTATTCTTCAATCGGAAAATAAAATTTACCTTAAATTTATTCCAAATTACTAATAATTTTGTTTCCTCTCTGGATATACAAAAAATTTAAAAATTGGTATAGAACGGCATCGAAAGAATTTCGATACCAATATTCCATTTTTATCGTATTGCTTATCAATCAGACAAATAAATTATTATTAAAGTAATAACTATATAACATATTATTATTTAATAAGTACACGGGTCCACGTGGACTCGCATAAACGATCTACGTAAAATAGAAATATTATTCAATAATAAGTACTTATTATAAATATTATCCAATAAGAAGTACACGGGTCCACGTGGACTCGCATAGAAGATGAATTTATATTGCTGTAGCATTTTACCAGCCAGGCTTGTGAAACTCGATACCTGTTATCAGCTTCCTGAAGCAGAGCCCTAGTGAGTGCAGTCTCATATAAGGCAATGCATTACAAACTTGGCTTTACCAGCCGGGCTTCACAAGCTCGGCTTCAGAAGCCTCAATGAAATGCGGGCCTAAGCATATTTTTGTGGTAAAACATTAGCACAATCAAATTAATATTATTCATTACCGTGGTGAACGTGGTTCGCAAAATAAGTTGAACCGGATAAGCAAACCTTATTGCTCAAATGATTATCAACAGATGTCAGTGCTAAATTGGAAGGGTTAAATTAGTATCGTTATCTCTTGATAATCGTTTGAACTACAGCGGGGTTTTCCAATACTTATTTGATATTGATTGTTTGATTGATTATCAAAGCTAATGATTTATCAGGTTGATGCATAAGTTCGTAGCGTTTTTGGTTTCCAAGGTAAGGCCGCTTTGGAAACAAATTTGTTTGAGAAATATCAATGTCATTTTAATGCCATAGGATTGTTTTATTGAATACTTGTTGAATTTTTCAATTTGTAGAAAGTTAGGGGTAATTATAGGCTAAAGAAAATGGAGTGTCAAGTGCAAAAAATGAACATTTCCGACCTATCCTTTTGTTTAAGTTTAACCGAGGAGTTAAGGCACCGGAGGCCGCTGGAACCATTTGTGCCGTTTACGGAGAGAACGCCATCGTGGAAGGTACTGCACGTAAATGGTTTTCTCGTTTCAAAAAGGGGCATTTTGATATGAATAATTTCCCACGTTCAGAGAAACCATCCGGCTTTGATGAAGACCGATTAAATACTTCAATTCGTGATGATCCACGTCAATCAACTCGGGAATTGGGCAGTATGATAAATTGTGACCAATCAACTATTGTACGACATTTGCATTCATGGGAAAAGTTCAAAAGTTGGGTGTTTGGGTAACATACGTTTTGAGCTAAAACAACAAAAATCAACGTGTTACCATTTGTGCTTTTTCCTTGCTCGTCATCGTTTAGTTCGTCAACAACATCGGCCGTTTTTGTCCCAAATTGTTACTGGTGACGAAAAATGGTGCCTTTACATCAACATCAAGAACATAAAGGAATGGCTGAGCCCCAACGAACAAGCAAATCCTCGTGCAAAAGCTGGTGCCCATCCACGCAAGGTAATGTTGTGCATCTGGTGGGATAAAGAAGGCGTCATCTACTACGAATTTCTTCCGAGGAATGTAACCATCACTTCTGAGGTTTATTGTCAACAACTGCGTCGCCTGGAGGCTGCAATTCAAGAGAAACGACCGGCAAGACGGCATCAAGTGGTTTTGCAGCATGATAATGCCCGTCAGCATACTGCTAACATTACAAAAGCAGCTATTCAAGACCTCGGATAGAGGTTATTCCACATTCGCCCTATTCTCCTGATCTTGCTCCATCAGATCTATCCAATAATCTCTACGGAATCTAATTTAATAACGACGTTGCTCTTCAACACTGACTTCACATCCAAACCACCGGATTTCTTCATGCGTGGAATCGAAAAACTTCCAGAACTTTGGGAGTCAATCATAAACAATGCAGGAGAATATATTATTGATTAGTTTATGTATTTGTTACATTTAAAAAATTAAATTTTAAATTAAAAAACGCTAAAAACTTATGCATCAACCCATAATTAAATCATTTGTAATATAAAAATTAAAATTATAAAATGTTTTTATAGGTAAAAAAGAATCGAAATCTGTGAGGAACAACTGTCTTGAAGCTCTTGATAAAATAATTGATGGTTTAAAATGTTTAGAAAACTTTTATGGATCTGAAAATTCATATAAAAATAAGTCCGAGCAAAACACGAAATCCAATCCTCCTTGGAAATTCAATCTTAATTCTAAGAAAACCAAAAAGCAAGCTCCAGACGAAGTTTTCTATATTAATATAAGTTTCTTGTTTCCTAAGAAAGAGTATCGAATAGTAGAAATCTTACCAACTTGGCAAACTACCAATAATGATCGCAATTATTGGAAAACTTATTTAAAATTACATTTTTATCGTAAAGCTGAATTGGCTTATGGTGTATTAGCCCAGCACTATTTCTATCATGATTTGTATGGATTATGTTTGCGCTCTTTAAGTACAATGATACGTTGCAACAAAGTTAAAACTAAAATTGAGCCTTCATATCATTTAATACCGATCCAACTTGTATTCATTATGGCAGGCGACTGTTATCAATTAACTGCTGATTTAAGTAGAGAATTGAAAGAAGCTTTAAGCAATGATTGTAAGAATATGGAAGAAATAGAAAATATTTTGAAAAGTGACGAGCAATATTATAAATTGAAATCAAGTGCAAACTATAATTTACAAATGGACCTAAATGATTTGTCTAAAAGAAAACTATTAGAAAAGTGTAATTATTGCTTTTGTCTGAATACATCTAAAAAGCTGACATCACAATTTGATTTTGACAGATCTTGATGAAATCGCGTGACATGATTTGAGCTTTAATGTTGTGTAATATGGTTTTTAATGCCGACGCGCATGATTGGATTAGCGAGGTTTAAATTTTCTAGAAATTGATTTTTACTAGTTTTTATTTATTTTCAAATTTTTTTCAGGTGTAGTAGAGATAGTTTCAAAGGTCAAGAACCCTAAAAATCGACGCAGAAGCCTCAAATTCGTATATGTATGTACGTATTTCGCCCCCTTGGCTACTCCTCGTGCAGATTAGGGTGACCTTTGAAACTATCTCTACACATGTTACATTTAAGTATGGAATTCGATCTCATTCATATAACTAACGCGAGCACATTTGCAACGATCGATTCTTTGGAGCCAATTTTCCACCACTCTTCTACACATATCGGCCGGAATGTTGCCAATTTCGCGTTTGATATTGTTCTTGAGCTCCTATAACGTTGTTGGCTGGTTGACATAAACCAACGACTTAACGTAACCCCATAAAAAGAAATCCAACGCCGTTAAATCGCATGAGCGAGGTGGCCATTCGACCGGACCATTTCTCGAGATTACACGATTTAAGAACTTCCCCTTCAATAGATCAATTGTTTGACCAGTGGTGTGGCATGTGGCACCATCTTGTTGGAACTGCATATCACTGATGTCAAGTCCATCCAATTCTGGCCAAAAATAGTCTTCCAACAGGGCACGATAGCGAACTCCATTGACGGTAACATGGTGATCATTTTCATCGACGAAAAAACACAATTCAATAGATCAATTGTTTGACCAGCGGTGTGGCATGCGGCACCATCTTGTAGGAACCACATATCACTGATGTCAAGTCCATCCAATTCTGGCCAAAAATAGTCTTCCAACATAGTACGATAGCGAACTCCATTGACGGTAACATGGTGATCATTTTCATCGACGAAAAAACACAATTCAATAGATCAATTGTTTGCCCAGCGGTGTCGCATGTAGCACGATCTTGTTGGAACCACATATCACTGATGTCAAGTCCATCCAATTCTGGCCAAAAATAGTGTTCCAACATGGCACGATAACGAACTCCATTGACGGTAACATGGTGATCATTTTCATCAACGAAAAAACACAATTCAATAGATCAATTGTTTGACCAGCGGTGTGGCATGTGGCACCATCTTGTTGGAACCACATATCACTGATGTCAAGTTCATCCAATTCTGGCCAAAAATAGTCTTCCAACATGGCACGATAGCGAACTCCATTGACGGTAACAAGGTGATCATTTTCATCGACGAAAAAACAAGTCCAATCACACCTCCGGCATGAAATACACACCACACGGTTACTTTGTGTGGATGCAATGGAGTCTCTTGAAGCACATGCGGGTTTGTTGCTGTTCAAAACGCATATTTTGCTTATTGACAAAGCCATTAAACCAAAAATGAGTTTATCGCTGAAGATGATTTTTCTATGAAATTCGGGATTTTCTTCAAACTTTTGCAGAGCCCTATCGGAGAAGTTTCGGCGCTTCAAATGATCAAAAGGTTTCAGTTCTTGAGTTAATTTGATCTTGTAAGGGTGTAGGCCAAGATCTTTACGCAAAATTAGCCACAATGTGGACTGAGAGGTTCCCAATTTCTGTGAACTGCGTGGAATCGACTGATTTGGATCATTGGGAGTTATTTTAGAATTTAACCGTTTATTAGGCCATACCCATGAGATTTTTTAATATTTAATTGCTTCTTTACCATTGTTCTTATCTCAGCTACTGTACATTTGATCTATCCATTTGCTGGTTCGGGTTGGACTTTAATATCTAAAAATCTACAACCTTCTTCTGCTCCTTCATGAGAGTTAAACTCTCATACCAATTCTGGTTGCTTGTAGGTGTTCTTTTTGGTAATTATAATGGAGTATGACATTTAATTGTATTTATGATAACAATGCTGTTCCATCCGGATGTTGGGTAGAGTAAACTGTATATTGGGCACTTTTAGAAAGCTTGTTTTGGTGAAGTGGGTTCTTTGAAATGTTTTTAATACAACGAACGAAGAAATTCTTTTTCAAGTGCCGTGCCTGACCTCTCTCAAAGAAATAAATGAGTTTCTTGTAATAAAATTTAAATCTCGTTAATCCACTCTTTCATGCGCATCAGTAATTTTTTTTAAACACTGAAAAAGTGGAAAAATCGTGAAAATGGAAAAATAATTTTGATTCGAGAATTTCATAAAGATCTGAAACAAATCGTAATGTCTCTTTGAAAATTATAAACAGTTGTGGTATAGTATAAATAATGTTATAATTTATAGGTATTGCATTCTACGAAAAATCTTTAAGGTATGAAGGAATGGATTTTATTGCGAAGAAAATGTTCCCAGTCTATTTGGAATTGGGTTTCATATATTGCGATATGTTAAATAAATCACGAAAAGAAATTGATGATAGTACTGCCATGCGTTATTTTGAACAGTCTAGGGATTATTTTAATAAAGCATTAGATTATGCTGATTCACCACTAGATAAAGCATCTGCATTATTTCATTATTCACAATTACATTCCGTTTTATTTAAATTCGATATAGACAAAATGACAACTTCGTCCGAAGGAAAAAATTTATCAATGTATTTTAAAATATTTTTGGAATCAATAAGAAAACTTTTACAAATTTTATATGATGGAGATAAGGAAGAATGTAAACTACAATTTGAAATATATTTTTCACAATTCAATAATAGTTTTTGTAAACTAGTTCGGTTTTTGCCCCATACATGTGAAATTAACAAGATGAAAAACAAAGCCGTATGTAATATTCTTTCGGTGAGAATAAAAATTTCAAATTTGTATAATTATTGTAATATTTTATTCTGTTGAAGGAATTTGACTGTACTGTAACACCTTTAAAAGAAATAACAAACTTATCTGAAGCGAAAAGAAAACAATATCAAGATTTTCATTCATATTTTGAATGTGCGCTGTGGGCATGGAATATTGGTTCTGCATTTGGCAACGTGATGAGAGTAGGATGTATGACAAATTATTCTAATATTATCAGAGATCATTTTCTGCAATCAACTGACTGTTATACATGGTTATTGACTACAAATGAGTTTTCAATTGATATGTGGGGTGTATACATGCGTATCATATTTGATAGTAGCGATTTTTATTTTTGGTGTCAAAGCACAGGTAAATATATCTTATTATTATAATATATATCTACTAATAACAATCTCAATATAAATAATCACTCCAAAATATCTAAAAAATAGTTGGAAATATTTACATCGAGTAAACTGCAAGTTAACGGAACAAATAGTGCCATTAAGAGTATCCACCTCAGAATAACCCTTATAGGTCGATCCATCCCCATTTCAAAATTTCACATAAAATTTCAATACTTATTTGGTATTTTCCAAAGAGAATATTATCACTTACTATTAAAATAATCTTTAAAAATTAATTGGACACCTAACAGTCAGCTCGTTAAGTTTGGAAAAATGTTGATAAAAATTTTTAGAGGGATTTTCTCAGAAAATCCTCGGATACGTCAACCTTGCTTTTTAACCGTCACTTTTTTCTGCTCATTGACATGTATTTTTATCGTGTTTTGTTCTTGAGATGTGACGTCATCGTCAATTTTTTAAATGGCAACCCTTATTTTTCTTCGCGAATTTCGAAAGAGCACAATTTTCTGAGTATGAAAATGTAAATAAACATCCTGACTTTGAAGAGAAAAGTTTTCTCCTTTCAGAATCCAGACAAGCGACGAACCATTTTAAAATAGTTTAAAAATAAAAATCAAATCTGGTTACAATTTAGGCAACGATTAAATAATAAAATACTAGACCACAGATTACAAAATTCTAATTAATGTCAAAATTGGGTTCGAGTAACCTATTGGTGACCACTCCAAATAAATTGAAAATTTCCTATTGCAAAGAGGAAGGTTTATATAGTATACTGATATAAAATTCACATGCGAAAGTATTATCAAAATTTTGAGTAAATCGAATTTGAACTTTGCAAATTTACATGTAAAATTAACGAGATTCCCGCGCGTCGCTCATTCTGTTGACGGTACGTGCAATATGAATGACCCTAACACTTAGAGTACTTCGCACCGGCATAGACCGACGTCTCACTTGGAACGCCCACACCACCGCCGTAGCCGGTAAAGCCAAAGCCCTTTTCAATAAACTGTTCGCCCTCATGAACAAAGACAGCATCATGTCCCCCGCTAACAAACTACGACTTTACAAAGCCATAATCCGCCCAACAATGATTTATGCCTCCCCTGTCTGGGGCTACGCACCCCCCAGGGTCATAAACAAACTTCAAGTCATTCAAAACAAAAATCTTCGAGCCATTTTCAACGCCCCCTACTACGTCACTAACAGACGACTTCATGCGGATGCCAAACTCGATCTCATTAGCACCCTAAATCGCAAACATGCCACCAACCTCTACAACAAATCCAAATTTTCGGAAAACCCACTAGTAAACCAACTAGGTCAATACAATACTGACGACTTCCTCATTCCCCGTCCCAAGTCACTTCTGACCATGGACAACACCTGACCAAAACCCACCATCACACAGATTAATGTAGGTTCACAGGCCTAAGCTACACAAACTTCTTCGAAAGTGAATTTATTCACTAGATTTGTGTAATTTTCTGACCAATTTCCACAAGCTCCGATAAATCACCCCCCATAGCATCACTAAAATTTCACTAGTTGCCAATTCTAACTAGTTCCAAGTAGAAGCCACTCACTTCGGGGTCATCAATAGAAATTCCACAATTTCTTTCTTCGAATTAGGGACTCTACTATAACGATAAACGCAAAAACTTTCTTTTCACATATCCATACCCACAGTCACAAACCAGGTTTTTACCAGACAGACCGCCAAGCGCCAATTCCCAGAGACCCACCGGTCTCTAAAACTTCCAACGTCACTAATGTATCTTTCCAGATGAAGGAGAAGGCCGGCTACGCCGGGATGCTCCATCAAATACATATCAGGTAAAGGTAAAGGTAAAGGTTCGCACCGGCAGATGCAGCTCGTCTCTCGTACATGTAACATCGATTATTTTTTGTTTTTACGCGATTTTTTGGGGGGAAACGTAATAGTTTACTGCCCCATACCGCAACTATACTTTTTAATGCTATTTCGAGGTTCTCTCACATCCCGGTTTCATTTATCCCGGTTTTCTTGATGAGGGGCGCCTTCTCGTATGTTTAGCTCTGCCGCGGAGCGGCTCACGCCATGAAAAACCGCCCGGAGCCCCGGAGGGGCGTAAGGTAGGTTTTTTGATGCGCACAGTTATGGCCGGGCCGGAGCCACTCCAAAAAAGTGATTTTGTGCGTGGCTTAAACATGCATTTTACATGCAAAATTATGCTATTTTAAAATTGATTTTTCTCGAAATTTTATGTATACTTTCGCAAGTGAAATTTTTACAGTATACTCTATAAACCTTCCTCTTTGCTATAGGAAATTTTCAATTTTTTTGGGGTGGTCACCAATAGGTAATCCCCCCCAAAATTGTTTTATTTTTTCCAGCGTCTTCTTGATAAATAATTGTTCTCTAATAATTTTATCATGCATTTTTGAAACTTTAGGTTTAAGTATCTCGGAAAGTTTTCTCTTCAAGGTTATAGTTTTCTATATTTTTCGTACTCAGAAAATTGCATTCTGTCCAAATCCGGAAAGAAAAATAAGGGTTGCTATTTAAAAAAATTAACTTTGACGTCATAGCTGAAAAACACGATAAAAATCGGCAGAAAAGGTGGTATTTAAAATTTAAAACGATTTTCTGAGAAAATCATCCCGAAATATTTTATCGAATGTGTTCCAAATTTGGTGAGCCCAGTAATAGTTCGGACGTTTTGGAACACAATCAAGCATAAATTTTGGCACAAATGTAGATACAAACCACCTTTACAAAACCAGATACGACGCCACGCCGTCCACCCCGAGATGCAAAACACGCCTCCAATTTTTAGTTTATCCTTTTCATTTTGTAAACGGTTCATCAGACGATAAAAATACATCAGAACAAATAAATTATAATTAAATTTAAACAAAATGGAACCTTAAAAATTTTTTGATACGAATTACTGTTTGCATAGTATCATCATGTAAATGAAAGTCAAATATTTTTTTGGACAAATATCTGATGCGCGCTGACATAAAAAATTACTGAAATAGAAAATTAAGAACGAACTATTTGTAACCGCCGCGCCGACTGTTCTTTGGAACTTGTAACAAGACAAATCGCAAACAAGACACCTTTCGTACAAAATTAATGGGGTGACTAGCTCTAGCCGCAAAGGGGTGGTTCGACTGAAGGAGCAAAAGGGCTTGTGACAAAAATTTGACGGTCTCTCATCAACGACTGGGCAATCCTCAATCGCGATTCTTGATGTTGTCTCTAACAGGGGGGGGGTAAATTTACACACGGGGTATTTACATGGGCGCCACGTGAACTTGAACCGGGGTTCATACGAAAGGGATGCAAAATCACCCTTCCAAGCTGGTACACGACAGCTTTCTTATTAAACACGTTGCCTCTCACACTGGTGACATCTCTTTGGATTACATTACCTTTACATCCAATAAGCTTTACCTTGACGAAAATTGCTAAACAAAACATACACATAACGACAATAAAACACACAAATAAATAATAAAGTAGATATAATAAAAACGAAATATGCAGGGACATTTGACACTTTACAACAATTTGTATAATCAAATTTACAACCACAAATGTTGCAAGACAAAATATTTATACTGACGTTAATAACAGAAAACTTAACGAGAAAAATATTGATACTGAAGGTTGACACAGCTGTTCGCCAAAATGGAACAGACTAACTGGTTTAATTTATTAAATCTTAAATATGACATCAAACACAAATTCAAATATGACTTTACTTCCACAAACAATTTTAACACATTGGCAAAATGCGTGGTTACTCCACGTCCAAATAATTACTAAAACACAAAAAGAAATACATAATGGTGCGAATTCGACTTACCCGGTAAAACTGATGGTTCTTTGAAATATGGTGGTTAAAACTGACCACAAGGTACAATAATACTAAAAAAAATGCTTACATAATATGTACAGGTGTGCTCCAATGGAGACGACGTCCAAACAGATATGGTGCAATGTGAGATGGCTATTTTCGGTAGGAAAAATCCTTTTCAAAACTTGAAATGACAAATAGGTTCGATAAATCGGGAATGCTTCGGTAGTGGTCGGCAATAAACACGAAAGTGGGATGTTTCATAATTCGATAAAACTTGACTTCAATACGGTCCTGCCTCGTGGGTTTTATTCGCGCAAACCGTACGTAATTCAGCTTCAATGGATTGTATCACGAAATAAACCCAAAACGTAATTTGATTGATACTGTCCGATAAAATTTGTTGATATTACAACAATTTAAAATTCCACTACTTAAATTCGGCACCAAACATTTAGTTTTTAAAACCCGAAACTGGTTTTAATTAAAGTCGATATGCGTGTATTCAATTTACACTGTGACCTGATCTTAAATTACATCCGTATTATTTGATTTAAATAACGGAAAAGCGTAAATGGTTATACATGACGTCACTAAAAGTTAGTTTAATTAACTGATAATTTATATCAAAGTTCGTTAATATTTAATTCGAAACTGGTTTGCAATAAAATTCGGAAAATGTTTAATTCGGAACAAACGGTTATTTATAACAACGTTTATTAATGTTTAATTCGAAAATGTTTAACTCGGAGCAACGATAATTTAAAATAATGTTCATTAATCTTTAGGTCGAAATTGTTTAAAATAATGTTCATAAAATATTAATTTAGTTTAATTCGTAATGACCGATAATTTAATTTAAAACGACAAAAGTTTACAATAACGTCAATAATAAATGTTCAATTTTTACCTGTCTCCACAGACACTAATAAGGTTACACAATTAAGACCGATTAGTTTAATTTCACTTGTAGTAAAATATATTACTTCCGCTTTATAGCGATTGACCCGTTGAGCGGGCAGAGTTTCTGTTTACATCTTGACTATCGATGAATCTCTAGCAACTACGAGCAGTTACCTTCCTTATATGCAACTTCTCCCGAAAAGGTTGTAACGATTTTTTTAGGTCGTTCAAATTGCCTTTTTGGGTAGCCAGGGTTTTTAGGACGTCTTGTCGATTTTTGCACTTACTTCTTTTAAACTCGAGCGCCAAAAGTTTTTATAGGTAAACTTTAAACTAATAATAAAACAATGAGTTGTTTTCGGAAAATGTAACATAGGATTTATTGAATGATTTATATACAATATATTTTACTTTAAATAAAAATGGTTTGCACAATTTAATTACTTTATTCTGAAATTGAACATAGTACGCCACTGGAGTATTTTATGTACATACAAAATACAACATAACCTTTAATAACGTTGACAGTTAATATTGAATCTAAATCAAATCAGGTTGCTACCTGTGAAAATGAAATAAAACAGTTTTACTTTAATCGGATTTTTACTTGACGGCGGAATCTGTTTCAAGCTACTGAAGTTTTCGGTAAAAAGATTAATCGGGAAAATCAATGCAAGTGATTTTTCTTACTCGGAACTTTGAAAGTACGGTGGAAGTCAATAAATTAACTCCGGAAGCAAATTAGATTTGCTTATCACAGGTGAATACTAATTCTTGATGAGAACTAATTATTCAACAGGATTATCTTTTCGTAGATGGACATGAATGTCTAGAGACGTAAACAATCACCTGGATGGGGTTTACTAACGTCTAGAAACTTAAACGCAAGCTAGGATCGGAGCAGCGAGTATGCTTGTCTAGAGTCGTAAACAAACAAGTGATGGAAATTACTAACGTCTAGAGACATAAACGAAAGCGGAGGATTTGGAAATGTCGAGTACAATGTCTAGGAACATAAACAATGCATCGGCCGGACGGATGACCTTTCAGTTAGATACTTTCGGTTCGGATATCTAACTTTCGGATCGGAATCGGTTACCGGTATCCTTTCTGCAAAAATTTTATGACCCTTCTTGTAAGAAGGGTGAAGATTTCAGAAAGTCAGCCTTTCACCAACTGCCTCTGTATATTTAAATGTTAAACATAATTGCATGCTTAATTTTATCAGATTCTATTTGCAGTAAACTGTAATTTTCAAAAAGCCTGGGGCGGTATGCAACCAATCGTGCATTATGTTAAGTGCTATTATTTAAAAATTCCATGATTTTAAAAATGCATTTGAATCAAACATAATATATCTTTACAGCTCGGAGGGTCCCAAAAAAAAAGAGACCGTAACTGTATGTAAAAAATGATAATAAAAATAAAAGAACTTTGTATGTACATATACCTCTCACAAGTAATAAAAATTAAAAAATAATAAAATTTCTCAGCCGGCTTTAGTTGGTAGCGTTTTTGAGCAGCCGTTTCAATCTGCGGGCGCGCAACTCCCGGAGCTGTCCATCGCACAATACGATGGAACGATATGGGCCACTCTTCTTCATCCCGTCATCGAGGATCCGTTGGATTACCCCGATTGTGGTGACGAAGGGTGGCGATGTGATGATGTATGCCTCCGGAATGGAGGCGTTGCTCGGCTTCTCTGGAACGGCTACGGGGGGTTCCACTCTCCTGGGCTCCGGCTGATCCTGGAGAATAGGTAGGACCCAAGAGTCCGGAATGGCGGAGTCGGGGACCTCTCGGATAATGAGGTCTGCAACCTCCTTCTTGGTCGACGGTTGGGTTTCCCGTGCGACTCGGATTGTCCGGGGTACACCTAAAACATGCCGATTTGGTCGGCGAAAAGTCCGGTACTTACCTGGCTCTTTCGTGCAGGGAAGGACTGCTGGTTTCCTAGTGGTCGTCGGGACCACTGACTTTCTTCCTGGAAGATTCACCTTGGGTGTGGTCAGGTCCAGCTGGGCCATCTTCTGCAGCGTTTCCTCGAAATTGGGCCGGGCTGTGGAGGTGGAGGTCCTGCTGGTGACCAAGGTAGGTCGGGTAGGTATTCGACCCCATGGTGCTCCTACGGCAGGAGGGACCTGCAGTCTTCTCCGTAATACTTCGGCGTCTCGGTGGGATCTCCTCCACAGGTTTCCGGTATTTTGGCCGGATTTCGCCTTCCTTTGGGTGCGGATTGGTGGCATCTTACGACGAAACACTTCGAAATCTTGTAAGTAACTACGTCGTTTGTGAAAATTTTCCACCATTTGCTTGATAAATTTTCTCTTATCTTGCAAGGTCTTTTGCAGGCGATTGAAATTTTTCGAAATCTTTTACAGGGTTGTCCTAGGAAATTTTTGTTTTCATGGCGGGCTGTTGATTTGTTCGCACTTTCGGGAGCCTTCCCATCTCCACTACTGGGTGATTCGTCGGCAGCTTCTTTTACGGATCGGCGGAAAGCTGACGGTTGAATCCGGAGTTTGTAGCGGACGATGGTTGGCTATACGGGGGGGAAATCTTTCTCCGAAGGATTTCCCTGGTGTCGAACTCCCTTCTTCGGTTGCCTTAGGACATCGGAGTTTATCGACTTCTCGGTCGTTTACCAATCGGATTGGTCGGCAGGATCTTGGCCTTTTAGTTTAGCGACTTTTTCGGTCGTAACCCATAGGTAATGTTGGGTTTATCGGAGTTTATGGTTTTCTTTAGTTTATCGACTTCTCGGTCGTTTACCAATCGGAGTTTATGGTTTTCTTTAGTTTATCGACTTCTCGGTCGTTTACCAATCGGAGTTTATGGTTTTCTTTAGTTTATCGACTTCTCGGTCGTAACCCATCGGTAATGTTTGGGTTTGTTTCTCGGATTGGGCCTTCCTTATGGTTCTTCTGATGTCGGGAACGGAGTCGCCTCTCGGAAAACGAACCTAGTCGGCGGATGCCGTTTCGCCCACACCTCTCTTCGGATGTCTTCCAGTCCCAATTGCCATTGATTCGTCGACAATCCTTGATTTCGGAATCGGCGGAGGATTGACGATCGAATCCGGGATGTTGTTCGCAACTGGGGGGGACTGGTCGGCCATATGGGGGAGAAATGTGGTCTTCAAGCCGGCTCCGGTCGTCCAGGCTCAATTGCGACCATCGGGTTTATCAGAAAGAACCATTTCGGTCGGCACCTGTCGGATTCCCTATCGGATGGAATCATCGGACCTAGTTTAACGACTTTGCGGTCGTTTGCCATCGGGTTGTTCTCGGCTTTGTAGTTTAACGACGTTTCGGTCGACTTGTAGTTTAACGACGTTTCGGTCGGGATCCATCGGTCTTAATTGGTCTCTTTTTTGTTTCCTAGTTTAACGACGTTTCGGTCGGTTGCCGTCGGGTTGTTCGGTCGGCTTGTAGTTTAACGACGTTTCGGTCGGTTTCTTGCGCTAACAGGATTAGTTCGGGTACGGTGGAGAAGTCCTTTCTCCTTATCGTAATTTTAAATTCGGGCCGTAGGTTGTTATGGATGATCTCGGCTTGATCCGTCGGCGAGTATCGGCCATACCTTCTCATCAGAGTCAGCATATCTGTGATATAGTCCAAGACTGGCTCTGTGGTATGTTTTTTTATTTAGTATGTCCGCTCCCAGTTGTAAGCGATTATGGTCGGGACAATAATGTTGGCGAAAGGTGGCCAGAAATTGCTGCCAATTGGTCCAGTCGGTTCGGTTATTTCGATACCACAGCAGGGCCTTGCTATAAAAAAGTTCTGGCAGTGCTGATAGCAGCTCTTCCTCTGGCCATTGGTAGCTCTCTTTTAGCTCTTCTACTCTTTCTAGAAAAGAGATGGGATCCTCTTTTCCATCAAATCGGAGATTCCACTTCCGGACAGTGTTGCATACTTCGGCGGGATTCATACGGGATCTTGTTATCTCGGCGGGTTTGTTGGTTTCTCCTGGAAGAGTAATGGTGGGTCTCTTTCCTTTCCCGGTTAGGAAGCATTCTTTTACTCTTTCCTTCAATTCCGGTATGGTACCGTAGGGGACGAGTCCGCAATCGGTAGCCAAACCGACAAGAGACGGCTTCTTCAACACATTCAACCATGCGAAGTTGGTTTCGGCGGGATTCGGTGAGTCCAGAGGGTTGGCTTCCTTTCTCTGCGGTTCCGGGGTCTTCAGCATGATTAGATTTGGTTCTGCAGCGAGACTCATTTCTAAAACAAAAAATTGTAATCGGGGATCGGAGGGAGATAGGTATTAGATTGATTCCCTTGACCGAAAACAGCAGCTTTTAACTCGGTGTAAGTGACCAAAAAAAATGTCCCTGCACAGGGCGTCAAAATTTGTAACGATTTTTTTAGGTCGTTCAAATTGCCTTTTTGGGTAGCCAGGGTTTTTAGGACGTCTTGTCGATTTTTGCACTTACTTCTTTTAAACTCGAGCGCCAAAAGTTTTTATAGGTAAACTTTAAACTAATAATAAAACAATGAGTTGTTTTCGGAAAATGTAACATAGGATTTATTGAATGATTTATATACAATATATTTTACTTTAAATAAAAATGGTTTGCACAATTTAATTACTTTATTCTGAAATTGAACATAGTACGCCACTGGAGTATTTTATGTACATACAAAATACAACATAACCTTTAATAACGTTGACAGTTAATATTGAATCTAAATCAAATCAGGTTGCTACCTGTGAAAATGAAATAAAACAGTTTTACTTTAATCGGATTTTTACTTGACGGCGGAATCTGTTTCAAGCTACTGAAGTTTTCGGTAAAAAGATTAATCGGGAAAATCAATGCAAGTGATTTTTCTTACTCGGAACTTTGAAAGTACGGTGGAAGTCAATAAATTAACTCCGGAAGCAAATTAGATTTGCTTATCACAGGTGAATACTAATTCTTGATGAGAACTAATTATTCAACAGGATTATCTTTTCGTAGATGGACATGAATGTCTAGAGACGTAAACAATCACCTGGATGGGGTTTACTAACGTCTAGAAACTTAAACGCAAGCTAGGATCGGAGCAGCGAGTATGCTTGTCTAGAGTCGTAAACAAACAAGTGATGGAAATTACTAACGTCTAGAGACATAAACGAAAGCGGAGGATTTGGAAATGTCGAGTACAATGTCTAGGAACATAAACAATGCATCGGCCGGACGGATGACCTTTCAGTTAGATACTTTCGGTTCGGATATCTAACTTTCGGATCGGAATCGGTTACCGGTATCCTTTCTGCAAAAATTTTATGACCCTTCTTGTAAGAAGGGTGAAGATTTCAGAAAGTCAGCCTTTCACCAACTGCCTCTGTATATTTAAATGTTAAACATAATTGCATGCTTAATTTTATCAGATTCTATTTGCAGTAAACTGTAATTTTCAAAAAGCCTGGGGCGGTATGCAACCAATCGTGCATTATGTTAAGTGCTATTATTTAAAAATTCCATGATTTTAAAAATGCATTTGAATCAAACATAATATATCTTTACAAGGTGCACTCAAAAGTTACAATTCAGGGGAACAAGAACTTCTCCTTAAATGGCAATCTAATATCCTAATTGGCCCCCGCTTTTAAGACAAAACGAAAAATAAAAGACAGCAATATATATAATTAATTCCTATTGGTTTAAATGGACAAGCGGAGTTCTCCCACTGGACTTTATAAATCTAGCAAAGGCGCGTGAAAAATCTTGACACCACATGGGGTTTGGGTCTATTTTTTGTGACCAAGTTAATTCGCTATCTGCAAATGCACATTTATGTTTACTCAAATCTTAATAGTTTTTGTG
This sequence comes from Podabrus alpinus, assembly GCA_932274525.1. NCBI lineage: Eukaryota > Metazoa > Arthropoda > Insecta > Coleoptera > Cantharidae > Podabrus > Podabrus alpinus. The sequence continues at coordinate 67,069,996 of OW026453.1, read as the reverse complement.
ACTTTTTATCGCAAAAGGTTGCAAAATAAAATACCAAAATGCATTAACAGCGTGAATATAAAATAAATCTATAATTTAAAAATGCAGTGACAGCAAAAATTATTGCCATTTATTTTAGGTTACAAAAGCTCGATTGTGTTACTTTGTAACGTATAAATTTCCATAGTATGTAAGTGGACATTCTTACATCTAGATCGGTAATATTTGTTAGCTAATATTTTGAACGATAAAATTTTAATTCAGACTTCAAGTTGCATTATTTGAATTTAAAATATAACTTGACTTTATAACTTGCGATATTTGATTTTTAAAACGTTACAAGGACGAAAATTAATTCTAGGATTTTGTGGAAACTATCCTACACAAAAATTTCATGGCGTGCGAGCGTAAAACAAGGTAACAAACTATTTTTCCTAGGAACGGCTACTTTAAAAATAAACAATCTGCTGATCGAACAAAATTTCACTTAAACGCTTATCGATCTACTAAGAACATTTTTTTATTCATCGATTACACCCAAACGTCGAATTCACATTTAACTTTCATTTACAAGATAATTCTATGGAAACTGTAGCTCGTGTCAAAAATTTATTTATTATGATCTTATGATGTATTTTTATCGTCTAAATTAGGGGGTGCTATTGCATCTAGGAGTGGAAAGGGCCGATGGACGGCATGGCGTCACAGCTAAATTCTTTAAACACTTCCGCCAAAATATACATTTCTATCACAAAGTTCAAGGTTCCATAATAATTTTGTTCCTTACCGCCCCGACCAATAATAACAAAATTATTATATTTCTAAACCCTTTTAAGAAAGCAATAAACATTGCTGAAAGCTCATTCAAACATTAACTTTGATTTTTATGATTTAATTAACTAGTTCATTTTTAAGAAGTTGAAGTGCATTTCAATAAGTAGTTAAAAAGCATAAGTATGATATTCCATTTGATGTACAAAAAAGAAGGACTTTTTAGCAAATATAATAAATCACGACCTTAGTAGATAAACTATGCGGTTTCTGCCGCAAAGGTCCCATTTGATTGGACTTGAAAACACGTGATGAAGTGACCTTGAGAGAAAAAGATTGTTTGTCAATACCACAGTGGTATTGAAAAGGTGTTTCGACGGTGTCAACTAAGGTAATAACGTCGAGTTTGGTAGCTCTGACGTTATCGATGTTAATCAAATGGATCTTCTGCGGCAGAAACCCCATAGTTTATCTACTGACCTTTATTTTGAATGGCTCATTTTCCAAATAGTCCTAGTCGTACACCTAAATGTCTGTCAGTTTGGGAGTTAACCATTAAATTTGGTACAGTTATTCCTTAGATTAAAATATTTTGAAAATAATCAAGTTTTTTTAAGTTCAAATACAAATCATTAAAATCTATTGAGACCTTTTTCACATAATTCGCGGACTAAAACCAATATGGGAATATAACAAACTCCACATCTCAAGCCGATAAGACGGCATCTTGAAATTTAAACTTAAACTTGTTTTTTGATTCCTCCGAATTTATTCTCGTGAGGTATCATTTTGCACTATTTTCTATGTCCAGAGTGTAAAAATGATAACGAAAAGGTCAGTCTCAATTAGGTCGAGATCAAGCAGGAGAATGACGCATGAGATTTTTGCGTTTAGAGAAGGGTACGCTAGTTTTTGCAAGAGTCGGTCCAAATTGGAACCATTGATTTAATCCAGCGATGTGTACGAAGCTTAAGTTTTATGAAAGGCCGTACAAATCCTTTCGATCAGTCGATAGTGGTAGATGATGGTTGATTCTCTACACACATGTTTGAGATCAAATTTATACACGGAATAGTGACGTTGCATTCAATGAAGTAAGCAATTTAATTTGAACGGTGGCGCAACTTACATTATCAATGAGAAATTGTCTAGGGGTTTGTTGTATACTTGTATGGGTTGGTTTAAGAATAGCCAAGTTTATTTTTACGCCAAAATTTGGATTTCATATGAACGATTGGTTGTTCTTCATTTTGCATTTTTGAACATGTTCAATAAAATTATCACTTGTACTTTCGAGAATTATAAATTTACATGTGGAACGCGTCTGCATTACTGCGTGAGTTCAGTCCGATTGACATGAAAGCTATGGCAAGTGTTTTCAAAAAGGGATTGATTCTGGATTCAAAATTTATTTCAATTTTAAATTTTATAAGATTATAAATTATCATAAGAATAAGAACAAGATAAATTATCAAAAATTACAAATACAGTACCAAATTCGAGACATTTCTCAAAAACGTAAAACAGGAGTAGCACGATGTTCCGCACCGGAATTTTAAAAATTCCATATAGATATTTGAAAAGCTGAATGTTTATATACAGAATGTTGAATGAGTTAGCCGTTCATAGGATATTTACATGTAAAAACTTATTTATGCAAATTCCTGCTTCCCTAATTATTTCAGAAAAAAAATGAAAGACACAAAAATCATGCAGAAAAATAAACTACAAATGATAAAAGAATTATTTTCATCTAGCTTTTACTTAAAGTGGCAAAAAATGCTTTTGAAATTGTTCAAATTTTCATTTATCAGACTAGCCATGAAAGTTTCCAAGGTAATTATTTTTGATAAGTATTAAAAAACAATTGCACTTTGTTTACAGTTTTGCACTTTATTAAATTTTAATTTCATAAAATGGAAGCAAAGTACACAATTAGTGAAAAAAATCAATTTTTAAAACTATATTACTCTGGAAACAGTATACGATACGTATGGTACGAGATCTCTTTGCTGGTTTATACCCAGAAAGACCAATCCCTACTTATTCGACAATTAAAAATGTAATTGATAATCAAAATCAATATGGATCTGTATTTAAGCCGTCATGCAAGACCTGCAGAAATAAAAGAATAAATTTAGAAGAAATCAATATTGGTGAAGCTCCAGGTACCGATATCGAAACAAATGTAATTGCTGCCGTAGTGAATAATCCTTGTATCAGTACAAGAACAATTGGTGCGGAGTTAAATATTCATCACACTACTGCGTTCAAAATTATAAAAAAACATAAATTTATATCTTATAAGTTCCAAAACCATCAAGAAATTTTTGAAGAGGATATGTACAAAAGAATGATTTTCTGTGAAAGCATTATCGAAAGGCCAATTAGGATAGAAATTTTATTAAAAATATTTGTTTTACCGATGAGACAACGTTTAGTATTAACGGGGAACCAAATGTTCAAAATTATCGGTTTTGGTCCACCGAAAATCCTCATTTAATGATCAACAATCGTTCACAGTATCGCCAAACTGTAAATGTTTGGGCAGGGATATTAGGAGCAAACATCATCGGACTATTTTTTATTGATGGAAATTTGAATGGACTAAAATATCTAGAAATGTTACAAAACGAAATTGGACCGGCAATTGATATTGTGGCAGGAGAAAATCGGAATGGGACGCTTCGCCGTCGCCGTTTCGCCGTCGCCGTTTCGCCGTCGCCGTTTCGCCGTCGCCGTTTCGCCGTCGCCGTTTCGCCGTCGCCGTTTCGCCGTCGCCCGTTTCGCCGTCGCCGTTTCGCCGTCGCCCATTTCGCCGTCGTTAATTAAAAAATATAAATCAAAAGTTACAATTGAAGTTTTATTAAATTATTTTGATTATTTATAAAAGATTATTTTTTGTTTTTACGCGATTTTTGGGGGGTGAAACGTAATAGTTTACTGCCCCATACCGCAACTATACTTTTTAATGCTATTTCGAGGTTCTCTCACATCCCGGTTGCATTTATCCCGGTTTTCTTGATCTGTCGCGCTTCAAGTATGTTTAGCCTAGTAACCAGAGTCAAATCCGCCCTGGAGGGGTGCAGAGCGGAGCGGAGCGCAGCGGCGCCCCGTAAGGGTAGGATTTGACGATGGATTACCCTCCTTTTCGAATGCACACCCCTAAAATTGGAAGGCAAAAAAAAATTTAATTTTTTCACTTTTTTGGCAATACACGAGTTATTTTCCATTTTTTGATTATATTTATTACTAATATCTACTAATCACACCCCCATCTATCCGAATTTCAAAGAAAAATTCAAATCGGGGAGAAAAAATTTCACTCCATTTGAAATTTTATGGATTATCGCAACATATTAAGTTGGTAATAAATTTTTACTATATAAATGAAACAGCCTCATATTGTGAGTGGGTTTGAAATCCCAAAAAAATTTCCCATAGGTTAGGTTACATTTTGTTCTTCTTCTAAAACTATTAATTTTATTATAAAATTTTATAATAAAATTTTAATTGTAACTTTTGATTTATATTTTTTAATTAACGACGGCGAAATGGGCGACGGCGAAACGGCGACGGCGAAACGGGCGACGGCGAAACGGCGACGGCGAAACGGCGACGGCGAAACGGCGACGGCGAAACGGCGACGGCGAAACGGCGACGGCGAAACGTCCTAGACCGAAGAAAATAACGTAATCTACTATCAACAAGACGGATGTCCGACACATTATACTAGAGATGTAACCAATTATTTAAATGAATGTTATCCCAATTCTTGGATAGGACGCAATGGACCAATAAACTGGCCAGCTCGGTCACCAGACATGTCTCCAAATGACTTTTTTTTTGTGGGGTCATTAAAAATCTAAAATTTATGGTGAACGATACCAAAGTATTGATTCATTAAAAAATAAAATTGTGGAGGAGTGTGGCAATATTACCGAAAGACAACTTGCGAATGTACGATGTAACTTTTATGATAGACTTGGTTTTTGTTTAGCTGAATATGGAAACCTGTTTGAACATTTGCTGTAAATTTAATTATTTCTTAATGTTTGTAATTGTTTATTATTAATAATTTATGTAATAAATAAATTGAATTGAATTTATTTCATGGCTAGTCTGATAAATGAAAATTTGAACAATTTCAAAAGCATTTTTTGCCACTTTAAGTAAATAAAGCTAGATGAAAATAATTCTTTTATCATTTGTAATTTATTTTTCTGCATGATTTTTGTGTCTTTCATTTTTTTTCTAAAATAATTAGGGAAGCATGTATGTGATGTATGTATTGCTGTGGTTTACGAACTAACATGAGTAAATCTTGACTTAAATGGGAGTAGATCTGAAATGTACGAAAGGTTACTCAACATGATCAAAACATATTAAAAATAGAAAGAGAATTTAAATAAGTTAGATAAGAAATGCTCATTTAATCAAATACATTAGTTAAAATAAAATAAATTAAAAGATAAAAAAAAATTAACGAACGCAATGACAAAAAAATGAATACCATTAGACTTAAGTCCGTGAAACTGTCCAAATCCCTTTTAATTTTAATTAGTTAGTAGTTTAAAATCCAGTGCTTCGAGAATTAGTGATTCACGAATAAACTAAGAGCAAAAGACAATTAAATTTGCATAAAAAGTGGAACACAAAAATCAGAATTACCCTGTATGTTGAATTTGTCCAAAAACAGTGAATCAATGAACCAATAGATTAATTTTTCTAAAAAAAAAGATCAAGTACTCTAGGTACAACAACAAGGACTTATAAAAAAAAAATGTGTGTGTAGAAGTACTATGATGAAAAACGTCACTTAAAAATATAAAGATTTCATTAAAGTGCATCGGAATATGAGAAAAACTGCCAAAGTAATTAAAAAGCAAATATTTAAAATTATCTTAATGTATTCGAACGTGCAAAAAAGTGACTTTTTGGTGTCAAATGAAAAATTGGTAAATTGATTGTTGATCGAAAAATGTGCTTAAATTGGATAAGTAATTACATAAAAAGGTTATTGTGATAATATTCAACAAGAAAAAACGGCTCGATGATCGATTTCATTGTTAAAAGAAGGAAAAACGTCATGGATCACATGGCAACCTTGATAATGAAAAATGAATTAAGAAAAGTTACCTAGTTCATCCAGTAATACAAAAAGGTAAAAATTCTTTCACTAAATAAAATCAAACCGGGCAAATTCAATAATTTTTGTGTATCGAACTGAACGTTTGTGACGGCGCAAAAATAAAAACATTTCTAGGTTAGTTTTAAGTGTTTTAATACAAGCAGCTAATGCGTAAAAGAACGTACCAACTAAAAATTTGTCAGGGGTACTAAAACTTTTGAAGTAGTTATAAATCTTGTATAAAAAAAAAAATAATTAAATCGTTATATGTCCATAATAAATCAAACTCATTGCCAATGCGTTTTTTAATTATTCAGAGATATTACATGAGCATTTATCAAACGAATTTAAAAGACTTGATGATAAAGAGAAATTCTAAAGGCGTAACCAATAAGAACCGACACCCATTTGAGATAGGAGGCTTATGTTAGTAAGTTTAGAGCGCAATTGGTTTCATTACCATTTTTAAGACGATCTGCTTAAGGAAACCTTATTGTTACAATTTCGTTATTGTCAACAATAGAGGGGGCATCGCAGTATGTACCACGGGCACAATCAGATTATAGCCCTCGGGCAATTTAAAGCCCTCCGCTAACGCGTCGGGCTTTAAATTACCCTCGGTGCTATAATCTATTGATTGTGCTCTTGATACATAAATAACTATAATATCCTATGAACGGCTAACTCATTCAACACCCGGTAGAAGAAATAAAGCAAAAATTTTGCGGAAAATTCATGTTTAACCCCAAAAAAAATCATTTAAAATGATATAAATATTCGGAGGAATGAAAAAAAACAATTTTAAGTTCAAATTTCAAGATGGCGTCTTATCGGCTTGAGATGTGGAGATCGTTGTTTCCTTCTTGAGCTCAGTCTTCGAATTATGTGAAAATGTTTAAACCTATTTTAAACATTTGTATTTGAACTTGGTTATTTTCAAAATAGGCCGCCATTTTGAATCGTAAGGGTTAAAATTAGGGGCACTGCAGGTCAAATCGCTTATTTTAGTCTAAGGAACAACTGTGCCAAATTTCATGCTTTCCTCCCAAACTCGCGGACATGGCTAAAATTTTCGTTGTACCGCTATCACTAAAAGACAAATTTCAACATCAAAACTTGAAAAAGAAAATTCACCGTGCAAATAATATGAATACCACAAAAAGCCCTTTCCGCATTTTGTTTCTTGTTTATTATTGTAAAATAATATTTTTCCTCCAAAAAACTATATTAAATTATGTTTCTATTTTTTATTAGATCAGTTTAAACTCCCGTGCAATGAACAGATGGAGAGCATCAGAGCTTTCTTAAAACTCTATTATCATGGAAGTGTTAAACTTAAAGAGCTCATAAACAATGATTTTGATGATGAACGAGTTACTAGTGATCAATTCAAAGACCAGTTGCCCCGGTTATATCTCAACTTTCAAAAACTATTATTCGACGGTCTGGAGCTTCTTCTAGCAGATACGAGTATTGAAAAAAAGGAAATTATGGAAACGCAACAATTTAGTGCTCTTTCTTTTATATTCCAACATGTAGCGGCTACTCCTAACGAATATCGATCATATTTAAAAATTGCTACTGATGCAATTGTACGTATGGGTGAAAACATGCAGTTTTCTAAATTAAGATAACTCGACCCAAAAACTTTTATACTTTCATATTTTTTTTAATAATGAAGATTGATAATTTCGTATAATATAAATATAATTATTATTATTACAACGAAATGGCAGTGTTGAAAATGTAAAAATTAGGTTTTAAGTAGTTTGTCACACTGATGTCTTATAATTTATTTGTTTCAATAATAATTACTGATAATTGTTTTACCTCAGTAGTTATAACAATGTTCTTGTAAAAATGACGTTTTTAGAGTTTTGATTTAAAATTACTAACGAAACTAAATGACAAAAACGCTATGAATGTTAAATTAAAATTATTGCTAATACTATTTACTTTTTATTTTAATAAGTACCTGTATAATATTTATAACCAACGTGATTAAAATACTCGTAAAATCTTAATATTTTAGATATTTTATAACAACACCTTTTTATTTACAAGTGAGAAAAGTAGATCAATTATCGGGTTGAAATGAACTCTTCGTTTCTCCCCGTCCCTAATGAGAGGACGGCTAACGAGAAAGAAAGATTCCCTCCACGTGAAGTGATGAACTCCACTTTACAACGTGGTGAGCCCTGATCGAAATTAAGCTAGCTCTATTGTTGGTAACGTCGGTATGCGAGAGCCGTAGGTTCCGATTGCGAACTTATTCCTGAAAGCTTTTCAAAAGAATACCCTTCTACAAGGGAAATTAAAAAAAAACGGTAGTAATGGTAACAATTTAATGACACACAATGCAATCGTAATAAGCAAACACAACGGTAGACAAGTAGATAAGTGATACAATTACAAAAAATGAAAATGCTGATTCCTGAGGGGAACCAGCCAAACAAATTAATACAGCGTACGATCAAATCTGTAGCCGGTAAACCTGAACGTTGCCTCGAAGAAGCTACCAAAAATGAAGGTGGCAAAAACAACACACACCTTCTATTTAATTTATAAAAAAATATCTCGCAATAACACACAATCCCCAAAACAATGAAAATGCAACGTGACTTACCTCGGCCAAAACAGACGACGAAAACACTCCACTACCGTAGACTGCTGCGATATTGAGTTTGACTGGCTACTTCGAAACAATTTCCGGTCACCGGACTGACATGACACGCTTTCTTGAATGGTTCCTCTATCGAGCGACTCCGATGCCTCGCCGCATGTTTGGTCGGAAAGCAGACGGGTAAAAATGGTGTCGGCAACGCAGCCAAGGAACGAGTTGAACCCCCAATTGAGTTGACCAAATATTCGAAAAGGTTTCTACGAAACCTCGGGCGGTAGATTATGATTGTACGGTCAATACGACGATCGTAAACGTGTAAATGGCTACTTTACACGAGGGGATTTTTTCATGCGATCGATCGCCGCGACTTGTTTCCGAGATTTTTCGCATGCGCCAGGTTGCTGCGACCTATCGCATTGTCACTTTACACGAGGCATTTATATTCAGGCGACTTTGTAATAAATGACGTATTTGCTACAATACCAACCTCTAGTGTCAACTTGAAAATATACTACCTTATATATTCAGATTAGTAAATAATCGCATGAAATTAGAACAAGTTCTAATTCATAAAATCGCACGTGCGCCAAGTTGCAGGGACTAATCGCATGAGCGATTTTGTATTACACAAGGCACTTAGTTGCTGCGACATGGCGCGGCGATCGATCGCATGAAAAATCGCCTCGTGTAAAGTGGCCATAACGGTTAAATAAGACGTACTTGAGATAATAATTGAGACGGACACAACTTAATAAAGACCAACGGATTCACAAATAAAATTTGGTGCAGCTTGACTTCTCACGAGATCTTTTGAGGTTACACCCAAAAATTATATGACAGCTCGAACAATTTTACCAAGTTTGGTAAAACAAAAACTCCAAGGTTTAGGCGTGCGCACTTGTAACAACTCGACGTTAAAAAATATGTTTGATAACGCGCTTGGATCGAAAAATTACAACACAAAAATCTTGCAAATACGCTGCAGCGCGCAAATATCTTCGTACCCAGAATCACTCTCGCAACTTGCTTAAAATGACTCTGCAATTCCAAATCCAGCAAAACGATTGAATCTTCAAGTTATACGAATATACACGCAGTTACGGAATACGCCTATATCTCGCGAAAGCCACACCAAAAGTGACATCGGAAATTACCCATACTACAAGGCGGACAATGCTCGAACCTCCGCGCTGGCAGCGAGGTCATCTAGGACGTGTCTAAAATGACGCCAAACTGCAAAATAACGAGCAGTGAAAAGGTTGACGTTGACGAATTTAAAATTCGTCACAGGGTTAATGCATAAGTTTGTAGCGTTTTTTTATGCATTGTTTATGATTGACTCCTAACGTTCTGGCAGTTTTTCGATTCCACGTCTGAAGAAATCCGGTGGTTTGGAGGTGAAGAAGTCGTCGAGCCAGTTTTGAAGAGCAACGTCGTTATTAAAGGAGATTCCGCGGAGATTGTTGGATAGAGAGCGGAAAAGATGAAAATCTGATGGAGCAAGATCAGGAGAATAGGGTGGATGTGGAATAACCTCCCAACCGAGGTCTTGAATAAGCTGTAGGTCCTCTGTGCTCGTCACACAATTTCAATACGCAACGAGTACAGACAGGTAGACATCAATTTGAAGAAGTCAAGATTTTAAAAGAGCTAGAATTGAAACAATAAGGAAAAATGTGTTAAATTTGGTATCCAGTCATTTGGCCGACAGCTTTTGACCGACAAGATTTTGGCCGACACATCATTTGGCTGACAAGTTTTTTGCCGACACATCATTTGGCCGATAAGTTTTTAGCCGACAATGATTGTAGATTACAATTAATAATTATTCAATATCCACTTATTGGTATTTTCTATTAAATATTTAAAAAAAAAATTAGATTGTTCTAAGAACCATTGGGGGTTAAGGTACGCAAACTCTGACCCGAAAATTGAAATTTCCCTATTGAGATTCGGAAAGTTGATGGTTTACATAGTTTAATTTAAAAAAAATAATTAGAGAACCGTCGATAAGTTTTTGAATAAATTGACTTTGAAGTTCGAAAATTTACACATTCAGTGACGCGCACGAGGACGATTTTAGGAATCTCGCCCATTCTATTGACGGTACGCGTAGATTGCTATACCTTAACACTTAGAAATTTTCGCTCCGACAACCAAGGAAACTTCACAAGAAATTAATCTGAATTAATTTCTTCTTTTCTTCCCACTTCGAATTAGGGATTCTATTGTATCGCTAAACGTACAATTGCAATTTTCTTTACATATTTTCACATCCACAGCTAAAACAACCCAGGTCTCAACCAACCAGATAGCCAAGCGCCAAAAACACGAGGTCTACCGACCTCTAAAATTCCAAACGTCAGAATAAACAGCACCAGATGAAGGAGATGACCGGCTTCGCCGGGGTGCTCCATAAAATGACACATCAGAAACCAGAAACTTTCGCTCCGACAGTTGCACCACGCCCATCTTACGAGCAACATGTATATATTACAATTTTCACACTTTCTTCGGTTTTTTTTGGGTGATACGTAAAAGTTAACTGCTGTCAGCGCCGTAGCAAGCTCTTCTAGCGCCTGAGGTAAAATTTGAATATATGCGCCCCCCTCCCCCAAAAGATTCTTATCATTTTGAAAATTTTAAACTATTATTTATTGGGTTTTGTCAAGGTTTAGCGCCCTCATTGCGATGGCACCTGAGGCAAATGCCTCAGTCGCCTCACCCTTGCTGCGGCGCAGGCTTAGAGTAATGAAAACAAATGGATGCTTATCTCAGGGCCTAGGGGTATGGACAGGTACACTTAATTTATTGAGAAAGAAAAGGTTTCACCTTTATGTCCCTCGGTATTAAGAAGAACGGTATTGGGATAGTTATGAAAAATATCACCTGCTACCCCCCCCCCCTTACGGATTACAAGCGAAAATTGTAGAAGATTTAACGAAAAATAATAAACATGATATTTTTACCGGTTACCCAGCCTCAGTTAAAGGGAAATAAAGATGAGCGAGGGGTTTGAATCAACTTTCCTAAACTTTTTTTCGCTTATAACTCGCTTAATTTCACCTTTACAGAAAATTATCCTTGAACCAAAATTGAAGAAGAGAAAATTCTCTACTTCAAATCTGAAGTAAATCCTGGAACCTTGTTTTGTTTTATTCGCCATCGATGGTGAAGTTTAAATGTACGAAAATTTTATTCAGAATAAGAATTATTCAAAACCTTTTTCAATTGTTTTTTCTGGATTTTCTTTGTATTTCATAAACACTTATGATGAAGGTAAATTTATTCAATACCCAATACTCTTCAATTTTGATTTGATGATCATTTTCACTAAAAATGAAAGTAAGCGAGTTATAGGCGAGAAACTACGTTAGAGGATTAAAATCCCCACTTGGGGAAAAGGCCGACAGGGGATTTTAAGCGATGTTGCAAATAAAATCAAATTTGATTACAAATTATTACCCCCCCCCCCCCAAAAAAAAGAGATTTTTATCTTTTTGAAAATTTTAAACTGTTATTTATTGGGTTTTGTCAAGGTTTAGCGCTCCCATTGCTACGGCGCTGACTGCTGTATACCACTACAATAATTTTAAAAGCTATATCCCGGTTTTCTAGGATCCCGGTTGGGGTGGATTAATATTCCTCAAGTATGTTTAGCCCAATTCAGCGTTGTCAAAACCGCCCGGAGCGGAGCGCAGGCTAGTGGAGGGTAGGTTTTTACCGTGTACCGACAGCTGGCCCTGAGACACTTGGCCCTGCGACAACTCGCCTCGGACAACTGACCATAGCGACAACTGGCCCTGGCGACAATTGGCCTTGGCGGCAACTAGCCCTTGCGACAACTGGCCTCAGTCTGTATCAATTTGCAGAATATTATATATTGTGAGTATCGGAAAGTACTAATCTACTTTACCTCTTGATTATTAACTTGATTATTGCGTTTTGCGTATTTTTGCGACTTAACACCTTAAAATTTAAACATGAAAATTAACTTCATATTATTTACCGGTAACTCATAAAATTTGGTTTTAGTAAAAGTTCTCACAGAAATATAATATTTGGCTTCTGGTTAAATAAATAAAGGTGGATCTTCCGCGAAGAGGTGGATCTGCCGTTAGATTAGTGTTAGTTTTTGATATTTCTTTAGAAAACAAATGAAAAACAAACAAATCTCCGCGTAAAGTTAAATCTCCGCAAAGAGGTGGATCTGCCGTTAGGTTAGTGTTAGTTTTTGATATTTCTTTAGAAAATAAATGAAAAACAAACAAATCTCCGCGTAAAGTTAAATCTGCCGCAAAGAGGTGGATCTTCCGCGAAGAGGTGGATCTTCCGCGAAGAGGTGGATCTTCCGCGAAGAGGTGGATCTTCCGCGAAGAGGTGGATCTTCCGCGAAGAGGTGGATCTGCCGTTAGGTTAGTGTTAGTTTTTGATATTTCTTTAGAAAACAAATAAAAAACAAACAAATCTCCGCGTAAAGTTAAATCTGCCGCAAAGAGGTGGATCTGCCGTTAGGTTTGTGTTAGTTTTTGATATTTCTTTAGAAGACAAATTAAAACAAACAAATCTCAGCGTAAAGTTAAATCTGCCGCAAAGAGGTTGATCTGGCGCGAAGAGGTGGATTTACCGGTTACTCATAAAATTTGGTTTAAGTAAAAGGTCAATTGTCGCCAGGGCCAGTTGTCGCCAGGGCCAGTTGCCGCCAGGGCCAGTTTTCGCTAGGGTCAGTTGTTCGAGGCGAGTTGTCGCAGGGCCAAGTGTCTCAGGGCCAGCTGTCACCAAACCGTTTTTACAACGCAAAAAACATGAGAGTTGAATTCACACCTAAAAACTCCAAAATTACACACATTTCATGGTGAGCGTGGCCGACACTTTCCCGTTAATAAACGGGTTGTTTATGGTTCTAAATTTAGAAATCATATTTTTTATATATAAATTTACCAACCAGCAAAACATGTAATATTAACTCTAAAATTTGTCGGCCAAATGATTGTCGACAAAACAATCTGTCGTCCAAATGATTGTCGGCCAAAAGAGTTCGGCCAAATGGGTTTCGACCAAATGACAGTGAATCGTTAAATTTACATGGGAGTGTGAATCCCCTGTTGTATTTACAAGCTATAAATACAAGAGAGTGTGAATACCCTTAATATCCTTTAAACACGGTTAAACTGACCTTTCACATGGTTACCTGCAAAGAAGTGGCGATTGAAATCGCTAAACAAAAATACAATGCTATGGGCATTGATGAGTGCAGCTCTAAAATGCAGAAGTTGGTTCCTTCCTTCTGTATTATCAATCTAACCCATGTAATTAACTATTGCCTAACTAACTCTGTAATTCCAGCATTATGGAAGAAATCCATTATAACTCACATGTTCCTTAAAATAAGAACGCCACTAACTTCGCTGATCTGCGACCAATCAGTGTGATACCAGCCCATGACCATGACCAAAATAGTCATGTTCCAACATTGAGAAAATGTTGCAATTCTATATATTTGGTGATAAATTATCCATATCGTTGATTAATTGGTTCGTTATAAAATTATTAATCTCTTAACAATTAAAAACCGTTGACAAGAGAACAAACTAGTTTTATAATAAATTACACTTTAAAAATAAAATAGTGAAAAAATTTTTTATTTAATTTATATTCCAACTAAACCGTGTTATTCGTTACTTTGCCCTCCCTCCTCCTCCCAGTTAATATTATTGCTCAAAAAGCTAGCTCCCATTTCTGTAGAGCTAACACCGGCTAGTTACCAAATATTATATCTAGCATCCTTATAGTTTGTCCAAAAATCAACATTTCTACGGGGGGGGGGGGGGGGCAAAGTACCGCCAACTCCCCTCTTCAGTTGATATATTTTTTCAAAAACGTAGCTCCCGTTTATTTAAAGCTCCCAAATGTTGACACTTAAATTTTAACTTTACCATAACAAATATTAAAAATTATTAATAGGAAATCTGCGAATCCACCAAAACTATTAGAAAAATTCTGAAGCGATGGAAAATAAAATGTCTAAAACATTTTGAAACTTTGTAAATGATATAAATTTAAATGTGAGTGCCCCCCCCCCCCACAACGAATATTTTAATAAAATTGGAATCACACGTTTGAACTTAAATGAGCTTCTATTCGTTTCGTTCGAACATTAACTATCGCAGTTATATTCAAAATATTTGGGGAGGGGGGAGTAGGGATATGGTTTCTATTTTCCTTCTCATTTAGAACTTTGTGGAGAACTGAGGTCAATCGAGAGAGCTTCGTTAGAACTTGAATGAGCTTAATTTCATTTGTTGCAAATTTATTTATTATTTTCTTTTTATTGGAGTTCTGAAAAATATTACCACATTTTTGTACTAACTCCAACTTTAAAACTAATCTTGGCCCGCATGATCTAGAAAGTTTGGCGACACTGATTTCAATAAAAAATTATATACTTACGGAATCCTGGAATCAGAGCCGTAGCAAGGGTGAGGCATTTGCCTCAGGCGCCATCGCAATGGGGACGCTAAACCATGACAAAACCCAATAAATAATAGTTTAAAATTTTAAAAACGATAAGAATCTTTGGGAGGGGGCGCAGATATTCAAATTTGACTGAATTCCAAAATTTGACCACGATTTTATTTGCAACTTCGCCTAAAATTCCCTGCTAGCCTTTTCCCCAAATGGGGATTTTAATCCTCTACAGTAGTTTTTCGTCTATAACTCGATTACTTTCATTTTTAGTGAAAATTATCTAAAAAATATAAAACTGAGCGTGACACTCATTCACTCACTCACTGACTTACCGTTTACAGAGCATATCTACGGACGTCGTGGAGAGTTGAAATTTTGCATACCCGTGTGGTTTTACGAGGATTGAACGGGAAAATTGTCCGTTTTTAAATGGGACGTTACGGAGGGGGTCAAGTAGCGGTTCAAAGGGGGCGAAACAATTTCTTTTTTTTTTCGAAATTTATTTCGGGCGCTCGGCAAAACGGCTCCGCGCGGTTTTTCATATTTATGGATCTACCTCCGGGGTTTTCGTCCGATCGAACTTAAATTTTCGAGAGGGGTGGGAGCGGCGAAAACGAACAATCGCCTGGCGCAAAATTTTCGAAATTTTGTCCAGTTTCCGTTTTAGGGGAAGGTACGCGTTTTTTTCTTTTTTTGTTTCGCTTACCTCCTTTATTTTCAGATTAAAGTTTATTTTTTGGTCTCATTTGGATCCGCCTGAATTTAGATTTGCATTTCTGCAAAAAAATACGTAGGTCGTAGATCGATTTAGACCGCTAAGCGAGACGACGATTTTAATTACATAAATTTTGTCGTTTTTTTTTTATTTATTAAGTCCATAAGGTCAAATGATGATATTGCGTTATCGTGTGCAGATTTGTTAGGCGACCCAGATTAGGTCATTGGATGTTTTTTGTGCGACAGCGCGGTGACGCTTACGTGTCCTTCCGACGATAACCCCAGATCTGGGAGAACTTGAAATGTGCGACATCTTATTGCCATTGCGCAGTTATTAAATGCACTTTCATTTTGACCTTGATATCTCTTCGAGGGCACAGTTACGGCCTTTAAAGCGAATTTTAGAAATTTTACAAAATTGCCCAAATTAAAGTTCTCTCGATAGACACCGTCGTTGGTTTTAAATTGTTTCAAGACACGTGACCTTGAAAATTATTTTTAAGGCCGAAATTTGTCGCCAAATCGAATTTTGAATTTGTACCGCGGATATGCGATGGGATGTCGGATCCGCAATATTCGAAAGTAAATCGGAGACCGAAAGTCGACCCGTAACAGGAATAACAAGTGGGAGGCCGAAGGCCGACCCGTATCATTAAAAGCAATCGGGAGGCCGAAGGCCGACTCGGGCTCACTTCACCATTGAGATGCCAAATCCGGGCCAAAGAAACCCGAGATCTCACATGCAAACCAACACTCGACCATGGAATCCTTAAAAGTTCTAAAAACCGGTCGGTAAGCCCATAAACAATCGGGAGGCCGAAAGGCCGACAGCGAGGCCACAGGCCGCGCGTCTCGCAGGGCTAGCGACGAAAATCGGCCTAAGGCCGATTTTCAAGTGGCTAGTCATTAAATCAAAATTGAAGAGTACAAAATTCTCCATAAAACAGATTAACAAAATTTGCCTACGTTATACTAAGTATTTATGAAATACCATGACGACGGTCATGGCCTGATAGTTAGCGCGATCAACTGCTAACGTAGGGCTCCTTGGTTCGACTCGGGGTACAGTCTAAAATTTCTTGACCGTCTTCCGTGCTTTCGGAGGGCACGTAAAGCCGTCCCCCTGTGTTAATGATTTGCCATCATAACAATAAAAAACAGGGTCAGGCACATCGAAAGGCAAGCCTAGCAAGCTACCTGAGATGTAAAAACAAAAATGCTCACAGAACTAATTGCAAAAATTAGTGAAGAACAGGTGCTAGACCTATATTAAGAGGGAGACTTCTTAATAAAAGTAGAATAATAATAATTTATGAAATAAAAAGAAAATCCAGAAAAAACAATTGAAAAAGTTTTGAATAATTCTTATTCTGAATAAAAATTTCGTACATTTAAACTTCACCATCGATGGTGAACAAAACAAAACAAGGTTTCAGGATTTAGTTCAGATCTGAAGTAAATTCTGAAATCTCGTTTTGTAGGGAATTTTCTTCCCTTCAATTTTGGTGCAATGACTTGGGTAAGACAGGGGATTTTAGGAATATTGATTCCAACCCCCGCGTTCTTCTACATTTCCCTTTAACTGACTGGGTAACCGTCAAAAATATCACATTATCATCGAGACAATTATTAAAATATATTTAAATAGAAAAGTAAAATTCTTACCGATAAAAATAATCTTCATATTCGGGGGTATTGCGTTACGTTATCATGGAAACGGCGATTCTGACATAATATGTACTGTGCGTATTTTATATAAGATCTTCAGAAGTTCCTAACGATAAAAATTGATATCACATGACCGGGGGGTCTGGGGGGTATGGAATACCCCCCAGGTACACTTGCCATTATTCAAAACCATCAAAATTTATTATTTTTCGTTGAATCTTTTGCAATTTTCGTTTGTAATCCGAGAGGGGGGGGGCAGCAAGCGATATTAATACCGAGGGACGTAAAAGTGAAAGTTTTTCTTTCGCAATAAATAAACCCCTTGGTCCTAAATGAGTTCCTGATAAGCATCCATTTGTTTTCACTACTCTAAGTCAGCGCCGCGAAATGATAAGAATCTTTTGGGAGGGGGGCGCATATATTCAAATTTGCCTCAGGCGCCAGAAGAGCTTGCTACGGCGCTGCCTGGAATGTACAATATTAAAAATTTCGATTTTGCAGTATATTACTATGTGTTCATTTAACCGCATATTATCCATAGTTACCGCATATATCGACCAATTTTAGTCACATATAAAAAATTTGTATTGATGTTTTTCCGCATGTAAATCCGGACTCGATTTCCGAGCTTTAAATCAGAATCTCGTTAAGTCACTCAGGCGCGTCAGTGGTGGGTAGATGATGGGGGAAATATTCAAAATATATTTTTAACATCTGTGATAATTTTTGTGTTAATTTAATCGATATTCTCAACTGTAATATTCCAACAAAAAATTGACCAATGGCCAAAGCTAACGGTTATTATTAAAAAACGTAATTGCTTTGGCTTGTAAAAAATTATGGGTTACGTAAGGACCTCAAAGGAAAGTACACAAAAAGTTTGGTAAATATATCAAGACGAAATCATGTTTAAAAAATCAGAACAAATTGATCTGTGTGAAGAACAGTTGAATTTTTATTCTAGAAAGCCTTAGAATAGTTTTACTTCATGAATTTTTTCAGAATATTCAGTCAAGGTACATTGGTAGTAAATCGTAGGAAAATTTTCAGTCAAATCCATACGGAGGTCATTGGACCATTGTTATCATATAAGGTCTAAAAGGCCTTCATGAAAAGGTTGTTTACTCGGTTCTATTATAATATTATAAAATTGTAAAAATTTTGTCATAATTTCTTCCTTACTTTGAAATTATGAAGTAAGTGAGAACGAAGTTGATAAAAAATAATAAAACAAAAAAAAATAGTTTTTCACAATATTTATTCTAAACATCACTATTTATTACTCATTTAAAAATAATGAAAAAATATATAACAGCCATACATTATATAAATTATTTGATACAAAATACAGTTGCTTCAAATAAACAAACATAAATAATTTATGATTTATGTATTTTATCGAAACATGTACATAAGTTCACATGAAGATAAAGGTGAAGAATATTACACTACTTAATATTAGAAATGATAACAAAAAAAATTTGTTCAATCGCATTAATATTGAGTGGTTAACAAAATGATCAGGTAAACTGTTATTAAAGATTATTAAATTAATCATACAATAAATAACACATCAATCTTTCTGGAAAAAGAAATAACAACTTCATAATTAATTATTCATAAAACATTACAAAATAATCGCCTTATTATTACAGAAAATTTAAAAAATCTTACTTGCTAAAATAATTTTAAAATCAAACGTTTTCGTTCATAGTTTTTTATTATTGTGTACAATATTTATAATATATCCGGTTTAACCTTCGCGTCCTTATATGTGTTCTTAAACTTTAAATTAAAAATCGATCATGCATGCATTCAACTATAAAACAAAACCAAATAAAGTCAGTTTATCAAAATAAATATAAAATCAAAAACAAAAAACGTAATAAAAAAAATATCCCCTTCTAATGTACACAAATATTTTTTCAAAAATTCAAAGTTATACCTCATCGTATCCCTGTAATATTTTTTTCATCGATTAAACGAAATGTCGCTTGGGGCACTTAACCGGCCATGCGAAATTTATTTAATCGAAATTGAGATCCGGACACAATTTTCAAATTAATTAGGTATACCTATTTTAAAATTAAATAAGAACATCATAATTATTTGATAATAAAATTATTTTGTGGTAGGTAATAAATAAAAAAATTTAAAATTTGTCCACGTATTTAGAAAAAAAAACTGAAATATACAACTGCGTGAATATAAAACGAAATAGTAACATGTAACAAACTAATATACAAATGGTTTACATTTAACCAAAGAGATAATAAAATTAAAAAATAAAATAACACTATGCAAGTTGCTTTCACATTTTAAAGTGTTTTTTTTTTACACAAAGGCCTTTCGTTATCAAAACGTAAAATTTCGAATGACAAAACGCGGATGTCGAGACACAAAAACTGAATTTTTGGAACGAGACAAAATCGAGAAAACCTAACTAATCGCCGTGATTAATTTTCCACATGCTTTATAGGAACTTAAAAGTGAATTCTAGTCACATTATTATTAATTATTAGCATATTTTAAAAAATTATGGTAGGTAGATATAACTAGGGATATATTAAGAGTGTCGATTTTTATATGTCCTCCGCACTTGATTGCACTAAAGAAAATAAAAACGTGAAATATTTTGTTGTCGTATCTTCGCTGAAATTTTTTAATTTTGTGTTTTTTTTTGCAAATTATCTACTTATATCTAATAAGAAAATAAAAGTAACAAACGAGATGAACGAATTTTAACGCAATTCACATCCGATGTAATTAATTAAGCAATTTCGACTTAATTTCTAGCACGAAATGTTTCGTTATTTATAAATTGTTATCATTACCATTAAACTTATATATTTTTAGTGGTTATAGGCGATAATTTTATAATAATAAAAGAGAAAAAAAATTGTACTACGATTGTATTAAATTTTGCACAACTTCAGGAAAAAATGACACTCGATATAATATGATAATTTTGGCTGTCGTAATAAAATAGTTAAACGTGATTTGAATTATTATTTTTGTCTTCTTCGTAATTTTATCTAACTATGCCCCTCGAAGGCCTTCACAACTTGTTTATACATAATAAAAAACAAACAAATAAAAATGTTTACGTTAAAACTACATCACATACTATTTACAAAATAACGCTAGGTATATTATTTCAATTTTATATTTGTTTTAAACATAATAATGTAAGAAAAATTATTACCCATTGCATTAATTGATATTGTTAATGCTAATTTAATTATATACATGGCAGCACTTTTAGCTTCCAAATAGCAAACTGTTCGATTGAGAAATTCCGTATTATTAAAAAAAGAAAAACTAGAATCAAGTTTAAAATAAGTTCGAAACGATTGTTTGAAAAAAGAAAATGGAAACCAACATTTGCTACGTCTAAAATGCTGCAACGATAAAAACACAACTAACTACCCTTCTTTTATGTACAATTCACAAATATATATATAATACCTAAAATTATAAATATTAACATTTTAACTATTCAATATTTACATTATTATTATTATTTTATTATGAAGAATAGAATGTTTTTATTTCTCAAAAAAAATTTCTTTTATAAAATTCAATTCTATACGATAAGTTTTTAGATAGTAAAACGTCTTTTCGCATAATTCAGTATTTTTTAGATTAATGGATGCACAATTCTCGAAGCACAACATGAATGGAAGCCTCAAAAATATTTTGTTTGTTTACACAAGTCGCAACACTCGACAATTAATAATTCGCAGGTATAACTTGTGATAAATTATTTAAGAAAATCGATTTTTGATGCATTAAAAACAAAATAATAATTTTATATCTACCACTATTAATTTACAATTTACAACGAACCTTCAAATGCGGCCATTAAATCGCTTTGCATGTTCATGTCGATCTGATTCGCCAACTGAAACAAAATAAAATTATAATAGTGTACAAACTTATTTGCTTAATAATTAACAATAATTGTAAAGCTTATCTCAAAAGATGATTTTGTGCAAAAAAATGTAAAATCGGCTGGATTTTTTAACAGGCTAACTCAATACCATAAGTCTGTGGAAGAACTAATAGAAATGATACCCAAGTATGACACGTTGATGGTGATGGGGTATTTCAATGCTAAGGTGGGGAAGGAAGACTACCTAAGAGATGTCTGTGGGAAGCAAACTATTCATGAAGAAACAAATGATAATGGAAGTAGGATGTGCAATCTGGCGGCGGCAGCAGACCTTGCAGTGAGCAGCACTAAGTTTAAGCACAATACATTGCATAAGGTAACTTGGATGAGACCGGGTGTAGCATGTGAACTTGGAAATCAAATCGATCACGTACTCATATCGAAACAAAAAAAGAAATTCATAACGGATGTGAGATCATTTAGAGGGGCAAATGCGGATACGGACCATCTTTTGGTGATAGCAGAAAAGAGGAAGGCGTTGATAACAAATACAATGAAGAAGCACAAGGTGAAGAGATGGGCGACGGAGAGACTGGATGATGGACAAGTAAGAGGGAAATACATGGAAGAAACAGATAACAAAATACGTGAATTGAAGAGGGCGGAAGATATTAATGAAGAATGGAAAAGTATAAGAACTACGGTGGAATCATGCGCGAAGAAAGTCATAGGATACAGAGAACAAAAGAGAAACACGATGTGGTATGATGAAGAATGTGTGAGCTACACAGAACAAAAAAGAAAAGCAAGAGAAGTATGGCTGAAAACAGAAAAAGAAGAAGATCTAGAGATATACAATACGAAGAAAAAATTAGCTAGAAATCTGTTTAAAAAGAAGAAAAACACGTGGCTGAATGAAAGATTGGACGAGATAGAGAACAGTAACAGAATGAGCAACACAAGGAAGTTTTACATGAGCATAAAAGAATATAGAAACAAAAAACAAGTAAATGTAAGATCAGTAAAAGGTACAGGAGGCGAAGTGGCAGAGGGAGCGGAAGGCGTTCAGGAGGTGTGGAGAAGTCATTTTCAGAGATTGTTGAGGGGAGACGCGGAAAGTCAACAAGAGAGCGTGTTTGCGGAAAGAGATGAAAGGGAAGAAATTATACAGGAACCAACCCGCGAAGAACTAATGGCAACAATAGCAGCAATCAAAAATGGAAAGGCGCCCGGGAGGGATGAGCTGTGCGGAGAGCTGTTGAAGAATGGAGGAGAACAACTGAACAATAGAATATGCGAATTAATTATGAAAATAAGGAGACTGGAAAAAATACCAGAAGAATGGAGAATAGGTAGAATAGTTCCAATATTTAAGGGGGGAGACGTGGAGGATTGCGGGAATTACAGAGGAATAATGTTGCTACCAATTGCTTATAAGATACTGTCTGCAATAATCCTGAAAAGACTCAAGATGTACACCGAGAACATAATAGGCGATTATCAGTACGGCTTTAGACAGGGAAGGTCGACAGTCGATGCCATCCATGTAATAAAACAATTGAAAGAAAAATGCCATGAACATGGCATCGGTCTGCATCTTCTCTTTGTGAACCTGAAACGGGCGTTTGATACAGTAAACAGAGCGAAGCTCTATGAAATAATAATACCCCGAAAATTGATGATTGGTGCAGGCAACATTGAAAGGAACCCAAGCCACAGTGCTGAGTAGAGAGGGAGAGACATAGTGCTTTGATATAGCAGCGGGAGTTAGGCAGGGCGATGCGCTGTCGGCGACATTGTTTAACATCATGATAGACCGAGTGGTGAAAAAGATGAATTGCGAAGGAACATTGGCTACTAGAGAAGGACAACTTGTGGCATATGCTGACGATGTTGTGATTGTGGCGAGATCGAGGAGGAAGTTAGTGGAAATGTTTAGAGGGATGAAAGATGAAGTGGGTGAGATCGGACTGAAAATAAACGAGAACAAGACTAAATACATGAAGTGTGGAAGAGAGACAGATAAAATGGAGAAAGAGCTGAGAATTAATAACTTATGTTTTGAGGGGGTTAAAGTTTTCAAATACCTTGGAGTGCAAATAAGTAGCACTGGTGTAGGAAGCGAGGAAATTAAGGAAAAAATACAGAACGGATACAGGTCATTTTATGCAAATAGAAAACTGTTAAAGGAAGGAAAAATAAATTTGAATACAAAGATGAAGGTGTACACGACATTGATAAGACCAGCGGTGACCTACGCGTCTGAGGTGCTATGCATGACAAAGAGGGAAGAAAATCAGCTTAGGGTCTTTGAAAGAAGAATATTAAGGAAGATAATGGGACCTGAAAAGATTGCTCAAGACGTATATAGAAGAAGAACAAACAGTGAATTAATGGAAAAAATTAAAGCCGAAGATATTGTGAAGTTTATCAAGTCACAGAGGTTGAGATGGTTGTTAAGTGTATCAAGGTGGAGACCAATGGAAGAGAGGGAGAGGGGTAGACCCAGAATGAGATGGATTGATGGGGTGGAGGAGGATTTGGAGAGAATGGGGATAAGAAACTGGAGAGAGAAGTGTGGCGACAGGACGAGATGGAAGAACATAGTGCTAGAAACTAAATCCCACGCTAGTTTGTAGTTTGTAATTATTGTAAATGTAGAAATAGGATGAGGAGTAATCTACCTCTTAAAACGGATTGTAAACAGCTCATAAGAGGTTTTCATATTTCAATGAAATGAGCGCATTTATTATTATTATTTATTAACTCAATACCAAATTACAGGAAATATTGTTCTTATTATTGTTCAGAATAAAGGTATCGCCTGTCGTCCACAAATAGCACCTACTGCTTAATGTGGAATCTAAACCACAGCATAAATAATTTGAAGAGCAACCGGAATTTGAAGTTGTGATCTTTATGAGTTGAATGGGAAGAATAGTAAATAGTTTGAAATAATATACTGGAAAAAAAAAATTTAATTGTCTAAAATTTATTTTTGTAAGATCACAAATGAAATGTTTGTGGTCACTGATTTATTTGATGACTGATAAAATATAGTTTTCAAAAACTGGAAAAAGGCCAAGACGTTTAAGAGGTTTCGTGGCGTTCAATGCCAAATCGACCGGGCATAGTTGTTTTTCCTTAGGGACAGGCTAAAATTCCTTGAGGACACGTAGGAAGGAAATAAAATACCTCCCGGGGACCAAATAGATTATCTTAGGTCCAGTTGTTCAGTTTCGGGTTATCTTTTAACCTGGGTTATTTTCCATAGAAATGATGTTTCAAGAATTGTTTCCATGGAAAATAATGCAGGTTAAAAGATAACCTAATACTGAACAACTGGGCCTAAGACCAGCTTAGTAAGCTACTGCATGCACAACACTCTTCGAATAATAATAACACCATCTTTGACCATAAGATGTAGTATAAATATATTTTTGAAAATATCCAAGGACGGAAATCGATGATCGATTACATAATAACCAAGAAGGTATTTATATCAAAAAATATCTTAGATGTGAGAACAATGGATATACCAGAAATTGGAAACAAACATAAGCCAGTTCTCTGTAAAATGAGAATAAATTACGACTTCAAGAAAAGCGAAAAATCTCAATATATTTATAGAAAAATTTAATATGGAATCAATGAGATATGAACCTACAAGAGGATTTTATTGTAATAGGCTACAGCAGAAATTAATACCAAATCATATAAGAGAAAATGGAAATGGACATATTGACGTAGCTTGGAATAAAATTAAAAGCAATATTCTAAAAGCAGGAGAAGCAGCAGTGGGGAAGAGAAAAGTTAAGGCAATAAAGAATGGACGATATAAAATACCTTGGTTTAGAGAAGAAGTCAAAGTAGCTGCAAAGAAGAAAGAGATACAGAGACGATGACAACGAGAGCTACATAAGAGATAAAAATGAAGCTAACAGAAAAATTAGACAAATAAAAGAGTCATATTGAGAAAATTTGACGAAGGATATGGAACGAGATATGCACAAAGCCCAAAAACGGATTTGAAAGATACTGAGGAATAGAAATAAAAGACATCATACAAATAAATTTAGTAGAGAAAGATCGATGGAGGGAATACTGTAGAGAAAACCTACTTGACAAACAAACTATAGAAAGACAAGAGAAAATAATACAGTAAGCCCTAGCAAAATAAAACAAGAATTAAATAATGATATCAAAGAATTGAAAAATAAGAAGACCCCAGGAGTAACCCCAAAAAATATGGGGGAGAGATGCTAACATTTCAATTGAATCGCTTATTTTTTAACCTTATATATTGACAAAAGGAATAGTCCCTACCAGCGCCGTAGCAAGCTCTTCTGGCACGTGAGGCAAATTTGAATATATGCGCCCCTCCCTCCCTCCCAAAAGATTCTTAAGGTTAGCGCCCCATTGCGGTCACCCTTGCTACGGCGTTGACTTAGGTCAACGTCATATAGAGGACACAGGGGGTACACTTAATTTATTGCGAAAGAAAAACTTTCACTTTTACGTCCCTCGGTATTAAAAAGAACGGAACTGGATAGTTATGAAAAATATCACCCCCTCCCGGATTACAAACGAAAATTGCAAGAGATTCAATGAAAAATAATATATTTTGATGGTTCTGAATAATGGCAAGTGTACCTGGGGGGTATTGTAATATCGAATTTTATTGTTGGGAACTTCTGAAGATATTATATAAAATACGCCTAGTATGTCAAAATCGCCATTTCCATGGTAACGTAACGCAATACCCCCTCCCCGAACATGAAGATTATTTTTATCCGTAGGAATTTTTTCTTTTCAATTTAAATTATATTTGAATAATTGTCACGATGATAACGTGATATTTTTACCGGTTACTCAGTCAGTTAAAGAGAAATGAAGAAGAACGCGGGGGTTGGAATCAACTTTCCTAAAATCCTCCGTCTTCCCCTAGTCATTGAACCAAAATTGAAAAGGAGAAAATTCCCTACAAAACAAGGTTTCAGGATTCTGGATCCTGAAACCTTGTTTTGTTTTGTTCATCATCGATGGTGAAGTTTAAATGTACGCAATTTTTATTCAGAATAAGAATTATTCAAAATTCCAAAAAAAATTTCAATTGTTTTCTCTGGATTTTCTTTTTTTTTCATAAATACTTACGAGTAGTATGATGTAGGCAAATTTTATTAATCTGTTTTTGAGAATTTTGTACTCTTCAATTTTGATTTGATGAAAATTTTCCCAAAAAATGAAAGTAAGCGAGTTATAGACGGAAAACTACCGTCGAGGATTAAAATCCTCACTTAGGGAAAAGGCTAACAGGGAATTTTAGGCGATGTTGCAAATTAAATCGTGGTCAAATTTTCGAATTCCGTCAAGTTCCCCCCCCCCCCAAGATTCTTATCTTTTTGAAAATTTTAAACTATTATTCATTGGATTTTGTCAAGGTTTAGCGCCCCCATTGCGATGGCGCCTGAGGCAAATGCTTCAGTGGCCACACCCTTGCTACGGCTCTGGTCCCTAGCATCACAATACCCATATTCAAGAAAGGAGATAAGAAGAACCCTAACAACTATAGATGAATCACCTTATTATGTACAACGCAAAAATTACTTAGTAAAAAATTTCAGCTCTAAATCCAAATAAAATTAAGAACAACAAGACTTTAGGAAGGAACAAACAACGGTAGAAACCATATCTCTATCTATATTCGGTTATGAACGTCTTGCGACATTTTCCCGATACCTCCCTGTCTCTGCTCGTTGCGTGTTGAAAATGTGTTACGAGCACAGAGGACCTACAGCTTAACGTGGATTCCGAACCACGGGAATAGACGATTTTTACACCGCCTACTCCATCAGGAAAGTTTTTTAGCCATAAATAATGTTATCTGGGGCCAGCAGATAGACATTTGGTGAGCGAAAATTTCTTCTATAGATAGTACCTCACAGGATTTGAACCCGTGAATATTGGCTTGAAAGCGAACACGCTAGCATTTCTGCCATTCGCTCACCTGAACTGAGCCCTGAACCTGAACACCTGAACCAGAAACCATATTTGTGTTGAAAAACGATTGAATTTACAAAGCCAACCTTCAAATGTTTTGTAGACCTTATGAAGGCATCCGATCAAGTGCGACTATCGGAAGTGGGGTCGGATTACCTAACCCTGGCAACGCCAAAAAAATTGAAAATTTCCTATTGCAAAGAGGAAGGTTTATATAGTATAATGACATAATTTTAACAAGCGAAGATATAATAAAAATTTCGAGAAAAATCAATTTGAAAAGTACGTAAATTTAGCGCATTTTTCTTCGATTTTTGGGGTGTGCATTCAATAAGGAGGGTAATCCATCGTCAAAACCTACCCTTACGGGGCGCCCCTCCGCTCCGCTCCGGGTTGCACCCCTCCAGGACGGTTTTGACTCTGGTTACTAGGCTAAACATACGAGAAGGCGCCACATATCAAGAAAACCGGGAGCTTAGAGACCCTTGAAATAGCATTAAAAAGTATAGTTGCGGTATGGGGCAGTAAACTATTACGATAATATAAAACTTTTTTAAATAAAATAGTTAATTTAAACTTTCTAAAAAATGTTTATTTAAGCTTTCGGTGTTGTTTAACACCATCATCAGAAAATAATGAACATTTTTTTTTTTTGTTAATAAACATTTTTTAGAAAGTTTAAATTAACTATTTTATTTAAAAAAGTTTTATATTATTATAATATTATCAATAGTTAAAAGTCTTATATTATGTAAACTATTACGTTTCACCCCCAAAAAATCGCGTAAAAACAAAAAATAATCGATGTTACATGTACGACGGTCGAGCTGCATCTGCCGGTGCGAAATATTCTAAGTGTTAGAGTATATCATAGCGCACGTACCGTCAACAGAATGGAGCGACGCGCGGGAATCTCACTAATTTTACATGTAAATTTGCAAACTTAAAATTCGATTTACTCAAAATTTTGATTATATTTGTTAAAATTATGTCAGTATACTATATAAACCTTCCTCTTTGCAATAGGAAAGTTTCAATTCATTCGGAGTTGCCAGGGTTAGGTTACTCTAGCCCGGAAGTGTTAACAATTTTGATCAATTGTTTCAATTTATTAAAATTATATCAATGTGATATAGCAGATGTCATTAGGTTTGTCCAGATAAGAGCAAAGGAGTGGACCGATGATGTCAACAGAACTGCTAGTAACCGCCTAATAAAAGGGGCAAGAGACCTCCGACCACCAAGAAAGCGACAGCCGGATAGACCTCCCAAAAGATGGATGTTGAGTTGGGCCTCCCCATCGATAAATACTCCATAACACATAAAATGTTTTTATAACATATCCTAAAATTAGGATAGAGAGGAGGCGGAAAGAAGAACAGAGGTAAAGGCTATATAAAAGTAGCAATTTTTTATGATGTAAATTTAACAGATTAAGAGGCCAAAAATGTTCAGGGTAGAAAGACAATCAATTTTTGTTGTTCATATCCGAGCTCTACACCTTTTCCACCAGTAATTCAGAAATCGTCAACGGTTATTCAGATTTGTCAATTACAATTCACGATTTCTGAATATCAGTTGACAAATCTGAATTACAATTCACAATTTCTGAATATCAGTTGACAAATCTGAATTACAATTCACAATTTCTGAATATCAGTTGACAAATCTTAATTACAATTCACGATTTCTGAACAGCAGGTGAGGTTTTCTTAATTACTGCTGGAAAAGGTGTAGTGGTTATATTATGTGCTTAAAGCGGGTAAGGATTCAGAGAATTTAAAACACCGTATTTTGTCTGTCGTTCATAGGCAATTACCTGGGTTCACCTAATCGTAAACATGGTACCGGTGATTAGATTATGATTTAAAAATGAACATTGGAGAAACATTTGGAAAAAAATTAGAGCAGACCTGTATAATGAAACGCAATGCCAAAGAGAAATTTAAAAATTGTGAATTCAAAGGGAAGGGCATACGCATTTAAACCTCCAAAATAATCCAAAGTTGGTAAATTTTGTTGTACAAAGAAGTACATAAAATAGACATAGGAGTTCTACTTTTAAACCGGTCATGTAATAAGGCAAGTGTGGTCGATTTTTATGGGCAACCTGAATTTACACGTTATGTAGATGGGGCTATTCCACACATGTGGTGACAAAGCCCAAGAGCTGTAATCGAACGGTGACAGGTATTCGGGTATCTCCGTGCGTTTTATAGTTCCTATATCACCCCCAATAGACAACGAAAGTCGTGACGTCAAAAGGGGCGTATACTTGCGGAAACATTTCCAAACAAACTGATATTGCCGTGTTAACCGCCATAAGAGAATTTGTTTTTGCTGTTTTTTATATTGTGTTTAATTAATAAGGATTTTAGTTTTAATGGTTATTAGTTAGAGACCTTAAATAGTGTATTTTTATAGTGTAGCGTAATTTTTAGTAAATTTTACCCTAAAAATTACGCTACACCGTAAAAATACACTATTTAAGGTCTCTAACTAATAACTATTAAAAATAAAATCCTTATTAATTAAACACAATATAAAAAACAGCAAAAACAAATTCTCTTATGGCAGTTAACATGGCAATATCAGTTTGTTTGGAAATGTTTCCGCAAGTATACGCCCCTTTTGACGTCACACTTTCGTTGTCTATAGACAAAATGGCAATAGAGCCCTGTGATTGGATGATACACTGAACGAGTTGAATAATAGTCTAATATGACGTCTCTGTCAACCAGAACGCCTACGTACTTGAACTACTGGCAATTCTTTGTTAAATTTAACATTGAATTTTTTTTATAAATTGTTAGCAATTATATTGCATTTAAATGTCCAATAGCTTCTTCATTTTAGCGTGAGCTTATTTTAGGGAATATTGTATAAACAAGAAAGAAATTCAGTTGAATCGAAAACTGGGTAGGAAACGTAACACAGGCATTTGAAACTAATAAACTACAAACAGACAACATGGATGAATGGATAAGAGCGTATACAGGGTAATGGAACGATCACGAATGAGGATCAAATTTCAAAAAGGATAGTGGCACATAAGCCAGTAATAGGCAGATGCAGTTTGGGTGACCCAGAAATGGATAGAAGGATCAGCGCCAGAAGATCGGGAATAAATCAAGCATTGGACTAAACTCTTATTTTCATGAGAGCTTCCCAGGACTTCCCAAGTAGTTGCGAAATTACAGGACAAAGTTCTAAATCACGAATAAGAAGTTACACTTAGAATGCACATCACAGGCATAGGAGAAAATGGATCAAGTGTAGAAAATTAACGCTCCGTAGAAATTTTAGTGAAGAAAAGGTGGCATTATGTTTTTTTCATTAAAATCGTCCGCTAGATGAATAAATTCCATGTCACTCTTTGGGGCGTGGCGTATAGGAATTATCAAGTAATTAAATTTGATGCCAATGGAAACCATAAAATCGTTAATATCTCGGTTATTTATGGGCCAATTCCAATTTAAAAAAACATTATTAAAGATAATTAACGGCACAACATAAGTTGTTATTATAAAATTTCCTTTAAAATTAATGGTATTTGAAATGTAAATGTTACTAGATTAATAATTATTAGCATTCCTACTCATAAAATTGAAATTAATAATTAGTAACTAGAACTGCAAATGAAATAAATCCTTTTATATACCAGAACGCCTTTATAATTATACAAGTTTTTGCAAAAATAGGTTGCATTCAAAATATTAAGTACTTACAGCTTCTCTTCGTCTTCTTTCTTGTTCTCGTAAACGTTGTCTTTCTCGTTCCGTCCTTTCTGAGCCGGAACTTTGCGATCCCGGTGATATACTACCTTCGGCAGGAGATTGTCTCAATTCTTCGACACGATTGGTAGGTATGGGTTGTTGTTCGGCAACCGCTTTTCTAAAAGAAAAAACAATCAGCAAATTAGCAAAGCGCACCAAACATGAAAAACAAGTAAAAATGTTGATACCATAATAATAAACCAAGAATTAATCCCTCAGTTGCAGGTTATGTACTCACGAGCATTTCATAAAAATAAAAGAATCGGTTACAATGGATGCGTATATATTATGCGATTTTTTGGTCGTCCGTAAACAGAACTGAAGTGAAAAAATACATCTCAAAAAGTTAATTTTATGCGTTCTATCTTAACAATTTGAGTTTTAAAATTTCCCGACTTTTCCAGAATGGTATAAGAAATTTTAGTCATTATAAAAAATAACCCCCCCCCCCTTGATCATCATTTATTCCTACATATTTTCATATCGATCATATTTTATTATAAAACATACATAAATACATATTTTTAGATAAAATTTTCTACACAAATATTTTTAAAAATTTAAAATATTTTATAAAAATTAAAACATTTTTGGCCTATACTGCCCTGCTAAGACAAGAGGTCCTATCTACAAATTAAGAGTTTAGAGATAATTAGGACAAATGGTACATTTTGATTTAGCACTAATGGATATTTTTCACATAGGACAATAATTTTAGGCGTATATTTATATGTTAGAGTTGGACCCCCTTCTGCAATAAGGAACCAACCATTTTCCAATCATTAGTTTCCAACAATCATTTTGATGCTTTCCATTATACAAAAGAGAACCAGAATATAAATCCATTTTAAAGGCATTTATTGAGCATGGGAACCAACGTTTTGTTATGTGTTTTGCTAGATACTGAAACCTTTATACAGAAAATACTGAAAACTGGTTGGTTCCCTATTGCAGAAGGGGGTTCATTTAAGAGAGGGCATTCTAACTTAGTACAACGATGGAAAACATGTCAAGTATTACATATATGCCATAAAGTGAAAAATACAAAATTTGCAGATAGGACCTCTTGTCTTAGCAGGGCAGTATAATAAAGTAATTAAGTTTTAAAGTCTGTTGCATATTTTTCCAGAAAAATATTCCAAATTCCCTGACAATTCGAGATTTTTGCAATGCAATAGGCATAAAAATGTCCAATTTTTCTATTTTCCTAACCAGTTGAAAATGCAGGTACATTTCTCCCCCCCCCCCCCCAATCGTGAATTTTTTAATAAATTTAGTGTCAAACGTTTGAATTTCGTTTGGGCTTCAACGAGATTCCATAAAAATCGTTTGAATCGTAGCATCTCAAAGTTATTCGCCAAAGATTGTAAAATAGTAATTCATCGCTCCGAGCAAGTAGCGCGCACAATTTTAGTGTTGCCGATAAAAATTAAATAGATTTAATTTTTTAACATTAAAAAAATCGAGAATCGTTTGAGCTCTAATGATTAGCTTCAATATCCGTCGTTTGAGATTCAAAAGATTTTAATAAAAATTCAATTCATACGCTCTAAACTTTTTACCTTTGGGGTTAAAACGATGGAAATTGAAGAGCTTAAACGATTCTCGATCGATTGGTATGTGGTATTTATTTTATTAATAAAATCACTTCTTAAAAAAAGCATTTATGCAGCCCCCCCCCCCAAATTGTTCTACAGAATTGAATTGTCATTAAAAACCTTGGAAGTTCAACCGTGGGGAATTAAAAAAAATTCATGTATTTAATTTTTTTAACATCACTTGTACTCACTTTTTTCCTGATAACAAAAAAGTTAAGAAAAGGGCATCGTTAGCAGCGCCGTAGCGATCTCTTCTGGCGCCTGAGGCAAATTTGAATATATGCGTCCCCCTCCCAAAAGATTCCTACCATTTTGAAAATTTTAAATTATTATTTATAGGGTTTTGTCGAGGTTTAGCGCCCCCATTGCGATAGCGCCTGAGGCAAAGCCTCGGTCGTCTCACCCTTACTACGGCGCTCGCTTAGAGTAATGAAAACAAATGGATGCTTATCAGGAACTCATTTAGGCTGCAGGGACCGGGGGGTCTGGAATACCCCCCAAACCCCCAAACTTTCGCTTTTACGTTCCTCAGTATTAAGAAGAACGGTACTGAGATAGTTATGAAAAATATCACCAAAAATACCCCCCTCCCGGATTACCAACAAAAATTGCAAAAGATTAAACGAAAAATAATAAATATTGATGGTTCTGAATAATAGCAAGTGTACCTGGGGGGTATTCCATACCCCCCAGACCCCCCGGTCGTGTAATATCGATTTTTATCGTTGGGAACTTCTGAAAATCTTATATAAAATACGCATAGTATGTCAGAATCGCCGTTTCCATGGTAACGTAACGGATTACCTCCCCTCCCCCCGAATATGGAGATTATTTTAATCGGTAGGAATTTTTCTTTTCAATTTAAATATATTTATTTAAATAACTGTCGCGATGATGACGTGATAGTTTTACCGGTTACCCAGTCAGTTAAAGGAAAATGAAAAAGAACGCGGGCGGGGTTGGAATCAACTTTCCTAAAATCCCCAGTCTTATCATTGGACCAAATCTGAAGAGGAGAAAATTCTCTACAAAACGAGGTTTCAGGATTTACTTCAGATCTGAAGTAAATCCTGAAACTTTGTTTTGTTTTGTTCACCATCGATGGTAAAGTTTAAATGTACGAAATAATTATTCAGAATATGAATTATTCAAAACCTTTTTCGGCTACGATCCCACTTCCGAAACCTCCGAAATCAAAATTTCTTCTGCTACACACTAAAGAGCACAGTTAATAGAGCAAATTGTAAAAATTTTTAGGGGGGTAGGGGGCCAAACTTTTGAATAAATCGAATTTGAACTTAGCAAATTTAACGAGATTCAGTGGTAAAATTAACGAGATTCCCGTGCGTCGCTCATTCTGTTGACAGTCCGTGCAGTTTTAATGACCCTAACACTTAGAGTATTTCGCACCGGCAGATGCAGCTCGTCTCTCGTACATGTAACATCGATTATTTTTTGTTTTTACGCGATTTTTTGGGGGTGAAACGTAATAGTTTACTGCCCCATACCGCAACTATACTTTTTAATGCTATTTCAATGGTTTCTAAGCTCCCGGTTTCATTTATCCCGGTTTTCTAGATGGGTGGCGCCTTCTCGTATGTTTAGCCTTGTAACCAGAGTCAAAACCACCCTGGAGGGGTGCAGAGCGTAGCGGAGCGAAGCGGCGCCCCGGAAGGATAGGTTTTGACGATGGATAACCCTCCTTATCGAAGGTACACCCCAAAATTCGAAGAAAAAACAAATTTAATTTTTTCACTTTTTCGGCAATACACGGGTTATTTTCCATTTTTTTGATTATATTTATTACTAATATCCTCTAATCACACCCCCATCTATCCGAATTTCAAAGAAAAATTCAAATCGGAGCGAACAAATTTTACGCATTTTCAAGGGACCGTCTTTCAATTGTATAGCGTCTGCCAGGGGTCTGCCGCATACTCGATGCTAATTTCCCGTACTTTTCAAAAGTCGATTTTGGGGTTATTTTTAACATTACCCCCCTAAATATTTTTTCTATAGACTAATACATATAAGCATGTTCTTTAGTGTGTAGCACACGAAAATTATTTTCGGGTGGTTTCGTTTGTGGGATCGTCCCCCCTTTTTCAATTGTTTTCTCTGGATTTTATTTTTATTTCATAAATACTTAGTATGTGTAGGCAAATTGTGTTAATCTGTTTTATAGAGAATTTTGTACTCTTCAATTTTGATTTGATGATAATTTTCTCTAAAAATGAAGGTAAGCGAGTTATAGGCGAAAAACTACTGTAGGGGATTAAAATCCTCATCACTTGGGGAAAAGGCCGGCAAAGAATTTTAGGCGATGTTACAAATAAAATCGCGGTCAAATTTTTCGAATTCAGTCAAATTAGAATATATGTGCCTCCCCCTCCCTCCCAAAAATATTCCCATCATTTTGAAAATTTTAAACTATTATTTATTGGGTTTTGTCAAGTTTTAGCGCCTCACCCTTGCTACGGCGCTGATCGTAAGTGTTGAACTTTGAAAACAAACTGTGTTCGACGTGGCACATTTAAAATATTTTGTGTTTAAAAATAGCCATGTTTAATAATATTATTAATTTCTGAGGTTTATTTCGCTAATAAAAAGATAATTTGAGTTCATCATTCAGTGCGTGATCATACATTTCTTACATGCGGCCGCACAACATTTTTAAATTTGTAGCTGGCCCATTATAAAAAAGGTTGTTAATCCCTGTTCTGAACCCTGTTTAAAACCAAAATTTAAAAATTAAAATTAATGAGAAAAGTAATATCAATTTCGATCATATGTACATAGATGCGTTTGACCTTGAAATTTCTCGAAAAATCGTCTACATTATTATTTTCCCCAGAAAAAGTTATGGTGCCCAAAAAAAAACTAGACCTTGCACACGACAGACGAAAAGTATTCAAAGAATTATCTGTGGCTGGTCAGTTAGCGTATAAATTTTCATTGCACGTCGTAAATACACGCATCCAATGTAACCCACCCACTTAATAAGTAATCAAAATATTTAATACAAAACAAAAAAAATATTTACCTGGCTTTTTCGAGAGCATCTTCTTCTTCCTTTTCCCTTCTCTTTTCGTTTTCCATCCTGATTCTCTCCCGTTCGGCCTGCTCCTTCTGCTGTCGCTTCATTTCTAAGTTTTCCAAGCGTTGCTTCTCGCGATCGGCTTTTTCCTTCGCTTGTTTTTGAAACGCCTTAAAACTGTCCATCACTTGTTGCCGGTTATTTCCGTAATTGTTGTTCGTGGTGGCGGTAGCAGTGGTGGAGGAGAAAGAGTTATTTGAATTTTGAGGCGAATTATTTGATTGACCTAAACTTGACCAAGAGCTCGCGTTTTTGATATTTTGCTCTTGTTTTGCTTTGAAACCGAAGCCTTGGGAATATTTTTGTTCTGGTGGGGTTTGTTTTTTGTCTGTTACGTTTAGATTTGGCATCGGTTCCAGCAATTCTTCTATCGTGGGTTTACATTCTTTTTTAATGATCGTGTTGTTTATGTGCTGTATGGGCAGAGGATCGAATATGGACGGGATGGACATGTTCATGGGTATGCCCGAAGTTAAGGATGACATTCCGTTATTATTTTGGTTTAGTTCGTATTCGCCTTTTAGTGCGAATCCGTTATTTGTGCTATGCATCATATTAGTGACGGTCGTGATTGGTTGAATCAAGGGTAATTCTGGTGCCATGTGAATGGGATGCATTGCATGAATGTTATGCATGGAATTTACAGGCATCATATTGTTGGAATTCATACTGATTGGGGGTTTAATATCGACCATGGGTAAATTTGGTTGCTGTAACATAGCGGAAGGTATTACGTTAATAGGATGTACGACAGAATTTTGTATTTGGTTACTAAGAATAGAAGGCATTTGCGTTAATCCTATATTTGTATTATCTAATGGTTCACTTTTGATTGTATCGTTTTCTAAGTTTGCGAGCGATTGTTCTAATGGATCGGTGTAAGTACAATTTAAAGGCGATATCACTACGGGTTTCTTTTCTATCGGTGGTAAAATGGGTATCAATATTGGTTTAACCGTTTGAATTGATGTTGGAATTACGGGCTGTATAGGAACGATGATTGGTTTGATATCGTTCGTTACAACTGGCAACGGTCGTGGATGTTGTATCGACGGTGCGTGCTGTTTAATTACAATATTATTTTCTATGCTAGGTGCTGGAGGTGGTTGATTGAATAAAGTTGTGTTGACTGTTGGATTCTCGCTTTGAGTTGTTATTGCTTGTGGTGGCTGTGGTGGTATTTGTTGTTGTGTTTTCTGTAACATCTTAACCAAAACATACAATTTAATATAAAATTCATGAAAATGGTAGATGGATGTTTTTACAATTTCGCATCATGTAAATAATATTGCATAATATTAATTCATCAATTGAAATCAATTACAGAGCCTACTTAATGACGATATAAGATAGTACATAGCGCCCACACCCACTTAAAAATAACAAATCGTTCCACAACTTGCCAAAATACGAGAGTCAATACCGAGGGAGATTTTAGTGCAAAAGGGAAAATAAATCGTAAATTGTAGTTGTAATTAGGAGACACCAAATTTTTAGGTCCATTTTGCTACTATGTTCAACAAGAAAAATTGTCCTTTGTTCACTCATAACATTGTATCGAGTTCTATATTTACATTATGAATTTCAAATTGTTTTTTCTCATTCGCAATTTGATGACGAATTATAAGAAAAGAATTAAATTACCATGAAATTTGACACTATCTGGTTAGTGTGTTACTTCAACTCGACCTGTTAATTTCACGAGTTATGTTTCTTTATAAGTTTCTGTTTTCGTTAGAAATGACAAATATCTGGACGCCAATTCAAATACTGGAGATATTCAGTGGAAAAAAAATGGAAGTATGTAAGTAATTTTTTTGTTTTCGCATTTTTAATCCAATAAATGAAAATACAAAAGGAATCGATTTTCATTTTTTTTCCAATATATTTCGCATTATTTCCATTTTGCATCACAATAGGTTTACGTAAGCCTACGTACGAAACCGTTAATTTTAAATTTATTTTAATATTAAAATCGAATTAATTTTCTGCCGCTTGTATATGCAGACGATTTATCATAAAAAAATTATGATTACACGACACTAAAATGTTGATATGAAACATTTTTTGATAACAGTCCCAACCTGATTCACAGTAGGTACTTTGAGCGAGAATTCCTGAACCATTTTGTGTTACTAATTGTTTATGCAGTTCCGATAACTCGTCGTCGAAAAAAATATTTGAGAAGTTTTCAACGTGAGAAATAATAGATTAAAAAAATAGGCCGAGTTCAAAAAGTTAAATTGAAGTCCGACTTTCACGATTTTATGCTATAAAATTTTAAATTGCTAAATTTACTACATTATCTTTTTTTTGTATGCAAAATTTGGTATCTTTTGATACCAAAAATATTTTTCAGTTTTTCATCAACAGACCAAGAAGTTGGAACGCGCAAGCCTTGAACACAATTATTTATTTAATAATTGCCATTGTGCACAGTATAGGTAATTCAGTCTTGGTATAAGCACACAGTGCCCACGCATTACTTAAACGGATTCTCAGTCACGTGCAAAACCATATCGTCAGTTTGTTTCTAAGCACAAGCAAAGATCACAGTGAAATTTCGCTGGTGAGTATTTTTTAAATTTTTATTAAATTTTTTAAATTATTTGCAAAATTGCAATAATTGATTATGCCAATAGCAATTTTGAATTTGCCCATATAATTTAAAATTTAGCCGAATAATTGACCCAAAATACAAAGGTGCGCTGCTGTAATGAACTTAGCAACCAAAGGGGGGATACAACAATAATTTTTTCGATTTGATTTATTGATTGATCAACATAATATTATGATTTTGTACTGCAATCAGTGGCGTAGCTAGCATGGGTGACACCCGAGGCGGATTTCATGGGTGTCAGCCCCACCTCGGCTGATGATCTTTTTTTTGGGGGGGGGGGGGGTTGAACCCAAGGAAACAACTGAGGCATGGGGGATCAGATAATTTGGGGTCGGGTGTCACCCGTCTGGTGACCCCCCCCCCCCGCAACCATCGCAATCTTCCCTTGGCTAATGCAACCACGTTGCTCAGTGAGGCCTAAAGAGTTCTAAACCAGCGGCAATTGGCCCCACATGTCCAAGGACCTGGGGCATCGGCAAAATAAAAAATTGTTTTATTTTCTTTTCGAAAATCACACCGTGATCAGTGTGAATTCTTAGCTTGGCGAAAAAAATTATCTTTTTACCTAACTTTATTCTCTTTTATGCATAATAGTTTTCCGCGTTGCGTTGGTCCATTTTGCATAATATAAAGTATTCTTAAAACATGGGGGCCAATTTTTGAGGTATTCTCGAAACGCACGATTTTTGGACACAAACATGTTTATATTATAGACTTTTACAGTAGCGGCTGGTACGGGAGGGTGACGGGGCGCCGCCTTTTCAAAACAGAGTAGCAACTCAAAATAATATTGTACCGCTCGTAGAGTTCGTACCAAAGCTCAAAACTTATACAAACATCAGCGCAATAACGAAAACGCGTCCAAATACTAAAAAGCCCAACTAGAAAACATTCGTTGAATGTTTGATTTCGTTTTGACAGTTACACAAATTTCACGTTTTATTATTGTGAAATGGTATTAGTATTGTTTCATAATATAAATAACAATCAGCCTTCTTTAAGGCTACTTTAGCCTTATTTACATTTTTTAAATTTTCGCGCCAAGCTAATGTTTTTACGTAGCATTTTATATGTATGTATTTCGCCCTCTTGGCTCCTCCAAGAGGGCGAAATACATACATATGAAATGCTACGTAAAAACATTAGCTTAGCGCGAAAATTTAAAAAATGTAAATAAGGCTAAAATAGCCTTAAAGAAGGCTAATTGTTATTTATATTATGAAATAATACTAATACCATTTAATAATAAAACGCGAAATTTGTGTAAAACTGTCAAAACGAAAGCAAAAATTCAACGAATGTTTTCTAGTTGGGCTTTTTAGTATTTGGACTCGTTTTCGTTATTGCGCCGATGACAGTATAACTTTTGACCTTTCGCAGGAGCTCTAGTTACGCCACTAAATATTAGACAATCTAGCGACATCGCTTGGACCATAAACGGTGGTACAGATTTAAAACATTAGACTAATAACATACAATTGAATATTTATTTTTTCCATGTGTATGCGGTACTGATGATAGCAAATAAGCTTGAAACATATGTCTACCGCTCACGCGCTTGTGATTGCAAAAATTTATTATATTAGACTAATAATTCCCGAAACGGAAGAAACAAATGCGTTTGTTATGACGCTAACAGTCGAGGTAGCTTATTTTACCGCAGCTATAAAATTTTTATGTATTCTGAATTAAGTATTGACGTGCTAATATAATTTAATATTTAAAAATCGCCAGGTACATTTATAATATTAATCATTAGGATGTTAAATTAAAAATTAACAACTACACCTTTTCCACTTTATTTTGAGAAAGCGTTAATTACAATTCAGATTAGTCAGTTGTATTTGAGAAACCGTCAATTTAATTTCAAATTAGTCAGTTGTATTTGAGAAAGCCTCAATTGAAATTCAGATTAGTCAATTGTAATTCAGATTAGTTGATTATAATTTCAGCAAGCATTAAAGGTTATTCAAAATTGTGAATATTTTCAGAAGCATCACAATTTGTGGATCTGAATTTACAATTGAAGGGCTTAGGCACAGTTGTTCAGTATTAGGTTATCTTTTAACCTGAATTATTTTCCATGGAAACAATCATTTCTATGAAAAATAACCCAGGTTAGAAAATAACCAGAAACTGAACAACTGGGCCTTAGTGTGAAACAATGACAAGCCACAAATGAAAATTGTTGGCAATGTCAATTTAAAGTTTGTGCAATATAAAATGAACATTTGATTTTTTTTCTTGCAATTTACTTTGATATTACAGTGTCATCTGTAAGAATTTTATTAAACTATTTCTTCTGTTGCTTGTTATACTATAGTCTATAGTAGACCTCAAAAATGAACAAAACCCATATTTTTTTAATGTGTGGCTTGTCATTGTTTCACACTAAGCCCTTCAATTGATGCTTTCTCAAATACAATTGACACATCTGAATTTCAATTATCGTCTTCTGAAATACAATTGACAAATCTGAATTTCAATTGTCGCTTTCTCAAATACATATGACCGTTTCTGAAATAAAACTGGAAAAGGTGTAGAAAACTTTAAATTTAATTTTATTCGGAAGCCTTTCTTTTTAATAATTGTTACCAATTGCTGAGAACTTGTTAAAAAATGTGCACTTAGCTTGTTAATTTTTTGATTTTAATTTATTTAAGTCAAAAATATATAAAAGGATTACAACTTTACGTACTTTTTGTGAACATTTTAAGCAAAGGTATCGAAAGTTATCCTTTTATTAATTTATCTATCTGTGGGCCTATAAAGCTGAATTTATCTCCCTTCCGTGCGGCCTTTAGGCCGCACAAACAACGTAATAACGTTCCATTACAATATCTTATAATATTTAATTAGGGTATTCACACTCTCTTGTATATTTATTTGTATTTCTACACTCTAGTAAATATACACCAATTTACTAGTGTATTTTGTTTTTCCCGTATAGTGTAAGAAAATTGCGAAAATAATCCAAAATCGGTCTTCTGCGATTTTTCGACGGATTTCGTTAGGTAATTGTTCGTACCTTCAACATACTAAAAATGGTGTTATCAGAACCCTGAACTTTTTACCGAATTCTTCGTCGGAAGTTGAAATATTTTATGAAGGAATGAAAATGATGGTTTATGGCAAAATATATTTAAACAAATTTCTATTTCGGCTAACTCATTATAACAATATTAATAACACTTAAAATATTTTAACATCTTCGATATCATGAAAAGAAGAGTTTCCTAAAAACGGTCTGGGGGTTCTAATAAAAACCCTGAATTGGTGACCTCGCCGATCGCCTGCAAGTGCCGCCATTTTAACAAAAATTGCGAAAAGAAAATGTTTCTTTGCAATATTTCCTTACCGGTTGACTTTAGGATGAAAATGACTTCTATAAATCTTATAGAGAACAAAATTTACTACTACTTTTATCTAAGATATTTCTCTCTCAGTCAAATAGTTGCTGAGCGCCAGCGCTGTTAAATAGAGTCCATTTTTGAAAATTTCAAAAGCACTCGATTTTAACCTGACTTTTATTTATAATAGAGTATATTTATAATAATAGACTTTTATCATAAAATAGACTTTTTAGAGAAAGCAACCAATAATTATAAAAAAAAAGTCTGAGCAAAATCGAGCGTTTTTGAAATTTTCAAAAATGTGCTATATTTAACAGCGCTGGCGCTCATCAACTATTCGACTTCGAGAAAAATACCTTAGATAAAAGTTGTAGTAAATTTTGTTCTTTGTCATTTTTGTCTTAAAGCCATCTGGTAAGGAAATATTGCGAAGAAACATTTTGTTTTCGCCATTTTTGTTTCGCCATTTTGTTAAAATGGCGGCACTTCCGGGCGGTCGATAACTCGGGAGTTTTTATTAGGACTCCAAACCTTAAAATATTTTAGGTGTTATTAATATTTTTAATGAGCTATATAATAACAATATAGCTGAAATAGAAATTTGTTTAAAAATATTTTGCCGAAAAACATCATTTTCACTCCTTCATAAAAAATTTTAACTTCCGCCAAAGAATTCGGTAAGAAGCTCGGGGTTCCGATAACACGATTTTAGTGTGTCCAAGTAAGAACCTTTGCCTAACGAAATCCGTCGAAAAATCGCAGAAGAATTCAATATGGCCGACTAATACAGCTGATCAAGTATTGGGAATTTACATTAACCATGCGCCACTACGCGTCCATAATATTAACTACTCCGTTTAGTATACCCATAATTTTATACGTGTATTGGTTAATTAATTGTGTGTTAGAATTTTACCACTATTACAACGCAGTCGACTAGCTATATTAGTACAATACGCATTAATAACTTATGTGCAATATCGTGCTATACTAATTAGAACAGCCATTATGACGCGACGTTAGCGCCCTCATCGGTGATGTAAATTCCCAATATGTTCAAATTTTATATGTTTACATTATTTACATATACGTTGCATTACCGTACATAGTAAGGTTATATTTAAATTTATATTATTTTAAAAATGGAAGTAAAAATTTTAGATGTGGTAGAGAATCGAGCAGAAAAAGAATAATAGTTGTGAGGTTATGAAGTTGTTGACAAGTTGACAGTTTGTTGTCCAAACTAATATCATAAGTGTTCACAGCTATGGTATTTAAAAGTGTTGTAAAAAATATACAAGGAAGTGTGAATACCCTAAATATGTATTATAGTATTTTATAATAATTAATAACATTTTTTTAAATCTACATTAAACAAAATTTCCGTTTTCGATTCAGAATCCACATCAGAGAACATACTATTATTTTCTGATCTAATTTCGGAAATATTATTTATTCACTACTTTTCTACTAGTGCATGATTGTCATGATTATGCGGCCTAAAGGCCGCATTGTAGCTTCTTTACGTCGGTAACGCAAAAAAAATCAATGAAACTTAACCTATGAATAAATTGATAGGATAGGATAATCGGCCCGATTTAGCTTTACTATTTGACGAACACTCAGATACATTTAGGCTATTATATTTGTCGAGAATGACGATAATTGAGGGGTTCTATTGTCCGGATACTGAATACT
This sequence comes from Podabrus alpinus, assembly GCA_932274525.1. Taxonomy (NCBI): domain Eukaryota; kingdom Metazoa; phylum Arthropoda; class Insecta; order Coleoptera; family Cantharidae; genus Podabrus; species Podabrus alpinus. The sequence continues at coordinate 67,026,602 of OW026453.1, read as the reverse complement.
ATTCATCCCCAAGATGGACAGCCCAGCATGTCAAGGAACAAATGGAACAATATAACATTTTTGTCTTTCTGATCGTTTAGATAATGTTCATGTTTCGTGCTGAGCAGTGGCAGCTTACCCAAAAGGTCACAAGGGTACGGGCCCTCCTATCCAAGAATAATTATAAAAATTATAATTTTAAGTTGATAAGTAAAGAAAAATACAGTCTATGTTTCCTTTTTGTGTCCCCCACTTTGCAAAAACACCCGAGTTATTACGGTAAATAAAGTTCTAAAAATTTGGTGGTTGCAAAGACCGGCCGGGGGGGGGGGGAGGTCTGGGGGTATGGAATACGAATACCTTTCAGTGAATCGTGATCAGGATGGTCACGCATTTGAACGCCCCCGGTTTTTATTTTCAATTTCTATCGTTGACTTGGGTATTCAATTTGATAATGATGAGTATTAATATTTTCAAAGCAACCCAAGAAGTTGTCACTATAGTCCATCTGGTTTTGGATTGCAGTAGAGGTCGCCTTGAACGGCAAGTCAGATTTACACAGGGAAACGTCAAATAATTAAAGTATATGAGCGACAAAAAACAACTGTCACTTATTTGATGCTTGAAAAAATCGATTTAAAAGTATTCGTTTATCAAATAGCAATTTATCTTGTACAAATTATTTAAATTTGCCAGAAACTTTTAGAAAAAAATATTCGTGAGTCATCAATCGCAAATAAAATTTTGGCTGTGTAAACCTGTAAAAATTTTAACCAATCAAGTTCCGAGTTCATAATTTTAGTACAATCTAGTTCTGCATTCTTAAAACGGATGGACTATAGTCTTGGGGGTTTTGATCATCTATTTTGTTCAACTTTGCGTTTATTCTGACGGTTATCGATCAATGTTTGAAAGTTAATAAGTAAATTTATATTTTGCCCCCTTCCATTGAAATACGTTACGAGCCGCCACTGCTTTTTTACTTGTCCGAGTGTATAGAATAATGTCTCAAAATTTGGCTCCATGCTTTAAGAACACCCTGTACTTTATATTAATTGAACCAATTATTTCGTGAGACATAAATTGACCATCAGATGATTTTTTTATCTGTTCCATGATTTAACAGAACAGGGCTCCAGGAATGCTTGGTCCCGCACACGGACCAATGCCAAATTTTGTTCTAATCTTGCACACGCATTTTAACGATGCTGGTTGATATAACGAAAGCGAAATCGTGTAACTGAGGTAGGGGAGACGCAACTAAAAATTTAGTCAATGTTTCTGTTCCACGAGTGATTTAGGACACAGGAAAAAAAACCTGAACGTATTTTTTTATACTCTCGTCGCGATAACACAACTTGACGGGATTGAACAGCCGAGATATTTTCTGCTTAGAATTTAAGTGTCTCTATGGAAACATTTTTCGTAAATAATCAATGTTGTGCTCAGATCAATAACCTTATAAAAAAGGAAGTACATAACCCGATTTAACATATTTTTAAAAATCATTTTTAGCAACGCGATTAATATTAATTTATAAGCATCCAAACCTCGCATTCAATTTTCTGATGTAATGGCACATTATCAGAATTATGTTTATGAAGCCAAACGAAGTAAACTTTAATTGCGTGAAAAATACGTTTTGATTTATTTAGTTCTTAGTTGTGATTATGAAGTACCTCCATTTTAAATCACTTTAATTTTATTGCATATAAATTTTTTTATCGTTTTTAGCGCAATATATTATTGCTGTTTTCAAGTTTAAATATTATGTACTTACCTAATAAAATCAAATGCATTAGAAAATTAAATCGATTATGCCCTCATGAAATAATACATAGGTGTAATGCAATAAAATCCAGCAGATATTTTGCCATTGTGCATGTATAGTGTTATCTTTTTTTAACACTTATAAATTAGGTTTTTCATTTTTATTTCAAAAAATATAAAATTGATTGAGAGGAGCTGCTCAGCGATATTGGAATTTAATGTCCACCTCTCAAGAAGTCGACAGTCTAATCGCACGATTAATCCGAGCTGGTCAAGTCCAGCATTCCGGAAAATTTTAAGAGGGAGCTTCATTACCACTATCACCGCTTTTTTTTTCTTATTGCAAAGAAATATAAAATGAATACATCAAAAACAGATTACTAGTGTCTAGCCGCCATTTATAACGTGTTTTTTGTTTGATGATTTTCATTAAAATTGTACTCTGTTACTGCACACTATAAAAATGGGTATGTATTATTCAGGTTCCACCTGAAACAAATTAGAAGCAATGGTGAAAGTTTTCCCAATTAGTTAAACAAATATTGTAACCAAAAAGTCACTTGGTACCAATTCAAAACAATGCCGAATTGTGCAAAAGAAATATCGCAGCATAAATGGTTCTGACTGCCATTCATCATTCTGTAATTTATTTATAGTTCAATATTATGTAGATTTTTCTTATCACAATAATTCTCCAGAAGAGCAAGCAGGAAAACAAAACTGTTTTTGATGACCAGCTTCTGAAACCTATCTGCCACACCTATGCATTCTTTTTGTTTTAATAGAGAAACGAAAATCACATTCAGAAATTATCTGCAGGTTATCTGCAATATTTAGAAAAGGAATAAGATTTATTCGTGATTTCGATTAAGGAAAATCACGTGACCAAATATTCAAAATGGCCGCTTAAAACGGGTAGTTCTATGTTTTGCCGTCATAAGCAAGGTTATTATATGCACATTAATGGGTTCAGAAACGTGTTGTGGTTTGTTTATTATATTTGTTTGTGTTTAAATAATATCTAAATATGAATAAACAATTAACAATAAACAATATTTTGAAATTCAGTGGGAGTTCTGAGGCTAGAAACTTTTGTGAGGGTGAAGCTTTGGCAAACACTAACCACGTTGTGTTGTGTGGGAAAACGCCTAGTACCTAACGACGGATTTCATCATATCGTATTTATAGCTTAGTTTTACAAACTACAGCTTTGTCTGCACCGCCAATAATTTTCTGGTTTGAAATGTTTACTGCACACAACCATGTATTTTGTAGGCTCCTTTCCCATTTTGAAGCTTTTCATCCACGCTTTTCTGCTATCAATTACTTCCACCTCACCCAACGGATTTGTCCATTTCACTTTGAATTTTCCTTTCATGGGAAACTTGTGGAAACTAAGGTCAGAATTCTTTCTAGCGCTAGAATTACATCCGTGAACACAACAAAACGCTCTTGATTTTGATTTACCTGTATTCATTTTGTCGTTTGCCTAATAACAAATTAATTTCGGAGGAATTTTCAAACACAAGCACTTAGAAGCAATATTTAACGTTAATACCGGCTATAAACATGCACTAGATGCACATGTAAACTTATGACAATGCCCGTTTTAGCGAGTTAACATTTCTGCCGCCTGACGTCGCTTCACTTAGCTGTAATCGCGAATAACGTCGAACCAAAATATTTATTAGTAAATATATAACAAAAAATATGAATTTATATCTTGTCCATTAATACTGCTTCAATGTCCATTATTTAATCTTCGATCTCCACAACTGCGCTATTTCCATTTTAAACTTTTGATTTGTCCGCTTAACCGTCTCCAAACTTCAATAATAAAACTTTTAACGCTTAGAAAATTGCTACTTAAATTTTAATGTAGGTTATTTAAACTCGAACCACGATTAGACCAAAAAAATCAAAAAAAACCAAACGAGGGGAAGCCCAATGTAGAATATCGGCAATCAAGATCCCAATTTTTTTGGTGATTCTAAAAGTCAAAAAACGTATGACGGTTTTTGGATTTTTGAGATATGAATTTTTAAAAATAGGGTAATTCCATCTCAAATCAATTGAAGAATTTACTCGACCCCCACCAAATTTGACGAAACTTGGTACACACCATTTTAGTAAGAAATAAAAAATAGAAATTTTAAGGATTTGTTTCCTTGTTTTGGTCCTTCAAAAAATAAAAAATTCATCCACGGTGGTCTAAATTTAAAAATAAAAAATGTTCTGTAAAGGTAATAGTGTAAGAAAATTGGGCACAATTTGATCAAAGCAATCTAAAATTGGTCTTCTGCAATTTTTCGACGGATTTCGTTAGGTAATTGTTCGTACTTTAACATACTAAAAATCGTCATATCGGAACCGTCAGCTTCTTACAGAATTCTTCGTGGAAAGTCTATTATATGATCAAGTCTATTAATATATTATACTCTATCATAAAAAAAAGTCAGGTCAAAATCGAGTGTTTTTGAAATTTTCAAAAATATGCCCTATTCAACAGCGCTGGCGCTCAGCAACTATTCGACTTATTAGATAGAAATATCTTAGATAAAAGTTGTAGTAGATTTTGTTTTCTATAAGATTTATAGAAGTAATTTTTGTCCTAAAGTCAACTGGTAAGGAAATATTACGAAGAAACATTTTGTTAAATGGCGGCACTTCCGGGCAATCGCCGAGGTCGCCAACTCAGGATTTTCATTGGGATCCCTCAAACCTTAAAACATATCAAAAAATCAGAACCCCCAGACCATTTTTAGGAAACTCTTTTAATGATTTCGAAAAATATTTTAAGTGTTATTAACATTTTTAATGAGGTAGTATATGATAACAATATAGCTGAAATAGAAATTTTGTTTAAATATATTTTGCCAAAAAAAAAGCATCATTTTCACTCCTTCATAAAAAATTTCAACTTCCGGCGAAGAATTCAGTAAGAAGCTCAGGGTTCCGACTAGACGATTTTTAGAATGTTAAAGTACGAACAATTAACTAACGAAATCCGTCGAAAAATCACAGACGAACGATTTTGGATTTTTTTCCGTAATTTTCCTACACTTAAATTATAAATGAACTATGAATTCAAATATTTAACTACATACATTTTACTTTTTCAATCCTTAGCTGGATTAATTATTTCTAAAATGGTCTCTTTTTTTGTTCATTTATTTACTGTTTTTTTGTGCAACTGTGCTGAGCATACGTACAAAATTTGATCATGGGATCAGCGTGGGGAGACGGATAAAAACAAGGAAATAAATGCCCTTTTTGGACAAGATGGTGTATATCCAAAAATTCATAACTCAAAAACCAAGCAACATTAGCAAAAATGAAAAGACCGTCATAATTGTTTTGGCTTTTGGAATCACCAAAAAAAAATTGAGATCTTGTTAACCGATATCCTACATTGGGCTTCCCCTTGTAAGTTATTTTATTCTAGGTGATTGTAATGCATAACAAAAGTTAACTGAAATGAAGATGTTAACAAATAAATTGAAAAAGAAAGAGCTTTTTTTGTGTCAAAAAATTACTTAAAATAAAATGGCTCTAAATGTATTTTGATGAAAATATGCAGTATGCAGCATTTCAACTTAATAAAATTATTTCGACATTTTAGTTAAATTCATTCGCACATATTATTGACTTTAACATGAGTAATATAAGTAATAAGTAAAAATTGGTTCGAGCTTTTAAAAAATTCGGGCAAACTGAAATTGGGCGGATATGTGTATTTAATGATTTTAGACATATACCCCCCCTGTATAAGCAAAAATAAGAAAATCGTGAACCCCCCCCCTCCCCCCCAAATGATAAGACGTAAGAATTTTTCAAAACTTTTATTAAAATTTAAAAAACTAAATTATTTTTAAGATTAAAGCTGTAATAATTATTTACCTGAGTAAAAAAGTTCAAAACGCCGATTTATTTTCTTGTTGCTAATTGTAATTCATTCTCAATCTTCTTCGTAACAATTTTTTCAAGATCTTCACTACATTCAGCTTTATTTTTATAATTTTACCACAAATCATTTAGTTTTTTTTGCGCCCAATACACTAGGGTGTGATTTTTTTAAAGCATTAAAGAGTTTTTGGTAAAAAACTTGATGATTCATATTATTTTGTGACATTATTGCCACATTCAAAACTAATAAAAAACAAAAAAATATTTAACATTATAACGACACTTTTCACTACATGCTTATTAATGTTTACAACTTAATTAATTAAATTTTAAAATTTCGTAAAAATTAAATATTTTTAAATAAATCTGAGAAAAAATTGAATCTTCCGCCCCCTAAGCCTGCTTAATAATTTGAGTTTGTTTTTGTATCAGTTATGTTGTTAGTAAGGTTAAGTTGTTATTACCATAAATTCCATTGAATTACATGTATGTTTGGATTCTATCCAACGTTCCACTAATTGTGCGTATTGTAGGGAAGGTGGGAACGATGTTTTATTGTTTAATTGCGTAATATTAAGTTCACACGTACCTATTCACAATTTGCATTAAGCAAACGCCACCGTGCGGGAGAATTTCAAATTAGTAAGTGACTTATTAAATGAAAATAAAAATACGTCCTTCAGGCTCAAAACAAAGTGAACTAATCAACAAATATTACAATAAATTTAATGACATCTTAAAAACTGTCAACACAAATTCACTTGGGATGTTGAGATATATACAAATACGGCCATGTTGTTGTTGCTAGTGGCGCCACCAACGATAACGTAAATCGCGAATACAAGTAGTGTAAATAACATAGTAATTTTTTTTTAATAACGTTATTCGCCACCTTTGGTGGCGCCACCAAAAACAGTTTCAGTAAATTCACGTGAGTAAATTTGTTTCGTTCCAAAAATTACATTAATTCCTAATATGGAATACTTATATGTTTTTAATATGGAATAGAAAATCTGTGTGAATATTTTGAGTGGTATGCATTGAATGTTACAAATGGACACTTGAGATCTACTACGGGGATCATAAGTAACATTTATAGTTGATTATGCAATACTTGCAAATAAGGACCTTAAAGTCGTATTTTTGTTTGCTCTACACAGTTGTGAGTTAACTAATTTACTTTTATTTTGTTTAAAACAGTAAAACGAAATTTGTAGTATCCCATATTATGTACACTGTTTTTGAAAGTAAGATGAAGGTTAACTAACCTTAAAGTTGTTTTAAATCTACTCAAAAATTACCCTTTTTCATGGAAACACTGAATTTTGAAAAACGGGAAACTAATTAGAAACTGGATTACCTGCCAATTTGCAAGTTGTTGATATTTGTTATTTTTTTTTCTTTTGTATAAATACGAGAACTTGCAATGTTTTTGAAAGTGACCAAAACTCCTTTTTGATAATTTTAAGAAATATTCTTTAATTGTGCTATAGCCGTACTATCAAAATGGCTAAAATTCTATTCGCAATATTCCTTCAAAGGACGTCATATTAGTTTAGAAATTTTGTCAAACTTCCAACTTTTATTGAGTAAAATAAAAATGGTTTGCCATATTTAGTCACTTTATTATACTGTTTGTTATATCCTGAAGAACGTATTCTTATTTACATTTAATACGTCACTGACTAATTTGAAATGGTCCTGCATGGTGGCGTTTTTTTTAATTAAATCGCGAATTGAGAATTTCAGTTTACCCACATATTTTGCAAACTGAAAATGTAACTTGCCTGGACCAGCTCAGTTGGGTGCGGTAACTGCTCCTGGTTAATAGCGATATAATTGGTGATAAGAAATTAACCAATCACATCTATAGTATGTACAATCGATGAAGCTCGAGTTACTAGAAGTTGATTTGATAGCATGTCACGGCCTTTGAAATTCTAACGATTTTTTAATATTTACCACTTTTATTTAAGTAAATTTACAATTAAAATTAAAATTGGTCATTTTGGTTCGGTTTATTCGAGACGTACTGTAAATTAAAAATTCCAACAGAGTTACGTCATCTGTTAAGTTAGTACTATTGCAAAAGCAATATTAAAAATGCAATGCTAGCTTTTTCAAGTCTCGACCTGTCGAAGGTCGCTAGTACACGTGATAGGTTGATGATTTCTTGAAATTTTAGCGCGGGAATTTTTATCAGGTGTTCATGGTGAGCCAATGAAACTCGACGTTTGTTGTCAGGAGATCTCGTGTAGGCCTTGAACGTAGGTTTTCAGGCGGCATTTGGCCAAGAACAACCCGAGTGAACAGACGTGTTAATTGTTAATTGTTTTGTGGAGTTTTACGGTTTGATCGTTTTCACGGATTTCAGAAGGTCAAAAATGCGAGATTCTCGTTGTTTATACCTTTAATTCAAACCACTCCGAGTAAAGTAACGCCATATTAAAAATTTGTGTGAACTTTGTTTATAAAAACCGGTTAACAAACTTTGTTATGAACGTTTTCGTAAATTAATTATCAGTTACTACCATTTTGTTACTCAAACAATTTAATCCGATGTGTCGTTTTTATTCCACGTGCTAATAACATTAGATGTTCATACCGGTCGCTTTTGAATGCGATGCGATTCATCAAGTTTTACGAAGACACCATTTTTGCATCTTACCTCGACCGTATCATTACAATAATTTAATATCACGCGATGTGCAAGTTCCTATTTTGACGTTTTTAAGTTTTGTTTGAATGAAATATCTTTATCGGTCGTATTATTCTGGAAGGTTGTCTTATTTTAACGTATTTTATCGCTGGGTCATGTGATCTGGGAATCTCGTTCATGGAAACGGAAATTAATGGACAGCCTACTTTATTTGAATATTAACCGTTAATGGAGTTTTTGGGTGTCCGAAAACTCAAGCTGGTCTCAGGAATTATATCATTCGTGACTGCATGGAGTCAGCGTTCACCAACATCAGCTGTTCGCCAGGAATTCCATGTCAGTTTTTTCGTGTCGACAATTTCACATTGTAAGTACTTTTTAAGCTTTGTTACTGTGCGTCGAATGTGTAATGGTGGAAAACTGTGTGTACTCATTCATTTCAATTACGTATGAACTTTTATATTTGGTTAAAGTATCCAAATTTAAATAAACCTAGTGTCAGTAAAGTTCAATTAGATCATTTCTTTTTATTAAAGATAAACATTGCCTATTTTTAGTAACATATTTAATTTTATGAAACTTGTAATAATTGTAATTTTTAGACGTTCAAGTACGTACGAACGTTATTTTTGAGAGTTCAATTATTTGTGTTAATTTTAACAACGGATATCCGCATTGGGGGTTCATTTTAATATTCTATTATAAGAATTATCATATCTGCATTGGTTTGTTGTACTGTGGTACGATTCATATCTATTATTTTGTCTTATGAAACTCAATATATGTATTAACCGTTGTTTTGTGTATTTTTATTATTTCTTTGTGTTACAATTTGTTCATAGGTTAAGTAACCATTTCTGTGACGCCGCGGAGAAGCTGACTGTGGAATTCTTCGCGGATAAAGTAGAGCTCTTTATCGTATACTGGTCACGAGTGGTAGGTTCGCTGAGGGCCTTAGTAAGTTGTCTAGATAAGGTGGCGCCCAATTTTCCGTCTCTCGACGTCTATTTCCATTTCGCAATACTCCGTGACGCCGGCCTAAAGGCCGCACAAACGAAATCTTACTTACCCCGCCCATTACCCTGAGCTAGTGAGGGCATTTTACCTGCAAGGTGTCGTTACGACACCTTCCGATCGTAACAAGCATAAATAATGTCCTTGACCGTTCCAAACTATTTTAAAAATAAAATGTTCGGCTTTCCATCTCTTTTGTGAGCAACGTTGCCAGTGACAAGCATTTCAAAGCCCCAACTTTGGGAACAATACTTCTTTCCTCAACCTTCACCTTGCCCAGTAGTAGGAAATCCCAGGGCGCTGTCCCGGCCAAAACTTGCATGGCCTCTGTAGAAACTGTCCAGAAACCCGCTGGGCCCGAATTATAGAAACCCGATGATAATTAATGACAATAATGTGACCCTAGTGCCATAAGTCAACACGAAATAATCATCCACGATAAATCGTACCATAAAACGAGACGGTTATCAGCTTAGTTTAAAATTTTCGAATTTCTTTGAATTCTGAATTTTAATATACATTTTTGATATGTAGGTAGTATATGTATATAATTTCTTGAAATCAATAAGTTCAGATATCCAAATTACCGAATGAAGAAGAAAAACAAAATATATTAATGTAATAAAAAAGTTTATTATTTATTTGGTAGATCTGTCAGTAGTGAAGACCATAATCTTAACATTCTTCTTCAAGTGCCATATCCGGTCTCCCGGACGTTGGCGACCTCTCTCCTATGTATGTGTTGTGCGTTTGAAGTATTATCACACACATAGGGGACCTACTGCTTAACGCGGGCTCTGAACCGCGGGAAGTGTATACACTTCATCTCCAGAGAGGCTGTTCCAGGCAGATTACACCTCGGTGGTTTGCCATTGCCTTCCGAGGGGAGACGGTCAGAATAAAGTTTTTACTGAGCCCGGAGTCGAACCAGGCATTCAGCTTTAGCAGCAACGCACTTAACTGCTTTAGTTGACGACCGTCTCCGTATAATAATCTTAACATTATTATATTATATTTGAATGATTTTACCATTTATGTATTAAACCTTGATTTATTATACCCTTTATTTATGTATTAAAAGTAGGCTTGTTTACGTTCGTTGTAAACAAGCACTAAAAGTGTAAAAAAACAATACTCCAAAGTTTTCAACTCTTTTTCCCCATAATAAAATAGATGATCACTAATCTGATCTCATCAGTTTTTTGTCGAACAAATTAAGTAACCGTATTACTGAACTTGACAATATTTAATTATTTCGAGCTTCAAAAATATTCAATAAATTTGGCCATTCATAAAAATTAAGAAAGCCCACGGGCTGCACCAATACAAAACGGAAAATCGTCATAACCAACCAGATTAAAAGGCGACCAAGATTGGAGCTCAATTTCTGACGAATGAACAAAAAAAAACTAGTTAAAAGATGTGTAGCTTTTCAAGTTCATAACTAGGAAAATGAAAGATATCGAATGGCTCCTTTCTTTTCTATCTTGGTCATGATGGAATCTGCTTAACCGGCCTTACTTTTGGAGAAAGGCATTTGGGAAAAATTCCACTGCTCGGTAAAAACTTTTTTTTTTGTCCCTCCCTGTATAATTTCTTGGCGATATAAGTTTGCTAAAATGGTAACAATTTTGTATTGCCCATTATTTTTATAGGAAAGGTCTTCAAAAATATTTCTATTGATCAACGCGGCGAATAGGAGAAATAGTTTATAAAGAGTTCATACCAGCATAAAAATTACTTACCGTTACAATCCCGTGTTAGAAATAAAATAAGAGCGCGTAAACTTGCGGGTTTATCCAGATTATAATTATCCGCTTTATCGTACAAACGAAATAAATTTTTCAATAAACTTTATCTTACACATAAATAATAGCCAATAACTTATAATTTTATGTGCGTCTACTAAAATTTCCATTCTTCACGGTAGTCAATGAAAATTGCCCACACTTTTAACTTAATAAGATCGTTAAGGCACGTAAATATTTAAAAACTCCAATTTAAAACGGCATTAAGAACTCTGTAATAGAAAGGAAAATAGAACAAATTTCACGTGAAAATCAATTTTATTCATATCATAAAAAGGTGGTAATTTATAAACTTTTTTTTTTAATTATAGGTATGTGTGTATGTGTAATTCCTCCGGTCTCTAGACGTAACAGTTCATAGAACTGTTAAAATCCTGTTATTTTAAATAAGATTTTTTTTATTATTATTAAAAACACAAAATCAATATAATATCCGTTTTTAATTACATGACATGATAATAGAGGTTTTCGCGTTTTTCAGGAACAGAACTGTAAGGAACCAGAAAACATAAATGGCTGTTTACAAAAAAAAAATTACGAATTGGTTTGCAGTCAAAGTTACATAAGGAAAAAATTCCGATTGGCAAGTCTTCTGCTTACTTTTGATTAAAATAATATAATTGAAAAAAAATGTAATCAAGAAAGTGCTTTCAAAATTTGAGAAGTTTTTAAATTGGAGACGTAAAATTTAAATTAAAGCATTTGGGGTAATTCCCCAATTTAACGATTGAGTTACATTTGTTTTTCACAGCTGATTAATTACATTTTTGGGAATAATATTATTTTAAAAACTCGGGACAACTGCATTAATCTAAAGGTGAGGGTAACCAAATATAGCATATGTGATGTTGCCAAGACAGAAGGGTTGGTTGAGAAAGACTACCACCTTTGATTGTATAGCTTTCAGATTGGTAAACTACGTATGTACAAAAATTGGCAACGCCCTATTAGCATTCTGCCACCAGGCGGGCGTTACTTAATTTTCGTAGTCTTCCTTTCAATCGCTTGATGTCAGTAACTAAGGGGCTAATTTTGTAGTTTGGATTTCATTCAGCAGATGCCGCTAACTAAAGTTACCGACAAATATTCCTACTATATCGATCAACACATTAATTCTCTCCTGCCAGGGCTTAAGTCATAAAACTCCGAAGTTTTCTAGTACAGGAGAAGCAGCACCAACTGTAAATGCATATTAAATTAACGGTGAATTTTAGAATTTTTGTTAGACTCGAAAAAGCCTTTATAAAAAGCCCATAACATTCAGAAATGCTTAAGTACCGCTACAGCGCCTATACTATAATTTTATAATTATAGTACAAAATATTAAAAAATAGACATACTAAGGCCCGCTTTTACAAGAGTCGGTTAAGGCTCAGTTACTTTACACTGGTGTTTAATTTGAGGTTTGACGTCTTCTCATTGGACATCATGTTTGATTTATCACCAATGTAAAGTAACTGAGACTTAACCGACTATTGTAAAAGCGGGCCTAAAGCATATTCAAATTATGGTTCGTCACTACTCACTACATCACTAAAAAAAGCGATTTATAGGCAAATAAAAAAAATTTTAATTATTTTCTTATAAAAAGAACAACAATTTTCTAGCACTATATTTATCAATAAATTTTATTAAACTGTTAATTTAAAAATTGGGCAGTTGTTTTACAACTGTTCGTAATTGACTCCCTCGCGATGTGAGGGAGCTTGTATTTAGTATCTATATTTTATTTTATTACCATTCGTTTATCAACCATGTCAACTTTCCAAAACAATTTTTGAATTTTAAATTCGTCAAGTTTAAAACAAGTTATCCCAGTTTTCAGCTATTCGGTGCGATTCTGATTTGCACATGATTATATAATCATATTGTTATGACTAGATTGCTATCCTAAGTTATAACCATCTCCGTAACAATGTTACCGAAAATTGCTATTCTGTTTAAACACGCATAATCATGATTGTTATAATTTAAGCAGAACCAAACCTTGTTATAAATAGTTCAAAAGTACCGTAAAAATACTACAAATATGACACATCGTTCCATCAGTTGTGATTTAAAAACTTTAATTTTGTTTTGTAAATTTTAGGGATATCAAAATAAATTTTTATTCAAAATTGTTTTAAGTTAAATTAATTAATTTACAGTTTATACACTTTTGTTTGTGTTTTTTATTTTTAATTGAACTAATTTTTTGTGTACAAAAAGAATTTACGTACAATATTGTTACTTCTTTTTTTTTAATATTATGGTCGTGAAGGAACAAATTCACCTCCATCAATCGCCCATTAAATCTGTTTATCAAATTGAAGAATCTGGAACATTTTTTTTTATCCTTTAAACTTTTTATGACGCAATGAGCATTTAAATTTTTGTTTCAACGAATTGCGGGTTACAATTTTTTATTTGTTTTGACTTTTTTAAATGTTTAAAATTGAAATTATTTTTTTATAAAATTTTTTTTTAAGAGAAATCTGAAATTTTTAAATACATTGAATTTGGTTCAATATACAACATTTACTAACTGTAAATAATTCAAATATTTATATAACAACTGTCTTTCGCGAACGTAACAATGATCAAAATTGAGCATAACCATTTTATGCTCATTTTGATCATAATTCACTAAAATGCAGTTGTTATCATAATCATGAAATATACGAGGGCGGATTATTAAGTACTTAGAATGAAACAGATATGTCACCACTCTGGCCAATTTAGTGTTATTTTTGAGAAGTACCAACCTTGGAAAGTTAAAGTTTCTAATTTCATCCATTTATGTCAAATCGTTGAATTTTGATAGTCATTTAAAGTGAACAATTTGTATAAATTTGCTAAAATGGAGAAAAACGAAAATCGTGCGGTTATCAAGTACTTGTATCTCAAAGGCTTAACGCCTTCAGAAATAGTTACTGATATGAACTCAGTGTTGGGTGAATCTGCTCCGTCGACTGCAACTGTTTATAATTGGTATAATGAATTTAAACGTGGTCGTAAAAGCACAAGTGATGAACAAAGGCCAGGACGTCCAAAAGACGTTGTTACTCCAGCCATTGTCAAAAAAATCCATCGTACTGTATTAAATGATCGAAGAGTGAAATTGCGTGAGCTAGCTGACTTATGTGGAATAACGTATAAAAGTGTTTGGGATGTTTTACATAAAACACTGCATATGAAAAAGTTGTCTGCGAGATGGGTGCCGCGTTTGCTTTCAAACGATCAGAAACGCAATCGAATGGATCTTTCAAAGTAAAGTTTGGAATTATTTCAGCGTAATCCCAAAGAATTTTTGCGCCGATTCATAACCGTCGATGAAACATGGATTCACTACTATACCCCAGAAACGAAAGAACAATCAAAACAATGGATGGAAGCTGGTGAAAGTGCTCCAAAGAAAGCAAGGACAGTTCCATCAGCTGGAAAGGTTATGGCAACTGTTTTTTGGGATGCTCATGGAATAGTGTTAATTGACTTCCTCCAGAAAGGAAAAACAATAACAGGGAAATACTATGCTGAATTATTTAAACAAGAAAAAAATCCTGTTTCATCACGACAATGCACCAGCTCACACATCAAGAATTGCAATGGCAAAATTGCATGAATTAAGCTACGAATTGCTTCCACATCCACCATATTCACCAGATTTAGCTCCTAGTGATTTCTACTTGTTTCCAAACTTGAAGAAATGGTTCGGAGGAAGAAGATTTACGTCAAATGAAGAAGTGATAGATGCAACAAAGGCTTATTTTGGAGAGTTTGAGAAATCTTACTTTACCGATGGCATCCAAAAACTTGAACCGCGTTGGATCAAGTGTGTCGACCTAAAAGGAGACTATATTGAAAAATAAAATGAAATTTTCCCAAAAAAATTGTTTTTACTTTCTCATTCTAAGGACTTAATAATCCGCCCTCGTAACAATAATTGTTGACAAACCACGCCCCCATGATTATGTCTTCAAAATCAGAATAGCAAATCGGCTCAAATAACCATATTGTTACAAAATAACCAAATGATTATCGTAACAAGATTGTTATGTCAAATCAGAATCGCACCGAATATGTAATATAATTAATCTAGTAAGAAATTTTTAAGATTTTCAGAAAATCGCTTAATAAAAACTCAGGAGTAAGAATTTATTACTTTTTGAACTGAGAATAGATTTTTTTTTACCTTTCAGTCGGAATCCAAAATTTACTAATAATAATTTATAATAATATGAAAACCAACAACTATAATATTATCTTCTAAAAAAGCTATTTTCATAACAATTTATTTAATTTGCAATAATTTTCATCAAATGACTTTCATCATTTGAGGAATTTAATTATTTAATTTATTCCTTCCAAAAATACAAAACAAATTACTTGCGCATGCGTATTTACGTAATGAATTCAAATTGGCACCTCGTGTCAGAAATTATAAACCAAGATTTACAACTGGATAGCAGGAAAGAAATTTGTTACTTGCACCAACTCCCACGTAATTTTATAAATCAATCAAAGCGTTACCAAAACTAGCATAAAGTTTGCCAATCTGAGAGCTATATAATCAAAGCTACCAACCATCTAGGGACAGTGCTAGCGTTGTGGCTCAATAGTCAAGAACACTGCGCCACAAGCACAGAATTTCATACCACTAAGACCCGCTAGATTTTGGGGAGAAAATTCAAATTATCCCTTTTTACAGGCAAGATAATAGAAAATTTTGTCAGTATTGACCTTTCGACTTAAGAATCTAAAACATTACTTGTTGGGCAAAACCACCGCCGTCAGCTGCTTTCAATTTAATTTTGAAAACGCGCAACACAGATAATTCTGCGTTTTCCGTGAAATAATTCAAAACGGTATAGTAATTAAACTAATAATTACGTTACCATTTATCACCAAACTACTGGACAAATTTTGAACTGTTGGAAAGAAAAAAAAAATTGTAATATCGAAAAAGTAAGATTTGGTGAAGAGCGATAGAAAAGGAAAATAAGTAATTTAAAAAATAACTTACCGGTTGATTGTTGTTGATGGTGGGGTTTGGAGACTTTCTCAATTTTTTTGTTTTGGGAGCTCGATTACCTACAAAAATGTGTCGATTAAAGTGTGTCTCTTATAAAATTAAATGCCCTGGGTGCATTTTGCCAGTCTTACCAGCTAAGCAAATACAATAACAACCATTTGTAATTAATTCCATATCATTTTTATTTAACAGAAATTAAATTTCTTCACATTTTTTCATTAAGTGTATTATTATTTATTACAAAAGAAATGAAATGAGATTGAACAGAAATTTTGAAATTTAACAACATGGGATACACATAATAGATGCAGACGCAATAAATAAAGGTACAATATGAAATTGCTAGGCAAACATTAAATATTTTATTAATTTATTTACACACCTAAAACGTGGCATTTTTTTTTATATACAGGCAAACAGATAAAATTTAATACTACAGAAACTTACTATTATTATAAATCTACCGTCTATTCAAATCCATAAATTTGTTAAAAATTTTTTTAGAATGCCCTACAAAAACTTGAAAATGAAAAGACAGTGATAAGAGAGATAATAAAGAGAGAGAGAGACGGAAAACAAAAACAGAAAAAATGTGTGGCAAAAGAACAAAAAAAATTCGAGTCAGGTAAGTGTATATAAATATATTTATAATTTTTGCAAGTACAAAGAAACAAAAGTGTAAAAAAAAATGAAGAGGTAATTTTAAATATATTCGTGCAAATTTAAAAAAAATAAAAACTTAAAAATTTAGTATGTACAAAACCCATACCTGACAATTTAAAACTTAGGAATAAATTACATATCGACACTACATATCTTTATAAATATATAAAACAAAACAATCATAAGATTCCGTGATGCAACACTTATCGTATTAACTAGAACCCTTTAAAAAAAGTTTGTTTACACATATTTTTCTCTTTTTACAACAATACCAATTTCTCGGTATTATGAAACTTTCTGAACATAAGACTTGCCTCTACATTAAAACTTTAAAAAATACTTTTAAACCACTGCCTGAGTGCAAACAATGTGAATGGAGGCCTGCACAGCAGTTTATACCTCGTTTAGATTGAAATTTTTTTTCGAACCATACAGAATTTGGTCTTCTTTCACCAAACCTCCCATTTGTTTCAATAATTTTTCCTCACATATCTAATTATTATATCTATAAAAATATTTAGCTACGAAAACTGTAATTTCACATTATTTTTACTCTACGAATAAAATCTAACTCTCCAGCCTTCATAAAAGAAAATAGCGAAAACTTTAAAAAAACTCAAGATTATTTTTGCATGCACATTAAAAAGAACGTTCTTCGCATCAATCAAAGAAACTGAGATCCAAACAAAAAGCTCAAATTTTTCTTTCGACCTTCAGAGGTGTCTTCACAGTTTCTTCAAATTACAAACACTAAAAAAACATTTACTCCAAAACAAGTTAACACTAACCAAAATATTTTAGCCGCCACACACATTGTCTGCATATTAGAATGTAGGACGCATTATAGTTCGTTTCGTGTGTCAAATATACAAATTACAAATGGTTGTTATTGTAAGTGACCGTACACTGTATAGTCGAGATCCACGGTTGGCAGACTCCCATACCAATGAATGCACTCAAGGCTATGATTACCCCACTCTAAACTTCGATACAACTTTTTTGTTTTATTGTTGTTGTTTTTTTTTAATAAATGAAGAAACAATAAAAACAAACCAGGTTAACACTTTTGTTTCTATAGTTTAGAGTGGTACACAAATGTATAATATTTCAATCGATACTTGAATTTGTTATTAGATATTTTTTTTTTGCGCATTGTAGCATGAAATGTAAATTATTTTTTAGTTTTAAGGTTTACGAGAATAAACAACAAGAGGTGAACAAAAAATGAAAAATATTTTTCTAATAAAGAGAGAGTGCAAATAGTTCAAATTTTCTCTAATTACTTCATGTTACACACAGTTAAAAGAGATGTAGGTTTCAAGCGTAAGTGAAAACATAAAAGCAATAAAAGAAATCTGTTCTTCATGTTTTTGTCACAAAAATATAAATATCGCAATATAAACATGCGTTTCTTTAGGTCTATAAATATATATTATATATAAAATAAAAATTCAACGGACAAGTAATTACTTTATAACTCGTGTGTTTTTCTTTTAATGCTACTATTTTTCTCCCAACTTGTATCGTTACGATTAATCCAAATTGAGATATTACTATAAAATATAAATTTTAACCTGAAAAGAGAAAAATAGTCCCGAGTTCACAATTACCGATTTTTTTTTACATTAAAATATCATCTCACTTTAGTACATACAGTAAGTATTCAAAAATTTGTAAAACGATATTTCACTATGTACAATTTTAAAAATATTAATTTACAATTAAAAGAGTCTCTTTCTCAACACAAACTTTTGCATTTACGTAACGATGATTATTTAAATAGAACACACTTCTTTTGTAATATGACAAGTTATCTACACACTCACTGTTCATTTATTAATGTTAACAAATATAAAAAAAGTTGTTTTAAAAAACGACAGGTATAAAATTTGTTTTAACGATGATTCTACTGGTCGAAAATTTCAGATCTCGGAAGGAACAATAATCAAATTAATAAATTAAAACTCCTACCGTTGATTTGTAATTACAAAATATAATATTTGAACTCGGTGTTTGCATTAAAAGTAAGTTTTCGTTTCAGGTGGAGATGCGATTGTGTACTAATTAGGTACTGTTAAAAACGTCCATCAATAAATTACATAATTGATTTAATCGACTAGAAATATATTCACTACTACAAGTTGGTACATGTCTCTTACCCAACTTGGAACGATGGATTTGAATTTCAACAGTTACGGTGATGTATGTATGTATTAATATATTAAAAGCACAGTCAATTGCACCTATCTAAGATTTTGGACCATCAATGAGGATTTAGTAAAATAAATAATAAAAAAAAACGTTTGTATAAATATGATAATTTTATAATAAAAAATCAACGAGTTTTTTTTTCTATATATTAAATTACGATATTTTGTCGGTCGCTGCTGTTCCTTCCGTAATTTTAAGCACGCGTTTCGCGAAAATATTCTTAGGTCGGAATTTTATAAATTAAATGAAATTAAGTGAATACGTTTTTTTTGTTTTATATTCGATTTAAATAAAAAATTCGTTTAGCGTGCATGGCACTTTAATTCTATTCTAATGGAACTGTTCATGTATTAAACAACGCCACACTAATTCGTTTTTAATAAAAAAATAGAATAAAATTAACTTATTAGATTACGTTATACGTGTAGAGTATTCAGCTTATTAGAAACGGAAAGTTAACCATTAAAGTATGAAATATTATCACTTAAGTTGAATGGTGTGAGTGAGAGCTAACCTGCTTCGCTATCGCTAGAATCGGATGAACTGCTCGACATACTCGAACTGCTACTATCTGAATCTGAACTGGTCGAGGTGGAGGACATGCGTCCCGACGGACCGCCCGCTCCAGCTGGATCCACTTTGTTGGCTTCGTCTGAAAATAAAGTACAACCAAAAGTTATTCTTGCTTCGAGAGAAATATTAAACCAAAACAAACCTTTTTTGGCAGTTTTCTTCGTGTTGCCTATTTTGTCGTTTACATCTAATAATCTCTTCTCCAACTCTTGTTTCTTTTCGGCCATTTGTTCATCTTTCGATTTACCGGGCATTTTCTTATCTGCATAGAGGGGAAAAATATATACGTTAAAAAAATAAAATTGCGGCAAATGTGGTAGTCTTAAAAGTGAAATTTGTAAGCACTTGCAAAAAATTTAACCCCGACTACGCAATCAAATATTTAACAAAAATACACCAGATACCAGTAAGTACATAAAAGTAAATCAGAAATACACCCAGATAGATGCATTGGTAGAGAGCATGCCTGTGTAGTAAAAATTAATTTCAAAATCTATTTAAGCAGTTTTTTAATTTTTCTTGCATTAAACTGATCAACGATGAAAAAATAATACAGGTAAGTAATATTTTAGTCTGACCTGCAATTTTTAATTATAAATTCTTTATTTTTTCCATTCTAGTCATGAAAAAGATATCTCAGCATTAAAACCAGAGGTTTGCTTTGATTAAACAAGTAAACTTTTATTATTAAAAACAAAGTAATTGCTTTTCTTTTATTTACTGATTGTTTAAAAAATTATATTCTAAGAAAATAAGGCCTTTTAATTTTTTCTACAACCAATCATTGAAAGTACACTTTTCCATCCATCAGTTTAGAACGAAAATTTGAAAAGTAATTACCGCTCGCAGAGCGGCAAGTAAGTTTTTCTGATCAAAATAGAACCTTGGAAATAATCTAACATGAGGAAAATCGATTATTTTCATCAAGAACAGGTACCTAATCAGTGCGATTCTGATTTGCACATGGTTATATAATCATATTGTTATGACTAGATTGCTATCCTAAGTTATAACCATCTCTGCAACAATGGTACCGAAAATTGCTATTCTGTTTAAACACACATAATCATGATTGTTATAATTTAAGCATAACCAAACCTTGTTATAAATAGTTCAAATGTACCGTAAAAATACTACAAATATGACATATTATCGTTCCATCAGTTGTGATTTAAAAACTTTAATTTTGTTTTGTAATTTTGTAATATATACAGCCTTGGCCATATTAGTGGGGCACCCTTTAAAATAGCAGTAAATTCCTTTCAGTGTAATATTTGACCGATCTATTTTTAGTAGGTAGTCTAGAATGGTATTGTGATATAATACAAAGAAAATTTTGTCCCTTATTATTTTTATGAGGGCCATAAATACAAAATTGTTTAATTTAAAGAAAACGACCGTTCAGTTAGTTTCAATTTTTTTGGTAAACATTTGTGTTTAAAATATTTAAAATTATTTCTAAGGTATGTAAATAATTTAATACGCCAAAAAATAGCGATTTAAGCGAAAGTAAAAGGGCACAAATAATTCTCTTATATTCGCAAGGGTTAAATCAAACTCATATTATTAAAAAAAATGAAATGTTCACGGCATTCGGTTCAAAATGCAATTAAAAGGTACGAAGAACTAAATTCGTTCAAATCAAGAACGAGAAGTGGTAGAAAACGATAACAACCCTATCTGAAGACCGGGTGTTGCGGCGCGTGCGTATTCGAAATCGCAAAATGACGTCGAAAGCGCTACCTAACCAAATGCGTGAAGACGGTGGGCCTTCCATTTTTGGCACGAACAGTTAGAAGATGGCTTACAGAACAGGCCTGAGGAGTTGTAAAGCCCGGCGTAAGCCGTGGCTTACGGAAAAAAAACAAAAAAAAAGAGACTAGAGTGGGCTCGTGAACACCTAAATTGAACCGTTGCGGATTTGGAGAAAGTAGTTTGGTCAGATGAATCAAACTTTGAGGTACGTAAGTTAACAACCCCTATTTTATAAATTCGATGATAAAAAATAAATGACATTTTTTTTGTTTGTATAGGTTTTTGGCACCCCTGGGGCTGTGTACGTACGTCGTAGAATAAGGGAAGAATATCGTCCAGATTGCATCGTACCTACGGTGTAACACCGTGGAGGGGGGTCATGATTTGAGCTTGCATGGCAGCAGCAGGGGTAGGGAACACCTTCGTGTGCGAGGGTTGTATGAACAATTCTACCTACACTGCAATGTTAAGAGACCAATCTGATGGAATCTTACGGTAAAATATTTCGTAACAAAGGCCCCAGGGTATAATATTTCAGCAGGACAATGCTCCTTGCCATACCTCGCGAGCGAGCAGGGTGGTTTGTGTCAAAGGGGGTGAATGGGCCTGCACAGTCACGTGACTTAAATCCAATTGATTATTTATGGTTTATTTTAAAGAAGAATGTAGGACAACACAACTGTAAGTTAAAATCGGAATTGAGGGAAAAATTGCAGATGGAATGGTGTAAATTGTTGCCTTGTATCTGCAAATCATTAGTCCACGGTATGCCAAAAAGGGTTGCAGCTGTGATTTAAGCAATTGGAGGACCCACAAAACATTAAAATATAATTTATAATAAATATTTTAATAAACTTTAATCGTTTGTTTCTTTATATTTTCTTGCTTTATTAAAATATTACACTTTTATTAAGGTGCCCCACTATTATGGCCAAGGCTGTAGGTATATCAAAATAAATTTTTATTCGACATTTTTTTAAGTTAAATTAATTAATTTACAGTTTATACACTTTTGTTTGTGTTTTTTATTTTTAATTTAATTAATTTTTTGTGTACAAAAAGAATTTACATACAAAATTGTTACTTTTTTTTTAATATGGTCGTGAAGGAACAAATTCACCTCCATCAATCGTCATTAAAATATCTGTTTATCCAATTGAAGAATCTGGAATATTTTTTTATCCTTTAAACTTTTTATAACAATAATTGTTGATAAACCACGCCCCCATGATTATATCTTTAAAATTAGAATAGCAAATCGGCTCAAATAACCATATTGTTACAAAATAACCAAATGATTATCATAACAAGGTTGTTATGTCAAATCAGAATCGCACCGAATGTCTAGTGGTCAATTCTCAAATTACATATACCACGGTTTGGAATCCATGTTAAGCAATAGATTGTATTTGTGAGCAATTGCCTCGAAAAATAAATAAAAGTTTTGCTCTTAAATAAGATGTACCCAATAATATAATTTGTATGTCAAACAAACTAAGTTTTGAAAAGATTGTAGAAGTACTCAGGGCGGCCACTAGCAATAAGTAACATTTATTTATGAATTTATGGCACTCAAAGCAAAAATTTATGGCAAATTTATGGCACTCGATACAAAAATTTAAGGTAAATTTATGGCACTCGATACAAAAATTTATGGCAAATTTATGGCCGCACCCCGACGGGGGAACTCCCTTTTTACCTCGCCCCATCCAGACAATTTACAAAAAAATGTGTGTATATTTCAAGCTAAAAATAAACCAGTTTCGTGATTACCCTGACTATTGTAGTAATAGTCAGGGACGTGCTCAACCAACTTTTTTCAGGGGGGAGCAATCCTCAATAATTAAAAAATATTCAATATTTTCAGCCCGGCCCTGCAAACACGTGTTTTGTTTAAAAATTTATATTTATAGCAAAACCGTGTGGTAGTAAAGCAATTTTTGAGGAATCTTACAACTTTTAGGACAAATATTTGTCCTTTATAATCGCGGCCCTAAATAAAATAATTATGAATACTTAACCCTTTCACAGGTTTACCCACAAATTTGTGGGTAAAAAATGAAGAAAATATTTTCAGAACCCCACAGATTTCTGGGTAAAAAATGAAGAAAGAAATGCAAAACATTTGTCAATAACAATCACATAAATTTTTATATATAAGATATAATTTTTACCAAATTTGATCATGGGATGAGCATGGGTTCGGTTACTAAAAATAATGTAAGTATTTTAAATTTTTAATTTTAACTAAAATTTATGATATTTTATGGCAAAGTCGTAAAATTTATGATTTTTTATGAATTTATGGCAAGTGGCCACCCTGAGTACTTAGCATTTTAAATTTAAAAAAAAGGAGGTTACACCGGGCCTTCAACTGCTTTTTCAAAGTAAATTCTCAGACTTTCAGGTTTTTCAAGATTTTTTCAGTGAACATGAAAACAAAAATGCACTGACCAGGGTAAGTAAGTGCACAATACAAACTTAAAAAAATTAGTTGATAAACCAATGGTACAAAAACTAAAGTTAAAAAAATTAAATTTCAAAATTTAAATATTTCCCTAACCAAAGTTGTAATTTCTCTGATTTTTTCATGTATTGCATGAGTGGGTACCCTGTTCTAAAGTTTGCTATTTTGGTATTTAGTGTAATGAGATGCCATACAATAATATGATAATATTATTTAAGAAGTTGTTGATTATACAGGTAATGTGAAAAAAAATTAACACACAACTTTGATTTTAAATATCCCTATCTATGGTCGGTTGCCATAAGCAACGATATATTTTTAATTTTTTTTAAAGCAAGGTTTATTAAAATTATGTTTAAAAAAACACAAAATAGTTTAGTATTTAACATGACGTGTTCAGAAGAAAAGCAGGTCAATATTTGAATAGTCTTACAAAGTGAAATTAATTTATTTACCAGCCGCCTTTAGCCATCTAGATCGTGTCGGATGTGGTTGTTCGGCCTCACTCCAAGGTTCTAAAGTAGCCTATGTTTTTCATAGCGTTGAAAACAACTTCTACACCAAATTTGGTTAAGATTGGTCAAATAGAAACGTAAATCACGTGCACGCGTATTTGCATTGTCGATCGGTTGACAGTTTGACAGCATTCATTATTGGTTTTTAAGTTGATTTTGAGTAGCCTGCCTTCCTTTAAGGAATCTCGATAATCCATTCATGCGCGTCCCATAGGGACGCGCATGAATGGATTATCGAGATTCCTTAAAGGAAGGCAGGCTACTCAAAATCAATTTTCCTTTCCTTTGCGAATTCTTGCACTATTTCAATACAAAAACATGCGTAGGCATCTACATAATAACTGTGCCAAATTTGGTTCCGATCGGTCAAACGGTTAGATAGATTAACAAAATATTTAAAAAAATCAAGTTATTACAATTTAAAAACTCGTAACTATAAACGGATTATAATTTCTAACGCCCAATAACAAACAAAATAGCTGTGGTCAAAAATTGAAGGGCCTAGTGGAAAAAGTAGTTAAAGCTCGTCTTACATCAGGACATTTCTGGCGTCATTTCTTGGGCCATTTCTGCGCACAACGGTATACGCACGCGCAAATACTATGAACTCGTCTCTGCGCAGAAATGGCGCAAGAAATGACGCCAGAAATGTCCTGATGTAAGACGGGCTTAAGTCACTTTTTTTTCAATTTGTAGTTGAGCACATTTTCACATTGCGGCATTTATTCTCTACAAATTAGTATAAAAATCAAAAAATTGAAAAAAAAGTGACTTAACTACTTTTTCCACCAGGCCCTTCAATTAACTCCGTCCAAAAAGAAAATTGGTCAACTGAAGCAATACATGAGAAATAAGAACTTTTCAACACAGAAGAGTCTTGAAACTCATTTCAAAACAATTAAAAATGTTGTGTAAGATTCTGTCTTGAAAAAATAATAGCAGTGAAGTTGATAGAGAAACCGCCATGCTACTTACTATCTAAAGAAAAAATTGAGAAATAACGTTGTCGTTTATTAGACCTATACAAACTGCTAAAAAAAAGCGAAAAACAATTTCATCTAATGAGTATTAACGATTTTCATAGGTATCCTATAATGGTGCAACTGAACCTATTCTTGTCATTGTGACTAATTTTTATGGGATAACTAGAAAACCATTCTTCAAAACCGATAATCAAAAACTATTTCCAAGCTGAAAAACATTATAATTCCAGAGGTTCTAATCTCCGTCCAGAAATATTAAATCATGTTCTTAAATCTTGGCTCAAACCATGTTTACAAGTTAATAAAAAGAAGAAGTGAGGACTATCATTTAAAATCAAATTTTTTAAACTCCATTAATAAATAAAAGTTATTCAACTTCAAATGTGTTCGTTTATTTTTCCACACTACCATTGGCGATTTACATTACCGTTGGTGGCGCCACCAGCAACAACAACATGGCTGTGTTTAGACGTATATTTCGAAATTCAAAGTTATAGTCTGGTGAAAATTTCCAAACATTTCAGTATGGTGTTAAATTTATTGTAATATGTTTGGTTAATTAGTTGATTTTGTTATGTTTTGAGCCTGAAGAACGAATTTTTATTTTCATTTAATACGTCATTTACTAATTTGAAATTTTCCCGCATGGTGGCGTTTGCTTAATGTAAATTGCGAATAGTGAGACAATTGGAAGTTCTCTAACAACTGATTTAGAGACTCTTGGGGCTTAGTGGTCAAGGATTTAGGCTCAGGTGGGATCTATTTTGTGTGAAATATTAACACAAAATTTTGAAATAATTAATCCGACTCGGGGCTTAACATTCTGCTACAGTTTTGCTATTTACTGATATTGCTGCAAACCCTAGTCGAACAATTCTAATAAACCATCACCCACACAAAAAATATTTAATTCAATTAAAATAAAGCAATCATTAGCTTGTGTAATTATTAAATTAAAATTAAAAAATTAACAAGCTAGGCAAACGCAATAAATTCAATTCATTTACTATATGCTTTTGGTAATATGTTATTGAATGCCTTCTTATGCGTTTTTAATGGACTTGTTAATTTTTATTTTATTTAATATTTCACTTTTGCATTATCATGATGTATATTTTACACCCATTGACCATTCAAGCAGTACATTAGAAAAGCCCACAAAAATGAAAACAATTGCAATTGTTATAAATTAATGAGACTTCTTGAGTGAGGTGACCATAAATATCTGAACATTAACGGACCAGTTTTCGTCAGGATACAAAAGATGGAAAACAACACATACAAGAGATGTGAATGCAGAAAAAACCTAAGTCTAAATTTCTTGATCTACATTTTATTACAGAAAAGTATAGTTTGAGAATTGTTTTACAATGCAGAAAAATTCTAAGTCCAAAATTATTATAAAATGTTATTAGGATTTTCGACTTAGGATTTTTCTGCATTGTAAAACACATCTCATACTATAATTTTCTGTAATAAAATAAAAATTAAGAAATTGTGACTTAGGTTTGTTCTGCATTCACATGACAAAATGTGTATCAAATAATGTACATAATAATTACGTGGTGTTAATATCAACAACATAATGATGAATAACCTCCATAATTACGAATATATTTATACATAATTAGTAGGTAATAAATTAAAGCAATATAGTATTTACAGGTAACAAAATTAAAGTTATTAAATAATTGAAATGGAATTTTAAATTCTTCCACAAATGATCGTTTTTAAAAGCTTAAAACGTATAAAAAATTCCATGTCGATATTCCTAGTATAGAATGATAACATTTCAAGTGGACTAAGGAGTAAGCAATAAATTGGTAAAATTATGCTTGCATTTTAACCAACGGCAAAACATACTATAACTAAACCAAAGTGTTTAGTTTACATGTTATTAATTTTACTAAGGTTTACAAAGTGAAAAAAGTCCATTATTGGAGGAGGAATCACAAATTAACGATGGGGCATGATTTTACTAAAAAAAAAAACAATAAAATACATTCAAATGATCCAAATCATGTACACCATACCCAGTCGGCAATCATACATAAATCACAGATGACTACATATGGAGGGTTCTGAAGCCAATCAGTGTAAGTCATTAACTAAGTTAAATGAGATAATTGGATATTTTCAAATTGTTGCACATGAAAAAAACTACTTTTTATTGGAAACAAATACTTAAACACAGTATTTTTAATTGAAATTGAATTAAAATCACAAAATTGATGAATAACGAACAGGCTATAATAGGTAAGTCATGTTGAATAAAAATTTGACTTACACTGATTGGCTTCTGAACCCCCCATATATGATTGCGAATATCCTTGGAATTTAAAAACAAATATCAATCAAGTATACTATCATTGTAAATTGGTACAAATCCCATTCTGAATGGACTACTGAAAACACCTGACTTGGGAAGTTTAAAACGGCACTGTCTTGTTAAAATTGGAACGTCTAGACATCTTATTATTGAATGATAATTACAATGCAAATTTCTAACAATTGGCAACTCCAAATAAGAAAACGCCACCATGCGACCTTTTGTAGAACTGTAATATAGGTGGTTAAAATAAAAGCGGTATTTATTTTTTCCGTGTTTTTGTAGTAGTTTCAAGTGATAAAAGTGATATTTAAAGTAATTGTGGTATCATTTGGACTCTTTCTCAGAGTTAATTTCAGTTCCCAATTACATTATATGAAAAGAATTTATAGCACGCACTGTGCTTCCAGTTATCCAAAAATAATAGCACTGGTCCTAAACTACTACATATGAGTATAAAATTTTAAAAACCCTAATAATGAGCCAAAATGCATTAATATTATGTGTATACACATTGTTTTTGAACGAATTAATATTTTAATTAAATAAATTCGCAATTTAATTAAATTATGTGCATCCTAAAAACAATTCGATTTGTGGATTTAAAATAGAAATAGCAAATGGGACAGTTCGATTATGGAAAACTTTATTTAAAAACCAATAGAAATGGCTGAAAAGCCCACATTTATTTTGAAAACAACTAATAAATGATAAGACAAATAAAATAATATTATTGTATGGTCAAATTTTAACCTTAAAGACCAGTTAAGCAATTGAAGAATTGAATTTTTATGAGCAAGTACCGAATTACACCAACGTCATTTAAAGATTTAATAGAAATTTAAATTAAATGGAATTTTAAAATTGCTTTAAATAGATCCCTTAATCTGTTTTGGGAATTTTAATATTTTGAATTGTATGGAGAATTCCGATTTGTGAGAACAAAGAAGAGATATATGAAAATAATTCATAACACAGGCCTTCCAGTTATCCAAAAATAATAGCAGTGGTCCTAAACTACTAACTTAGAGTATAAAATTTAAAAACCCTAATAATGAGCCAAAATGCATTAATATTATGTGTACACACATTGTTTTTGCACGAATTAAAATTTTAATTAAATAAATTCGCAATTTAAAATTATGTGTATCCTAAAAACAATTTGTTTTGTGGATTTAAAATAAAAATAGCAAATGGGACAGTTCAATTACGGAAAACTTTATTTAAAAACCAATAGAAATTTTAGAAATGGCTAAAAAGCCCACATTTATCTTGAAAACAACTAATAAATGATAAGACAAATAAGATATTATTGTATGGTCAAATTTTAACCTTAAAGACCAATTAAGCAATTGAAGAATTGAATTTTTATGAGCGAGTACCGAATTACACCAACGTCATTTAAAAATTTAATAGAAATTTAAATTAAATGGCACTTTAATTGCTTGATAAATAGATCCCTTAATCTGTTTTGAGAATTCTAATATTTTGAATTGTATGGAGAATTCTGATTTTAGAGAACAATCGGGAGGGAGTTGGTAGAGCAAGTCAGTAAGTATTTAATTTTTTAAATAGATTTATAGATTTTTTAATGACTAATCATAATTAAAATAATGGATTAGAAAAATAAGAATAAAAGTTTAAGTGAGTTTCAATAGAGAAGTTGTTTTATTAATTAATTGAGGGGAAGTAAAAGCGGATGTTGTGGAAGAAAATTTAAAAATTAATAAATGAAAATAATATCGAAATTACAAAATTGGATCGCAATATTAAGTTAATTTAAAGAAAAGTTATTATAACTTCCACAATGTGACTAAATTCAAAAAAAAATTAATTCAATTTTATTTATTTTTTAATTAATTCTGCAGAGCTGAAATTTCTGATAATATCAAAATTATCAAGAGCCAAGGTTTCGCTAGTCATAAAATAAATTATGCAACATTCGAATACATATTATTTTTAAATCATTTTAAAAAGTGATTAGGTGTTGACTGTTTATGTTGAGTACCTGGTACAACTCTGGGCAAGGTAAGAACTTGATTCTAACCGTTTTCCTTAGGAGGCAATGGCAAACTATAGCATAATCAGCCCAGAAATTACTTGAAAGTTAATGAACTTTGCAATGATCACCAAGTTTTACTAATTATAATTGTTTAGTCCTAGCAGGTCTCTAGCTTTGAAGCTATTCTGCTACTTAGTGCTACCCCGAAGTACTCACTACAAGGTTGAGTCTACCTGAAACCTGCAATCCCTGAGAAAAACTCCAGATGTACTGACAAATACAATTCAGCATCTGAAGAATGAATTGACTTTCAGAGTATAATTTTGGAAACATTGTTTATTCTCAAGTTTATCCATGCACATGCACCATACAAATGTGTGACTAAAAGTATCTAGGCTTTGCCTAGGAGGGTGGCATGGCTGAATAAAATAAGAGTACTTAAAACACTTCCTTAGCTGTTTTACTTAAAAAGAATTGAATTAGAATTTTTTAAACTGCTTAAAAGACCTTGGGAAACATAAAAATTCTAGTATGGCTTGAAAGGCATTCGATGTATATCATGCATGAACCAATAAGCAATATTGTTATCAGCAAGCTTAGCAATATAAATTAAAATGATAACCTCAACATCTACCATGCTTAAAAATGTGTAGTTCCAATTACGTACGCCTACAGCACTCTCGAGTTTTATAATTGCGTTCAAAACCCAAGAATACTGAGACCGCTGGTCTGGTGCTATAGCTACCATAGACGTTAAGTAATGGAACTTACAATAAGGCTTACGTGGCTTTTTACGTAGGCAAGATGCGACATAACTTTCCAATTCGCGTAATGTCGATGGTTTCAAAGTCTCAAAGTCAATTTCGATTTCGTCAGGGTTAGAATCACGGAGAGAAGGCTCTCTAGATTGAATTATGTGAACCACGCGACCAAGTTTGTCACCTGCAATAAATTTTAGTCATAAATACATAGATAATAAAAATTTTGAAAATCTAGAAATTCTTTTACCTGGTAATTTATTAATATCTAGTGAAAGCTGACGTTTTTCATCGTATGACATGGGTTTCGCATTATCTTCATCTTCGGAATCAAATGCTAGTGCAGGAGCTTGACCTATCGATTTCTTTCTACCGGGTCCCGTTTTATTATTCGCTTTCGGTCTCTTTTGAGTGGCATTTTGACCCTGGGATGGTTTTGGACCCCTTACACCTTTAATCAAACCAAACACTGATTATTAGATTTTGTTAAAACAAATAAAAATTACCTTTACTTTTGGGTGGTTTTACGGCTGCATTAGTACCTGGCATGGAATGATGCATACTGAGCGATTTGCCACCCGACGGCGGATGATGCAGTTCACCCATGGGCAGCTTACCGTCCGCGCCCGAAACAACACTCGCTATACTGTCATCGACACTATCTGTTAAAAGAGCCTTGTTTAGAGCGTGCGATGCAGGTTTACCACTGAGGCCGGTACTATTATTTGTTATTGCTTTTTTATTTGCTTTTTCCGCATCCTTGGCTTTTTTCTTCGCCTTCTTCTTTTTAGTACTCTCCTCGACCAACTTCCTCATCTTCTCCTGCATCGTTATCAATTCCTTTTCTAACAATTTTAGTTGTTTATTTCTTTTCTCTTCTTCCGAATCTTCCGATTCGCTGGACGAATCGGAACTCGATCCAGACGAACTGCTATCTGATTTTGCAGACATACTTCCGCCACCGCCGCCACCACTACCTACCCGCGTCGTCGGCTCGTCGGGAATTTTTGCAAATCTATAAAAGAATCACGATGTATTAACGTTATAAGAAAAACATGAGAACCTACTTCATTTCGAAAACGTCTTGTAGTTTTCTCGCCATAGCTACGATGTCGTGATCTGATGGATTATATTTGTAACAATTTGTAAATATTAATCTCACGTCGGCCGCAAACTCTTGAGGTGTTTTGTACTCCCTATTGTCCATTTTTTGTTTTACACTGCCCAAGTCCATAGGTTTTTTAATAATTTGATGATAATCGTGCAGGTGTAGGAGTGCTGCATCGACGGGTTTGTAAAATGGCCATGCGTAACTCTAAAAGATTAAATTTTAAATACAAACTAAAAGAAAAAAGAGAGAAATTTTACCGAATGTTTTTTCGAAAACAATTCCTTAAGTGTTTCGTTACACGATTTGAGAGCTTCTGATAATTTTTCTTTGGGTTTATGTTGTTGTTGAATAGTTGCATTTATGTTATTCATTGGCGAAATGTTAGATTGACTATATTGGACGAGGTTATCCATTTCAGGTCTAATAGGTTTTTTAATTTGTCGTCCCGATTCGCGCCGCGTTGATATTTTGGCAGACTTTGAATCCAAAGAAGCATTGTAATCGTAAGCATTCCCCGATGGAGTTGTTGTGTCCGCTTTTCTCTTAACGCCTTTTCTTACCTAAAAGAAATCACGGATGTAAAAATAAATTTGATAAAATTAGATTATTTCGGTCATTTAAATCATGACCAACCTTTGCTGGTTGTGATAAAGGCATTACATTGCCCGGTAATACATTTGGTGTTAAATTAGGTGGTTCCATAGGGTTTGATAAAGGTTGAGCTACGTGATAGCCGGTGCTGGGCTGTACCAATTGTTGAGGAAGGTTGTTGTGTGTTACAGGTGGCGGTACCATAGTTGTTGTAGCTGTACTTCCAGGAATTATAGGCGGGATTTGCATGCCCAATGGCAATCCTGTTGTACCTATGGATGAAAAGAAATAACTTATAGACCAAGACTTTTCCAAGTCGAAGGATATATTTACCGGTTACCGAAGCAGCAGGTGTTACTACCGTTGACGTTACAGCAGGAGGTCTACCACGACCGACGCCACTTCCTCCTGCAATTCCAACTCCTCTGCCCTTTTTACCTTTACCTCCTTTCGCTGGTAAATCCATCACATATTCATCTTTTGGCATTTCAGCAACTTTAGTAAGAAACACCTTCTCAATACTTTGTGCCATAATAACCACATCTTCGCCTGGTTTATTATAAACATAACAATTTGTGAACATCGTATTAATATCCTGAATGCACTCTTTTCCAGACCAGTAGTAATTATTCTCTAACCGTTTTTTAATGGTGCCCAGATCCATGGGATTTTTAATAATCCTATGGTAATCCTGTCAACGAATGAAATTTAGACGTTTGCAATACAAAATTAATTATTGATAAAGAGGATAATTATGTATTATTTAGAACAGCTTATTAGTCGTTGCAAGAGCCAATCAAATTAAAGAACAATAGAGCATAAATACTTTAATTTCTTCGGGCCTTACAAGAAGTTACAAAGGCACTTTATCGACCACAAATAATTTGTATAATTTTCAATTTGATAGATGAGTTTTTCATACCCTCTGATGGACCGGGTTATCTTTCAATCACAATAGCTAACAAGAGCATAAACAAGGGACGTGTTGAAAAGTGGGCAAAATATCCAAAATTTAACATATTGCTCGCCTTCTATAGAATATGTACATCATCCTCTTTGTTAGTAGTAATGTACTTACGGGTAAATTGAGTGCTTTGGTATCGACTGGTTTGTGAAAAGGCCATGCATGATTATGTTTCCATACAGCTTTTATGACGGTTTTTTGTAAAAATTGCAGTTGATTTGTTAGTCGGCCTGGTCTTTCCGGTGGTGGATGTGTATGTGGATGAACCATTCCATTTACAGGTTCTACCGGTATCTCGTTCCTCGGTGGAGGTTCTCTATCATCCGGCATCCTCATTGGAGTCTGTAAGGTAAATAGATTGAATCAAATGTAAAAATAATTCAACCAAGTAGTTCTGCAAATTATTAAAAGTATCCAAAATTATTATTATTATTTTAATTGATGAGCTTGTTCTAATTTTTTTTAAAGATAAATATATTATAAATTCTGACAAATTTGAAAATATCGCCTGTAAAATTTGAAGAGAATGTAAATAAAATTCTTAACATTCCAAAAAAAAATGTATTCATACACTTGTTATAAAATGCTGTGCTCCTGTTAGGGCATTACTATAACTTCTAATAAATTAGAACCCCTTTATGGTAAATGTTTATAAAGATATTTATGATAAATGATCTAAATGTTTTTATTTATTGTTTAGAAAAGAATACAAGTTCTCAACACAACAATTTATCCGCGGCAATATTTTTGTTTCATATGTCTAGAACAGTGGTCTCAAACTTTTGAGAATTTTGCAAGTTGCCAACCCAATTTACAATGTGTTTTAGACTCTACTTTGATTTAAAATTGTTTTCAGTTTTAGTGGATTCTTCGTGCAGCAGTCAATGGTGGCCTTTCAATTTGTTGAAGATATTTTGTAGTTATTGTAATCAAGAGCTACGTTGGTTTAAGTGGCGAATATACTTTAATCATTACTTCCATAATAAAATGTAACATGGAAAAACATTTTTGAACAGTTTTTAGTCTCTCAAAATTTGAGACCACTGATCCATATATATTTCTAGTTTTACTCAGCACATCATGTCGTAATTAAAATGGTGATCAAAACCCACTCCCTTTTGAGATATCATTAAATGTTGTCATGTGAATGCAGAAAAAACCCAAGTCCAAATTTCTTGATTTTTATTTTGATGTGAATTCATTTTTCTAAAATATTTTAGCGATTTAAAGTAATGAATAATGAATGTATACATTTTCTTTCCTTTATGCTGTAGCTTCTTAAAGCCAGTTTACATTACTTTTTCTTATAAGTAAAGGTACACACCCACTTTCATGATGTAGAGCCCTACTTCTCGGTATAGTAAAAAGAAATCAATTACTTCATGGTTTATGTAATGAAATTTGAGTTATCATATCTAATTTTAAAATGACAAAATTTCACAAAGGACTTTTAAGAACGAAAATACACTGCAAGTATATTCGCTAGCGTTTTCGTTCAACTATGAAATCATCAGGCAGTTCATCAGTCACCTGATTTTATAGTATAACGAATACTTTTGCGAATACTTGCAGTGTAGTTTATTTGTGAAACTTTGTACATTTTAGTTATGAATTAATGTTTTGGTGATTCCAAAATGCAGATGTGAATAAGAAAAGGCGTTTATTGCAATTTTCCTGAAATTAGGTAGGGTTTTATTATGAAGCTGAAAATATACCTCAAATATGGGTTTCAACTTTTACTTATAAGAAAAACAAAACATCAACTGTATTTTAACTTTAAACAATTTTTTAAATTTTAATCTTAACACTTATCAGACAATCTAAATTTTTTTGACCAACTAAATGATGTGAAATTTATTTAACGAAATCAAGATTTAACAATGTAAACGTAAAAAAATAAATTTAGTGATATTAGCTTTCGACAGAAGGTGACGGTCTTTTATGGTTTTATTAAATGTGAATTTTATAATTTTAACAGCTAATAATTATGCATTTTAACAAATTTCTTTTATTTGCAAACTTTGTGGTATGAAAACCTTGGATGAACTTGAACAGAATTTTTATTACGCTAATTATCATTAAATCTACGTGCATAAAGTAATTCGCTAAAATTTATGACTTTTCAATTGAAGTTTGAGTGTTTGTATACTTACCATTAAAAAAACTTATGATAATTTGAAATAAAAACTAAAAATGTGCTCTTTAATTACAATTTATTGAAATTTTAAGAAAATTTCAACCGATAATAATAGAGTTGACTTCTTTCCTTAAAATTTCACAGTATAAAGATGTGATTTTTATTTAATAAAGAAAAGTATCTTTGAAGAATTTTTTTTTACTAAAACACACTAAATAAAATTGAAAATTTTTTATTGAAAACTTAATAACGCGTGTGCGTTCGTTAAATTTCAAATACATACAAAAAAAGTTAAAATCTAAATCTATAAATAAATATTAAACAAGACCCCACAACCTTATAACTACTACTAATAATAATAATAATAATAACAATTACGTAGATATCAAAAATATAAAATTTTGCTCAAACTGCAAAAACTTACGGTGTTATTTAGTGTCGGTTGTTCAGGTTGCTGCATTTTGATAGAATTTTACGCCTATAAAAGAAAAGGTAACTATTAAAAATTATGTAGAGTAAAAATTTGTTTTAATTAAAAAATTCCGATTAGATTAGCACAGACACACCAGCAATTCTTTGTAATATGAAAAGAAGTATTCACCAATGTGTCGATAATTTAGCATTCAAATAAAAGTTCACTTTTAAGCCTATAATGATTAGCAACTATCTCGCATTTTTAGAGATAGAAATTGGGCTAAATTTTTTGTTTTGTTAGGAATTAATGTGTCCCACTTTTCCGTATAAGCAGAAAACAAAAGCTAGAGACAATTTCGTATCTTTAACAATAAATGAGAAAACTTACTTGGTAAAAAGAATTTAAAAAAACTAACCGATTTGATCAAGACGATACAACAAATGTCGTTTGGCCTGTTAGTCAGCTGTTTTTTGGACAAACTTTTTGCATTGCACATTCCATGCTATGTAGAAGCATACTAACAAAAGTTATGCATTTTTTCAATACATCTGAAACAATAAATTTTTATTTATATCAAAAAAATTAAGAAATAAAATTTAGTGCATTTTTAGATTAACCAACAAATTCCCACCAAAAATTTATAAATAACCCTCGAACTGTGGGGGTTGAGAAGGATTTGATAAAATTCAGTTTAAACTGATAAACTCTCTATCATTTTTTAAGAAACCCCTAATTGGTTTATTGCGTTATGATGATAACATTTCTAACCTTAGCACCTAGAACCCTTATCTCATGAGAGACAACTCTTCCAAATAGGAATTTAAAATTATGCAATTGTATCTTACTTAAGCCAAACGACTTTATTCCAAGTCAGGCCATTACTGTAATGTATTTAAATTTTCTTAGAATCTTTTATGCAGGTAGAAAGAAAAAGAACCCCTTTCATTGTTAGCAATTTACAGTTACAAGAAATGATTTAACTATGTTTTGTAAGCTTAAAATATTTTGAATTTTTGTGATTTTATTACTCTAATTGTGACTAACTGTAATAAAAGTGACTCATTTCTTTCTTAGTAAGAAATTATTGCAAGTAAATTCAAGATGCTTTTTCAGAGTTCCCACTGAATTTTTCAAAATAAATTTCATGACTTCCCTGAAATAAAACATTTCCTGGCCAAATTTGAGAAATTCCCCGACTTTTCCAAGTATTCCATAAGGGTGAGAACCCTGTTTTTATATAATATTATGTAAAATTATCATTTGAACAATTTTTAATTATTTTAAGGAAGTTACAAACCTGAAAATATTCTATATCATGCAATCAATTACACCTACGTACATCAATTTTTGGAAATCCAGTATTTTAAATTAAAAAAAACACACATACATTTTATACAAAACCAAAAGAAAAAGGAGGCATAATTCTGCACAAGTTGTGCTTTAGGGACAATCGGTGTTAAATTATGGCAACCTTGATTATTTAAATTTAAACTAATTTTTATTATTAAATTACACGTGTTAATAATTAGAAACACCGTAATTATTTCGATAAAATAATAATTAGGGGTAATCTCGTTCTGAAAACATTGTAGAATCGCAAAATTAGTCAACAAAATTGTCGTCCTGCACGTGCAAAATCCGAAGGGAGAAAATAAATTACTTAGTCTTGCATCTTGGAAGATTTTTTCTCGACTGGTCTTGAGCACATTCGTGCAGCAAAAATCAGTGGTTCAAATTTTCAAGAAAAGGTGTAACGTTTTTCCAAAATAAACCGTTTTGTAGGATAGAATAACATAATTTTCCAAATTACCACCAAAAATAAACCGTTGTAAACCGGAATAGATTAACGTAATTGTTCGATTAAAATATAATAAATACATCACAAAAAACTCGCCAACACAGAAAATAATTAACAGTATCCTGTAAACTAATTAATGATAAAAAACGACAGGACTGAACTGACAAGAAAACTTGGGGATTTTCTTGAAATTATTAGGGGGAGTGGTCAACAGTCGGGAGATTATAAAATATGAATTTCTATTGGACTTTGGAACAATTATGCATAATGATTGGTGTAATTACACTTTCCCTGGATTATAACTAGAGATGAGATTTTTAGGTCGTATAAATGTTATACCAGAGAGCGTTAAAGGATGGTTAAAGGGTTAATTGAAATTGGCTGGAATATTAGTAGGTATGTAAAAACTAACATTTAATTCTTTTTCATACAGCATAACTTTCGAACGGGGCCGTGTATCAATTAACCCTTTAACGCTCTCTAGTATAACATTTATACGACCTAAAAATCTCATCTCTAATTATAACCAACAAAAATTGGAGATTTATAAAATGACCAGAAAAATAAAATTTTATAACAGAACCTCGTTGTTTACTCTGAGCGATGTTTATCAAAATTTCATTATATTATGATTAACAGCCGATTTCATAATAAATTTAAAGTTGGCTTTAACTTTAAAGTGAACGTCCATTGATTTCAGA
The DNA here is from genome assembly GCA_932274525.1 of Podabrus alpinus. Taxonomy (NCBI): domain Eukaryota; kingdom Metazoa; phylum Arthropoda; class Insecta; order Coleoptera; family Cantharidae; genus Podabrus; species Podabrus alpinus. The sequence continues at coordinate 66,988,482 of OW026453.1, read as the reverse complement.
TTTTTTGTTGAAGTCGACTTAAAAATTAAAGTGACTGCAAAACAAAGAATCTTGGCAGTCAACATGGGGTTTTATCTCCCAGCAAAGAGGATTAATATAATTTATCCTTTTTGCTCATGGTGAATTTAGCTGATTTGTATAATACAATAATAATTATTTAAAATATGTGATTTTTAACTATTGAAAATTAATATTAAATTAAACTTTAAAAATTAACTACAGCGGAACTTCAATAAGATAAACAAAATGTGTTTGCAGTAGCGTCTGAAATTTATGAGAATATATTTTTTGATGTCACATCCTCGGCGAGTTATCGAAGTTCCACTGTAGTTAAATAAACCGATCAGAATTATTTTTAACATAAGCTTGCAGCTTATCATCTTCAGATGTTTATTGGTTAATTTTAGTTTTTTCATGTACTTATTCAGTAACACCTAAAAGATTATGTTAAAATAAATTTTTGATTTCTTTATTTAACTAGTTAATTTTTAAAGTGTAATTTAACAACAATAATTATGTTCTAGTTCATGTTTAACTGAAAAACACTAAAACTTTCCTATTCATGGACCTTTTGCATTAAATTGGGAAATTAACTCCCTATTTTTTACTTTCCTTCCGGGTAAAGAAACAATCAAGAAATTAAAAAACAACTTGGTGAGAAAGAAAACCCAAATTGCTAACAAACATTAAACCGATACCGGTTAATTTTTAAGTTTGTTTTCACAATATCTTTTTCAATTAATTCAATTTTCTAGAATATTATTTCCAGGTATGTATTTTTCATCATCTTAGTTCTTAAAAAATATATTTTCAGAACCCCCCCCCCCCCCCCGGGAGTTAAATATATCGTCCCCTTTATGCCAAAACCACGAATGTGCATTTTCTAGTTTTCAGTCAAGTGTATTTTGAAGTAAATGGAATTAATCAATTTTAATTCAGTCAATTTTTTTTATTGTTATTCGAATATATTGTAGCCGAAATCTAACGATAATTTAAAAAGTCTTTCTTAGAAAGAAAGTGCACTTTCTTTGAAAGAAAGTGCACTTTCTTTGAAAGAAAGTGCACTTTCTTTCAAGTGTCAAAATGGCAATTTTTGCACATTCGTGGTTTTGGCATAAGGGGACGATATTCCTGCCGCTGCATTTTTTGATTTTTCTTAACTTGAGATTGATTAGTCTCAACTTAGAAGTCGAAAGGGCAGTTTTTATTAAAATAAATTATATATCTATATTATAAAATTTACCATTAATTATTTTATACGAAATGTGGAGGTGGGTGTATCCCCTTTCATAAAAAAAACAGAATCTTTGTGATGATTATTTCCTGACTTTTATTAGAAGTCCATCTTCAGGGCAGTGTCAAACTGGAAGAATGCACAAACAAAAAATTAAAAAACTACAAACACTAAATATTACCTCTCAAGTCAGTATAAATTAAAATCAGTAAAAATATACTGACTTGAAGTTTTTTACGACTTGTACGATTTTTTGTTTATGAATTTTTTCAGTTTGACAGTCTTGAAGATGGACTTTTAATAAGTCAGAAACTGGTGGACACAAAGATTTTGTATTTTTATACAAGGAGATACCCACCTCCATATTTCTTATATTATGTTTTGATTTTTTTTCGTGAGAAAACAAGTACAAAATAATCATTTACGATTTGATACACCCTGAAATAAATTATGCATTTTAAATTAATAAAATTGCCAATTTTTTTATGTATATTGGTACCACACTTAAGGCCAGTTGTTCAGTTTCAGGTTACCTTTTTACCCGGGTTATTTTCTATAGAAATGATTGTTTTAAGAATTGTATCCATGGAAATTAAGGGAGTAAACCACTTGAGAACTTTTCAAAAATCGAAAAAGTTTTTATTTTCTTAAAATGTACCTTTATTATCGTAAAAATCACGTGGCAAAGTTTCGTGCACGAGAGAAATCTGTAAAGGCTCGAAATTTGAAGCTTTCGCTGCATTGCAGATTAAAGGCATAAGGGGCCGTTCATGTATTACGTAAGACGTTTAGGGGGGGGGGGGTAGCTGACATCTTATTTTACATTTATTAACATTAACATTTACTTATACATTTTCTTACTAGGGGAGGGGGGAGTCTAAAAGTAGGAAAAAACGTCTTACGTAATACATGAACGGCCCCTAATTGAATTTATCTTTGTTTGTGCAGTACTTAAAACTTCAGAACGCGATTTCTCAAAACAACAAATTTTAAGTTGGCCGGACCGATATCTTGAACAATTTTTGTTCGATTGGCTTGAAATTCTTACTGAATATTCAAAACTACTTTCTCTTCGACAACACGTAGGATTTTTTTTTATAATGCGTAGTTCAATTGTTATTAACAATTTTCGAGCGATTTATTTTCGTTTTTTCGAACTTTTGTTTCAAAAACACGCCAATTTTGCAAAACTCAGTTTTAAAAAAAAGTCCTGCATACTGTTGGAGCTAATATCATATTAAATCTAAATTTGTGTGCCTCATGATTTTATTTTTAAATATACAGGAGTTATTGGTCCGGCCACGCAGCTTTTAAAAAAAAGATGCCTAGGGAAAAATACTGGGAAACCGGCATTTTGTTTTGTACAGCTCTGAAAAAATTTACAAACACATTTCAATACTTGTATAATAAAGACCTTTTTACTGAATTTCGATATGTTGTTTAGTTTCTTTGAAAAAAATTCCGTTTTTCGGCCTCTAGAGTGGTTTACCCCCTTAAGGTTTATTTTCATGGATATAATTCTTGAAACAATTGAGATAACCTAGGATGGTGCAATTGAGCCTTAAAACTCTTAATTCCATTTAGTTCGTAACTTCATCAGACAATATCTCTGGAATTAGACATACGAAAGATTGTTTTAAAAATTGGAAGATGTGAACTAAAAAATTACTACATTACATGTTTTTAGAAATATTTTAGAGTTAAATGCAGGGGGTAATTTGTGATTTATCTGCCTATGGTTAAGTCAATCATAAGAAACATTAATGTATTCGACGTTTCGGGTATTCATTGGCCCATTATTGACCTCTCACTAAATTGGTATATCTCTTTACACATAAACATTTCATTAATATTTGAATCTTTGTATTTATATTTTTGTTAAGTACTTGTTTCTATTTAATTTATTTTGTCTCTATAATGGGTGAATAAATACCCAAAATGTCGAATAAATTGATTCGTATTGATATTTTTCAATTCTGGTATGTTTTGACCATGTGCTGTTCACATCCAATTACAAATAAATTATTTTAGAGCCTCGAGGATGATAATGAAAATTTCATAATAATCAATTGATTTGTGATTCATGCAATGCAGCTTATTAGTCATATAATTGTGTACTTTAGATTAGCAAAATGAATCAACTTGCAATGTATTTATTTATGCATTTTGATTAGGAAACTTTTTAGTGCATTTGCGATTCTAAAATACAGATATGATTAATGTATTCAAATAAATGTGAAATATGGAGATGCATAAAGCTATAGGAAATTTAAAAAAAATTAACCCCCACACTAATAGCCTACCGGTAGCAGGTTCCTGTATGAAAACTTGATTTAGTCAGGGGTTTTATTCCCCACGATTAAATGGCTTTTCATTCAGGGTCACTTTTACTATCATAGTATACATATCAAGTTCTAATAATAAATCATATGTGCACGCCATGTGCATGACCCTTAATCAAATTGCTATTTGTATACATTTGTGGTGAAGGACAAAAAGCACCTTTTCAATTCGATGCTTTTATCATTTCACAACGAAGAAGCTTCAACCCCTGATCTGCGATACCTAGCCGAGTCAACAGCATTTCATTAATTTTAGAAATATCAAACTGAAAAGAAATGGTGAATTTTCATCGATATATTGAGAAGCATAAAATTCACATTCACACATTTTCGTGTCAAAAGTAATCGAGTACATCAATCAATTTAGTTTTTTACATCACCATAAATAAGTTCAAAGCTCTCGATTTGTCCTAGGCATGACATCGGTTTACAAACAAATGCAGTTATTCGATTTTTAAACATTAACGATACGATTCGAAGAACACTCGAACTTCAATTCTGAAATGAGTTAATAAAAATTAATAATAGTCGATAAATATCTACGATTGCCTCATGTTGTAAAATATAACCACACCCCCTTTTAGCATCTCGATTATCATAAAATATAAAAACTTTGCTTGGGTCGTGGTTGAAAAAAAGGAAGTAAATATGATCTGTAATTATGGACTTGATGTATTAGAAGAACTTACAGATTTGCATGGTGGTGAGAACCACCATTGAGGAGGGAAAAACACAGAGTGACATGAGAGAGGAAAAAAAGTTGAAAATGCAACAAAAAATGTAGCGATTTTAATTTGAAAAAAGGCGAACGCAGTACGGGCCGCGCTAAAAGCGGCTGTTCGTTAAAGCTTAGGACTTGTATTTTATAACGAACGAAACACAAAACGGTCACTTTACTGCATACATACACACACACGTCCGCTTGGAATAGTTTTGACGTTTGAACGCGGGAAAACTATAAAATAACCTAAACAAGAGAAAAAATACGCACATAAATACATTAAAATTTTCCAATTTTTAATCTAAAACGTTTAATATTATATCACAAATTTGATACCGAAGCATTGGAACAACATGGCGGGTTAACACAATGCTTTGGGGCAAAAGCTGACTTACAATTTTACTTTTTTACATTATAATAAAATATCCCCATGAAAAATTTATATTTGTATCCGTAAATAAGATATTCGTGATACTCATTAAATTTTACCTGTGTTTTTAATCGCCTTAATTGCATTAGAATCCTACAAAATACGAAGTAACACACTTAGCACATACCACAAACCCGCTGCCAAACTTGGCACTTTACGGCTGTGATGGCTGCCGTGTGGTTGGTCGACTGCAATCTTTAATTTCTAAATTTGACATTTCCATCAAATTCGACACGATTTTATTCGAAATCGCGTCAAAAACGCATATTTTTTAACGAGCAATAATTTGGAATTGAAATTTTACACATTAAACGCCCAACAAAAATTCGATTAGTAACAGCGATTTCTGGAAGTGTCTACGAGGTCATACAAATGGCTACTACGTAATTACGTTTTAGTCAAAATAACAATTTCACTTAAATTTTTCCTTAAACTAATAGGAATAGTGTAATTTACATTACCGTTTTCAAAAATTTTAAAAACCTTTTTCGTAAGCCTCGGACTTGCCTTCGTCACCAAATTATATTAAATTTTCGTTCAAATATGGTACGACGGATAAATGCAAAATACAAATTACTTTTCAACAAATTTTATTCAAAACTCATCATTTTTTATTTACTATTTTTTGCGAAACTACTCGTAATTTATAAATACAAACAATTATTTTATCAATTTAGCGACCATATTAATTTATACAGATTATTGCAACATTTTGTGAAATTTTAATCCTGAAAAATTCGATAGTGGGAGAATTCTCCGAAGTGGGGCCTCCCTCCTAACCCCATATTTACACACGTAAACATGACATTTCTAGAAATCGACGAAAACAAACGAAACGAGCTAATCAAGCGCGCTCTGCATTCACAACTAACTAAAGCGCGGACATTTCGAAAATTCCTGCTGCAGCCCACTTTTCTTTTTTTTTTATTTAACAAATTGAAACGTAAATAATTCCAGCCCGTACGCCATAATTAAATGTGACAATAAAATTTATAATATTTTACATCATGAAATTGTTTGCAAACAAACAAACTCACCATCGCATAGTCGCACCGTCACGTAGGGCTAAAAGATGGGAGCCGCTTCGAAGTTTAAATTCTTCGCTTTAAAGGAACATGAAGGATGAATTCAATAATATTAAATTACTGATATACCGGGTGTTGAATGAGTTAGCCGTTCATAGGATATTTACATGTAAAAACTTATTTATGCAAATTCCTGCTTCCCTAATTATTTTAGAAAAAAAATGAAAGACACAAAAATCATGCAGAAAAATAAATTACAAATGATAAAAGAATTATTTTCATCTAGCTTTTACTTATAAAGTGGCAAAAAATGCTTTTGAAATTGTTCAAATTTTCATTTATCAGACTAGCCATGAAATTAATTCAATTTAATTTATTTATTACATAAATTATTAATAATAAACAATTACAAACATTAAGAAATAATTAAATTTACAGCAAATGTTCAAACAGGTTTCCATATTCAGCTAAACAAAAACCAAGTCTATCATAAAAGTTACATCGTACATTCGCAAGTTGTCTTTCGGTAATATTGCCACACTCCTCCACAATTTTATTTTTTAATGAATCAATACTTTGGTATCGTTCACCATAAATTTTAGATTTTAAATGACCCCACAAAAAAAAGTCATTTGGAGCCAAGTCTGGTGACCGAGCTGGCCAGTTTATTGGTCCATTGCGTCCTATCCAAGAATTGGGATAACATTCATTTAAATAATTGGTTACATCTCTAGTATAATGTGCCGGACATCCGTCTTGTTGATAGTAGATTACGTTATTTTCTCCTGCCACAATATCAATTGCCGGTCCAATTTCGTTTTGTAACATTTCTAGATATTTTAGTCCATTCAAATTTCCATCAATAAAAAATGGTCCGATGATGTTTGCTCCTAATATCCCTGCCCAAACATTTACAGTTTGGCGATACTGTGAACGATTGTTGATCATTAAATGAGGATTTTCGGTGGACCAAAACCGATAATTTTGAACATTTGGTTCCCCGTTAATACTAAATGTTGTCTCATCGGTAAAACAAATATTTTTAATAAAATTTCTATCCAAATTGGCCTTTTCGATAATGCTTTCACAGAAAATCATTCTTTTGTACATATCCTCTTCAAAAATTTCTTGATGGTTTTGGAACTTATAAGATATAAATTTATATTTTTTTATAATTTTGAACGCCGTAGTGTGATGAATATTTAACTCCGCACCAATTGTTCTTGTACTGATACAAGGATTATTCACTACGGCAGCAATTACATTTGTTTCGATATCGGTACCTGGAGCTTCACCAATATTGATTTCTTCTAAATTTATTCTTTTATTTCTGCAGGTCTTGCATGACGGCTTAAATACAGATCCATATTGATTTTGATTATCAATTACATTTTTAATTGTCGAATAAGTAGGGATTGGTCTTTCTGGGTATAAACCAGCAAAGAGATCTCGTACCATACGTATACTGTTTCCAGAGTAATATAGTTTTAAAAATTGATTTTTTTCACTAATTGTGTACTTTGCTTCCATTTTATGAAATTAAAATTTAATAAAGTGCAAAACTGTAAACAAAGTGCAATTGTTTTTTAATATTATATTATATATATTATATTACACAGCACTACGAGCCTAGTAGGCTCATGGCTTGTATGGCTATTCTAGCCCATTTCTTTCTATTCATTGCCAAACTTTCCCATCTTTCAATATTCATCTGTCTCAAATCTTCTTTCATTTCGGTTTTCCATTGGTTCATTGGTCTTCCTCTTCTTCTCAATCCTCCCACCTCAGCTTTCCATACCTTATAGGGAGTTCTCTTAACATCCATTCTTACTAAATGTCCCAACCATCTAAGTCTCTGTGCCTTTATCACTCCAACAATGTTTGGTTGACCATACAACTCATAAATCTCTTGATTGGTTCTTCTCTCCCAGATTCCATCTATAAGCTTCCCTCCAAAAATCCTTCTCAAAATCTTTCTTTCCCACACATGTAACATTTCTTGGTCCTTCTTTCTTAATATCCATACCTCGCACCCATATGTCACTGTCGGTCTTATTATTGTTCGATACACTTTCACTTTCACTGTTCTTGACAAGTTCTTGCTGGATAACACTGATTTCAATGAAAATGCGCTTCTGGTACCCGCTGATATTCTAGCCTTTATTTCGTTATTGCTTCCTGGACTTTTTGTTATCATAGTCCCAAGATACGTAAATTCTTTGACTTCCTCAAATCTCAACACTGTGTCTTCTGTCAGCTGCAAACTCACAAAGTTATTATCTATCATGTTTTTATCTTCCCACACCATATACTTTGTCTTCGCTTCATTGACTACTAGCCCTATCTCTAGGGCTGTGTTTAACAATCTTTTTGTAACATCCAGAATTTCTTTCCTTGTTCTCGTCAGTATCACCAAGTCATCGGCAAACGCCAAGCACTGGTGTAGTCGGTTGTAAATTGTACCTTCTCTATTGATCTTAGCTTTGCGTACAGTTACTTCTAGGGCCAAATTGAACAAAAGTGCCGACAGTGGGTCTCCCTGTCTCAGACCTGTACGCACCTCAAACCCATCAGACAGCATTCCATTAACTCTCACTTTATTTTCTGTTTTATTCAGTGTCATCTTTGTAAGTCTTATCAATTTTGCTGATATTTTGAGTTCATACATAGCTTGATACAGTTTCTCTCTCTGTATACTGTCATATGCCTGCTTAAAATCCAAAAATAGTAGATGCGTATTCAGTTTGAATTCGTGACTTGTCATCTGTATCTCTCGCAGCGTATATATTTGGTCTGTTACCGATCTATCTTTCCTGAAGCCACTCTGATATTCTCCTATGATCGACTCTGATTGCTCTCTTAATCTATTCTTGATACATCCTGCGAGTATCTTATACATGACATTCAATAGGGCGATACCTCGATAGTTGTCGCAGATTGTTTTTTCACCTTTCTTGTAGATTGGACATATCAGTGCTTGGCTCCATGATCTTGGCATTTTCTCCTTGATCCATATTTCTTGTATTAATTGGACTATCATTTCCAGCAACTTCTCTCCTCCATACTTAATCATTTCCACCTGTATCCCATCCTCTCCTGGACTTCTGTTGTTTTTCATGTTCTTTATTATTAGGTGGACTTCTTCTTTGTTTGGCATGTCATTAATGGTGTTTTCTACCCCTTCGCTTCGCTCTTCATGCTGTTCTGTTGTGACCTCACTCTGCTGTCTATTCAATAGTTGCTGAAAATATTTAGCCCATCTTTCAGTTACTCTCTCTTTAGTTCCGATCAGGTTTCCTTTTTCATCTTTACAGAACACCGTTTTTGCTTGGTAACCCAGTGCTGTTCTTTTTATTCCTTGATAAAAATTTCTTATTTCCCTGTTTGAATATTTCTCTTCAATCTCTTCCAGTTTATTTATACGGTATTTCCTTTTCTTTTCTCTACATATTCTTAGACATTTTTTACGTTGTTGTTCGTGTCTTTGTTTATCTTCGGATGTTTTGCTTCTCAACATCTTCATTCTAGTCTCTTCTCTTTTCTTCACCTCTTCTCTGCAATCCGAGTCAAACCATTCTTGATCTCTTTTTTGCTGTACCATACGTTGTCTTCCTACTACTTTTTTTATACACTCTTCTACTGTTGTCGCGGTCTCTTCTATAGTTTGGTACATATTACTCGCAGTCGTGTTTAGTTCTTCTTCTATTCCTGTACGATATTTTATCATCTCGTCTTCATTTGTAAACTGGATCTTCTTGACTCTATTTTTATCGTTCTTCTTTACCTTCGTAGAACTTGGCAGTACTTGATGTATCTTTATTCCTACCATAAAATGGTCTGAGTCTATATCTGCACCTCTATACGTTCTTATATCTCTTATGCAATTCTGTTTGCATTCCTCCACCAGAATATGGTCTATTTGGTTTATGGTTTTTCCATCTGGACTTATCCATGTACCTTTGTAAATATCTTTGTGTTGGAAATGTGTGCTCTTAATTTTCATATTTTGCTCTATTGCAAAATCTATTAAAAATCTGCCGTTATCATTCGTTTCTTTGTGTAAACTGTATTTACCTATTGTTGGTTGGTATACTAGTTCTTGCCCTATTTTTGCATTCCAATCTCCAACTATTATTTTCAGATCATACCTTGGAATACTTGCATATATGCTTTGTATTTCTTCATAAAATTTTTCTTTTACAACAGTATCCTTCTCTTCCGTGGGCGCATGTACGTTGATTACACTTATTTTCCTATAGGTACCCCGTAGTCTTATCCAACATATTCTATCTGATATCGCTGTAAATCCCAACACCATTGATCTCATTCTGTGGCTCACCATGAATCCTGTACCTAATCTTCTGTCTTCTCCCCCACTCTTAAAAAGGGTATACCCCTCTATATCCATAATTTCATTGTTTTTCAGTTTCGTCTCTTGTAGTGCCAATAAATCAACATTATACTTTTTTATTACATTTATTAGCTGTTTCATTGCAGCCGCTACAAAAATTCCCCTTACATTCCAAGTACACATAAACATTTTTTCGTTAATCTTCTCATTTCCATTTCCACGCCCAATTGTCTTATAAATTCCCATCGATTTTGACCTCCTCAGTTTTTTGACCCTGGAGGATGTTCCTGCTTCTCTTGAAGGCCTCCTATTTCTTCGTTCCAGAAATATTGCTTACCATCGAGCCACATCTTCTTATAACCCACTCCAGTTTTTCTTCCTTTTTCCTTTTCTTCCTTGGCCACTCTTCTTATTTCACTTTGGATCTTCCTTTCTTTTACTGTCAGATCATCGTTTATATATACTTCTTTCCCTCTCATTTTCCATTTGTTTCTAATCAATTCCATTTTATTTTCGAAATTATCCAATTCGACCACCCACATATTTTGCCTTATTGTGTACATTTTCTTTATCTTTAGGTCCACCTCGATCTCTTTCTTTATTAAGTTTTTCATCTCCTTTATTTTACCTTCTGATTCAGTAGCCATCATTTGTACTCCCGTTATTACCACATTATTTCTTCTCTTTTCTTTTTCCCCTTGGTGTGCTCTGTTCTCTACTTCATTCAGACGTTTTTCCAATTGGTTCCTTTCTTCCCTCCATTCAAGCTTTTCTTTTTGAAATTCATCGCGTAGCAGTATCATTTCTTCTCTAGTTTGTTTTGTCTCTGCCTTCACTTGGTTAATTTCCACCATGAATTGTTCTTTCCAGGCTTCAAGCATCTTCTCGTTTCCAGACTTAATCTCTTCTCTGATTTCCCTCGTCATCTTCGTTATTTTCTCCAATATTTCTTCCATTTCGCCGTCTTTAATATCCGGTACTATTTGTTTTTCCGGTGGGGATCTTGCTGTTAATTTACTTTGTTTGAACAAAAGATTTTTTTCTGTTGGTGATTCTTCTTCCCTATTTCGTTTCTTATAATTTTCTCTACCACTCATTTATGTAATATGCACCTTTTCTACTTTTGATACGCCACTGGTATTGTCTTTGTTTACAACTGATAACTGTTTATATTTTCCAACTTGGTTTGAAAACTATTAGTGCTAATGCAAACCCCGCTCACGTAAGCCGGTTGGAACTGTACAGATTGTCAATCGCGGTATAAGTCTACCATCCAGGTCCACCCTTCGGAAATGATAAACCTATTCTTCTCTTTTCCAAGTTGTTGTAAAATTACTCAATTATTCAGTTTATGAAAATATATGCAACCCAATCTACTTTTTCTTATCTCTTCTAACCTTTCAAATTTGAAACGAAGCAAATCAAAGTTTTACCTGTTTTCCAATTCAAAATCAAGAATTTGTTCTGGATCGCCTTTACACACCTTATCCTTTCACTCCTCAACACTTTAATCAAAAAAATTTCGATGATTTCGCTACTTAAAAACGCAATCAAAACTCGCTATGTGACAGAGCCGTATTAACGGTTATCGTGTCGACACCACCCATCAGTTTTTTAATACTTATCAAAAATAATTACCTTGGAAACTTTCATGGCTAGTCTGATAAATGAAAATTTGAACAATTTCAAAAGCATTTTTTGCCACTTTAAGTAAAAGCTAGATGAAAATAATTCTTTTATCATTTGTAGTTTATTTTTCTGCATGATTTTTGTGTCTTTCATTTTTTTTCTAAAATAATTAGGGAAGCAGGAATTTGCATAAATAAGTTTTTACATGTAAATATCCTATGAACGGCTAACTCATTCAACACCCTGTATAAATTAGTGTACTATTCTGTACTAGCTGGCACAGTCGGCCTACCGGCCGCCTTTAGCCATCTAGACCGTGTCGAATGTGGTTGTTCAGCCTTCGGCTTCACTCAAGGGTATCGCAGGGATACGTGTAGACCGTGGTTGTTCGGCGTTCGGCCTCACTCCAAGGTACTAAAGTAGCCTATGTTTTTCGTAGCGTTGTAAATGACTTCTACACTAAATTTGGTTAAGATTGATCAAATAGAAACGTAAAGCACGTGCACGCGTATTTGCGTTGTCGATCGGTTGACAGCTTGACAGCATTCATTATTGTTTTTTAAGTTGATTTTGAGTAGCCTGCCTTCCTTTAAGGAATCTCGATAATCCATTCATGCGCGTCCCAAAGGGACGCGCATGAATGGATTAACGAGATTCCTTAAAGGAAGGCAGGCTACTCAAAATCAACTTTCCTTTCCTTTGAGAATTTTTGCACTATTTCAATACAAAAACATGCGCAGGGACCTACATAATAACTGTGCCAAATTTGGTTCCGATCGGTCAAACGGATTAGGAGTCTATAGGGAACATACATACATACACACATACATCCATTTTTATATATTCGTTTTACGGCAACGTTCCTAATATTTTTATATTGTTCCGGTTCTTATTATTTATTGCGCTACGGGTTCGGGTTCAAAACCAGTTTTACTACCTTGCAGCTCAAAAAGAGCTTAACTTTATCCGATGGTGCATGACCAAATTTCTTGTCATAGCGCTGAGCTAAGACCGAGGATTTTATATTGGATAATTAATTAAAGGATAGATTGGGAGGGGTGTTTTATAATATTTATCTGAGTTGTTTAAATGATTTGCGAGTGAATTGTGAATTGAAACAATTGTGAGAAAAAGTACGTGCTTTCGCCCCGTCATGTTTTGGCTCTAATAACAAAACAGAGTCGTTTTTTGTTTTGCGATTTACAGGCGTTGATCGGTTTCTCTTCTTTTTTTTTTGAGCAGCTGCATTGGCTCTTGTTGTTAAATTCACTTTCCAGATTACAAAGCACTTTCTCCGAAAATTCTCCAATGAATGGACAGTAAACACGAAGTACGCCACGATTGGCCGACACCACCTGCGGTTACGTTTACCAATAAGATCGCTAGGTTTGATTGTGCGACTATCGACTTAGGTATAAGTCGATAAGTATTAGGTATAAATAGGGCGAGGATAGTATTTTTCCCGCATTACTACAACAGGGGCAGGAGATATTAGCTACTCCCCTGTGTGCCATATTCAGAGCTAGTTTAGCTCTCAAATATGTGCCTAAAAGTTGGCGGAAGGTCAGAGTGGTATTTATACCCAAGCCAGGGCGAGATTCCTACGCCCAGGCAAAGGTATTCCGACCAATCAGTTTAATGTCATTTCTGCTGAAGACCTTGGAGAAACTGATTGATAGGCATATTAGGGACGATGTATTGGCTAGTTCGCCCCTACACAGATACCAGTATGCCTACCAGTCGGGGAAATCATGTGAGTTAAGCATACATGAATTAACTCACAGGATTGAAAGGGCTCTCGAGAATCAAGAAATTGCTCTGGGAACCTTTCTAGACATAGAGAGAGCGTTTGACAATACCTCCTTTGAGTCGATTGAAAAAGCTGTCAACGATCGTGGAGTTGACCCGACCATTACGGGATGGGTCGGCTCCACCCTAAGAGACAGAATAATTAGAGCCAATTTGGGTCAGATAACTGTGGAGGTGTCCGCCGCATGCGGGTGTCCCCAGGGGGGGGTCCTCTCACCCCTGCTGTGGTGTCTGGTGGCGGATAGCCTGCTGCGGGAACTGGAACAGGATGGGGTTCATGGGCAGGGATTTGCTGATGATGTCACAATCCTTGTCATAGGGAAGTTTGGGGAAGTTGTGTCATCACTGATGCAAAAAGCCCTGAGAACTGTCGAAAGATGGTGCACAAGAGAGGGATTGTCGGTTAATCCGGGAAAAACCTCTGTTGTTGCGTTCACAAGACGCACAAAACTACATGATGTGAGAACTCTGAGGATGTGGGGGGAGGAGCTACCTCTGAAGAGGGAGGTCAAGTACCTGGGTGTAACTTTAGACAACAGGCTGACCTTCACACAACACATAAAGAACGCTACAATCAAAGCGACTAACGCCCTATGGGCTTGTAGGAGCATGATTGGTAAAACGTGGGGACTAAAACCCAGTATGGTACTTTGGCTTTACACCAAAGTAGTGATACCCACGATTACATACTCGGCCCTGATCTGGTGGCACAAAGCCAGGAAAGGGAACAGTATAAACAGGCTCAACAAGCTACAAAGACTTGCGTGCCTAGGCATCACGGGGGCAATGACATCTACGCCAACCGCGTCTATGGAGGCTCTTCTGGGACTACAGCCTCTGCACATAGTTGTGGAGACTGAGGCCCTACTATCAGCTTATAGAATGGCAACCAATGACCATGGGAATGTGAATCCAAGTAGTGGATCACATACCATGATCCTGAACTCAATCAAGAGTAACAGCATGCTTAGCATGACATCGGATAGAACTAGCACCGTGAGGAACTTCCAAAAACCTTTCAGGATTATTATACCTGACAGAGGAGAGGCAGAAAACTCACAGGGGCTGAGTCAACGATATGACACCATCTGGTACACAGATGGATCTAAAACAGAGATAAGTACTGGAGCAGGAGTGCGCGGCAGAAGACCAGGTGAAGCCCTTAGCATAAATCTGGGATCCCACGCCACTGTATTCCAGGCAGAAATAATTGCAATAATGGTCTGTGCAGAAGAAATGATGCGGAGAAACTATGAAAATAGGAGGATCTGCATCATGACTGACAGCCAGGCAGCACTAAGGGCCTTGGAAGGAGTTGAATCACACTCCAAGGTCGTTAAACAATGCGCGGATGCACTGGTAAGACTGGCTAACCTCAACAGACTTGCGCTGATGTGGGTGCCGGGACACCAAGGCATCAAGGGTAACGAAGAAGCAGACTCACTTGCGAAAGAGGCTGCAAATAAACATCTAATAGGCCCTGAGCCTTCCTGCGGGATCTCATATATGACCGCAAAGAAAGGCATCAGGGAAAAACTAAAAGAACAACACCTTGCTCACTGGATGGGAGTCCTTGGACTGAGGCAATCGCGGATGTTCATAAGGGGCCCGTTGAGTGAGCCCAGAAGGAAATAAATACTCAAGCTGAGTAGGAAACAACTGAGAAGGATAGTAGGACTATTTACTGGACACTGCTGCCTTAACAGACACCTCAACATCATGGGGCTGGTTGAAAATCCCATTTGTAGGATGTGTGGTGAAGAGGACGAAACACCCCACCATATCCTATGCAAATGCCCGGCCTTGGCTAGGAGCAGGCTACGTCACCTTGGTGTTCCATTCCCGGACACTGAGGAGATTGCACAAGCACCCTTCAACTGCATACTCGACTTTGTTGAGGAAACGCAGTTGATGGAGTAAAAACTTGGAACGTGGGGCACAATAGGCTTAAGCTTCAGTGCAGTGGGGGTCAGAACCACAACCCGTTAACAATAATAATAGGTATAAGTGACAACGGTCTTCATCGGATCGAACTGACTCAATCTCAAATTCATAAAAAACTCAAATCATGTCAAAAAGAATTAACCTTACTCCACACCCCGATTTGACGAAAATGGCGGCAAAAAGGGGGCTAAACAAAATAGAATGGCAAACTGCGCTTATAAACGCACTAGCCAACACCTTCTCAAACACGGACCCCCACAGGGCACCTTTTCCGGAGTCGAGCGACGCAGCCGAACTAAGAGAGCAAATAGTTCGAGCGGCCGATGGCTACGTCTCCGCAACAAGAGCTGCCCAAAAGGCCGATGAATTATCAGAAAGCGATGATCCCGAATCCTACTCCTTCTCCGAGGATGAAAGTTCTCAGGAGGAGGAGGAAGATGATCAAAGCGACCCAACGGGAAAACGTCAGCGCAGTAAATCGCTGGAATTCCTTAACGCGATGGAGTTTGAGGCGCAGATATTGGAGCGTGCAAAAGGACGCAGGCCCCAATGCCTACGGCAGGAAAACTCAACTTCTCAGGAGACCGGCCCTGAGGAGGGGGAAAAAGACGAGAAAACGGCGGAGCCTTCAGCTCCCGCTTCTCCAATCTCAGACCCCCCTCCCCGATGGAGGAGGGTGAGCACTGCGCATCAAACGTAGATGCGGGCTCACCCCCCCACCGAGGGAGTCGCGAGCCAGGGTAACGATACGCCGAACCCAGAAAGTCAAGGGGTGAAGGAGAGCGCGATCTCTCCTAACCCCTTGACCAAAGGGAACGAGACCCCCAAATCAAAGAATAAGCCATCAACTTCATTCAAAGACAATATAGACTTCAGAGCCCTGTCGGAGGAAGAGAAGAAACCAGCCGCAACTATCAGGTTCCACGCCCTATCGGTAGGGAACGGAAACCACGATCAGTTTAAGCTGACGATTAACGACTCCGGCAGGCCAAAGAAGGATATAGATATACCTTTTTTCTCGCCAAAATATTACCATGAATAATAAAAATAATAAAACAATAAACATGCATGAATTTGTAATGTTTTGGCGAGAAAAAAGGTTCACCACGAAAGGAAAATTTAATATGTCCAACGTGTATTCGTCGGCAATCGACGAGCGTGATTGTTAAAAATCCATCCACAACATAACGGTCCTTTCGAAGAGCTCAAATCGAAAAATATGTTACGTTTTTTGAAGAAATTTTCCAATTTCAAATTTCCCTTGCCTTCAAAATTATATTATACTAGCTGGCACGGGCGGCATCCGCCGCCCTTAGCCATCTAGACCCAGAATAGATCCGAGTAGGCCATAGTTGTTCGGCCTTCGGCCTCACAGGGGGAGGACCATAATAGATCCGCGAAGGCCATAGTTGTTCGGCCTTCGGCCTCACAGAGAGAGGACCATGATAGATCCGCGAAGGTCATAGTTGTTCGGCCTTCGGCCTCACAGGGGGAAGACCATAATAGATCCGTGAAGGCCATAGTTGTTCGGCCTTCGGCCTCACAGGGCGAACCATAATAGATCCCTGAAGGCCATAGTTGTTCGGCCTTCGGCCTCACAGACCGGACCATAATAGATCCGTGAAGGCCATAGTTGTTCGGCCTTCGGCCTCACAGACCGGACCATAATAGATCCGTGAAGGCCATAGTTGTTCGGCCTTCGGCCTCACAGACCGGACCATAATAGATCTGTCAAGGCCATAGTTGTTCGGCCTTCGGCCTCACAGACCGGACCATAATAGATCCGTGAAGGCCATAGTTGTTCGGCCTTCGGCCTCACAGACCGGACCATAATAGATCTGTCAAGGCCATAGTTGTTCGGCCTTCGGCCTCACAGACCGGACCATAATAGATCCGTGAAGGCCATAGTTGTTCGGCCTTCGGCCTCACAGACCGGATCATAATAGATCCGTGAAGGTCAAAGTTGTTCGGCCTTCGGCCTCACAGACCGGACCATAATAGATCCGTGAAGGCCATAGTTGTTCGGCCTTCGGCCTCACAGACCGGACCATAATAGATCCGTGAAGGCCATAGTTGTTCGGCCTTCGGCCTCACAGAACGGACCATAATAGATCCGTGAAGGCCATAGTTGTTCGGCCTTCGGCCTCACAGACCGGACCATAATAGATCCGTGAAGGTCGAAGTTGTTCGGCCTTCGGCCTCACAGACCGGACCATAATAGATCCGTGAAGGCCATAGTTGTTCGGCCTTCGGCCTCACAGACCGGACCATAATAGATCGGTGAAGGCCATAGTTGTTCGGCCTTCGGCCTCACAGTCCGGACCATAATAGATCCGTGAAGGCCATAGTTGTTCGGCCTTCGGCCTCACAGACCGGACCATAATAGATCCGTGAAGGCCATAGTTGTTCGGCCTTCGGCCTCACAGACCGGATCATAATAGATCCGTGAAGGTCAAAGTTGTTCGGCCTTCGGCCTCACAGACCGGACCATAGTAGATCCGTGAAGGCCATAGTTGTTCGGCCTTCATCCGTCATCTGTCATCTGTCATCTGTCATCCGTCATCTGTCATCTGTCATCCGTCATCTGTCATCCGTCATCTGCCATCTGTCATCCGTCATCTGTCATCCGTCATCTGTCATACATACATACATACATACATACATACATACATAATCTTCACGTAAAGTTATATCTTCATGTAAAGTTAAATCTTCCGCAAAGAGGTGGATCTTCCACGAAGAGGTGGATCTGCGTCTTCTTGCACAATTCCGGCGAGTTCTGCGACCTATATAAAGTGCTCCGGTCTTATTCGCGGCATTCAGATTAATTTGTTGGTGGTTTTTTGTTAGTGGTTTGCATTTTTCGAATTAAAGCCGCCATCTGTTGACAGTATTTTCAGATTAATTTGTTAGTGGTTTTTTGTTAGTAGTTTTTTGTTAGTGGTTTGCATTGACTTGTGATTTGATTTTCGAAAAAAGCGAATAACTTTTTTCCCCGCCACAGTAAGCGAATAACTTTTTTCCCCGCCACTGACTGTACGTCAGATTAATTATTTGACAAATTAAATTTTTTGTCAAACTTGTGATTTGATTTTCGAAAAAAGCGAATAACTTTTTTCCCCGAGCGAATTTCTTCTCCATTTTATAAAAAAAAACTGCGCCTGGAGGTACAAAATAACTGTGCAAAATTTGGTTGAGATCGGTCCACGGGTCTAGGAACGTATAATGAACAAACAAACAAGCAGATCTTCTCTTTTATATATTTAGATTACTATACTTACCTGCTTTCAGATGACATTAATTTCACTCGCGTGTATCATGGACACGGTTGCTTATATGAAAAAATGTCTATCTTAGTAATTTTTCGAAAATTTCTTCAGCTTACTTTTTTATCTGATGTATTTTTTACCTAAATCCTATAGAAATTGAGATATTCACAAAAATTAATTTTGGAACTTAAATTTCAGCCGTTTTCAGGCCCTGAAAACTTTAGCGGACACCCAATCTTTGGGGACTTTTGAGAAACTATTTAGAACACCATATTAAAGCCAAAAACACACCAAAACGTTTTGTATGAATTATTCCGTATCAAAATCCTAAATGCAGTGGACTATGAGGCGTTTGCCTCAGGCGCCATCGCAATGGGGGCGCTAAACGTTGACAAAACCCAATAAATAATAGTTTAAAATTTTCAAAAAGATAAGAATTTTTTTTTGACTGAATTCGAAAAATTTGACCGAGATTTTATTAATTTGTAACATCGCCTAACATTCCCTTCCGGCCTTTTCCCCAAGTGGGGATTTTAATCCTCTACAGTAATTTTTCGCCTATAATTCGTTTACCTTCATTTTTAGAGAAAATTATCATCAAATCAAAATTGGAGAGTACAAAATTCTCTATAGACCAGGGGGTCTGGGGGGTATGGAATACCCCCCAGGCACACTTGCCATTATTCAGAACCCTCAAAATTTATTATTTTTCGTTGAATCTTTGGCAATTTTTGTTTGTAATCTGGGAGGGGGGGTATTTTTGCTGATATTTTTCATAACTCTCTCAGTACCGTTCTTCTTAATACCGAGGAACGTAAAAGTGAAAGTTTTTCTTTCGCAATACCTGTGTATTGCAGTGTACCTGGGGGGTATTCCATACCCCCCAGACCCCCCGGTCCCGGCAGCCTAAATGAGTTCCTGATAAGCACCCATTTGTTTTCATTACTCGAAGCGAGCGCCGTAGCAAGGGTGAGACGACCGAGGCTTTACCTCAGGCGCCATCGCAATGGGGGCGCTAAACCTCGACAAAACCCAATAAATAATAGTTTAAAATTTTCAAAATAATAAGAATCTTTTGGGAGGGGTACGCATATATTCAAATTTGCCTCTGGCGCCAGAAGAGCTCGCTACGGCGCTGTGTAGATCCGTCAATTTACATAGTTCCTCCATATCACTTTTTCTTTCTACACCTTTTCCACCAGTAATTCAGAAATCGTCAACCGTTATTCAGATTTGTCAATTGATATTCAGAAATCTTCAACCGTTATTCAGATTTGTCAATTGCAATTGCAATTCACGATTTCTGAATATCAGTTGACAAATCTGAATTACAATTCACGATTTCTGAACAGCAGGTGAGGTTTTCTGAATTACTGCTGGAAAAGGTGTAGTATTGTGAAGAACTTCCGAAAACCTTTCAAGGTTATGGTACCTAAGAAAGGAAAGGAAGAAACTTGCTTTGTTTCTTCAGCAGTTACCTTCTGATTTGCTTGTATATCGGCAAGAGGAATACAGCCCTTGCCTGTCTTCTGGTTTTGGGATCTATCCTGTTCCCTCTCGTCGGGGGGGGGGATGCCGCACCTGCTTATTTCCGCTCTGTTGGCAATCCATGCCACACCTTTTTGCAATCAAAGAAGAATGGGGACTTTCTATTACACACTCTGGCTAAATGCCGTTGCTGGCAGTAGTTTCAGCACTTACCACTCCTGCCTTCTGTATCGGAATTATAATCTTCATTTTTTCATAGAGGATCTTTGCCCTTCTTTCATCAATTTTGATGTTTACTGTCTAAGTACTTCCGAATGACACTATAATAAGTTGTCGCTCGACTCCTACAGCTTTCTCAATCCTTCTTTCCACATCATAATCTTCCGACAGTTCGTCGATTTCTCTAATTTTTATCATCAGGAGCTTTGTTATAGTCCTAATTTTGGTTGATTCCATTTCTTCTTCTAATCTAATTTGAAGCTCTTCATGTACTGTCCATGGATTTTTCGCATTTCCATATATTCTTCTTCAAAAGTAGCTTCCTCTGTCTCAATGTCACTAACTGTGTTGTTTTCCTTCAGAGGCGTAGATATCAATATTTCCATCTCTCCTTGTACTTTATTTGAACAGAAATGCCTAAATAGACTCCTATATTGGTAGGCCAAAAAATGAAGTTATAGGAAATTTAATTCTCTACAACTTTGCTTCTTACAATTTTTCGACTTCAACCTGAGAAAATAACTTAATTTCGCCACTTTATTTCAGGTTCAAGTCGAAAAATGTCGATTGTAGACGAAAAATGGAAACAAGCAAAGTTGTAGAGAATCAAATTTCCTACAAGTCCGATTATCACTATTTTAGTCAAAAGTTGAAAATGGACGAGTTTTTGGGAACTGTACAATAAGTATGGCCAGCCGAAAAAATTTTCTTCAGCTACACACTAAAGAACAGGCTTATTTTAGTCTATAGAAAAAATATTTTGCGAGAAATCTCTAAAAACAACCTCAAAATCGACTTTTGAAAAGTACGGGAAATTGGCATCGAATATGTCGCACACCCCAGGCAGACGCGATACAATTCATAGACGGTCCCTTCAAATCGCGTAAAATTTTTTCGCTCCGATTTGAATTTTTCTTTGAAATTCGGATAGGTGGGGGTGTGATTAGTAGATATTAGTAATAAATATTATCAAAAAAATGGAAAATAACCCGTGTATTGTCGAAAAAGTGAAAAAATTAAAATTTTTTTCTTCGATTTTTGGGGTGTGCATTCGATAGGGAGGTTTATCCATCGTCAAAACCTACCTTTTCGGGGCGCCGCTCCGCTCCGCGTTACACCCCTCCAGGGCGGTTTTGACTCTGGTTACTAGGCTAAACATACGAGAAGGCGCCACCCATCAAGAAAACCGGGATAAATGAAACCGGGAGCTTAGAGACCCTTGAAATAGCATTAAAAAGTATAGTTGCGGTATGGGGCAGTAAACTATTACGTTTCACCCCCAAAAAATCGCGCAAAAACAAAAAATAATCGATGTTACATGTAGGAGAGACGAGCTGCATCTGCCGGTGCGAATCGAATCGAGTCGTAAATTAAAACTTGGAGTACTCAGGCCAACCCCGTACCTCCTTGAGAAAGCTGGTGCGCCACGGCACCTGAATTTATATTTTGCAGGGTTGGGTTTTGAGGCCCCCACCTGACTACGAGATCGTCGGAGTCCGGGGTGGGTTTAACCCCCTCCCTTCTTGACGACGATCGTGGCTTTGAAAAATAGAAATAAAGACATTTGCGCAGATGCCTTTTTGAATAAAGCTGGTAATGCTCGAATTGACGTCACCACCTGATCCCCTTCGATGTCGGGGTCGGGTTGTGGTGATAAGAATGTGATAGAACACTCTGGGTGTGAATGAAGAAATAGATGCAAAAGTGATCGGTATCGGGGTCTAACCGTCTTGTTTTCCGTATCGGGGGAGTGTCAGTCGCTCCGAAGCTGCGGAAAACCCTCTGGTTTTCTCCTGATGCCGGTCAGGTTGGGTTTCTGCCCGGGGGGGGGTTCCCCCCTCGAGTGGAGTCCGGTCCTGCGTGGCCGGAGTTCCTGAACTCTACCGGAGAACAATACTCTGTCTTGCGACAGGGTAGAAAATCCCCCGAGTGCTTTCCCCCAGACTGCCCCTATGCCACCCCTAAACCAGTGAGGCAAATACCGACGGAGACCGCAAAATTTCCAAAAGCATTTGATCTAGTCTGGTGTATCAGTTATAAGAGCAACTTACTCTTGAACTGGTACGGCAGACAACGCTGAAAGGGAATATCATTAAATAACAATAAAATGCTAAGCCCGTTCCTATAGCTGATGGCAAACCGAATCACGTCGAAGAATTGAATGCACTGTGCAATCAGCATCCCGTTTTTCGACTTGATTGGATTTCTTAGCGTTGAAAAATAGAAGTAGCTTTGAATTGACTGATTGCTGTCGTTCGTTAGGGCGGAAGCCGCGTGAGAATGGCCTTAGGTCTCTTATACCTTAGAAAGTCTTCGGGTCGGTAGTTACCTTGCCCTCTGACCAACGGGTTTTCGGAGTTGCTCAGGTTTCCGTAGAAGTTTTCCGCCAGATGGCGGATAACATTTTCTATCGTTTCCACGCCTGCGTCCTCCCTGATTCGGACATTTCTGACGTATCGGGGGGCCTTCACGATTCGCCTCAATGCTTTACTTTGGACTATGAGGAGTTTTTTTAGGTGAGTGTCTGCCGCATACCCCCAAGCTTCGCATGCATACGTCATTACGGGTCTGACGCATAATTTAAATAATCTCAACTTATTACTAAGAGAAAGTTTACTATTGGGTCTCAATAAAGGGTCCAATTCCCTTAGCACTCCTCTGGCATTGTTGCTTACCTTCGTAGTATGTGGACCCCACCGTAGTCCACTGTCGAGCGTCACTCCCAAATATTTGGAAGTTCTGCTCCACGGGATTTCGGTGCCACACATCCTCAGGCAAGTGTCGGGTTTTGAACCTTTATGTGTTTTCCTCGTGAAGAATGTTGCAGTACTTTTGCTCGGATTGACACCGATGCGCCAGGTGCTGAAATAATCTTCAAGGTTACTAAGATAGCTTTGAAGGCGGTTGACTACGAATCTCGGTTTAAGTGAGCTTGAATAAATAGCAGTGTCATCCGCATAGAGAGCTGCTTCTGTTAGAATTTCATTTAGATTTGAGATCTGCCGGTGCGAAATTTTCTAAGTGTTAGGGTCATTCATTCTGCACGGACCGTCAACAAAATGAGCGACGCGCGGAATCTCGTTAAATTTGCTAAGTTCAAAATCGATTATTTCAAAATTTTGATAATAAATTCTCGGTTAATATTTTTACAATTTGCTATATTAACTGTGTTCTTTAGTGTGTAGCTGAAGAAAATTTGTTTCGAGTGGTCACACTTATTGCACAGTACCCGAGTTTTTTAACAAAAGAAGAAATTTCCTCATTAAATTCAAGATGACAGCTACCGCAATAGTGGTAATTTCCCGAAAATCTGGATATAGACTACCAATGACCCCACCCTACGATTCTTCTTCTTCTTCTTTCCAACCGTTATTTATACACTGCCGGATGTAGGCCTCTCCCCCTCTCCCCATCAAGGGGTATGGCCATACCCTACCATGCTGGCCAAGTAACTTGACGTTCAATAATCTAACGACTACAGATATTTGCATTGCACTACGTCGCTTCTCACCACCACTATTAGAAAAGAAAATTGTAGAATCGAATTAATGTAATTTTAACATCTTAGCTTTGCGGACAATCAGGCAGTGATAGCCCAAGATGCATCTGACATGAAGTTCATGCTTAGAAGACCATATAAGAAGTACGAAAAATGGGGACAGGAATGCGCAAAATTAGACAACGAATTTTAAACGCCCAAAAGTGGTGGTTTTGCTCAATTTTATTTGGTGGAATAAACATATAAGTAGTAGACGAAGAATTTTGGCCGTGGTTTGGCCACCTCTTAAGAATGGAAGACACGCGATAGCCCAAACGCATATTTATATGGAAGCCACCGGGAAAAAGCAAAAGAGGTAGGCCTCGCAAATTTTGGAGTGCCAGCTATTAACTGTATGCTATTATAATTCTCAATAGTTAAAAATCATATTATACTAAAAATAAAACAGATTAACCGAATTCGAAATTCCGAATTCGAAAAAAGAAACGCCAAAAAAATAATTGCATTTCCGTTTAATTTTCAGTAACCGACAATTTTATTTTCGACTTGACGTGCCAAAAGTAATTAATCAAGTACGTTTCGAAAATCATTTTATTTTTTTTACAAAATCATTTACCTATACAAAATTTGGGATTTTGTTTTTTGTTGTTAGGGGTACGCAACTAAACAATTTTGACGTGAAAGTATAAAGAAAAAAAGCTAAGTGCATTTAAGTAATTTTATAGTAAGTGATATTAAATTTGTGTTTATAAAGTTACGCGATATTTCAATTTCGCACAATTTATCAAGATTGAACTTACGGAATTTAAAATGAATACCACGCAGCAAGCAAATTACCCCATGGCTTCGCTGTATGTTGGCGATTTGCATTCGGATGTTACCGAAGCGCTGCTGTACGAAAAATTTTCTAATGCCGGACCGCTCATGTCTTTACGTGTTTGTCGTGACATCGTCACCCGAAGATCTCTTGGATACGCTTACGTAAATTTCCATCATCCAGCTGATGCCGAACGCGCTTTGGATACCATCAACTTTGATTTGATAAAAGGTAAACCTATTCGCATTATGTGGTCTCAACGCGATCCTTCTTTACGAAAGTCTGGTGTGGGAAATATTTTTATAAAAAATTTAGACAAAAATATTGAAAATAAAGCTTTATACGATACCTTTTCGGCATTTGGCAATATATTAAGTTGCAAGGTGGCAATGGACGATCGTGGATCTTCCAGAGGTTACGGTTTCGTTCATTTCGAAACCGAAGAATCTGCCAAAAAGGCGATCGAAAAGGTAAACGGAATGTTGCTTAATGGAAAGAAAGTGTATGTGGGAAAATTCATTCCTCGCGTGGAACGCGAAAAGCAACTTGGGGAAAAGGCTAAATTATTCACCAACGTTTACGTCAAAAATTTTAAGAAAGACGTCAACAACGAAGGCATGCAAGAAATGTTTGCCAAATTTGGCAATATTACCAGTTGTGTTGTGATGAAAAATTCCGATGGAACATCCAAGTGTTTCGGCTTTGTTGCATTTGACAATCCGCGTTCGGCGGAAGCCGCGGTCAAAGAAATGCATAACAAAGAAGCCAGCGGACAAGTTTTGTACGTTGCTAGGGCTCAAAAGAAATCTGAACGGATTCACGAACTTCGACGTCAATACGAACAATTAAGAACAGAAAGATACACGCGTTACCAAGGAGTTAACTTGTTCATTAAAAATTTGGACGATACCATTGACGACGATAGACTTCGTCGCGAATTTACGCAATACGGAACCATAACTTCGGCAAAAGTTATGATCGAAGAATGTCGCAGTAAAGGGTTTGGTTTTGTTTGTTACACCTCTCCGGAAGAAGCCACCAAAGCGGTGACAGAAATGAACGGACGCATGGTTGGCAGCAAGCCTTTGTACGTTGCTTTAGCCCAACGAAAAGAAGATAGGAAGGCTTATTTGGCTTCGCAATACATTCATCGCTATCGAATCCAACATAACATTCCGTATGGACCTCCGAGTGCTCCGTATATGCTGCCGGCTATAAATCACGGTCCCAGATTTTTCAACCACATCAATCACATCAGACCTACCACACGTTGGACCACTCCAACACCGATCCGTGCCAACGGAACTTATTCTGCGATCTCTTCATCGCCTTATCGCGTTACTTCAAGACAGTCCATCCAAAGTAATAACCTTCGAAATACTACCATTGCTCGTCCAATTACCGGACAACAAGGAGCGATCGTCCATTCCAGACCAAATAGTAAATATACTGCCAACAGTCCCAACAGCATCACCCGACCCATAACAATAAGTTTAAACAACGGCGGCGATAGCATTCCCATTAATACCAACGCACTCGCCACGGCAACACCTCAAGATCAGAAGCAAATAATCGGCGAAAGGCTCTTCAATTACGTGGGAAAAATGTATCCCGAATGGGCAGGCAAAATAACAGGCATGCTATTGGAAATTGACAATTCCGAACTCTTAAACATGATCGACAATCAAGAATCGTTAAGAGCCAAGGTTGAGGAAGCCATTGCCGTTCTTCAAGCGCATCAAACCAAGAAAACCAGTTTGGTCCAAGATTAATTTTTGTTCTCATTCAATTTCCGTTTGTTTCAAATTCGAACTTTCGAGTTGATGTTATTGTCAAACTGGTGATTTCAAAATATTTAAGTTTTTAATTATTGTATACCCGATTTCTCTTGCGAAGTGGTCTGCACAAGGAAGAAAATATTTTAGGCAAACTGAAAAATTGAAAAAAATTTGCACATAACATTTTCTTCCTTTTATTTGAATTTTGTATTGTTAAAATATTTTTAAGTTAGAATGTGACGTGTTCAAATTTGATTTTATTTGTATGTCGATATTTTTTTTAAAATACAAATGCAATTCTATCGACCAATTATTGTCTCTTTTTATTATAGTTGATGTGTGGTGTGTGGTTTGAAGAAAAGCATCTTGTCTTTGTTGCTCTCGCGTTCCAAGTTGTGGATGTGAGTCACGACGATTAATAAAGGAAAGTATGAGGTAGATACAGTTAGTTTACCTTTTACCTACGTAAATTACGTAGTAACAAAAATGGTAGTTTGCTTACCAAAACATAAGTTTTTGATTTTTATTTAATTTTAAATTCATTACAAAAATGACGATTGTGGGCGATGCAGGTATTTTTTTTTAGTTTTTACATTTTTGAATTTAACACTCAAGATTAGAAAACTTATGTGTTTGGTCGTTTACCTCATTAAAACGTGCGGTTTGCACAAGGCACCAATTTTTTTTATCAAACTAATAAAATTTTAATTTTTGCCCTATTCAAAATTTTCACATCTCGAGTTATTTTAATCAGTTTAATCAAATGAACGATTTAAAACTAAACGCACAGGAGCGGAACTAGGACATTTTTGATGCCCGAAATTTTGGAAAAATAAATAAATCATTTCTGCCAAAATGTTGTAGGCGAACTAAGAGAGGACATTCCATTGAAGGAAGGAAACAAATCTCGACGATTATGTTCGTGCAATGAGGAATTTTTCAGCGGACCCAAATTCATCAGTTTTGCTTTTGCTGTTCTAAGTTTAGTCATAACAATCGCTCTGTTAATTCAAATATATTATGGAGATTACCAGGTTCGGATTTGACCAAACTTGTATTACCAAAAAGTTTCTTATTTTCATGTATATAGGTAACCCCGCATGGTAGTGTGGCTTCGGACAACAAAGAATGTTCCACAATTGGAACGTCTATACTAAAAGACGGTGGAAACTCGATTGATGCGGCAATTGCCACGGCATTTTGCTTGGCGGTCGTAAATCCACATACGACCGGTTTAGATGCGTAAGTCAAATCTTGATCGAAATTCAACTTATTTTATAAGAAAAAATCGTTTAAGGGGTGGACAAATGCTACTTTACAGTCATCAAACCCGCATAAATCCCATAAGCATAGATTTCACAAACATAGAGTTAAAATCTAGGACACCGCCTCGCCTCGTGATTGGATTAGCTTACATTCATAAAAAATTCGCTTCCTTACCGTGGAAGAAGCTTGTACAACCCGCTGCACTTTTAGCAAGGTTTGTATTTTGAGCTCCTATCACATACATACATCGTGAATTCGACACTATTTTTTAGGAACGGCTTTGCAATACCTAAAACGCTTGAGGAAGCAATTCAAAATTATAACGCCGAGAAGCTTTTCGAATTTATTCAAAGTGACCAAAAAGTTTACATGAAAAGTTTGGGTAAAGCATTGCAGCGCATTGGAAATTTTCCCGAAAAAGGTGCAAATGAGATTTGGCAATTTCGATTTTTTAAAGATTTTTTGTTTGTTTCAGTGTTATATTCGTTTATTCCGAAAGAAAGTCGATCCATGGAGGTGGCAATACGAGTTGCACAATTTAAAAATTACAATATTTATGTTCCGAAAACGTCCCCGATTGGATTAATCTTATTGGATACGTTACAACAAATAGAAAATGAAAACTTCACAAGCAGTGAGGTATCAAAACCAAAGTACATTTACAACTTGGCCAAAATAATGGAAACAGTTTACGAAGAAGTAAACGTTACGACACAATTTTATGAAGGAACTTCCTCGAATATTGCGGTCATGGATTTGGACGATTTATATGTTTCTTTAATAACGTAAATTAGTTTAGTTTTAAAGGGTTCGATTGGAAACTTAATTGATTTTTGTAGGGGTATGTATGCTCCTTTTGGGTCCCGAAGAATGACACAGGACGGTTATTTGATGGATGTCAACGAATTTTTACCGACGACCCGCATTCCTGTAATTATTACGGAGAAGGATTTTATCTGTGGTCGACGAATCATTTTGGGTGCGAGTGATGTGGCCACGGCTTCGCAGATCATTGCTTCTTTGCTCATAGGAGCCGAGAGTGCCGCAGTAAGCATCGAAAATGCTCGATTTAATATTTTGAGTGATGGGTTAATTGGAATTGAAGGTAGAAACCAGATCTTGTTTTAATTCGCTCTGATGTTTTCTTTATTTGCAGAAACTCACAAACCACCTTTCGAAAGTGATGTTATCAAATATTTAAAAACCGTGAAGAAAGTTGTAATTATAAATGAACCTTACAATAGTTGTAATGTTGTTGAAAAAACCGGAGATAATTTAAATTCGCATTCCGATAGTCGAGGTGGAGGCCTTGCAAGTCGATTTTAAAAAGGCAAATGACGTAATTGGGGCTATGAAATATTTTAGGTCTGTGCCATCCTCCCCGCGAATTTTGAAATGAAATGGGTGTCAATTAAATATATTTGAAATGTGCGCGCAAGAATAGATTAACGATATTTTAATTTAGATTTTTGTGATGTCAATTTTTAATGAAATCTGTAGATAACAGATCAGAGGGTCTCCTTTTAGTTTAACTTAGCAACTTGTGTCCGCATCGATTAAAGCACCATTTATTGGCGATTTACATTACCGTTGGTGGCGCCACAAGCAACAACAACATGGCTGTGTTTGGACGTATATTTTAAAATTTATTATAGTCATATTCTGGTGAAAATTTGCAAACATTTCAGTATGTTTGTTAAATTTATTGTAGCTTGTTAAGTAATTGATTTTGTTATGTCTTGGGCCTGAAGAACAAATTTTTAATTTTCATTTAATACGTCACTTACTAATTTGAAATTCTCCCGCATGGTGGCGTTTGGTTTCGAATCAGTGCAGCCTTTAAACACCACTTCTGCCTATTCTGAAGGCCGCATTTGAGAAGGGTTTGACTGATTAATTTAGCGTTATAGGCACATATCTACATACATCTATGTATATAAAAATGAATGTATGTGTATGTATGTTCCCTATAGACTCCTAAACCGTTTGACCGATCGGAACCAAATTTGGCACAGTTATTATGTAGGTCCCTGCGCATGTTTTTGTATTGAAATAGTGCAAAATGGATTATCGAGATTCCTTAAAGGAAGGCAGGCTACTCAAAATCAACTTAAAAACAATGATGAATGGTGTCAAACTGTCAACCGATCGACAATGCAAATACGCGTGCACGTGCTTAACGTTTCTATTTGACCAATCTTAACCAAATTTGGTGTAGAAGTTATTTACAACGCTACGAAAAACATAGGCTACTTTAGTACCTTGTAGTGAGGCCGAACTACCACATCCGACACGGTCTAGATGGCTAAAGGCGACCGGTAGGCCGACTGTGCCAGCTAGTAAATTAATAAACGGATAACTTTAGATCCTACAAAGCCCCGTCGCCCTTCCTGTACCAGCCACCACTGACGAAAATTATTCTTTCAAGGATAATTGCAGGTTACTAATAAAACGATAAAAGTCCTCAACGTTTCAGAACGCTGCACAAGAGGTCAATATGCTAAAATAGAAATTAAAATATCTCGTTAAGGGGGGGGGGGGTTACCTACATACTGTGAACAATCGTTTTCAAGCTGATTTTAGGAATTAAATTTGAGAAAACTGTTACAGCTATTGAGCTAAAATTTAGGATATTTATTTATTCACATTTAAACTAACACCTAAAATTTTTGTAAAGCTTTTTATTGAAAATTGTACAAGGTACAGATCGACGCGTAACTCATGTTTCGAAATGACGCGCCAATCGGGCGCATCGTTTCCGACCGATCCAGTTATCTGAAATAAATGAATTTTTTAAATTCTTGTTCTATATGAATGTGGCTCCAGTTGGAACCTCGAAAATTTAATTTAAACAAAAAATGACAAAATGGCGAGGATTTAAAAAAAAACTTCGATTTTTACAACAAAATATTTACTTTTCACGGCCTGCAAAATGGTAATTTTAAATATATTTAGGATATTTTAGGTTCTGACTGGAGCCTGAAATATATTAGTGTAAAAAAATTGGGCAAATTTTGATCAAAAAAATCCAAAATGGTTTTCTGCGATTTTTCGACGGATTTCGTTAGGTAATAATTGTTCGTATTTTAACATATTAAAAAACGTCCTCTCGGAATCCTGAGCTTCTTACCAAATTTTTCGTCTGAAGTTGAATTTTTTTATGAAGGTGTGAAAATTATGTTTTTCGGCAAAATATTTTTAATCAATTTTTCTATTACTATCATATAATTTATTAAAAAAATTAAAAACACTTAAAATATTTTAACCACATCCTCGAAATCATAAAAAGAAGAATTTCCTGAAAATGGTCAAGGGGTTCTGATTTTTGGATATGTTTTAAGGTTTGGGCTCCTAATAAAACTCCGAGTTGGCGACCGCCCGGAAGTGCCGCTATTTTAAAAAAAAATGGCGAAAACAAAATGTTTTCTCGCAATATTTCCTTACCAGTTAACTTTAGGACGAAAATGACTGCTATAAATTTTATGGAGAATAAAATTTACTACAACTTTTATCTAATGTATTTTACTCCAAGTCTAATAGTTGCTGAGCGCCAGCACTGTTAAATAGAGGACATTTTAGAAAATTTCAAAAACGCTCGATTTTGCTCTGAATTTTTTTTTATAATTTTTGGTTACTCTTTTTATATTAATAGACTTTATCATATAATAGACTTTTTTAGAGAGTAACCAAAAATTATAAATAAAGTCGGAGCAAAATCGAGCGTTTTTGATATTTTCTAAAATGTGCTCTATTTAACAGTGCTGGCACTCAGCAACTATTGGTCTTAGAGAAAAATACCTTGGATAAAAGTTGTAGTAAATTTTGTTCTCCATAAGATTTATGGCAGTCATTTTCGTCCTAAAGTCAACTGGTAAGGAAATATTGCGAAGAAACATTTCGTTTTCGTCATTTTCTTTTAAAATTACGGCATTTCCGGGCGGTCTCCGAGGTCGTCAACTCGGAGTTTTTATTAGGACCCCAAACCTTAAAACATATCCAAAAATCAGAACCCCCTGACCATTTTTAGAAAACTCTTCTTTTCATGATTTCGAGGATGTTGTTAAGATATTTTAAGTGTTTTTAATTTTTTTAATGAGTTATATTTATGATAACAATATAGCTGAAAAATAATTGTTTTAAAAATATTTTGCCGAAAAACATAATTTTCACTCCTTCATAAAAAAAATTCAACTTCAGACGATGAATTCGATAAGAAGCTCAGGGTTCCGAGGGGACGTTTTTTAGTATTTTAAAGTAAGAACAATTTTACCTAACGAAATCCGTCAAAAATCGCAGAAACACGATTTTGGATTTTTTTTCGCAATTTTCTTACACTATATTCTAAATGCTTAAAAAATATCAAGTTAATCCGCCAAGTAGTTTGTTTGGAAAACGTGCGCCCGACTTGAGAAATGTAGTTTTGAGATAAATCGTTTTAAACTTTTTCGTGCTGTAATGAGGTGGATAGTGGTTGATATTCGTAACCTACCCTTAATCGCGTATACTAGGGCCATACAGAATACATTCTTCGGTCGATCGGTTGACAGCATTAATTATTGTTTTTTAAGTTGATTTTGAGTAGCCTGCCTTCCTTTAAGGAATCTCGATAATCCATTCATGCGCGTCCCTATGGGACGCGCATGAATGGATTATCGAGATTCCTTAAAGGAAGGCAGGCTACTCAAAATCAACTTTCCTTTCCTTTGCGAATTCTTGCACTATTTCAATACAAAAACATGCGCAGAGACCTACATAATAACTGTGCCAAATTTGGTTCCGATCGGTCAAACGGTCTAGGAGTCAATAGGGAACATACATACATCCATTTTTATATACAGTAATAACTCGGGCACCTAATGAAATTGCATTAATCTCCTTGTAATTCGATTATTAAAGTAGAAAAAAGCGGTGTCAACTTACCATTTGATAAAGCAGTCCTTAAGTATACCAAACACCCAAAAAAAATTTAAAAAAAGTTAATAACCACAAAAATTCCAACGTTTAAACAGTTTAATGATAGAAATTATCGTTGAAAAATAACTCGGGCAATATTTTATTTTTGTCTTTTACATAAACCAATACATTTTTTAAATATTTTGTGGGGTACCCTTTACGTTTGATAACCTCATTCAAACGTTTGGGCATGTTATTAATAATTTTTTGTAAATAGTCTTTATCAATAAGGGCCCATTCTTCTTGTAAGCGACGAATTAACTCTTGGTTAGTGGTTACTGCTTATAGGGGTTTTTCTTATTCTTCTGTCAAATTCATCCCGCATATTTTCTATCGGATTAAGGTCAGGGGACTGAGGAGGCGGGTGTAAAACTTTTGGGCAATTATATAACAAATACTCCTGTACTAAACGTGATTTATGTTTAGGATCATTGTCTTCATAATATTTAAAGTTCCCTTCTAGGCCCATTTTCGTAACACTAGCCAGTAAATTGTTCTGCAAAAGCTGCAAATACTTAAACCTGTCCATAATGCCATCTATTATGACCAAATTACCGACTCCCTTAGTGGAAATAGAGGCCCAAACGAGCACACTTTGACCACCGTGCTTTACAGTTCCACGCAAATTCTGGGAATCAAGCTCCGTATTACATCTACGCCAGACTATCGTTCGACCATCGGACCCAAAAACGTTGTATTTGCTTTCGTCAGCAAATACAACATTTTCCCACCACGATACATCCTTGCTTTTGTGCTCTCTGGCGTATCGTAAACGTTTCTTGAGATTCACTTTGCTTACAAAAGGTTTTTTACGAGCTACCCTGCCGTGGTAGCCTTTTCTTTTTAAAACATTACGAATTTTATCCGGATGCACATCTATTACTAAGTCATTTAGCACTTCAGTTTTTAACTTAGGGGCACTAATTCTTGGTTTTTTTTTAACTTTACGAACAATATAATTCTCTTCTCGAGTAGTTAAGATACGCGGACGGCCATTTTTTGGTTTAAAGTCAATCCGATCTTCCACTTTGAAGCGTTTGATGATATCTCCCACGGTACTCTTACTTAAATTTAGTAATTTCCCAATTTCACGTTGTGATTTACCCCTGGCATTATGAAATATCACGAGTTGCCTTAAATCGAAATTAGTATCTGTACAATTTTTGCGTTCCATTGTAAAAGACATTCACTTTCACGATTCAAACTGATAATAATAGTAACTGATGTTACCTTAGAACAGTGCAATAACTGCATTTTATTATCTTATAACATATTACGTCATTTTAACAGCACATCAAAATAATTCAAATGATTTGCCCGAGTTATTTTTCAAGGTTAATTTCATGCATTAAACTGTTTGGGTTGGATTACCTAACACTGGTCACCCCAAATAAATTGAAAATGTCCTATTGCAAAGAGGAAGGTTTATATAGTATAATGACATAATTTTCACAAGCGAAGATATAATCAAAATTTCGAGAAAAATCAATTTGAAAAGTACGGGAAAGTAGCATCGAGTATGCGGTAGACCCCGGTCGAATGCACATCGTTCGGCCGTAGTCCCTTGAAATGGAGTGAAATTTTTTCGCTCCGATTTGAATTTTTCTTTGAAATTCGGATAGATGGGGGTGTGATTAGTGGATATTAGTAATAAATATAATCTGGCACGGTCAGAATTGGGCGCACCAATAAACCTACCCTACGGCCCTCCGGGCGGTTTTTCAGTCGCGTACGACTCTCCGCGGCAGAGCTAAACATACGAGAAGGCGCCACCAATCAAGCAAACCGGGATGAAGGCAACCGGGATTTTAAACCGCCAAAAAATCGCCTAAAAACAAAAAATAATCGATGTTACATGTAGGAGAGTCGAGCTGCATCTGCCGGTCCGTAAACCACTAAGTCTAAGACTAGTTCATAGCGCACGGACTGTCAACAGAATGAGCGACGCGCGGGAATCTCGTTAATTTTACATGTAAATTTGCAAACTTCAAATTCGATTTACTCAAAATTTTGGTTATATCTTCGCTTGTGAAAATTATGTCAGTATACTATATAAACCTTTCTCTTTGCAATAGGAAATTTTCAATTTATTTGGAGTGACTAGGTAATCCCCACCAACTTTTTAAACGTTGGAATTTTTTATGTTATTAATTAAAAAAATTTTTTTTTTGGGTGTTTGGTATACTTAAGGACTGTTTTATCAAATGGTAAGTTGACAGCGCTGCTTTCTATTTTAATAATCGAATTATAAGGAAATTAATGCAATTTTATTAGATGCCGGAGTTATTATTCGAGTCACTGTATATAGATTATGTAGGTGCAAGTTTTTTAAAATAAAATCCTAATGTTAAAAATGTGGTACAAAATCCAACCTTGTCAAACACATTTATTTATGGGTACACGTTTTCTGGACCATTTCTATCCCTTGCAACATGTTCCATTTAAAAAAAATAACGCATTACCACGTCTGAAACCTTTTAAATCAATAAATTAAAAATTTTATTACCAGTTCTCATTTATTGGGGTCTGAAAAATATTACCATCTTTTTGTAACTTCTAAACTAATCTTAACCTGTCCGATCCAGAAAATTTGGCGACGTTGATTTCAATAAATAATATTTCTGCGAATTCCTAAATTAATAATTACATATATTATATCGTGGGCTTACTGCAAAAACTGACCAAGTCAGTTTTCTGTCACAACAAACTTTGTTGATTAAGTTCGCTCAGTATTTTTAAAAAATTTAAAAATTAGCAAAAGCCCTAATAAGAAGTATTGTTAAAGTTTCATTTTCCTAAAACAAAAATTAAAACTTTTAAAAAGCTGATTTTTCACAAAATATTAAACATTCAATTTCATTTATCTAGAAACTTTTTATTTTCACTTGGTCAGTTTTTGCAGTAAGCCCACGATATATAAATATTATTTATGTACTATACAATACTAAAAATTTCGATTTTGCATTATATTCCTTTGTTTTCATTTAACCGCATATTATCAAAATTTCAGCAATATTACCGCATATATCGACTAATTTTAACTGCATATAAAATACTTATATTGATGTTTTTTACCGCATATAAATCCGGACTCGAATAATAACTGTACCCATAAAAAACATAGCAGTAAATTAGTTAACAACCCCAGATGTTCCTGGGGGGTTTCAATTTGTAAGAAAAAACTTTTAAGCTCCTTTTTCACAATCAATTCGATTTTAAGGGTGGACTAAAACGTCGATTTTTAATAATCTTCTTTTTTAACAATTTTTTTAGACTCCTCTAAAGACAATTACAAACAGCTACAACTTATATATTTGTTCAATTTATTTTTGTATATTTTGTATAAAGTACAAAATACAAAAAGCAATTCCGTTTTAAAATGTAATCATGATTTAAAAAGTTTTAATAATGAACTCCATTACAGAAAATCCGTTATAATTCGGGTAATTTGATGAATTTTACTTTAATATTTTTTGGACACATTTGCAAGACCCCAAACTATAAAAATATGTAATAAAAAAAATCGAAAAAATTTATCGGTCTCAGTAGGTAACCCCCTTAATCCGCTCTTGTACGTCAGTATTAAAAGTTTTCACAACTATTTTGGCATAAACGACCACCACGAATTTCATTAAAGACTTCACGGAAAGAAAGGAGGCAATGACAGTGACCTAAATATTTTCAAGTTAAAATTTAGATATTTCGATTTTGAATTTTTGTTTTATAATATAAAAATACGTAATTCAGAAACCAAAGAAGTAAATACATACATAAAAGATATCAACAGAAAAATAAAATAAAAACTTACCAATCAATATCGCTTAGCACTTAAGAACGTACTGCAGACAGTAATATTTAAAATGTTTGTTATTTTTATAAAAGTTTATTTGAAGTTGATTAATTTCAAGCACCGTTTGCTCTTATAATTTATTAAATAAATAAATAAAATTTTACTTTAAAATGTTTTTTTAAAGAAGTGCATATTTCAGTTTTACATACTCGTACACAATATTACACAATAAGCACATTTTTATAACTAAAGTAGCTAACCAGTAATTCTAATATCACTAAAAACAAGATTATGGCAAAAATGTCATAACTACTTTTTGTGGATATTAAATTCAACAACAAAGGTAGAAAAGGTATAAAGAGACGTGGAGTATTTGCAACACAAAAATTTTGAGACAACAAAACATCAGGAGTATAAAAACTAAGTTCATAGTTTCTTGCAAAATAATCCACGTCTTTTCTTAAAATTATTACAAAACGGGTATGATTTAAGAGTAAATTAATGGTACAGTTAATTAAGCGGACGGAAAAATATTACTTGAAAATTTGTGATCCTACATTGTCAGGTATTAGTATATCAAGATTAAATATTATATTATACAGTAAGTAAAATATCACAAAGAATAATAAAGTATTTAGTACACCAATTTATAATGGTAATAATATCGGTAGTTATTGTATTAATAGTTTTTTTTTTAACACAACATAAAAAGAAGTTTTCAAATTTGAGGTTCGTAATTTTGCCTAATAAATATGGCTTCCATTCATTGGAGTTTTTTTTCTTAAGGCTGTATAACAACTGGCATGATTATATAAATTACACAAAGATTTGTTCCAATTTTGTCTCTCAAAATTTTAGTTTTAAATTCCCACCGTCATAATCATCACATGATGATCAACTAATTATCGATATGTTTTTCAGTTACCCTTAAGGAACAAAATAATAGTGTTAATTGAAAATGGTAAAATTTGAATCTAAGTAGCCACGAGATTTAGATTATCATTTTTTGTTATCAAGTTTAAAAACGTTTTTATAAATTTCTTAGTTCAAAAGTTCCACAAAAAAAATGGTGAGAATTTTTTTTATAAAACTGCTTATGAAGAATTAAATAACGTAAAAAATATTTCATTTAACTATTTATTTTTTGGGTTCATCTATTAATTATTTTAAAATGAACCTATTCTACTTAACATAGATAAATTCATCATGTTTTTATTTTTTCAAATATATAAGGCTAACTAATTTCTAGCTATAGGCAACAACTCAGTCATTATAAGAAATAATTGTAAGAAATCTTACATATTTGAACAAGCA
Source organism: Podabrus alpinus (assembly GCA_932274525.1). Taxonomy (NCBI): domain Eukaryota; kingdom Metazoa; phylum Arthropoda; class Insecta; order Coleoptera; family Cantharidae; genus Podabrus; species Podabrus alpinus. The sequence continues at coordinate 66,950,604 of OW026453.1, read as the reverse complement.
AAACAATGAAGAATTTAAATTGTAAAAAATAGCAAAAGTTCTATTTATAAAGATTAATTCTTTCTCAACAGTTCTATAAAGTGTCTTGACATTTTTTTTGTAAATTTTGTAAGTACAGAAATACGAAAATATATTTCCAATTTCGTAAAACACCAATAACGAAGTATAACAAAAAATAATAAACAAAATTTATTTATGCAGCTTACCCAAGGTTATAAAAACTTGTCCGGGAGGTGCGTATTTGAATAATAACCGAACTAGCCTGCAAAATCAACAAAATTTGCCCATCCCAGATCGTGAACTTGGATAGTTTTTATACAAAATTACGATGCAGCCTTTATTTAATTTTTTTATTATAAAAACACCGAAAACTTTGGAAACCCCAATGTATAATTTGTACAAAATAATATGGCAACATTCGAAAATCATCTAGTGAAATAAATTTAACCCTAATTATGCCGCTAATATCAAAATTATGAAAACTAATACTATTTTGTTCATGTTAGAAAAGTATTTCGTTTGTGGAGTCTCGAGGAGCACAGAAGATTTTATCTAAATATACGTATATGAGTTTCTTGTAAAATTTTTAAAAATCAAACGGTGCATCCCAACTACGGAGAGAATATTTGTGGTCGCTTTCTCGGTAAAACAATAATTACCTCTTAGGATTACACAAAGAGCCGAAACTTGTGCAACCCTAACAGATAAATTAGTGCCTAAAATATTTAAACAAAAATAATAATTCTTAAAATTAAAAATACACTTAATATAACTTTTTTTTGTTCAACTCGACTGTCATGTTCATAAAATATCATCCATCATTCTACTAGTAAATAAAATTTATAATTTCAAAAATTAAATTGGCCCAATAAAAAATTTTAACCAAAATATAAGCACCTATCTTCACATCGTAACAAACCCTATTTTTATTCAACAAATCCCCCCTCTTTTTGTTCAATGCAACAAATCAGAACGTTCTTAAAAAATAAAATGCGAAATTAACAAATCAAACCTCGGTACAGGTTTATATTTCAATTGTGTGTCCTTAGACTGCTGCAGCTCTGCGAATCTTTAATGATCGGCACCGAATCCCTTCGAATATCACAATTTACAATTTGGTCACTTTTAAGTGGCACACTATCGCGTCTCACCGTACTTATGTGAGAAATAAACGAAGGTGTCGTGTTGGGAATGTTCGAATGTGGATACGTAAAATGAGTAAAATCCTTTTTGTTTGCAGCTTCCTTGATCGAACTTAACGTTTTACTCAACCAAGGCGACCAACTGTTTTTCGTGGTGTTCAGTTCCATTTCTGTCGATCGAAGATGATGAGTTAAATCCTAAACAAATCGAAAAGTGATGTGTATTTTTTATTAAATTAATTTTTCATCGTCGTAGTACCTGGTTTCTACACTCTGCTTCCACTTGAGCAAGTTTCGTCTGAGCTAATTCTAATTCGAGTTCTTTGATTCTTTCTAATGCGATCGATAGTTCGTCGGTAGAAATAAAATCTTTTTGATCCCCGCCAGCTTTATTTCCATCTGAATTGCTAATTAATTTAGAACAATTTTCGCAACTAGCAATTTTTATCTAAAACAGAATTTGAATTATAACAAAATTTTAAACTTACATTCGATAAAACTATGTTTAAAAGTTTGAATCGATAAAACGATGTTTGTTTTGGCCCACCCCGATCAAACTTGATTTTTTTCTGGTTTCAGGTTCGTTATTTCAGGCATTACCGGAGGCTTTTTTTGTTACTGACTAAATTTACCTGTGTGGGAAGGAATTTCATTGCAGATAAAGTCAGAGAATTTAAATTTTACAGGAATGAATAAAATCTGTCTTTTAGACCTTCAGTTTGTTGGTTCCGTTTTAATTATGATCTTAGAAAAATTACCAAACAAATTTTTCTTGATATATGCAGGAACCCAGGAACTCGAGGTACATTTCGCCCCTCCCCCCCCCCAATTTGCGAATTTTTCAAACGTTTGAGCTCCAATGAGCTTCCATAAAAATCGTTTGTACCTCAAAGGTTTTTAATAAAAATTTAATTCTTCAGAACAATTTTGCGAGGGGCTGTAAAAATGCTTTTTTTAAGATGTGATTTTTTTAATACAATAAAAATGCTCTTCGATCAAAAATTGTTTGAGCTCCTATAAAAATCGTTTATACCACAAAGGTGCTTAATACAAATTCAATTCTTTAGAACAATCTTGGGAGGGGCTGTAGAAATATCTTTTCAAGAAGTGATTTTTTCAATAAACAAAATATCAATCGATCGAGAATCGTTTGAGTTCCAATGAGCTTTAATTTCCATCTTATGAATCCTAAAGGGGGCCGTTCATGTATTACGTAAGACGTTTTTTCCTACTTTTAGACTCCCCCCCACCCCCTAGTAAGAAAAAATAAGAAAATGTATACCCCCCCCACACTAATCTTACGTAAGATAAATTATTACCCAATGAGAAGCCAGATCGATCGGTTCAAAAGAATTTTCGGTATCTATTAAACATTAGACATAGAAGTCGACCTAATTTACTTGAAATAGATTCATCTTCAGCTTTCAATTTTGTAGTAATTAAATAGTTAATTAAAATTATTTAAGAGGTTATGAACAACGCGACAACCGTATTGTGCGGCTCCGTTTTCATTGTGATAAAATTGCGAAGTGTGAACATAGATAAAGTGTGAACAGTTGCAAAAGGGATATAAGGACCAGAAGTAAAACTGTGATAAGGGTCAGAGTGGATAATTGTTAAATAAGAAAAGCGATAGAAATCGGAAAATTTTCGATTCGATCGAAGGTCAAATCAAAAGTGGTAAATAGAGAACACATAGGCAACACCTATTACACTTGAATATCACAAGGAAGTTTTGAACATCGAGAGGTCGGAACATAGAATGAGTGTACGTGGAGACTCATCAGCAATCGATAGTGAGGATTCGACAACAGAAACCACAGGAAGAAAAAGACTAGCCAATTACGACCTATTTAATAAGAGCAAAATAACTCCAAGAATACCAACGAAAACTGTAACAGGAGCAAAAGCAGAAATGGAGGAAATAAAAAGTATGATGTACGAGATGATGCGAGAAATTAAAGAGGTACGAAAAAGTCAAACATCCTACGAGGAAGAAATAAAAGCTCTAAAACGAGAAAATAACCAACTAAAAGACCGAATTATATCTCTCGAGATTAAGATAAATCGTATGGAAGGTATGGAAAGGAAAAATAACATAGTTATAAAAGGAATAGATTTTAATACAAATGAACTGGAAAAAGATGTACAAGAATTTTTCAAGTCAGAGTTGAAGGTCACCGCAAAAATAAAAAGAGCGGAATTGATAAAACCAAAAACCGTACCTCCCTTCATAAGTGGCTACAATGGAATCTTGGACCGAAAAGATGGAAGTGATGAAAAAGAAAAACGTCCTACGAGGCACCACAAAATACATCGACGATGATTTGACAGCGGAAGAAAGAAGGGTACAGGCTAAACTGAGAGAAATTGCAAAAACCGAACGAAACATGGGGAAGAAAACAAGCGTTGGCTACAGAAGAGTATTTATAGATGGAAAACGCTGGAACTGGCAAACAAATATGGAGAAGATAATAGAACATACGGCGATACCCATAACAAAAAACGATTAACAAGAAGAGATGTACGGGAACAAACGACGACGAAAATGGCAAAACACGGAAAAAACGAATTGGAGTGCGGATTGATAAAAAAAAGGAAGATGATAAATGACAGTAATATATTTGTAACAAATTGGAATGTAAGGGGGATTTTTGAGAGGGGCACCATGAAACAATTAATAAATGTTTTAAAAAAGTACAAAGTTGATATTCTAGCATTGCAGGAAACAAAGCACAAGGATAGTGGGGTGTTTGACATGGAGGGATACACATTTCTTATGAGTAGTGGGTTGGATAGAAGATTGGGAACAGGATTTGTTGTAGGAGAACGATTGCGACATGCAATTTTAAAATTTACACCGATATCGGATAGAATGTGTATCCTCCGACTAAGAGGTAAATACCAAAAAATAAGTATTATAAATATTCATGCACCAACAGAAGAAAAGCAAATAGGTCACAAAGAAGAATTTTATGAAATGCTGGACAGAGAATACAAAAAAATTCCAAAGTACGACCTAAAAATGATCATGGGAGACAGCAACGCTAAAATTGGAAGAGAAGTAGTGTACCAACCAACTATAGGAAGACACAGTAAACATACAGAGACGAATGAAAACGGTAGATTTTTGATCGATTTTGCTATGGAAAACAACATGAAGATAGTAAGTACACAATACCAACATAAGGAAATTCATAAAGGCACATGGAGAACACCGGATGGAGAAAATGTAAACCAAATCGACCACGTAATGATAGAAAGAAAAAGTGAAACAAGTGTAAAAGATGTAAGAACTTATAGAGGTCCAGATATCGACTCAGATCATTTTATGGTGGGAACAAAACTAAAACAAATTATACCAATAAGGAGAGCAATTGAAGAAAAAACGACAAATCAGTCTATGCAAATTAAATTTCAAGAAAAATCGGTACAACAAAAATATGCAAAAGTAATCAATGAGTTATTAGAAACTGAGAACAAACCCGAAACCATTGAAGAAAAAGCAAATATCTTAACAAAAGTTATGAGAAAAGCAACGTCCCGACAAGACAAGGTAATAAGATACAAAAATAAGGACTGGTACGACATAGAGTGTCAAGAAGTAATAAGTAAGAGAGAAAAAGCTAGGAAGATAATGCTACAAACGAAAACCCTAGAAAATAAGCACAACTATGAATTACAAAGAAAAGCATGCAAATCATTACTTAGAGAGAAGAAAAGAAAACACATGCTAAAGTATCTGGAGACAATAGAAGAAAAATATAGAAACAAGGAAATTAGAAACTTCTACCAGGGTGTAAAAAAAGTTAAGAAAGGCCACCAGACAAGGACAACATTATGCCAGGACAAAGAAGGAAACCTGATAGGAGACCAAGATAAGTCGATAGAAAGATGGGCAGAGTACTTTGAGGAACTCCTTAACAAACCATTAGATGGAAGTGAAGCAGAAAATTCGATGGGGGAACGGAAGACATAGCAGAACTAAAGGTGGAAAAACCAGCCATAGAAGACATCCAAAAAATAATAAGAAGTCTGAAAAATAACAGAAGCGCGGGAGAAGATGCTATACAAGCGGAAATGATAAAATACGGAGGTGAAAAAGTCGAAACCATGATATATGAACTGATCGATGAAATATGGGAAAGAGAGGAAATGCCAAAGATATGGAGAGATGCTGTAATATGCCCAATACACAAGAAGGGAGACAAAACCGATTGTAATAACTATAGAGGTATAGCCCTGTTGAACGTTATGTATAAAATATTGGCAACATGCATAAAAAATAAATTAAACCCATATGCAGATAAAATACTGGGGGAGTACCAGAGTGGATTCCGTAGAGGCAGATCAGTGACGGACCAAATATACGTACTCAAAGAAATACAGTCTATAAGTCATGAGTTTAAGCTACCAACACACATATTGTTTGTCGACTTTAAGCAGGCATACGACAGTGTCAGAAGAGAACAATTATATATGGCACTTAAGGAGTTCAAAATACCCAATAAACTTATAAAGTTGGTAAAAATGACGCTTGAAGAAACCACCAATAAAGTAAAAGCAAATGGCAAAATATCAAGAGGGTTTAAGATTGAACGAGGGTTAAGGCAAGGAGATCCTCTTTCGGCAGTATTGTTTAATTTTGTGCTGGAAAAAGCTGTAAGAGACAGCACAATCGGCGGTAAGAGCATAATATTCCGAAATAGACAACAAGGTCTTGCCTTTGCAGATGATATAGCAATATTGACGCGAACAAGATATGAACTGCAAGAAGCTGCAAAAATGTTATTGAATGCCGCAAAAAGAATGGGACTGGAGGTCAACGAGGGAAAGACCAAATATATGCGATGGGATGATGGACCTTTTGAACAAAGCAAATTTTTCCGGGTGCAGTCGAAAAATAATAGAACGGTTAATTTCGAGGAGATAGAAACTTTCACTTATCTCGGAACATTGGTGACAAGAGAAGTAGGAAGTAACGAGGAAATAAGAGCCAGAATCGCTGCGGGGAACAAAAGTGCCTTTGCCTTAAAATCAATATTAAATGGTAAAATATTTTCAAGGTCGGTTAAACTTAGAGTTTACAAGACGATAATAAGACCAGTAGTAACGTACGCAAGCGAAGTTTGGACGTTGAGAAAACAAGAACAAATAATGTTGAGTGTATGGGAACGAAAGATATTGAGAAGAATATTTGGAGGAAAACACGAAGGAGAAAGATGGTTAAGAAGAACCAACCAAGAATTGTACGAAATATATAATGAACCTACTATAGTTGGGGTGGTTAAATCGCATCGTATAAGATGGTTGGGTCATTTGGTACGAATGAGTGAGGAGAGAGTACCAAACATCTTGTTGAGAATGAACATGGGTGGAACGAGGAGAAGAGGTAGACCAAAGACAAAATGGAAGAAAGAAGTACAAGATGATTTAGACGCCCTACATATCAAAAAGTGGATGGATGAAGCTCGAGATAGAAAGAAATGGTCCAGAGTGGTCAAACAAGCCATGGGTCTGCAAGGCCCGTAATGCTATCTTATATATATATATTAAACATTAAAAGTGAAATTAATGAAGATATTATGTTTATTTTATATTATAAAAAAAAGTTATTCAAACAATTTACTTTAATATACAACCAATCAACAGCGGATCTGGTCAGTCAGATCTGGATCTGATCTGGAATTTAGGGAAAATTAAGGTATATTTTAAAAATTTGTATTGCAATAGTTAAATTGAAGATTAATTGGGGGGGGGGGGGGGGTTAGTTACCCGCATTACCCCCCCGCCCCGTAGATCCGCCGTTGCAACCAATATAACAATTTGTGACGTATGGTTGAACTCTGTAAAAAAACCTATTTTTAATCAATTTCAAGGGCTGTTTTAGACTAGTAAATGTTAATCTTCCGCAAAATTTTTTTTCAGGCAAACAGGAGTAACCTAGCCTAAAAGTAGAAGAAGAGAGAAGAAGAGGAAGACTTTTTTTTTCAATTCTAGATAAACCTTCAGCTTTCTAAATCTCTATAGGGAATTTGTAAAATCTGGGAACCGTTTTATGAACTCTTCCAAGAGCACGTAAAAAGTCACCTCGATTTTAAAAGTTCCCTATAGATATTCGGAACACTGAACGTTTATATAGGTACTATTTTTTTTAAAAATATGGATAAATCACGTTTACCCTTCAAAATCAATCCTTGAAGTTGATTAAAAATAGAGTTTTTTACAGAGTTCAATCATACGTCATGCTTTCTATTGTCGGTGCGTATGCTCCGATATACATTTAACACTGACTACTATAAAAACGTTCAGCTTTCCGAATCTCTATAGGAAATTTTCGATTTCAGGTGACTAAATTCGTGCTACTCTCAAGAATGTGCTTTTATTCATTTCGAACGTAAATAATTAATAGTATTGTGTTTCACATTAACATTAATACCAACAGCACACAAAATTAGATTAAATAATTTTGAAATTCAATTAAAAAATAAAATCTTACGTAAGAAATTGTCTTGACCCCCCTACCCCCAAGTAAGAAAAAATAAGATGTCAGCTACAATCCTAAACGTCTTACGTAATACATGAACGGCCCCAAGGTAAAAAAGTTAGAGCATTTCAAAGATTGTGAAATGGAGTGACATTTCATCTCCCCCCCCCCCCGCCTTCGCTAATTTTCATTTGAAATTAGTGTCAAACGTTTGAGCTCCAATGAGTTTCAATTAGGTACAAAAGTGAGAGCGTTTAAAAGATTGTGAAATTGTAAATTTTACTAATATTCAAAATTTGGGTGTTATTTGCAAGGTCAGTTGCAAATTATGTCTAGACCTTTTCTTTAATTGTGAGAAGTAAATTTCTTTAATAGAAAAAGGAATAAAAATATATCTCTAACACCCCACAAACTGGGGTTCCATGCCGTGCTAAATGAAGTGCCAAAATTGGACGTACATATGCAGAAATGATTCAACCCACATAAGTAAAGTTTTGAGTAATTTAACTTCAAACATTTTAGTGTGCTTATGCAAAGGCGAGTTAAACTCATTTTTTTTGTTTCATAAAAAAATTGAGCTTTGAAGCTCATTGGAGCTCAAACAAAACTTAAACGATTAACACAAATTTCATTAAAAAATTCGCGTTGGGGGAGGGCGGTGAAATGTCACTCCATTGCACACTCTTTCAAATGCTGTAACTTTTTTACCTTTAGGGTTCAAAAGATGGGAATTGACGCTCAAACGATTCTCTATCGATTGACACCAATTTTATTCAAAATTTTTATTTAATTAAAAAATTTATTAGCGAATATCTCGCACCATTACTACGAACTACTAAACTATTTTTATCGACTAATGATGCTCGTTTTCTTTTTTAATGTTAAAAAATTAAATCTATTTTAATTGTTATCAGCAACACTAAAATTTTGCGCGGTACTTCCTCAAAGCGATGTTGGTAAAATTTTCAATTTCACAATATTTGAAACGCTCAACTTTTTTACCTTTGGGGTACAAACAATGGAAATTGAAGATCATTAGAACTCAAACAATGCTCGATTCATTGGTATTTATTTTATTAAAAAAATCACATCTAAAAAAAAATACCCACACCCCACCCAAAATTGTTCTAAAGAATTGAATATTTATTTAAAACCTTTGGGTACAAACGATTTTTAGAGAAGCTCATTTTTTTAATTCATTTGTCAAACGATTCTTTATCGATTGATATCAATTTAAAAATAAATTTGCGATGGGGAGGCTGCCGTTTCTACAGTCTCCCCGAAATCTTTCGCGATGCGTGTGGTACAAACGATTTTTATGGAAGCTCGTTGGAGCTCAAACGTTTAACAATAATTTCCTTACAAAATTCGCGAAGGGAAGGGGGGGGGGGGCGACAAAATATACGTAGGAACCATGCCTAGGAACTAGGGTTCAATGCGTAATAAATTGATTAAAAATCAGATGTCTTATTAGAATTTTTTATTAATTTAAATTGTCTATTTTGGGTCATTCCATCTCAAATCAACTGAAGAATTTACTCGACCCCCACCAAATTTGACGAAACTTGGTATATAACATCTTAGTAGGAAATAAAAAATACGAATTTAAGGATTTGTCCAAAAAGGCATTTGTTTCCTTGTTTTGGTTCTTCAAAAAGTCGAAAAGTTAGTGTGTAGACTTGTAGAAAAACGACTGTAACTTCATCCCAAGTAGTCTAAATTTAAAAATAAAAAATGTTCTGGAAAGGTAAATGAACGCTCTATTCAAATATTCAACCACATTTTATTTTTTCCTAACTGGATTAATGTTTTAATATTAACCCTACTTCAACCCCTATTTCTAATGGGGTCTTTTTTTTGGTTAACTTTTTTACAGGTTTTTTATACAAATATGCTGAGCATATGTACCAAATTTTATCATGGGATGAGCATGGGTTCGGTTACTAAAAATTAATTAAGTATAGGCAGAAACGGACAAAAATCGGTTTTTCGCCGATTTCTCAAGTTTCTTTGAACTTTATAACAAAATAGTTTAATATAAAATTAAAGCTAATTAAATTCTCTACAAAAAAAACACCTCTATACATATTTTTCCTTATCATGGAAACGAATTAAGTTTACAAAAACAAATCAAATAATGTATTTTTGGTTTAACTGCATTGTCATATTATGCTAAACATTTTATCAAAATTAGGGATGGTGTGGTCAACTTATATTCAGATAATAAATATTTATGTTGAAAATCTATACCATTAATTGAAAATCGATTCCGACCTTATTAAATAAATATAACTGTGGTCGAGCAACTTGGCTATACTTTGAGCTGTTTAGTGTAGGCAAGTTAGCATTTGAAATCGATATTTCGTTTCCCATGTTGTGACCTATACCAATCGATTGATTAGAGCTTCCTGAATATCATATTAAAAAGTATGATTGCAGAATTGATCGGAAAAAAAGTTAATTAATAAACAAAATCCGAAAATCGCGATTTTTGACTTTAATCGCTTATATCTCGAGATTTTACACTGACTTTTGAAAAAGTGAGGGCACTATTTTGTAGAGCAGAAAATTCTCTACAAAAAATGTGCAACAACCCCTATCATATAAATAATAATAAACCCGCTATAAGCGTTCAAACATTTTTGGAGATTAGTTAGGCTTCTATACAAAGTATAACAAGAAGCCTTTTTATTTTCATCAGCTGTTTACCGAGGCCCCGCCCCGAGCGCGCGGTGGGGGATTATTATTATATTATTATTATATATTTTTAATTCAATTATTTTTTTATTTTTTTCATTGTCAGAAATAATGTTTATTTTTTGGATAAATAACCTTATTGTTATGATGAAAATATTGTGTATTATCTATATTTCTTGTTCTTGTTCTTCTTTCTTGTGCTGACTTCAACATTGAATAAGAGAAAAAATCACGTCAATTTTGAATTCACGCGCATCGCGCCAACGGCCCAATGTCCCCCACCGCGCGCTCGGGGCGGGGCCTCGGTAAACAGCTGATGAAAATAAAAATTAATCTCCAAAAATGTTTGAACGCTTATAGCGGGTTTATTATTATTTATATGATAGGGGTTGTTGCACATTTTTTGTAGAGAATTTTCTGCTCTACAAAATAGTGCCCTCACTTTTTCAAAAGTCAGTGTAAAATCTCGAGATATAAGCGATTAAAGTCAAAAATCGCGATTTTCGGATTTTGTTTATTAAATAACTTTTTTTCCGATCAATTCTGCAATCATACTTTTTAATATGATATTCAGGAAGCTCTAATCTATCGATTAGTATAGGTCACAACACGGGAAACGAAATATCGATTTCAACCTTTTTTTGAGTCTAACTTGACTACCTAAGTTATTGCTATGTGAATACGAATCTGACGAAAAATAAGTGTAAATATTTTTTTGTAGAGAATTTAATTAGCTTTAATTTTATATTAAACTATTTTATCATAAAGTTCACCTGAGAAATCGGCGAAAAACTGATTTTTGTCCGTTTCTGCGTATACTTAATTAATTTTTAATAACCGAACCCATGCTCATCCCATGATAAAATTTGGTACACATGCTCAGCACATTTGTACCAAAAAACTGTAAAAAAATTAACCAACAAAAAAGAATCCCTTTAGAAATAGGGCTTGAAATAGGGTTAAAATTAAAAAATAAATCCTGTTACTGACTAATAAGTCGTTTTTTTACAAGTCTACACACCAACTTTTTAACTTTTTGAAAGACGAAAACAAGGAAACGAATGCCTTTTTGGACAAATCCTTAAATTTGTGTTTTTTATTTCTTACTATGATGGTGTGTACCAAGTTTCGTTAAGTTTAGTCGGGGTCGAGTCAATTTTACCTATCTTTTTGGTTGATTTGAGATGTTATGACCCTTTTCTTATAGTTTTTCCAACTTAGAATGCATTTCCTGGCAGGTGGAAATGATACAGCAGTTGCAAAATTTTTAATTTTTCATAAGTATGAAAAGTTAAAAAAATACCACCAATTCTATTACAACATTTTACATCTAAACTGTATAAGTGACTGACTTAAGGTGTTTTTGCAATGAATAGGCGTATATCGTCTCATTTTTGATGGTTTTCCGTAATATAAAAAACATAGTTTTTACACAGAATGTGAGACTACCCTCAATGATCGCTTGCAATGACCGATTCGTCATGTACGTGTGTCATGTATGTATGTACGTCATGTACATATCAGTCATGTACCCGTTGTAAGAGATTTTTTTTTGCTTTATAAATAAAATATTTTGTTTAAGAAAATGTGTGAGATAATTCAGTAAACTAGTTTGTGTTTACATATAACCTAAACGACCAGAAACGATGCAAAGGGGTTAAATTGCAGATACATAATATTTAATCATTTCAAATAAATATTTGGTCGTTTCAATACAATTATGTTTTTAAGACAGCCATACATGTTATAGTATAAGAAAACATCTGATTTGAATTAACAAAATTTGTTTGAATTAAGTAAAATCATTTTATACACTCACTTTTATTGTATCGAATTCTGCTCTTGTAGTCATTAATTGGCTATCCAATCGTTGTCTCACAAGTTTATACTCGTTTATCGTTTTTGCATTCTTCTTATCATTTGCTTCTGCTTTGGACACCTCTCTTTTGAGCATCTCTTTCAATTGAACATTTTCGTCCATCATCAGCTTACGTTCTTCCTCTAATCTAGCCACTGTCATTCGAAGTTGTTCGACCTCACTAGCCTCGCTCTCCGCATTGTCTGCTGCCTCTGAATCCAACATGATAATTTCCCAGCTGTCTAAGAATCATTTATACTACCACTACATGCATTGCACTTAGAAGGTCAAGACAAGTACAAACAAACTTGACATTAAAAATTCCCGTTTGAGAGGATAAATTCTCGCACCACTAAGTCTTGTCTTGGCCCCATAAATATGCATATAAAACTTACCTTTCAACCCGATAAAATCAGTTTCATACTTCTTTAACTTTTTCACTTTTATACTGCAAGCTGTTTTCATGAGTTGTTTAGCCGAATCTTCAGTACGGCACTTTTTAGGTAACGATACCCGAAAATATTTGAGTATTCCTTCAAAATCTAATTGCAACAAGTCCTTCTTACACATCTAAACAGGAAGAACAGTTTTAATAATGATATAAATGATTAAATTTATTTTGACTTACCAATAGAAGAGCTAACGACACTTGAAACAACGTGTCGATACCTTGTAACAAAAACACATCTATAACGTGAAAGACGAAATATAAAGGAAATCGTGCGGTAAATAACGTCAAAAACCATTGTGATGCAAACATGTGCGTTTCGACGCAATGTTCCGATAAATGTTGCCACAAAGAAGTCAGTTGTTCCTCCATTAAACGATTCAATTGATACAAACGCAAATATAAATTATCGAAACCATCCTTATAAAGATCACGTAATCCATAATCATACATCAACTTCACCAAAACGCAAAATGCTTGCTCTTCGGGCATCTACAATTTTATTTTTGTAGTTTTCAAATAAAACCACCCCTTGATAATAGATAACGAGATACGTGATTGTATGGAAAATTTAAAATGACCATGCATTTATTAAAATTAAGATATTGAAAAAATTAAAATTTTGAGCTGGTTTTTTATAGAAAAATTCTTATAGACGCCCATAATGTCAGATATCAGAAATTGATATAATTTCTTGAGCAACTCAAATTTACTTTGAGAAAAGATTTAGACTAATTTAGTCTTCCATTGGACTTTAGATCACACAATTAAAGATTACAGCTAATTGTTATCAAATAAACGGTCCATTACAATTTTATGTATCTTTTTTCAAAAATTTCTAATCAATGTCTAAACCTAAAAACTCGACTTACGTGCAATAATAACGTAGCTGCTAGAAAACTAAGGCCTTGACAGTATCCCACTTCTGAATCATACACCGCGTAAGCTTTGCTCACACGATAAAGAGAATCTTGCCCTAATCCACCGGCTTCCTTAAAAAAATCGTGCGCGGGAAACGTTCTTGCTATATCCCTTTGTATTACATTTTCGCACGCGCAATCCTTGAACACAAAAATTACATTTAAACTTAACAGGTGCTCTCGCTACTACCTTTGTAATAAGAATACGATATGTGTCCATCACTTGTAAATTTTCTTCCGTACCGGCAAGACGTTGCCACACTTCTCCCCTTAAAGCTTCGGGTATGCCCAGCCTAACTAATCCGGCCAATTGTTTTGGTTTTTGTTTAGTCGATTTCCATCGATTTAAAACATCGGCCCAATTTTCCAGCACGTCTTCGCTGCAATCTTTCGAGACCAGTCCGGTTCCACTTAACAGCGGTTCGTCTCCATCTAAACGATTTAATTAAAAACGGTATAATTGGTGTTTAAAAACATACCGGAATGATATTCTTCCTTTGGAGTTATACTTTCGACAGACGTAATACTTGGAGATTGAATAAGACTAGACAAGTTTAACGTAAGATTTAACCTGTTTCTATCGAGTTCTCCCGAAGTTTCCATACTCAAAACCTCGTAATTAACGTCCACTAAATCACTACTAACAATCTAAAATAGGCAAAAAAATTATTGTAACCTTCAATTTTGAAATTAAGATATTAACCAATTTGTCAAGTCATTCAAATAATTTAAGCCCGTAACAAAAGAATGTAAATGATAAGAAATACTCCTCCACAATTACACAATCGATTACAACAAAAATTTCAAGCTGGTATTTCACGGACACATTAATTGTTGTGGGGAGATAAAAAGAAATTCAAAACGTTACTGATAAATGTAATAAACAAGTTGAATAATTTATACACTGATAAAAAGGATAAACAAGTCAACAATTTACATTTAATCAAATAATCACATGATATTATTTATTCTTTTGCAAATTATTCAATTTGTGAGTTTGTGCTGGTTGTTACATTTGCATATTAAAAATTCAATTAATTAAATGATAAGTTTTAATTAAATTCTGTTTTGCTTACCATTCAACTTTGAACTTACCTCTTTTAAATTGAGAAAAAATTGTTGTACCATAGTTCGCTTTTGGAAGTACCAGAAACGATCGTGTTGTCCAAAGACTCGTACAGGCGTTTCAATTTGGAACCTGACGGGTTCTTGAATACCACGAATTACTAAATCTACAGCAATGGTTATATGAACCTTATTATCTTTTGTTTCTACGTTTAGTGTTTCGAATGCGGTTTCGGTTGGATCCCACGTTGCAGATATTACAGTTAAGTTACGGTCGATTGTTGGCAGTGAATTATTACCCATTTGAACCTGCCATAAAAAAAAATTACATCAACACTTTCAATCTAAAAGTTTAAAAAATGATTTTAAGAGTTAATTTTGAATTAATTAATTCAAAAATTAAACATTGTTAATTAAGCAATGAGATCATTTATTGCAACCACAAATTTTTGTCATACAAACCACAAAGGCCATGTTGAGGTTAATTAAGTAAATATGCTGTTCATTGTCTATTTGTACAAACTTAAATAAAATATGAATAATATTAACACATTATTATCATTCATGTCTAAATACAGGGTGGTGCTTTGTTCAATATGAAGATCTCACTAACTTATTTTAAGATAAACAAATTGGGTTAAATGGGAAGAATTTTCTTCAATAACAAAATTTATTTGTTATTTCAAGTTTAAATACGTTCCTAGATTTTTCAATTCTAGAACGACTTCTAGTCTACTCATTTTGTTCCTGATTCTAGTTTTTGTTCCAAAACTACATTTTCAAAATCTGTGACTTTGGATGCCTTCCACGTTTAAACTATCAAAGCAAAATTTATGCTGTAAGGGGCTCTTGTAGGAAATTTCATTACCCACAAAATTGTTTGTATACAAATTTTAGTATTCCTTACCGTTGTCGCAGCGTTTTGAACGCAAGGTCGCGAGGCGAACTTTTATTTCAGTTTGTTTTGCATATTTTCCGGACTGGAATTTTATGTAACTTTTGTTTATTTCATTTCAAAACGGTTTTTCAGTCGAATGGTTCAGGTTTGATCGACTCCTAATTTAGTTCCATTTTAATGCTAAAAGCAGTCTAATTTATCTGACCTAAAATCTTACTTTTGGGTCATTCCATCTCAAATCGAACCATGAATTTACTTGACCCATGCCTAATTTGACAAAATTTGGTACACACCACATTAGTAAGAAATAAAAAATACAAATTATAGGATTTGCCCAAAAAGGCACTCGTTTCCTTGTTTTGGTCTTTCAAAGTCAAAAAGTTGGTGTGTAGACTTGTAGGAAAACGACTGTAACTTCATCCACGGTGGTCTAAATTTAAAAATAAAAAATGTTCTGTAAAGGTAAATAAACCTTCTGTTCAAATATTCAACCACATTTTATATTTTCAACTGCATTGTCATATTATGCTAAACTTTTTATCAAAATTAGGCATAGTGTGGTCAACTTATATTCAGATAATAAATATTTATGATGAAAATCTATACAATTAATTGAAAATCGATTCCAACCTTTTTAAATAAATAAAACGGTGGTCGCGCAACTTAGCTATACTTTGAGCTGTTATTGCTATGTGAATACGAATCTGACGAAAAATTTGTGTAAATATTTTTTTGTAGAGAATTTAATTAGCTTTAATTTTATATTAAACTATTTTGTCATAAAGTTCAAAGAAACTTGAGAAATCGGCGAGAAACTGATTTTTGTCCGTTTCTGCCTATACTTAATTAATTTTTAATAACCGAACCCATGCTCATCCCATGATAAAATTTGGTACGCATGCTCCAAAAAACTGTAAAAAAATTAACCAAAAAAAGACCCCTTTAGAAATACGGGTTGAAATAGGGTTAAAATTAATCCAGGTTAAGGGTTGAAAATATAAAATGTGGTTGAATATTTGAATAGAATGTTCATTTACCTTTACAGAACATTTTTTATTCTTAAATTTAGACCACTGTGGATGAAGTTACAGTCGTTTTTCTACAAGTCTACACACCAACTTTTTGAAAGACGAAAACAAGGAAACGAATGCCTCTTTGGACAAATCCTTAAATTTGTGTATTTTATTTCTTACTCCCATCCCATGGTGTGTACCAAGTTTCGTTACGTTTGGTCAGGGTCGAGTCAATTTTACCAATTTTACTTTCCCATTTACGTAGTAAAGGAAAGTATTGTTATCGAGTTAAAAAAAATTTTGAGTTAGCATTTTTCCCATGGTCTATGAGCCCATACGAATTGTTTAAGACCAATTTTGGAATGATGTCCGGATGTGTGTGTGATGTATGAAGTATGAAGTGTGATGTATGAAGTATGAAGTGTGATGTGTGGTGATTCTATCGTCAACGTTTTCAGACAAACGCGTGCACCAATTGAGTTGAAATTTTATACACTAGTTTGAAGTAACTGTCTAAAGAGCTGATTAGATTTTGGTTGAAAACCGTTCATTTTTAACCCCTTTTTTAGGGGAATGAAAATTGTTGAAGAGCATTGCCGCTTCCCGGTGGAACATATGAGATTGAAACTCATATCAATCGAAAGAGAATATTTTTCCGCATCTTATGATACCCCACACTTGATATTTCGCTCTTAAATTATTGTTAAAATGCAAAAATAAAATAAGCGCTGTTCAAAAAATATGGTTTGCCTTGGATAATTTTGATCCAAGTTTTTATCCAAATTTTGTATTAAACACATAAATTTGAGCAAATCACTCACTCACTCATTCATAATTTAGTGCGTATAGCTACGAGGGTCGTGGAGAGTTGAAATTTTGCATACCCGTGTGGTTTTACGAGGATTGAACGGGAAAATTTTCCCGTTTTTCATGGGACGTAACGGAGGGGGTGAATGGCGCTTCAAAGTGGTCACAAAATTTCGGTATTCACTTTGGAGAGTTGAAATTTTTCAGGAAGCTCCGGGCGGTGGGCGAGGGGGCGAAACAATTTTTTCTTTTTCGAAATTTTTTTCCAGCGCTTGGCAAGAGGGCTCCTCGCGGTTTTTCGTATTTTTGTATCTACTTCCAGAGTTTTCGTCCGATCGACCTGAAATTTGCTAGAGGGGCGGGGGCGGCGAAAACGGACAATCGGTATGGCCAAATTTTCCAATTTTTTGTCCCGTTACCGTTTAAGGGGGGGGGTAAAAATTGAATAGTTTTTTGCGCCTGGCTCGCTCATTTTCAGATTAAAGTTTCGATTTTTTGGTCTCATTTGGATCCTCTCGAATTTAGATTTGCATTTTTGCAAAAAAATGCCTAGGTCGCAGATCGCTTTCGAGCGCTAAGCGAGACGACGATTTTAATTACATATTTTTGCCGTTTCTTGCGCTACGCCGTGCGGCGTCGAACGGATCGCGAAAAATAATACACCGTCGTCGAGCCGACTGTACGCCCGACAAAATTTGTAGATATACTTTTTCTCGAAAAATGAACTGGTTTCGAGTAATCGTGATATACAAATTAAAAAACGGCAAATTTAAAAAATTATGGTTTGCCTTAGTTTAATTTTGATCTGTCCAAGTGATTTGTATTGTTTATTGCTATAATTTAATATTTTAACTAATTTACTTGTATAAACATATTATGTAATTAATATCAAAAGAATTTTTTAATTACTTCTAAAAAATTAATTCTGACGTCATTACGCCCATAGTTAAAATTTGATTGCACATAGACGGCACGGCATTCCGCAAATTTCTATTTTTTTTTGGAAAATGACAATTTTAAAAATTTTTCAATGCAAACATGTTATATTATTGTTAAAATGAAAATATAAAATAAGTGCTTTAAAAAAATATGAGTTACCACATTAAATTACAAATTAAAATTCGTAACTTTGATATCTCAAAGTAATTTGTGTATTTTATCGAGTTAAAAATGTTTTTGAGTTAACATCTGTTTTATTAAAATTTAATATAAAATGAAGTGGAATCTACTAAATGGGAAAGTAATGTGTTGTCACATCAGATTTTTTTTGTTGATTTGAGATGGAATGACCCTTTTACGCGATATTTAAATGTTTCGTTGACTGGATTGACCCAATATCTAATTATTACTACAGCTGACTGTAATATAAAATTTAATTCGGTATAAAATCTATATTAATACCAACAGTTTTTCAATTTACATTAAATCTCTCAAGCTGTGCGGAAGTCGTCCAAAACCCTATCCAGAAAGTAACTTGGCAACTTTTAACTTATTAAATATAAATATTTATTTTAATATATTTAAAAGATTACGTTATTTTTAACCAGACTGATTTTTTAAAATGTATTTACTTATATTATTTATTCGTCCTTTTATCGTAAAAAATTAATGAAAACAAATCACCCGGAAGTTGGAAAAAGTAATTAATTGGAACTTACCATTTCAAGTAATTGCATATCAGAATGTCGAACGTGACGACCAGGAGCAACAAGAACACCAAAGCACCTTTCGATATACAACTGAGGTCCATTATCGGACACTTGACTGATGCTAATGCTTATTTGCTTCTCTAAATTAACGCGTAATTTAAATCCGCCCCTATCCTTTGGTACAGTCGAAAATTGGCCCTGCAAAAATAAAACGTGAGAGAACATTCCAACCAACATAGCCCATTAAACGACATACTTTACCATCATCTTCTTTAATTTCTAAATTTACTTCAAATACGTACATCAAAGTTCTAGCTTCTGGTATGGTCGTTACCGATGCAGACATATCCCCGGCAGAAGTTACCGAATTGCTCATAGAACGGGGTACCCGTTGAAACGCCTTAGCAAAACAAGCTAAAACATCTGTTGACATATTTCTCGACATATATCAATAAATTAAACTTAAACTTACTCGAAACGCGACTAACGGCTTCTGCTATGTCGCACCTAAACACATGACATTGAAAAATTGCAGATTCTTGTGTATCACCGTGTGACCAAGTAAATGCAAAACAACCTGCTTCTTGGCTGTCGATGGCACCTCGAGCATAAAAAAGAATGCGGTGAATTTCGTATCGTGCTATCACTGAGTGGCTACTCGCATCGTGTAATCTAAAGAAAATATTTCGTTTAAAATGCGAAGTCTAATTCAAGAAGCTCTATGATTTTACGTGAGGAGAAAATTCAAGACAAAATATTTTTTAGATTAAATGAACAAATTTCGGCGACTGTGCAGTTACTCTGACCAGCTGAAAAAAAATTTCTTCAGCTACACACTAAAGAACAGGCTTATTTTAGTCTAAAGAAAAAATATCTTGCGAGAAATCTGTAAAAACAACCCCAAAATCGACTTTTGAAAAGTACGGGAAATTAGCATCGAATATGCCGCACACCCCACGCGATACAATTCAAAGACGGTCCCTTGAAATCGCGTAAAATTTTTTCGCTCCGATTTGAATTTTTCTTTGAAATTCGGATAGGTGGGGGTGTGATTAGTAGATATTAGTAATAAATATTATCAAAAAAATGGAAAATAACCCGTGTATTGCCGAAAAAGTGAAAAAATTAATTTTTTTTTCTTCGAATTTTGGGGTGTGCATTCGATAAGGAGGGTTATCCATCGTCAAAAGCTACCCTTCCGGGGCGCCGCTACGCTCTGCACCCCTCCAGGGCGGTTTTGACTCTGGTTACTAGGCGAAACATACGAGAAGCGCCTTCGATCAAGAAAACCGGGATGTTAGGACCCTTGAAATAGCATTAAAAAGTATAGTTGCGGTATAGGGCAGTAAACTAGTATAACGTTTCACCCCCAAAATATCGAATAAAACAAAAAAATAATCGATGTTACATGTAGGAGAGACGAGCTGCATCTGCCGGTGCGATATCAAGCAAGCATGGTTCGCGAAGCGGAGCACGTGCTGGGCGGAGCCCAGCTTTGTCTCCTCCAACGCTCAAAAAATTGAATAAAAACTCTCGTTGAAGATGTAATATGGGTTAAAACCCTGAAAAGGCGTAGAAGCCAGTCGCATTATGCCCCGAGAGGCATGATATTAATAGGATAATTGTAAGAAAGAATAAAAATCCTCAGACCGCCGGGTGAGGCCCGGTTGTCCATGATCCATGCTTGATGCGAAGTGTGGGCTCACAAAAGCCGGTGCGATATTTTCTAAGTGTTAGGGTCATTCATTCTGCACGGACCGTCAACAGAATGAGCGACGAGCGGGAATCTCGTTAATTTTATCACTGAATCTCATAAAATTTGCTAAGTTCAAAATCGATTATTTCAAAATTTTGATAATAAATTCTCGGTTAATATTTTTACAATTTGTTATATTGACTGTGTTCTTTAGTGTGTAGCTGAAGAAAATTTGTTTCGAGTGGTCAGAACAACAAACTGCACAGTAGCCCATATTTCCTAAATATTTATAAAATTACAGTAAAAATAGAATTTATTCGATAGTATAAAGTAGGTATCAATTTTATATTTTCATCGTAAAAAAATAAACAAAATAAGCAACTTGCAATTTTTACTGCATTCACCGTTTGGGTGTTTTTTTTATTAATGTAAATATTTAAAAGAGATTTCCTTTATAAATTATTGTGTAATAAATAATGAATGTATTTGAGAAGTTCAATTTTTATGATCGAAGAAAACTTTAAGACGTATTTTTAGCTTTAGCAACAAATTGTAATTTATTTAGTCGCCTAACTGCTAGCAGGAACAAGTTAAGTTACAATAAGTCCAACTATGTATCCAAAATGTTAAATATAACGTGCCCGTTAAGTCAAGGTTATCCAATTTGTTATGTTATTTATTAAATGATTGTAATGTTTTACCTTTTATCGATAACGTTAGACGTTTAGTTATCAGATACGTAGTAAGAATTTAATAAATAACATAACAAGTTGGATAAAATTGACGTAACGGGCACGTTATATTTAACATTTTGGATACATAGTTGGACTGATTGTGTTATGCTCTAGTCCGGAAGGTGTCTTTGATAATGGTCAATACTTACACATGCACATTTCTTAAAAATCAAATCTACAACAATTTCGTAAGAAATTTAATTTCCTACAAAAAATTTCATATAATTCTATTTTTAAGTTAAGCCTTGAAAACATTCAAAAGCACAAATAACAACTAAGAAGTCAAAATTTACGACTTTGAATGCATCCAGCGCATAAACTATTAATGAGGTTATCCTACTGTGACCAACCATAACACAAGTGTAAATTTTGAGAATTAATTCCGGAAAAACTATAAATACGATTTTACGGATTTTATTAATTTTTAGGTATTCATTAATATTAATCTCATTAGTAAGTATAAATTTAAAATTTTATAATTGTATTTTTGATAAAAACTTTTTGAATTTGTCTTGCATAAAAAAAGTTGCATTTTTTCTGTACTATTTTTTTAATAAAAAATCAATGGAAAAACATGAACAAAATTTTACATCGCACGCAAAAAAATTTGCGATTCCTGCTCCGTACAGTGGAATTTTCTCAATATGTAAACCTTATTAAAATTAATAGAAATTAACACTTTGGTTTAATTATTATAGTGTTTTTTTTTGAAATTTCTTTATTTAAATTGATTCTTCATTATTAATTTAATTGCATGGACATGAGTTGAGCTAAAAAAAATTTGACCATGTCGCATGACAAAATTCTTTTATGTTACCCCATTGCTTGGAACTCAGAAGACTACAAAAATTAAAAATCTGATATGGCTATCATATGATTTCCACATAATTTCAATGCAAGAAATTTTATATTTTTTAATTTTAATTGTATGCTAAATATTCGGTTGATGGAAAGATAAGTTCATAATACGTTTTTGAGTTATAATCATCTAAATGCCTTGCTGTTAAAATTATGTAAAAATCGTATTATACAATAATTAATTGCTCATTGTGATGTTGTGCATTTAATTATTAAGAAATTAACGATCGGTTGGTGAGAAAAAGTCATGGAACAAAAATTGTAGGAAATTTTTTAGCAATCATTTTTGGTTATTGGAATTTTTACCTATTTTTTAAGTTTCAAATTTATTATAAATTATGCCATTTTTTCTCTGCAAATGATTTTATTACTTTTCAATCGACTTTCTTCTGAGGCAGACAAAAACAAACCTTGAACCCCATAAAAATTTATCAATCAAGTTGAAAGGGTGTCAAATTTTCTTGATAACAATACTTTCGTTGCTTAAAAAGAAATCCTTCTACAATAATTTTCTCAATTATTTTAATAATTGTAAAATCTGCAAGAATTCATGGATCAATGAAATTTCACTTTTTTTAAATTTACAAGGCAAAATAGTAGTGGATTTTTAAAAAAAAGTAAAAGTTAACAAAGTTCAGGTAAAAAGAAAGTGAATGCGTGGCAATTTTATAGTTATAGTATCAGATTTGCCAACCTTATGGGAGTTTTGCAAAGTCGTCTTATAATTTCAGTTGGATGTTTTTTAACGTCAAATTTTGCTAGGAAGGCGTAATAATTGTTTTATTATTGTAAACCTTGGTATGTACTTGTGATTTCAGGCACAAACCAAAGTTTACAATACAGCAATTTATTACGCTTTCCGATTTAGTAGTTATAATTTTATTTTACTGAATTGTACCAGAAGTTTCTAAAACCTCGGCAAGATTGGCGTGGATCTACGACCAGAAAAATAAGAAGAACTTCAATTCTAACAGCAGAACAAGATGATCTCATTAAACTGATAATTAGTTTTGCGGAAGTAGGTTATATCCTGACTCCAAAAAGTTTACGGTACTAAACATATAAATTTTGCAAAGAAAAATAATAATCGTAACATTTTTAATGCTGATGGTTTCATAGCCTACGGAACATAGCTCAAACTGTTTGTTCAAAGACATCTACAAATGTCTTGCCATATAGCACAAATAATGAATCCAGCCAGACCACAAAAATTAAATAAATACATTGTCGGTAATCATTTTAATAGTCGAGATTTTCTACGAAAAACTTATGATCGAAACAAGACCCGAAAGCATTTACAATATGGACGAAAAAGCCTGCCGAATATGTAGCACTTCATCACTAACAGTCAGTCTTGGCTCTAAAAGGTTCGAAAAGAGTTCATCAAATAGCAAACGAACATGCAAAATGCGTTACAATTTTAGGATATGTTAAAGATATTGGAACTGATTTCTCACCGATGTTCTTATTCAAGGAAAAAAATTGAAGCCTGAATTCTATGATAATATAATCATTCAGAAGTTCGAATCGCTCCTAAAGCTTCTCGTATTTTAATTTTTGACGATGCAGCTCGCCACCTCGATTACAATATTGTAAATTCAGGTGAAAAGCATAATAGATCTGACATAACATCAGAGAGCACGGTGACCCCACAGGATTCCTATTCAGCAATTCCCTTTCGAAAACAGATGCCAACTTTAAAGTTAATAAAAGTAAACCCCAGAAAAAGATTCTTAATTGCAGGTCAAGTTACTAAACATTTTGTTGGAACCAAATCAACAATATCATCCACTTCTGTTAATGGATAGGTTAGGATTGATAATTTTGTAAGGAAACCAAATGGCACTTATGACCTTATGAGTCAGCGTCTGGTATTATGAACTTTGTGTTGAACTTACGGAAGAAAACTAAATTTTTGACTGCCTCGTAGGCACAATTAGTTACTTTTAGGCTTCTATACAAAGTATAGCAAGAAGCCTTATGATCTGGATCCGTGTCTGTCCGTCCGTCTGTCCGCATAATTCAAATCTAATCAGAACCCTCGAAATTGTGATTGTAAACACATCGTTTGTATAATAAAATAAAAATGTGTTTTAAATTTAAAATCGATTTTCTAGCCACGTTCTACAAAAAATTTTACTTATAAATAGAATATTTTTTAAGTTGGTAACTCTTCTAGCGTGTTCCCTTTTCGTGCCAATTTTCATGGGTTTCAAACTTGTGACGTATCAACCCACCAGAATATATTTCTGTTGTCTTCAGGTCACACTATAAAAATAGCCTAAACGCTTCCACGGTCCATAATCGACAACGTAAAACCCCCCTAGATCCCTTGGTTTCAAACGCCATGCTCTCATGAACTTCCACTATTGAATTCTGTCACTTCTATTTTTCCGTTAACATTTGGTCTTCCTACATGACTTAATGCAACGATAATATTTGAGATAACACACAACACACAGTTTTGGGACCGGGGGGTCTGGGGGGTATGGAATACCCCCCAGGCACACATAAATTGTAAAAGAAAGAACCCGACCCCCCACAGTATTTGGCTAACAAATGATGCACAACTGTGGGTAATAATTCTGCCCTATTTCCATTTATTTTATACTAGCTGGATACTCTGGAACAATTTACTACAAAACTTCTGTATAAACCATATTACTGGTTATTTTTAGGCTTCTATACAAGAAGCCTTATGATCTGGCTCCGTGTCTGTCTGTCTGTCCGCATGATTCAAATATAATCGGAACCCTCGAAATTGTGATTGTAAACACATTGTATGTATAATAATACAATACAAATTTGTTTTAAATTTAAAATCGATTTTCTAGCCAAGTTCTACAAAAACTTTTACTTATATATAGAATATTTGTTAGGTTGCTACTAAAGATTCAGATTTTCACAATTACCACAGATTTAAGAAATGAAATATTCTGAGATTTATATTTGAACTTAAAATGCTATATTTTTTTCTTATATACCTGAAAAAATAATTTTTATCCGATAATTATTACATTATAAATATTATGTCGACCAAAAGTAACTAGCAACGACAACTTTTCACACCAGAAAGGTAGCTGTATAGAAGCCTAGGAACTGCCGCTAAAGCGAGTTCCACCTTGTTTAATTTTAAGAGAGTTAATATTATTTTCAATTTATTTTGAAATTTTTTACTGCTTTTGGAGACTGTTTAGAAAATAAGTTCATTTTATTTACTTTTAGGAGTCATATCAACATATTTTATAATTTTTAGTTTGATTTTTTATGAATTACGTCTAGAACTTTTTAGGATCTGGCGAACCCGAAAAGATCCAATCTACACGTTTTAGATTTTTAATAAAAACGCCTGTGTTAGCGTTATGATGATTCTTCAAAATAAATTTTAGCAAGTTTAATAATTACCTATACTTTGTTTCGAAATACAATAATTTTATTGTATTGTAATAAAATAATAATTTTTTGAAATCTAGAAATTCTAAGGTACATTTCTCCCCCCCCCCCCCATTGCCAAATCTTTTAATGAAATTAGTGTCAAACGTTTGAGCTCTAATGACATTCAAATTAAATCGTTTGAAACCCACCCACCGCGAAGTTATTTGCGAAAACTTTTGAGGGCGAAGTTACTTATTTTTACATGGATTAGATAAGTGACAGCGACTATTACACGTTACTCTATTTTTAAGGCATTTGCATGATTTATTTATGCACTTCTTTGTACAATTACACTTCAACATTCCCTGGCCACCTATAGAGGAAGCAGTTGACACCGCCGACTGAAGACTAATATCGTCTGCAAGTAGGTACATTTTCTACTTGTATAAAATTTTGCGACACTGGCTCAAATTCATTTCGATTGTAGCATTTCTGAAGAACTCCTGATCTAGTTCCTATTTTATAAAACCCCTCTCCTTCGCCAAGAACAACACCTAACATATTTCTTGGAGCTGTTGGAACCTTATCGAAAGATGGAACGGGTATGATTACATTATCGCCAGTAGTGCAACCCTTTAATACTCAAAAAGTACATTAACTAACAATATAGACAATTTGCAGATTGCCTAATTTCGCGTTGCCGGAAATTGCCGGATTTCGCGTAACATATACACCAAGTTTCAAATTTTTTTAACCAAGTTTAATTTTTGTCACTCCATAAAGATCACCCTGTAGAATAGAGAATTTTTCTACTATTTTTGTGTATTCGCGGATTTAATGTTAATGTATAGGTACACCAAGTTTCAAATTATTTGGTCCAAGTTTAATTTTTGTCACTCCATAAAGATCACCCTGTAGAACCTAGAATTTTTTTACTATTTTTTGTCTATTCGCGGATTTAATGTTAGTGTATACACCAAGTCTCAAATTTTTTGAACCAAGTTTAATTTTTGTTACTCCATAAAGATCACCCTGTAGAATAGAGAATTTTTTTACTATTTTTTGTGTATTCGCGGATTTTATGTTAGTTAGGGGCAGCCGCCCCTCCCCCATCGCGAATATTTTTATAAAATGGTGTCAATCGATCGAGAATCTTTTGAGATCCAATGAACTTTATATTCCGTCGTTTGCGTTTCAAAGGTTTGAAATAAAAATTCAATTCTTTAGAACAATTTTGGGAGCGGCTGTAGAAATGCTTTTTTAAAGCAACGATTTTTGTAATCAATACCAATCGATCGAGAATCGTTTCAACTCCAATGAGCTTCTATTTCCATCGCTTGAACACCAAAGGTAAAAAGGTTAAAATGTTTAAAAGATTGTAAATTTTACAAACATCGCTCCGAGCAAGTAGCGCTCAGAATTCTAGTGCAGCTGATAATAATTAAAATAGCTTTCATTTTTTTTAATATTAATATTAAAATAGAAAACGAGCATCATTGTCTGTAAAAATAATTTGCTAGTTTAACTTATTTTACCTTTGGGTTCAAATGATGGGAATAGAAGCACATTGAAGCTCAAACGATTCTGGATCGATTGGTATTATTTTATTAAAAAATTAGTTCTCAAAAGAAGCATTTCTACAGCCTCTCCCAAAATTGTCCTTACAAATTGAATTTTTATTAAAAATTTTGATACTCAAACGACGGGAATTAAAGCATCGATGATTCCTGATTGACTGACACTAATTTGATAAAAAAAATAACATTTCGATAGGGGGGGGGGGCTGTCGTTTCTATAGTCACCCCACTTTGCGATGCGTGTGGTTTAATTGATTTGAATGGATTTAATGAGCATTGGGGCTCAAACGTTTGACATTCATTTCGTTAAAAAATTCACATTGGGGGGGGGGGCGGATATGTACCCGAAATTATATACAAAACAATTAAGGTGGGTCTTATTTGGTATGCGTACGTTATACATAACGAATAATATAATCTTCCTCTTTACACTAATAGTCCAGGCAACAAAGCCGAAAAATTAGCTCAAGCTTGCAAAAAATCCGGGCAAGCTGAATTTTGGCAGAGATGTACATTGGAGTGTTCTAGTGAACCCCCCAAAAGTCCCATAAAATCCCACGCCGGCGTCCCCCACAATCGGGGGTTTTAGCTCCCCAAAAGCGATTTTTTGCCGATAACTCGCTTATTTATGCTTGTATGAAAAATTATGATCAGACCATAATTGAAGAGCATAAAATTCTCTATAAATAGTTTTTTTTCATATTTTTTCATGGCACCCTAATACTTAAATTATTGACCGAAAACCCGACCCACCCTTAAAATGGCATAATATTAATTTGTTGCAGGGAGAGAAATGTTTTCGGGCACGGGAAATGCTTTTAATAATAAATTAATTGAAATTGTGGCCAAGGTTGGAAAATGAAAAGAAAAACAGATTTTCTCAAAATTTGCCCAAGTTATAGTATCTTCCAAGAAAGGAAACCGAAATTTTGGTTTGAGCTTACAGAAGGTGCGGGCAAGCTGAAATTTGGCAAAGATGTATATTGAAGTGTTCTAATAAACCCCCAAAAATGTCTCATAAAAATCCCAAGCTGGCGTTCCCCCAAATGAGGATTTTAGCCCCCTAAGTGCGGTTTTCGCCCATAGCTCACGTATTTTTACTTTTACGAAAAATTATCATTAAAAACAGTTTAATTTGCCTATTACAGTATGTATTGTAGTACCACCTACTGCAGCTTTGCTTAACGGTAATTTTTCGTAAAAGTACCGCACTTAGGGGGCAAATTAAATTTGGTTTAATGGTAATTTTTCGTAAAAGTAAAAATACGTGAGCTATAGGCGAAAACCGCACCTAGGAGGCTAAAATCCTCATTTGGGGGAACGCCGGCTTGGGATTTTTATGAGACATTTTGGGGGTTTATTAGAACACTTCAATATACATCTTTGCCAAATTTCAGCTTGCCCGGACCTTCCGTAAGCTCAAACCAAAATTTTGGTTTCGTTACTTGGAAGATACTATAACTTGGGCAAATTTTGAAAAAATTTATTTTTCTCTTCATTTTCCAACCTTTGCCACAATTTCAATTAATTTATTATTAAAACCATTTCTCTCACTGCAAGGAATCAATATTGTGCCATTTTAAGGGTGGGTCGTGTTTTCGGTCAATAATTTAAGTATTAGTGTGCCATGGAAAAATATGAAAAAAAATTATTTTATAGAGAATTTTATGCTCTTCCATTATGGTCTGATCATAATTTTTCATACAAACATAAATAAGCGAGTTATCGAAAAAAAGTCGCGTTGGGGGAGCTAAAACCCCCGATTGTGGGGGACGCCAGTGTGGGATTTTATGGGACTTTTGGGGGGTTCATTAGAACACTCCAATGTACATCTCTGCCAAAATTCAGCTTGCCCGGATTTTTTGCAAACTAAAAACCTTCCTTGCCTGGACTATAAACAAAAAATTAAAAATTGGTTTTTTTTCTTCCATAACTTGCTTCCATATCACCACCACCTTTAGTTATAATTAATGTTTGGAATGTTATAGAAAGGGTCGACCACCCTGCAATGTTGACATACAACATTGATGCATACCTATGTCTATATTTATAATTTATTGTTTGAAATTCTTGTAATTGCCTGCAAATTTTAGGTTTGCAATTGTTTTGTAAATTTTGCTGTATATATTTTTCTTCAGTGGTCAACCCCCTGTTGTTATACTGCTCAAATGGTGTAATTGGAATGCTCATTTTATAACTTCCACAAGTTAGTTTATAAATAAAATTGTTTTGACACAATAAACAATTGATTATCTTTCTTTGTTAATTTGTTGTTATCAAAAACAATGGAATAAATGAACAACAAGGAATGGTCTAAATAAAAAACTTTGATTATGTAGAGAAATTTAAACTAACAAAAGAAGTATAAATTTATAGAAAATTAAAGTAAAAGCAATATTTAAAAAGTTGAAGGTGGATTAAATTTGAAGGTGGGTATCTCCTTCCACAGAATAAACATGTTTTTGAAACCTTGCACAAGAATATTTACTGTTATAAATAAAAGAGTTGTCACTTACATAACTAATCCTTGTGAAGAACACGGCACAGAAACTGCCACTTTAATACCCAAATCGGAACTTTGTTCATTAAGAATTGTCATGTTACGTTGAATTTCGTTTTCAGATTTAGGTGCATTAATAGCAGCCGCTCCTAAATAAGTGACTCCACTAAAAATGGTGCACTCTTGATCCACATCTGAAACTAACACCTGATTATCTCACTACCAAAACCCAAACTCAAAATACTATAAACAACTTACATTCTTCATCGCTATAATCAGGTTTCATAACATCCTGTTTCTCAACTGGAGACGTACACTGTGGAACACTCAAAGGATCTGTTCCCGGTTCGACAGGACAACTACTGTAAAATTTAGATTGGCCCACTTTTTTACCGTCATTAATATAGCACATTTCGCTGCCAGGTTCTTGTAATACTTCGGTTAAAGCATTTTTCAATTCGTTCAAATCTCCACTCATAATGCCCAACGTTGGGGTCTTGCTCGTTTCAGGTTTATCGCTAACAAAATCAAATTCTTCACTAGTAGCAATCGACTCGCTCGATTTTGCACTTAAATTATCCTCCATACCTGCTCGGAAGTACTTTAAACAAGAACTTTTACAATAAAGAAGTTGACAACATTTTTAACACTGACCTTCAATTTTACGATGTTAAGGTCTGTGGTGCCATTATGATAATGATTGATGGTTACTAATTGATTTTAACTAAAATGTTGAAGGAAGCTTATTAATTGGACGATACATTTAATTATTACTGGTATCGTAACATTATTTATCACGTTCACACTAATCTGACAGATCGGCACTTAAATAAACAAGCAAAACGTCAACTACCCACAATTATTTTTTATAACGGTTATTTCGCATACAATTTTTTTATTGATATATTACGCGTTTTTAAATATTTAAAAACTGTTATCTGAAATATTTAATTGAAAAAAGAAAATGACCTGACGCCACTCCCAATATAAATTAGTGTAAATCTAGACTTATTACTATTGTATATTTACATTATACAGGGGAAGTTGAAATTGCAGTTTTAAGAGTTACATTTCGCGATTATTTAACAAACCTGTTTGATTATTGTTAGAAAATTCAAGTTCTCTTGTTGGTCGTTCGTGTAAAAAACATTGTGACCCGTTCTCTCCTCTCTGTGATGTGCGTACGAAGTGTTTCCACAAATCAATGGGACAAAACAGCTTCAGAACTGCTATTAAATCAAATACTGTTTTAATTGATTTTAGGCTTCTATACAAAGTATAACAAGAAGCCTTATGATCTGGCTCCGTGTCTGTCCGTCCGTCCGCATAATTCAAAATCATACAGGGCGTTTCAAATCGTGTTGGAAATATATTCTGTGTGTATAGAGGTCTAAGATCTGGGTACCCAGTGCGCTACTTTTAGGCTTCTATTAGGCTTCTATACAAAGTATAGCAAGAAGCCTTATGATCTGGCTCCGTGTCCGTCTGTCTGTCCGTCCGCATAATTCAAACCTAATCAAAACCCTCGAAATTGTCATTGTTAACACATAATATGTATAATAAAATTAAAATTTGTTTTAAATTTAAAATGGACTTTCTAGTTAGGCTTCTATGCAAAGTATAGCAAGAAGCCTTATGATCTGGCTCCGTGTCCGTCTGTCCGCATAATTCAAAATCATACAGAGCGTTTCAGATCGTGTTGGAAATACTCTGTGTGTATAGAGGTCTAAGAACTGGGTACCCAGTGCGCTACTTTAAAGCTTCTATACAAAGTATAGCAAGAAGCCTTATGATCTGGCTCCGTGTCTGTCCGTCCGTCCGTATGTCCGTCCGCATAAT
This sequence comes from Podabrus alpinus, assembly GCA_932274525.1. Classification (NCBI taxonomy): domain Eukaryota; kingdom Metazoa; phylum Arthropoda; class Insecta; order Coleoptera; family Cantharidae; genus Podabrus; species Podabrus alpinus. Next base: position 66,919,041 of record OW026453.1, on the reverse strand, counting down.
TCAAATCTAATTTATATATTATGATAGGTTACAAAAATATGCTGTGCTTTAAGATTGTAATTTTCAATCTATATAGTAGACTTGATCCGATGATCTGACCGATCAAGGTATCAACGGATCAAGGTATAAACGGTTCAAGGTATCAACGGATCAAGGTATCAACGGATTAAGTTATCAGATCACGGATCAACGGATTAGGTTATATCAAAGTAACGGATAACATTTATTGTCATATTTTATAGCAAGAAGCAGCCTTACGATCTGGCTCCGTGTTTACAGTTGTCACGTCATTCGTTTTTCACCTTTCCCTTGCATCGAAAGATCTTCTTTTGATATTGCTTATAGGCGTCTTTCTGATGTGCTTCAACACTTGGTCAGAAGTGTTTCCACTTCCGAAGAAATTGAAAATTGCTGGTGAAGTGGAGATATTGGATTCTGCGCAGTCGATTTTTCTTCTCTTGGTGTTCAACAGAAAAATGTCTTCCAAATCCTCTTCTAAACGACGTTTTACTCTTAAGAAGGTTGACATTACGATGGAATAATTGAAAATTGTGTGAAATGATAAAATTGTAGCGAAAATATTTGATGATCATTTCATTAATGTTCCGACCTATATAGATATTTCTGTTGATATGTTGATCCAATGGATTCTATGACAGGTGACCACATGACAAGTGAACGCACGACAACTGAACGCACGACATCCGAACACATGACAACTGACCCCATTGACAAGCGACCCCACTGACAACTGAACACACGGACAACTGAACACAATCTTAATTTTTAAATTTAAATATTTGTTATTTATTTTTATAATCATGAAATATAGTAACTTTGAGGTTTACGATTTTATAATAAATACTGGCCAAATCCTAATCCGAAACTACAAAACTGAACCCACGGACAACTGAACACAATCGTAATGGATCTAGCTTTTTGGGGTAATTATTATTATTTTTGAGTCCATTCTCACTTTTTCCGTTCAACTTGGAAAAAAGTTCGAGGGAGCGGTAGATCCACCTCTTTGCGGCAGATTTAACTTGACGCGGAGATTTCTTTTTACTTTCCGAACCCCTAGGTAAGGAAAGTATTGTTATCAGTCAAAATTTGACCCCCCAATTTTTTGACAGATGTTCACGTTTTGAGGTCCCCTGAATCCATTTTTATCATTTTTGGAAGGATGTCTGTATGTATGTGTGTGTGGGTCCCTCGTAAGTAGCGAGGACATTAGTCCACTGTTCAGCGGCGTTGTGAGGACATTTTTTGTTGTGAGGACCGATACCACGTCCTCGGAAGTTCTGGACCCCAGAACTGCGTTCTACAGTGCTTTCTGGTCATGAGGGTACCTTAAACATTAGTGTGTCAGTAGGTCCTCATAACACCGTTTGAAGTTGGATATGTAGTTCACACTATTTCCGCAAGGAGCGCATAAAAAATGTATAATATACACTACATCTGATCTCTACGTTACTATTAAGGACCATCATACACAATCCGATTCTACGATCCTTACGCTATTTCTAAGGACCTACATACACACCAACATTGTAATTGAATTCGTTTGGCAACGTAGCTACGTCTGATAAACTTAGGTACGTTAAATACAACTTTATATTTAGTTATGCATAGTTGCACATTATTTATCGACGAGATTGAAATTCTTATAATACACTACGTTTTAATAATAATACTGATAAATTAAAATTTAAAATTTAAAATTTTATTATATTATTCATTATAAATGTATAGTGTGATTGAAAAATTGTTTTGAATTTTTCTAAGTTTAACGTGGTTTAACGTTTCAAGTATAATTTGGTTATTATTATAGTAAATTTTTAATCAAACGCATATTCACGAGCACATTGGTGCAACTGTGCACCACACACGGGCGGCCGAATTCAGTAGCGGTCGAAAATGAACAAAAAGCATAAAATGTCCTCGAAATGCAAAAATATAATTTCTACTGGAAATGAAGAGGTGATGTTAATGAATTCTAAAAGTTAAAATAGTGTATAATAATAATATTAGGTACCTAATAATAATATTATTACCCAATAATATGTATTGAAAGAAATTTTTTCCGCACATCATTCGTTAAAATGCGGACGGAACATCAGAAGCATGTTTTATTACAAATTCTAATTTCTATTAGAATGCTCACGTGACTTGAAGAAAGAGGTCTCTTTCCAATCATCGGAGGCTTTCACTCTAGCTTGAACCATTTACTTTAACATCAATATTTCTTAAAAAAAATTACAAAATAATTTACAAATAATGAAAAAGATGTTAAGGTCTAAGGTCTGGTTCAAAAAAATAAAAGTCCAAATTATGCGCACCTACTGGAGAGCTAAGAATAAAGTAACAATGTAAACAAAACGGATACTATATACACCAACATTAAACATTTATAAAATTATTTACGATTTCTAGTATAATAAATATAATTATTATAAAATCGTTATTATTTTTACCTCCATCAAGTTAGCCCCCCTTTAATCGAATTTTTAACTTTTTCTTATGCCAAACGTTTGGTAATCGTTAGGTAAGATTTGGTAGTTCGATTAAAAGTTTTGGTAGCTCTTTGTTTTTTCGTAATTAACCAATCAAATTTTTTTGTCAAGTTAGCCCCCCTTCAATCGATTTTTCAACTTTTTTTTAGCTCATTTGATAGATTATAATGTGTAGAGGTTTGGTAGTCCTATAAAAAGTTTTGGTAGTCCCGAATTTTGTCGTAAATAATTAATTAAGTTGGAAGTTTACTTATGCGCATGCGCTAAATTTCACGTGAATAGAACAATAATAATTTATTGCCATTTGGCCTAATTTAAACCATTTTTTAACCTTTTTTTAATGCCAAGCGATAGGTCATCGTCATGAAAGGTTTATTAGTTTGATTAAAAGTTTTGGTAGTCTTTGTTTTTTCGTAATTAGTTAACTAATCAAATTTTTTTTCTCAAGTTAGCCCCTTCAATCGATTTTTCAACTTTTGTTTTGCTCATTTGATAGATTATAATATAATATAGAAGTATGGTAGCCCTATAAAAAGTTTTCGTAGTCACTAATTTGGTCAAATTAATGATTAATTAATTTTTAAGTTTACTTATGCGATATACAATATCTTTGGTATAGCGCAGATCGTATTTCTTACAATCTTATTAAATAATCTTATTAGAATGCAGCGCAAACTCTTGCATAATGCTATAGTTACATTTTTCATGTTTGTTGTATAAATGATTAATCTTATTTACGATATATTTTTTTTGAGTCATCAAACATGAAAAATGAACAACTGCTTGCGCTGCACAGCAATTTGAGTAATCAGCTATTACTGTATCCAGTGGCGTCTCGCGACTTGTTTCGAGGAGAGGGCACGAAATTCAAATAAAAAGGAAAATACACCTTCTTCGTTGTTTTGAAAACAACTTGATTAACTTGTGAAATCAATATTAAATTAGAATTCAAAAATTTACAAGCGAAATAAACATTTTTTCATAAGCTGTCAGCAATTGGTAATTATTGAAACAAGCAATAAACTATTGCATAAAGTTCTAAAAATAATTAGTTTTTTAATGTATAGAAGTTCATGATGTATAGGTATACAGTTTTCTATGTTCGCCCGTGCAAACTTGATAAAGAATCGCATCAGTACTGATGTGACGCATTGTAATATCGGAAATCTTCCAACCTAGGGGAGAGGGGTGTAACTAACCTGTTCATCAATGGCGGCCAATGGTTTGCTATAATGGTGTGGGGAGGAGGGTTATTAAATTTTCCACTTTTTTGGTTGAAATTTAACTGAGACTAAAAGTAATACATGTGCAGTGCGAAATTTGTATATTTTGCTTAGCCAGGACCGGCATATGTAGTATTTATTGTATGGATGTATGTATGCATCGGTTTTTTAACGTTCTACGTCTTCCGATTTCCCTGTCTGTGCTCGTTGCGTGTTGAAACTGTGTGACGAGCACAGAGGACCTACAGCTAAACGTGGATTCAGAACCACGGGAATAGACGATTTTTACATCGCTTTCTCCGACCAGGGAAGTCTTTGATCCATATATAAAGTTACCTGTGGCCAGCAGATAGACATTTGGTGAGCGAAAAATCCTCTTATAGATAGCACCTCACGGGATTTGAACCTATGAATCTCGGCATGAGAAGCTAACACGCTAACCGCTCAGCCATTCGCGCACCTTTATTGATTGCGTTAAATAAATAATAATCGGCATGTATTAACATAGTTTAAATTCGATATATTTATTATAAAAATATTAATTATAAAAATTGTTACAATAACGAGCTCTTGATGTAAATAGCCGCATGTGGTAAAATTTCTTTATTTTCAGAAACGGAATAAATTTTTTTCGATAAGTCATTGTATACTTCCCAGTGGCCATCTAGTCTTCGGCAACAAGCTATGTAATGACCAGGAACATATTGTATAATGCCAGTTAAGCGATACCATGTACCACTAATTTCTAGTTTCTTGGGCATATCTTTTAAATTGCATCTTAAACCAGAAGCAGAAGTAATTTCTGCTCGAATGTCAAGTTCGATGAATATGTGGTTTCCAGATGATTGAGTGATAGTGCATCGATTATTACAGCCATCGTTATTGCATCTCATACTTTTTACGCACGAGCTGTAAGATAATGCCTTTTGCAAATATTGGAAACCTTCATTTGTAATTATGTGGTGATTTACGGTCAAATACGGTATATTTGCTGTTACCTTTTCACATTTCGTATTAGCACATTCTGTAATTTTATATGCGCTAGGTTCGTTCTTCATTAATTTCACCCACATGCTTGTGACGTTGTCCCAAGCATTTACTTCTTCAATCAATACACCACCTTTTATCTCAATGATCTGAGTAGCATCAGGGAATACCTCCTGCAAAATAAGCGCTCTTCCTTTTAAAACTTCGGAACTTGCCCCAAAATGAATGAATTGAAGAAGAAGTTTCAAAGTGCTATTTTGCGCTTGTGAAACATGTGTTTTATATTCGTTACAATCCAGAGCGCCTGTGAAGAGCACTTGAAAAATTGAATCAAATGTGCAGGTATTGACGCAGCGAAGTTTCTGATATATCGTTTTACGGTCTTCTGTTACAAGTTTTTGGATAGTTATTAAACCTGATTTGCTATCCCCGTTTGTTAACAAATAATTTGTTTTTCTGGATAGGTTCTCGTTTTGATGAGCAATTTCAGGACACGAAGTGAAATACTTACCTTTTTTTTTTACAATAGATTTAGTACTTGGTACCTTCAAATTAACCGAAGGCGATGCTCTATTTTTCCAATTTTCAACAGACACTAAATCCAAATCGCGTTCACTGTAGTGTTCCTCTGCTTCTTCTTGATTCTGCTTTTCCATATTATATTGCAGCATATTAGATGAAAATAAATTGGTGCCTCCTTTAATGTCTTCAAGATGCATTTTAAGAAACTTATCGACACGTTGGATTTTTCCATAATTTTTTCTTACGCTGTTTTTGATATCGTTAAATAAACTTTCAACGTAACTGCTTGATGCGTGTTTATAGATGGAATTGAAATACGGTTTCATAACAGCCGTCCACAATGGAAATTCTTTTGCTATACGACCTAGCTGGTTATAGAATTCCGGCAAATAAAAGGGATTTAAATCTTCGGTTAGTGAATCAGAAGTTGCTATTAATCTGGCTTCCGATTGAATTTTTCTTGTCCAGGTTATAATTGCATTGTCGTTAGATTCATGGGTGTTTGGATAATTATTATCACTATTAAACGTTTCGTCGTCTTCCTGATCTACTTCCACATCTTCTATGCCATCTGGTATAAATTTCATAAGAGGTTTACAGTTTTCACTTGCTATCAATGATTCTAATAGATTTCTTGACGGCATAGCTATATCGTTATGTGGGCTAATGGAAACAATGCTTACCAATCTAAGAATTTGCTCAAAATGAAGCAGTTCCTCACAATCTACCATTAAAGCTATACATCTTACATAAAAAGTCTTAATTTGTACATGTCCAATTTTAAAAAAGCATTTCCATCGTGTCACTAAATGAACTAAATGTGCTACGTCAACTCTAATGAATGTTTGGGGTCGTTTCGCGGTAATACGTTGGGAATCATTTAAATCTAAAAAGCACAAATTTACATATTCCGATATGAGCTGGTTATTAAATGCTAAACACATTGCATTAAGAAGTGCCCTCGAATAGTCGCAAACAGCTTCTGGAGGTATGACTGATACACTTCTAAGCCATTGCTTTAGCCAAAATTCAATAAATTCAGTTTCGTGCTTCTCCGTTAACATCTGGTTAACTGATGTGGAAAAACCATTAAAATTTATAACTATAAGGTACAAGAAAATATGACCAGATTTCATTCCACTTTCTGCAAATTTGGAACCTCGATTTATTTTTTTCACAATGCTACCTGTTGCATCTATGCTTATAAACGCTGATCCTTTTTTCAATCGGTTATATTCTTTATACACATGTTCTTGATTTTGACTTCGATAGAAAACATAGAAGAAATTGGATCCGACGGATTTTATTGATCCAGCATAACGATCAGTGAACATCAAGTCCGTTATGGTTTTAACTATATCGTTTCCATCATATTTTTTCACTCCAAGATCTTTATCTAATTTTTCCATTTTCGCTTGATGTAAAGTATGAGAATTATACAAAAATGGTGGTTTTCTATCACCAGGTTTCATTTCTTCTTTGGCTATCCGCTTTCGATAATTTGAGACACCTTCGGCCAATACCTTTTCAACAATAGCAGCTCTTTCAGAACCCTTCAAAGAACGTATAACTGTTTCGTGAACTTCTCCTGACGTGTCGCACGTGTATACATCAAAAACCACGTCTTCTGTGCCACAAGGTTCATGATGCAAATAAGCAAAAAATGTGTTAGAACATGTCCTACTCTTACAATATCCAAACACAACCAAATAATGTTTACTTTCGGGTGACAAATAGATTTTAGCCCTTTTGAAATTGTAAGTGCAGGGTAACCTGTATTGACGCCAAAATTCTGTAAAAATAATATCTGTCCATTTTCCAGGTGGTAAAATTACATAATTCTTTCCATCTTTATATGAAGTACTTTTCGGTTTTATATCGTGCCATATATTATGTTTTATTACGAGTTTAAAATCTGGGTTCTTCCTGTAATCGTCATCATTTTCTTCCAATGACGTATCACTACAGAAATTACTATCCGGTGAATCATCATATTTAAATTCATCGAAGTTTAGTGCCATGTTTAAGTCCTTTCTCATCTTCGTCAATATGTTTCTCCGATCTTCACGTACGTTTACATAAACTTGATGTGGCGTCCAATATCTATCCAATCGTGTACTGATATTTTCCCAAACCATATCGGAATACACGGGAAAACAATTTGTTACAAAATAACCAGAAAATTCTTTCAAAGCCTCCACCACTTTTTCAACAGAAACCTTTGATTGTCGGGGCATCGTGTTCGTTCTTCTCAAAGCGTATCGATTCTTGCTGTTTCACTTGATCTAATAGGTCACTACTGTACTGTTCTTCTTGCGTTGGCAAAATATGTAGAACGTATGTATGTACCTTGTGTTAAGAAGTGACTTTTTATATCCTATTTGTGCTGACTTTACATATGAGTTTGATAATTATTCAGGAGACTGTATGTGTCAAGTGCCGGCTTTGGAGCCTTACATTCTGTTTGTGTAGCAATTTCTTTTCGTGCTGAACACGTATGACGATACAACAAAACATTGTAATGCCCAAGCAACTTTGGAGGTGCTCGCAAAATTAATAACTCAACTAAACTTTAAATTAAAACGCTGCATTTTTTTCTATTTTATTTAATTTACATAATATTTTGTTTGTAAACTCGTCAATGACGGCGCTAAAATACTAATTGATTTTCTTGAAGAATTTATTCCAAGGCGAAATCTTTATTCGAAAATTGTTGCAGAAGATACGATGGTAACTAGGACCACTACAGATTTAAAACATTTTACCAAAAATGTGAAAAATTTAATAACCCCCTACATCATTACCGCCCGTCTGCAAGCTTAATTTATCGCGGGTTTATGCGATGTTCCGCAAGGTGACTTCGTTATTAATAAATAACAATACTGATGTGATTCTTTATCAAGCTTTCAAACAACAGACAAACTAGTCGCGAGACGCCACTGGATACAGTAATAGCTTAAACAATAATTACCAATTATTGCTGACAGCTTATGAAAAAATGTTTATTTCGCTTGTAAATTTTTGAATTCTAATTTAATATTGATTTCACAAGTTAATCAAGTTGTTTTCAAAACAACGAAGAAGGTGTATTTTCCTTTTTATTTGAATTTCGTGCCCTCTCCTCGAAACAAGTCGCGAGACGCCACTGGATACAGTAATAGCTGATTACTCAAATTGCTGTGCAGCGCAAGCAGTTGTTCATTTTTCATGTTTGATGACTCAAAAAAAATATATCGTAAATAAGATTAATCATTTATACAACAAACATGAAAAATGTAACTATAGCATTATGCAAGAGTTTGCGCTGCATTCTAATAAGATTATTTAATAAGATTGTAAGAAATACGATCTGCGCTATACCAAAGATATTGTATATCGCATAAGTAAACTTAAAAATTAATTAATCATTAATTTGACCAAATTAGTGACTACGAAAACTTTTTATAGGGCTACCATACTTCTATATTATATTATAATCTATCAAATGAGCAAAACAAAAGTTGAAAAATCGATTGAAGGGGCTAACTTGAGAAAAAAAATTTGATTAGTTAACTAATTACGAAAAAACAAAGACTACCAAAACTTTTAATCAAACTAATAAACCTTTCATGACGATGACCTATCGCTTGGCATTAAAAAAAGGTTAAAAAATGGTTTAAATTAGGCCAAATGGCAATAAATTATTATTGTTCTATTCACGTGAAATTTAGCGCATGCGCATAAGTAAACTTCCAACTTAATTAATTATTTACGACAAAATTCGGGACTACCAAAACTTTTTATAGGACTACCAAACCTCTACACATTATAATCTATCAAATGAGCTAAAAAAAAGTTGAAAAATCGATTGAAGGGGGGCTAACTTGACAAAAAAATTTGATTGGTTAATTACGAAAAAACAAAGAGCTACCAAAACTTTTAATCGAACTACCAAATCTTACCTAACGATTACCAAACGTTTGGCATAAGAAAAAGTTAAAAATTCGATTAAAGGGGGGCTAACTTGATGGAGGTCATTTCCACTTCTGTTTGAAGTTATTTATATTGAACAGCAGCAAATTGTGTGTACAGTAGAACTCGGATGTAACGAACTCAGTTATAGCGTTATACGGCATGGCTATAAGGCAATGTGAATGTTTTATCAAAAAATGACTAGGTATATTTGTTTTTCATGGCTGTTCATCTTGACCGTTAACTTAATTCCTAATAAACAGATACGTATGCAGTTCGTAGGCAATAGACCTTGGAGCACGTCACCGTAATTAGATAAAGAAAATTACTGTATAAATAGATTCATCATTACTCTTCATAAAAATTACATTCATATGTAGAATATTTTTATCGCCAAAATTGTGAAATTTTATTAATAGTAAAATAATAACTGATGGTCAGCTTACTCTTGTCGGTAACAATTTAATATTTTATTAGCTTTGGTTGCTTGGCAAAATAAATCAGCAGACATTGATTAAAAGTCCTGAGCGTATAGCGCAAGGGTTCGTTTTTAAAAATATAGTTCGAATTTGTAAAATTATAATCTCATCAGAATAGTTAGAGCATTAACTATAAGTTTTAACTTAACGGTAACCAATTCAATTTTTAAAATAATTTTTACCATAAGATTTGGTTGTTCGTGACCGTTTCTTCCCTAAAAATACCTGTATAAAGCTAGCATCCCCACTTTCTCAAACTAAAAAAAAATAAAATAGTCTATAATTATGTGTAAATTATATGCTTTTTAAAAATCCGTATTCCGAAAGTTCAGCTCTGAACTCAGCTGAAGTTTGGCAGAAGTGATGCAAATTTTAAAAGCTCCGAGCAAGTTGCGCGTGGGAATATTTAATTTTAATTCGATTTCATAAAAATGTTCTCAAACATTTTGAGATTGGTAATTAAGTTAAAATTTATACTATGTAAGTAAACCAGATATCGTGTTAAGAATTAAAAATAATTACTAAAAGCGTAAAAATGTTAAAAAATGGCATTAAATAAATGGTATTAGAAAAGGAATTCAAAATTGCCATGTAGTCATAAACGGCCGTTTCACCGTTAATTTGCGGATTCCAAAAATCCAAAAAAATCCAAAAAGAACTCCAAAAATTTCATTTGATTTTTTTAAAATTTGTTAGTTACATTTATGCAAATAAAAATATTTATCGAGTAACTATAAGTAGTTTGATGCATATATTGAGAAAATTTTATGTACAAAACCCACCCAAAAAATTTTTTATTTTTGCTGGATAGTGGAAAAGTCCCGCCAATTTCTTATGAGCATTTTATGTGGGTTGGTTCAAGGTTCAAGCGGTTCAAGCTATCCTGACTTGCAATAATTATGCAAGCAGGACTCAGCATTTTAATTATGTTTTACCAACGGTTTTTCTATGCATCATTCATTTGTTATGAGCTTTTTTTAATATCTTGAAATATTACTTCAATTGTTGTAAAATTTACTTCAAATTGATGCAGACAAACATAAGTTCAAATTAAAAAAAAGTTCCGATGTGCAAAATGTTTATTGCTTACTTCGGCATTCTATGCCTCCTCATTGCTCTTCAAACAGAAGTAGATTATCGTATTACCGCGTTATCAAATTAAAAAGAAAAGTTACTTATTGTTATTAGTCACATAGTATGTAGGTACGGCGGTTTGATAAATTTTTTTACGTTAATTGAAACAAACCTCGAGATAAATATTCCGAAATATTTACTTACATTTCATGATTTCAATTACAACTTATTCGAAATCACTGATCTAGTATATCATATTGAAAATTTTACAAAAACAAATCTTCAAGAAATCATAGACGAGTTCAACATCGACGAGTTCAACATCGAACATTTAAAAAATAATAATTGATTAGACACCTTTTTCGATAATATTATTGATTACTCTTAATTTTAATATTAATACGTTAAACATTTTTTCCTATAGAAATTGTAAAATTCAATAGGCATGTAATAAATATAAGTGACCTCGTATACACCATTTAATTGGATATAATAAACACATCAAGCGAGAATTGGCAACACCGGTAAGTCCTCATAAGAAGGACCCCGCAAATCATTACAAAAGTAAAGTCCTCACAAAGCACTCAATGTAAAACTGGCTACAATTTAATTAGAGTGTATCGCAATAAGCTTATAACTTTTAAAATACATACAAAACATTACATAGAATGCACTCTTAATATTACTTATACAACCCTTCTTTCATGAGGTCCTCGCAGAATGTATTGTTTATCAAATGTCTTCACAAGACCCCCTAGACACGTATAGGTGTGTGTATGTGTGTGTGTATGTACGTCTGTGAACACGATAGCGTCTAAACGAAGCAAGCAAATCATTCCAAATTTTGCATATAAGCTTTTTCCTGTCGTAGGACGAAGCCAGATGAAAATAATTTAAATCGTGTAACGGGAAAGGGGGGTTTACCTGGAGCTATTATGACATTATGCGTCATAACTTCGAAACGAAATTAAATATGTAAAAATATTAATAACAAAAAATTAGCGCTATGGAATTTCCTACATTTTTTGTCCTACAAGTTTTTCTCTAAAATATACAGGGTGTTTCAAAAAAATTTGTATTTGTAAAAATTTTTTGTATTTGTAAATAAAATAGTAAACCGCATTCTACTAACGAAAATAAGATGAAAAGTTTCTAATAACATGGGTCCAAAAATGCTTCGTTTGCAAGATATAGGCATTCAAAAGTTTTTTTCTTCCTATTTTGGCAAAATATGAAATTTTTCATCGATTTACTGTTGAAATTATGTAACCATTTTATTTAAAAATATAATGTAAAAATTTGCGTCTGTTCGGAAAGTGATGCGATGGCCACATCAGATTTTTTTAATTACTTTTCTAAAGAAATATCAAAAACTAACCTAACGGCAGATCCACCTCTTTGCGGCAGATTTAAATTTTCACGGAGAATTAAATTGTTTTTGTGATATTTTGTAGATCGCTGAATTAAATATAACTATATTAACTTGAACTAATGCTTTAATATTTGGTAAGAAATAATAATAGAAAGTATTACAACGTGATAATTAATTGTTTATATGTAAACTGTTATTTAAACAACTGCTTAGTAACAGGGTTACTATGTATTGATCATAAAAGAACGTTTCCATATTACCACACTCCCACTTATTGAAAATTTCCTTTATTTCAAATTTTTAATATCAACTAGACCCATGTTGTTGACACAAAATTTTTGCTTTGGGCTTGGAACTGCTTTTGTTAATGCGTCTGCCACCATTTCTTCAGTTGGTATGTAAGTCACATTAACAGTTTTCTTTTCCAAAGCATCATGAATAAAATGATAGCGTATATCAATGTGCTTTGATCTATATTGAAAAACATCATTTTTTGTCAAGTAGATTGCCCCTATATTATCGCAGTAAATTTTTATTGGTTCCTTGAACATTATTTTTAATCCAAGTTCTTGACCAAATTTGTTTAACCAAATAGCCTCTTGAATGGCTGATGATAATGCCATGTATTCAGCCTCTGTGGATGAAAGAGCCACTGTTGGTTGTCGGCGACTTCCCCATGAAATAGCTCCTCCTTGTAACTTGAAAACATAGCCCGTACAAGATCTTCTTTTATCTAAATCGGAGGCCCAATCTGAGTCTGAATATCCTTCGATATTTAATGAGCCAATTTTGTTAAATTTTAATTTTAAATTTTCGGTACCTTTTAGATATCTCATAATACGTTTTACAGCTGACCAATGGGCGCGATTAAAACAATTATTATATCTACTTACGTCCCCCACAGCAAATGATAAATCAGGACGAGTTCCTTGAACCAAATATAACAATGCTCCAACTGCCTGTTGATATGGTATTTTGCTCAATTCTTCGTTTTCTCTCTCAGAATCTTGGGACATTTGTTTAGATAACTTCTGATTTTTATCAGATGGTGTTGATAAGGTGTTACAATCTTTCATATTAAACCTTTCAAGAATTTGCTTTATGTAATTTTCTTGATCGAGATAAATATTTCCTTCATCGTCTCGGGAAATTCTCAATCCAACACAACACTTTGCTTCTCCTAGATCTTTCATCTTGAATTTTGTAGATAATGAATTTTTGATTTCGTTCCTTTTTGCTTCATCTAACCAAAATATTAAGAAGTCGTCTACATAAACAGCGATTATCATAACAATTTTTTCGTTTTTCAATTGCATATACACACATGGATCTGCTTTTGACCTTTTGAAATCGAGATCTATTAGCGCTTCATTTAGTTTTATGTTCCATTGTCTTCCACTTTGTTTCAATCCGTACATGGCCTTTTTCAACTGGCATACCTGTGAAGTTTCGTTACTGAATTCTTCTGGTTGATTTATATAAATTTCTTCGTTTAAATCTCCTTGCAAAAATGCGGTTATTGCATCCATTTGATCTACCTTGAATCCAAATTTTGCAGCTATAGCCATTAAGTAACGAATTGATCCATATCTTATTACTGGTGAATATGTGTCACCATAATCTAAACCTGGTACTTGTGCATATCCTTTTGCAACCAAGCGGGCTTTGTATCTAGCTATGTTATCTTCATTATCGTATTTTAGTTTAAATACCCATTTTGTTTTTAAAACCCTTTTGTCAGGTGGTAAATCGACTAACATCCATGTTTCATTTTCTACCAATGAATCATGTTCATTTTTCATTGTGTTTAACCATTCATTTTTGTTTTCACTATTTAAAGCTTCAAAAACAGTTAACGGTTCTCGGATTGATTCGGTTATTGCTAACATAACAAAATCATCATAACGAACAGGTGCTTTTCTCTCTCTTGTGGGTCGTGAATCATTTGTTATTTCCAAATTTTCTAGATTCTCTTCTTGTGTAATTTTGGAGTTAGCATCTCCCACTAAATGGTTTACCTCTTTCGTTGTGATGATTATGGATGGATCGTTATTCTCCATGTCATCAAAATCAGAATATTCAGCTACTTCAGGACTACAATCTATTTTTGTACTTTCAAAAAATGCAACGTCCCGAGCCTTCGTTATTTTACCTGATTTTTTATCAATAAGACGATACGCTTTCGTCCCTTCACAATATCCGACGAAATGTAGTTCTTGAGATTTTGGATCCCATTTTCTTCGCTGAACTTTCGGGATATGGTTCATGACCTTGGTCCCAAATATTCGTAAATTTTCCAAATTTACCTCGGAATTTGTCCAAATTTCTTCTGGCATTTTTCCAGTCGCTTTTGCTGGCGATCTGTTTATTAAATAAACCGCTGTGTTGACAGCTTTTGCCCAAAAACGTTTTTCAAATCCAGACTCAAACAAAAGGCATTTGGCTCTCTCTACGATGGTTCTATTCATGCGTTCAGCTCTGCCATTTTGCTCTGGTGTATGTGGTACAGTAGTTTGACTTATTATACCACATTTCTTAAACATATTTTGAAAATTTTGGTTAATGTACTCACCCCCATTGTCTGATCGCAATATTTTTACCTTTCGTTCGGTTTGATTTTCGACCATCGACTTGAATTCACAAAATATTTCAAAAGCTTCACTTTTATTTTTTAAAAAGTATACAAAAACTTTTCTTGAAAAATCGTCTATGAATGTCATGAAGTACTTTTTTCCACCAATTGATTCATTTTCCATTGGTCCATTTAAATCACTATGCACTAAATCTAAAAAATTACTTGCTCGTTTTTCTGATCGTTTGAAAGGTAATTTTGTTAGTTTAGCTTTCGCGCATATTTCACAATTCATCTTAGTTCCAGTTGAATTGTACGAGATTCCACCAACTTTATCGTTTTTCATTTTTTGAATTTCATTAAAATTCAAATGGCCTAATTTTCTGTGCCATATCATTAAATTGTCCGATTGTTTCGCAATCATTCCGTACGCGTTTTTCGTTTTCAATACATAAACACCATCAATCAAAATTGCCCTTGCAAATTTTTCGTTATTGCAATTTATTATTGAACACCCGGTTTTATCAAATTTCAATTGATTACCGGTTTCAGTTATCTTCGACACAGATAACAAATTCGCGGCGAGACCTGGAACAAATAGTACGTTTTTCACTGTAATAACTTCATCGTTACAAGTTATCTTAGTGTCACCAATGCATTTTACTAATAACTCTTCGTTGTTTGCAGCACAAATACTTTTCGTTGTCGTAGACCTAGTATTTATTAATAAGTGTTCGTTCAAAGTCATGTGCTGTGATGCACCCGAATCTAAAACCCAATCGTTTTTATTCAATCCCTTTGACGCGAGCACTACACTAAACGCGTTATTAGTTTTTTTAATTCAGTTTATCTGGACATTTATTGGCGAAATGTTCCTGCATTTTACAATTATAACACGTCACTTTCGTTTGTGATTTCTTCTTTCCTTTAAATTTCTTACCGAAAAATGCCTGTTCTTTTACATTTACCGATGGACCAATTTCATATAATCGAGATTTTATTCCATCGCCTGTTATTTTTATTCCCGAACTTTCTATGCCCATTATAAATGGTTTGTAGTCGTCTGTAAGTCCAGCTAATAAAAATGACCCAATGTACTCTTCGGAAATGGGGAAACCTATTTCTGTTAATTTATTGGCCGTTCCAATAATTTTGTTAATATATTCGTCTATCGATGAGCACGATTCCAAATTCGTTGATATTAACATCCTTAACAAACCAATGCGACGAGTTAAGCCTTTATCTTCGAACATTGTTTTTAACACCATCCATATATCAATTGCTGCTGCACATGATTGTATGTGCACATACAAAACTGGATCAATTGCTAAAATTAATTTCGCCTTTGCCTTTATTAACTTATTCGCATCTTTCTCGGTATCAGTTTCCGAAATGCATTTTTCTAAATCATGTAGTTCAAGCAGCGCAGCGCTTGCATAGAATATTTCCATGTATTGTAGTTTTCGGAGCCTTTTAATTTTTCTAGCGGCCCTTCTTTATTATTTGACATTATGATATTATTAAAAATTGATATGTCTTACAATAAACACTTTTTTTTTTAATTGCGTAAACTGGGCCCATAACCTGTGATATTTTGTAGATCGCTGAATTAAATATAACTATATTAACTTGAACTAATGCTTTAATATTTGGTAAGAAATAATAATAGAAAGTATTACAACGTGATAATTAATTGTTTATATGTAAACTGTTATTTAAACAACTGCTTAGTAACAGGGTTACTATGTATTGATCATAAAAGAACGTTTCCATATTACCACAGTTTTTAATTAGTTTTCTAAAGAAATATCAAAAACTAACACTAACCTAACGGCAGATCCACCTCTTCGCGGCAGATCCACCTCTTTGCGGCAGATTTAACTTTACGCGGAGATTTATTTGTTTTTAATTTGTTTTCTAAAGAAATATCAAAAACTAACACTAACCTAACGACAGATCCTCCTCTTCGCGGCAGATCCACCTCTTTTCACGTACCGCTTAAATTCGCCAAATAAAACGGAAAGTGTTCAATAAAATTTTTCGAAAAACCAACTCGTTTCGCTTAAAATTGCGCACAAATATTTATATGCAAATATGGTTCCGATTTCAAATCGAAATTTTTCAAAATTTGCGTTTTTGCAATTTTGCCACCTTAATTGACGCCGCACAAAAAAAGTATACATTTCGAAAAATTTGCGCTCGAGAAATGCCACCCAATACCGTTTTTAAAATTAAAAATTGTTTCATAGTCGTCGCGCCACAACGACTGTAGGGTCGAAATTTAGAACATTTTTTAAACGGCCATAGCGTCCTTATTTACGAAGGGATTTTTAATTTTCCACCGGCATCGGAAGTAGACCCCGGGCCTAAACAATTTTACTTCTATATCTTTTTTTCGTATCTCGCACCGCAAAGCTTTAAAATGAAAAACAAAATTTTCAAATTTTTTTTTCGAAACGACGAAATCTCATTTGCCGAGTAATTCTAAGAATTTTTGTCGAAAAAAATTTAGTAATACCTATTATTCTTCCGCGCCCCAAAAAATTGACCTCAAAGTTGAAATTTTTTGAAAAAATCTGAAATTCGCATCTCTTTGTTGTGAAATCGATGGCGAAAATGAACGAAAGTTGAATAATCTCGTTGCAAAATTGTCGAGGAACAATGCAAAGTCGGTTTCGAACCTAATTAGCTAAAATGGACCATCTTTGTGGGGTGTTGAGTAGACATAAAAGTAAAAGTTTTTCTTCGAATATTTCGTCGACAAATTTTTTTTTCAAAATATGAATATTTAACTTCGGATTAGGATTTGGCCAGTATTTGTAAAGATAACCGATGTAAAAATTTTTAAAAAAAATTGTTTTTCCTTTGTGGAAAAATTTTGCAAAACAAAAACTGTACAAAATCACAAACTCGACGGCTAAAAAGTAATGCGGGATACGATGTAAAATTTTCAAAAATTATAGCAATACTTTGTGGTGAGTATGAAGCATCCCGATTATAAATTTAACACTGATCTAACAATTCTTTCGGCACATTATGTGGGGAAGTTTAAAAAAATATTTGTAAATTTTGGAAAATTGAAATTTGTTTCACGTACCTACCGCTTAAGTTCGCCAAACAAAACTGAAAGTGTTTAATAAATTTTTTAGTTATTTTAATAAACATTTTTTTAATTATATTTTATTATTTTATTTTTATTATTCATTACAAAATAATGCATAGTAAATAATATTATGCTAAAAGTGGTAGCAAAATATCTCCGGTAGCGAAATGTCCTAGTAGCGAAATATCCTGGTAGCGAAATATCCTGGTAGCGTAATGTCCGGGAACGAAATTTCCGGGCACGAAATGTCTCGTAGCGAACTGTCCGGTCACAATTAAAAATACATAATAAAGTAATACTCTAAACAAACTCATTAATAAACCATATTCTTGGTTATAACCAAATATACATTTAAAAAAAATTTAAATTGCATTTTAATTTTATTGCAGATTTGCCATTCGGCGTAAGTATAATAATTTATCGTAATTATTTTCATATTTCTCAATTGTTAAGGCCACCTGTTCATCTAGAACTAGAAGTACATATTTTCTTTTCTTTTTTTCCGGTTGGCCCATTTGTGCTTTTACTAAAGGAACCCTCGAATAACTTCCCAATACTTGGATGACTACAATGAAATAATGAATTTAATCCATTATGAAATCCTTCACAGCAATTCGTAGTTCTTGGCGATTTAAGTATAGCAGCATCATAATGATTCAAAATTTTAATTGGAAATTGTGGCTCCCTTCCTATTGCACCTTCAATGTAGGTGGAAAAAAAGTAGGTAAGAACTGCATTATACCTATCATCATCTGGGAATGTTGTAGCTAGTGCATCAAACAAAGATCTTACCTCACCTATCGGTACAAACGCTAAGGCTGCTAGAGATTTCAATTTCAATTTGGCTTCAATGTCTGACTCAAAATTAGCTTTAAGGCCAACAGAGGTAATTTTCCTGATCAAACTCTGACACAAGTGAAAATAGCAACCTTTAACCTCTGCATTTGGGAAAGCTGCACGAACTGCACTAATACAGGCCTGCTCAAAATCTACCAAAACTTTTTGTGGTGCTAAGTTGGGCAATAGTTGTTTTAAAATTTGACACAACATGTTGCTATATGTTTGCATATTTTTTCTTTTTAGAAGAAAATATATGCATGGAGGGTAGGAATTACCTACTTTTGCATGCCACGTGTAAAGTTGGTAAAACATTGTCGGTGCCTTATCAATTGTTCCATCACCATACATTTCATCCTTATCCAATTCAAGTAATAAATCTGCATGTCCAAGTGCCAGTATTCTGTTTTGATCATCAGTTCCCGAATCGTGAAGAATTAAATGAATATACTTCACTGGAATTTCAAAATCGGAGGTAGTTGGTACAGGAATGTGCGCATCTTCTCTATGTCGTAATAAAGTTCTATTAAGTGATGATTGTTTTGGAATGTGCTGAAGGACATCATTGCTAATACAGTAGAATCCGCTTATAATGACATCGAAGGGAAGTGACAAACACGTCATACTAACCGGACGTCATTCAAAGCAAAACTTTGTTATAAAGAATTTTACTATATGAAAACCAAACTTCGCACTGCAATTACGTCATATTAAGCGGTAGGTCACTATAGGCGGAGTCATAATAAACGGATTCCACTGTATTTATTAGTTCATTTCCTAGAATATTTTTAGAAGTTGCACCAAGAGATTTCATATCTTCTTTCATTTTGCTCACAAGAATGTTAGCCTTTGCCTTTTGTGGAACAGAATAATGGGTGTGTGTTTTTGGTTCTGCAATCACATTATCTCCATGCGTTTTCATAAAAGCGGTACAATGACTAGTCCGGGCGTGATACTGCCTGCATCTCCATGTCACCACATCAGTATCTTTGTTTTCTCGGTGTTTAATATACTCAAATCCTTTGTATACTAAGATTAAATATCCTCGTTGAGTTTTTGAAAATTCCATTGCAAATTAGACAAGTCTTAAATATAAAAAATAATATTTAGAATAAAATATTACAAAAAATACGGGAAATGCTTTTAATAATAAATTAATTGAAATTGTGGCCAAGGTTGGAAAATGAAAAGAAAACTAAATTTTTCAAAATTTGCCCAAGTTATAGTATCTTCCAAGTAATGAAACCAAAATTTTAGTTTGAGTTTACCGAAGGTCCGGGCAAGCTGAAATTTGGCAAAGATGTATATTGAAGTGTTCTAATAAACCCCCAAAATGTCTCATAAAAATCCCAAGCCGGCGTTCCCCCAAATGAGGATTTTAGCCCCCTAGGTGCGGTTTTCGCCTACAGCTCACGTATTTTTACTTTTACGAAAAATTACCATTAAACCAAGTTTAATTTGCCTATTACAGTATGTATTGTAGTACTACCTACTGCAGCGCCACAAGTTATAGAGAATTTTATGTTCTTCAACTTTGTTTAATGGTAATTTTTCGTAAAAGTAAAAATACGTGAGCTATAGCCGAAACACCGCACTTAGGGGGCTAAAGTTTCTCTATTTTATAGAGAATTTTATGCTCTTCAATTATGGTCTGATCATAATTTTTCATACAAACATAAATAAGCGAGTTATCGGCAAAAAATTGCGTTGGGGGAGCTAAAACCCCCGATTGTGGGGGACGCCGGCGTGGGATTTTGTGGGACTTTTGGGGGGTTCATTAGAACACTCCAATGTACATCTCTGCGCCAAAATTCAGCTTGCCCGGATTTTTTGCAAACTAAAAACCTTCCTTGCCTGGACTATTATTACATTTTTCGTTATTACTTAAATTTTGTGCTCTCCCGATGTATCGTAGCTTTTAATCTTTTCATGCATACGAAAATCATTTCTAGACTTTTTTTATGATTCGAGCACTTATTTAAGATTTCAAAGTTGAAGGAGGCGAGGCGTAAAAATTCGAAAATTAAGTATTATTATTTCCCTTTGTAAATCAGTTGCAGTATTTTTTTGTATCAATATTTCATAGGTTTAAGAAAAATTTTGAGAAAAAAAATCTATATTTTGATATAGGGGACCTGAAGCTGCGGCAGCTTGCCCTGAAAAAAATTTCCCTGCGTTATTAATTGATTACTCATCAAAGTAATAAAATAAAGAAACCTACAACGATCAATTTCAACCATATCTGTATTTTTAGGATACACCTAAAAAATGAACAAACTAAAAATCACAATTTATCACAAGGATAAGACTTAAAATGACGATTTTAGGTTCTAGGTACTCTAAATTATCTATTTAATACTATTAATTTTATTTATCGAGTTACATCAATTTTATTTATTACGTACGCCAATAAAATATTATACAAAAAATACATCCAAGTAGCAAAAAGTTCTTACAAATTTTTATGGGTTTTCATGTGGGTGTATAAAGATCCCGATTGAGTGAATCTGTAACCACATACAGTACAAGCATACGGTCTTGCTCCAGTATGAATATTCATGTGGACTTTAAGTTGAGTCGTATCTCCAAATGCTTTACCACAAACAGTGCATTTGTGACGCTTCTCCCCTAATCAAACAAACTTTGACCAACAAATTTAAAGTTTATTTCGTCGTTCTTACCTGTATGAGTTCTAGTATGCGCGCTAAGTTGGCTATGGGTTTTGTATCGTTTTGTACAATTAGGTATTTTACATTCAAATGGCTTTTCTCCTGTATGTGTACGTATGTGAGCTGTTAAATCGGTAGTGGATCTTGCACCTCGACCACAATAAGTGCACATGAATTTTTTTTCTCCTGTATGTGTCACTTGATGGGAAGCTAAAGCGGTACCACTAATAAAAGTCTGCAAATAAAATGGTAAAGTTTTATCAAATAAAATGTATAAACCCACCTTTGAGCAAGCGTTACACTGATATGGACGCTCTTGTGTGTGTGTTCGAGTGTGCAAAGTTAATTGTGTCGATGTGGTACATGCATGACCGCAGACAGAACATACAAATGGTTTTTCACCGGTATGAATTCTTTTATGTGTCGTTAACGTGTACGCGTGAATAAATCTCTTTCTGCAAACATCACACTCGAATTTTTTTTCACCTAAAATAACCAAACATTGCAAGGAGAAGTAGCAACTTATAATTGGGTACCTGAGTGAATTTTATTGTGCTTTGCTAGGCTTCTAGGATCGGCATATCTTTTTCCGCATGTTAAACAGACCAGCGGTCTTTCACCTGTATGTTTTCGCATGTGAATCTAAACAGAGTAAAATGAAAATATTGGAAACACAACTAGTTTATATTTATTTAAATATACCATTAATTCGGTTTGAGCATAAAATCTTTTATCACATTGTTCACATTTGTGTTGTTTCTCAGCAAGACCGTGATGACGAAGATGGGTTTTAAGCAAACAGTTTGTAGAAAATATTTTATTGCATATTGAACATTTATAGCCATTGTCGTGTTGTTTTTCGTGGTTTCTGTAGCCTTTTAATGCTAAAATATACAATAATGTAAATAAGTGTTTTTAGATTATAACAATCAAAATTTACTTTTAAATTCTTTAAAGCAACTGCAACATTTGTATGATTCAGGTTTTGATCTGGTTTTATTTGTTTTTGATTCGTTTGTTAAGATTTCGTCGTTTCTTTTGGTTATTTCTTCGTTTTCATCACATGTATCGATTGACAAATTTTCCTAAACAAATGTACCATCATAGAATATGTTTTAAGTCAGTAATATTAGAATAACTTACGCCTAAGTCATCGTTTATGATTAATGCTTAAAAATTGTAAATTTTTAATATTGTGGAATACTAAAAGTGTCGTGGACATTAGCTTCAAATTCATGCTTAAGATTCGTATTTAACGAATGGTACAAATTGTAAAAGTTTGGCTGAATAGGTTTTTATTTAACTAATTTTTTTTAATTTTAGATTTAATTAAATTAAAGAGAGCAGATGCTAATATAAGAGAACGGTTCCTGGTCAATTGATTAAATGGCAAATGACAGCAAGGTCCACAGTCTCCTGTTTTAGTTGAGATCCACTTCAAACCAAGTCCAATCGTTGAATAACCAAATGGACAAGTTTTTGGGAGACCCTTTATAATATTGAGTCCAATGTCATAATATAAAAGGCGATGAACTCCCTGAGCACAAATCATGTCCGGTCCAGGTTGTAACATTCCTTGTAACCCACACATAAACTATTAAATTTACATTGATTGGATATTTCAAGTACTTTCTCCGCGGATTAAAACAAAATTCTTCAATCTTGTAACTAGTTTCGCGATTTTATTCGCATCCTCAGGCAAAAACAGTATAAATCACATTAACATTCGTAATGTTAATGTGATGACTAGATCATTACGAATGTTAATGTGATTTATACTGTTTTCGCCTGAGGATGCGAATAAAATCGCGAAACTAGTTGCAAGATTGAAGAATTTTGTTTTAATCCGCGGAGAAAGTACTTGAAATATCCAATTAATAATTAACACTCCGCTTTGCATAACATAATAAATTTACATTGCGTTCAAAGTAAGTTTTTCAAACACCCATTTTAGGCTTCTATACAAAGTATAAGAAGAAGCCTTATGATCTGGCTCCGTGTCTGTCCGTCCGCATAATTCAAATCTAATCAGAACCCTCGAAATTGTGATTGTAAACACATCGTATGTATAATAAAATAAAAATGTTTTATATTTAAAATTGACTTTTTATATATTAAGATAGGTTACAAAAATATTCTGTGCTTTAAGATTGTAATTTTCAACCTATATAGTAGACTTAATCCGATGATCTGACCGATCAAGGTATCAACGGATTAAGTTATCAGATCACGGATCAACGGATTAAGTTATCAAATTAACGGATAAAATTTATTGTCATATTTTATCTACTATATTTTTCTGAAAAAAACTTTAAAAAAAGGCTTCTATATACAAAGTATAGCAAGAAGCCTTACGATCTGGCTCCGTGTCTGTCTGTCCGCATAATTCAAATCTAATTAGAACCCTCGAAATTGTGATTGTAAACACATCGTATGTATAATAAAACAATAATTTGTTTTAAATTTAAAATCGACTTTCTAGCCACGTTCTACAAACAGTTTTTTCTCTTTGTATTACTTTTAAAAAAAAAACGTCAATTGGCAAAATTTTAGGACAAACCTTGAGAAAACTTTTAAAATTTCAAAAGTTCTCAATATAAATTTCGCGAATGTAACTCCCAACGACTTAGATTGCACGGTCGAAACTCTTACCGAGGACATACGCAAATCATGCTTATCCTCGATGAAAATACGTGGAAACTCTAAACCGTACATCCCGTGGTGGTCTGAGGAGTTGGAAGATTTAAAAAAGAGGTGTATCAGGATCCATCACCGTATTCACTCCGGTATTCGACAACGCCTTGATATTTCATGGCCTTTAGAAGACCAAAAGGAGCTAAGGCAAGAATACGGTGACCTGATACGCACCACCTCTACCGTGAATTTTCGAAACTTTTGTAACAGGCAACACCAAGAAAGTGTGTGGTCATTGACTAACAGACTGATTAAGGACGCACCCGTTAAACGTTCTCCGTTTACACTAACGTGCGAAAACAGATTTACTAATACCAGCGACGAAACAGCCACAAAACTGCTTCGGCATTTCTACCCCGACGACGACGTCGATACGCAACTTAGACACAGAGAACTGCGACATATGTTTGATTCGCCCTACGAATGTGATACTATCGATGAAGAGGAATTCACAGAGGGAGAGGTATTGGAAGCTTTAAGTACAATGAGTCCAAACATGGCGCCAGGCATTGACAATCTCACTTCGGATATAGTATGCATCGTGTTTGCGGAGGTCTACCCTGAATTCATAACTAAACTAATAAACTCCTGCCTGAAAATTAGTCATTTCTCGAAGCCGTGGAAGAGGGCTTTCGTCAAGATCATACCAAAGCCGAATAGGTCCGATCCGAACGACCTATCGGCTTTTAGACCGATCGGCCTTCTCCCGGTATTCGGGTAATTATTAGAAAAACTATTTACCAAAAGGCTACATTACTTTGGTGTTCAACGTCAGGCATGGAGTTCTAAACAGTATGGATTCAGGGAACAGACATCTACGATCGACGCACTACACAATGCAATCACCATCATCCGACGTGAGAAAAAACGTAAGTGATTGGTACTTGGTGTATCCTTAGACACAAAAGCGGCGTTTGACAACGCTTGGTGGCCAGCATTATTCAACAGACTGCGAAACATTGCGTGCCCGCCGAACATAATATAATATAACTTGTTAAAAAGTTATATCGCTGATCGGTCTGTTGAGCTGCCCTACGCTGACGGAAAGTCGCGCAAGGGTATGACAAAAGGATGCATCCAAGGCTCTGTTTGCGGACCTACTTTTTGGAACATTATATTGGACGAACTTCTCGATGTAGGATTACCGAAAGGATACACCTCTTTTTTAAATCTTCCAACTCCTCAGACCACCGCGGGATGTACGGTTTCGACCGTGCAGTCTAAGTCGTTGGGAGTTACATTCGCGAAATATATATCGAGAATATTTGAAATTTTAAAAGTTTTCTCAAGGTTTGTCCTAAAATTTTGCCAATTGGCGGTTTTTTTTTAAAAAAGGTATGTCGAATCGTTGATAATTGCATTTACACAGTCATCGGCTAAAATTTGGTATGTAAGGGCATTGTGGTCTGATGACTGGCAAACTGATTTGTCTACGCACCAAAGGGACAAGCGGGCGGTGATGCGCTCGGAAGCCATCGTGACATCTATAACTGATGCTATGAGGTTGCCATTTCTGACAACCTCAAATGTCGAAGTACTTCCTTCGTTGCATATATTTGATTCGTGCGAATTTTCGTGCGAAATGTTCAAGTTAGGTTCAGGTATCACAGGGATACAGTCACAAATTTACCAACACCAGAGCCTCCTGTAAAATACATGAAGAAAGGGTAAAGTAAGATTAACGAAGATCCAGTGGACTATCAGATTTGATTAGGTGAATTATATTTATAAGGAAATAGTCATGATTTCAGATGTCCATAATGGTCGCAATCCATCAAATGGGATCGCAGGATGAGAAACAATGGATTTTCATGTCTTGCCGAAATTCTCTAGAATAAGACGCATTTAGCTGCAATATTTTTGACTTGGGCCGAATACTGTACAACTGCGGCTAGAAATTATTGTTGGAATTCCCCTAAATGGAGCCGAAAGACGAGCAACTACACTTCCGTGCGGTCTTCAAGCCGCACAACCGAGCCAATGGCGTTCTAATATATTTAATATGATATGCTAAAAGTTTGCATGCGCTGCTTCTCCTATATTTCTCATAGAGACGTTTAAGGTCTCTACCTTTTCGATTTTTCTGGGAGATGTTCATATAAGAGTGAAAATTTTAAAAATTGTAACTATTCAAGAAAAGTTTTGCTGTTTAATTTTCATTATAGTATAATGGGAACTGGCAAAAGCGGAAAATCTCATACGAATTCTAATATGGAAGTATTAGCATCATATTACCATATTAATATTCTCATGTTGGTAATAATGTAAGTTTATATAAAGGCACATCTGATATTTTAATTAAGTTGAAAAAAAATTGAGGTGGGCGAATGGCTGAGCGGTTAGCGTGTTAACTTCTCATGCCGAGATTCATAGGTTCAATTCCTGTGAGGTGCTATCTATAAAAGAATTTTTCGCTCACCAAATGTCTATCTGCTGGCCACAGGTAACATTAAATATGGCTCAAAGACTTCCCTGGTCGGAGTAGACGATGTAAAAATCGTCTATTCCCGTGGTTCGGAATCCACGTTAAGCTGTAGGTCCTCTGTGCTCGTCACACAGTTTCAACACGCAGCGATCACAGACAGGGAAATCGGAAGACGGCGTAGCGTCAAAAAACCGATGTATGAAGAAGAAAACAATTGAGAAGAAGAAATATAAAACTAGAAATGGGAAGACTAAAGATTAGATCGTATCCGAAATCAACAAACAAAAATGGTATTCCAATTTCAGAAGCAGGACCAACACTTGAAAAAGAAAGAAACGTGAGAGCCAATATTGCTATTCAGAATTTAAAGACAGTTTTAAAATTTACTCCCGAATTAATAGTTTGTGGAGAAAACCATGTAGGAAGAGCTGCCGAAGTAGGGGCCATTAAAGAGCTTTTTATATCAGAAAATTTGATAAAATGTCTAAATAAATCATCAAGGAAGCCTTTTAAAGCTATGATGAATAAAGTGAAAGAGCATTTGGGCGAGGTTATTCCGTTTTCCAGCCAACATCCATCGACCGATGCAGTGGATCGATCGGGTGGAGTAATGGCTATTGTACACTTTGAAGTTCGAAAAATCGAGGAACCTAAATCGGCGTCATTATTTACTGTAGAACTTTAATGTCGTACTTTATATTTGTAACGAATTTTTAATTTTTTAATAAAAATTTTAAAATTAAAAGAAAACTAAATTTTATATTTAAAAATTGTATATTAAATTACAAGAGACTGAAACTAGTCATTTAATCTCACGTTCTTAGGGGATTCACACGACCTAACGTTTTCTGTCATGAAAGTTTAGTAACGATGGGTGTTCGCCTTAGAGGCGTAGTTTTCAAGCGGCACGGCATCGGCAGTTCAATTATCAGTTTTAGGCTTCTATACAAAGTATAGCAAGAAGCCTTATATGATCTGGCTCCGTGTCTGTTCGTCTGTCTACCTGTCCGCATAATTCAAATCTAATCAGAACCCTCGAAATTGTGATTGTAAACACATCGTATGTATATTTTAAATTTAAAATCGACTTTCTAGCCACGTTTTACAAAAAAATTTACTTATATAGTTATAGAATATTTGTTAGGTTGCTACTAAAGATTCAGATTATCAGAATTACCACAGATTTAAGAAATGAAATATTCTGAGATTTATATTTGAACTTTAAATGCTATTTTTTTGCTTTTATGTGAAAAAATAATTATTAAAAATTCAGATTATCAGAATTACCACAGATTTAAGAAATGAAATATTCTGAGATTTATATTTCAACTTAAAATGTTATATTATTATTATATCTGAAAAAATAATTTTTATCCGATAATAAAGATATCTACTAATCTGAAAATCTAAATCCGATCCGTTGATGCGATCCGCTAATCCAATCCGGCTAATGTTTCAATTTTTATTATTTTTATTATAACCACAGCAGTGGTTTGATGTGATTGGTGAAGACAAGTTGTAAATAAAAGAGAAAAAAGAGAATTGATCCACCTCAAAAAATGGACCGTAATGCATTAAGCTCGTCTTACATCAGGACATTTCTGGCGTCATTTCTGACGCCATTTCTTGCTGCAAAAATAAAGCCTGTATTATATCAGGCCATTTCTTGCGCCATTTCTTGCGCTGATTTTGCGCAGTAGGTAATTTTAGCAACTTACGTGAAACATTTTGTAGGCCAAATATATAGAACGTGTTCTATTTTGAGGCAATTTTCAACGCAATTTGCCTGCGAGCGTGCGCAGTAAGATTAAACAAACTATAATTTAGTGTTGATTGAAATTGTAAAAACTGTGCTACACATAAAAATTGAAATGGATAAAGAAAGCGATTTAATTGCAGAAAATGTGATTGCAGCAAACATAATAGTATTAAAAAAATTACAAAAACTAAAAAAAAATTCAAATTTTCAAATGGTTATTAAATTTTCAAATTTGATTTTTTAATTTCAGTGAAAAACAAAAACATTTGCGATTATTTAAAAAAAAAGTAACTTTTAGTAATAAAAGTAACTCATTCCTAGCCCTGCATTTGACAATTACTACCTTACTACCTGCGCATTCAATCTGTACTGCGCAAGCTCACAGGCAAATTGTTCAAGAATAGAGAATAGAGACAACTTTTCACATCAGAAAGGTAGCTGTATAGAAGCCTAGGAACTTCCGCTAAAGCGAGTTCCACCTTGCTTAGGGATATTTTTAAATATCCCACAGCGCCCCCATAAAGCCTGTAATATTACATCAGGTAATTTCTTGCCGCATTTTTTTATTTAACTGGAATTTTTTCGAGACAATACTACCAATGTACCTTCACTGTTTCTTAAATATTCACCTATACCATGGCTTTCACCTCAGTGCCCAGCACTCCCAGAGGTCCCGATTACGGTAGCAATGGAAAGATCAGAGGGAGAGAGGGTGCTAAGAATCACTGGGTTGGACTGGGCTGCCACAAGACGACGATATGGATCGGAACTTACAGCGTTCAAACCTTGGCTGACGATAATAAAGTATATGAATTGGAAAAGATCAAATATGATGTTGTTGGTTTATCTAAATTAAGAAGAGAAGACGAACATATAATACTAAAATCAGGCAACCACTTTATGTACACCTTGGCCTTTATAGTACCTACACAAACGTATGGTTCCGTATATCGAATCCTTTAAAGCCATATCACACAGAGTAGCTTTAATCAACACTAAAAATAAGTACAAAACTAAAAATAATTCAAGTATACGCTACGACCAGTACCCACTCAGATGAGGAAATGGATTTGCTCTATGATGAGATTAGAGACCCAATCAATGATCAAGCGGCAACTTTTAAATAATTATTGGCATCTTCAATGCCAAGATTGGAAAGAAACAGGAAGACTAAGAAGTACAAATAGGAAATTACGGATACGGCGATCGAAATGAAAGAGGAGAAGAATTATTGAACTTTTTAAATGAATTCAATTTAGTATACGTGATGAACTCATTCTTTAAAATGAACAAAAACAGAAAATGGACATGGATGAGCCCAAACAGAGCTAAAAGAAACGAAGTAGATTACATTCTGACTGACAATAAACAAATCATTCAAGATGTTACCGTACTGAACTCATTCGACGCAGGAGGTGATTTCTTTATTTTGGTTCTTCAAAAAGTCAAAAACTTGGCGTGTAGACTTGTAGGAAAACGACTGTAACTTCATTCATAGCAGTATAACTTTAAAAATAAAAACTGTTCTGTAAAGGTAAATGAACATTTTCTTCAAATATTCAACCACATTTTATTTTTCAACCCTTAAATGGATTAATTTTCTAATATTAACCCTATTTCTAAATGGTAGCATGTGCACCAAATTTGATCATGAGATGAAGTTGGGTTCGGTTACTAAAAATAAATTAAAAATAGGGAGAAGTTCAAAAATCAGTTTTTCGCCGATTTCTCGACTTTCTTTCAACTTTACAGAAAAATAGTTAGATATAAAATTAAAGCTAATTAAATTCTCTTCTAAAAAGCTTCTAAACATATTTTTCATGAGATTCAGATTCGCATAGTAAGAACCCTTCAAAGTTGAGCTAAGTTGCGCGACCACCGATATATTTATTAGAAAAGGTCGGGATTGATTTTTAAGTAATTGTATAGCTTTTCAGCATAAATATTATTATCTGAATATAAGTTAACAAATTCGTCGTTTCTTAAGCATTACACGACGTTCTATGAAGGATTGTGAAAAAGAAGTAATTTGAGAATTTTTGATTTGATTCTAAAGAATCCTGGGAATCAAAAGTTTCTTTTATTTCAAGCAATATCTAGGAATAGATTTTTACTAGAATTTTTATTAGCAATTTTTAAAGTGCAATAGAAGATGTGTGCGAAATTTTAAAACCAAACACTTCACGATTTGGAAATTACAATATTTTTGTCATAATAGTTTTGGACAAGATAGTCCAGGCAAGGAAGGTTTTTAGTTTGCAAAAAATACGGACAAGCTGAATTTTGGCAGAGATGTACATTAGAGTGTTCTAATGAACCCCCCAAAAGTCCATAAAATCCCACAATCGGGGGTTTTAGGGTTTTAGATCCCCCAACGCGATTTTTTACCGATATCTCGCTTATTTATGCTTGTATGAAAAATTATGATCAGTCCATAATGGAAGAGCATAAAATTCTCTATAAAATGGTTTTTTTTCATATTTTTCCCTGGCACACTAATACTTAAATTATTGACCGAAAACACGAGCCACCCTTAAAATGGCACAATATTGATTTTAGTTGCAGAGGGAGAGAAATATTTTCGGGCATGGGAAATGGTTTTAATAATAAATTAATTGAAATTGTGGCCAAGGTTGGAAAATGAAAGGAAAAATAAATTGTTTCAAAAATTTGCCCAAGTTATAGTATCTTCCAAGTAACGAGAACGAAATTTTGGTTTGAGCTTACCGAAGGTCCGGGCAAGCTGAAATTTGGCAAAGATGTATATATTGAAGTGTTCTAATAATCCCCCAAAATGTCTCATAAAAATCCCAAGCCGGCGTTCCCTCAAATGACGATTTTAACCCCCTAAGTGCGGTGTTTCGCCTATAGCTCACGTATTTTTATTTTTACGAAAAATTACCAGTAAGCAAAGTTGAAGAACATAAAATTCTCTATGACTTGTGGCGCTGCAGTAGGTAGTATCTATTACAGTAATACATACTGCAACTTAAACTTTGTTTAATGGTAATTTTTCGTAAAAGTAAAAACACGTGAGCTGTAGGCGAAAACCGCACCTAAGGAGCTAAAATCCTCATTTGGGGGAACATCGGCTTGGGATTTTTATGAGACATTTTGGGGGTTTATTAGAACATTTCAATATACATCTTTGCCAAATTTTAGCTTGCCCGGACCTTCGGTAAGCTCAAACCAAAATTTCGGTTTCGTTACTAGGAATTAACTATAACTTGGGCAAATTTTGAAAAAATATATTTTTCTCTTCATTTTCCAACCTTGGCCACAATTTCAATTAATTTTTTATTAAAAGCATTTCTAGTGTCCGAAAACATTTCTCTCCCTGCAACGAATTAATATTGTGCCATTTTAAGGTTGCGCAGGGTGGCCACTTGTCATAAATTCATAAAAAATCATAAATTTTGAAAATTGCCATAAAAATCATAAATTTTACGACTTTGTCATAAAATATCATAAATTTTAGTTAAAATTAAAAATTTAAAAGACCTAATGGTTCGAGGATAAATAAGATATTTTATCGTAATCCCTTTCAGAAGAACAAAAATACAATAAATAAACAAATTTGGAGGAAGTACAATTAAAAACAGACATAATTAAAATATTGCAATAACTTATAAAAATAATAACTTGGGGAAGTCCTGCATAAAAGTAGTAACCTTGTAAGAAAAACCATAATATGTACAAATACAGTGGAGCCCGCTTAATGTGATCACATCGGGACTTGGGGTTTTTGATAACAATAACCGATTGATAACAATAAAAGTAAAAATTTTTTATTGATTATTTATTACAATAATTAATTAATAATTAATAAGAATAAGAAAAAAAAACAAATTAAAAAAACTCATCTAGAGTTGTTTGTCTCTGTTGTGCGAGGAGTAAATTGTTTATAAAAATTTCAGAACTGAATCTTACATTACATAAACAGCAAACTATTGTACATTTATTTAAACGGCGGCGACGGAGTGCATAATAAACATAATAATGTAATGTGATAATGTGACGGTAACAGAAACTATAGAGTTAGCTTATGCACAATATAAAAAAAATGCTTGTAAATGAAAATCTACTCTTTTGCTCGTGGGCGAAAATAATCTTAAAAATAATAAAATATGATAACATAAACCGAATTTTGATTACTATAAGCGATATTTTTTGTGTGTAATAATATACGTCCGTTCCGTTCTTCGCAAAAGTGATAACATTACCCGAATGATAACATTAACCGCGATTCCAATAAGCGGGCTCCACTGTATTACATCATACGGGGAATACCCTACTAAAAATTTCGCGGTGGATAAATAAAACGGATAAGCTGACTGAAATCACTAAATCGGCGTAATAAAATCTATTTAATTCTGTTCAAGTAGAGCCGGTGGAAAAAATACATGTACATATGTACATAAGTAGATTAACAAGAATTTAAATGACCCGATAAAATAAGTCCTAAATAAGCACTAAAGTAAAATAATAAGCATGAGTAACAAAGCAAAACCCGAGCAAAACATTGCCGCTTATAGACAAAAAAATTAATTTTATATATTAATACTACTTTCTTCCTCAATTAATGTAAAAACTACTTTTCGGGTGTAAAGGAATGTAATCAAACGACTATCTACCGTTAGCCAACGTTTCGATTAATTTATTTAATCATCTTCAGGGCTGGAATTACAGAAGTTTAAAATAAATAAATTATTATGTACAAGTAAAAACGTACATACCAAACAGTAGCTGATGGCAAATGTTAGATTACGTAAAAATGTGGACAATAGGAATAAATAAATAATTGTACAAAGTGATCAATAATTAAAAACTAAAAATTATTAAACTTGGTATTTGAAAATTAAAACACGATGATTAAAACACAATGTGTCAACGCCAAACGTAAACAAAATAAAATAAAATAATTTTAAAAATATAATCCACATTGCGAAACACACTAGACAAAAAACACTAATAAGACCAAAAAAGCCATCAGAGCAAACATTAAAAACCGTCCAACTCGCCAAGGTGCCAAAATGCACTATCTATCAGGTCTCTCGATTTTAATTTTGTAATTCTGCAGTAAATTAAGGTAACCATTATTTATGCATGAATAATCACTCTGAATATTAATGTTGTTTTTGTTAGTCGATATAACAGCAGCTTCAATAAACAGCCTCTTGTTGTAGCATTTCTCTGAAGCAAGTATCTGAACACCTTCATCTTTAAAATTATGATGTTTGATGTTTTAAACTTCTGTAATTCCAGCCCTGAAGATGATTAAATAAATTAATCGAAACGTTGGCTAACGGTAGATAGTCGTTTGATTACATTCCTTTACACCCGAAAAGTAGTTTTTACATTAATTAATTTTATGTCAAAATTAAATTGTAAACTCGTAGATAAGTTCAAAATAAGCACAAAAGTAGAAAATAAGCAAGAAATCGCAAAAAAGAACGAAAAACTATACGTTAAAATACTTTTTACTTCCCTATAAGGAAGTATTGTAATCATGAAAAAATTCGATGTCGATATTTTAACGGAAATATCCGTTTTGAGCATTTCTGAATCCGTTTTGACTACTTTCGCAATGATGTCTGTATGTATGTATGTATGTATGTATGTATGTATGTATATTGGTTCATCCGTCGCTACCAGGCCCGATACATTGCACAGACAACCTCAAACCCACCACAAGTTATTATTTTAAGAACGTATATGTTATTAAATTCTGAAGTGATCAAATATAACACCATGCGCAACTCTTGAGGGGAAACAAAATCTTAAAAATAAAAACTTGCCTAACTCAATAATCGTTAACAATCCCGATACATTGGCACATCTTTGTCAAGCCCGGTATATATAATTTTTTATGATAAACCGACGTTTCTAATCCCAGCAACGTTGTCAATTCTAAGGAACTGATAACTTCATTCCGTTAATTCTTATCAGTCTTTCTACTGCTTTTATACCAAGATTGCATTGAATGTGATACGATTTAAGCTTATAATAATTAGTCAAGGTTACAATTTTTTAAATTTACAAGATCAAAATTTTTTTGTATAAATATGCACCTATTTAGAATTCTGTTCAAATTGTCTAATAAATAAAATTAAGTTGTTAAAGTTTTCTGTGTTATTATCATTTATTGTTTCTAAATTTTTTTATAAAGTAATATTACATTTTTTATAGCGTGTGGACCACAAAACTGAAACACTTGCCCAATCGTTCAAAACGATTATCTTAAATTATTTATATGAAAAACAATAAAATATTAAAATGTCACGTAACGCAGGCATCTAAAAATATTGGATAAGGAAAAAATGCAATGGTAAGCTCCTCAAGACTGCATGTAATGTGATGTAAGCTTATAATAAAATTAGTCAACGTTACCATTTTTTAAATTTATAAGATCAAAAACTTAACAAGAAAGCATATTGTATTTTAATAGAATTAATCGAGGGGTAAATATCTTGGAAGCCTCTGGAATTAATTTGAAAATCCCTATAATTCATTGGAAATCATTAGTTTTCGACTAACATAAATATTTTTTCAAAATGATTAGTTAAACTCTTAATACCTTTACATCACAAATCTTTCAACGTAAAACAATGAATTACTCAAGCAAGGCGAATTAGGTACGATGGCCACCCCAAATATAATTTTTGAGTAGGTAATAAGGAGTGTTCATTTTACTAAGTGGACAACTTGAATTACCTGTAATAAATACAATTGTCAGCCCATATTTGATCTAATAGGCATTATTTATAAAAGAAATGTTGTTTTATCACACATCACCTTTAGTTATTAGTTTTGTCAAATATGTAACGCCATGGAGCGCATTTAAATTGACACCCGGAAGGTTATCTTGCAATAGTGTTCAGAAAAATTATTCCTAAGAAAATATTGTTAAATACTTAAAGCTAGCGGTTTTCCAAATTATTAAAAAACTTGGGGAGTATATAATACACTTGATGAATTACTTAAATCTCATCATGGATAAGGGTCTATAAATGGTGTAGCTCAGGGATGAGCAACACGCGGCCCCACACTCTCTCGTGTGGCCCTTCCAAGATTTTACATTTGGACTTTTAAGATTTAGGTTTATAGGTTTGTTAATAAAGAGATCATTTTAGTTCATCATTCAATATTTGTATGATCATAAGTTCCTTACATGCGGCCCACACAACATTTTTTAATTTGTAGCTGGCCCGTTGTAAAAAAAGGTTGCTCATCCCCGGTATAGCTGAAGAAAACGTTTTGAAGCTGTTAAAATCCAAAAAGTTCGTTTCTGTACAAAAAGGTGGCAGTTAAATGTTAGTACGGTGCAAAATATTAAAAAAGACTTAATATTAAGACTTGTAAAATAACAAAAAAAAGCCTGAAAAGTCTGCGAAACAACGGTAAAGTTAAAAAAATTGTCCGAAAAGTTGTAGACTCTTTTATTGCAAAAAGAAAGAATCAGTGCATTTTAATGGATGACGAAACTTACCTAAAAATGGACACCAGGACTACAATATTATAACGCTGTTGTAGGAGAAGATGTGGCTAACGAAGTGAAGATAATTCAGAGAGAAAAATTTGGTAAAAGAGTGTGATAAGCGATTTGTTTTTGTCGAATGAAAGTGGAACATTGTTTTAAACTGGGATAATTTGCGGTGAAAATTATAGGCAAGAATGCTTACAAAAACATATTTTAGCCTTTGTATAGTAAACACAATATCTATCTCTCCGTTGTTTATGCCAGATCTGGCCACCGTTCATTATGCTTATGTTACACTTGAACTTTTGTGTTCGAATAATGTCGTTTTTGTAAGTAAATAAATCCTCCAGATTGTGCTAAACTCCGTCCTATTGAGAGATACTGCGCTTTAATTAAAAGATATGTAAGAAAGAATGCCCGGGAAGCTGAAATTCTGAAAAAATTTAAAAAATTTGGAATGGAGCAAGTCCGTATAAAAATTCGAAATTACTGCCGTACGTGAACATACATAGAATTTTATAGATGAAACATGTCACACAACTTGTATTCTTAACTTGAAGTAAATATTGTAAAAATTAATTCAGAATAATTTAGTAAAATAATAATTAGTAAAATGAACACTCCTTATTAGTGTCATTGTTTGCGTATAGTAGAGCTTCCAATGTTTATTCTTGAAAAACAATTTTCCAGTTTTTTCCAATAGTAATGGTGAGCTCCATTTCCCTGGCGCCCCCACCACAAAATATTCAAATCGGACTTGGTGGAATCGTTTATACTTCGTTTGTATCGGGACCATAATGATGGATATTAATATTATTATTATAATAAATAATAATGTACAATCTATATTGAAGAAAAGTTTTTACGAAGTTATGAGTATTTCAAATTTTAGAGAACTCCGAGCAAGTTACGCTTGGTTACATTTCATTCGGCAGAAAAGATGAACAAGAGTTATTTGAAGTAAATAATTTTCTTATGTTAATATAAAAGAAAACAAACTAAATAATTAATAAAATGTACAATTATTAAAATATTAAGTAGTATAAATCAAAAATTGACAATGAGTTGCTACTATTGATTGTATCACTATCTTGGACCGATCTTGTAGGTCGTCATAACGTTCCCATTTTCCAGAACTGTTACGCCAACAGTAACAGAGGTCGTGACCAATTGCATTCACATTCTTTAATGTTGGAGGTAGAAAACTAATATTGTCTTTCTTATTGGTAATAATACCGATTAAAAGGGATTTTATGCAAAGTTTTCGGTAATCGGATAATCTGATAACCAACATTAAAAAGCCTACATAAGTCCAAGCAGAGATATACAATATAAATTAAATCTACAATATAAATTAAAAACCCAAATTGGAAAACATCGATTTATTAAATTAACAAGTTGGAACTCGGATGACCGTATTCTTCAACATTTTCTTCTTTTTAAAATATAAGGTTGGTAATCTCTTATGCAGAAAACGTTCTGTAATTTCATTGGCTATTGGTTAAAAAGGAACATCACTAATTTGATTAAAAATTTTCATAATGCACAACGCACAAACATATCGTCCCCCTTATGCCAAAACCACGAATGTGCATTTTCTAGTTTTCAGTCAAGTGTATTTGAAGTAAATTATGAAGTAAATGAAATTAATCAATTTTAATTGTAATTCAGACAATTTTTTTCATTGTTATTCGAATATATTGAATATCGAATTCTAACAATAATTTAAAAACAAAATTTTCTATCTTGGAAAGAAAATGCACTTAGGTCAAAATGGCAATTTTTGCACATTCGTGGTTTTGGCATAAGGGGGACGATATAGGAAGCGGGCTTCTATTTTAATCGGTATTATTACCAATAAGAAAGACCTACCAAATAATCACGTCAAAGTGGATGCTGCAAGTACCGCGTATTACTTATGTAATGCATTATTCAAATATAATCCATCAGTTATAGAGGGCCGTACGTGTGTTAAATGTAAGCATAAAATTGAAACGCGATATCCTTCGACTGTGGTAAATTTTCCAGATAGTAGTGTACCAAACCTTCAAAATGCATTAAATTTCAAGTTTAATGAAAATAATGGTAACCTCAGTCAGTGCAAAATGTGCAAATCCCAGTACGAAGAAAGGTAGTTTTTGTTCAACAAGTAGTATTGTTTGAAATATGTGGGCCATCTACATCAAATTCACCAATTGAATTAAATATTCCTTTAAAAGAAATTCCCCTTCAAATTGTTCTCAACGATACGGTTTACCATTTTCAAGGTGCTATTAGTTTTCTACCTCCAACATTAAAGAATATGAATGCAATTGGTCACTACGTCTGTTACTGTTGGCGTAACAGTTCTGGAAAATGGGAACGTTATGACGACCTACAAGATCGGTCCAAAATAGTGAGACAATCAATAGTAGCAACTCATTGTCAATTTTTGATTTATACTACTAACTTAATATATTAATAATTGTACATTTTATTAATTATTTAGTTTGTTTTCTTTTATATTAACATAATAAAATTATTTACTTCAGATAACTCTTGTTCATCTTTTCTGCCGAATGAAATGTAACCAAGCGTAACTTGCTCGGAGTTCTCTAAAATTTGAAATACTCATAACTTCGTAAAAACTTTTCTTCAATATAGATTGTACATTATTATTTATTATAATAATAATATTAATATCCATCATTATTTTCCTTAATAGAGGGGGGAGAAAAAGAGAAAAAAAAAGCGGTGTATGCGCGTTGGTCTCGAACTTCTCTACTTAACTTGTTTTCAGCTTTTCATCTTTGTGTTTTTGATACAAACGAAAATTTTTGCGGTACAAACCGATACAAACGAAGTACAAACGATTCCACCAAGTCCGATTTCAATATTTTGAGGTGGGGGGGGCTGTCATTTCTCTGGCACCCCCACTTTGAAAGTGCTGTAAATTTTTTGTCTTTATGATACAAACGAAAATTTTTGCGGTACAAACCGATACAAACGAAGTACAAACGATTCCACCAAGTCTCCGATTTGAATGTTTTGTGGTGGGGGTGCCGGTAAAATGGAGCTGTAATGGTGTTACTTTTTACCGAATTAAATCTTTTTTATCATCTGGTAATCTAATTTAATATTAATATTGAATTAAATTAGCGGGACCGAACGTATGAGGCTCGGAGCTAAAAGAAAATTTTAAAAGTTCATTTTATTCAATCTTAATTTTAATAAATATTCAGTCAATTTTAAAAATTGGCAGCATATAATGATTATGGAAGCTTAAATATTTTCGAATTTGTTATAAAATGTCTACCTTCCACTAAATAAATTAACAATAAATGTTATTAATACAAATCGGTGGCATAAACAGTTTGGCATATCGGATACCGGACAAGAATATTTAAAATTACTACCCGAAGTTACAATAAAATTGTAACCCGACTCATGAAAATGTTGAATTCAAATATTAGGTAACTATTTCTTAAAATAGTTACCTAATAACACTAGTCCTCACTAGCTCGTACTTAAATTTGTTGCAAAATTCTTCTGTTTGGGTACTAAAAAGAATTTGATAGGCTTCATACTTCAGTAAATAGTACTGCATACAACTTAAATGATTATAAAATTTTAATTTAAATTAAAGTTTTAAATCAAACATGCAAAAAAATAACTTCTATTTAACAAAACTTGTCAGCTAATTAACTTTATAAATAGCCTTAATAATATTAAGTTACTGAAGCGATGTTGCAAAATTTAGGGATTGACAACGTCGAGTACATGTATCGGGATCAGCAACGTTGTATATATTATATACGCTACTAATGGCGCGCTCCCTGCCGAGAGAAACGGTGAACTAAATATGTATGTAATTATACGTTCAACTATCCTTACCAGACCCACCTTAAATCTTGCCAAATGACACCTAAAGGTATAGGGAACCCAAAAAACAATGTAAACGTTACCAGACCCGAAGCCGGGTCTCGTAACGTCGTTTTTGGCCTCATAACGTCGGTTCGGTATGGCGTTTTGGGTCTGTATAAGCGGTTGAATAAATGTATGTATGTATGTATGTCTGTATGGATGTATGTAACGCAAAATGTCTGTATCTCTGGAACGAATTGTTATATAGTAACCAAATTTCGTATTTAACACTTTAATCGGTATACAAAGGCACCATTTGATTTTGGAGGAAATCCTTAAACCGGAAGTAGCACTTCACTTGAAGGACGAAATGGTTTTTCTTAAATAACTCAGGAACGAATTGTTATCTAGTAACCAAATTTCATATTTAATACTTTAATCAGTATACTAAAGCACCATGTGATTTTGGAGGAAATCCCTAAACCGGAAGTAGCACTTTACTTGAAAGACGAAATGGTTTTTCTTCAATATCTCAGGAACAAATTGTTATATAGTAACCAAATTTCATATTTAACACTTTAATCGGTATACAAAGGCACCATTTGATTTTGGAGGAAATCCTTAAACCGGAAGTAGCACTTCACTTGAAGGACGAAATTGTTTTTCTTAAATATCTCAGGAACGAATTGTTATCTAGTAACCAAATTTCATATTTAACACTTTAATCAGTATACTAAAGCACCATGTGATTTTGGAGGAAATCCCTAAACCGGAAGTAGCACTTTACTTGAAGGACGAAATGGTTTTTCTTCAATATCTCAGGAACAAATTGTTATATAGGAACCAAATTTCATATTTAACACTTTAATCGGTATACAAAGGCACCATTTGATTTTGGAGGAAATCCTTAAACCGGAAGTAGCACTTCACTTGAAGGACGAAATGGTTTTTCTTAAATATCTCAGGAACGAATTGTTATCTAGTAACCAAATTTCATATTTAACACTTTAATCAGTATACTAAAGCACCATGTGATTTTGGAGGAAATCCCTAAACCGGAAGTAGCACTTTACTTGAAGGACTAAATTTAATAATTTAATTAAATAATAAAATAAAAATTTAAATAATATTTCTGCGAATCTTTAGATGAACGATAATGGAATGATTCCTTATAGGGAAGTCATGTGCTGGCCACATCAGATTTTTCTTTTATCTAATTCGTCCAGATCTCAAATTTCAAAGAGCTGCTTTTAAAATTGACAATAAGCAAAAATGCTTAAATCCGGTCTCTGGTTATCATTGTGTTATGTTAGTTACATAGTGAAGTATTAAAAATGGCTCAGCGAGTAACAAAGTATTGTTCAATTTGGGAAAATACATATTCTTGGTTATCCGCAAATAAGGATGATGCTTCCAGTGCCTATTGCAAAATATGTTCCAAAAATTTTCGAATCGGTGGAAGTGGTTTTAGTCAAGTAAAATCTCATTCAAATGGGAATAAGCATCAACAAATGGAAAAAAATATGAAAGGTAAATTTAATAATTTTCATTTATGTACGCATTTATATTACACAATACCATAATTCCAAAAGAAATTATTCGCCCCGCCGGCGCTGTCGCGTATGATATTTAGATTAAGGGGGCTAAGGTTAATTATGTGCTAACTCAAGCCAAAAATATAAAGCATATTTGCATGCACAAGAGCAAAAAGCAATACTTGAAGAGGAGGCAAGAAG
Source organism: Podabrus alpinus (assembly GCA_932274525.1). Taxonomy (NCBI): domain Eukaryota; kingdom Metazoa; phylum Arthropoda; class Insecta; order Coleoptera; family Cantharidae; genus Podabrus; species Podabrus alpinus. Next base: position 66,877,802 of record OW026453.1, on the reverse strand, counting down.
AAAAGCTCGGGAAATGAAAGCACAAGTTCATGAAAGTCGAAAGGATAAAAGAAAACGTGATAATAATATGGAAGAAATAAACGCAAAAATTTTAAAACTTGAACAACAGAAATCTGTTGCAGACAATCTAATAAGATGTGGTAACGAAAAGCTTCAAAAAGAAACTGAAAAAAATAAAATTAATAAAGCACACTTGGCTGAAGCACAAGCTATGATTTCAATGGGCGTGGATAAAAGTAGCAAGTTACAATCATATATTACCGAACTACAAAGTCATTATCCGAACAAATAAAAAAAAATAAAAAATAGGATAATGTTATTTATGTTATTTTATATGTATTTATAATATAGGTATTTTATATATTTTGTTTTTTACTTTACGTAATAATTAATAATAATAAAATAAAATCTCGGGTGTGAGGGTTGGGAGATTTTATTTTATTCAGATCCGAGGGGAAGAGAAAATTTTTTATTCCAATCATTAATAATAATAGTTTACGTTCATGATTGAACGGAGAGAAAAATTTGCAAAAATGCCATAAATTTTTGTTTTGAGTGCCATAAATTTGCCATAAATTTTTGTATCGAGTGCCATAAATTTGTCATAAATTTTTGCTTTGAGTGCCATAAATTTGTCATAAATTTTTGCTTTGAGTGCCATAAATTTGTCATAAATTTTTGCTTTGAGTGTCATAAATTCATAAAAAAATATTACTTATTGCTAGTGGCCGCCCTGGGTTGGGTCGTGTTTTCGCTCAATAATTTAAGTATTAGTGTGCCATGGAAAAGTATGAAAAAAAACTATTTTATAGAGAATTTTATGCTCTTCAATTAGGGGTAATCCATTAATTACGTAAGGGTTTTTTGGGGGGGAGGGGGGTATTGGATATCTTACGGACCCTTACGTAGGGGGGGAGGGGTCCGACGTATTCCTTATGTAAGTTTCTTAAAATATTTTTTAAATTAAATTTAAAAATCAAATATAATTTTTTCTTTTTATGTTGGTAATTGCATGTTTTTGTATTGAAATAGTGCAATAATTCGCAAAGGAAAGTTGATTTTGAGTAGCCTGCCTTCCTTTAAGGAATCTCGATAATCCATTCATGCGCGTCCCATAGGGACGCGCATGAATGGATTATCGAGATTCCTTAAAGGAAGGCAGGCTACTCAAAATCAACTTAAAAAACAATAATGAATGCTGTCAAACTGTCAACCGATCGACAATGCAAATACGCGTGCACGTGCTTTACGTTTCTATTTGACCAATCTTAACCAAATTTGGTGTAGAAGTTATTTACAATGCTACGTAAAACATAGGCTACTTTAGTACCTTGGAGCGAGGCCGAAGGCCGAAAAACCACGGTCTACACGTATGCCTGTGATACCCTTGAGTGAGGCCGAAGTGAGGTCTAGATGGTGAGGTCTAGATGGCTAAAGGCGGCCGGTAGGCCGACTGTGCCAGCTAGTATAATATATTATTATTCATCTTTTATAAATATAAGGGGTGGAGAGGGGGGTCAAAATTAATTTTCTTTTAAATAATCCTTACGTAAGATGTGGGGGGGGGGGTTGCCACAATCTTACGTACCCTTACGTGGCGGGGGGAGGGGGTCCAAAATTACAAAAATCATCCTTACGTAATTAATGGACGGCCCCTTATGATCTGATCATAATTTTTCATATAAGCATAAATAAGCGAGTTATCGGCAAAAAAATCGCGTTGGGGGAGCTAAAACCCCCGATTGTGGGGGACGCTGACGTAGGATTCTATGGAACTTTTGGGGGGTTCATTAGAACACTCCAATGTACATCTCTGCCAAAATTCAGCTTGCCCGGATATTTTGTAAGCTTGAGCCAATTTTTCGGCTTCGTTGCCTGGACTAAGACTAAAAACACAAATTTGAAGCTAATTTCCACGAAGTACAGTAAAAAAGAGAAAATTTTGAACTATGTTAAATATTAAAATAAAACACCAACATACCATTATCTAAAAAATGTTCATTACTCTCTCCAATAAGGCTGTCATCTAAGACTCGATCATCTTTTTCTTTGAAAATCAACTGCCTCAAAATAGCATCGCAATTCACAGCTTGCTGCCTAAAATTATACGCTTCGTTTACCTGCAGTGCACAATTTGTACAAATTTGAGAAGGCAGTTTGTCTTCTCTATTTATCTAAAAATTACAATTTTACTAATAAGAACTTCCTCGGCAAATTTTGTTTCTTTTACCTGTATCGATGTACAATCCATCACCAGTTTATAAAAATCGCCGTCAAACAAAGATCGAGTATTAGTTTGTTCGCAAAGGCAGGTTCGACATATAAGTTTATTTAGCAAAATATTGTCATTAAATTCCGAAACGTCGCCGGTAATTTGTTGTTCCATTTTGAAAAAATTTCTAACCTTAAATAACCATTTTTCAAAGTAAACTCCAGAAAATTCGGTTTCATCCAAACTGACTACACTAAATTTACAGGACCTTTTGTATTGAACATTTTTGATTTTAATTAAAACACAAAACAAAGAAGTACTACATAACGATTTGTAAAGATCCGTTCACATGGGTAATTTTTAGTTTATTAATTTTGTAGTTTGTTTTCAATCTTCGTGGAAGTGCCGTATCGTCGTGCATGTTATTCGTATTAAGAATTATTTACGCTTTATGCGTTCATTGTTTTCACAAAGTTTAACTTCTCTTGAAATAAGGGTAGAGAAGAACAGGGGCGGACTGGCAACGTTTTAATGTTTTTTAAAGTTTTGGTTCAAGATGTCACCATTATCGTGTAAAAAGTTTTGTTTATTTGTTGTGTCTTTTTTTCAATAATTCTTGAATAGACAAACGCCTCCTTATTTGTCACATTTATTAAATAATACCCCCATTTTTGGCCCATCTCGGGCACACGAAGATGGTGTGGTGCACATCGTCATCTACCTCCTCGCAGTAGCTGCATGCAGGTGAGGGAGCTCTTCGAAACCTGCGGAGGTAGTGATTGAAGCACCCGTGCCCGGTCAGGGCCTGGGTCAGCTTCAAATTCACTTCGCCATGCTCTCTTTCCACCCATGGTTGCAGCAGTGGTATTAATTTCCTCGTCCAGAGCCCCTTCTCTGCCTTGGACCATCTCTCCTGCCACAACTCCATAAGTTTTCTTCGGCTTTCTTTCTTCTGTTCAGGATTATTGAAATTCGACCTTCTCTCCTGTACCAGGAGGTCAATGGGAGGCATTGCCGCCGCCACCGCTACGGCGTCGTTGGAGGTGGTTCTGTACACAGAGGTAACTCGGAGGCTCATCTTTCTCTGCACTCTCTCTAGGTGCTGGCGATATTTAGCGATGTTCATTGCCTGCCCCCACACTGGTGCTCCGTATAGTACCACGGAGTTTGCGACCGATGCCAGGACCCGTCTCTTGGAATATGACGGGCCACCGATGTTCGGCATCAGCCGTGAAGTTCGCTGCCTTTTTGGATGTTTCGAGGCAGTGCACTCCGAAACTCATCCGGCGATCTAGATGTACACCCAGCACCTTTACCGCATTCTGCGGCAGCAGACGGCAACTCGCAAGTCGTAGATCCATGTTCTCGCATTTTCGTCTTCCAATTAGGAGCACCACCTCAGTCTTTTCCGGCACCAGAGTTAGACCTCTGCTATCCATCCAAGCCTTGATGGTGCTCAGGGCCACATTAACCTTCTCTTTCAATTCTTCTTTTGTTTTTGCTGTCGCAAACACCGACAGATCGTCGGCAAAACCGATCGTGCTCACCCCTTCGGGCAGCGCAACCCTCAGGACCTTGTCGTATTTAATGTTCCACACTTCGGGACCTAGCACCGATCCCTGTGGAACCCCGCTCGTGATGTCAAAATCTTTTCGGAGCATCTCTTCGTCCAATTGTATCGCGCGCGCACTCAGGTAGCTCTTCAGAACATTTAGGAGGTATGTAGGTGTTTCGATACCCTCCAGCTCTGTCACTATCCAACTCCAACTTGCGGAGTTGAACGCGTTTTTCACGTCCAGTGTGACTAGTATGCATAGCTTCGTGGTGCGCCACGTACCGCTCCTCGCCGCCTGAGCTACGCTTATTATAGCCCGAAGGGCATCGATGATCGACCGCCCCTTCCTGAATCCGTACTGGTTCGGTGCGAGTCCCCCCCCCCCCTTTGCTCCAAATGGGCTTGCAGTCTCCCGAGAATTATCTTCTCGAGAAGCTTGCCTATTGTGTCAACAGGGTTGCCATCACAGAGATCTACGCAAGAAGTGAGTGAAAAAAGTGTATTAATTTTCAAAAAAAGTGAAAAAAGTGTATTGATTTTCAAAAAAAAGTGAAAAAAGTGTATAGCAACTTTGAACGTAAAGTGTAATATTTTTGATTTTATTTACATAAATTAACACAAATAAGTTCATAGTAATTTAATGATCAGATGTTTTTGCCTTTTTATTAAAAAAGTTTGTAATCATTTGATCTTTTCGCTTCAATGACTTTTTCACTGTTTCTGAAACCTTTCTTCCTTTCTTAAATTTACAGTACCATCGATAAGGTTTATGCGATTTCTGCATCGCTCTATGTAACGATAGGCTCATTTTAGTTGCACGTTTGCTTCTAGTGCAATTATCATTAAATTTAATATTTCGAGCCATTTTCTTTTCTGTTTGCCACTGAACCAAACTTTCTGAGACCAAAACATATAATATTATATCAATAAAACAATATACCTATACAATTCATTATATTATAGTAATTACTCATTTGTCATTGCCAACCCAAACATTACGAACTCAAGCACTACGAACCAGGGACGTCCGCTCGATGACCGAGCTCTGAGAAGTCCCGCGATTCGCACCCCACCAATGCTAGGTGCAGTCGATAGGTGGCCCCTGGACCAAGCCACCCAGCCCGAAGCCTCAACAAAGTCAATCATTGCGTAGTCGATGGGGAGTAGAGGTGATTTTTATTACCTTGTTGGACATATTAGATCAGGTCAAATCAGGGGGACCGTCGACTTAACGTGCCGTCCGAAACACGGAGACGGTCATTGAAGGAAAGAAAGTCTCCGTGCTTCGGAGGGCACGTTAAGCCGGCGGTCCCCCTGATTTGACCTGATCTAATATGTCCAACAGGGTAATAAAAATCACCCCTACTCCCCATCGACTACGCAATGATTGACTTTGTTGAGGCTTCGGGCTGGGTGGCCTGGTCCAGGGGCCACCTATCAACTGCACCTAGCATTGGTGGGGTGCGAATCGCGGGACTTCTCAGAGCTCGGTCATCGAGCGGACGTCCCTGGTTCGTAGTGCTGGCCATTGTTGGGGAGTTCTGGTCGGTGGTGAGGCCGAGAGACCGCCTAACGGCTGCGGTCATACTTAGCAGTGTCGACATTGTGGGTCAGGCTGGGGGTGAGCAACAAAGTGGAGGCAGTACAATGGGCCCGGTAGAGCGGCCTAAGTGCGTGCAAGTTAATACTTGCCCCTCCCCCGAATCCAAAATCCAAAAAAAATCCCAAACACAATAAAATGACTTAATCCGCTTGATCTTAATCCTGTCTAATACATAACAGTTTTTACTTGGTATTTTTATTTGTTATTTGAAATCTATAATGTTTGCTCATCTTGGCTATCATTGTCATAATCATATTTATTGTTAATACCAACAAAAATATCCAGAAAAGGTACCAACAAAAATCTTTTAAAAAATTTTAATTTGAAAAAATAAAAATTATTTATTAAGTATTATATTAAAAACTTACATTTTTACAGGTAAAATCGTAAAAAAAGTGAAAAAAGTGAATATTTTTCAAAAAAGTGAAGAAAAGTGTATCATTTTCAAAAAAGTGAAAAAAGTGACACTGTGGCAACCCTGTGTCAATCAGGCATATCGGCCTATATGAGCTTGGGTTATCTAGGGGTTTCTCGCCCTTCCTCAGCAGGACCAGTCTGGACTTCTTCCATGTATCGGGAAATACCCCGCGTTGGAGGCAACGGTTGAACACCTCGAGCACCGGTTGGGGATCTTCGGCGATGACCGCTTTGAGGACCTCCGATGGTAAGAGGTCGGGTCCGGGTGCTTTCCCCGTTGCCATCTCTTTGGTGGCCTTCGCCAACTTTTCGATGGTGATCTCTGGTGGGGCAGTTGTGATGTCGTTCGGTACGAATTGGACCGGCTCGTGCCTCGGGAACAGAGTGGCGACAATGTCGTTGAGTCGCTGTGAATTCCAGATCTTCCGATCTACTTGGTTACTATCTTATAACCTAGACCATCCACCTCCTTCAGAAGTTCGAGCCAGTTTTGCTTCTGGCTTCGGAAGATGGATGCTCTAAACTCCTCTCTGGCCCGGGCATAGTCGTCGTCCGCTATCACGCTATCTCTTCGATGTTCGCACTGGCTTCTTCTTCTCGCTGCAATACATTTGCGGCGCAGCTCAGCGACTTCCGGATTCCACCAGTAGACTCTCTTCTTGACGTTGTTACTCTTCTTTAAGAGGCATTTATCGCACAGCTGGGTCAGTGTTTTGGTAAGTTCTTCAGGAGTTCTTTCGACCCCCGACCACTTCAACTCTTTCAGGAAGGATGCGACCAGGGCAGTCTTCAGGCTTTTCGTGTGCCATCCCCTTGATGATCTGGGGATGTAAGCCCTGTCTCCGATCTCGTAGGAAATGTATCTGTGGTCGCTCTGGCTCCCTTCCCGGAGCACTTCCCAACGCACCAGGTGTTCGGTGATATTTTGCGTCGCGAAAGTGACATCCAGGATGGACTGGGTACCCCTTCTGTTCTCCGTGGGTCTTCTGGAGAACGTGGGGGAATTTCCGGTGTTCCACACGTCCAGGCCAGCCGCGGCCACTTCTTCGGACAGGACCCTGCCTCTGTCGTTGATATTGTCGCACCCCCACTCGGGAGCCTTGGCGTTGAAGTCGCCTGCGACGATTGCTGCGCGATGTTGCCGGATCTCTTGAAATAGTTGGTCTATCTTTTCATGGTATTCTTGGATGGATTGCTTGGGCGAGAGGTAAACACTAAAGTACGTCACCCCCTCCAACATCACCCAAACGTAGCCTTTGCCTCTGCCGGATCTCTGTACCCGCCTACTTGACGTCACTATCTCCGCTGATTTTGTAATATCTTCGTGCCAATCGTTGTTGGCGGCACGGTACGGCTCGCTGATTATAGTGACGTCGATCTTCTTTTCTATGATGGTTTGTTGCAGGAGGGTCTGAGCGTCGATCTTGTGGTTAAGATTTATTTGTAGGACTCGAACTCTTGTTAAGCGGGCACCTTCGATTCCCGGCTCTGTGCCCGCTCGTCCCGCAGTCCTGGCAGCATTTGGAACTGTTGTCTGGGGCTCCTCTCTTGCAGCCCACTCCTTCGTGGTCGGAGGCCCAGCATCTAAAACACCTGTAGGTTTGTTTCGTTTTGCAGGTGCTGTTGAAACATATTCTCACCTTTTGTGTGAGTATCTTCTTGCCTATGGCCTCTCCGAGTTTTGATCGTCGCTGTTTTGGTCCTTCCAGGGGCGTCTTTAAGGGATTCGACCATTATGTCGTTCTCCTCCCCTCCCACCGACCTGGCTATTCCAGCAGCGATGTCTTTTTCGTCGCTTGCGACGTCTATGCCGCTCACCTCGATTTGGATAGTTTTCGTGAGAGTGCGCATGGCGTTCGGATCCAATGCGGACGCCAATTTATTCCTGAGAACGGGGTCGTCCCTTAGGAATTCAACCAGGACGTCCCCCCCCCCCACTGGTGGCTCTCACTCTCTTAACATTATCGATTGCTTCTTTTTCCGAAGATTTCATCTTCTTCAATACCTCGGCGTACGGCAGGGAGTCCGTGGCCTTAATTATGACCGCCGGGGGCTTCCCCCTCGACGGCCGTCGGGCGCTCTCCGAACTCCCGGTCTTGGCTCTTTCTTCAATTTTTTTTCTTTTTGTCTATTTCTTTTTTTCTTTTCTTGTCCCTGGCCACTTGCCAGGCCTCTTCTTGTATTTTTTCCTTTCTTGTTGACCCCTCGATAGAGGGATTTTTCTTCTGTTCTTCCTGACCGAGGCCGATGACTCTTCTCATCACCTCGATCTGGGCCACTTCCTCGGCTTTGAGAGTGTCCCCCTTCCCGCCGATTTCCTTGGCCATTTTCTTCTCTTCACTTTTATTTATTTTCTGGTTCTGTTCCTCTATCTTTCCGATAATCTGGTCGGTATGTGTTCACATTATTTGGAAATACTCCTCGTGGGAATACGCACCAGCGATATTCTTAATCTTGTCGTGTATGTCGCCAAGATTTTGGGCCAGTTCCTCCAGCCTCCTAATTTGTTCGACGGAGAACGTCGTTTCTATGCCCGTGGTGCACATCCCCGAGATTACCGTTTCCAATAAGCGGAACCTCTCTTGGAGGTCTGTTATCTTCATTTCAAGGGTTTTGTATTCTTCTTTTTTGACTTCCGCCTCCTTGCCTTTAGTGGCTTCGGAGCGAGCATTGACGATTTCGTTGAGGAGAACTCCATTGGATTTGTGGAGTTTCTCCATGACCTGTCCTTGGATCTTAACCGTTTTTGTAAGTCTTTCGATTCTTTCTTCTTGAAGGGCCATTTGTTGCTGCTGGAGCTTTAGTTGCTCCAGTACGGCCACCATCTCCTTGTTCCACCCACTAGCAGTTGCCGCCCTTATTTCTGTATCATACGCCTTCTTTATCAGGCCGAGGTAGGTCTGGACCTCGGTGCGTAACGGGTCATATAGGGATTTGCATTGGGGAGCTCGGAGGGTTTCGTTAATTTTGTGTATTGCCTCGTCGATTAGTGATGCCGTGCCTGTGCAAACCGAGAGACTTCTTGTCTTTGGTTTTCGTTTTACGATTGCACCTGTTTTTGGGGTTATCACTGAGGTAATCTTGCCTGATTGCGGTGCCGCTTTATCCTTGGTGGGTATTTGGGCCCCCGCTTGGCTCTGTGCGCTCTTGCTTGCTTCAGGTTCGGAGTAGTTGCTTGTTGACGGTCGGGGTGTGGCCTGCTCCTGCACCAACTTCCCCGACCGGCACTGGGGATCCGAGCCCCTGCACCGTAATCTACTTCTCATTAGGTTGTACTTTCATATTGTTCTTTTGGGGTCTTTTTACCAGGAACCCCCCCCCTGGGGTCCATATTGAATTCGAAAAATGTCACGTGATGTGGAATGCCTAATCGATATTTTCCGACTTTAACCTGAAAAAAATTGACGAAATTAAATTGTTGCATTTATCTCTTTTGTTTTAATAGACCAGTCGATATGTTTACGAGCAGGTAGCGTACGTTCAGCAGAAAAATCCCCAACAGTTGCACAACTGTTACCTCTGCTGAATGCCACCAATAGATCATTTCGAGGTGACGTCACGACAGGTATGCCCCCCCGACAAAATGGCCGCACCCTGTCAAATTTCGTAATTGATTTTTATTTTAAGGTTATGATTATGAAGTTTACACCTCATAATCATAACCTTAAATCACAATAGATCATTTTGAGTCATGTGACTTTGACAGGGCGCGGCCATTTTGTCGGGGGGGCATACCTGTCGTGACGTCACCTCGAAATGATCTATTTATCATTTCGAGGTGACGTCCCGACAGGTATGCCCCCCCGACAAAATGGCCGCGCCCTGTCAAAGTCACGTGACTCAAAATGATCTATATTATATCAAAATATCTTCAGATGTTTTAATAAAACATTTGAAGATAGCAATTTTTAATTTACAGGTTAACTTTTATAGGTTATTGTAATTTCAATAGAGGTAGTCCGCCTCTGCGGAAGAAGCGAAAATATTTTGGAATCGCGGCAAGTGTGAACTAGGACAAGGAACTTCACCTTGAACAAATCCATAAAATAATTCTCGATTACGCACGCGCAAGTAGGTACTACCCAAATCATAAAAGTTGAACCAACTACAGCTTTGTTTACTACATTTTTGTGGTGTTGTTAGTTTTATTACACCCACCATTTTATTAATTGCATTGTTTGGAATTGAAAAAAGTATAAAAAACGATAACCAGTTGACGTGATAGTGATGGATGATCCTGGAAGAATGATGGGACACGCAGGTGGCGGTTTAATGCCACCACAAGCGTACGGTATGAATCCTCAAGGCGATGCCCCTAGTGGTGATAATGATTCTCGTAAGCAAGATATCGGTGAAATTTTGCAACAAATAATGAATATCACCGACCAAAGTTTGGACGAAGCACAGGCGCGTAAGCACACTCTGAATTGTCATCGAATGAAGCCGGCCTTGTTCTCCGTGCTGTGTGAAATCAAAGAAAAAACCGTTCTCTCGCTCCGTAATACTCAAGAAGAAGAGCCCCCAGATCCTCAATTGATGAGGTTGGATAACATGTTGATTGCGGAAGGGGTTGCCGGACCGGAAAAGGGGGGCGGTGTTAGTGCAGCTACGTCGGCTTCGGCCGCAGCACAGGGAGGTCAGCCGGATAATGCAATAGAACATTCAGATTATCGAGCCAAGTTGGGCCAAATTCGTCAAATCTATCACCAAGAGTTGGAAAAATACGAACAGGCTTGCAACGAGTTTACCACCCACGTTATGAACCTGCTACGTGAGCAGTCGCGTACGCGACCTATCACGCCTAAAGAGATCGAACGTATGGTTCAAATTATACACAAAAAGTTCAGTTCCATTCAAATGCAACTAAAACAGTCGACGTGCGAAGCGGTGATGATTTTACGCTCGCGGTTCTTGGACGCGCGTAGAAAGAGGCGTAATTTTAGCAAGCAAGCGTCGGAAATTTTAAACGAATACTTTTATTCTCATTTGTCTAATCCTTATCCGAGTGAAGAGGCAAAAGAAGAGTTGGCTCGTAAGTGTAGCATAACTGTGAGTCAAGTGTCAAATTGGTTCGGTAACAAACGGATTCGATACAAGAAAAATATTGGTAAGGCTCAAGAAGAAGCTAATTTATATGCAGCTAAAAAAGCTGCAGGAGCGTCTCCTTACAGTGGCACCCCTACACCGATGATGTCGCCCGCTCCACCACAAGATTCTATGGGCTATTCCATGGCATCGGCTTACGATCAAAGTTCGGCATATGATGCCAGCAGCTGCGGTTACGATCCAGGTATGCATCAGGAACTATCACCTTAAACTTGATTTAAGCAATAATTTAATACATAAGTATACTACTTAACTTATACCATGCTACTATTGTATACTAATAATTCATAAACATTTTTTTTATTGTATCGTGCATTATAGAATAAGAAGACATCAATTTGGTTCAGTCAAAAATTTTATCGTTGGGTGTGAAATCTCGTTAACAAAAATGAAAGGTGGCTATTTATTACAATGAACGAGTGAAGTCCCGTAGGCACCATTGCACATGAGAAATTCAATTTCCCATGGATATCGACAACGAAACTGAAAGCTTTACGTGGAACGACAAGAAAATCTGATGGAGGAGGATGTGAAACTCAAGGAACCAGATTTGATAAACCCAGTTTAACGCCCACCCACCACACCGGACTGCCTCTGCAGCTATTGACTGGACCAATTGGTTCTGTTATATTTAAGTTATAAATGTTAAGGTTTTATGTTGTGGTCATGGATCATTATAGATTATTTTATAGTTTTAGGCATTTCTCTTGAATTTTATGTGGAGAATAAATTAATTCGAAAAATTTTAATTTTATTTTATGACCAGTTCCCCTCCACTCATGATTCATTTTTTCTTCATGGCTGACTATGCATGACACTGGAATTATAAACATTTTTTTTACGTTTTCCACATTACCATAAAATTTTTCATTGTTATTCAACAAGAATATTAAATATTTTCAATTATTGCAACTTTTAATTGCATTGGAAATGTTTATGCAATGCCAAAAAATCAATATATCATAATATACTTTAATAAGAAAATGAACCTTTAAGCCCCCCCCCCCTTTTTAACAATCAAATGTTTTTTTGAATTTATTGTGTCCTTCACACTTAATTTTGTAAAATATTTTTTGATTTTGTGAAGTGTTTGCTTAAAAATCGCGAAATGCATTTTTTAAAACCGAAGATTTCCTTTGTGATAGAATATTTTCAATTTGTTTCATAAAAAATTTTCTGATTTCGGGAAGTGTTGGGTTAAAAATCGCGGAAACGCTTTTTTTCGCGTTGCCCATCCCCCTTAAAAATTGATGATTTTTTTGTGATGTTTTAAATTTATTCTGCTTGTTTCGTAAAAATATTTTTGATTTCATGAAATATTAGATTAACTCCGAGCAACACACGTTAACTTTGATTTTGCAGATAGGCTCAAACAAAGAAAATAGAAGGTCATTGAAGCTCAAAAGATGCTCCAAAATTTATAATAATATTACTTTATTTGGTAATTTACTACCACTATTTACATCACAAACAAATTCATACAAACAATAAAGAAATAAAAAAATCAGTTTACAAAAAAAAAAGATATCCATCCTAAACAATAAAGAATAAACATTAAATCATTAACCCCTTCTAAGTAAAATGCAAACTAACATAATTCTTAACATTCCTCTTAAAAATTTCAACTCTTTTCTCCATCTTAAGTGATAACGGCAAGTCATTAAATAATTTTAAACCACTATATAACAACATATTTTGTGTTCTATTATTCCTAAACAGATTCAAACGAAAATCCTGGGCATTACGTACTTGATACTTATTCACATCTGCCACATAAGTAATATTGTTGCACAAATACGACGGAAGCATCTTATTCTTCAATTTGAAAACAAACATCAAAACATTAACTACAATTCTTTGATAAACACTCTGCCATTGTAATGTGACTAGCAACATACTTTTGGATATAAAACGACCTACTCTTAAAATTGTTCTCATACCCCTATTCTGTAGCTTTTGTAACCTATCCAACATGCCACCATTGCCCATAAACAGATTGAGATAACACGTTTTTGAAACCCCTCCGCCCCACATCGTCACAATGGTCGGACCCCCCCCCAGGAGCGTGACGTAATTTATGGACGACCCCCATGAACTCCCTAGTATTGGTAATTAATACAGAAAAGTTGAAAAAAGTAATTGTTTTTTATAGATGATAGGATAAAACATGGTGGTGGCCGTACTCTCTAAATCTACTGGCTCTGACGTATTTGACATTTGCACGCCATCTCTAAGCAAGATCTGCTAACTAATGTTAGTGACGACTTCGCAGATTGAATAAATAATTCAAATTTATTTGAATTTAATTATATATAATTGCATCGAAATGAGCCGCTTTTAGAAAAAGCTAACCACATTACATAGCAAAGGACACCCTAAGGATCCTATTTACGTAAAAAAACAGTACTAAATTTTTTTGTCGGTACCCGATTGTTTTTTAAAAATTTTCTACGTCATATTATATTGAATAGTATATTCGGTATAAACCGGGAATGAAGAATAATTTCTGAAAAGAAAATGCTTTGCTTTATTTTAAAATTTGAAATCAGAATCAAGTTTTTAGAAGGTCATTGATTTCGAATAAAATTCTTTTAAACTCCATCTTCAACATCTTAAATGAATGCACATTACTTTCCCATTCACTAGATTCTACTTCATTTTATATTAACCCTTAACCACTACCGTCAAATAATAGGGAAGATGCATAAATTTTTTTTATAGCGTAGTTGGATCAAAAATAACTAAATATACTAATTAATGCTATTTAATTTATTTATTTTCGTTTTGATAATAATTTAAAAAATATTTAAAAATCCGTCAATTTGAATTGAAGGAAACGCCCGCGCAATTTGCCACAGAACGTGTGACGTCACAGTTTAAATTTCAAAGAAATACTTCGAATTTTCTACAACTTGCAGTTGTTTGTGATTTCATATCGCTTTTTCTACTCAAGTTATATTATTATAAATTCGTATTTTCAATTAAAAGTATTCCAATTATTACTAGATAAATGTGACAACAATGTAGTCTTAAGTTTATATTGGTACCTAACTGTCATTCAAAGACTGTAACTTGTTGATGTATTTGAGACCTATTAACACTATATTTGTGTTTGTTTGGATATAATTTTCATAAAACTTCGTAAAGTAAGACGTTGTAATGTTTTTTTAAAGAAGTTTATAAGTATTTTGAGGTTATGTTATTGTTTTGAATAATCGTTTACAACTTGATATTTATTTACTATTACAGATTTCGAACTTAAAATGGCATCAAAACATATTGTAACGCTGTCTACTATTAACAAGTTATTTGGAAACCATAATTAAATGATAAATAAAGGTGAAAATGCATGCTTCGGGAACAAGCCGAATGGTTTAATATGAGATTGTGCTTTTGTGGAGATTATTTGTATATTTTTACATTACAAGAATTTAGTTGACACCAAAAATGAAATTACATGGAGAGAATTTGACATTAAACTTGGCCTTCCTAAATTATAGAAAAATTTCAAATATTGGATGTAAATTTAACCTTTTATTTAATAAAACGACGTTTACAACAAATTTGAGTTATATAATATGTAAATATTTATCTAGAAAACACAAGTACTACTTCATGATATTTTATTCTTTCGGAATAGGACCAATTTACCATAACTACATCTCCCGACTTTATTACAATTTACAGTTTTAAATAATCCAAAAGATATACAAATTACTTCGACCTATACGTTTTATCTATCATAGTAGTGCATTTCTCCTCCTAACAAATTCAACCTGAAATTTTTTTGCATGCTTCGATTGCTATTTATTTTCATCGTTCTTAATCATTTTATTGTCGTTTCCAAAACACTCGTTAATAGTAGAAAACGTTATGTTTTGATACCATGTTTAGTTCCAAATCTGCAATAGTACGTCTTACCTTCACAAATTTTATGAAAAATATTTCCAAAGACACACAAACATCAATATAGTGTCAATTAGTCTTAAATACATCATAAATAAATAATATCAACGTTTAAAATAATTCTTATGGTGTTTTACATAGATTCCCATTATTTGGCAAAAATTTGGCATACATTCCAAGTGAAGAATTAATTATTAATTTTAACTTTGCAAAAAATTTGAATCTTGCGCCATTTAATAAATTCCTATGTTGCCACATCATTCTGTAATGTTACGCATTCATAACATATTTTATCATATATGATCAATTTTTAATAAATCGAAGCAGACAAGAAGTCTGATTTTTTGCATGACGCTTCTCCAAGTTACAATTCATCTATAAAATATATTTTCAACCGTTTCTCTACTTTTTCTTAGACGTTGTAGTAATTTCAAACACGCTACATACGTACACTCCATAAGAGCCTATGTTAAAATTACGATATTTGATTCCCATTATCTTCCATACGGATCAGACAAAAATTCTCAAAAAATTCAGAGGAACTCCTTAGATATTGAAGAACGATTCATGTAAATTTGAATGAAATGCCTCTTACTTGCCAAAGGCAGGGAACCTCCTTCATAATTAAATCAATGAAAAACAAGAAACTTAAAAAAGTACTCCAAACGAGTATAGTAAACATGAAAGTGAGGTTATTGTTATTGTACCGGTGACTTCGTTGCGTTTAAGGTCACATGATTTATTTTAAATTATTATTGAATTTTAAAATGGATTATTTATAACAATATACAATAAATAGAAGTTATTTTTGCTGATTTGATATTTAATATATAGGATTAATCGGAAAATACTGTTTTAACTAAAATTTTTTTTTCATGCATGTTCCCCATTGTCACACTGTCACTACCGTGCGGTCTCAGAGACCGCGCTTTATTTTTTTTCGTTAATTCACGTACAACTTAACTTTTTGGTTTTTTTTGTAACAGATGTCTTAGTTGGTATTCTAGTAAGTCAGAAAAAATTTAAACTTTAAAATTTAAATTAAAAAAAGCCACCAGCAACAACAACATGGCTGTGTTTAGACGTATATTTGGACATTCAAAGTCCTATAGTCTGGTGAAAATTTGCAAACATTTCAGTATGGTGTTAAATTTATTGCAATGTTCTATTAATTAGTTGATTTTGTTGTGTTTTGAGCCTGAAGAACGAATTTTTATTTTCATTTAATACGTCACATATTAATTTCAAATTCTCCCGCATGGTGGCGTTTGCTTAATGTAAATTGCGAATTAATATGGTATTCACGCATTCATACTACATAACTAAAATTTAATTTTTTTACTTATTCTAAAAAATATTTACACAAACTAATGATACTTTTTTTAAGTACATACTTGAATAATTATAAATAAATTGTGAAAATTAAAAAAATCAATTATTTCGTAATTCGTAAAATCCACAAATGCTCACAGAACTAATTACAAAAAATTAGTAAAGAACAGGTCCTGGACCTATATTAAGAGGGAGACTTCTTAATAAAAGTGGAAGAAGAAGAAGAATTATTTCGCAAAAATCACAACACCAATCAGTGACCGCTAGCTTATTTGATTTCTTTCTAAAAATAAAACAGGGCAACTTTTGACGGACGTAGGTCAGCTCGGCAAATGGTCAGATATTTAATCCGGGTCCAAATTTTCTACCTGAAATACATAGCCCAACTCGGCAAAGTACCTTTAGATTACCTGCTGCATATTATGCTAATTTTAAAATCAGTTGAAGAACTTGAAGGCTATGGAAGTTATTCAAAGTCAACGTGGCCGTGATTTGGTAGTAGTAAACAAAGTAATAAATTTTGGCTTGGCCAGAACTGTGAGCATCAAAAAACCTACCCTCCGATGCTCCGCATCTCCGGGCGGTTTTTCGTGCTCCGAGCCGCTACGCGGCGGGCGCTAAACATACGAGAGGCGCGACAGATCAAGGAAACCGGGATAAATGCAACCGGGATGTGAGAGACCCTCGAAATAGCATTATTCAGCGCGTTTGCCGAGCTGACCCATAATTAAAACGGCCTCTGGTTTTCATTTGCCCAGTTGACCGGTAGGATTAACCTATCCCTTGTACCTTTTGCCGAGTTGACCTACTCCGCTTTTGACTACCCTCGTTTGTCAACATACTAGGAGAGATGTAACTTAAAGGTACTAAAAGCCATAATGACTAATTTTGAACGAGGCGTAAAATAATCACAAATTAAAACTTGATGCGGTCTCAGAGACCGCGCGATAGCGTTTAAGGGTTAAATATTAATAAAAAAAAATTTTAATCTATAAAATATACTTTGACATACCAAAGCTACCAAATTTAATTTGTTGGATGTTGTTTATATTATGTAGAATTAAAATCCCAAGAACCCTAAATTGCGCAAGGAGGAGCCAAGAGGGCGAAATACATAGTACATATTATACGAATTTGAGCTTTCTAAGTCAATTTTTAGGGTTCTTGAGCTTTGAAACTATCTCTACATGGTAACTCATATTTTTTAAACGCCCTTATTTTATTCTTGCATTTTGAAAATAAAATAAAGTACTTGCATTGAGAAATATTTTTAAATGTCATTTAGCAGAAAAAATGGGAAGTGGCACTGCTCTTTAATAATTTTCATTCTTCAAAATATAGAGGTAAAAATGGACGGTTTTCAACCAAAATCTAATCAGCTCTTTAAACCGCTGCTTCAAACTGATGTATAAAATTTTAGCTCAATCGGTGCACGTGTTTGTCTGTAATCGTTGACGAAAGAAACAGCACACGACACATCCAGACATCATTTCAAAATTGATCTTAAATAATTCGTATGGACTCATAGACCATGGAAAAATGCTAACTAAACATTTTTTTAACTCAAAAACAATACACCTATCCCTCGTTTTACACGGTACTTTTTTTACACGTTTTAACTTTTACACGGTTTAAAACAAAATTTTAATTATTTTTTATATATATTAATAATTTTAATAATAAGTAATTTTTTATGAATCTTTTAGATTTTTTTTTGTTCCTTTGTACTCTTTTGCCTTTTCTATTTACACGGTTTTACATTCAAAAAGTTACAATTTCGATTTAATCGTTTTTCTCAAGAACCTATTATTATCGACCGTGAAAATCGGGGGATAAGTGTACTTTTCTTTACTACGTAAATGGGTAAGTAAAATCTATTTTGTAGAGAATTTTATGTTCTCGAAATTTTCCCTGAAATTTAATTTTAACGTGTTATATTCAAAAAACCAGGTTGCAGAAACTAAAATACCCAATTGGGCAAGAAGCCGATATGGGATTTTTGAGGGTTCATTCGGACACTAAAATTACATGTATGATACTTTTTATACATTATAATATTATATCCGGTTCATACCGTAATATGCGGCTCCCCAGTTCTCCTGTCTGCTCATTGCAAGTTGAAACTGTGTACACGAGCATACCAAACTTTTTAACTTAAATTTTTGCAATTTTAAATAATAATTTTACAGTATTATTTTATCAAACTGGTCAAGATGAAAGTGATCATTTATATGAGTATCAACAGAACTACAGTATTATTTTGTTTAAGCTCTACATGACGAAATTTTTAATTTTACAAAATTGAAGTTGACGCGTGTTGCTCGGAGTTGTTGAAAATTTCAAAAAACTGTAGCTTTGCAAAAAATGTAATTAAAATAATGGTTATTGAAGCTTCGATTGATATGAATTTTGCACAAAAATTCACAGTGGGACGGAAAAAAGAAAAACATGTCTTTAACCCCCCCCCCCCCCGTAAATATTTCGCGAATAACTTCGAGACGGCTGAAGCTTAAACGAAAAGCATGGAAGATAATTGAGGATCAAACGATGCATTAACGTTTGACATCAATTTCACCCAAAATTTCGACTTGGAGGGACATCCCCCCTCCCCGATTTTTGGGAATAATTCCGTCACTAAAACTAAACTTGAAGCTCATTGATGCTCTAACGATTGACACCAATTTTATTAAAAAAATTGATTTGGGGGGAGGGTACTGACATGCACCTTATAATGCGATATATCCAATCTTAAAAAGCAACCGGATATATTTTTATTGTGATTTATAACCTCAAAATAATCTCGAAGGTCCCTGCACCGACCAAACGTTCTCGTCACCGCGCACATTAACGCTTTATATAGTTTTTAAAAACTGCTTGTTTTATTTGAAAAAATCTTCTTTGGTAGAATATGGGGGGGGGGGGGTTAGTATCATTAACAAGATCATAATATTTTATCTACAGCCCTGGAACTATCTCTACACCTTTTCCAGTTTTATTTCAGAAACGGTCACATGTATTTGAGAAAGCGATAATTGAAATTCAGATTTGTTAATTGTATTTGAGAAAGCATCAATTGTAATTCAGATCCACAAATTGTATTGCTTCTTAGTTTTACCTGAGTACAGATTCATCGAACAACCACGCATTAGGTTGTTAAAAGCGGTTGGATTATAAGTTAATCTCTTTGTCCTGAAATTATTATCGGATAATCGGATTTAAATTTTGTTATATAATTAATGTAATTCTATACATAAGATAAAAGTTAATTAACAGTTTAAATGGATATGAAAGACAATTGTGCAATTTGCCAAGTTTCTATGGCAAGAACGGAAATAATACGATTACTACCATGCAGTCACCTTCTTCACAGAAGATGCGCTGAAATTATAATTGATGGACCAAAAGAGACGTTTTGGAAGTAAGGTTGTTGAAAGAAAACGCCATGATAAACATACCAATCAAGATCGTGAAAGAATAGTAGCATGCGCCAACATAGGTAACGATTGGGTAGCTTTGTGTCGGACATTGAATATTAACCATAAGACTGCAATTCATTGGGTGCGATCCGGTGTCACCGTGGATTTTTACCCCCAGAAATTTTACCCCCCGGGGGTAAAATATCCCTAGGGATATTTTACCCCCGGTAAAATATCCCTAGCGAAATTTTACCCCCTGTAAAAATTCTTTAGGGGGTAAAATATCCCTAGTGAAATTTTACCCCCGGTAAAATATCCCTAGTGAAATTTTACCCCCGGTAAAATATCCCTAGTGAAATTTTACCCCCGGTAAAATATCCCTAGCGAAATTTTACCCCCGGTAAAATATCCCTAGCGAAATTTTACCCCCTGTAAAAATTCTTTAGGGGGTAAAATATCCCTAGTGAAATTTCACTAAGGAATTAGTAGTTTGTAATTTTATTAAATATTAAATATATATCTATCTATATATGTTCTTCTTCTTCTTAATATATAATTAGCGGCAGTTCCTAGGCTTCTATACAGCTACCTTTCTGGTGTGAAAAGTTGTTGTCACTAGTTATTTTTGGTCGACATAATATTTATAATGTAATAATAAATAATAATAATAATAAATCTTTCGGTTGGATACGTTCTCCCAGTACACTGCAATTATTAAGCGAACCCGATGACCAGAAGCCTGCTTTGTATGTAAACCATAAAAATGGAAATCATTTTGAGGTCGTAGTTTATAAAAAAGACTCTTCAATTGATATGAACAATTTTTTTTTTAATTTAATAAAAAAGTATTATTATTAATAGTTCACTTAATTTAAGTTTTTGCCTTGATTTTTGATTCAGAACAATTTTTAATGTCGGTGAAATTTTACCTCCTCGATAAATATACTCTAGTGAAATTTTACCCCCGGGGTAAAATATCCCTAGTGAAATTTTACCCCGGGGTAAAATATCCCTAGTGAAATTTTACCCCCTGTAAAAATTCTTTAGGGGGTAAAATATCCCTAGTGAAATTTTACCGGGGGTAAAATATCCCTAGTGAATTTTTACCGGGGGGTAAAATATCACGGGGGTAAAAATCCACGGTTACACCGGGAGTGAGAAATCAGTACAAAGTACAAATCCTACCCGCAGCAATAGGTCCAAATGACAAATAGGACGTCAGATCAGTACAAATCCTACCCGCAGCAATAGGTCCAAATGACAAATAGGACGTCAGCAACATTATTAAGGTTGGAACCTTACTCTACAATGTTAAATCCCATTGAGATTATTTGGTAAAAAATTAAGATTTGGGCTAAAGTTAATATGCAATTCCACATGTTAGAGGTCCTGGTGTTATGGAACAAAGATTAGTCTATTTAGAAAAGATTATTTATTGATGAAGCAAAAAGCGCTGTAAGTGGAAGTGGTTGTTCTCGTGCAGCGTAATACACCACCATACATCATGTTGCCGCTTTAGCAATAGACGATATGGAAGTTGGACGTTAAACACATTTTTATTATAAGTTTAATGTTTTTCAATAAATGCATTTTACATCAAATAACTCATGTATTGTGTAAAGCCAGTAGTACACTCTTTGACCATGAGCCAAATATTTGACATATTTTTTAAATAATTTTTCTGAATTACAAGTAACCCTTTCCGAATTACTATTAACGCATTCTGAAATAAACTTAACTAAAATGAATTACAATTGACGTTTTCTCAAATACAATTGACAATCTGAATTTGATTAAACATTTTCTGAAATTCAATTGAGTGATCAGAATTACATTGACGTTTTCTGAAATAGAATTGACAAATCTGAATTTCAATTGAAACTGTTCCGAGAGGAAGTCATGTTATTGTAAGAAAACGTTATAAGAAGCATACTGATGAAAATAATAAACGAATATTGTCCGTCTGATCGCTGTAACTCATCTCTGATTGGTTCATTCATTTATTCCAAACTAAAAAATATTCACAATTTTGAATAACCTTTACGCTTGCTGACATTATACTAATCAACTAATCTGAATTACAATTGACTAATCTCAATTTCAATTGACTAATCTGAATGTAAATTGACGCTTTCTCAAATACAATTGACTAATCTGAATGTTAATGACGGTTTCTCAAATACAACTGACTAATCTGAATTACAATTAACGCTTTCTCAAATAAAAGTGGAAAAGGTGTACACCTTTTCCAGCAGTAATTCAGAAAATCTCACCTGCTGTTCAGAAATCGTGAATTGTAATTCAGATTTGTCAACTGATATTCAGAAATTGTGAATTGTAATTCAGATTTGTCAACTGATATTCAGAAATCGTGAATTGCAATTATTGACAAATCTGAAAAACGGTAGACGATTTCTGAATATCAATTGACAAATCTGAATAACGGTTGACGATTTCTGAATTACTGGTGGAAAAGGTGTACCTACATAGTATAAATTCATCAAAGAAAATGTTTATATCCATATAGTAAAGGTGTTAAAAAATTTAAATGAATCACCGTATACATTTTGCATGTTTTGGGATGTTCAATTTATTAAAGTTGTTCAGAAGAGTACAAATAAATATCGTCGCCTGTGAGTCAAAACCTCGTAACTCAAATTTTAGTTGTTTTGAGTTAAGTTTCTCGGCCTTTAGGAACTTGTCTAGCATGGATGCCAATACCTCGTATCTCGATAAGAAACGAATTACGCTTGTTCTACCCAAATTTCAAAACCTCGTTTCTCATAACTCCTAACTCATAGTGTTTACAAACTAGCTGGTTTGTAATTTATTAGGTAGCTTATTTGTTGTGCCTAAATTATTTATTCTGATAAAAGTGCTCATCAGTCTACATCAACTATTTTAAATCAACTCTATGCTATAAAAACAGTTTTTTGCACTTTCTGAAGAACAGCAGTTTTTGCGATACGAGGTTTTGACTCACAGGCGACGATATGTAATATTTTTATTATATTTATGTACATTTTATCCAAGTTTCTCTCAGAAAAAGATTTCAGTCATCCCATCACATTGGGATCACCAACGAAAAATTTATTTTATTTGTTTTCAGCTTTTTTAAACACGATATCGTCTTGATACAATCACCAAACTTTTTTTGTACTTTCCTTGGGAGTTCCTGCGTAACCTATATATTTTTTAAAGATTCTACATAGGCAAAACATTTTATTTTTGATATTTCTTTTTAATAATTGTCGTTCAATTTCAATATCTTCGGCCATTGCGCATTTTTCTTGTCGTATTTTTGAGAGAATCGGTTAAATTAATACAAAAATTATCACGATGTTAAAAATATTTTTTTGGATCTTTCCTTTCACTAACGCGCATGAATGGATTAACGAGATTCAAGTGTAGATATTTCTAAATTTTTATTATAAAAAATATTTTAGACTACGATATTTGTTAATGTTTTGAAGTAGGGATTTTACATTAAAAAAAATGTATGCAGTATAAGAAAAATAAATAGGTGGCAATGCTACTGAAGGAGTCAATAAAATACGCAATTTTACCCTAATTGAATGAACTTTATATCTTTTAAATTCATAAGGTCGAGAAATTTTTACCATTAATTAGGTCAGAAAAGAAACTTAAAAAAAAAATTCATTTTAATTCTATTTAATTTTAATAAATATTTAACGGACCAGTTTGGTGAATCACCCTATATAATATAAAAATTGATGTCAATTAATTAAATAAATAACAAAAAACATATCAGGTTAAACACGAAATTCAACCAAAATAGTTCATTTACAGAGATATAAAAAAGAACTTTCAATTATGCTAACTATTATAAAATACCTTGAAGTTTAAATTATTAAAATACTGTTATTTTTTTCTTATAGTTCCTAACATTTTGTTCATTAGAGATGTTACCAGCTTTATCTTTCAGTCTCTGTATTTCGTTTAACTTAATAGTCAATTTTTGCTTCAAACTTTTGTGTACTTGTGAGTTACTATCAGAATGTCTGGTAAGGGATTCGCGAATTTTATACAAATCCCTTTCTATTTTTTTAATGTCTTCTTCTATTTGTAGACTGGCTATGTTCAAACTTCTGACAGATTCTTTCTTAATTTCCTGTCTATGTTTACATTTCGAAGTGCCCGGATTTTCTTGTTTAGGTTTTGAAATTGTATGATTAATAAAATTAAACACGTCCACTTCCTGTTTCCCTTTTTCATATGCTTTTGTATTCCGTTGTTCCTGTTTCTTCTGCAGCCTTTTCAATTTTTTTTCAACGCTAAATAAATCTTTGTCGCCTCCCGCTTTTTCTTTCAGATGCATGCAATGATCTAAAAAAAATAAATTTACAATTACAATTTAATTTTATGAATTATATTTAGTCCAGGCAATGAAGCCGAAAAATTCGCTCAAGCTTGCAAAAAATCCGGGCAAGCTGAATTTTGAACCCCCCAAAAGTCCCATAAAATCCCACGACGGCGTCCCCCACAATCGGGGGTTTTAGGTCCCCCAACGCGATTTTTTGCCGATAACTCGCTTATTTATGCTTGTATGAAAAATTATGATCAGACCATAATTGAAGAGCATAAAATTCTCTATAAAATAGTTTCTTTTCATATTTTTCCATGGCACACTAATACTTAAATTATTGACCGAAAACACGACCCACCCTTAAAATGGCACAATATTGATTCGTTGCAGGGAGAGAAATGTTTTCGGGCACGGGAAATGCTTTTAATAATAAATTAATTGAAATTGTTTCCAAAGGTTGGAAAATGAAGAGAAAAATTTTTTTTTTCAAAATTTTTCCAAGTTATGGTATCTTCCAAGTAACGAAACCGAAATTTTGGTTTGAGCTTACAGAAGGTCCGGGCAAGCTGAAATTTGGCAAAGATGTATATCGAAGTGTTCTAATAAACCCCCAAAATGTTTCATAAAAATCCCAAGCCGGCGTTCCCTCAAATGAGGATTTTAGCCCCCTAAGTGCGGTGTTTCGCTTATAGCTCACGTATTTTTACTTTTACGAAAAATTATCATTAAAAAATCTGATGTGGCCAGCACATGACTTCCCTATAAGGAATCATTCCTTTATCGTTCATCTAAAGATTCGCAGAAATATTATTTAAATTTTATTTTATTATTTAATTAAATTATTAAATTTCGTCCTTCAAGTAAAGTGCTACTTCCGGTTTAGGGATTTCCTCCAAAATCACATGGTGCTTTAGTATACTGATTAAAGTGTTGAATATGAAATTTGGTTACTAGATAACAATTCGTTCCTGAGATATTTAAGAAAAACCATTTCGTCCTTCAAGTAAAGTGCTACTTCCGGTTTAGGGATTTCCTCCAAAATCACATGGTGCTTTAGTATACTGATTAAAGTGTTAAATATGAAATTTGGTTACTAGATAACAATTCGTTCCTGAGATATTTAAGAAAAACCATTTCGTCCTTCAAGTGAAGTGCTACTTCCGGTTTAAGGATTTCCTCCAAAATCAAATGGTGCCTTTGTATACCGATTAAAGTGTTAAATATGAAACTTTGTTACTATATAACAATTCGTTCCAGAGATACAGAACTTACAGATATTTTGGGTTACATAACAGACATACATACAGACATCATTGCGAAAGTAGTCAAAACGGATTCAGAAATGCTCAAAACGGATATTTCCGTTAAAATATCGACATCGAATTTTTTCATGATTACAATACTTCCTTATAGGGAAGTAAAACAGTTTAATTACTTCCCTATAAGGAAGTATTGTAATCATGAAAAAATTCGATGTCGATATTTTAACGGAAATATCCGTTTTGAGCATTTCTGAATCCGTTTTGACTACTTTCGCAATGATGTCTGTATGTATGTATGTCTGTATGGATGTATGTAACGCAAAATGTCTGTAAGTTCTGTATCTCTGGAACGAATTGTTATATAGTAACAAAGTTTCATATTTAACACTTTAATCAGTATACTAAAGCACCATGTGATTTTGGAGGAAATCCCTAAACCGGAAGTAGCACTTTACTTGAAGGACGAAATGGTTTTTCTTCAATATCTCAGGAACAAATTGTTATATAGTAACCAAATTTCATATTTAACACTTTAATCAATATACGAAAGAACCATTTGATTTTGGAGGAAATCCCTAAACCGGAAATGGCACTTTACTTGAAGGCCGAAATAGTTTTTCTTCAATATCTCAGGAACGAATTGTTATATAGTAACCAAATTTCATATTTAACACTTTAATCGGTATACGAAAGCACCATTTGATTTTGGAGCAAATCCCTAAACCGGAAGTAGCACTTTACTTGAAGGACGAAATGGTTTTTCTTAAATATATTATGATAAATATTTTATTGATGAATTTTTATTTTTTAATCAAAATTAAAGCAAATAAAATTTTCTATAAATATGTTAGAATATATTTTTATGAACAAAATACAATTTAATAATACAACAAATTTAATAATTTAATTAAATAATAAAATAAAATTTAAATAATATTTCTGCGAATCTTTAGATGAACGATAAAGGAATGATTCCTTATAGGGAAGTCATGTGCTGGCCACATCAGATTTTTTGCCTATTACAGTACGTATTGTAGTACTACCTACTGCAGCGTCACAAGTTATTCGCGATTACAGCTAAGTGAAGCGACGTCTGGCGGCAGAAATGTTAACTCGCTAAAACGGGCATTGTCAAAAGTATACATGTGCATCTAGTGCATGTTTATAGCCGGTATTAACGTTAAATATTGCTTCTAAGTGCTTGTGTTTGAAAATTCCTCAGAAATTAACTTATTATTAGGCAAACGACAAAATGAATACAGGTAAATCAAAATCAAAAGCGTTTTGTTGTGTTCACGGATGTAATTCTAGCGCTAGAAAGAATTCTGACCTTAGTTTCCACAAGTTTCCCATGAAAGAAAAATTCAAAGTGAAATGGACAAATCCGTTGGGTGAGGTGGAAGTAATTGATAGCAGAAAAGCGTGGATGAAAAGCTTCAAAACGGGAAAGGAGCCTACAAAATACATGATTGTGTGCAGTAAACATTTCAAACTATCAGCCTGTCAATTAGCCCTGATATCTCATGAGGCGGTGCAGACAAAGCTGTAGTTTGTAAAACTAAGCTATAAATATGATGGAATCCGTCGTTACTCAGCGTTTTCCCACACAACACAACGTGCTTAGCGTTTGCCAAAGCTTCACCTTCACAAAAGTTTCTAGCCTCAGAACTCCCACAAAATTTCAAAATATTGTTTATTGTTAATTGCTTATTCATATTTAGATATTATTTAAACACAAACGAATATAATAAACAAACCACAACACGTTTCTGAACCCGTTAATGTGCTTATAATAACCTTTAGTCCAGTACATGGGGGTTTTTTGAATGCAAAAGGTGGGGTAGTAGCGATTTTTTAGTATGTTGTTAGGCTTGGGGCCCTAATGAAAAATCCAAGTTTTCGACCTCGAGGCGCATGCGCTCGAGCCGCCATCTTGGATTTTAGGTACAAAAATTTGGTTTTTTGATAATAACTCAAAAATGGTGGCTTTCACGACAAAAGATGTTCTATACAAAGTTAAAGAGGACAAAATTTCCTACATTTTTTGTAGA
The DNA here is from genome assembly GCA_932274525.1 of Podabrus alpinus. Taxonomy (NCBI): domain Eukaryota; kingdom Metazoa; phylum Arthropoda; class Insecta; order Coleoptera; family Cantharidae; genus Podabrus; species Podabrus alpinus. The sequence goes on along the minus strand of OW026453.1, from coordinate 66,850,615 downwards.
AAAATTTTTTTTTGTACCACACATATGGTAGGAGTTACAGCTCCGTGAAGTTGCACTATTTGAAAAAAAAAATGCGGAAACTTCATTTTGGTTGAGTTTTATTTTATTATTCTTATTATATTCGTATTACAGTGGAGCCCGCTTAATGTGATCACATCGGGACTTGGGGTTTTTGATAACAATAACCGATTGATAACAATAAAAGTAAAAATTTTTTATTGATTATTTATTACAATAATTAATTAATAATTAATAAGAATAAGAAAAAAAAACAAATTAAAAAAACTCATCTAGAGTTGTTTGTCTCTGTTGTGCGAGGAGTAAATTGTTTATAAAAATTTCAGAACTGAATCTTACATTACATAAACAGCAAACTATTGTACATTTATTTAAACGGCGGCGACGGAGTGCATAATAAACATAATAATGTAATGTGATAATGTGACGGTAACAGAAACTATAGAGTTAGCTTATGCACAATATAAAAAAAATGCTTGTAAATGAAAATCTACTCTTTTGCTCGTGGGCGAAAATAATCTTAAAAATAATAAAATATGATAACATAAACCGAATTTTGATTACTATAAGCGATATTTTTTGTGTGTAATAATATACGTCCGTTCCGTTCTTCGCAAAAGTGATAACATTACCCGAATGATAACATTAACCGCGATTCCAATAAGCGGGCTCCACTGTATATATCATTATATTTTTACATAATTTGAAAAAAAAACTAAAAGGCACTTGAATATTATCATTTAACAGTATTATACTTTTCGTAAACAAAGTTAAAGGCGAAAAGTATATCGCATTTTTTTTTAAATTTAAGAATAGTAAATTATGATTTTAGAGCCGTTGTTCATCGGGATTTAACTTTTTTGCCGCATACCATTGGTCAGCTAGAAGTTTGTAACCTGTGTCCCGGAAGCAGACGACAGGCGATTGCTTATGTTTTTCAATGATAAGTATATCTTCTTCATATTTATTCATAAGACGAGCTTTTACGGTTCTCTGATCTGGACGGTATTCCCCTTCAATTTCGTCCATGAGCTCATCAAGCGAAAATTGACATTCTTCAGAATTCTCGGTAAGATACGAGTAAATATATTCCATCGCTTCGTCAACATTAGTTGCAGGCCGATATCCTCTTTTTTTTTCCGATGGCACTCGATTATACAGACGCTTTTGACATGACATATGATATCTTGCCTCTACTGCAACCAAGTCTGCCACATGTTGAATTCTTTTTATTATTTCCCGTCCCCAGTCATCATCCCGTTCTTCAGCTGCTTTTAAAATTGTAGTTTTCACTCCCAATTGTTGCACCGTACAAACGAAATCTCGATGAGATGAGTGATGTCCTGTTTTTTTTGTTTATTTAAAAAGTCCGGTGTAATTTCTTCAGTACAGAGAAAACACTGTGCTTTAAAATTAAAAGTCGGTATACTAGATTTGCGGGATGTCGACGCTACTTGAGGTTCGTTATCTTTTTTACGACAATACGCGGCGATCAGTTTTTCATTAATATAATTGTTTAATTATCATAATTAAACAGAGTGACTACGAGTTAAGGATCACCCTATACATACAATAAATAAATAGTTGATTAATTAACATAATTAAATAGAGTAAGGCAAAAATGTATGATGAGGAAATAAATAAAGAAAATTTATCTTAGTCAACTAAAAAACATTCAGTTGATATTACAATAATATGTATGTAGGTTATTTAAAGGTAATTAATGTAAACACAACAAAATTGTAACTAGGTAAAATTTAAATAATAGTCAGCAAGTCAATAACTTCAATTTAAATTACGATAGAATTGGAATGTTATAATTTAGCATTAAGTTTATATAAATAAGTGTATTTAACTTAATAAATTAGAGTATTAATTTGAACTTAGTTTGAATTGCTGCTCCTCCGACATTTGATAAGATATGTGGATCAAGTCTAACACATTCGTAACTAAGTATTGAGACTGATACTTAGCACATATCTATCAAATCTTCAAGTTATCCTTAGGGATTTCTTTAATAATTTTTTTGACATGCGCCATGCACAGTTACAGAAGATAGTGTTCTCAAAATGCGCGTATGTGCGCGATTACCTCGTAACTCACTCGATTTTAAAAGTGTCTTTACACCTCTTTCCTTTAAAACGGACAACGTCACTTTCACTTAAAGTTTTCTCACAAATAAAGCACAAATCAACTTGATAATTCCATTCAGGATCAAATTTTGTTGTTTCGACCAATCAGCGTGCGTTATTTTACATTGTAGTTAAATGGGTACAACGCATGCACAGTCGAATAATATCCTAAAATAAAAAATATTCCAAATACCCTACCAGAATATCGAATATTTGTAGTGGAGCGTAAAAGAATTTATACGTAATAAAAAATCTCTTCGAATATTATAATTTATGTAGTGTGTATGACTAACGCACTTAACAGATGCGATGTAGGAAACCGGTTCAACGCATTAGTTCCAACCCGAGTTCACTTAAAGCAATGTACTTCTAAAGAATTTTATAGTAATGAATTTTATATTACAAATTTAGTGCGATTATGCTTCCATTTTTTTCGGTACTTACGAAATTTTTTGTTTGATTTTTTTTTGCAATGATTGTGATGCGATATGGTCAATTTGTTCACAATTTTCGACATTAAAAACGGCGTTTGAAATGTCGATTTTAGTATGTGATGTTGTGCTTTTAAGTTGTGGCGTTTCTTCACGGAATTATCACCGCAACAGCAACGCGGGTTCGGACAATAGTCAAAGATTCAGCGAGTACAGGTTTTAGCAAGGAGATTGCACGAGCGAAGCTGCGCTTCGCTCGTGCAATCTCCTTGCTAAAACCTGTACTCGCTGAATCTTTGAGTATTGTCCTAGCCCTTGTGTTGTATTGTGCGAGGATTTTCCATTATAACAGCGTAACCTTCTGCAAGCTAGACAATAAGCACACTGACGCATGCAGACTCGATGCACTGAAGGTCATTTATGACCCTCTCTCAATACCTACTAGACAGCAGCTGTGCTCTCGCTACCTGCCTATCCGTTAAGGTTTAGGGCAACCTATTAATATAAAATTAAAGTAGAGTCTCTTTAAAAATTATTTCAATATGATTTGCATTTGTTTAAATTATTTATTTTATGAAATCAAAAAGTTCTCGGCTCAAGCCAGTGTGTATTAAAATAACAAAAAAATCGTACAATCAAATTCGAAATGTGGACTAGTTTCGAACTTATTTGTTCTCGTCAGCACAATATACGAAGAGATTGTACGAGTGCATTACGGCTATTTGCATCCACAAGCAAAGTAAAGTTATAGTTATAGCTGCGCTTCGCTCGTGCAATCTCCTTGCTAAAACCTGTACTCGCTGAATCTTTGAGTATTGTCCTAGCCCTTGTGTTGTATTGTGCGAGGATTTTCCATTATAACAGCGTAACCTTCTGCAAGCTAGACAATAAGCACACTGACGCATGCAGACTCGATGCACTGAAGGTCATTTATGACCCTCTCTCAATACCTACTAGACAGCAGCTGTGCTCTCGCTACCTGCCTATCCGTTAAGGTTTAGGGCAACCTATTAATATAAAATTAAAGTAGAGTCTCTTTAAAAATTATTTCAATATGATTTGCATTTGTTTAAATTATTTATTTTATGAAATCAAAAAGTTCTCGGCTCAAGCCAGTGTGTATTAAAATAACAAAAAAATCGTACAATCAAATTCGAAATGTGGACTAGTTTCGAACTTATTTGTTCTCGTCAGCACAATATACGAAGAGATTGTACGAGTGCATTACGGCTATTTGCATCCACAAGCAAAGTAAAGTTATAGACTTACAAAATTACTTGTTTCAGCAGCGCCATCGCACGGTTCTGGGGACTCTCCCAAGAACCGTGCGATGGCGCTGCTGAAACAAGTAATTTTGTAAGTCTATAACTTTACTTTGCTTGTGGATGCAAATAGCCGTAATGCACTCGTACAATCTCTTCGTATATTGTGCTGACGAGAACAAATAAGTTCGAAACTAGTCCACATTTCGAATTTGATTGTACGATTTTTTTTGTTATTTATTTTAGTTAACGAGTATTAACAGCCAAATAAAATATAATACTTTTTTTATCAAATAGTGCAACTTCACGGAGCTGTAACTCCTAACATATGTGTGCTACCAAAAAATTTTTTCTACAAAAAATGTAGGAAATTTTGTCCTCTTTAACTTTGTATAGAACATCTTTTGTCGTGAAAGCCACCGTTTTTGAGTTATTATCAAAAAACCAAATTTTTGTACCTAAAATCCAAGATGACGGCTCGAGCGCATGCGCCTCGAGGTCGAAAACTTGGATTTTTCATTAGGGCCCCAAGCCTAACAACATACTAAAAAATCGCTACTACCCCACCTTTTGCATTCAAACATCCCTTTTTGCTACCCACGTACTGGACTACTTGCTTATGATGGCAAAACATAGAACTACCCGTTTTAAGCGGCCATTTTGAATATTTGGTCACGTGATTTTCTTTAATCGAAATCGCGAATAGAGAATTTTATGTTCTTCAACTTTTCTTAATGGTAATTTTTGGTAAAAGTAAAAATACGTGAGCTATAGGCGAAACACCGCACTTAGGGGGCTAAAATCTTCATTTGAGGGAACGCCGGCTTGGGATATTTATGAGACATTTTGGGGGTTTATTAAAAAAACTACAATATACATCTTTGCCAAATTTCTGCTTGCCCGGACCTTCTGTAAGCTCAAACCAAAATTTCGGTTTCGTTACTTGGAAGATACCATAACTTGGGAAAATTTTGAAAAAAAAATTTTTTCTCTTCATTTTCCAAACTTGGCAACAATTTCAATTAATTTATTATTAAAAGCATTTCCCGTGCCCGAAAACATTTCTCTCCCTGCAAGGAATCAATATTGTGCCATTTTAAGGGTGGGTGGTGTTTTTGGTCAATAATTTAAGTATTAGTGTGCCATGGAAAAATATGAAAAGAAACTATTTTATAGAGAATTTTATGCTCTTAAATTATGAACTGATCATAATTTTTCATACAAGCATAAATAAGCGAGTTATCGGCAAAAAATCGCGTTGGGGGACCTAAAACCCCCGATTGTGGGGGACGCCGGCGCGGCGTGGGATTTTATGGGACGTTGGGGGTGGGGGGGTCCATTAGAACACTGCAATGTACATCTCTGCCAAAATTCAGCTTGCCCGGATTTTTTGCAAACTAAAAACCTTCCTTGCCTGGACTATTATGATTAAATTTTATCTAATTGCACATTTATTGTAATCTAAAAATATTTGTATTTATACAGAGCGTTTCATTAAAGCGCGGTAAATTGCAGTTCTCTTTGTATAAAGAAAGATGTTTTTAAATTATTTTCAGTTTGCCAAAATCCGGGCAAGCTGAAATTTAGAAAAGATTAGGAAAAATTTTTATACTCTTCAATAAGCGAAAAATTGCACTATTATATGGTGGGCTGTGTTTTCGATAAGTTATTTCAGGAATATTACGCAGTATGAAACTTTTGAAAAAATATATTTTGTAGAGAATTTTACGGTTCTTAATTTTGGTCCAATGATAATTTTTCTTAAAGTTACAATAAGCAAGTTATAGGCAAAAAAACGTATTAGGGGGGGGGGGGGTGAAATTTCCAATGAGTGGAGACGCCTGCACGGATTTTAGGAAATTTTTAGGCTTCATTGTGTGGACTAATATAAATTAATATTGTTTTATAATAATTCAATTATTAAGACTATGAAAGAATTATTCATAATTAAGCCACCCTGCATAATGGAATCATAATATAAGTACCTAAAGATCTTCCAGGAGGTAAACAAACTGCAGGAACCGGCTCTATTCTACCATCACTGAAACGTCCTAAACCTGTTCCCACCACATAGCCCATTTTTTGCATCATTTTAGACCCAAACCCCTGAAAAATTTATATTAAAAAAGTCGGATAATAAAAATGGAACATACTTTGGTGTGTTTTTCCCAATCTCCTAAAGCTTGAGATGCAGGTGTGGTCATTAGGCTCATATTAATGATATCTTCTTTATCGGGATCACTATCAGAAGATAAATTTTCATCATCGTCATTGTCTTCTCCATCACTACCCAACGGTAAAACATCGTGCAATTCCAATCGAACTTCTTCACGGTTGGAATCAAATTTTACGAAATATTTTTCACCACGAATCCGCTTAATTGTCGCCCTACCCCACAATTTATTTTTTTGTTTGGCCAACACTTTACTCTCGATTCTAACAGACTCAAAATTTGGTTGGACATATTCCTGAAGGCTTGAAAATGACACAATTTTGCCATGGGAAAATTTACATTTATCATCATCAAATTTACAACTACCTTCCATGAGATAAGGACACGGTAACATTTCTTCATGTGTTGGATTAATAAACATTACTTTCACCTTAAAAATTGCCAAATAATAATCCAAAATTTATTACAACTCTCACGTTGCAATTTTCTTACCATTATTTCTTCAAAATTTTGGTCTTCATCGGTAGGTATTACAGAACATACCAAAGCATTGTGATACATTGTATCTCCCCATTGGTGCACATGAGGAGCACGGCACTTCATTCCTTCTAAATTTTTTAAATCATCTGCAATAGCAGAATTTGAATTACCACTTTTATTTTTTACAACTCCATCTTTTTCCATTTCGGACTACAACAAATTGCGACATTATAAATATTTGTTTTAAACGATTGCACTGCAAGTTTTACCATAAATAAGGCAAATTCTGCATCCAATCCATTGTTGGTGTCTTCGTTTGAATTTTCGTTAACCTCATTAAGACTATCTTGAGTAAGATCAATAAGCTGTTGCAGCTGATCTTTCAAATCTATCAATTCGGCCCTATTTTCGTCATTGTTGTCCCCCAAAGAAATAAGAGCAGTTTCTACTTGAGCTAACTAAAATTATTAACAGAAAAATATATCGGAAGTAAATTAGAAATATAACAAGTTACTTGTTGCTTATATTCCTGTATTGACTTTTTTAAATTATCTAATTCCATGTTTCAGAAAATAAAATACAAAACTTTAAATATTTTAGGTTATATTCATTGTAAATGTCAAGTAAACGTCAAAAGTTTTTTTTTGGAAACGCACTCTGGTGCCCAAACTGAGAACGTATACTTTTTTCAAGTTCGAAATTGTGCGCGTTTTGATTTTCTTGTAATCTAAAAAAATTGTACGTATTATATTTTCGTGAGTGTTTAAATAATTTACAACTATTTGTTATTTATATTACATACAATTAATTATTGTTTGTGTCCATATTAAGAAATATATTTGTTTTAAAATTTGTTATCTGTGATAAGAAAATTTTCGGAAAATGCAGTCTTTTCCCTATGATATGACGCCATGGGGATTTAAGGGTTGGCGTAAATTAAACTATCGTAAGTTGCATATTTTTATGATTATTTATCAATACAAAATGTAGAAATTTGGCGACTATATTTGATTATATCGAGAAGAATAAAACGGCCAAATTATTATTTATAACTTCGAAAATTGATATAATTTTAGGAACCTTGCAAATTCACTTTTAATTTTTAATAAATGATAATTATACCAAGTTTATATGGTTTATCATCAAGTTATTTATTTATCAAATATCAGAAAAATTTTAATACTCTCCGTTTATCGCCATACCTCAAAATATTGTTCAGTATATCTATTGTCCATATGGGAAAAGAAAAATCTGATTTACTAATAGGAACATTGGGTAAAAGAAAATTTAGAGTTTGGGGAATCCCGGAATTCGGGATGCTTCTTCATTCTTTTTATTAGGCGATGTTCATATGAATAAAGGCGTTAAAACTTTGATTACTATAGGATAAGAATCTTTTGGGGGTGGGGGGCATATATTCAAATTTGACTGAATTCGAAAATTTGACCACGATTTTATTTGCAACATCACGTAAAATTCCCTGTCGGCCTTTTCCGCAAATGGGAATTTTTATCCTCTACAGTAGTTTTTCGTCTATAACTCGCTAACTTTCATTTTTAGTGAAAATTATCATCAAATCAAAATTGAAGAATACAAAATTCTCTATAAAACAGTTTAAAAAAATTTGCTTGCATTTAAACTTTATCATCGATGGTGAACAAAACATCATCTCCTCCTCACATTCTCCTCTTCAATTTTGGTCCAATGATAAGACAGGGGATTTTAGGAAAGTTGATTCCAACCCTCGCGTTTTTCTTTATTTCCCTTTAACTGACTGGGTAACCGGTAAAAATATCACGTTATCATCGCGACAGTTATTCAAATATATTTAAATTGAAAAGAAAAATTCCTACCGATAAAATTATCTCCATATTCAGGGAGGGGGGTATTGCGTTACGTTACCATGGAAACGGTGATTCTGACATACTATGCGTATTTTATATTATAAGATCTTTAGAAGTTCCCAACGATAAAAATCTATATTGCATAACCGGGGGATCTGGGGGGTATGGAATACCCCCCCAGGTACACTTGCCATTATTCAGAAGCATCAAAATTTATTATTTTTACTTTCCGAACCCCTAGGTAAGGAAAGTATTGTTATCAGGCAAAATTTGACCCCCCAATTTTTTGACAGATGTTCACGTTTTGAGGTCCCCTGAATCCATTTTTATCATTTTTGGAAGGATGTCTGTATGTATGTATGTGTGTATGTACGTCTGTGAACACGATAGCGTCTAAACGAAGCAAGCAAATCATTACAAATTTTGCATATAAGCTTTTTCCTGTAGTAGGACGAAGCCAGATGAAAATAAATTAAATCGTGTAATAATTTCACTAGGGAAAGGGGGGTTTACCTGGAGCTATCATGACATTATGCGTCATAACTTCGAAACGAAATTAAATATGTAAAAATATTAATAACAAAAAATTACCGCTATGGAATTTCCTACATTTTTTGTCCTACAAGTTTTTCTCTAAAATATACAGGGCGTTTCAAAAATTTTTGTATTTGTAAAAAATTTTTGTATTTGTAAATAAAATAGTAAACCGCATTCTACTAACGAAAATAAGATGAAAAGTTTCTAATAACATGGGTCCAAAAATGCTTCGTTTGCAAGATATAGGCATTCAAAAGTTTTTTTCTTCCTATTTTGGCAAAATATGAAATTTTTCATCGATTTACTGTTGAAATTATGTAACCATTTTATTTAAAAATATAATATAAAAATTTGCGTCTGTTCGGAAAGTTATGCGATGGCCACATCAGATTTTTTGTTTAATCTTTTGCAATTTTCGTTTGTAATCGGGGGGGGGCAGCAGATGATATTTTTCATAACTATCCCAGTACCGTTCTTTCGTAATAAATTAAGTGTACCTGGGGGGTATTCCATACCCCCAGACCCCCCGGTCCCGGTCTAACCGTGAATTTTTACCCCCGTGATATTTTACCCCGGGGTAAAATTTCACTAGGGATATTTTACATCCGGTAAAATTTCACTAGGGATATTTTACATCCGGTAAAATTTCACTAGGGATATTTTACCCCCTAAAGAATTTTTACAGGGGGTAAAATTTCACTAGGGATATTTTACCCCGGGGTAAAATTTCACTAGGGATATTTTACCCCGGGGGTAAAATTTCACTAGAGTATATTTATCGAGGAGGTAAAATTTCACCGACGTTCAAAATTGTTCTGAATCAAAAACCAAGGCAAAAACTTAAATTAAGTTAAATTAAAAAAAAATTGTTCATATCAATTGAAGATCAACTCTCTTTCTTTGTGTCTTTTTTACCTTAACTACGACCTCAAAATGATTTCCATTTTTATGGATTACATACAACGCAGGCTTCTGGTAATCGGGTTCGCTTAATAATTGCAGTGTACTGTGAAAACGTATCCAATCGAAAGATTTATTATTATCTGTGGAAGTGTATGAATACAAATCTGATCGAATAAATGCCGCAGTAAAATGTAGCTCAACTTCTGTTGCCCATACTGCATCACTTCTCATTCGATAAAATTACTAATTACAAACTACTAATTCCTTAGTGAAATTTCACTAAGGAATTTTTACCCCCTAAAGAATTTTTACAGGGGTAAAATTTTGCTAGGGATATTTTACCGGGGGTAAAATTTCGCTAGGAATATTTTACCGGGGGTAAAATTTCGCTAGGGATATTTTACCGGGGGTAAAATTTTACTAGGGATATTTTACCGGGGGTAAAATTTCACTAGGGATATTTTACCCCCTAAAGAATTTTTACAGGCGGTAAAATTTCGCTAGGGATATTTTACCGGGGGTAAAATATCCCTAGTGAAATTTTACCCCAGGGGGGTAAAATTTCTGGGGGTAAAAATTAACGGTGACACCGGCAGCTTAAATGAGTTCCTGATAAGCATTCATTTGTTTTCATTACTCTAAGCCAACTCCGTTGCAGGGGTAATTGCAATATGAGCGCTAAACCTCGACAAAACCCAATAAATAATAGTTTAAAATTTTAAAAATGATAAGAATATTTTGTGAAAGGGGGGCACATATTATATTGAAATTACCCTCAGGCAAATTTTAGGGTTAGTCGCCCCTGTATCAACACGAAAAATAAACATCATCTAATGTCCCATTTATTTTTTACATGCACAATATAATGTCGCTGTTGCCCTGTCCTGTCAGTTTAAGAACTCCTGTTTATTTAAGTTAATCGGTTTGGGGGGGGGGGGGGTATAAAATAAACCGAAAAGGTTTCTTCAAAGAAAGTTAGTTAGCGTTTTTCCCATGGTCTATGAGTCCATACAAATTGTTTAAGACCAATTTTCGAATGATGTCTGGATGCGTGTGTGATGTGTTGCGTTTATATCGTCAACGATTACAGACAAACGCGTGCACCGATTGAGTTGAAATTTTATAATATACTAGTATAAAGCAGCTGTCTAAAGAGCTGATTAGATTTTGGTTGAAAACCGTCCACTTTAATCCATTTTTTTAGAAGAATGAAAATTGTTAAAGAATATTGCCGCTTCCCGGTGGAACATATGAGAATGAAAATCATATCAATCGAATGAATCGAAATAGATTATTTTTCCTCGTCATTTGATACCTCACACTTGATATTCTTCTTTTAAAATATTGTTAAAATACAAAAATAAAATAAGCGCTATTAAAAGAATATGAGTTGCGTTGGATAATTTTGATCTGTCAAAGTGATTTGTCTTGTTTATTATTATAATTTATTATTTTAACTAATTTACTTATATAAACATATTATTTAATTAATATCAAACGAATGTATTAATTACTTAAGTATAAAATCATTAACTCTAACGTCATTACGATCATAGTTAAAATTTGATTGCGTGGCGCGGCGTCCCACAAATTTCTAGTTTTTCTATTTTGAATTAATAGTGTACTATTGTTAAGAAATATTTGGTATAAACGTATAAACCAATGCAATTGATATAAAATGAAGTTTAATCTAGTAATAAATGGGAAAGTAATGTGTTGTCACATAAGATTTTTTTAAATATACTAAACCTATAAAATCTTTATGTTCCTTTAAATCAGTTAACACATTTATTACTACTTAAAATAATAGGCCTATAAATTTTAATTACTACTAGTATATAAAAAATTAATAAAAATTAACGAGGCCACTTTTCAATTCCTAACAATGGATATTAAAATAAAATTTAAAACTTGACAATCTTAGCAACACCCTTTATAGATGCTACAGTCATTTGTTTGGGGGCTTAATACAATTTAATTTTATTGTTTAACTAATTTTTGTATCAACGGCGACTCGTGGTTTGCTACTGTTATTGGGGGGGGGGGGGGGTGCAAATAAAATATTTTATTAGGCTTATATACAAAGTATAGCAAGAAGCCTTATGATCTGGCTCCGTGTCTGTCCGTCCGCATAATAGACAACGAAAGTCGTGACGTCAAAAGGGGCGTATACTTGTGCAAACCTTTCCAAACAAACTGATATTGCCGTGTTAACTGCCATAAGAGAATTTGTTTTTGCTGTTTTTTATATTCTGTTTAATTAATAAGGATTTTAGTTTTAATAGATATTAGTTGGGGACCTTAAATAGTGTATTTTTATAAAAAAAATTTTATTTTTATTAATTTTTAAAATAATTTAAAAAAAAATTACGCGACACTATAAAAATACACTATTTAAGGTCTTTAACTAATAACTATTAAAACTAAAATCTTTATTAATTAAACATAATATAAAAAACAGCAAAACTAAATTCTCTTATGGCAGTTAACACGGCAATATCAGTTTGTTTGGAAAGGTTACCACAAGTATACGCCCCATTTTGACGTCACACTTTCGTTGTCTATTCAAATCTAATCAGAACCCTCGAAATTGTGATTGTAAACACATCGATGTATAATAAAATAAAAATGTGTTTAAATTTAAAATCGATAAAAGCTTCACCAAGCTTAGAAAGGACGCGGCAAATATGCCAACTAATTTGATAAAAATTTGAATGAACCAATGAACGGTGAGTTATTTCTCAAGTACATTCTGTTGTAAACGTTACAAATCATTACGTGTGTTTACACGCAATGATTTTTACAAAATTCTTTTGAACTTAATATTTACTAAATTTATTCCAAAAGTGCTTTATTTAATATTTGCGATAACATTCTTTACGTATTTCGTGACTGGAATTTGACAAAATAATTTATGGATTTTAAATATTCGCGCCGTGAAACTTCTTCATCTGAGTGTACATTTTTAATTTTAGCAGCGCCTGACACGCCCCCTCAGGTCGGTTCTAACGTTGGTGGAGCTGTAGCGTGTTCCCTTTTCGTGGCAATTTTCGTGGGTTTCAAACTTGTGACGTATCAAACCACCAGAATATATTTCTGTTGTCTTCAGGTCACACTATAAATAGCCTAAACGCTTCCACGGTCCATAATCGACAACGTAAAACCTCCCTAGATCCCTTGGTTTCAAACGCCATGCTCTCATGAACTTCCACTATTGAATTCTGTCACTTCTATTTTTCCGTTAACATTTGGTCTTCCTACATGACTTAATGCAACGATAATATTTGATAAAACACACAACCCACAGTTTTGGGACCGGGGATCTGGGGGGTATGGAATACCCCCCAGGTACACATAAATTGTAAAAGAAAGAACACGACCCCCCACAGTATTTGGCTAACAAATGATACACAACTGTGGGTAACAATTCTGCCCTATTTCCATTTATTTTATACTAGCTGGATACTCTGGAATAATTTACTAGAATAATTTACTACAAAACTTCTGTATAAACCATATTACTGGTTGTTTTCTAGGCTTCTATACAAGAAGCCTTATGATTTGGCTCCGTGTCTGTCTGTCTGTCCGCATAATTCAAATCTAATCAGAACCCTCGAAATTGTGATTGTAAACACATCGTATGTATAATAATACAATACAAATTTGTTTTAAATTTAAAATCGATTTTCTAGCCACGTTCTACAAAAAATTTTACTTATATAGCGGGTGACCGGCCGAAAACTGAACATAGGGAAATAACATGGGAAATTGATTTTTTCTAAATTCCTGCTTCCCATTATAACTGATATGAATAAAAAAAATACCAAATTAAAGAGATTTTTTTTCCGCGCCTAAAGATACCAAACACTTAATATTTTGTTTTTTAATTATTGTTAAAAAGTCGATAGTAAAATTAAGAAATAGCGCTTCTTAAAAAAATATTAGCGGGCTGGGTCGTTGCATTACGTCTAATGTGCCGCATTGCTATTGTTTTTAAACTTTTTAAATTTGTTTTTATTTTAAAAATAATAAGAACGCAATTTGAATATTATTTTATTATAACAAGTTGACCAATATTAAAAGTTAAAAGTAGTTTTATTTAGTCAACAAAACCCAAGAATAAGAATAATATCAATTGGATTATTAAATACTGAACGAAAGTAACCAAATAATAATAATATTATAACAAGTATTCGAATAACCCTCCATTATGCACTAAACAGTAACCCAATCTATTATAAAATGATTCTCTTACATTTGCTAGCTGTCTAGCAGTAATTTGATTGCATTCTGCAAAGATCGCGTTCCTCAAAGAATCAATATTTGGGTGACGAGTTTTATAAATTTTGCTTTTAATATGACCCCACAAAAAGAAGTCACACGGTGCCAGGTCAGGAGATCGGGCTGGCCAGTTTATAGCACCACCACGACCAATCCATCGATTTGGATATGCTTGGTTTAAATAATCTCTAACGTTTACCCCAAAATGTGCTGGACAACCGTCTTGCTGAAACCAGACCTCATGGTGTTCAGAAGCTATTTCGTCTAACGCAGGACCAATATTATTTATAAGAAGATCTAAATACATATCTGAATTTAAATTTCCAAGTATTTCAAATGGACCAAGAACACGGTTATTATAAATGCCAGCCCAAATATTAATTTTTTGAGGATATTGTGAGCCGGTCATTAAATTTAGTCTCGGATTTTGTATAGCCCAATAGCGATGGTTTTGTACATTTGGCTCATTGTTTAATGTAAATGTACATTCGTCTGTAAAACATATTTGTTTCAGAAAGTTTCGGTTTCTGTTAGCACGTTCTTGCATTTTCTCACAAAATACAAGCCTGGATTCTTCGTCAAACAAAAATATTTTTTGATGACATTGATATTTAAAAGGATGGTACTTGTGCTTTTTTAAAATTGTTCGAACATTTTCTCTACCAACATTACACTCAGCTGCAATGGATCTAATGCTTGCATTTGGATTCGCAGAAATTAAACCTAATATAGTTTCTTCCAATTCATGGTTGTTTCTCTGATATCCTATTTAAAAAATAATGATAAGACCACTTCAATTAATAATTTTGGTTAATACCTTTATTTAAATTTGTCGAAGTATTACCAGTGTCTTCAAATTTCTTAATTATATTCTGTATGGCCGATATTGATGGAATTTGGCTATTATTAAATTTAACAGAAAATAAGTCACGTATTTGGCGTAAACTATTACCGCTGTAATAATATTTTACCATGAAAACTTTTTCTTCAACAGACCACTTCATTGTTAACAATTTTAATCTGTCAAAGTAACTTTTGTTTGTAATATTTGGCTTTCATACAATAGCAATGCGGCACATTAGACGTAATGCAAAGACCCAGCCCGCTAATATTTTTTTAAGAAGCGCTATTTCTTAATTTTACTATCGACTTTTTAACAATAATTAAAAAACAAAATATTAAGTGTTTGGTATCTTTAGGCGCGGAAAAAAAAATCTCTTTAATTTGGTATTTTTTTTATTCATATCAGTTATAATGGGAAGCAGGAATTTAGAAAAAATCAATTTCCCATGTTATTTCCCTATGTTCAGTTTTCGGCCGGTCACCCGGTATATTATCTTTTGATCTCATGGAAAAGAGGCAGACGAAAGAGCATTTATGGCAAGATTTATAATTGCATATCGTCTGTGTAATTCTAATACCTAGTAAGCCCCAAAAATATGAAAATCGGGTTATGATGTTTTTGGATGCTGTAAGCCACACTCGACCATTTTAGTATTACACTTATCCCAAAAAAAAATTAGTTTAAGTATTAAAACGGTTTTCTAATACCTTGTTTGTTAAAGTGCATATGCAAAATTAAACAGTTTTTTTCATTTATCTCAGAACTTGCTTTTTGGGTATACGAGGTATTAGAATTACACAGACGATATGCTCGTCTGATGAGATCCTAGTAAGTATGAAACGATTTTTTTTTCAATTTTCATGTTTGTATTTTGCTTAAATCCTGAATAATTTATTCTTGTAAATGTAGATCTCTTGAGAACCAGTTTTATTTTGCATACTTTCAATTAACATCTGTTGAGTGAAAAATCGCAAAAATATTATATAGAACTTTATTTACAAATTATTAGTTAAAATTACAAAAACAGTTATGTACAATAATATAAATATATGATTAGTTAGTAATAGAACAAATACGAAAAAGATTAACAAAAAACATTTAGCGTCCGTTTACAATGGACAACTTCACAGTTAAGCGTTTCAGTTTTGCTGTAAAATTTCCTATTGAGTGAAAAAGAATAGTAAATATAGAACTTATGTAAAAATTCAGTTGAAATTACAGTTATGACTAAAGAACAAATAATGTACATCCAAAATTAGATAAAAAAAAGCTAAACAAAAAACATAGGATGATCTTTTAAAATGGACGGCTTCACAGTTAAGCGTTCTTGTTCTGCCGTCAAATTGGTGAGGTTTAGTTTTGTGCCTTCGGTATAAGCCGTAATCCTGGCGGCAGCTAAATGGGCATAGTAAGTGGGTGCCGGATAACTGAGAGATCGTGAGCAGCGTGCAAACATGTGGCAAAAATAGAACGACATTTGTTCCAGTTCATCTTCAGTGAAATCGCTATCGTCCCATAACACGCGATATTTCGTTGGACGAGCAACTCCCTGAATACTGGCATGGGAAACAAGACAAAAATCCAACGCAGTGGGATGCGTTATATCGGTATCCACACAAGTACCCACAGGAACATTTAAGTTTTTGTCTCGCAAAGCATCTCTTTCGTTTGTTGGGAAAAATCTAGTATGGTGACGTTTTTGCACAACCAAAAAGGTGATTTTTGGTTTATACATCCCATCCGCTTGTAAACGCATACAGGCTCTTCTAATTGCTTGAATTTCGATGTTAGAAACGTGTTGAAATTCACCTTCGGATACACCATCGCGAAAAAACACAATTCTCTCAGGTTTAACTTGGTTTGTAGCTTTGTAAAAATACAAAAGGTGTTCTCGGGTGATTTCCTCCAAATCTTCAATTATTTCAACATTCGGTGGTTGAAATCGATAGCACATGTTGTACTTAAAAGCAGCACAATCGTGGGAAGCCGTAACCGCTGCAATGCTAGTTTTATCTTTAGCATCGGGACTAGGATGGGTTACATCTGCTCCCATTATCATGTACGGTCTTCTCATCCACTCTAACCTATCACGAATTATGTGATTTGTGCCTTCCAATTTTGCGTTAACTTTTTGCAAAATATTAATCACCGTTGTTGAAGACATTTTTGTCATCGTCTTAGATTTAACGCATTGCGTTAAGCAACCTACCCTTAGTTCTGCAGCTTGTTTCACATGACCGTAATATAATCCGTTACTGGGAATTATTACAAAACACAACTGTAAATTTTTTATCATTTCAAACATTTCCGCTATGTCTTCTACTTCTCTTTTATACCTTGGGGTTAAAGCCAGAAAAGGCCTTTGAGGTAGCGATATCTTCATCCCCATGTTTGCAGATTGCGAAATTATCTGTAAGCACAATAAACATATTAGAAAATAAAGAAGAAACAACATTTTTAACTTACCAATTTCACAAAATCTTCGATTTGTTCCATCCTGGTGTAACGATCCATATTGACCACCGTCCATTGCGACAATGTGGCTGGCGTATAAAATTTTTGGGGTTTCCAAACTCCTAGAACAGGTTTAACGGTCGTTGTTCCATTATAATTGAGAGAAGGTGAATCCAAAACTCGAGCATCAATTTGTGCAAATTTGTCATCTACCGTAATTCCAAATTCGCGTATGCAGGAATTTTGGTTGAAGTTCGCGGTGCCAATAGAATCTATCAGTGGCGGCTCGTTATAATGAGCCAAGGAGCCATGGCACTAGCTGGGCAAAACGGCCTTAAATATTTTTTTTAATTTTCAAAAAATATTTAATTTTGTTTAAAAATTGTTCATCTTAAATATTTTGCTCATTTTAAAGCTTAAACAAAGTACACATATTGTAATTTTTATTTCATAAAATAAATTATCAACACCGAGCCACTTCAATTGTGGCTACGCAATTTCTAGATAGAACTGCAATTATAGCGGTAAGAACGCGCCTGACTGATAACCTACTACCCACACCCGTCAAGATTTATAATGAGGCTACCTCTATGATTTCATTCAGTGCAATTATTAATACCGCGGTATGTTTATGATGTTATGAAAATAGTAATTTGTCTGAAAAAAGTGAAGTCGATTAAACTTGTTATTACATATTAATTATTAAATAATGAATAAAATTAATAATATTTTAAGCAAGCCTTTAGGCTCATGTTCGGTGGAGGAAAAAATAGAAATTAAAAAATTGGGTAGACCTTTGCCTGATTTAATAATTTCGAAAACCAGCACAATATTTGCCAATAGTTCAAATCCCAAAATAAGAACAAGAAAATTTAATCGTTGTATTTATTTAAAAAACGAGTGGATTTGCGGGTGTGACGAGAAACATTCATTTTTTTGCTTTCCATGTGTGTTGTTTGGTGGGGAAGTTATGTGGACAAAAACCGGCGTTACCGATTTAGTGCATATTTGGGAGAAAATGAAAACGCACGAGAAATCAAAAGTGCATATGAACAATATTTTTAGCTTATCGTTGGTCGGCAAAACAAATATATTAACGCAATTAAATTCTGCGTACAGACAAACAATAGTAGTGCATAATCAGCAAGTTGATAAAAATAGATACATATTAAATATAATAATTAACTGTATACGATTTTGTGGTGCATTAGAACTTGCGCTAAGGGGTCATATTTATTGAAAACGATGAATCTGAAAATAAAGGAATATTTCGAGAATTGATAGATTTTAGTTCCCAGTTAGATAAGGATTTAAAAGATCATTTTATCAAATCGTCAGTGTTTAAAGGGACCTCTAAAACAACACAGAATGAGTTATTACAATGCATGCTTGAAGTTTATCATGAAGAAGTATCGAAGGAAATAAAGAAAGCAGATTATGTTGCGGTTATTGCAGATGAAACCACAGATATATCTAATGAATTTCAGCTGGTTCTTATTTTGCGTTACATTGTTGGTGGTAAGCCAGTAGAAAGATTTTGGAATTTTATAAATCCTATCGGTCACGATGCTGTTTCTATCTCAGATTGTATTTTAAAAGAAATTAACCCTTTAATTGGTGATACACCAAACAAGCTAATCGCACAAAGTTATGACGAAGCATCAGTCATGAGCGGAGGTTCAAATGGGGTTCAAAAAATATTGAAAGAAAAATATCCTTTAGCTAACTATGTTCACTGTTACGCTCATCAAATTAACCTGATCATGAGCAGTGCAGCGTCAGTAAATCGCTCAGTTAAAATATTTTTTGCACACCTATCCGGAATTTGTTCGTTTTTTTCTACTTCCTCACAAAGAACGAGAGTATTGGACGAAATTGTGCAGAGACGATTACCACTGGCGTCACAAACTAGATGGAACTTTCATTCACGAGGAGTTAACACCGTTTATGAATACAGAACATTATTGATACAGGCCATGGAAACTTTAGAGAACAGCGAAAATGTTAAGTCGAATTCTACAATTCAACAAGCCGGTGCTTACAAACTTAGATTAAAGGACAAAGACTTTGTATTTTGGTTAACAGTTTTTCATAAAATAATGCCCCATGTTGATATAATTTTTCAGCAACTACAAAAGAAAAACACCGACCCAGTCAAGGTTTGAACTGATTTACAGAATTTTGAAATGGAAATAAAGAAAATACGCGATCAAATGGATAAAATTATAGCAAACGTTGTTTTGGAAATTTCAGAAGACGAAACACTTTCCCGTAGAAGAGATGCTGGCTTGAATAAGAAAAGAGAAGCTATGGAAATTTGTGATTCAGTTATGCAGCAAATAAGAACAAGATTTACTTTTACTGGACAACTTGTAGCTACAAATTTATTTGCGGTGGACAATTTTAACGAATATCGTGACAAATTTCCTGATAAGTATCTTTGCGAAGTAGTTAAGGCTTATCCTTTAGTGGAAAAAAGTAGATTGAAAACTGAACTGCAGGTACTTTATGAAAGAGAAGAATTGCAAAATTTTTCTGGAGCTCTTTCTCTGTTATCTTTAATTTCACAGGACGATATGCGCGACACTTTTCAAGAATCGGTAAATCTTTTAAAAGTGTTAGTGACAATACCCATGTCTACATCCGAAGCAGAACGATGTTTCTCAATGTTAAAAAGAATTAAAACTTTTTTAAGAAATTCAATGAAGGAAGAAAGACATAGTGCGTTAGGAATGCTATCAGCTGAAAAGGCTTTTCTAAATAACATTGCTAATTTTAATACACAAGTAATTGACCTATTTGAAAATAGAAAAGAACGGAGAATGGATTGTATATATCGTGTAATTTAATTAGTGCTTTTCCTTATTTTTAAATATTAGAATAGATGTTATATTAAAATGTAATAAATATTTTATCTTGAAGTGTGGTCTTTTTAACTTGATGCATTTGCGGGACTTAAACTGCCATTAAGTCCCTTTTCGCGAAGACTAAAGTTCGACTGTATGTCACTTGATTATTAAAAAACGTCAAACTGATATTTATTTTGAGAGGATTATGTTGGAATTACAGCATGAAATAATTATAAATTGCAATTGAAGTCCAGAAAATGCATAAAATAATGTATACACTATTATACAGTTCCTTTGGATTCGGAAAGATCTCTTTTAGTTGGACTTAAATTTATGAACTCGTTAAAAGAAAAAATTCTGGCACCACCACTGTACAACCCCACGAGCCGCCACTGGAATCTATTATTTTATCCTTTCTCACTTTCGTCGAGGAAGCAGTTTGTTTAATCATCTTAGTTTCAAATTGCTCAGGAAATTTTTTATTTATAACTTGGCTTTCGACTATAGTGCACAATTCCGCTGGTAAGAAAATCCGCGTCTCTCGTTTTTTATTGCCTACCCAAACGCAAGGCATTTTTGGATATTTTAAGGTGACCCGTTTTACCTTATAAAAATAATCATTAACTGTCATTTTTTTTCCATCGGATACAAATATAAGTTCATCTGCCGCCTTTTCCAACCCATTTACTCGATATTCTCTTTTTGATGATGGTTTATTGGGAATTTGGTATTCGATCTTAATTGTTTCCAAAAAGCGACTAACTGTGATTTCGTTCTTTTTTTCCAAATTTTTTTGTAATTGACTTGCATTCAAATTGCACAATTCTTCAATCACCTTGATTAAATTCTGAGACTTGGCAAACGCTTTATGTGCTACGTCAATGTTTAGATACGGTTTCCATCCAATTATGGCTGCTTGATAAAAACCATAGTAAACTTCCATGCCACCACCTATGTTTAAAAGTTGATCTTTTGGTTTTGTGAAATAAGATCGACCAACTTGTGTAAATGTTAAAGCGGGCGCGCTACGTAATATAATGTCCAAACACTGTAAAACTTCTTGTGGTGTTGTCATGTGATAATTCCCACTTGCAGTTGAGGTCACAAATTTTTCTAACGGTGTCATATCCACATAATTTGCAAATTTTACAATTACCTTGAAAGTTCTAGTATGATCCTTTTCTGTAACTGTTACTTCGCTGAAAATTTCTTTATCAAATGGCAAATCACTCGAACTGTACAAGTTCTTAGTACCATCAAATGCGGGATAGCGATCTTTGTAACACTGCTGACGAAAGTTTTCCATCACCTAAAAAGAGTTCTCGTTATAGTTTTCTCTAGAACATTAATCAACCCTAAACAGTAGGTCCCCCATAATCAAACATAGCAGAAAAGTATGTTGTAGGTAGGAAAGAAGGCCGGTGTTCAGAAGTAAACAACATAAGGGTTTAAAATTACTAACTATTAAAAATTTTACTGACCTTTCTAAATAAATGTTTTGGCGTGTTTGGCGTAATGGAAACATCGTAATGAACTGCTAGTTTTAAATTTTTGAAGCTTAAAGCTAAATGATTGGTTTCGATTTTAATGGGTCTTCCTTTTCGTTGAGGAATGGCCAATTCTAAACCTTCCGCCGATCCATTCGTAACTGGCAATGCCTCGTCACGAGCGCCAAGTTTGATCAAACTTGGCTGATTATTACCTGGACAGATTAAATTGGACGCAGCAAATTTTTTAGTCACCGCACCTAAGTTACTACTTCTTGGTAGCGACTGCAGTGACTTTTTAGTTGCACTTTCTGGAATTAGTGCTTTTGACTTTGTTCCTCTTTTCGACTGAACTACAGAAAAGCCATCGTCGTTGCGACTCTGTTCATTCGCGCCGTGACAAATTTCTGGTTCATTTTTATTCATTTCATTTTCTTGCTCCTTAGATGTTCCTGCTTGGTCAACAGTTTTCTTTTGACCTGAAAATAAAACATTGTTTGTAAAAGCCATCGAAACTGATGAAAGGTTTTGCTATTTACATGGTTCGTTTAAGACGCTTCTAATTTTGAGTTTAATTTTATATTGTTACCTTTTGATTTTAAATTGTACGAATTACTATTTATGTTAAGGTTTGAGCAGTGAGTTTGATAAACTTAGAAGACATAAATATGATGGTGCTAAATTTCAAATTAAACATTAAGTGTAAATGATTTTGATTCAATATTGAAAATAAATATAAATTAATTCACCTGTCCAATCGCGAACAAAAGTATTTAATTTAAAATTAAACAGGTTTTTTTGTTGGTCGTTTTCAATCATCCTGTATATAACAATAAGTTAAAAAGAAACGCATAATTGAAGGGCCTAGTGGAAAAAGTAGTAAATTCACTTTTTTTTTTCAATTTGTTGATTTTTATACTAATTTGTAGAGAATAAATGCCGCAATGTGAAAATGTGCTCAACTACAAATTGAAAAAAAAGTGACTTAACTACTTTTTCCACTAGGCCCTTCATTTGTAAAAACCTACTTAAAAGTACAAATAAAGCAAAATGCACCTTTAAGTACTTTAAGTAGGTCACAATTAAATACCACATATACCTTAATTATCAGAAAAAAGTGATATTTTAGCATTAAGAAAATGTATAAATATTGTAATTAAAATTTAATAAAGAGAGCAATTAAACTGCTGTTAGTTAGCCTCCAAATTTTTGAAAGCTGTTTTATATTGTTGCAAAATATTTTTTCGCTAATTGAAAAATAACGGGAAATCGCAAAAAAAGGGTTTATAGAAAAATAACATCTTAAAAAGCTGTAAGAGGTGAAAACTATTAACAACAAAAAATTAAAAAATCTTGCATTTTATTTATTTCTGCAACACCAATAATGGAAAAAATATTTTACAAAAATCTAACTAATAAAGGGGTCTTTTTGAAAGAATAAAAAAGTACCCAAAGGGCATCGATAGTAGGCTGAAGTGGTTTTCCCATTCCAGCCAAACAAATAAGGACAAAATAATAAGGGTACGACACAACAACATTGCAGATGACAGCTGAAGAAATACCGAGAGGTAAATCTGGCTGAGATGGAAACGGGGTTTTAGTGAGTAAGAATTTCACACTACCATCCCAGATTGAGGTGGTGCCTACGAAGGTTTCCCCCTACCCTGAATTGAACGAAAAAAAACATATGGAATACAAATTTTAATTGAATGGAATGGAAGTGGGCCAAATATTGAGTATTTAAATCAGTTAACCACTACAATACTGCTTAGTTCATAAGTGATGAAGTAATCTTGTCGTGATGAAATGGTGATAATTTTTTACCAAATCCCGTTTTTTCTTCCCAAAATAATATGTTATATGAAAACATAAATTTTTACAGATTTTTTTAGTGTTTTATTTTTTCGAAAAAAAAACAAATAAAATAATTATAAGTGATATGATGCTTTTGTATTAAATTCTTTAACCTTCGAGTGATAACGTGAAACCATATAACATCAGTGATAACGTCGGTCTGTGGGACCATCTTGAATTTTGATTTTATTTTAGTGTATTTTTTGAAATTTTTCACTACAAATAAAGCGAATTTCAAATTTTTAAATATTTTTCTTAATAATAGTTTGATTTTAGCAAGGAAATTTTATGTTATTTTATAAAAATTATTATTGTATAAATATAAGCCATGTCAAGTATTTTATGAATAAAATAGAGAATTGTCGGTCTGAGCGACCGAAGTTTATCACTGGAAGGTTAAGAGAATACTTTAATAAGAGAATATTTTATCCTACATGGTTAAATTTTTTGAAAGTGGGACAATTTGGGCTGACTCGAGGAACTGTTTTTCGCATTCTTTGCTCAATTAGCGAAATTATATTTTGGAACAACATAATATTTTGTAGAACAACTATCAAAATCCTCTGTGAATCTCTGCATAAAACAACTTTATGGTCGAGGGATGTCTTTCGGGTACTCAATTTTTCGAAATTTTGATACATCACACAACAAAATCTTCTATTTAAGTAAACGAAATTGTGATAAGTGTATTAAGATCTAAAAAGCAAATAATTGTTCTAAACCTATTAGTAATTTTGGAGATATGCTTGGGAGAAAGATCTTTTTTGAGAACACATTGTAACAATTTATAAAGTTAATTCCGATATAACTTTTGGTTATAACTTTTATTCATGAGATTTCCTTGAAAAACATTTTGGCCAAAAACTAAATGTTACAATTCTCAACACAAATGGAATGAAAATCAAATATTTTTTTTTTAGAAAAATGTGTCTGTGTATACCAATTGTGTTGAATTTTCACATCAGGTGCACTGAAATTGAGTTGTTTGTAAAAACTAAAAAAATTATAATGTTAAAAATTGATCACCTTTGGAAGCCGAAAGCTAAAGGTACATTTGGGAGAAAAACTTGGTTTCATACGGAAAATACCCAAAAAAGCATAACCACGTTATACAAACGTGTTTTTCACGTATTATGATTGAAATAACGAATTTAGTTAAAATTTACCAAAAATAAACATGGAATAATCGTTAAAATGTTCAGCAGAATTGGATGTGTCTTTTTTAACCGTAATATACACGTTTTGTGAACGTTTACAGGTCGATTTTTGATTGATTCGAGTAACATTTTAACGTTAATTTAATGTTATTTTTGAAAAAAATTCGAATAAAAGCGGAGTTTCTTGAATGGGGTATTTTGGAAACTTTAAAAGCCAGACCATATTTTTGTTCAAGTTTTGCTCAGGATTTGATTCAATTCAATTTGGTAATATTTAGTTTTGGTAAATAAAAATCGTCTAATTCTACTAAAATATTTATGATTGTGTTTCAAATTATATAGGTATTTTAGTAGAATAGACGATTTTAATTTATTACCAAAAAAAATAAGAAATGAGAGAAAAATTCAACCACATTTTGGCTTCCCAAAGCTTCATATCTATGGAGTTTGGGAATTAGTCCAGTTATTAGGTTCTTTTTTGTCGAAATAATTCGGAAATACGATTTTTTTGCTTAGCTGTGGACTCTCCAAGTTGGTCGTTTTTCAACCTTTTCTGATATTGTTTACATTTTTGCAAATAGCTTAACTTCAGAGCACCTGCGGTGCACTGAAGTTCAACTAAAAAAATTAGAAGGTTGGGGAAGAGTTCCATAATGTTAACCACCCGAAAAAAATTTTCGTGTGCTACACACTAAAGAACATGCTTATATTTGTCTATAGAAAAATTATTTTGGGTGAATTCCTGAAAAACAACCCCAATATCGACTTTTTAAAAGTACGTTAAATTGGCATTGAAACGACATAAACAACTATGGGTAAAACCTAGGCCTTGCGGGGATCTGCCCTGCGGCCGGTTTTGATGGTGCTAATTACTTTTTAGGGTGGTTCCGGCCCGGCCATAACTGTGTGCATCGAAAAACCCAAGCCGCCCGGGCTCCGCCCGGACGGCTGGTTTTTCATGGCCGTCGGCGCTCCGCGCCAGATAGCTAAAGAAATTTGAAGCGCCTACCATCATGAAAATCGGGAGCTTAAACCCCCAAAAAATCGCGTAAAAACAAAAAATAATCGATGTTACAGGTACGAGAGACGTGGTGCTTCTGCCAATGCGAACCTTTACCTTTACCTGATATGTATTTGATGGAGCATCCCGGCGTAGCCGGCCTTCTCCTTCATCTGAAAAGATACATTAGTGACGTTGGAAGTTTTAGAGACCGGTGGGTCTCTGGGAATTGGCGCTTGGCGGTCTGTCTGGTAAAAACCTGGTTTGTGACTGTGGGTATGGATATGTGAAAAGAAAGTTTTTGCGTTTATCGTTATAGTAGAGTCCCTAATTTGAAGAAAGAAATTGTGGAATTTCTATTGATGACCCCGAAGTGAGTGGCTTCTACTTGGAACTAGTTAGAATTGGCAACTAGTGAAATTTTAGTGATGCTATGGGGGGTGATTTATCGGAGCTTGTGGAAATTGGTCAGAAAATTACACAAATCTAGTGAATAAATTCACTTTCGAAGAAGTTTGTGTAGCTTAGGCCTGTGAACCTACATTAATCTGTGTGATGGTGGGTTTTGGTCAGGTGTTGTCCATGGTCAGAAGTGACTTGGGACGGGGAATGAGGAAGTCGTCAGTATTGTATTGACCTAGTTGGTTTACTAGTGGGTTTTCCGAAAATTTGGATTTGTTGTAGAGGTTGGTGGCATGTTTGCGATTTAGGGTGCTAATGAGATCGAGTTTGGCATCCGCATGAAGTCGTCTGTTAGTGACGTAGTAGGGGGCGTTGAAAATGGCTCGAAGATTTTTGTTTTGAATGACTTGAAGTTTGTTTATGACCCTGGGGGGTGCGTAGCCCCAGACAGGGGAGGCATAAATCATTGTTGGGCGGATTATGGCTTTGTAAAGTTGTAGTTTGTTAGCGGGGGACATGATGCTGTCTTTGTTCATGAGGGCGAACAGTTTATTGAAAAGGGCTTTGGCTTTAGCGGCTACGGCGGTGGTGTGGGCGTTCCAAGTGAGACGTCGGTCTATGGTAATTCCTAGGTACTTGACCTTGGTTTTCCATGGGATTTGCTCCTCAAACATCCAGACACTGGAGTTGTGAGGCTTGCAACGATTTCGAAACATGATCGCGGAACTTTTGCTCGAGTTAACCTCGATGCGCCAAGTTTTGTACCACCTTTCTAGGTCGTTGATCGCCTCCTGGAGGCGGGTAACCCAATGCGAAATTCTCTAAGTGTTAGGGTCATTGATTGTACACGTACCGTCAACAAAATGAGCGACGCGCGGAATCTCGTTAAATTTTACATGCAAATTTCCTAAATTCAAAATCGATTTATTCAAAAGTTTGGACCCCTATCACCCTAAATATGTTTACTATTTGCTATATTAACTATGTTCTTTAGTGTGTAGCAGAAGAAATTTTGATTTGGGTGGTTAACATTATGGCACAGTAACCGAAGGTTGTAATCCCAATAACTAGTTCTGAGATATGGCTTTCTAAAAAAACCTAACTTCATTAAATTTTTCCTAAAGATTTTTAAATTTTAATTTTTAGCTGTGTTCTTTTTTCTAGGAATCCTATTATAAAATTGATGCTGGAAAGTTATAGAGGATTTAATTCTACGCAATTTACATACTTCCATCAAATACATTTTTTTTGTTCCTCCGGACTTTTCTCCAAAACCACTAAGGATAGAACAATATTAAATGAATAAATGATGAAAACCTGATGAAATATTGATTACCTGAAAAAACCTTAAAAACAGTAATAAGTGCATAAAAGCATTCAAAGCTATATCATTTATCTTTTCTTCTTTCATTTATCTACAAGTCTCTTTTGTGTCAGATGAATAAGTAAAAAAGCCTACATCAAAATATGAAAACTACGTTATTTTTTTTTAGCAAACATTGGAAAAAAAACTTCTTTTATAAGGTTTGCCTCGAAAATTAGAGGGGTTACAAGAATTTTTTTTAACTTATGGTTACAGTTTTATTCAGTTCAATTTAGCTTACACCTAGTTTGGACATAGGCCAGCCAATTGAAGATGTTGTGAACTTTGGAACCTTCTTCTGCAAATTTGCCTCTGTTCCGGTTACAACTTGATGTCGAAAATTTAGGGATTCTTTTCTCATGCAAAACTAAAAGAATTTTGGGTGAAAAATCTCAAAACAGTATAGACTCTTTTTTTACGAAGTAAAGATTTTTTAAAATTGAATAAAAGTCAAAAAAATTAAAACTGAACTGAATAAATAACAAATTAAAGTCATAAAAAACTTTTTCTCAAAACTTCACAAACGATTGATTGTGATTGTATAAATTTTAAAAAATCTTGACGTTGCCACTTGACGTAATTGTGAGGGACCGTTTGCGTTTGCCATGTCTATGATTATGTTTAACTTTGAATTATTTATTGTAACTAATGTTAACACACAACAAACTAACGGTGTAATTGGTCCTGAAGAAGCCTACAATAAGGTCGGGCGAAACGTCGACTTCTTATACAGTTGTTATTTGAATTGTAGTATACCTAGTCCAATTTCCTGAAAATTATTGGTATAGTTTATGATAAGATGATGGACGAAAGTGGATCTTCAATTTTAAAGTTTGTTATTCCGTTGTTACATATCCACTTTTAAAATTTGGTACTCATAATTTTTATATTAATTTTACTCGAAATTTTTTACAGAGAAAAAAATTCAAATTGATATCTCGTGCAAAGTGCCAAAAATTTTAATATTCAAATGGAAAATTCTACGGTTTTGGGGAAGTATTTAGAATTGAAATGAAAATCTGAAATTCTTTCCACATCTTTTTTTTATGGAGACAGTCTAGCGGGTGGAAGCATTAAAATTCGGTTATGACCCAGTTTATTTACATTTAGTTACTTTGTGGCTTAATTTTGAATGTATTTTTAGATGAAACTTGTCATGTTTCAAAGTCTTGGGTAAGAATAATGTTGCTTTTAAAAAACAATTGAATTTTTCATTTTTTTCGAATTTGCTTCTTACCTTTTTATTTATCTAACTTTGCAGTTATTTAATTAATTACAGTTATGTTATTATTCTATTACCTTTATATTTTTAAAAGTGTTTTTAACCTTTAATTTTCACTTCTAATTTTCTAATTTCTTTCATTAATTTGTTCTAATTTTAACTTGAATTATTAATTTTATTCGTTGATTAAGTTTACCTGATGAACCCGAAATTTTTTTTTCATTTTTTTTAAACACGATATCGACTTGATATACACCAAACATATTTTGTAGTTTTCTTTGGGGTCCATACGCAATCCATATTTTTTAAAGGGGATCAAAAGGGTACTTCATAATAGTCAAAACAATTATTTTATAATTTTTTTTAAATAATTGCCGTTCATTAGGCATCTTTACGGATGCCTAAGATGGGAGAGGGAGAGAGTGATGATTTCGCTCCGGATGGGCGACACACTAAGCCCGGACAACATGATTGCTTTCATGCTGTCCGGCGAAGACGAATGGCTGGCTGTAGCGGTCTTCATCAGTCAAGTGATGAAGACCAAGGAGGGGGACGGACGAGCTGAGCAAGCCGCAGCTCGAGTCCTCGCCCTACAGTTAAGTCAATGACAGCCTTTTTAAGTTCCCTTGAGAAGTTCCCGCGAGAAGATGCGCGAGAAGTTCCCAAGAGAATTCCCGAAGAATATCGTCATTGATCGGCGGGTCGGGTCGGGTTGAGTAGTGACGGTCGTTCGACGGGGTAGGTTAGTGCATGATACAATAAGTTACAAGGTATGACACTATCGAGTTCAAATTACGTACGTTTCTGCGCATGACGTCACACGGCCAGTCGATGTTTATGTATTCAAATAGGTATTTGACAAAAATAATGAAAATGCTTGATTATTTTTTACTTTAAATCACAATTATTGAAATAAAACACATAATAAAGGTATAAAATAATATTTATTTAATAATGCACTAAAATAGAAAAAATTTATTACACCTATTCAAATAAAACATATAAATTAAGGAGAAGAAAATTGAAAGTGTCGACTTTTATTCAATAAATATAAACAGATTTAACATATAAATTTATTTTACAACCTTTTGTTGTATTCCTAAAGATCCTTGGTTATCTTGCAGTCCATACCATAGAAGATTGGTTGTTTCCAATTCGAAAACAGTCCTCGTAACATACATACTTGTGCATAGCTTGATGGCTTTAAGGTTTCATCGTTAGCCTTGTCGTACAAATAGATTTTTCGAACTTTTAGTTCGTCGAATGACAATATGCACACTTTTTCCATCTTGTTCATCTCTTTTAATTTTATTATATTAAATACAGGTTTTAATATACCAGGTGAAATTTTAATATTTTTCAACCACGATCGAAGTGTCGATGCAGCTGGAAAAGGATAGCCTCTTTTTAGAAGCAATCTGTAAGCTCGGGAACCAGCTGAATGGATGACAATTGCTTTTGAAACATCTTCAATTGACCATCATATACGTCCTTTGGGATTTTTAAGCTTCTTGATCAGGTTTGAAGAAAATAATTTTTTCAGAGCTTCAACCTCGCTTTCCAAAAGTTTTACTTTCTTCTTTAATTCTGCAATAATGTCATCTCGATCATCGACTACCGTCTGACTTCTGAAAGAAAAAATATTTAGAAAATATGTGAACATTAGATTTACTATATTATTTACCCCCTATTGTTAGTCATAATATTCTTATCGACATCTATAATACTATTATCTAAATTAATTATACCTTCACCTTCCGAAGAGTTTCTACTACCACCGTCATCCGTATTTCTAAATAATTTATAATATAAGCTATTTCATGCATTTATCATAAGTACTTACATTGATTCAACCTTCCATTCTTTTAAAATATCATCAACCAATTTGGACCGATTTCTTTTAACTATCCGCTCTTGTCTTTGGGAAGTACTAGATCCAGTAACGAAAGAAGATTGTTTCGGTAAGTTTTCACTAGGAATTGCTTCTGGTTTAATCAGCCGAAAATTCTTTGGTACACTCAATTTCAAAAGCTCATATTTTAAATTACGTTTCGAGCACACTCTAGAAGTTTTCGAGTTATAATCGTCTTTACGACTACAAGCTATTTCCCAAGCTTTACAAATTGTAGTGTCGGTCGGAATGCGAAAAAACTTGAAATCGCCTTTATTAAAATGTTTAGCTTGATCGTCAGAATTACATCCAAACACAGCACACCGCATTATTACTCACAACTAATTTCACAACAATAAAAAATATACACTTTGTTTCATGCTCTTTTTCGTTTATATACACTTTGCTTAAAACTTTGTTTACTTTTATATTGGTACCAAACTTTATTGTATCATGTTTGTTTACTAGCCGTCATGAGCCGTCTAATGGCCATCTGACGTCACAGCAGAATTCAACATGGCGCCGAACCTGCGTAATGTCATATCTTTAAACTTATTGTATCATGGGTTAGTGTCGGTACGACGATAGCGCGTAGACCCTCTGTGGACACAAACTCTCGTGCTAATCCAGAGGGGGACGATCGCGAAAATAGTGCCGTCAAATATAAAGACGAGTGGACTGGCACTTTGCCAGCGACCACAAGTTTTTCAAGATGACCCGGTCGCATCGCGCTCTGTGATTTAATATGATTTGCAGGGTCGCTTGGGGGCTCGGAGTCTCCGGTATGGATGACGGTCGGCTCGGCCTTGACTTTGTCGCCGGAATTTCCGCCTATTAAGTTAATGACGAGTGGACTTTCACCTATACTGACGATTGCGGACCACTAGGTGACCCGGTGAGACGTGTTGGATCGCGGCGAGCGGTGTGCCCGGTTCAATTGGAAAAGTAGAATCAAGTGATAGTGCCTGACCTCCCGGATACAAACTTTCGTGCTAAACCGGGAGGTCATCGGGAGCCTGCATCATCGATGCAGCATGGAAGATCGCAGACGACAGCGGAAGTAATGCCGAGAAGGTAAAGCCCGCTGTCGTCGGGGAGGGGGTTTTAGTCAGTTAGAATCTGACACTACCATCCCTGATGGGGTGGTGCCTATGAAGGTTTCCCCCTTCCCTGCAGAAAAAAAAAAAAAAAAAAAAACCTTGTTTCACCATAATTGTTTTTAAAAAATTTTTTTTATGGGTTTTTAGGGGCTTTTGGTTGTACTTTTAGGGGGTAAATGTTATTCAGAGTTGGTAACACTGACGGAGCTTCAAAGCGAAAGAAGTGCCAGACCGAACACGGCCTAAATTACAATATTATATTTTTGTTTCTTCAAATTTGAATTTAAATCAAATTCATTCGCAATTTTGCCACCACAGCGCCACGCCTTCTTTAACCCACCTAAGTTGCAAAATCGTTTGAAACTCCGAAAAGCGCGCAAAAGTCGCAGACCGAACGATGAAAAAGTGTTCGACGGCGTTTGAAGCGAAAAAAGCGCCAGACCGAACACGGCCAATATGACATTAATTTGTACAGTCTACACTAATGGTCAATGTATGCACTGATGTAACGGAATATAACGTAACGTAGTGAGGTAATGTATAAGAGATGGACTTATGCACTTCCATATATGTGTCTTTGTCGTGTCTAGACAACGACAAAGACACATATATGGAAGTGCATAAGCCCATCTCTTACATTACCTCACTACGTTACGTTATATTCCGTTACATCAGTGCATAAATTGACCATAAAAATTTTTGTCTCATAAATCGAGAATTTCATGTACTTTGTCATAAGCCAAAAAAAATAATTTTTCGTCTGGACTGTACCGACAGAACTACCTTAATATTGATTTTATTTTCCATTTATAGTGTATTTACTTTAAGAAATTTTTGTAATAAACCAACGTAATTAATCTAGATAATGCGCCATAATTTAAAAATTGATTAATTCGTACTACCACCCAATTACAAAAATTTACATGATTGCTACAGATTTTAATTTCGTAGTTAGATTCTAATAAAAAATTATAAAAATCCGTTAATTTGGCGGGATAAGTAAATTTTTTAAATAATTTTATTTATAATTATTGATATTGCTGATAGGAAAAAATTCAGTCAAATCCGTGTGGGGACCGCTGCTACGGCATTTAATTTTTAATATTAACCTTTTTGAATATAAAAAACGTTTTGTAAAATTTCCTGCCATTTCGCAAACCAATCAGATCACGGCTGCATACAAGTGCCATCGCGTCTCATCAGATGTCTCTTACATATACTTTTCTGAATTTCGAGTTTTGGCAGCACAATTTAGAAACTATTAAATTCCTACTACCACCTAATTACAAAAATATTATACATGATTGCTATGAACTCTTATAATAAATTCTATTCGTCATAAAAAATCCGTTAATTTGGCGGGACAAGTAAGCGTCGTCCATATATAAAATTTCGAAAATGGCGACTATGACCGTTAAAAATTTATATTTTGTACAATTTAAGCGGATCTAAAATTTGGGGCTAGAAGTGGACCTCATGAGATTGCATAATCGTTCACTTTGTGTCTATTTTTGTACTTTTAATTTCAACAAATTCAATTAAAAACTTCCATATTTTGAGAGTCCATTTTGTCCGATATTTTACAACGGAAACTTAAAATGTCCTAAGTTTAATTTCTAGCTCTTGCACAAAATAGACGATAAATAATTTAACAAATATTACCTTTATTCTTTTTTCCCATTTTGAAAATTTTTCACTTTTAAAACCACTTTTATCAAGCCCAAAAACACCTCAATAATCACTGCAATAACAATTACGACTTAATCAATCAACGAGTAAGCTCTTAATGCCAACGCTAGAAGCCCACCCTCCGAAAGAGTCGTTAGAATGTTATTATGTTTGTCGCCACGATTCAACCCGGGAAATTTAAATGTTTTAAAATTATTTATTTACTAGCATCTAGACCCAGAATAGATCCGAGAAGGCTATAGTTGTTCGGCCTTCGGCCTCACAGGACGGACCACCTCGCCTCCAATTTAAAAAGTGTCGCAGGTCCCCCGGTACAAATATTACAAATTTTTGCACTTTTCCAAAAAGTTATTCACAATTTTGCCAATGTTTTGAACAACCGAAGAAGAAGTTTAGAGTACGTTTTTGTGTTATAATTCCCAAAAACGTTTTGCCCGTCCATTTCCAGCGTTAATATATAATTATCGGATCGTAATTTTTTTCGAAAAATTTGCAAGGCTAATTGATAAAATAATTTTGAAATTTAAATTCGGTTTAACACCTTCGGCGTTGAAAATACGAAGGAATGTTATGGACGAACTATTATAGAGCGTCGCGATACGCTTCCGTTGTGTCTTAAAAATTAAATATCGGCCGGTAAATAAGAGCGCTACATACGTCCAAAGTTTTTACACAATTTTCATTTAAATGGGTGTCTCACAAAGAAACGACGGATAATTGAGAAAAAGCAATCGGAGCTTCGGATACGGTTATTAACGGACTTTAATTTAGCACATGACGACGGTTGACGAAAAACGACAAATAACGGCAGCATTTGCAAATTAGTGTCGACGTCAAAATTGAAAATCAAAATCGGAGGCGATTTCGGGTAAAATTTAAAATATGCAAAATGTGTATTTTCGTTGCAAAGCAAATTTTTTTCGAGAAAATTTCATTCGACATTTTCGATTTATATTTGTCTCTTCGACGTATTAAAGGCAGAAATAAATTTTTATTTTCCAAATTGCAGAAATCATTTCGCCCTTTTACCACGTCAAATATTGAACCAATTACATCGTCGCGTTATGAATTAATTCTTACAAATTGATGCCTCGCGTATTGCGATGCTAAAATTTCCAAGTTTCGAAAGATTGCTGCAGATTTTCAAAAAAACGCAATTTTAAAATTCTTCGTTTTTGGGAAGTCGGAAGAGATGGTATTTGCTCTCTCTTCGTCGCCCCCGAACCCCCATCTCAAATATTTCGCCGTCAACGGATAGAATTCGTTGGAGCCGACAGTTTAAGATGTCACAACAATTTGATCGTTAAAAGTTCTTCATTTTTGAAAATTTACCGTGGAGTGCCGGTTCAATTTCAAGGAACTCAAATCAAACTTTGCACAATTTCGGACTTTCCAGGAAAGCAGTTCGATGAGTATTCAACGTAACATTTCTTAGTCTTCTTGCACAATTCCGGTGAGTTCCTGCGACCTAAAGTGCTCCGGTCTTATTCGCGGCATTCTGTTCTTTGTAATTATTTGTATTATTTTGAGCGTTGAAATTACTAAATTCTAATATATTTATTAATTTGTTAGTGGTTTTCAGTTTCGAATTAAAGCCGCCATCCCGCCATCTGTTGACAGTGTTTTGAATTACTGACAGTATGTCTGTTGATAGTGTTTTGAATCACTGACAGTATGTCAGAATATTTCGATTTTTGACAAATAAAATTTTTTGTTTGCAAGACTTGTGATTTGATTTATCGAAAAAAGCGAATAACTTTTTTCCCCGCGCGAATTTTTTCTCCATTTATGCACGAATAGTTGCGCCTGGACCTACAGAATAACTGTGCAAAATTTGGTTGAGATCGGTCCAAGGGTCTAGGAACGTATAGCGAACAAACAAACACGCACGCAAACACGCACGCAGACAAGCTCTTTTATACCGGGTGACCGGCCGAAAACTGAACATAGGGAAATAACATGGGAAATTGATTTTAACTTTAAATATTGGTCAACTTGTTATAATAAAATAATATTCAAATTGCGTTCTTATTATTTTTAAAATAAAAACAAATTTAAAAAGTTTAAAAACAATAGCAATGCGGCACATTAGACGTAATGCAACGACCCAGCCCGCTAATATTTTTTTAAGAAGCGCTATTTCTTAATTTTACTATCGACTTTTTAACAATAATTAAAAAACAAAATATTAAGTGTTTGGTATCTTTAGGCGCGGAAAAAAAATCTCTTTAATTTGGTATTTTTTTTATTCATATCAGTTATAATGGGAAGTAGGAATTTAGAAAAAATCAATTTCCCATGTTATTTCCCTATGTTCAGTTTTCGGGCGGTCACCCGGTATATATAGATTATGTACTAGATCAGCGCTTCTCAAATTGTTGAATATGGCGGACCGGTATTATTCTTACTCATCCATGACGGACCACCACAATTTTATCGAATGTCAAAGAAATTTTTCAATTTATAACAAATGAAACAATAACGAAACATAAGTATTTTATTCATAAACTTGAAAAAGAACTATATATAAACATAAACAAAATAACGCACAACGCTGCCTTAATGTGATAAATGGGCTCGCTTATTTTCGGTCAATTTTTCGATCCGTGGTTCAATTGATGACAGCGCATCAGCGCTACGCGAAATGGGGAATGAATCTTCATAGTACTCCTATATATTGTTTTTATTATACCCATGGTTGAA
This sequence comes from Podabrus alpinus, assembly GCA_932274525.1. Classification (NCBI taxonomy): domain Eukaryota; kingdom Metazoa; phylum Arthropoda; class Insecta; order Coleoptera; family Cantharidae; genus Podabrus; species Podabrus alpinus. Next base: position 66,814,539 of record OW026453.1, on the reverse strand, counting down.
AAGCCAAACTCACAGAGTTATGTGGTAACGAAAGGAAGAAGTTTTTTCAAAGCAATATCGGAAATATCGGGATATTCTGGTCCTGCTTTTATCCAAAAAGATGCGAGTGACATATTTTCAAAGTGTACCTTCAGTCCTTCATCAGCAGCGAGCTCCAACAATTTATTTTCAGTATTGACAGGTAAGTAATCGGTAAGTGGAACAAATGGATTGCGGACCCATACGTTTTCTTTGCGCGGATCTTCATCTGTTGGGAAATAAAATTCGAAACGTTCTATCAAGCTTGTCAAGTGTTGGCTGATGACATTTCTTAGAGATGTAACATCAAGCTCTTCTCCTGCATCGACCATAATTGCTGATAGGTTGTGAAACATATCGTAACAATTTCTTGCGATTCGACTTTTCCATGCTTGTAGTTTTCGTTTCTGTGCATCAATTTTGTCTGCAACAGTAAAACAGGAAGTCATCATTCCCTGCATCGAGTTGTTCAGATCATTGAAGATGGAAAAAATATCAGCTAAATAGGCAAGCTTGGCCACCCAATTTACATCGAGGAAAAGTTGCGCCCAATTTGGTTTCTTGCTTTGAAGGAACTCCATCAGTTCGTTGCGAAGCTCGAATACTCTTGAGAAGACTTTTCCTCTTGATAACCAACGCACTTCAGCATGTAATAAGAGCTTCTTATGAGCAGCTCCCATTTCATCGCATAATAGAGCAAAGAGTCGCGAATTTAAAGCATTGGCCTTTACATAGTTGACAACCTTGACCACCTCGCTGAGCACACTATTTAATTCTGGCGACAATTTTTTTGTTGCCAAATTTTCGCGGTGAATAAAACAGTGCGTTGACTTGCATTCAGGTGCAAGCTCTTTAATCTGCGTAACCACTCCTGAAAATCGACCTATCATTGCAGCAGCTCCATCAGAACACACACCTACACAAAAAACCATCTTTTTACTATTTTGCAGATAGTACGTACTGAATATAAGTAAAATATCACAAAACATGACTAAACAATTTCTAGCTACTAAATATTATCCATTTATCGTAAAAAATTATACTTAAAATGAAGTTTTTCATATAAAATATATGAAGGTACAATTGTACCTATAACGTCTCTTAACGTTGTAAATTTATACCGTTCGACTAGGGTTAAGAAATGAAATATTCTGAGATTTATATTTGAACTTAAAATGCTATATTTTTCTTATATATCTGAAAATATCATTTTTATCTATAATCTGTTTGTATGATATTACATTATAAATATTATGTCGACCAAAAGTAACTAGCAACAACAACTTTTCACACCAGAAAGGTAGCTGTATAGAAGCCTAGGAACTGCCGCTAACGCGAGTTCCACCTTGTTTAGTTAAATGTTTTAAATCCCCCCCCCGCACCAGCCGCCACTGCCCTTACATATCTTTATATTAATTTGATGTTTGATATGATATGATTATTTGATATGAGCTATTGGGAACTAAAATTAACGTTGGTGGCGCTGCAAATGTAAACAAATACGGTCGCTTAAAATCGGTTTACGTAAAGAAAATAATTCACAATAAGAACAAGTTGCTGTGAAAGAGTCCAAATAATACCACAATCACTTTTGTCACTCGAAACTATGACAAAAACATGCACAAGCATGAGCAAGTACCAAAATGAAATAAAACGTTGTATGTACCACGGGCACAATCAGATTATAGCCGTCGGGCAATTTAAAGCCCTCCGCTAACGCGTCGGGCTTTAAATTACCCTCGGTGCTATAATCTATTGATTGTGCTCTTGATACATAAATAACTATTATGTATCAAGGGCTATAATCTGATTGTGCCCGTGGTACATACAACGTTTTATTTCATTTTGGTACTTGCTCCTTGAATTGTCAAAATTGAAGAATTAAGTATTTTGAGAAAAAATATCATGTCATTTTGTTTGTGCTATGAATTTTTGGTGTGCCATGGTTCCTATGGCGAGAAACTTGGAGGGGCGAGAATTAAAAACTCGAAAACGGCACTAGATATCGAAAAACTGAGCAAAAAATTCTCCCCCCCCCCTCACAAGGTACTCCCCTCCGTGAATTGTCGGTAGGAAGGCATATGCAAAATTTCAGATCCATCGCGCAAAAAAAAACAGAGTCTGGACTAACTCTTTTGTTTTGATATTGTTGTCATTGCTTAGCAACTTTATAGGCCCTAGGGCTATAAAAGCCATATTATGCCCCCATTTCCGTGCTAAAACACAAGGTTATGATACCAAAATGAAATAAAAGACTTTTCTTATTTAGAGTTGCCAATTGTTTTTATTTTTCACATTTCAATGGAATCAAGATAGAAGATGTTTAACATTTTTTCTCTTGATGTAAATTGACTTTTCTTATTTTTCTTAACTAGCATAATTTTGGCTTACTGGCCAATAACCAGCTAATCGAAACAGCAACAGACGTTTTGTAAACCGGTTATTCGATATGCTGTCAACGTATGTCTGCATAATTATTTATCATTTATTATGCAATATACTGTACACATTACACGGCTTGTACGTAACCTCCAATTTAGTTAAAAAGTCTAACCTGCAAACGTGTACAACAGTTTAAAAGAATCAAAATTTGTGAAAGAAATCAGTGTTGTTTATTTAATGTCCGCTAAAATGTACTGAATTTCTAAAATTTTATCCAAAATTTATACAGTTGAGTCAATTTTTTCTAGTGCTAGACATGAAGGATCTGTACAAGACTAAACCGGATCTTAGAAGAGAACATGCAGATGGTGCAGCTTTTCTAACCCTATCTACTAATTTGGATGGCGTATACAAAGAGGCTGTAGATATTTATAAAATACTGATCGAGTCGAATAAGTTTAAGAAACAGCATGACTGCATAGTTTTGGTTAGTATTCATGTGCAGTTTCGAATGTAGATGAAATTTTAATAATTTTTATAATAATTTAAGTTGGAAAAGTTGATTTTAAATACAAGTATTGCACAAGCGGATAAAGATTCCATTGTTCGATTGGCTACTGAAATTTGTGTTTCTTGTACTCCGGATCATGAGCTCCACAAGGCAATTCGGAGAAGGATTTTTAGACGTTGCAATGCCGATTATCGCGACCAAATTGTTGTGTCGACTATCGGAAATCTGTTGAATATTGTAATCGAAAAGCAAAAGACGATAATGACATTTACGTTTATAGAGGCTTTGATTACGATAGATGAATTTGGTAAAGCAGTGGAGCACTATGCTAAGGCACTGTTTAAACTTACTCTTAACTATATTAGAGATTTGCTCAAGATTAATCTGTAAGTGTCGATTTCAAAATTTATTACAATGTAATAAAGTGTAATTTTAGTGAAGACTTACAAGAACAATTTGAGAAGGATCAAGTGGCAAACTATATGGATGCCGCATCTCGATTTCTTTTAGTGTTAATTCCAGATGGTAAAGTTAATGAAATCATTGAGGATGGAGACGTTATCACGTTTCTAACCTATTGCTTTCAAATTATGGGCAAATCAGATATTAGTATTCAGATTACAAACAATTTTGGATACAGCATGGTTCTTGTATTTAACGAATTGCAAGATCACTACAGGGAGGAGTGTGTAAGTTTAATTTTTTATATTGATGATATTTTTAACTTGAAAATTATTTAATATCTAATATGAAATAGTTTTGAAAAAATTCAAGTTAGTTAAGGGTCATTCCATCTCAAATCGAATCATGAATTTACTTGACCCATGCCTAATTTGACAAAATTTGGTACACACCATCTTAGTAAGAAATAAAAAAATACAAATTAAAGGATTTGCCCAAAAACGCACTCATTTCCTTGTTTTGGTCTTTCAAAAAGTCAAAAAGTTGGTGTGTAGTAGGAAAACGACTGTAACTTCATCCACGGTGATCTAAATTTAAAAATATAAAATGTTCTGTAAAGGTAAACGAACATTCTGTTCAAATATTTAACCACATTATATATTTTCAACCCCTAACTGGATTAATTTTTTAATATTAACCCTATTTCAACCCCTGTTTCTAAAGGGGTATTTTTTTTGGTTAATCTTTTTACAGTTCTTTTGTACAAATGTGTTGAGCATGCGTACCAAATTTTATCATGGGATGAGCATGGGTTCGGTTACTAATAATTAATTAAGTATAGGCAGAAACGGACAAAAATCAGTTTTTCGCCGATTTCTCAAGTTTCCTTGAACTTTATGACAAAATAGTTTAATATAAAATTAAAGCTAATTAAATTCTCTACAAAAAAATATTTATGCAAATTTTTCGTCAGATTCGTATTCACATAGCAATAATAGCTCAAAGTATAGCTAAGTTGCGCGAGCACCGTTATATTTATTTAAAAAGGTCGGAATCGATTTTCAATTAATTGTATAGATTTTCATCATAAATATTTATTATCTGAATATAAGTTGACCACACACCATCCCTAATTTTGAAAAAAAGTTTATCATAATATATGACAATGCAGTTGAACCAAAAATACATTATTTGATTTTTTTTGTAAATTTAATTCGCTTCCTTGTTAAGGCCAGCTAAATGTGATACTTTTCAGTGTACACCCTCGAATATCAGGATGTGTAACTTAGGAACTAATGAAAATATTAGAGGGCTAATTTTTTTTCAATTCAAGTTTAGGTTGCTGGAACAATTTTTTTTAAATTAATTGTGAGGTTTGCACCCCCTCCCAAAGCGGTCCCTTTTCACCTCTAAAAATTAATATATATTATTAAGACATAGTCAACCTGTGCACCAAATTTTATTTTGGGCTGAGAATTGTAGATTGAGCAAACAAGTATATTATATAACTTATCAAATGGCAAGTTATATATATTTTTTTCTCAATCTTCAATAATCCGCCCAAAATGAAATTTAGTGCACATGTTAGTCTTAATAATATATATTAATTTTTAGGGAAAAAAGAGACCCCTTTGAGGGGGGAGGTGCAAAACTCTCAATTAAAAAAGGTTTGTTCCAGCAATCTAAACTAATAAGTTTGTTCAAGAAAAATCCGCCCTCTATGTTCATTAGTTCCAAAGTTATACACAGAGGGGTAAACTGAAAAATGTCGCTTCAGCTGGCCTTATCATAAAAAACAATTAAGTTTACAAACAAAAATCAGATAATGTATTTTTGGTTTAACTGCATTGTCACATTATTATGGTGTGGTCAACTTATATTCAGATAATAAATATTTATGATGAAAATCTATAGGGAACTAGTGACAAGCAACACGGCACCTAGCGGAAATTTTGGCGAACTAAGTTAAATGAGTAGTATCGTTTATTTTGCGTATGTTGTTGTGGTGATTTTAAAAGTTTTCGACGATTAACAAAATTTTCTAATAATATACTTCGATATGAGCGCTAATCAATATTGTTCAGTGCCTCAATGTTCATCTTGGGCAAAGAAAAATCCGGAGTTAAGTTTTCATTTATTCCCCACGGCTGAAAAACACAAGACCTTCGTGGTCTTTCCAATCTTCGTGCAGAAAATTCGATGCACAATGCTACAATATTTATTTTGTTCTGCTTCGCTTTTATTAATGTTTTACCACATAGAACAACGTGCCCTGCGTTTAAAACTGCTTCGCCTTCATAAACACGTCTAGATGTTTCAGACCCCTCTAAATATTTGAGATAGTCAAGAAGACTTAATCTTAATTCGTAAGATTCCGACATATCTGCAAATTTTAAAAATTAAACATAAAACCCCACGTCGAAAATAAGCGATCTAAAACTCACCTAACCGTATATATTATTTAACTGCAGGAAGATGAACTACTAAACAACACTAACCGTAATTTGTCTTAAACAAAATAACAAGTTCACTTGGAAAAAGGAATGAAAAACTCGTAAAATACAACAGAACACAAGCACCGCTGTGACACGAATGTGTTTTAACTTAGTTCACATTTTTACCCAGCGGCGCACACAAGGACGGATGGTTGAATTACGACGACAAAAATAGATTTAGGTATTTCCTTCAAACTAGTTTCAAATACCGTCAAAACGTTATCCATAAATCAGTCCATGATGTGACAGAATAATTTCTTTTATTATCGAACCGTAACGGTCTGAGCGGGCGTGTAAGTTGGGCTTCTTTCAGACGACCGTTACCAGTTATTTGCTATCGAATTGTTGTTACAGTAACATTACCACCGTTTTTTTTTGTGAATTTGAAAATATAAGTTTTACAAAATGGATTTTGAAGCTTCAGGTATGTACTTCACTATACAGTAATTATTGTATAATATTATATTATTACTCTGATATTATAATGAATTGTATGAAAACTATATTTGTATTTAAAAAATATTGAAATGTTATCTTTAATTTGAGTTACACAAAAAGTTCCAAAAAGTACCACCAAATTTTTTTTTATGTTTGAACAATTATCTTAAAAATAATGTAAAAACGTTAAATAGACGTCCCCTTTTTTCCCCGTTTGTTAAAGAGAGCATTTTATTTTCAGGTAGTCGCAGTCGTACGAATCCCGTTATAAAGGATATTAAAATTAAGAGAGAGGAACTATTTATAGTGTTAAAAAATGAACAGTTTTACAAGTTTTCGTCATTAAAGTGTAATGAAAAATTATTGCAATATATATTGAACAAGTTTGGTGTTAGTGAATTTTCTGAACATTGTGCGAAACAAATAAAGCTTGTTGTCAAAGTATTGGTCACAAAGCTTTTTAAGAAATGGCGTGATTGTAATTACATGCATGATCGTTTTATAAAAAAGCATATGAAATGGCTTGATGAACACTTGAACATCCCCGAAATACATCCATCACCCCCAAAACATTCAGAGCAAATGGGGCGAGGCAGGCCAAAAAAATTATTCCAAGAGAGTTCTGAACGCAGTAAGCAACGACATGTTAATCCAATTGTGTCAGATTTCAGTTCAGAACAACTGTGCTTGGCTGCAGAATCAAGTTTAGTTAAATCAGGGAGGAGAAATACGGCTAAAGTTGTCAAATTAGTCATCCAATCTACGCCCAAGAAATTGAGAAAAATGAAAGTGGTACACGATACATCGTCTTCTACTACTGTAAGGATGTACAGTCCTGAAGAAGCTTTAGGTCTTATAGTGGATCTTGGGTTGACAAAAGAAGGTTACATAACGATGCGACTTGGTGCAAAAGAAAGAGGGGCTAACATTTATCCCTCATATCATGTGATAAAAGAGGCAAAAGACGAGTGTTATCCTGCAAATATTAAGGTAACTGAAAACGAGGCTGTAGTTCCACTGCAGGATCTTCTTATGCACACTACACAACGTTTAGCACAAGTACAGATTGATGTAATACTACAAAACATTTCGGAGGCCTGTGACACTATCGAAGTTTATTATAAATGGGGCCTAGATGGTAGCGGTGGACACAGTATATATAAACAAAATTTTGCGAATAATTCACAATATGCAGATTCCAACATAATATTATGTACGATTGTGCCACTACAAATGTGTGAATTAAATAATAACAAAAAAATCTTTTGGAAGAACATGACACCTTCATCGACAAGGTATTCCCGTCCAATTGGATTCGTGATCAAAAAAGAAAATGTCCAAAATGTGAAAGAAATGTATAACGAAGTACAAACCCAAATATTGCAATTAGAGCCCACAATAATCGTCCTAGGTAGTAAAGAACTCCAATTTAAACATATTCCTATATGTACGATGCTGGATGGAAAGTCTGTCAATATTTTGACAGATACTTCAAGTTCACAGGCATGCAATGTTTGTAAGGCTACTCCTAAAAATTTAAACGATTTAGAGGAACAAAAGAACAGAGTCTGTAATGAAGATACCTACAAATTTGGCATACCTATACTACATGCATATCTAAGATGCTATGAATATTTACTACATATAGCATATAAGTTGGAATTGCAGCAGTGGCAAGCAAGAGGTGAAAGTTCAAAAGAAAAAGTAAAGAAAAGAAAAAGTAAAATAGCGACCGAATTTTATAAATTAATGGGCCTTGTTGTTGATCAACCAAAACAAGGTGGAGGCAATAGCAACGATGGTAACACGGCACGAAAATTTTTTAAAAATCCTTCCATCGTTTCCCAAATAACTGGAGTCAATGAAGTATTGATAGAAAGATTTTCTAATATACTTTCCATAATTTCTTGTGGGCACTACGTCAAAGAAGACATATTTAAAACCTATTGCTTTGAAACAGCCCAAATGGCTATTTCACTTTATGGTTGGTACAAAATGAGTGCAAGTGTTCACAAACTGTTGATACATGGAGCTGATATTATAAAATCTTTACCTTTGCCAGTAGGCTCTTTGTCAGAAGATGTAATTGAGAGAGGCCATAAAGACTATAAATCATTAAGACAGTATCACTCCAGAAAAACTTCTAGAGTCAATACCAACAAGGACATATTTAACTGGATGCTAGTATCCTCAGACCCAATTGTAACAAATGATCGAAAAAAACCTAAACACCTTAAAATAAAATTCAATACAATTATATTAAGTATGCTAAGATTACCTACTTTCTGTGCTGGTGATACTGAAGATAATTCTGATCAGGAGTCTGATGATGATGATACGGAAGATCAGGAGTCTGATGATGATGATACGGAAGATCAGGAGTCTGATGACAATGATAAGGAAGAGCAGGATATGGATGTAGAGTAAAAATCAAAATTGTATATGTTTTATGTTCTCATCAATTTATATTACAGAAATTATTTAGAAAAAAATTTTGTTTTTATTATAATACTAGGCCATCTTCACCCAACTAACCTTTATTAGGCATTTTTGTGAAAGACAATTCAGTATAGTCTCCATTTCTGATCAGAATGTCAACTAAAATCATATTTTATATTTTTGTCGTCGTAATTCAACCATCCGTCCTTGTGTGCGGCGCTGCGATCTTAATCTCATATCCCTATACAATTAATTGAAAATCGATTCCGACCTTTTTAAATAAATATAACGGTGGTCGCGCAACTTAGCTATACTTTGAGCTGTTATTGCTATGTGAATACGAATCTGACGAAAAATATGTGTAAATAGGTTTTTGTAGAGAATTTAATTACCTTTAATTTTATATTAAACTATTTTGTCATAAAGTTCAAAGAAACTTGAGAAATCGGCGAAAAACTGATTTTTGTCCATTTCTGCCTATTCGCGATTACAGCTAAGTGAAGCGACGTCTGGCGGCAGAAATGTTAACTCGCTAAAACGGGCATTTTCATAAGTTTACATGTTCATCTAGTGCATGTTTATAGCCAGTATTAACGTTAAATATTGCTTCTAAGTACTTGTGTTTGAAAATTCCTCCGAAATTAATTTGTTATTAGGCAAACGACAAAATGAATACAGGTAAATCAAAATCAAAAGCGTTTTGTTGTGTTCACGGATGTAATTCTAGCGCTAGAAAGAATTCTGACCTTAGTTTCCACAAGTTTCCCATGAAAGGAAAATTCAAAGTGAAATGGACAAATCCGTTGGGTGAGGTGGAAGTAATTGATAGCAGAAAAGCGTGGATGAAAAGCTTCAAAATGGGAAAGAAGCCTACAAAATACATGGTTTTTATACTTAGATATCAACAAGCTTTTTTTGTCAATTAGCCCTGATATCTCATGAGGCGGTGCAGACAAAGCTGTAGTTTGTAAAACTAAGCTATAAATATGATGGAATCCGTCGTTACTAGGCGTTTTCCCACACAACACAACGTGCTTAGCGTTTGCCAAAGTTTCACCCTCACAAAAGTTTCTAGCCTCAGAACTCCCACAGAATTTCAAAATATTGTTTATTGTTAATTGTTTATTCATATTTAGATATTATTTAAACACAAACGAATATAATAAACAAACCACAACACGTTTCTGAACCCGTTAATGTGCATATAATAACCTTGCTTATGATGGCAAAACATAGAACTACCCGTTTTAAGCGGCCATTTGAATATTTGGTCACGTGATTTTCCTTAATTTAAATCGCGAATACTTAATTAATTTTTAATAACCGAACCCATGCTCATCCCATGATAAAATTTTGTACACATGCTCAGCACATTTGTACAAAAAAACTGTAAAAAAATTAACAAAAAAAAGACCCCTTTAGAAATAGGGGTTGAAATAGGGTTAAAATTAATCCAGTTAAGGGTTGAAAATATAAAATGTGGTTGAATATTTGAATAGAATGTTCGTTTACCTTTACAGAACATTTTTTATTTTTAAATTTAGACCACTGTGGATGAAGTTACAGTCGTTTTTTTACAAGTCTACACACCAACTTTTTAACTTTTTGAAAGACGAAAACAAGGAAACGAATGTCTTTTTGGACAAATCCTTAAATTTGTGTTTTTTATTTCTTACTACGATGGTGTGTACCAAGTTTCGTTAAGTTTGATCGGGGTCAAGTCAATTTTACCTATTTTTTTGTCGATTTGAGATGGAATGACCCTTAAGTTATAATAAAATATTGCAGGCAAATATCTAATTGATTGTATTATCTAAAACTATGACATGTGTTTCGCTTTTATTTAAACTCTTCAGATGTGTATAGTACTTAATTTTTATTTTGATTTGTTGTTATAATGTACTTTTCTTTATTAAGCATATTATCCTATACCAAAATCTTGTTTATAATTTTTAAAATGTTTTGATATACTGGTGCCCGATTTCATAAAACTTTTAACAAGCCGTTAAATTTAACTAACCTATAGAAAACGTCTGTTAGTAGAGATAGTTTCAAAGCTCAAAAACCCTAATCTGCACGAGGAGGAGCCAAGAGGGCAGAATAAATACAATATATGAATTTGAGCCTACTGCGTCGATTTTTAGGGTTCTTGGCTTTGAAACTATCTCTACTAACAAGCCAATAGAAATAATCTGTTAAGGGGGTTACCTACTGTGAACAGTCGTTTCCAAGCTGATTTTTAGGAATTAAATTTGAGAAAACTGTTACAGCTATTGAGCTAAAATTTAGGATACTTATTTATTCACATTTAAACTAACACCTAAAATTTTTGTAAAGCTTTTTATTGAAAATTGTACAAGGTACAGATTGACGCGTAACTCATGTTTCGAAATGACGCGCCAATCGTGCGCATCGTTTCCGACCGATCCAGTTATCTGAAATAAATGAATTTTTTAAATTCTTGTTCTGTATGAATGTGGCTCCAGTTGGAACCTCGAAAATTTAATTTAAACAAAAAATGACAAAATGGTGAGGATATAAAAAAAACTTCGCTTTTTACAACAAAATATTTACATTTCACGGCCTGCAAAATGGAAATTTTAAATATATTTTGGATATTTTAGGTTCTGACTGGAGCCTGAAATATATTCTAAATGCCTAAAAAAAATCAAGTTAATCCGCCAAGTAGTTTGTTTGGAAAATGTGCGCCCGACTTGATAAATGTAGTTTTGAGATAAATCGTTTTAAACTTTTTCGTGCTGTAATGAGGCAGATAGTGGTTGATATTTGTAACCTACCCTTAATCGCGTATACTAAGGCCATACAGAATACATTCTTCGGCTTCGAAGAAGTGAAATTTGGCACTTATTTCTTCTTTTGTGGCAGTTCTCGCCTCTTTGGAATAGTAAGACGCTCGGTGATTAGACAGTATGATGCGGCCGCCGTCTCTCTTATATGCGTAAATTTTGGCCTTCTCGCCGGTTTTTACATAATATATGTACGAATACCTCTCGCTTTTTATCCCGTCTTTATTTACAAAAAGATGTGTATTTTTTAGGAGCTCAAGTCACTGAAATTTTCTTTTCAAAATTTTTTTTTTATTAAAGAACCATCATATTTTTGTAACTCATATTATTTTGTCAGGTTTTACTGAAAGTAGTTTATTTTGAAAACTTTTAAAATAAAAATTAGCGTAATAAATTAGTCAAAATAGATTGAAAAAACAAACAATATTAGGGATTTTGTACCTAACATTATTTGTTTGTGTAAGAAATGTGTCAGTTGAAAACCTTGTATAGTAACTGTACCCATAAAAAACATAGCAGTAAATTAGTTAACAACCCCAGATGTTCCTGGGGGGGTTTTCAATTTGTAAGAAAAAACTTTTAAGCTCCTTTTTCACAATCAATTCGATTTTAAGGGTGGACTAAAACGTTGATTTTTAATAATTTTCTTTTTTAACAATTTTTTTGGTTTTTTGGACTCCTAAAGACAATTACAAACAGCTACAACTTATATTTTTTGTTAAATTTAGTTTTGTATATTTTGTATAAAGTACAAAATACAAACAGTAATTCCGTTTTAAAATGTAATTATGATTTAAAAAGTTTTAATAATGAACTCCATTACAGAAAATCCGTTATAATTCGGGTAATTTGATAATTTTACTTTAATATTTTTTGAACACATTTTCAAGACCCCAAACTATAAAAATATGTAATAAGAAAAAATCGAAAAAATTTATCCCTCACAGTAGGTAGCCCCCTTAATTTAACGGCTTGTTAAAGGTGTTATGAAACTGCGTATGTTCATTTGAAAACTTCCAGCTAGAAATATCTCAAAAATTAATATGCTTCAGACAAAAGTTAACGTTTCACTACATATGTATTTAATTTGTCTTTATGTAATTGTTATAGGTGTATAAAAATTATCCCTATTTGGACTTGCTAATATATGATAAAGGAACGTCCAGGTTTTTAGAACGTGTGAATATAAAACCTATGCCGGTTGAACATTTGAACGATTCATTTCAAGTTTGTATTTATGGAAGTATATTGCTTATGCAGGAATCTGTAAAAGAGATGCTGCAAGAAACTATAGATGGAAAAAGCATTGTGCATTTTTTGTTCGACAATTACAGCGAAATAGCTAAAAAGTGATATTAATTAATTAAGAATATTTATTTTATTGTCTATTTTTTGTTATATTTTCAGAGGGTGTAGAAAAGTAATTTTTGTTAAATTATTATTACTAGGATTCAATACTTTATCGGTGTTAATTTACGATTTTGATAAGGCGCCGCTCTACATAAAGAATTGTTTAAATCTGATGACTATCTATGCGGATGTGTCGGATACCGTAGTAAACGATTCCATTAGGAAAATTCTTGCCGATGTAATTAAGACTGGCCTTGGTAAACTTTGCTCTTTTTTTTATCGGTTTGATTTCATCTAAATCTTTTAGATAAGATAGTCTACTTTCCTTGTATTATTAATTGGGTATCGGATCTTCCTATTGTGACCATTCGTTACACCGCAATATCAGAAATGTGCAAGACTATAGGCGTTACTTATTTGGTAACCATACGAAACAAATTATTCAGACAATTACTTTTAGATTTATCGTGTTGCTCAAATCCAAATATGGTAAGTGAATTATAACCAATCGGCTTGAAAAGTAAACCGTTTTTTGATCAACAGGTAATTTCCTGTGTAGCTACCTTGATGGAATGCTATGCTACAGAATTAAAAATTGATAGCGACTTGAATGGATTGCAAGAATGGACAAATTATTGTGTGAAGGAAATTATACATTTTTTAAGAACCGATAATAGGCCACAATTTTCTCGATTGTATCGGCAACTATTCGTCATTGCATTTGAGATAACTCCTATGGCTTTGATTACTCTGTGAGTTGAAAGCTTGGAAAAAATTATAAAAATAACAAGTTAATAATTTTAGGTCAAAAGAAAACCTTTTTAAAAGTGATAACGAATTATGTGCATTTTTAGAATGCGTGCAAATGGTGAAAGAAAAGAAATTATACCCAGAGTGCGATGAATTACTACCGATAATGAAAACGATGGAAGCCAACCACTTAATAGATTCTTTGATTATTTATAATAACGATGAGGTGAGTTGATAACCAAATAACGGGCCTCCCAGTTTTCCTGAAATTATAAATAATAGCATTCGCCCTAAAATCCTAAATTTTAGTAAAAATCTAAAAGGCATTTATTAGCTTTGATGATATACTTTCAGGTACCCCAACCTTGTCGGAGTTTCTGAAATCACATACCAAGATTTACAATGTTATTTTAAAAAGAATATCTCTATCTTTTTACGAGATTTATAAATTCTTTTGTTGAGGTGGATTAACCCCCGTATTACAAGTTGTTTAGTTGCATATTATTGTGTTTCTTCTGTTCCACTTGTCCTACATCTCTTTCCTAGTTCGGTCCTTCCTACACATCTTCATAGTCTTGGGTGATTTGTGGTCCTCGCCATGATATCTCTCCATCCCTGTCTAGCCCAGCCATTGATCTCATTTCTCTCAAGTCATTTGTTACCTGGTTCCACCATCTAATCCTCGGTCTTCCCCGAGGTCTATTCTCTCCAGGTTTCCACAGAGTTATTGTTTTTATCATGTTCTCAGATCTCATGGCATGCCCCGACCATCTAAGTCGTTGCGCTTTTATGTATTTGGCAATGTCTTTCTCGCCTATTAATCTAGCGATTTCGTGGTTTATCAATGCTCTTTGCTCTCTATCGTCTCTCTTCTTTGCCCATATACACATTGTTTCCAAACGAATAGGTGACCACCGGTTCCACCAAGATTCTTTTTCAGTCCTTTGTGTTCCACCACTCCATCGTCGTTTTTCATGCTTCTTGTTTCTGTTTCCGCAGTTTTAATAGTTGGTAGAACATTCTTGATTTATTTTTTGTTGTTACTAGTTTTCATTTTTTCCATTGGTTCTTCATCCTGTATAGTTTACTCGCTTTTCTTATGTTCCTTTTTTGCTTTCCGGTCCTTAACCATTTTTGTCTTGAGTTTATTTTCTTTTCATTAGCTTCTATGCACTTATCATCGAACCATTCTTTGTTTTTCTTTTTTTTTCTGCCAGTACCTGATTTTGTCTTCTGCACATGCTCTCCAGATACCATGTTCTATATTAGTGCTAGTTTCTTCCTTCTTCATTTCTTTCTCTGTGCAATCTCTTATGTGGAAACATTGTACTGCATATAACCATGTTCATTACCTTTCCAAAATTACAAAGCCTGCCTCCATTATAATTTGTTTTTTCATGGATTGTGTGTGCTCTTGCAACTGATCTTTAGTTTCTGACAGATTTAGTTTGGCTTTAATTCCTAGGTATGATATTCTTCCATTTATTGGTTTAAAACTTATAACATTGTTGCATTGCTTTCTCATTACTAAGAATCCAGTACCATTTCTGCATTGGGAATCATTTTCGGAGTAAAACATAGTGTAGCTTTCCTTTTTAATTTCTCATCTCTCACCTCTGCCATCTTACCAGACCTCAGAAGCGTTCTTACGTTCATGCTCCGACTCGAACCCCGCCTTTCTTGCATTTTTTTTTTGCTTCTGTGTCCCCCCCACCGGTGACCACCCTATCAACTATCAGCCCTTTCCTATACCCAAAAAACATTTTATCATCGATATAATTTTTCTCGCGATTGTCAACGTAGTCTCTCAACTGCCATAATTTCTTAGTTATTAGAGCGTTAGTTCGTTCTTGATACGTTCCCAGATGAAAAGCTTATCATCTACAAGCAACTTCTTGTATCCAATCTTTATCTTGTGACCGTTTTCCTGTTTATTTCTCGCCTATTCTCTTATTTTCATCTGTATCTTCCTTTCCGCCATCGTCATGTGATTTATTATTATGTCAATTATCAGTCCCTTAAGCTCATCCATTGAGGTTTACTATAACAGCAATTTATTATGCCCTCCACTTTTTTTTTAATTATATCAAGCGTTTCCAAAACTCCCACAAGGTTGGTGTATGAGTATATATACAGGTTAGATTGAATCACAGTTGTTAGAAGCCCTCGGCACTTTGAATTTGTCAACCATTCAATCCATTTTTATTTAAAATATTGACAGCTTTGACCGGGACAGTAAAAAATATACTAAAACATGACTTGGTTATACATATTTATCTTTTTTTAAACACAATTAAATTTATATTTTGTAGTTTGTTCTTAATAAATCAATTTATAAAATTTGAATTTCTAGCTAAAAATTAGCTCTCTTCAATCAGTAACAGAACAGTAAAAAATACACTAAAACATGACTTGGTTATACATATTTATCTTTTTTTAAACACAATTAAATTTATATTTTGTAGTTTGTTCTTAATAAATCAATTTATAAAATTTGAATTTCCAGCTAAAAATTAGCTCTCTTCAATCAGTAACAGAACAGTAAAAAATACACTAAAACATGACTTGGTTATACATATTTATCTTTTTTTAAACACAATTAAATTTATATTTTGTAGTTTGTTCTTAATAAATCAATTTATAAAATTTGAATTTCCAGCTAAAAATTAGCTCTCTTCAATCAGTAACAGAACAGTAAAAAATACACTAAAACATGACTTGGTTATACATATTTATCTTTTTTTAAACACAATTAAATTTATATTTTGTAGTTTGTTCTTAATAAACCAATTTATAAAATTTGAATTTCTAGCTAAAAATTAGCTCTTCAATCGAACTGGAAGTATAATATCTGGAAATACCTAAAATTTCACCAAAAAATATCCTAAAATTATCCTACAATCCTATAAAAGCACCAATTCATTACCTACTTGGTGGGAGGCCTGCAAGTTGATAACCAAATAATCAAGTGAGTTTGTTAATACAAAAATTTGTAGGTGAGAAAATTGATATTAAAGTTTTGTGCCGCATCGGGTGCACTAACGGATATGTACAAAAGTACCGAATTAACCTTTATAGAAAAATTCTTTTATTTTAATATTAATACAACAAAACCTGCTCTACGAAATGAATTTTTGTCCGTTCTTAAGCAAGTGTTTGAAAGATTGCATCAGAGCTCTGAGGCATGTCGAAAATTTAGTGCGAGTATGCCAGAAAAAGTCAACGAAATAAACGCAAACTATTTTGCGTTTAGAAAGGGTATTATGCAGGATACATTACTGGCCGGATTATATCGAAGTTGTAATCACACACGACGAAACACTTGTTTAGAAATTCTTCATTATTTAGTTTATCGGGAAGATAGAGAAAAATATATTGCAACAATTACTCCCAAAGATGTGGCAAATATTAGATCTATTATAGTTCTCGATACTTACGACCAAAATAAAATTTGGTCGGCTAGCTTGTTGTGTGTAATGAATCCGTCTTGTTTGGGTTTAAATGTAAGTGTTTAAAAATTGCATAAAGGCCTTTTTTTTAAATGTTGTACTTGCAGACAACCGAAAGAGCCACAAGACAAATTGATGAATGTGTTAACATTGCAAAAAGTTATAAGGCGGGCACTTCGATCACCGCAGCACTGCTTTTAAAAATTTATCTCAATACGGTACACTTTAATCTGGCTTTAAGAGAAAAGGTTTTACCATTTTTAACAAGCAAGGAAGTTGATCTCAATGATAATCATTTCTTAGTACTGACGTATTTAATAAATATTTTGAACAAAATTTACATCGATTCTAAAAATAATTTGCCCGAGACCACCTTAAAAGTGACTATTCATGGATTTATTATTTGTATACGTTATTTATTGCTCGATGTGGATTTAAAGTAACAACTCCTTAATTATTTAAGAATTAATATTTTCAATAGTAAATTTTCAGACAAAAAGGAAATGATGATCAATGGAAATTATTATTCCGCAATTTAATTACTTGTTGTTTAAAACTAAGCGAAATAGTTAATCCGATAGTTTGTAATCCATCACCGGAAGGTGCTTTATTAGAAGATTGTGAAAATGATGACAGCGAGGATATTTATAAATCACAGAGATTAACTTTGTTTGCATGGAAAGCAGTTAAGGAAATATCCATGATTTTTGGGGAAATTTCAAGTGCTCCTATAATTGCGCCTGCAATTAATGCCAAAGGACTTATCAATGAAGAGCAATTAAAGGAAATAGGACAATACTTCTTCCATGTACTCCTTAATTCCAAGCACAAAGGTGCTTTCGAACAAGCTTCTGTTGGGTTTTCGAAATATTGTAGCAAATTATGGCAGTGAGTAATTTTAAAAATATTTGTAATTCGTAAAAAATAAAATTTTTCGTTTTAGGTTGCCTAATTTAATGAAGTTGCCAGTCGAATGGATGGAAGAAATAGGTAAAATAATAGACGGAACAAGTGATGCAGATGTGGAAACTTGCGCCACCCGTCGCAGTGCTGGAATTCCATTCATGGTTCAGGCAAGTTTTATTTATTAAAATTTTATGGGAAATTCAAAAAAAAACATATCTGCTTCAACTCTTTAAAATTGTACTTATTATTTGACTATTTTAGATTAAGAAATGCATTAGACAGATTACATGGGATTACAGGGCGACGATCCCTCCCGTAAGTTGACTGAGAAATTGTTAGAAAGGTGGTTGAGCTTTTTGATTTTTATTATTGAATTAAAATTAAGAAATTATTGATGCCCATTTCATATGTTTTTAATTTTTAATTAAGTAATAATTTATTTTTTAATTGGGAAATCTAAATTATTTTACGTTTTATACATTTTTATTTTGGGGAATTTATACATTTTTTCTGATCTAATAATTGTTTGATTAACTTAAAATTTTATTTTACGTATTTATAATATATTGAAATATTGGTAAAACTGTTTTACATGCATTCTTAAATATTTAATTATTAAAAAATGCTTTTGGTAAAAAAGTTATAATAAAATAACCAGACATGAAATAAGTAAAACATAATTCGTAATTGTTGCCCATTTCAATTGATTTCAAGGTTGGGAATGCAGCTAAATTTTAGCTAATATCCTCTTGAAAACCGCAATTAGAAATTTTGTTGTATTCGTTCCTTGATGTTAAAATTAGGCTTAAGAGGGGCACCGCTGCGATTTCTCGCAACAGGTGACGGCACTATAGAAAAACAACTAATTTTTGTGGATGAAAATCTTTTTATCAAGATGGAATTCATATAAATCACAGTTGCCATAAATAAGCTAAAATTTATTTATAGAATGAGGTTGTTTGAGGTATCAATGTTGAATGTTTTCGAAAATGCAAGCATCAAAATGAAAAATAATTTAATATTTGTTTTCATCTCAAAAAAGGTGAAAGGACCCCGCATGTTTTATACGGAAATTTGGTTTCATTGAAATTCGCTGAACTTAAAATATTGACCTCCTACTAAGTTCCCTTTTTTTTTCATAGAGATGTTCTTGGAGTGAATCCTTTTTTAACTATTTTGGCTCTTTGGTAGAAATTTCTCGTTTCTCTGGTTCTGAAGTTCTCCTCCAGCATCTCCAAATTTTCTATTGTGTATTTTAGTTTCTTATTTCTGATGAATTATTTCGTTCTCTTCTTTGTACTTTATATTTTTATGTTTGTTTTCCGCTGTTTTTCTTTCTAACATTCTTTTTCTTGCTTTCTTCAAAATGAAAAATAATTTAATATTTGTTTTCATCTCAAAAAAGGTGAAAGGACCCCGCATGTTCTATACGGAAATTTGGTTTCATTGAAATTCGCTGAACTTAAAATATTGACCTACTAAGTTCCCTTTTTTTTTTCATAGAGATTTTCTTGGAGTGAATCCTTTTTTAACTATTTTGGCTCTTTGGTAGAAATTTCTCGTTTCTCTGGTTCTGAAGTTCTCCTCCAGCGTCTCCAAATTTTCTATTGTGTATTTTAGTTTCTTATTTCTGATGAATTTTTTCGTTCTCTTCTTTGTACTTTATATTTTTGTGTTTGTTTTCCGCTGTGTTTCTTTCTAACATTCTATTTCTTGCTTTCTTTCGATTTTTCTTTCTTTCACGTCGATTTTCCGTTTGACATTCTGAATCGTACCATTATTTGTGTTTATATTTTCTATTCACTTCCCGTTTGGATGCTGCGCTTTTCATAACTTTGACCAAGATCTCTGCTCTTTCT
Organism: Podabrus alpinus; assembly: GCA_932274525.1. NCBI lineage: Eukaryota > Metazoa > Arthropoda > Insecta > Coleoptera > Cantharidae > Podabrus > Podabrus alpinus. The sequence continues at coordinate 66,794,733 of OW026453.1, read as the reverse complement.
TCTATATTTCTAGGTTCTCTTTCTTTTCCTTCTTAGTGCTTCTACCCGCTAAATTTAATTCGTATTGGTATCTTTGTCTTGTGTTTTCACTTACCCTATTTATTGGAATGGCTTGTTTTAATTTCATTCTCACTAGAAAATGGTCAGTGTAGATGTTTGGTCTTCTATAAGTTCTTACGTCTTTAATGCATGTCTCACATATCTCTACCAATCATAAAAACTACAACATATTTAAAATTCGGCGAATTTAACCGAAACCACATTTACTCTATAAAAAGCTCTGAGCCCTTTATTGGAATTCTCCAATTTATCCCAATTTGGAATTGTAAAGGTAACCTGATATTCAATTCAGTTTCTTTTTTCTGTTAATCAAAATTTGATTTATGGTGAAATTATGCTGTGGGTCTGGACTAACATTAATCACAACCAGAAGAAAATCTCGGAACGTTCCTTACCAGATTGATGAAAATTTTTAATGTTTTAGGCAATATTAATAACAGAACCAAATGGCGATACGCTATTTCGATCTACAATAACCATAATGTTAGAGACTGCCCAAGATGTATCAAAACCTGAAGAACAACGAATACATGCATTTAACATTCTTAGAACTATGTATCGACATAGTAAACTGAATAGAGCTGTAATTCCTTATTGTATGTTTGGTATGATTGCAGCCGTAAATGGATTTAAAAGTGAAAAGTGGGGAGTAAGTAATATTTTGCTTAAAAAACCTCGCAAGAGCAATATATTTTAAAATCTTTTATAGATTCGTAATTCGGCTACGCTTTTATTCGCGGCAGTCATGATAAGAACGTTTGGCGCACGAATAGTACACGATAAAGAAAATTCTCCGTCTTGTTTACAAAATAAAATGGCTGCTAAATTATTTTTAGCTAATTATAAAGAATTGTATTTGTTCATGTATTCGGAACTCTCGAACGCAGTTGTTAATAAAGATGACGATACTTTGTATCCAGTTCTACTTTTATTTAGTCAATTGTCGTATTATTCGGAATCTAATGATGCACTGAGGGTGAGCAGCTTTTGTTTAATTATTTTGTTGTTGATTACAATTAAATGTTTCTTTCCAGAGAACTTATTTAATGAAATGTGTGGATGTTTGCTTACACCATTCGTCCTATCAAATTCGCGATTTAGCAGCCAAAGTATACATTCAATTGACTAGGCATTCTAAGTTGGACCAATACATTGCAGGCTGTTTTATTCGATTAAGTAATCCGATGATATCGGATAGTTATTGTCATGGTACTTTATTGCAGGTTGGTGACTTTATTTCCAATTTAATTTATAACTCGCGTTTTACTTCTTTATAGTTACAATACATGTTAGACCTGAGAGTTGATAATATGCTGGATGAAATAATAAATAAATATAAGTACAACAATAATAATTTAAACGTAGCCGAAATAATCGATGGAACTGGCTGGATATTACTTTGTTGTCCCAAATACATCAGTCATTTAACGGCCAGCGTATACATAGACGTGCTCATGCACTTAATTCTGAGGTAAGTAAATGTTTTTAACAAAATTCATGTAGTGGAGGTCAGATCATGTTTATCGTTCACCCGGTGTGCGCAAAAAGATTAAAGGCTACGACCTATCAGAAGTTTTTTTTTAGTAACCACAGAAACGATCCAAAGAGATGGTGTAAAAATTTTGGGATGCAGCATAGTGGAAAGGAGGTGAAATTTTATTTCGATACGTTTTTTTTTAGTAAAATGGCGGTTTTTCGGTTATAAAATTTGCAGATACTCACAAAAGTAGGTTAACATGTAAGGAAATTTGAAAAACCATCATATAAAGTCTCAAAATCAACACATAACTTTTTTTTTCATTTGCAACTCATACATGTACCTTAAACCTGGAGATATAAAGTAAAATCAGCATTTCTGTCGGCTTCAAATCAATTGTATCATTAATGCAATTGCCGAGCTGTTATTTTGCATCTCACAAAAGTAGGTTAACAAAAATCTTTGATATCGGTCTTTTGATATCAGCTCAAGTGCATATAGAGTTTATTGAAATTATTATATATATGCAAGCGAATTCAACCTTTTTGTTACAAATTTTTTTGAAAAACTCAAAAAGGTCAGAAGTAAAACAAGGTAATTCATTTCAAATTATTTTGTTAAATGTTAACATTCATTATTATAGAATTATCAAAATTTAAAATACCAATATGGCAAAATTTAAATATTTAACGTTAGAAGAACGTACATTATAACTGAAAATGTCTGGATTTGGCAAAAAAAAATGCGAGATAGCAAAATTATTTAATATAATAAATCACTAACTTCGGATTTTAAACTTATAAAAGCATTTAAAACCGAAGGTAGACAAACGGCAACTAAGAGACAAGAACGGCCAAGAATCACAACTAAACGGGAAGATATTAAAATACAAACCCTCTCGTCTTCAGATCCATACATGTCTGCTCCACACATTCGTGCAAAGCTTGAAAGTAACACCAAAAATGAAATATCGACAGAAACTGTAAGAAGTCGTCTTCGCGAAGTAAATAAAAATGGACGATCTGTTCGCAGAGTACCCTTTGTTATCAAGATTAATATTAAAAAAAGGATGAAGTTCTATTCAGATCACGTTTTAAAACCTTCAAATTATTGGAATAAAATCTTATGGATTGCCGAATCTATGATTCGTCGAAAATACAGCCATGGTAGGATGTACGTTTGGAGGAAAACTGCAGAAGTATACTTATATAAGTGTACTAAACCCACACTAAAATCGTTAAAAAAGGTATTAATGATTTGAGGGTGTATGTGTTCAGCAGGAATAGGAAAAATTGTGGTATTAGAAGGAAGACTTAATGCTGCGGTATATTTAAATCTTTTAAAAGAAGTAATTATACCATAAAGTAAACGTCTAATTGGTGAATAATTTATTCTGCATCAGGACAATGCTCCTGTACACCGCGCCAATGGTCACCAATTACCTTAAAGATGCCAATATTAATGTTATGAAGTGAAACTCCAAATCTCAGAAAGATGTCCCAGAAATTTGACTAACCTTCGCAATTTCATAAAGAAAAAAAAAAAAAATTTTTAAAAATAAAAACCGACTTCAAAAAAATGCACTAAAAAGTAAAAAATAATTACAAGTTATTAGAAGAAGATTTAACTGAAATTAGAAGTATATTTTTACAGTGCTGAGCATAACAATTAATGTATTACGTCAATAATATACAATTATTGTTATTTTTGGAGTCGGTGCCAGCCAAGGTTAACAAACGTGTATTAACGAAGTAGCGGAGTACCAATTTCTTAACAGCTTGGCTGGCACCGACTCCAAAAATAAAAATAATTGTATATTATTGACGTAATACATTAATTTTTATGCTCAGCACTGTAAATATATACTTCTAATTTCAGTTAAATCTTCTTCTAATAACTTGTAATTATTTTTTACTTTTTAGTGCATTTTTTTGAAGTCGGTTTTTATTTAAAAAAATTTTTTTTTTTTATTTCTTGCTTTTTAGTGAATCTTGCGTTCCTTAACTGATTTATCGAAAGCGAATATGGGTAGACCTACTAAACGCGCTGCCCATATGCGACAGCGCCGTTCAAATGAGACAAGCGAAGAAAGGGCGAAACGCCTATCTCAAAGTAGAAAATGCGGGCTTACAATCAATAAAAACCAAAGTACTCAACCGATTTTGATGAAATTTATATGGGACCAATCTGAAACTATATCCTTTCGAATTGTGAAAAAATTTTGAAAATCGGTTAATAAATTACGGAGTTATGAGGTAACAAACATTAAAAAAAAAAAAAAATACAGCCGAATTGATAACCTCCTCCTTTTTTGAAGTCGGTTAAAAATGGTTTGAAATTACAGTAGAACCTCGATTATCCGGACCAGTCGGGACCGAGCCTTCACCGGATAATCGAAAATATGGATAATCCAAAGACCTCATTTTTATTTTTTTAATAATTTATTCAGACAAATACATGTGTCAAACGAAGAAACGAAACGTGATACTACATTAATGTAACACAAAATAACAGTTTTAATATTTATACATAATGTATAAACGTACTACATTGCACACATAGATGTATTATATTTCATAGATACCGACTGCCCTATACCTTAGCATTGAAACATCCAAAACCAACATAGTTCCGACTTAGTACTGTATTGCTATTTCTGTTATACACTAGTACTATCAATCTTTTATCTCTCTTAAAATTCTGCTGGAAGTATATTGTGTGCGTTTACATGGTTACTACCTCGCTACCATCGTTACTGCCACTGTTTGAAGTATTTACTTAAGAGCAAATACGAAGAAATTCAAAGAAAAAATAAAAAATTACAGCAAGAAAATTATCGATTAATACAACGTGTTACTTCTACCAAAGATCTGTTAAAGAAAATTACGCTAAGATATTAAAATTCTAACCTAAAAATAAGGTTTGACAGCTGTCAGTTTATAACTGTACTCCTGAGTGAGATGCAAAATTCATGAAGCACGTGCTATGAGCATGTGTTAAACAAGGATGGCGACAAAAAAGTATGTGTAGTCTATGTTGCCGTTGAAATTTACTAGTAGTCTGTATCTATGAAATATAATACATCTATGATTGCACAATATATGTAGGCAGTTGGCGAAAATAATAAGTAAACACATAAACGGGGGATTTCCCGAGCCGAACTTGGGTATTCCCCGAGACGAACGCCTGCATTCAGCGTTCATGCGCCAACCTCTGGCCGTCAGCCACGGATAATCCGCGCACGGATAATCGGGGTTCTACTGTACTCCAACTGAGTGTAATAAGTATACCTAATCATTACCATCTAAATTGGCAACTATGTCACTTTGAGGGGGTGGACATTGTGGGTACTAACATATAATTTTGTGTTTGTTAACCTACTTTTGTGACATGCATTTTCATGAGTATACTGGAATTTTTATATTTAGAATTGGAATATTGTGAAATTTTCTTTTTTTTTCTTTTAATATTTACAAAAATTAACTATTCTAAGATAATGTTTTTTTATTTTTTTGTTTTAGATAATAATTAACCATGAAAATTAAGATTATAGTAAAAAATATCCCTTGTTAACCTATTTTTGTGAGTATCTGTATGCACGAAAATATAAATTATACAGTAGAACGGTCATTCCATCTCAAATCGACAAAAAAATAGGTAACATTGACTCGACCCCGACCAAACTTAACAAAACTTGGTACACACCATCGTACGAGGGTTGCTGTTTAACTTTCTGGCCTAGCGAACACTAAGCGTTGCTAGGTGCAATTTGACATTTGCATTGCAAAGTTTGACATGTTGTAGCATAAACGTACTCAGAACGTTTTGACGTACGGCCATCATTTCTGTTGTTTATAGTGACTTGAAAAAATCAATTTGTCAAAAAAATGGAATTAACTCGTGAACATTTTCGTGCAATCATTTTTCACAACTTTCGACGTGGATTATCACGACAAGAGTGCATCGATGAACTTAAATCTTTGTATGGCGATGAAGCACCATCCTATAGCACTGTGAAAAACTGGTTTAATGAATTCAATCGTGGCCGACGCTCGCTCGAAGATGAAGGTCGTGAAGGTCGTCCAAAAACAGTCGTTGTGCCAGAGAACATTGATGCCGTCCGTGAACTGATAAAGCAAGATCGTCATGTGACATACCGTGAGATAGAGGCATCCTTGGGCATTTCTTCCACCAGCATACATTCGATATTGCATGGACACCTGGCCGTAAAAAAGGTTTGTTCTCGTTGGATCCCGCATAATTTGACAGTGGCTCAAAAAAAGTGTCGTGTGGATTGGTGCAAAGAAAATTTAAAAAATACAATCGCGGTGTTTCAAAAGACGTTTATAAGATCGTCACAGGTGACGAATCATGGATCTATGCTTATGAGCCCGAAACAAAACAGCAATCGACCGTGTGGGTCTTCGAAGACGAGCCAAATCCAACGAAAGTTGTTCGTGCAAGAAGCACTTCGAAGCAAATGGTAGCCTGTTTCTTTGGTAAAACTGGTCATGTGGCGACTGTTCCGCTTGAGCAACGTAGGACGGTCAATTCTGAGTGGTACACCACAATTTGTTTGCCTGAAGTCTTCGGAGAAATTCGAAAACCGAACAAGAGAAGACGGATCATTGTGCACCATGACAATGCGAGCTCTCACACATCAGCTCAAACCAGCGCCTTTTTGACCGCCCAAAACGTCGCATTGATGGGTCATCCGCCGTACAGCCCTGACTTGGCACCCAATGACTTCTTTTTATTCCCGAACATCAAGAGAAAAATGCGTGGTCAACGATTTTCGTCGCCAGAAGATGCTGTTGAAGCGTTCAAAAACCATGTTTTGGAGGTGTCTCAATCGGAGTGGAAAAAGTGCTTCGACAATTGGTTTGAGCGCATGCAAAAGTGTATAAATCTTGCTGGAGAATACTTTGAAAAACAATAAAATCATTTTTGATGATAAATATTCGCATTTTCATTATTAGGCCAGAAAGTTAAACAGCAACCCTCGTAGTAAGAAATAAAAAACACAAATTTAAGGATTTGTCCAAAAAGGCATTCGTTTCCTTGTTTTGGTCTTTCAAAAAGTCAAAAAGTTGGTGTGTAGACTTGTAGAAAAACGACTGTAACTTCATCCACAGTGGTCTAAATTAAAAAATAAGAAATGTTCTGTAAAGGTAAATGAACATTCTATTCAAATATTCAACCACATTTTATATTTTCAACCCTTAACTGGATTAATGTTTTAATTTTAACCCTGTTTCAACCCCTATTTCTAAAGGGGTCTTATTTTTTGGTTAATTTTTTACAGCTTTTTGGTACAAATGTGCTGAGCATGCGTACCAAATTTTATCATGGGATGAGCATGGGTTCGGTTACTAAAAATTAATTAAGTATAGGCAGAAACGGACAAAAATCAGTTTTTCGCCGATTTCTCAAGTTTAATTGAACTTTATGACAAAATAGTTTAATATAAAATTAAAGGTAATTAAATTCTCTACAAAAAAATATTTACACAAATTTTTCAAAAATTCACATAGCAATAACAGCTCAAAGTACAGCTAAGTTGCGCGACCACCGTTATATTTATTTAAAAAGGTCTGAATCGATTTTCAATTAATTGTATAGATTTTCATCATAAATATTTATTATCTGAATATAGTTAAGTTGACCACACCATCCCTAATTTTGATAAAAAGTTTATCTTAATATGACAGTGTATTTAGTTAAACCAAAAATACATTATTTGATTTTTTTTTGTAAACTTAATTTTTTTCCATGATAAGGCCAGCTAAAGCGACACTTTTCCGTTTACCCCATTACTTTGGAAGTAATGAACATAGAGGGCGGATTTTTCTTCAACAAACTTATTAGTTTAGATTGCCGGAACAAACTTTTTTAATTGAGAGTTTTGCACCCCCCCCCCTCAAAGGGGTCTCTTTTTTTCCCTAAAAATTAATATATATTATTAAGACTAACATAGTTTACCTGTGCACTAAATTTCATTTTGGGCGGACTATTGCAGATTGAGAAAAAAATATATTATATAACTTGCCATTTGATAAGTTATACATTTGCTTAATCTGCAATTCTCGGCCCAAAATGAAATTTGGTGTACAGGTTGACTATGTTAGTCTTAATATTATATACAAATTTTTAGGGGGAAAAAGGAACCCCTTTGGAAGGGGGTGCAAAACTCACAATTAAAAAAAAATTGTTCCAGCAACCTAAACTTATAAGTTTATTGAAAAGAAATTAGCCCTATATTTTCATTGGTTCCAAAATTACACACCCTGATGTTCGAGGGTGTAAACTGAAAAGTATCACATTTAGCTGGCCTTAGTGCCCATTCACAATGTACGTAAGCATAAGAATTACATAAGCATAAACATAAGCATAAGATGGGACCGTTCACAATGACCGTAAGAATTACATAAAAATTAAAAAACTGCGCAGGCGCTATGAAGTTTCAACACGAAACTATTTTGTGACATAACCTCTCCATCATTTAAGTAATTATATCGTTTGTTAAGAATGGATCTACTACCATCTGAACAATTGTTGCTGTTGTTACTCTTAAGGCGAAGAATTCGTAAACGTCAGCTTGAAACAATAGCAAAGGAGAAGCAGAAAAGACGATGGTGGGTTCGCCCCATCAATAGAATTTATTTATTTATAAATATAAATATATTTATAATTTATAAATTTTTAGAGCGTTTACAAAAGAATGTACAATTTTAGGTTATATTATTATTTGAACTGTCACACAAGAAGGTGTGTTCACTGCGTGAAAAACGGCGCATCGTTGAAATTAAGGTTAATTTCCATAAGAAATACGTAAAAGTTGAAATATTCCAACTTCTTATGTAGTTCTTATGTAGTTGTTATGGGCCTCCCTAAACAAACAATTACGTAACTGCATTGTGAACGCTCCCATTTAAAACCAGGTGTCCAACTTTATGTATTTCTTATGCTTATGTATTTCTTATGCTTATGTCCATTGTGAATGCCCACTTAACATGGAAACGAATTAAATTTACAAAAAAAATCAAATGAATTTTTGGTTCAACTGCATTGTCATATTATGATAAACTTTTTATCAAAATTAGGGATGGTGTGGTCAACTTATATTCAGATAATAAATATTTATGATGAAAATCTATACAGTTAATTGAAAATCGATTCCGACCTTTTTAAATAAATATAATGGTGGTCGCGCAACTTAGCTATACTTTGAGCTGTTATTGCTATGTGAATACGAATCTGACGAAAAATTTGAATAATAATTTTTTTGTAGTTTCAACAAAAGTTTTGTAGTTTTTTGTAGTTCAAAGAAACTTGAGAAATCGGCGAAAAACTGATTTTTGTTCGTTTCTGCCTATACTTAATTAATATTTAGTAACCGAACCCATGCTCATCCCATGATAAAATTTGGTACGCATGCTCAGCACATTTGTACCAAAATACTGTAAAAAAATTAACCAAAAAAAGACCCCTTTGGAAATAGGGGTTGAAATAGGATTAATATTAAAAAATTAATCCAGTTAGGGGTTGAAAATATAAAATGTGGTTAAATATTTGAACAGAATGTTCGTTTACCTTTACAGAACATTTTTTATTTTTAAATTTAGACCACCTTGGATGAAATTACAGTCGTTTTTATTAGGGGTGCGCATATAATCGATTAATCGATCATCGTAATTCGAATAATCGATTTTTTCATAATCGATTATGATAATTTATAATAATCGATTAATAGATTATAGAAAAAATCGATTGTGAAAATAATCGATTTTGAAAATAATCGAATGTGGAAAATAATAATCGATTATAGAATATACTTTATTTTTTATTGGTAACAGGTTTATTCTATATAAGCATAATATCTTGTTTTAATAAATACAACTTTTTAAACTTAAACGTAATCCCAACCCCAACAGCAATTAGAACGACCGAATTAATCGATTATTCGAATTGCGGTGATCGATTAATCGATTATATGCGCATGCGCACCCTACTCATAATCGAGTTATGAGTTCATAATCGATTATGAACTCATAACTCGATTATGAATAATCGATTATTTCAATAAAAACTCCGACCAGTGAAATCTTTGAGCCGTATATAATGTTACCTGTGGCCAGCAGATAGACATTTGGTGAGCGAAAAATCCTTTTATAGATAGCACCTCACAGGATTTGAACTTATGAATCTTGGCATTAGAAGTTAACACTCTAACCGCTCAGCCATTCGCCCACCTGGTGAGCGAATGGCTGAAATGCTAGCGTGTTCGCTTTCAAGCCAATATTCACGGGTTCAAATCCTGTGAGGTGCTATCTATAGAAGAAATTTTCGCTCACCAATGTCTATCTGCTGGCCCCAGATAACATTATTTATGGCTAAAAAACTTCCCTGATGGAGTAGGCGGTGTAAAAATCGTCTATTCCCGTGGTTCGGAATCCACGTTAAGCTGTAGGTCCTCTGTGCTCGTCACACATTTTCAACACGCAACGAGCAGAGACAGGGAGGTATCGGGAAAATGTCGCAAGACGTTCATAACCGAATATTGATTGATTATTTCAATAATCGATTAATCGAAAAAAATCGATTATTTTTTATAATCGATTATGAAATTTCATAATCGCGCACCCCTAGTTTTTATACAAGTCTACACACCAACTTTTTGACTTTTTGAAAGATCAAAACAAGAAAACGAGTGCCTTTTTGGGCAAATCCTTTAATTTGTGTATTTTATTTCTTACTACGATGGTGTGTACCAATTTTTGTTAAGTTTGGTCGGGGTTGGGTCAATTTTACCTGTTTTTCTGTCGATTTGAGATGGAATTACCTTATCGGTACAGGGAATTCAATATATTTGATAAATAAATTTCTGACAAAAATTTCATTTCACGTCCTTCGCGCCGTACCCCAAAATTTTTGTACTACCTTATTCAATTGTTTCTGAAATTACTAACGAATAACCTCTCAGGTCGTAGCCTTTAACCTTTTCATGCACACAAAAATAATTTCTAGATGACTTGACAATTTGAGCACTTGACTAATAGACAATTTTTAATATTTCTCATATTGTAGATACGATTCGGAATTCAAAAATTGTGATATTTTTAATCATGTCACCATGTTACTACTCTATCACATCAAATTAGACGAAAAACATAACTTAGTTTCCGTTGGATATCAAAGATTTAGAACAATAATGTTTCAATTAAAATTATACATGAATTTTCATGTCGAACATTGCCTAACGTGTGATAAAAAATGGAAACTTGTGTATTCACAATTCAAAATATTCGAGAAAGATTTGAGGCACCACATGTTTCTTCAAGACCAATGTGTTCGTTATTTGCATTTTATAAAAATGACCCTCGACGAATACGATTGGATTGCGGAATACGAAGAGGAGCAAATTTTGTACATAGAACCATTGCTTCGATTATTAAGTAAAGTAAATGTAAAGCGACGGAAGCATTTACATTCTGTAATCTACGAATCTCTGATTAAACTGTCTGCAGATAAAAAAGATAATACTTTAACAGCTCAATATACTAAGCCCGTGTTTTACGAAATGTTAGCATTTTACGATTATCCTTTATACATTCTTACTTCGCATTATAAAAACACCAACAAGCTTGTGTTAACACATATTTTAAATTTATGTAACGTTTCCGAGAAGAGAATAGCATACCAAGCGTTGGCTTGGTTGGATGATTTCGTACACAATTTAAAAATTCCGGAATTGAGATTTATAGATTTAACAGATACGATTAAATCGTTATATAAATGGAGTTTACCATCCAACGAATATGCGTTTCGATACGGTGTTAGCAAATTTTTAATTCATAATAGAACAATTTTTCATCGGGAAGATTGGATTTTAAATTGTAAGTTGTCGAGTTTCTCTTTATAGAAATAAATCAAACTTTTTCCTTTAGATGATAATTTGATTTTGATATGGGCCACCGTCTTTGTGCTTCTGGAAGATGATGCAGAAGAAATTCGTAATATAATTAGTCAATTAACATTTTATGATGTAGAAAGTGTATTTGAAGATAAATATTATCTGTAAGTATTCGACACAAATCTGGTAAAATTTTAATACTAATTACTTTGTTTTAGTCCCGTGATAGGAACACATATTCCTTCCAGTGCTAGAAGAAATATAATTCACTTCATGCCCCGTTGTATGCCGGTTCAATGTGTGATTGCTCTTTTAGTACATCTAATATTAAGGCCATCCGAAAAACCAATTAATAATAATTGCAATGTAATTATTCAGGGTGATTTACCAAATTGGTCAGTTAAAAATTTATGTATTCTTTTAAAACAAATTATTCAATTGTTTACAACTTTTGTTTATATTGGAAATGGATACCGCATTTAACCCTTTCGCTGATTTTACCAAAATTTGGGGGTCTAAAATATTTATGCTTAAAGGCATTCAAAATGTTGGATCAAGGGGTTATTTTATTCTTAAATTTTGGTAAGTTTACGGATTTATTTAGAATCAAGAAAAATAAATTTTAATAATTTTGGTAAAATCGGTGAAAGGGTTAATCGCGGGTTTTTCAAAAAATTTCTAATAATTGAAAATATTTTGTTTACAAAGAACACAATCAAGTTTTAAAAGGACCAATTTGGTTAATCGTCTTTATTTTATTAACTAAGAAATAATTTGTTACCGAAATGATTTTTAGGTGTTCAATGAAGGAGAATTAAATTTGAATTTAGAAATATACCCAATAGCGAAAGAGGCAACAAAGATGTTAATGAACATCTTTTCGAAAATGGCCGGCGGAGTACAATTGGAACCAAATAATTATGTTGCTTTATCAGATCGTCCTTTCCATATCGCTTTTATTTTACACGATCTATTTTATAGAAATAAGGTTCCTTTCTTAAGTTCCGTAACGTTAGAATGTATGCGTAAAATTTGCACCACTATTATTGCCTTCTTGGCTTGCAATGACATCACACAGCAGCACGTATTCATGAAGTATAGAGAAATTTTAGGGCGTGCTCATGGAATTAGACAGGCCGAATCACTACAACCTTGTGATAAGAACAGAATCAGAATGTTTCTGACTAATATTTTTAATCACGAAGCGTATGTAAAAAAAGATAAGGAAGGTTAAGTTTTTTAATATGAAATTGTAATTATTAGGAGTATTGTATTTGTAAAATATTTATAAATCTCAGGAAATTTTTTTGTACAATTTGCAGTATTAAAAATATAATTATCATAATTAAAGTTTTATTTACAGTTTAATTACACTAAAATGTTTATATACAATATAAATACGTAGATATGACAACTTTTTTTTTATGAGGTTTTATGTTTATTTAGCTTTTATTGTTGGTAAACCTATGTCGAGAGAGAAATCCAATAATTTACTAAAAAATGCTAATGTAGAATAACGCTCAAAATTCAAGTTAAGACATGATTAAAAGAAGAATGGGTGATTTTTTTTTGTTGAAAAACTCACCTAAATAAGAACACAAAACTTCAAAACCCTTTTTTTGTTCTTTGTGGCAAAATTGATTCCTTGGCATAATTAAATAAGGAAAGTAATCCATACTTTTTGTTTCGTTTTGAAAAGTAATTACTTACAACGTCTCCATCTGAAATCAGATATAGTTTAAATGCAAGGGACATTTTTAGATTACAAAAAATCTGGACAAGCTGAAATTTGGTCAACATGTTTGTATATTGGAGTGTTCTAATGATTCGTTGAAAGTCCCAAAATCCCATGCTGGTGTCTTCCCCAATTGGGGGTTTTAGCCCCAATTGCGTAGCTCAAGTGGCGCTGCACTGGTGGCCAAATTTAGCGTAACTGGGGAGGTGAGCGCAAACGGTTTTAAATACAAGTAATAGTTTAATTACGAATTAAACATTAAGAATTAGAATTAAGAAGTAAATTTGAATTTAAATAATATTCTATATGCCCTATATAACTTAATAGCATTATGGTATTGGTAGTGCTGACGGTTTTAGGTAGATTCACATAGAAAAGTTGATTTAAAAATGGGTGCAAAAAGGTATTGTTGTGTAGTTGGATGCAATAAATCAGAGAAAAAGAATCCTGATTTAACATTTTATTGCTTTCCTGGAAGACCTTACCAGATTAATAAAAAAAAATGAGTGGATACAAGCTGTTAAACGTAAGAGCGAGTAAGTAATTTCTATTCCATATCTCATAGCCTCGTTCAATCTCCCATCAAATTTCTCTTTCAAAAGTTTTCTTGCTAATGCCTAAAAATTGTCTGTTCTAGTTTTTATTCGATGAGCTTTGCTAGAACACGTTATTCCTTTAGCTCTTTCTTCAAACCACTGAAAACAATTTGACTGGCCGACTGATTTCTCACAAATTTCAATAGCTGCATTTTTTGAGACTACAATTTTTTCTTCAAAAAATGCAATCAAATGTTCAGGACATTGCAACGGTTTTAAAAGAATTTTTAATCCCTCAATTAATGTACACTGATAACTTCGATAGTTTGACCCCGATTCTTGTAAAGCATAAATTTTTAGTTTAATTCCTTTGTTAGCTGTTTGGCCTTTTCTGTCACAATATTTCTATTACTGGCAAGATCTTTTTCTAACTTTAAATAGTGACTAAATATACAATCAATATTATACATTACACTGGGTACATTTCCTACATCATCAAATTTGTAATTAACATTGCAATCTATTTGTGATTCTTTACATGGAAGAAGCTTTTCTATTGTACATCCTTTATTATATTTATCGCATTGTGCTTTACTAGGCTGACTCCAGAAAAAAGTCAATAATGTTTATATTTTAATAACCACATTGAATAGTAACTGAGACTGAACTCATAATGTGAAAAGCGAATTATTTCAACTAAACACTTGTTTTTATACGCTAGTTGCAACTTGTAAATTTTGATAACAAAACATTGTTTATTTTCTTTTATATAATAAAATTCATCTTGGTTATGTACCAACCTAAACTTAAACGATCGACTACAGTTATAATAATTATTACATAATAAAATATTTTAAATTAATAAAAATAATAAATTAATATTTTTGCTAATATTACCATATAAACATGAACATTTGGGCATCCCAGTTTAGGCAAAATTTATCCACGAGACGGCGCTTCGTACGCTTTTGGGAGGTACGCAACTAGCGTATTTTCTGTTATATTATATAGTTCAATCAATGAAATCGAAAAGTTCATTACTTAATTAAATTGAAATGAGCCGCTTTTAGAACAATCTAACCACATTATAAGGCGAAGGACATCCTAAGGATCGTATTTACGTAAAAATAAAACATTAGCAAATTGTTTTTGTCGGTACCCCATTGTCTGTCTGGGTAATGGTGTTGACTTATTTTGAACTCAATTTGTGGCTAAATGGTAAGTTTTATAAAAAAAATCTATGAACAAAAGATGTGAATAATATTATTTGAAATATTTTTCGATAAATTGGATGGTTTCTGAAATAAATGTTATAATGCCATTTTCCCGCGTAGTATCAGAGGTTATTTTAGGAATAGTACAACACAGAAAATAGTACTTTGTGCACCAAGGGAGCAAAGTGACATTTTTTTGGCTCGAGGGTAAAGGATTGTTTACACGAGGCGCATGGGCCGTCATGCATATACTGTTTTTTGCAATTCCGGGAGGTAAAGTAGGAACTTCGCCAATTTAGAAACTTAACCCTTTCGGTACTGACGGGACATATGTATCCCAAAGTATGTTTAAAAAATTCTACTGGTAATAAATGCCGTTAAAATTGCGCTAGAAGCTGTCCCAGCAATATTTATGATAATAATGGTTAATTGCAAATTTGCTCAACATAAGTGCATCAACTGATAAGCAATTTCAAGCTAGAATTTGCATGCGTATATCTACAGTTTATGTACTTTACGTGTTTATCGAGTGAACAAAATAAATATGAACAGGTGAATGTATATTGAATGGTTTTGTACTTGATAATAATTTTGTAATCGCTTTGCATGGGATAAATACATATAAATACGTAATATCCCTGTCGTATTGGAAGTTCATTACCTATTTCAAATCTGCCCATCTTTTAGGAAATATAAATGGATATGGAAAGAATAGAACAACATTTCAGCGAAGGATTACTTCAGGTATACCTCTAATATAAGTTGTTACAAATATTATTGATTGACAGTGTGATTTTATTTCTAGGCAGACCATCGCAGAGGGCAAAAGCAATGTTCAATATTGGTAATCACTTGCCAAAAGAAGGGAAAACCCGACGTAGAGGTTGTTATTGCGTCAAAAAGAAAATTGAAAAGAGGACAAAAACTATTATGTTGCTGTGCAAAAATTGTTTTTTGAATTACCATAAGTAAACTGTTTTTGAGTTGAATAAAAATACAAATACAATTAGCTTTTCTTTTACTATTTGGATATATATGTCCCATGAAACATCCTAGAGGGATATATACGTCCCGGAGCTTTTTTGAACAAACGGGCAGTAGAAAAAATTCAAAAATGAAATTGAAATGTCCTTATGCACCCTACATTATAATTTTGCCATATATACGACTATACATTTAAAAAGATTAAAATCCGTACCGAAAGGGTTAAAGCAAAAATTTAACGCATTTTTTTAATAATGCACGTGGTCGATAGTATCACAAAATAGCACTAGTAATATTACGAACTACTACCAAAAAGTACTAGGAAATAGCAGTTGGCACCCCTGATTCTACCAATGGTTCATTTCAGTTCATTTACATGTGTGCCTTGGAAACAGCAACACGTACCGTGAGCGAGAACCTAGAAATTGCCGAATAACTCGCGCGTCCTAACATCTGATCACGTGGCGACATTTTTAAAAACGGCACCTTGTGAGAATTATTTGGTAGCTAAAGTAAGTACTTTTTATTTAATTATTGACTCATCAATTTATTTCATTGTTTGAAATAAATTTGAGCGTGGCAGATGTGAAAGAATTTGATTCTTCCACGCTAATATGCACGATTCAAAAATCTAAAACCGGCGTGGGGCGCACTTTCGTCATTTAGAACACCGAAGAAAACCCCATCGATCACGTGGCAATCTAGTGACTTTTTTTATCAGTCATCACGTGGCAATCTAGTGACTTTTTTATTAGTCATCTGGTGACTTTTTTATTGCCCTAAAGCAGAAATAGTATTAACATGGAACATGTTTTTACGGTCGTTATTTTATGCACCAAGGTAGCAATATGACACTTTTTTGTCCCGAGGGTAAAGGATTAACAATTACCCATGGGCCAAAAGTCACTTTACTCCCGTCGTGCATATACTGTTTTTTGCAATTTCTTAAAGCAAAAATTTAACGCATTTTTTTAATAATGCACGTGGTCGGTAGTATCTAGTAATATTACCAAAAAGTACTAGGAAATAGCACTTGGCACCCCTGATTCTACCAATGGTTCATTTCCATTTGCGCCTTTGAAACAGCTAGATGTGCCATGAGCGAGAACTTTTGCCGACAAAATCTAGAAAACTTTACCAAAAGCAAGAACAAAGAATTGGCAGATTGTTTTACTGAAGACGTGTTTTATGAAGCGAAAAAACGAAGGATATGTGGCGAAAAAATCGCGCGTCCTAACATCTGACCACGTGGCGACATTTTTAAAAACGGCACCTCGAGAGAATTATTTGGTAGCTAAAGTAAGTACTTTTTATTATTACTATTTTTATTATTACTATTTATTTATTTCATTATATGAAAAAATCGCGCGTCCTAACATCTCACCACGTGGCGACACTTTTAAAACCGTCGCCACGTGGTGACTAGTGTCTAGTGACTTTTTTATCAGTCATCTGGTGACTTTTTTATCACTCATCTGGTGACTTTTTCTCCCGCTCCCCTCCAGGGGGGGATCGGGAGAAAAAAACTTTTTTTTGCCCTAGGGCAATAAAAAAAGTCACCAGATGACTGATAAAAAAAGTCACTAGATGCTTTTTTTACTACCCTAAGTACTAAACAAGTTGGAACTTGCTTTAGCAGCGGTTCCTAGGCTTCTATACAACTACTTTTCTGGTGTGAAAAGTTGTTGTTGCTAGTTATTTTTGGTGGACATAATATTTATAATGTAACATCATATAATTCGATAATCTGCACCAATTAAATTTTTCGAGATAACTTCTTATTAGGGTATCAACGTCTTAAGGTATCAACGTCTTAACGGATCAAAGGATCCACGGATCAAAGGATCAACGTATCAACAGATCAACGTATCAACAGATCAACGGATCAACGTATTTAAATTTCCTATATTAAAAAATTATGTAAATAAAATATAACTTATATTTGGTCTGCATTGAAAAAAAACGTATCAACAGATCAACGTATTTAAATTATATAGGTGAAAAATTATGTAAATAAAATATAACTTATATTTGGTCAATTTCGAAGGTTCTGATTAGATTTGAATTATGCGGACAGACAGACGGACAGACGCGGAGCCAGATCATAAGGGTTCTTGCTATACTTTGTATAGAAGCCTAACAAGTAGTGGGGATAATTACCTATCACCTGTCACCCCAAATCGCCCCAAAATTTTTTTATAGCAAAAGGAACCTTATTAGAGTGTCCTGTAAAAATTTCGCCCGAGAATGTATATACAAAATTTCGAGAAAAATCGATTTGAAAAGTACGGGAAATTTGCATCGATTACGATGCCGACCGGGGTCTATGTGAATCAGTCGCCCGTGCTCTAAGCCACGCCCACCGAGGTTATAAATATAACCCAAGTTCGCACCGGCCGGACAGCACTTGTGAGTCGACTGCCGTGCGTTAAACATGTAGGTCTCTAAATAAACATAAAAAACTGGCTTGGCCAGAATTATGAGCATCAAAAAACCTACCCTCCGATGCTCCGCATCTCCGGGCGGTTTTTCGTGCTCAGAGCCGCTACGCGGCGGAGCTAAACATATGAGAAGGCGCCACCGATCAAGAACACCGGGATAAAGGCAACCGGGATCTGAAACCCCCAAAAATCGCATAAAAACAAAAAATAATGGCTGACGCGCCCTAGAATCTCGTTAATCCACATGAAAACTTCAAAATCGATTTACTCAAAATTTTGATAATACATTCTCAGAATTTTTTTGCAGGAGGGGCCTATATAAACCTTCATCTTTCCATTAGGAAGGTTACAAGTTAGTTCGTAATGACAGGTGTTACTACATCCTCACCATAAATTGCATTAGCGAATCTAAACAACGGATTAACAGATTAACGCAATACTATATAGACGAAGTATTTACAATATAACAACGTATCAGTTGATCAACGTTATGATTGGCTCTGAAACATGCGGACGGACACGAAGCCAGACCATAAGGCTTCTTTCTATACCTTGTATAGAAGCCTAAATAAGGCTTCTTGTTATACTTTGTATAGAAGCCTAAAAGTAGCGCACTGGCTACCCAGTTCTTAGACCTCTATACACACAGAGTATTTCCAACACGATTTGAAACGCTCTGTATGATTTTGAATTATGCGGACAGACAGACGGGCACGGAGCCAGATCATAAGGCTTCTTGTTATACTTTGTATAGAAGCCTAAAGCCACGTGGTGAGAGGTCAGGACGCGCGATTTTTTCGCCACATATCCTGTCAATGTTTTTTTCAATTTTAGTCACGGCCTTAATCATCGAATAGTGCGACCACAAGGTCGACGACTTCAACGTTTTAGCCTTTTCGTAAAAAAATGCCAAAAACACGTCTTCACTAAAATAATCTGCCAATTCTTTGTTCTTGCACCACTGCACAAAAGCGTCTTACTACTTTTGGAAAACTTTTCTACCAACGCCATCTTCGCTGCTTAGGCAATTTCAACGTTCTCGCTCATGGCACGTGTAGCTTTTTCTGAGACACAAATGTAAATGAAATGTGAAATGAATCATTGGTAGAATCAGGGGTGCCATCTGCTATTTCCTAGTACTTTTTGGTAGTAGTTGGTAATATTACTAGTAAAAAACAGTATACGCACGACGGGAGTAAAGTGACTTTTGGCCCATGGGTAATTGTTTCACTCGGCTGGCGCCTCGTGTAAACAATCCTTTACCCTCGGGCCAAAAAAGTGTCACTTCGCTACCTTGGTGCATAAAATACTATTTTCACCCGCTCCCCCTGTATTTTTTAACTTTACTCCCCCAGGGTAAAAAAGTGGCCCTTTACACCCGCAAATCGGGGTAAAAAGTGAGTACTTTACCCCCGAAATGGAAAAAAATATATTGTATAGAGAATTTTATGCTCTTCAATGTGGTCTAATTAAATTTGTCATAAAAATGAAAATAGGCGAGCTATAGCCAAAAAAATCGCATTGGACGGGATAAAACCCTCAATTGGGGGAGACGCCTGCATGGGATTTTAGGCGACTTTTGGGGAGTTCATTAAGACACTCCCATATACGTGTCGGCCAAATTTCAGCATGCCCAGATTTCTTGTAAGCTCAAGAACTACATTATAACATGGGCAAATTTTGAAAAAATCAATTTTGCTGTCCAATTTAGTTAATTTATTTTTCAACGCATTTTGCCCGAATTTCTTGTAAGCTCAAGAACTATACATTATAACAAGGGTGGGCAACCTTTTGTATAACAGGGGCCAGAATAATATTTACGTTTCGTCCGCGGGCCTAAGTATAGTTTGTTAATGGACACATTTTTGTTACTTGTATTTTTTTCTGACAATATAAAAACAATAATATTTATAACAAAGTTAATTAAGTACTATATTTATTTCACTTATCATTCATAACAAATTACAAAGAAAAAAATTCGCAAAGGAAAGGAAAGTTGATTTTGAGTAGCCTGCCTTCCTTTAAGGAATCTCGATAATCCATTCATGCGCGTCCCTATGGGACGCGCATGAATGGATTATCGAGATTCCTTAAAGGAAGGCAGGCTACTCAAAATCAACTTAAAAAACAATAATGAATGCTGTCAAGCTGTCAACTGATCGACAATGCAAATACGCGTGCTTTACGTTTCTATTTGACCAATCTTAACCAAATTTGGTGTAGAAGTTACGATATTTACAACGCTACGAAAAACATAGGCTACTTTAAAACCTTGTAGTGAGGCCGAAGGCCGAACAACCACATCCGACACGGTCTAGATGGCTAAAGGCGGTCGGTAGGCCGACTGTGCCACATAGTTATTTTAATAATACGCGAAAACTTAATTCGCGTTAAAGGGAATTTTGATTCGCGTATAAAAAATTCAGGTATCAAAATCTAATTCGCGTTATTCTGAATTCGCGTATATTGAACTCGCGTACATGGAGGGTCTAGTGTACTTTTCAATTTACTTTTTACAATACTTTTTAATTTAATTTAAATAAGACGAATTATATCGAAAATTAAACTGTAGATCTCTCCTTTTTCCTTATGTTAGGTACTAACCTAATCCTTTTCTTTAAAATTTTTGTTTTTGAAAATATTTATTTATTATTTCTTCTAAAGATCTCGCGGGCCGGATTAGAACTTTACGCGGACCGGAGTTGGCCCGCGGACCGGAGTTGGCCCGCGGGCCGGAGGTTGCCCACCGTTGCATTATAACATGGGCAAATTTTGAAAAAATCAATTTTGCTTTCCAATTTAGTTAATTCATTTTTCAACGCATTTTGTCTATCTTAAAAAATTTCTCTCCCAACGAATGAATATTACACCATTTCAAAGGTAGATCTTGATTTTGGTAAGTTATTTCAGGAATATTATGCCATATGAAAATTTTATGGTCTTACACCAGCATGGAACTTTAGAGAAATTTTGGGGAATTCATTAGAATACTCCAATATACATAGAAGTCTACCAAATTTCAGCTCTCCCGGATTTTTTGCAAACTCAAGTCAATTTGCGGGCTTCGTTGCCTGGACTATTTATTAGAAAAGTTTTTAATTTATATCAACTTACCTAGACGTTCACTTGTCGTTGGCAATATATTTTCGTTGGCCGATAACGAAACAAATAGCGCAAATGGGACAAGCCACAAGCACAGTGTAAAGTAAGAGATTATCTGAAATGAAAAAATCTTAAATATAATTCTGCACTACCACAAAAAAAAAGGTATTTACTTCAGAAAACGAATAAAATACTTGGGCAAAGTGTTGAAAAGCCAAGTAATGATTAATTATTATAAAAGCTACGGCAGTCAAAAATCCGGGCGATAAAAATGACACGTAAGGAAAATTATTTAAAATCAAGAAATGCGATAATTGCGCCAATATTCCACATATTATCAGCGTTTTTGGGAAATCTTCAAATAACCATAAACTTATAAATAACATTAAAGTTGCCGTGTTCAGCCACCATATAACTTTTTTACTTAAAACTGTATACTCTTCCACCAGTTCGGCTAAATAATAAAGTCCTGCCGCTAAAAAAAGTGAGTGTCATTTTAAAATCAACAGGAAAATGTACGTAAAACTTCCTACCTATTCCTATAGTGGCAAATAAAACTTGAACGATAAAAGCCACATACGTAATAATTGTTAAAAACCACATGGTAATTCTGTTCTATAAATATAAATTGTTAAATAATAGGATGAAGTTGTTACAATGTTGTGTATTATCTGAACATTTTTTAGGTTACCACCGGGAATTTTACGTCAAATTTTAATGGTTCATTTGCACTACTAACCATCAGGCCTAAAAAATATGAGTTGCATAAAACTTTCGGAAATCATTATTTTGTTTTTGTTAAGAAATCCTTTTCCATCCAAAAAGTATTTTAGTTTATGAAAAAAAATTTACAGCTTTAACTTTTAAAGCTGGAGGCCGCGGAGTTGGATTTTTTAGGAGGTATTATTATTATCCTTGATTTGTTACGTTGCTAAGCAACGGGCTATTGCAACTGAATTTGAACGAATAACATAAAAATATCTAGTAAAAACGTCGATATTTGATTCATTATGAGTGAAGAATCTGATAATGAAAGTATAATATCGCTTAGTGTAAGTAATTTAGAATAAATAATGCAGTGCAAGAAATTATTAATTATTAAAATTATTTAATAGAACGATCAGTTTGACGATAACGAATTTTATTTAAATATGTCTGAACCGTCGGCGATTAAAAATTTTCCATTTTCTCGGAAGGCAACATCCGAAAGTTTAATAGATACCGACGATACGGATGAAGATGATGAAGGTCAGTTGGGAGTTAATACTGACGAAAATCGTTTCATTCCCAAACAGTTTGTAAGTAAACCTTTTTATATCTATATCACAGTAGGGCTATCCGAAAATTTTTCAAGTTTTCAAAATATTACTTACTGGGTGTTGGAGTTTTAACAACCAATACTTTTAATAAAACAAAAGCATCAAGAATAACAAAACAAAAGATCGACCACAACAATATGTTCAACATAATTATTTTTCAAATAATTTCTTAAGAGGTATGTGTAGAAAAAACTCGGAAATGTTATTTTTTGCATTTAGTTGAGCATTGGAAAAGAGCTCATAAAGTTGGGACCAAATAAATTGAGACCTGCGTCACAAATTTCTGATTAAGAAAAGACATCCTGAATATAATTTAGGACGTCGTTTAGCTTTATTAAAAAGAGAAAAAACATATTTGAAAGTCTTTCTGGCAAAGACTTAAGAAAAGACGTACGTTATCAACATTTTACATTAATAATAAATACTATATAAAATTAGTATGTCTGAACTTAAAAATAAAAGCAATAAAAATTGAATTGACTCGCGTATTGAAATTGAAATCAACAATGAGTAGGTAACTACGGATATAATTTGTTTATGTCATTTTCATATGGGAAACATATTTATTACATAACCCAACTTTAGTTATATGACATTGACAGAAAGATAATTTAAATTATTACAGGAAAGAGAAAGAAAGCTATATTAAAATGAAAAGGGCAGATGCATCTTAAAATGCACTCATTTGACTAGCGATTTTAATATTAATTCGTACTGTTTTAAGTAATGACGCAAGTCTCAATTTATTTGGTCCCAACTATAATAAGTTTTCATCAATATAGACTCGGACCGGAACAGAAGCAAATTTGCCGAAGGGGATTCAAAAATTCGTAAAATCATGAATTGGCCGTTTGCGGTGCATCCTATGCTTAAAATATGTATTAACAAATTAAAGTAAATATAATTCTAAGCTAAACTTAAACAAAAAATAATATTGTCCTAGCTCCTATTGGCAATTTACATTACCGTTGGTGGCGCCACCAGCAAGAACAACATGGCTGTGTTTAGACGTATATTTTGAAATTCAAAGTGAAACTTTGCAAACATTTCAGTATGGTCTTAAATTTACTGTAATATGTTTTGTTAATTAGTTGATTTTGCTGATTCTATGACAGGTGACCACATGACAAGTGAACGCACGACAAGTGAACGCACGACATCCGAACACATGACAACTGACCCCACGGACAACTGAACACACGGACAACTGAACACACGGACAACTGAACACACTGACAACTGAACACAATCTTAATTTTTAAATTTAAATATTTGTTATTTATTTTTATAATCATGAAATAGTAACTTTGAGGTTTGCGATTTTATAATTATTGACAACTGAACACAATCGTAATGGATCTAGCTTTTTGGGGTAATTATTATTATTTTTGAGTCCATTCTCACTTTTTGCGTTTAACTTGAAAAAAAATTCGAGGGAGCGGTAGATCCACCTCTTTGCGGCAGATTTAACTTTACGCGGAGATTTGTTTGTTTTTAATTAGTTTTCTAAAGAAATATCAAAAACTAACACTAACCTAACGGCAGATCCACCTCTTCGCGGCAGATCCACCTCTTTGTGGCAGATTTAACTTTTCGCGGAGATTTCATTGTTTTTAGTCAATATTTATTTATATGCATAACAGTGGCGGTTCTACCATAGGAGTGTACAAAAGCTGATTGCTTTAGTTTGATTGAACTTATGAAGGTACTAATTTACTTAATTGGTTGTTATAATTGCTGCCACCAGGAACCGTATTAAAATTGGCGAGTTGGTTCCAAACTCGTGAATATTGCTTAAAATACTTACTTTAACTTTTCATTAATTTGTTTAATTGGTAACGTGATGAGCTTTTAGAACAGAAACGTGGGAGAAATATTTACGACAAACGATAGATCACTTATAGGAGATTTCAATAATTGAGACACCTTTGGCTTAATTAAAACAATTTATTTAAATAACAAAAAAAGAAACCCAGACAGAATTTAACAGTTATGCAACTTAAAGGTTTTACTATATTACAATACCAGAATTATGCCCAAAATTATTTACTTATGCTAATCCGCCCAGAGTAAAGTTTGTAAAAGATTTCCTTATAATTAAAATTGTTTGATACCTGAAGTCTATAATCCTCTTTTACTTGCACCTGTGCGTAGTCCTTCTTTGGTTACGATTGGGTACCTTGAAATTGCGCGTATCTCGTAATGATTGGTTGAGCTAGTTTTATTCGATTTAAATTTAATGGCGCGGTCGAGATTTGAATGAGTTACACCTTGAAATTCGAACCGTACGAATTTACTTGGAACTTTATCTTATTTACTTTAATTAACACGAGTATTTTATATTTAACTTAGGTTGAACTTAAGTTGATTAAATTGACTAGAAAACTTCCGCGTGGAAAATAGCGTTTTATTGATTTACGCGTATGTGCTCGAAAAAACCCGCAACTGGCAACTAACTTGACTTTTGCTTCCGGGGTCGTATTTATTGAATCAGATTTTCCCTTGGAGAGGGTGTAACGACGTACGAGGTTTATTAATTTCGGACCTCGAGTGGAGACTACATATATGGTTTCTTCGGGATAGTTTCTATTACTCGCTTTCGTTCTAGAAACCCAGCGGGGTGCCAAAGATTCAAAAGGAATGGAAAGCTTTGGCTCCATTCACAAAATAGAAACTGATATTTTTTCAAGAGGAAGTCGCACGTGCAGTGTGAATGTATATTACTTTATGACTGTACAATTTTAGAGTCCTTTTGTTGGATTTTTCTAAATAGCTAAAAATTCTCGTTACCAAAAATATTAACGTTTCCGATTTCATTGTTACAAACATTCCAGGAAACGTGTTGTGAAAGTTTACAACTTCACTCGAGAATTTCCAGCGTTTCTCAAACAAATTTTACCCTGGTTTAGCAATTATTATAAACAAAATAATTATTATAAACTAAATAAGTTTCAATAATTATAACCTAAATGGTTTACACATAATATGGTTTAATACTTATAATCTATTTTATAACATGGTTTAATGTTTATTTTCATTTATTTATCATTGATAAATTCATCTTTACGTGTTAAAATTACGTGGTCGATATACAGTACAGCTCAAAAAGATAAGTACACTTATATTATTTCACAGTTTTCAAAATTTTAATTATTAAACTCTTTTTAAATCGATTATTTAAAAAGAAATCAAGTAATATAATTTATTTGCATCAAGTTTAACAAAAAAAACTGAAAAAATGTTATTGTGTTGGCTAAATTCTGGTTTCTTATAAAAATCCACCTTTAGCTTTTATAACAGCTCGGCACAAACGAGGCATTCTTTGGGTGAGTTTATGCAAAGTTTCAGATTGAATTGCATTCCAAGCATCTTGCAAGACTTGCCATAAATGGGTTTGTGAATTTGAGCCCTTTAGTCAAACCTTCCGATCCATTTCCTCCCACAATAGCTCTATAGGATTGAAATCCGGAAACGGGTGGCCAATCCATATAATTTAGCACTCTCCGTTTTTCATTTTCTATCAAATAGTCTCTGGACAACTTCGATGAGTGCTTGGGATCATTTTCTTCTTGAAAAATAAAACCTCTCCCAATTAAACTTCGACCGGATGGCAGCACATTGTTTTCCAATATTTGCTTATAACCTCCTTTTTTCAATATTCTTTCTATTTTAATAATATCTCCGGCACAATTCTTGCCAAAACATCTCCAAATCATAACGGACCCTTCGCCGTGTTTCACCGTTGGGACAATACATTCATCAAAAGCCCGTTCTCCCTTGCGCTTTCTCACAAAAACTCGTTGATGAGGACCGAAGCTTTGAAACTTCGACCCATCCGACCAAACAACCTTTTTCCATTGACTAATTGTCTTCATTTAATGTTTTTTTAGCACAATCTAGTCTTTTCACTATGTTTTGAGGTCTTAACAAAAGTTTCCGCATAGCAATTCTTCAATTGGCCAGCTGTTTGCAACTTTCTTTTTACCGTCGACAAACTGACATTATTTGTACCAGTTTTGTTGATTTCAGCGGTAAGTTGAGGTACCGTCATTCTCCAATTTCGAATGCTATGCCTTACAATTAATTTATCTTTACGTTTTTGAAGTTTTTGGCAACAATTGCCTCGGAGATATTATTAAAATAGAAGGAATTTTGAAAAAGAAGGTTATATAAACCAATATTGGAAAACAATTTGCTGCCATCCGGTCGACGTTTAATTGGAAGAGGTTTTATTTTTCAAGAAGAAAATGATCCCAAGCACTCATCGAAGGTGTCCAGAGACTATTTGAGAGAAAATGAAAAACGGAGAGTGCTAAATTATATGGATTGGCCATCCGTTCCCGGATTTGAATCCTATAGAGCTATTGTGCGAGGAACTGGATAGGAACGTTCAACTAAAGTGCCCAAAATCATAAACCCATTTATGGCAAGTTTTGCAAAATGCTTGGAATGCAATTCAATTTGAAACTTTGCTTAAACTCACCCAAAGAATGCTTCGTTTGTGCCGAGCTGTTATAAAAGCAAAAGGTGGATTTTTGTAAGAAACCAAAATTTAGCCAACATAATAACATTTTTTCAGTTTTTTTTTTGTTAAACTTGTTGTAAATAAATTATATTACTTGATTTCATTTAAAATAATTGATTTATAAAGGGTTTAATGTTTAAAATTTTGAAAACTCTTAAAAAATATAAGTGTACTTATCTTTTTGAGCTGTAGTGTATATAAATAATAATGAATAAAACGCGGGTTGTTACAGGAGCTGCAGAGCTGCAGAACCACCAAAAATAACAATAAAAATACCAATACTTGTATAATTAATTATATAATTATAACCTTAATCAGATTTAAATTATTATAAAGAATGGTGCATTATCAGCTTTGCTTTGAAAGCGTGTTTCTTATTTTCGCTAGCATATCAGTTATAATTTAACAGCTAGTCACATAAATAGTGTAATAATAAATACACGTCCAGTCCGCTATCAAAATGTTTGTCTAACTTGAACGCTATACACTTGTGCGCAGCCGAGCTGTAATAAAACGCAGACTACAATGCTAACAATTGGTATAGTTTTACGTGGTATGTCTTTTATGATTTTGTTTCGAGGTAGTTTAGAATTCGAATTTTGAAAAGAAAAACTAATTTTAATATTAGTTCATCAATTGTTAAACAAATTGCAGTGAAATTAGGGCATAAGCAACAAATTGTTTAAAAACTTTTAATTACACCAAGTTTCTTGCACATATTTATTGCAAAACAGTAGTTAAATTATTTTTTGACGGATTTTGCAACTTTAAATAAAATTATGAATACATAAAATTAAAATTTATGTATTTTTATACAATAATAATTCTTATTGCTCGTGATACGTACACGCATCGAATGTACTGACGTTCTGCACCCAAACGCAGCTAGTTTGCAGTTAGTTATTTATACGAGTTGTATTATATAACCGGTGCTAGCATTTCATGCAATTATATTTTAAAGAAAGATCTTGTATTATAAACTTTAATTGAAATTATGGATATAATGTCCTTTATACCTACTAGATAAAATGAATGCTTATGAATTTACTAATATTCCTAATCCTAATAAAATTATATAATAATTTTGGACTTGAGATTTTTCTGCATTGTAAAACAATTCTCAAACTATAATTTTCTGTAATAAAATGTAGATCATAAAATTTGGACTTAGGTTTTTACTAACATTACTCATATTATTTATTAACTCAGCTTCTCTCATAACCCGTAAAAATAGGATTTTTTCGAAAATTAGTTAACAATTACAAAACTTTTTGTGCCCATAAATAAAATTTATTGTTATAAAAATGTTTGCGTCGTTTGTTTTATTTCGAACCGAACACAAAGGGCTGTTTAAATTATAAAGTAATAAGTTCTATTTTTAAATTAACAAATATGCAGAATTATTATGACGTGATAAGCTAACTAAGGCATTTTATTTAGTCGTTTTTAAAATCTCTTACAAAGAAGGTCGTTTTTAAAAATGAATGTAATTTTTAAATTTAGTTATCAAGAACAATTAGTGATAAGAAATTGCCGGTACAAGTCGAGGTAAAATGTATAAAAGACAATTTAATACGAATATTTATTTACGGAACAAATGGATTTGTGGCTGTAATCGTAAGAACGCTTTGTTTTGTTTTCCGTTTGTGTCTTTCGATATTATCAATAGAAAAAAAATTTACTCGGGAATATTGAATTTCAACGAAAAAGTTATTGATAAGTTAAGTTTGCCACAAGCAAGCACCGGCGCACGCCATTAATGCTTAAAAACGGGCAATAAGTAAGTTTATTTTTTGAGATTAGCATTTTACCGATACCTTCCCTTTTTTATAATGCAGAACAGCCAAAAATATTTCTCACGAGCCGCCACTGATGCATAATCAACTCGATCTCGAATTTAATTTCTACAAATTTTCATTTTTTGCAATTTATCACGTTAACTGATGTTACATGTAAACTTGGCGCTTCGCGCCTCGCCAGGCGGCTTGGCCCCCTTTCCCCAATTGGAGGTTTACCCCATTACATACAACAGCTAAAACATCCCTGTAGATGATCCATACACCCCACCGGGATCTTTAACTCTTGGAAACTAAATCGGAAGTTTTTATTTTCGAAAATTGCTATTTTAACGGAATAAGCGTCTTCAGTGAGCATTTTCGTAGATAACCGATGTAAAAATTTGGAAAAATTAATTTTCCTTTGTGCAAAAATTTTGCAAAATGTAGAAAGCTCTTCCAAAACTGTACAAAATCACAAACTCGACGGCTAAAAAGTATTGCGGGATGCGATGTAAAGTTTTCAAAAATTATCCCAATACTTTGTTGTAAGTATAAAGCCGAGTATAAAGCATCCCCGTTAAAAATTTAACATTAATCCAACAATTCTTTCGGCACATTATGTGGGGACGTTGAAAAAAATTGTGGAAAATTGAAATTTTTTTTCACGTACCGCTTAAATTCGCCAAATAAAACGGAAAGTGTTCAATAAAATTTTTCGAAAAACCAACTCGTTTCGTTTAAAATTGCGCGCAAATATTTATATATAAAACGGTCCGATTTCAAATCGAAATTTTTCAAAAATTTGCGTTTTTGCAATTTGCCACCTTAATTGACGCCGCACGAAAAAAAGTATACATTTCTAAAAATTCGCGCTCGAGAAATGCCACCCAATACCGTTTTTAAAATTAAAAATTGTTTCATAGTCTCGCGCCACAACGACTTTAAGGTCGAAATTTAGAAAATTTTTCAAACGGCCATAGCGTCCTTATTTACGAAGGGATTTTTAATTTTCTACCGGCATCGCAAGCAGACCCCGGGCCTAAGCAATTTTACCTCTATAGCTGTTTTTCGTATCTCGCACCGCAAAGCTGTAAAATGAAAAACAAAATTTTCAAATTTTTTTTGAAAAAAAAATTGAACATTAAATTGCAAAATTTTTTCTTCGAAAATCGAAATTTTAACGACGAAATCCCATTTGCCGAGTAATTCTAAGAATATTTGTCGAAAAACATTTAGTAATATTATTCTTCCGCGACCCAAAAAAATGACCTCAAAGTTGACATTTTTTGAAAAAATCTTAAATTCGCATCTCTTTGTTGTGACATCGATGGCGAAAATGAACGAAAGTTGAGAGATCTCGTTGCAAAATTGTCGAGGAACAATGCAAGGTCGGTTTCAAACCTTATTAGCTAAAATGGACCATCCTTGTGGGGGTGTCATTTTGAAAATAATCATTTGAAAAAAAGAATTGAAAAACTATTGGTTATTTTTAATTAGCATGTAAAACAATAATTGTAAAATCGTAAACCTCAAATTTACTATTTCATTATTAATAAAATAAATAACAAATATTTAAATTTAAAAATTAAGATTGTGTTCAGTTGTCAGTGTGTTCAGTTGTCCGTGTGTTCAGTTGTCCGTGTGTTCAGTTGTCCGTGGGGTCAGTTGTCATGTGTTCGGATGTCGTGCGTTCACTTGTCATGTGGTCACCTGTCCGGTCACCGATTTTGCTATATGTTTTGAGTCTGAAGAACGAATTTTTATTTTAATTTAATACGTCATTTACTAATTTGCAATTCTCCCGCGTGGTGGCGTTTTCTTAATGTAAATTGCCAATAGTTTCCAAGATGCAGCTCACCAAATAACCTTTTTTTTGCTCCAATTGACGTAGTTTTTAGATTTCGATGTAGACTTTTTTACCTGTCCATCTGATACGATAGTACCCCAAATATAAGTGAAAATAGGTTTAATTATCTATATAACCTTAATAGAGCCCTAGCTGTGAGCTTGCAAAGTTCACCGTATTTTAAAGAATTTTTTCAGTTTTTCATCATTTACTCTATTTTAGTGCATTCCACGACAAAACAATTTGAAATCAGATTTAAAGTAAATCAAATTGTGCATAAGATTTATAAAAATTATTCGTTATCGTTTCTTTGCGTGAGCTTTAAATGAGTTGGAAAATGACGTCGATTTTGGTCGAAAATTTTTCATACCAAGCTCATTTTCATCTCGGAGGTTATGTTAACCAGCGCCGTAGCAAACTCTTCTGGCGCCAGAGGCAAATTTGAATATATGCGCCCCTCTCCCAAAAGATTCTTATTATTTTGAAAATTTTAAACTATTATTTATTGGGTTTTGTCGAGGTTTAGCACCCCCATTGCGATGACGCCTGAGGCAAAGCCTCGGTCGCCTCACCCTTGTTACGGCGTTCGGTTAGAGTAATGAAAACAAATGGATGCTTATCAGGAACTCATTTAGGCTGCAGGGACCGGGGGGTCTGGGGGGTTACCTTTCACTTTTACGTCCCTTGGTATTAAGAAGAACGGTACTGAGATAGTTATAAAAATATCACCTGCTGCCCCTCCCCCCTCCCGGATTACAAACTAAAATTGGAAAAGATTCAACGAAAATAATAAATTCTGATGGTTCTGAATAATGGAAAGTGTACCTGGGGGGTATTCCATACCCCCCAGACCCCCCGGTCGTGTAATATCAATTTTTATCGTTGGGAACTTCTGAAGATCTTATATAAAATACGCATAGTATGTCAGAATCATCTTTTCCATGGTACACCCCCCCCGCGAATATAGAGATTATTTTTATCGGTAGGAATTTTTCTTTTCAATTTAAATACAGTGGAGCCCGCTTAATGTGATCACATCGGGACTTGGGGTTTTTGATAACAATAACCGATTGATAACAATAAAAGAAAAAATTTTTTATTGATTATTTATTACAATAATTAATTAATAATTAATAAGAATAAGAAAAAAAACAAATTAAAAAAACTCATCTAGAGTTGTTTGTCTCTGTTGTGCGAGGAGTAAATTGTTTATAAAAATTTCATACTGGTAAGGGGCCGTTCATGTATTACGTAAGACGTTTAGGGGGAGGGGGGAGTAGCTGACATCTTATTTTACGTTTATTAACATTAACATTTACTTATACATTTTCTTACTAAGGGGTGGGGGGGAGTCTAAAAGTAGGAAAAAACGTCTTACGTAATACATGAACGGCCCCTAATGCATTTGAAAATCTGACGACTTCATCTGCACACCACACCGCAAAACTTCAAGCGCTTTCCTCATTTCACTGCTTGTGGGAGGTTGCAATACTACATCATCTTCTGTATGTTCTTCTTCATTAACAATCGATGACGGTACACTTTCACACATTAAATTTTCACAAATATTATCTTCTGTTAAACTTTCTGCAACATTCACATTGTCATCTATTGCTACCCACTCTT
Source organism: Podabrus alpinus (assembly GCA_932274525.1). Lineage (NCBI taxonomy): Eukaryota > Metazoa > Arthropoda > Insecta > Coleoptera > Cantharidae > Podabrus > Podabrus alpinus. Next base: position 66,762,177 of record OW026453.1, on the reverse strand, counting down.
CGAACTCATTTATAGCCATGTCGGGCGGCACAACTGTTAAATTTTCATCTACTATGTCTTCTTTCGAAAACCCGCCATGTTTAAAACAATTTTGAATGGTTACTTTCGATACTTGGTACCACGACATAGAAATAAGATGTAAAGCATCTAATAAATTTGTTTTTTTGGCTAGTTCATTGGCGCTCAGATTTTGCGTATTCTCCATTCCAAAATTCTAGCACGCATTTCTTTTCGATAATAAGCCTTCATGGTCCTTATAATGCCTTGGTCACACGGCTGTATTAAAGAAGTTGTATTCGCCGGTAAAAAAATAATTTTTATATTTTTTAAATTGCAAGTCACCCGATGGGCAGTGCAGTTGTCGACTAGAAGTGCAATTTTGCGATCTAGTCTATTGTCCCATTGTAACAGCCAATCATTAAAAATCAAAGATGTCATCCAAGCATTTGCATTGGAACGATAATCAACTGGTAAACTTTTAACTTGTTTGAAACACCGTGGTTGCTTACTTTTTCCAATCACTAAAAGCTTTTCTTTGTCGCCTGACATACTTGCACAACACAAAACTGTAATACGCTCTTTCGATGTCTTACATCCCTTTGCGTTGTCATTTTTAAACATATAGGTATGTTCGGGCAACGCGCGATAGTAAAGTCCAGTTTCGTCTGCATTAAAAATATTGTTAGGAGTAAATTCCAAAGCAATCTTGGGCCATTCATTTTCAATCCAGTTTTCTGCACCTTTAAAATCAGCATCTTTTTGTTCACTAAAAGTTTGCTTGTACACGATATTTTCTCTTTTTTTCCAACGGTGAAACCATCCGCGTGTTGCAACAAAATTTTATTTTCCCAATTTTTTTGCAAGTTCTTCTGCTTTCTGGCACATCAATGGGACCATCTACACGTGCATCATGTTCACGGACATTAGTAAACCATATTTTCAATGCAGATTCCACCTGTTCATCTTTACCAGTCCGCTTTCTTTTAGTCTTTAAATTATCATTGTTCTTTGCAGCGTCTTCTATTTCGACACGTTTTTTTAGAATTTTACACAAAAGTGGTTGTGAAATGTTTAATTGCAAAGCTGCGTTCCGCTGGCTTATTTTTGGCAACTTATCGTACTGTTCTAAAATTTTTATTTTTTCGATTAAACTTAAATCGCGTCTCCTTTAAGTCACTCATTGTAAAGTTTTCAAGTAGAACTGAATCTTACATTACATAAACAGCAAACTATTGTACATTTATTTAAACGGCGGCGACGGAGTGCATAATAAACATAATAATGTAATGTGATAATGTGACGGTAACAGAAACTAGAGTTAGCTTATGCACAATATAAAAAAAATGCTTGTAAATGAAAATCTACTCTTTTGCTCGTGGGCGAAAATAATCTTAAAAATAATAAAATATGATAACATAAACCGAATTTTGATTACTATAAGCGATATTTTTTGTGTGTAATAATATACGTCCCTACGTCCGTTCCGTTCTTCGCAAAAGTGATAACATTACCCGAATGATAACATTAACCGCGATTCCAATAAGCGGGCTCCACTGTATATTTGAATAACTGTCGCGATGATAACGATGATTCTTATTATTTTGAAAATTTTAAACTATTATTTATTGGGTTTTGTCGAGGTTTAGCGCCCCCATTGCGATGACGCCTGAGGCAAAGCCTCGGTCGCCTCACCCTTGTTACGGCGTTCGGTTAGAGTAATGAAAACAAATGGATGCTTATCAGGAACTCATTTAGGCTGCAGCGACCGGGGGGTCTGGGGGGTTACCTTTCACTTTTACGTCCCTTGGTATTAAGAAGAACGGTACTGAGATAGTTATCAAAAATATCACCTGCTGCCCCTCCCCCCTCCCGGATTACAAACTAAAATTGGAAAAGATTCAACGAAAATAATAAATTCTGATGGTTCTGAATAATGGAAAGTGTACCTGGGGGGTATTCCATACCCCCCAGACCCCCCGGTCGTGTAATATCAATTTTTATCGTTGGGAACTTCTGAAGATCTTATATAAAATACGCATAGTATGTCAGAATCATCTTTTCCATGGTTTTTGAATAACTGTCGCGATGATAACGTGATAGTTTTACCGGTTACCCAGTGAGTTAAAGGGAAATGAAAACGAACGCGGGGTTGGAATCAACTTTCCTAAAAGCCCCTGTCTTATCATTGGGCCAAATTTGAAGAGGAGAAAATTCTCTACAAAACGATCTTGTTTTGTTTTGTTCATCATCGATGGTAAAGTTTAAATGTACGAAATATTTATTCAGAATATGAATTATTCAAAACCTTTTTCAATTGTTTTCTCTAGATTTTATTTTTATTTCATAAATACTTATTAGTATCATAGTATAGGCAAATTTTGTTAATCTGTGTTTTATAGAGAATTTTGTACTCTTCAATTTTAATTTAATGATAATTTTCTCTAAAAATGAAGGTAAGCGAGTTATAGGCGAAAAACTACTGTAGTGGATTAAAATCCCCACTTGGTGAAATGGCCGGCAGAGAATTTTAGGCGATTTTACAAATAAATGGTGATGGTGACTGAAAATGCCTCAGTCGCCTCACCCTTGCTACGGCGCTGATGTCAACAAGCAAAACTGTAGGATTAGACAGTCGAGTCGTTGAGAAGCCAATGCATTCTCAAAGAGTAACTGTTTGGTGTGGGTTTTGGAGTGGTGGCATCATTGGTTCCTACTTCTTTGAAAATGAAGTGCGCTACTAAGACATGATAACTGATTTTTATATAAGAGCTGATCAATTTGCCATTTGGGATAAAACAAAAAATATATTATGTAAAATTCAACATTCATCCTTTCTTTTACAGGTCAACTTTATTTTTTCTGCGTGCATCTTTTCTAATGCCGGCTGTACATTCTCGCCGAGTGCTCTCGTCCGAATGTCTCAGCGGGAGATCTGTGGCCGAGTGCAACCATTTACATTCTCGTCTGCTCTCGCCTACTTGAGTTGTACACTGCAGTCGGAAATTTCAATTTTTTTAAAAATTTTTCTTGAAAAAATCTTTAGCGATTTTTCTTTCCGAATTTCCTTGTTTATGTAAATTCACAATTAAAATTATTAAAAATTATTTTTTAAATTATTTTTAAAAATTAAAATTATTAAAAATTAATAAAAATAGGTATTGTTAATAATTTAATAAAAATAATAAATATTGTTATGCACACTGTGCATAAGAAAACAATGGTGAAATAAGGAAAATAAGGCACAAACGAGACTGAGGGATGCGAGAGTGTGAATGTATACCTGTGATGTATACATTCGGCGCTCGGGCGAGACCCTTTGACTCGGACCAAAAATACCGACTCGAGATGGAGAACTAGCGAGGCACCCCGAGAACCTCGAAGCGGGGCGAGAACCATGGCGAGAACTACCATTCACAACTCCTGTTCTCGCCCTTCCTCTCGTCATGTCTCGGCGAGAGTGTACAGCGGGCATAACAGTTGTACATTTTTTTTACATCGTAATGATGTCATGTTCACTTTTTGTGAATGGCAATCACCCCTTTTTTGCGGATTATGATTTTCCTTAAAATTCTGCTTACAGAAATATGCTGTTGTATGATATTCATTTGTTTAGTTAGCGATATTATTGACATTTATAAAAATAATCGAGATAGCTGTGCAAATTTTATCAATTTATTTCAAACAAGTGAATAACAATTTGACAGTTTGCTGAAAAGTGAATTAGGCAGAGCTTGATTGTTGTTTATTGCCACCGGTATAATGAAAAATCGTCATTACTTAACAGAAAAACAAAACATTGAAATTTTGATTATAAAGGGATGTGGGGACAGACAACGTACACAGGAAGAAGTCTGTATTTCATTCAATATTGCGTTCTACGACAAGCAGCTAAAAGACGGTTTTCTGAAAGTAGACATACTAGGAATGACATATCATCCATTGACTTCCCTTCTGGCAAGAAATAACTGGGACCTAATTTGAATAATTGATTTTTTAAATTTATTATTTTACTAATTTACCGTTCTATTAAATCGTTATTCAATTGTTGAAATATATTAATAACATTTCCACAGCTCCCTCGAATTTTTTTTCACTTTTTCATAAACCGGGGTCTTTCATAAATGCCAATAGCATCGCTAACTAAACAAATGAATATCATACAACCGAATATTTCTGTACGCGGAATTTCAAGGAAAATCAGAGAAGAAATCAGGTTTATTGTTGCCCTTTGATCGTCGATTTAAGCTAGCTCTTGATTTTCGCGGAGGCTGGGTCACATCGTAAATGCTCCTCGCAAATAAAACACAGCTTAGTAACAATAAATGTATTCAAATGTATTAAAAATATTTCAATAAAGGTGAATTGAAATAATATCAACTGCAAACGGATGTTTATATCACTAATGTACAGTGGGGTTACCTCAGGTAGCAATTGCAATGCCAAAAAAATTACCATAAACAGGCACGCCAAGATGAAAAAGAATATATTTAAATAATTGAATTGAAGGCGTTCAAAACCATGGAACGCTTAAATTCCAAATCAATGTAGATTAATAACAAACGCTCTGGAAATTATTTACCAATAATAGGCACAAATTATCACCAAATTTGCGACTTGCGCACTCCCCCTTTGAACCATAAAAAAATGCCACAAAAAACGAAGACTTTTAAAGACAGAAAACTTGTTGTCACAAAACTCAACCTTCTCTGCTCAATCCAAGAATAGAACTGACTTACGCACGCTTTACCTGTCACTCGTGTTACTGTCGCGTCGAAAACTTTGGTGGTATATATAAGTAAGATGCGTTAGAAGTTTCGTGAAAAATGCAAAATTTTGTTACGCACTACTCTAGATTTTCTTCTTAATAATGAAACGCTTGTTATATTATGATCTCCAAGGGCGATGCTCAACATGTGCCATTCCATTTTGCGCAGTTTGTCTATTATGCTTTATTAGAGCCCACGTTTCTGTTCCATAATACGTAATACATTGGCAATACATTGCTGTGATACTCAGCTAAAATTTAAATATTCCAATTCCAATTAATCATTCATCCATTAAATTTCAATCAAATTACCGCAAGACATTAAAAGAATATTAGAAGAATCTGAGCACGATGACGCCTACGAAATACCAAAGTACCACAAAAAAAGACGTCCGGTGTGGTAGACCGCCTTTGTTCGAAAATTCATTGGGAAGAAAGAGCAATGTACACTGTAAAAAAAGCACGTAAAAATATATTCAAATACGTGTAATTTTTACATTCAAAATTATAGTAAAATTACATATTGTGTATTATTCCATTGATAACAGTGTGAAATTACATTATTATCAATGGAATAATACACAATATGTATTTTTACTATAATTTTGAATATAAAAATTACACGTATTTGAATGTATTTTTACGTGCTTTTTTAGAGTGTGGACACATAATATGTAGAATCAAGGACAAACATACGGAGCGCAAATTCTCCTATCGTGCTATAAATTTTGCTGCCGTGCCGCCTGGAAGCAAAATGTTATAGAACATAGAAATCATGAGAATTCAAGCTTGGCTAGATATTAAAAATGAAAGGATTATAACATTCCTGGGGACCAAAAAACCCCAGTAGCTTTAAATACAAGGCGGAAACCAAAACGAGAATACAGGAGCTTATCATGAAAGAATAGCAAAACAGATGGGACGACGAAGGGGAGGTGGGAAGAATCACCCACCAGTTTATCCCGCAAATAGACACTAATATCGGGAGGAAAATAACTTTCAAGATGGCCCAAATCCTCACCGGACATGGCGAGTTTGGCCGACACCTTAAGAGATTGGGGAAATCGGAGGGCGGACTGTGTCTGACATGTGAAGTATTGGATGAACCGGTACACAGAATACAGGAGTGCGAATTGTACATGAAGAACTGGCAGAGGTTTCCGGCTTTCATGGTGGAAAACTCCCTGCACGCCTGGATGAACTATACGCCGAACTGGAAGCTAGATATGCCGGTATATTCAATCCAAAACAATAGCAACCCAGATTCAAAATGGGGAAGACCCCCCCCCCCCGAATCACACCCAGTTGGAACTTAACCATAAAAAATATATAGAATTCAAATAACGAGAAATATTTACAACGTGGAAAATATTCCAAAAAAAGAACTAATACGAAAACAAACAAGCCTTCCCTTCACCACAAGAAGAGAAAAACCCGGAAAACATTGGAAAAACAAATTACCAAAACGCAAGGTTAATCTAAGCGACCCGAGAAAATAGGAGAAATGTAGTTTTAAATCTTCTGCAAAATTACCCTTTTGGTAGATACCCTTATACTTATTCATAAATTTTTTATATAAATAAACTTTCATTGATGCTCATATTGTCAGTGCCAACCATATTTGATATCTTGCTCTGCACATTTTATTTATCTGTATTTCCCTTTATAATTTAGACTACATTGTAGAGCTTTCTTTTGCTTTGATTTTCTATTCATTTTTCTTCATTATCATTTTTGGCTTGCTTTTTTTTTATATAACATACAAATTCACGTTGACGAATTTGTCATTTTACCTCCTCCAATTTTGGATAATGAGTGCAATCAAACTTCTTCTGAATTGATGCATGATGGAAGAGGGGAAAATTCCAAGAAACTGGAGAAATGCAGAGGTAATCCTTATACACAAAAAAGGCGACACTGCAGATATAGAGAACTATCGGCCAATAAGTCTCCTGTCACATCTGTACAAGCTGTTGACAAAGATAAATTGGACTTTTCTATCAACTAATTGAGCAGGCCGGCTTTAGAAGAGGATTCGGCGCACCAATGACAACTTGCAGACTCTCAGAACTTTAATTGAAAAGTACTAGGAATATAACGTACCTCTTCACCTCGGATTTGTTGACTTTAGAAAAGCATTTGACACGGCGGAGTTGTGGGCAGTGTTCCAAGCTCTGAACGACGCTCGAATGGACTTGCTATATATGGGCTCTATTGAAGGACATGAATAAAAATGCTCCAATGCATGAAGATTCAATAACGAAGAAAATTCCCATACATAGAGGCGTTTGACAGGAAGATGCAATGTCCCCAAATCTGTTCACATTGGCATTGGAAAACATATTCAAGGAATCTCAAGAGGAGCCAAAATGGGATGGGTAGCATTCGGAAAGCTGGGACGGATCTTGAAAGACGGTGATATGCCTACGTGCTTGAAAAGAACGGCATTTGACTCATCCATATTACCAGTACTGACCTACGGAGTGGAAACAATGGAATTGACAGTTAAAAGTGCAAATATACTGCAAATAACGCAACGGGAAATGGAACGACGCATGTTGGGAGCGAGTCTGTGTGACGGAATAAGAAACGCTGAACTTCTGAGACAAACAAGGGTAATAGACGACATGAAAAGAGCTGCGGAGCTGAAGTGGAGATGGTTGGGACATGCGGCAAGAAAAAAATCTAGAAAGTGGAGATATAGAGTGATCGAATGGCGTTCAAGAACCACAGAAAGAAGCGCCTACAGGCTCTAAAAGCGGTGGTCAGACGATATAAAACAAACGGCGGGTAAACAGTGGCAACAAGTGGCACAAAACAGGGTGGAATGGAAAGTGTGGGAAAAACTTATATCCAGCAGAGGACGGAAAATGGCTGAGAAGAAGAAGACTGTATTTGCATTCAATTGCTGAATTCGGCCATTCACCAAAGTTTATGCTCAAAAAACGCATTGTGGATTTTGTCAATGGCTCAGAATGCGTTGTAAAGGTAAATTTATCTACATTATTTTGAACAGTGAGCGGAGTGCAATACCCACAATGCATTCTGAGTAAATCTAAGACATGCGCTTTATTACATGACCGCTTTCGATCTTACTTCACTTCTAGTGTTGGAATTTATCAATTTCCCCAAAAAGTTTCAGTCTCCCCCACCCCCGAAATAAAAAGGTTTGAATTCAACACTGACTCCCCAATACAAAGTATTTAGGTGGTGATTTTTAGGTAGTCCTTCATAGCAGCCAAACAATCGATTTTCTTTATTGTTAATCATTCATTAGAAGTCAGCATTATTCAGGGTTTCAGGAAGACCATCACGAGGTGCTAGTGAATTTTTAACGAGGAAGAGAATGATAATAATATTTATAATAGTCTATCCAATACTTGCGGTACTATTTTTCGACCGACCATTTGGACACATTCGATATTTCTTGTAAAAAGAAGTGAGGTTCGGGTAAAATTCAAAAATTTAAGAAGCACTGCTGTTATTAAAAATATTGGATGCTTTTAAAAAAACTGTAGATTTTTTAAAACAATTTCCTTGCCAGTAATTTTCTTAAATTTATTATTTGCAGAGTTATGACGAATCGGTCGCACAAGAAGCGGTTGCAAAATTACCGAGTGCTGGTCCGTCAAATCGCCAAGTAATTGCAAGACTAAAATCGCCAAATTTCCGAGGAGATAATAAAAAAGATGTTATGAATAATTTGAGCGATTCCGATGAGAGCGATGAAATGGGAGTTACGCGAAAAAAGAAAAATGTTATTGTCGGTGAATATGATGCATCGCAATATGATAACTTGGAGGTTAGCGACGAAATTACCGAGATATTTCAGTATATCACAAAGTAAGCTTTAGACTAGACCAACGGTGGGCAACCTCCGGCCCGCGGGCCAACTCCGGTCCGCGTAAAGTTCTAATCCGGCCCGCGAGATCTTTAGAAGAAATAATAAATAAATATTTTCAAAAACAAAAATTTAAAAAAAAGGATTAGGTTAGTACCTAACATAAGGAAAAAGGAGAGATCTACAGTTTAATTTTCGATATAATTCGTCTTATTTAAATTAAATTAAAAAGTATTGTAAAAAGTAAATTGAAAAGTACACTAGACCCTCCATGTACGCGAGTTCAATGTACGCGAATTCAGAATAACGCGAATTAGATTTTGATACCTGAATTTTTTATACGCGAAGCAAAATTCCCTTTAACGCGAATTAAGTTTTCGCGTATTATTAAAATAACTATGTGGCACAGTCGGCCTACCGGCCGCCTTTAGCCATCTAGACCGTGTCGGATGTGGTTGTTCGGCCTTCGGCCTCACTACAAGGTTCTAAAGTAGCCTATGTTTTGCGTAGCGTTGTAAATATCGTAACTTCTACACCAAATTTGGTTAAGATTGGTCAAATAGAAACGTAAAGCACGTGTACGCGCATTTGCATTGTCGATCGGTTGACAGCTTGACAGCATTCATTATTGTTTTTAAGTTGATTTTGAGTAGCCTGCCTTCCTTTAAGGAATCTCGATAATCCATTCATGCGCGTCCCATAGGGACGCGCATGAATGGATTATCGAGATTCCTTAAAGGAAGGCAGGCTACTCAAAATCAACTTTCCTTTCCTTTGCGAATGTTTGCACTATTTCAATACAAAAACATGCGCAGGGACCTACATAATAACTGTGCCAAATTTGGTTCCGATCGGTCAAACGGTTTAGGAGTCTATAGGGAACATATTTTCAGAAAAAAATACAAGTAACAAAAATGTGTCCATTAACTATACTAAGGCCCGCGAACGAAACGTAAATATTATTCTGGCCCCTGTTATACAAAAGGTTGCCCACCCCTGCACTAGACGATAAACTATTTAAATTTTTATTATCTTTATCAAGTGTTGTTATGCACTTGGTTAACAAATACTCATTTTAAACAACGGGGTGGGGTTAGTAGAGACGTAAATCAAGTTGTCCCTTTGGCGCAGAGGATAGCGCGTTGGACTTCTAATCCAAAGGTCGTGGGTTCGATCCCCACAAGGGATGCAGCAACATTTTTACATTTTTTTTTTAAATTTTTTTTAACCAAATTTATTTTTTAGATACACACCACAACATCTAAATTTGGATTGTAAGTTTAAACCGTTCGTACCGGATTTTATACCAGCAGTCGGAGATATCGACGCATTTTTAAAGATTATTCCGCCAGAAAAATCTATCACCGGTGAACCTTTCAACTCTGTAAATCTAAACTTGGGGTTAACCGTTTTAGACGAGCCAGCTTCTAATCAAAGTGACCCTGCCCTATTGCACTTGCAACTGAGGGCTTCATCAATTAATGTCAGTCAAAGCAATCAAGTGATGGTCAGTTTTTGTAACTTTTAATTATAACTTGAAAATAAATTATGCGTTTTTGCTCTTGTAGGTCGTAAAGAAAATCGACGACTTGGAAAAAAATTCGAAAGTTGTTGATAAATGGATAAAAGATGTGGCGGAATTGCATCGAAACAAAGCCGCAGCGACAGTAAAATATCCAAAGTATTATAAATTTAATATTTGCTTTTATTTGCAATGATTTACACAATTAAAATATTTTTTAGTTCAATGCCAGATTTGGAAGAATTAATGCAAGAATGGCCAGAAAAAGTTGAAAATGCCATTAAGGTGCATGAGATTCCGAGTCCCGATTTTTGTGGTTCTCTATCTCAATACGTAGACATAATATGCGCAATTTTTGACATCCCGGTATACAAAAATAAAATTCACTCTTTGCACGTTTTATTTAGTCTTTATGCAGCTATAAAAAATTCACAGTTGTATCGAGGATCAACCGTATTAGAAGAAAAAGAAAGTGCTGAAATTTTAAATAATAAATCTGACCATCTGGTTTTAGAATGAAAATGTAATATTTTTATTTCATAATGGTTAAATAAAATAAAATTTATTAGACTGTCTTTTCTTTAATTTGTTGGATTGATTGCATAATATAAATAATTAATTTTAAATATGAACCCCTAATTTTTTGACATTGGAGTCCGTAACAGAGGCAAATTTTTAGAAAAAGGTCCTAAAATTTCCAAAGTTGTGGATTAGCCGTTTCTTATATGCCATGTGTCCAAAAATAGTTATTAACTAAATTAAACTGGACAAAATTAAAAATAAAAAAGAATTTTCTCAGAAAACCTTCGGACAGGTCAACCCTCATTTTTTTAAAATAAGGATAATTATAAAGGTCGAGATAAAAGGTGGCTTTATCAGAAAAAATGATATTTTTTCAGAATCCGTTATCCACATCCTGGCGCTGTGACATGGTTTCACAAAACTGGAACCTATGGTGAGGATCATCTTCGTTTAGTTCTTGAACCAGAACCACTTTATTACGATGCCACTTCCTCAATTTTAAATCTATAATACTTATATATAAAAATGGATGTAAGTGTGTATGTATGTATGTTCCCTATAGACTCCTAAACCGTTTGACCGATCGGAACCAAATTTGGCACAGTTATTATGTAGGTTCCTGCGCATGTTTTTGTATTGAAATAGTGCAAAAATTCGCAAAAGAAGGCAGGCTACTCAAAATCAACTTAAAATACTTTCCTTTACTACGTAAATGGGAAAGTAAAACAATAATGAATGCTGTCAAGCTGTCAACCGATCGACAATGCAAATACGCGTGCACGTGCTTTACGTTTCTATTTGACCAATCTTAACCAAATTTGGTGTAGAAGTTATTTACAACGCTACGAAAAACTTAGGCTACTTTAGAACCTTGGAGTGAGGCCGAAGGCCGAACAACCACATCCGACACGGTCTAGATGGCTAAAGGGACTCTGCCAGCTAGTATTTTATAACGGAGCTCTGAACTATCGCGTTTTTAGCCGCCACTTGACGAGAGGATAAATGAGGATTTTCTTGAAAATTACTATTAAAATCGTGTTATTTTTTCCAGCGCCTTCTTGATAAATAATTGGTATACTCTAATAATTTTATCAAGCATTTTAGAAACTTCAGGACTGATTATCTCGAAAACTTTTCTCTTCAAGGTTACAATTATTTTTACATTTTCATACTTAGAAAATTGTATTCTATCCAAATCCGGAAAGAAAAATAAGAGTCAAAGTTCAAAAAGAAAACACGATCAAAAATGTCTATGGCAGAAAAATGTGACACTTAAAAAATAAGGTTGATGTGTCCGAGGATTTTCTGAAAAAATCTCCCTAAAATATTTAATCGAATTTGTTCCAAACATTACGAGCTCACAAATTAAACAAATTATATTGGATTACTGGAAAAAATTCGAGGATGACAATTGACAATATTAATATACCAAACCATTCTAAAATCTATATAAACCTACAGAATTTAATTATGGGGTTCAGCTTCAAATTCCGATTTATAAATACTAAAGAGATTCCAGCAGTGGAGTAGATAGGGGTTGGGGGAGCGGACCGCCCCGGGCGTCACCCGTCTGGGGGCGACACCCGACCCCAAATTATTTAAATTTCCTAAGTAAAATTGCCTCGTTTCTTGGTATTTTAGGTTCCTACGGGTGACACCTCAAAAAAACGTCATCGGCCTAGGTGGGGGTATCACCCGACCCCAAATTATTGACTAAAATTACCTCGTTTCTTGGTTTTTTAGGTTCCTAGGGTTGACACCTCAAAGAAAAGTTCATCAGCCTAGGTGGGGGTTGCACCCGACCCTAAATTATTTAAATTTCCTGACTAAAATTACATCGTTTTTTGGTTTTTGGGGTGACACATAAAAAAAAGGTCATCAGCCTAGGTGGGGGTGACACCCATTAAATCCGCCCCGGGTGTCACCCATGCTAGCTACGCCACTGATTCCAGTCATAAATTTTGCGAATGATCGTCGATGCTCCATGGTTTGTTCCAGACAAATATACTACATTAGCATAGATGGGTCAAATCTAAAGTAGACGTTCTTGTGACTAATTAATTGAGAGGAGTATGTCACTATAATCCATAAAGTCATTTAAAATACTTTAAATGTCTTTGAATTACCCGCAGGCCTTCGACGAAAGTTGTACAGAGCTACGGAAAAAATAAAAATTCCACCTAAATGGATCAAGCTTTTAAAGATGAGATGGAGGGCACCATGACAAGTGTCAGGATGGAAGACGGAAAAACAGAAAAAGACGGCAGCCCTGGAAGAAATTATCAACGAGGTGGATTGATATCAATTTTGATAAGAGCGACAAAACCCACAAATCGCCACCGTTTCACGCTCCTCACTCAAACAGGAGCCTTCATTTACCGTTGTTGCCATTTGATAGCCGTTTAGGCTATTAGCTCTTAATTTTTGCGGAGGCTAAGATTGTGGGTTAGTTGACGTAATGAAGGCTGCGAAAACTAAGGTTTAAAGACACAACAAAATGGCTGTTGTTCCATAACTTTTCGTTAATTTGTGCAAACTTTCGTTTTACTGTGTATATCACGCGTAAGATGGGTTGCATACTATTCACATGCATTTTTAATTATTTTTCTTATCTTTGCCCTGCGCACGGGATGGCAAGAACTGCATCGAGTTGTTGCAGCGAAGCCATTATGATAATAAGTTCTGAAGTTCAAGTTAGTTTCTAGCCGCCATTTGTACCTAATTAAGTTATTAGATTTCGAGATTAAATGTTATGTTACCAATATTATATTAGAAGTGTTTTTATGTTGAAGTCTAAGTTGTTTGTATTACACATAATAACCATTGATATTACATTAAAAATAAATAATATCAATAACATCCAAAAGAGCATTATTGAAAAACCCAAAGGTAAACAACGAACATCTGTCACAAAACTCAACCTTCTAGCTCAAAACCCAGAATAGAACTGACTTGCGCGCGTTTTACCTGTCACTTGTGCGACTGTCGGTCGAAAACTTACGTGGTATATACAGGGTGCGTCGGAAGATTCGCGACAAATCAGAATTTTGTCACAAGATTCTAAAGGCACCCTAATAATAAAAGAGGGGCAGATACTGGCATATTACATCCAACGACATCGTTAGTTTAGAGAGAACAAGAAGGAAAATGGACGAAATATTTAGAAGTATGAGTACAGCAACGAGAAAAATGGGACTGTTGGTGAATAAGAGCAAAACGAAATACATGAGATGTATAGCAAGAGCAGCACAGAACCCACAGAATGCACTAACTATAGATGACTTCACGTTCGAAGAAGTAAACAGTTTCAATTACTTGGGAATACACTGTACCACTTCCTACTATCAAATAAAATTTTAACTAATTCAATTGGTTCAAACCGAGTTCAGAGACCCACCCACCAACAAATCAGCAACTTCCATTAGTTAATATAAATTTTATCTGGTGGTAGGAAGTGGCGCAGTGAGATTCCGCCCTTACTCTCTTTAATAATGGCATTTAAACCTTTTAAACCCACAACAACAATCCCATCTGCAGTGAGATATTCATTGCAAATAAAGAATTTTTCTTCAGGCGATATTATGCGGAATTACATTAATAGGGTACCGGCAAAAAAAAGTTAGTACTAGTGTTTTTTTTTACGTAAATACAATCCCTAGGATGTCCTTTGCTATGTATTATGGTTAGATTTTTCTAAAAGTGGCTCATTTCGATATATTTAGATAATAAAATTCAAAAAATTTGAATTATTTATTTAATCTGTGACGTCATCTCAAACATTAGTTACTAAATTTTCCGTGCAAAGCGCCCAAGATCGTATTTACGTAAAAAAAACACTATTAAATTTTTTTTTTTGGTGCCCCAGTTTTGTTTTAGTCGAACAAAACAATTATTATTAGATTCAAAAAATAAACCTGACAATGTAGAAACAATTGTGAAAGGAATAAACAAAAGAAAGGTAGCAAAGCTTCCTTGACTGTTGTAACAACCCGCGCTTTTGCTTAATTAATTTAAATATACCGATCAAGAAAATACGGTTTAAGTATTTTCATTACCGACATAGATAATTGTAATTGAGATAATTAAATAGAGGTAATTTAAGAATACCCTATTTAATTTAATGCATAAAATAGTTATGTAGGATTTAATTCTTAAAATATCGATGCATTGACTTTGCCGAAAAGATTACGAAACCATTAGTTAAAGCGGGAACAAGCCCCCAAGAATACCGGCACAGATGCGGCGGTCTGTCGCTCTCAAAGAGCGCTGGGCCTTATTTCGGCGTAGCGATTTGTATAAAAGTCAAGGCATACGATAGAAATAATTTTACACTGCATGTGTATTTCGCACGTATTTTACACGTGTGCGGAAATGGGTGTTTAAATTATATCTACGCCGCCAAAGAGCCTTGTTCCATAAGTATTAGCAAGGGAGCGAAAAGCGTAGTTTTAATTTAACGGCTCATTTGCCTAATGTGTGGGAACAGTTTAAATAAACCCTCATTTCGAGAAAGCTTTAAAAATAAGATGCCGCCGAAAGTCATACGGTCTTTGAAAGACCACCCATGTAAAAAGGAAGAAAGTTTTGTAAAATGAGGAGATTAAATCACATCCCCCTTGGTTTTAGGCAGGATGAAGAGTCAGAGGAATGGTTCTCCGCTTGGCGCGGGGGTGGTTCAATGAATATCCAAAGTGGGAAATTGGTCATAAAAATCCCGACTTGGGAGAAATTCGTCAGTTGTTACTCGAGAGAGACCTCGATCAAAAGTACAGTTGTTACTGAGTGAGTCAATATTCATTTAAAAGTTAAAGTTGCTTGAATAAAAAGTATAAAGTATTATTTTGAGTCAATACTCAATTAAAAGTTAAAGTTGCTTAAATAAAAAGTATTCAGTGTTAATTTTGAGTCATTACTTGTGATTAAAAGGTTTAAGTGTTAATTTCTTGTTAGTAAAAATTAAACGAGAAGTTACTTAGTTTCCAAAGATTTTCCTGGATTTTACATTGGTGACTTAGATCGTTGAGGCGCATCAAAATAAGGTATCG
This sequence comes from Podabrus alpinus, assembly GCA_932274525.1. Classification (NCBI taxonomy): domain Eukaryota; kingdom Metazoa; phylum Arthropoda; class Insecta; order Coleoptera; family Cantharidae; genus Podabrus; species Podabrus alpinus. The sequence continues at coordinate 66,746,482 of OW026453.1, read as the reverse complement.
TGCCCATATTAAACTATTTTCCCAGTAATCTGATTATTTTGTAATTATTTTTATAATTTACCAACTTTATTTCTTTGTATAAAGGTATCAATAGATTTGTTTTGTTATCAATCAATCAATCAAAATCAAAAACCTCATGTATACCCGAAGGTGTTGAGGTGTTCCGTATTAGTTTTCATGTATTGGTACTTCCATACACAAATTTACGCCACTCTCTTCTATCTAGCGCCATTTGTCTTGCCTCTCTCCATGTTTTTCCCATCTCTTCCAGTATCTGTCCAATATTGTCATCCCATGTTTTTGTTGGTCTTCCTCTCGTTCTTCTTCCCGCTGTCCTTGCCTGCCACACATTTCTCACTGGCATATCACTTTCCATCCGGTTCAGGTGACCAAACCATCTCAGCTGGTTTTCTTTTACTTTTCCCATTGCTGGTTTTACCGTGAGTCTATTTCTAATCTCTTCGTTTCTAATTCTATCCATTTTCGTTACTCCCTCCACTCTTCTCAAATATTTCATTTCCGTTGCCTGTATCTTGCTTACCATTCTCTGTGTCAGGTTCCATGATTCGCAGCCAAAGGTTAGTGTCGGCAGGTATAATAATAATTGTTAGAGTTTTACATTGTTTAAATCATTTTAATATCTAAATTGTATTCAAGTGCCTTGCACTTATGCAACTTTGTATGCGCAATGATTTTAAGCTTCTCCCACTTAAAAATTTGCATGCACCGACAGTATGCATTCTAGATTCTGCACTTAAACAGTATGTATTTGCACTTCAAATTGAATGCACGTTCATAAGTATTCAAACTGCACTAAAAATATCAGTTGTAATTATTAACAATAAATTTATGCTAACATCAAGAAGTTACTTAAATAAAGTGTTTTATTTCAACAACAAACAACAAGTTCAAAGTTTAATCTCCAGACGTATTTTAAACAAGCGAAAATTGGCGTCATTCGATTCTACCAAAAATCATTGGCCCCCAATTATCCAATAATAATAATAATAGTAATATATTCAATCCTGTTAATATTACAATATATAGGACAAGTCACGCAGTACAAAAGAAAAAAAATACATATACAAAATGCAACTACAAACACTTCAACAGATCACGAAACTCCTGAACAGAGTACACACAGTGCTCCGTGAGAATGCCCTTTACGGCCGCTTTAAACGATAGTGCCGTTTTCGAATTTTTAATTTTTACAGGCAGTGCATTGAACAGGGCCGTTCCCACCGCCACAGGAGACCCCCTCGTCACACTGGAAAGGTGAAGTGCAGGACGGAAATCGTCCCTACCGCGAGTGTTGTGGTCATGAACATCGGAGTTCCGCTGATGAATACCTTTGGTTCTATAAACATAGACAAGGAGCTCGAAGATGTAAACAGAGGGAAGAGAAAGAATTTTAAGTTGTTTAAATAACGGTTTACACGAGTCTCTAGATGCCACCCCCGCGATACACCGAATAATTCTCTTTTGGGACACAAAGACATTCCCAGCCATCGGAGAACCACCCCAAAAACAGACCCCATAGGATAGCCTAGAGTGCACATGCGCATAGTAAAACACCCTCAGAATATGTACATCCACAACACTTCTGAGGCATCTAATCTGATAACAGATGGAACTGAGGCGCCCCATAATGTATCTACAGTGATCCCTCCAGTCAAGCACCTCATTCACATGCAGCCCCAAGAATTTTACGCTGGACTCCCGCGGAATCACACAATCATCCAGTCGGAGATCAAGGTCCAGATCCCGTCGACTCCGAATGTTGTGGAACATCAAATATCCAGTCTTAGCCAAAGTAAGTCGAAGCCGATTATGACCAAACCTCCCACTCAGATGTGCGAGAAGATGATTAAGAGCAACATGAACCTCCCCCAGAGACCCATCCGACACCACAGACGATGTATCGTCAGCATACATAATGGTCATAAAGTCAACGAAAGATAACAGATCATTGACAAAAAGTAAGAAAAGAATTGGGCCCAAAACTGACCCCTGCGGCACACCAATGTTGATAGGAAGGAACGAAGATCTAAAATTGGACCGAACACCATCCGAACGGGTGTAACCTATCTTCACAAACTGAGTTCTACCAGACAAGTAAGAACGAAACCACTCCCCTGATTCCATACTTAGCCAGCTTCGCCATCAGTATAGAATGATCAATACAGTCAAAAGCTCTGCTCAAGTCACAGAACAAAGCCGCAGGATGCTCACCCCTATCAAAAGAATTCATAACCACCGTCATGAAAGAGTCGACAGCCGTCATAGTAGAGCGGCAGCTACGGAAACCATGCTGCTCTCCCGCAATAACATCATGCCTCTCCAAATGGGACAATAGTCTATTCAGCATCGCGTATTCAAAAATCTTCGACATGGCCGGCGGCAGACATATGGGGCGGTAATTCGAGGGAGATGTTATCTTGCCCCTCTTATGTATCGGAACCACCGCAGAAACCTTCAGGCAATCTGGAAATGCACCCAAAGAGAAAGACAAATTCACAAGATATGTGAGTGGCTCGATGACAAGATACAGGACAGCCTTCAAGACACTGCAAGGCAAACCATCAGGACCCGATGACGATACCCCACGCATCGCAGACAAGGCAGTCAACAACTCCGCTTCACCATACGGCAGAGCACACATGCTCTGTACAATTCCCGAGATCCGCGGGGGAGAATCCCGAGGCCGGGGAATACTCGCAACAGTCTCCTCAACCACATCGACAAAGTAAGAATTAAGCTTATTAGATACTTGCTCCGGATCATAAACCACAACATCTCCAAACTCTAAAAAAATATTACTATGTGACTTTAGCTTACCCGTAACCTGCGCAATGACAGACCAAGCAGCTGCACTCCTGTTTCCAGAGTTTAAAATCTGCTTATTATAATAATCGCGTTTGGCATTCCCAATCAAAGCACCATGCGCCCGCCTAGTCTCAAGGAAGACCTCTCTCAGAGCAGGAAAATGCTTCTGCAGACAAAACCAATCGCGAACCTCGGAACTAGACTTCTTAATTTCGTCACTAAGCCAACCTTTTGATGGCTGTAACTTCCTCTTAACAACAGGAAAACTACAATTAAAATAATACATAAAAACATCATAAAAACACTTGAAAGAAGCCTGCAGATCATCTCCACATAGATACAGCTCCGACCAGCTTTCGTTTTCAAGTAAACCCTTAAAATTATTATAATTATTCTCGTTGTATTTGCGAGATTCACAACTCCCGACAGAATTTAAAGTGCTGGCAGAACCGAAAACTACTATGTAGCGATGATCAGAAACGACACAGTCCGAGACCGTTGTAACAAACCTCCCGTTCATTTTATTCATAATTACGATACAAATATTAAATTTGTATAAACAACTTCCGACATGAGTAATTTGTCGTAATAAATTAGCATAAAGAATAATATTATAAAAAATAATTTAGGTAAAGAAATTTAAACACCCGGTACATTGATCTAACTATTAAACATTTTGGCTTTTATTTAAAATGTAGGGTGCAAACACCTGTTTTACAAAAACTCGGCACGGCACCATGAGGTTCTTAGTTAAATCAATGCAAACGGTGGGAACAAAGTCATTTTTCTAAGTAAGACCCACACGTGTGAGGAAATGGGGGATTAGCCAGTATACCGCCAAAAAGAACAGTTTTAAGAAATATTCAAAATTCTTCATAAGGCGTGATTCCAATCTAATGCCTCATTTGTTTTAACGAGTTTAGTAATTATGTTTTAAATTAAGAAATACAAAATCTGTGGGAAAATTAAACTATTCCCAACCGGATCAGTCACACACGTGCAAGGAAGTAAGTTTTGAGAATATCCAATTTATAAGCCTACCCTCTTTTAAAGTTAAGGGAAAAAGCACCCACGCAATTGGTCAATAAATTCAATTCGAAGGCGTAATCTTAATATTCAGAAACGGGGAGAAGTTAATAAAATACCGCGAGAGCAAATCAACAAAGAAAGTTCAAGCCCAGTTCGCGAATTCAATAAAGTTCAAGCACAGTCCACGAATCCATCAGATTCAAACTCCGGCGTTTGATGCAGTAAACCAAACGGGTGAATTTTAATTGAGAGTTAACCGAAAACTCGACAAAAATCGGTCAAAATCATTTTAAATTAAGTGAAAATAGTCAGTTTAAAAATTTTTATTATTATATTTTTACTTCGGCAGTTCGAGAACCGCGAATAAATAAATTCTTAAAGTGATAAAAGGTCAATATTTTAAAATCAATTTACTTGTCTTTAACTTTTAATCAGTCAACGAAACGATTGTGTTAAAACTATAAGTGTAACCAATTGGGATTACCATAAGGATATTCATCTCAAACCTTACTACCCGTAGAGCACAGGATTTTTTTGTAATAAATAGGTATTGTGACTTTTAGTTAAATTAATACTTGTAACCAATTTCTCTTTTGTATTATATGTGTGTGGATCTCTTTCACTTGTAAGATCTTGATATAATTGTAATCCTTTGTATAAATCTTATAAAAGGTTTAATTAGTTGTTCAATATATGAAATTATACCAAGTTAAATCTTTAATTGGTCGTTACTCCAGCGATCGACTTTAATTAGTTTGTGTAAGTTATTTCTCTGGGTTTCCCTACGTCTCCCAAAACAATAGTAGAGGCACGTTACCTAAACAACAAACAACAAGGTCCAGTGAAGTTGGAAGGTAGTCAATTTAGAGGTTTTCTTAATTCTATCCTCCGGGCTTTACTCACAAGGTGGTCACACCCGTGAAATCCAAAAGAATTGAGTGGTGGCAGCTATCAACAACAGTAATACAATCGTACTAAAGGACCGAATCAAACCCTTTAATCCAAAACGGGGTTCAGTTTTGTTACATGTTGACATTGAAAGGGTTAAACTTCAATTAAAACGCTACTCCCGTTTTGTTACATGGTGTCAGAGGTGGGATTAAATTTACAATAACGCTACACAGAGTTGTTACATGGTGACCTGCGGTGGGATTTTTCGGTAATTACGATTTTTCAAAATCAAAAGGAGAGATAACGACATTAACTAATTACAGTCAAATTCAATAAATTATAAAATTTTGTTTGTCATTCAAATAAAACACCACATTACTTTACAAGAAGATTACAGTTAACTTAATTAACAAAAGTAGGTAGAAATACTAACATTTTCAGGGTTATTGTAGTTAGTGTGTTAGAAAAAGAAAGAAAAAGTTATATAATGCCAAACGGTTCGGACGATTTAATTATACCCCTATACGAAGAAGTGACAATGTCGGGTTCAAATCAATCACCACCTACGAGGGTCGAGTCACCACCACCTTCGCGGTTGGTGTTACAATATCCTACGGGAGGATTAAGTCATTTTGTAAATTCTGTAGAGCCTTACGAAGGAACCACTGACCCCATAGATTATTTCGAGGTACTAGAAATTAAGGCAAAAATAGACGCAATAGACGACCCCACTTTAGTAAACATAGTAAGAATTAAATTAAAGGGTAGCGCGTTACAATTTTACAAGTCCGATCCGGGTTTAAAAAAGTTGAGTTTTTCGAACCTGAAAGAGCGCCTAATTAAACAATTCAAACGAAGGAAAATTCCCGGAGAAGCGGCCGCTAAATTGCACAACTGCTTCCAGCGACACGATGAGAAGGTAGCAGATTTTGCCACCCGATTAAACCGCCTCGGATCAGAAGCGTTACGTGACGATATCAAGGATGCGGAACAGATCGAAATACCTGGTATAAGCGCGCAAATGAAACGGACAATTTTAACACAATTTAAGTTAGGGCTCCGGAAAGAATTGCAAAGGGACATAGGAGTGAGTTTAATGCGAACCGAACGTCTGACACTCGACACCGCGGTCGAGATTGCGGAATTCCAAGAAATAAACAATTCTCTAATTAAGGCGCGGTCAAACTCCGTGTACGCAACCGATATAAATTACCCTCATTACAATGAAACCGAAGACGGTCAATCGCGAATAGAACGGCCGACGCCAAATAGGAACCGATTCCACAACGGGAACTATGGCAATGGAAATAATTATCCTAGCCAGAATTTCAATAACCCTTCCGCGAGTAACCGAAATTATAATAACAATTGGCCGCGACAAAATTTCAACAATCATATAAACCACCGAGGCCTTCAGGAGAACAATAATTACTCCCAAGACCGTAGAAATAACGGCTATAACAATTATTCTTACAACCACCCCTCCCCGCGAAGTTCGAGTTTCCCTAATAATGCATATCGAGGTAATGGGCGGAATTTTAATAGTGGTAAGTTTCACGCCAACGCGCGGGGAAACTTTAACAATCCAAACAATGGACCACCGCCAGGAAGATCCTTTTATCACCCCAATGCGCAGACCGCGAATCAAAATGATAGTCACTATCCTCAGGAAACGCGACAGTACGAGAACAACAACTCCCCAAAGACAAATCGGGTGAGCTTTGCGCATCCACCAGAAAACGCGAGCCGAGCTGATTATTCGCCCCAAGAGCAATCAAAAAACGCGGATCCTGCTATGATCCCCTCTCGATCGTTAGCAGCCGTGAATCGCAATCAATAAATAATTCCGGCAACCATATTTACACTGATAACAATCAAACAAAACCAAATCAACCCCTTTTTGTTCCCCAGGTGACAACCCCTACGAGAACACCCTGTGTTGTCGAATTAATGATAAATAACGTTTACTGTAAAATGTTAATCGACACCGGAGCCAGCGTGTGCTTACTAAAAGATAATGTCATAAATTTAATAGATTTGAAAAGACCTGCTGATGTATTATGCTTTAGCGGAATTTCAGGTTGTCAACAAAAGGCACTCGGCACAATGGTAGTAAATATAGGGTCGAACAAAGTAAGGAGGTTTACTGATTTTGAGTTTGTTATCTGTGAAAATAAACACATACTTCTGGACACAGACGGTATATTAGGTAGGAATTTCTTTAAAACAATTAACGCTAAAATAGATTATGCTAATGACGAATTAATAATTTTAAACGAACGAATACCCATAATTAATTTAGATGAAACGGATCAGGAAAAATATTTAGATTGCAATTCGTATAGAGAGGACTCAAACGAGGAAATATATTGTGAAAACGCGGCATTAACCATTGATTGGAACATTAATAATGATTTAAAAAGTAATGATATAAGAATTGAACCGGATAGGGTAGAAGAATTAGATAAAAACGGAGCGAACAAATTATCAGAATTATCGGAGATTGTGATAAATGGACAGGGTATTGAAAATAAGGGTGCAGATATTTTAAGTAGGTCAGTAGGAGCTGTAGAACCCCGCGTCAAAAGGGATCGTCTGTTTAACCGTACGATAGTATCGGAAAGCGAAAGTGGTTTGTTAGGTAATGAGTTAGAAGGAGAGGGTAGAGCGCGTAGCCAAAAGGAAATTTGTAGTGTTGATGAAAATGTTTTGATTAATTTAGAGGAAAGTTTAGTTAAAGTCGAAGATAAATACCGACTAGATGAGGGTTTAATTAATATTAATAATGTTGATAAGGAAGTTGTAAACGGTTCAGAAGAGTTTGAAAATAAAGTCGAGGATAAATGCCGACTAGATAAAGGGTTGATAGAATTTAGTAAAGGTAACGGATTAAACGGTACGGAATTTGAAGGTATAAAAAGGAAACGCGGATTGGATAGGTTAAAAGCGAATTTTAGCATGGTCGAGGATAATTACCGACCAGTATTTGATAATAGTATAGATAAAGAAATAAATGAAGTAAAAGTGAATGTAGAAACGCGGATAAGCGCGAATAATAATAATAATGCATGCACGGAAAGCGTGAAAAATAAACAAAAGAAAGAATATGCAGGTAAAACCACGGGCGCGATAAAGAAGGCTATGAGGTACGACACCGTGGTAATTGAAGACAAAGGTCACGAGAATTCAACAAGAGAACGGGTTAAACGCGATAATTTAGGATCCATTAATGACACGGTAATTAATTCGAGGAAAGGTTTTGATTATGTAAACCCCAATGAACGAGTTATGCATAAATTTGTAGGTTTTGATAGGTACAGAAATGAAATAATTTCAGAAAAAGGGGTAAACGAAACTAATAAAAGTAGTTTTGAAATTAAAAATAACAGTAGTACCAAATTTACAGAGGCGAACTTAGGTTTTTCACTAGACGAATCGAGATCAACGAATCGCGAAGTTCCGCGATTTAAACATTACCAAATCGATTCTGCGATTCTGGGTAAAATAGTAGATTTGAGCGAACCATTACCCTTGTACCAAGCCGAGTGGTTAGAAAAAATTCGGATGCAAGGTACATGCGGATTACCTAAACCTTTAATCAATCAATCGACCCCGGTGACACCAACACTTAGCGAAGCGAAAGAACGCGATAACGCGCAAACTGACCCGTATGGGGCAGTGGAAAATTGCACGATACCGCGATTTGAGCCAGCCAGTTTATGTGTAAATCCGGTCGAATATCTATCGATCCAGGTGACGCCAACACTGGGCGAAACAAAGGGGCGTGAGAACAAGCAAACTGACTCGTATGGGACAGTTGAAAATTGCGAGTTACCACAACCTAGCTCGACAAGTGCAGGTGTAGATCTGGTAGGCCGAGAAAGATTGTTAACCGAACCAAGTACTACGCAAAATAAAGGAAATTTGGTAGGTACCCTCCTAGTAGGAAAAGAGGTGATCATACCAAAAAGAAGCGAAAGCGAACTGGGGTTCAGGGTCAAGTTCAGATCGGCCAAATGCGCACCGTCACCCTGCGAAACATCAAACCTCGTATTAATAGAACAGGATGACACTAATCATCGTGATCTGATTATAGCTTCGGCGGTAGTTAATAACGATGGCGAACAGGTGGTAACGAGGGTAATTAACTCAAACGATTATGATGTGAAACTCAACTCGGGTGAACGCATAGGCAAGGTAACCAAAGGTATACGGATACTGGGCAAGGACCAAAGCCACGGCAAAGCGTACGAAATTAAATACATACCAGATCCGCGAATAAATAAAGATGACATTATGTCTCAACTAGATTTCGCCCATTTAGACAAGGACACCGGCGACCTATTATATAACACCCTACTTGAGTACTTAGACGTCTTTATTACGGACGGAGAACCTTTAACTAGCGTGCGCGGAGTAAAGCATCGTATAATAACCGAAGACGTGCCGCCCGTTGCTAAACGACCTTATCGGGTTCCCTTTCATCAGCGGGAAACATTGCAGAAAGAAATTGATAAATTACTGGATGCCAATATTATTTACCCTAGTGCGTCAGCTTGGAGCGCGCCCGTTGTAATCGTAGAAAAGAAACTCCCTAACGGCGAATCGAAAGTCCGAATTTGCATCGATTACCGCGGATTAAACGCTGTCACTAAACGCGATTTTTACCCCCTGCCGGATTTGCATGAAACTATAGAGCAATATTTCCACAACGCGAGTTTATTCACCACCCTGGACGTCTCCCAAGCGTACCATCAGATAGAAGTCTACGGGCCGGACCGCGAGAAGACCGCGTTCACTACGCCCACAGGCCACTACGAGTACGCCCGCTTGCCATTCGGAATGGCAAACGCTCCTGCTAGTTACCAGAGGTTTATGAACGTAACCCTCTCGGGATTGACGGGAAACATGTGTCTAGTATATCTAGACGATATAATAGTCTACAGCCCGAATGACATAAACGAACATATGCACCGACTAACCGCGGTATTTAATAAATTACGAGAGGCAAACGTCAAACTAAAGCCCAGTAAGTGTAAATTTCTGGTTAGCGAGGTCAAATATTTAGGGCATGTAGTCACGAAAGACGGTCTCAAACCGGACCCCGAAAAGTTGCAGGCATTGAACGAATTCCCAGTGCCGCGATCATTGAAAGAAGTACGATCATTATTAGGTCTTGCTTCATGGTATCGACGGTTTATCAAGGATTTTTCGAAGATAGCTATGCCCCTAACGAACTTGACCAAAAAGGAGAACAAGTTCGTAATCACACCTGAGGTATTAGAATCCATAGACGCATTAAAATCAGCGGTTACATCAAATGATGTTTTAATCTATCCGGATTTCAATGAGCCCTTTCTATTAACCACAGACGCGTGCGCCACTGGACTAGGCGCCATTTTAAGCCAAAAGCGCGAAGGATTCGAGAAACCAATCGCTTTTGCCAGTCGCAAACTGCAAAAAGCCGAAAGGAATTACACGGTCACCGAATTGGAATGCTTAGCAGTCGTGTTCGGTGTAAAACAGTTTAGAGGATTTCTGTACGGGAAGAAATTCACTGTTATTACGGACCATAGGCCCCTCAAATGGCTACTGAGCGTGAAGGATGTGAGCTCTAGATTAGCACGCTGGAGCATGCTATTAAGTCAGTACGAATTCGAGGTAGTGCATCGTGCCGGCACACAAAATGGGAATGCGGACGCTTTAAGCCGAGCGTACGCCACTGAACGTCCAACTTTTCAGGAATTCGTAGCTTTGTCCTCAAAGGGAAAACAAATTGACAACAAAAATGTAACCATAGAAACCCCAAGCGCGACGCCCCTGGATGAAATTAGTTCCCTAATATTGTGTGTAGATTCGAATTTTAACACTAACACAGGGACCTATAAAGAATGGATCAAAGATTTCGGTCAAATAAACGACTTAAAATTACAAAATAAGGGATTAGGCGAAGTAGCTGAATTACAGCTAACCGAACGCAACGTATATTTTTTAATTATTCAAAGCCCTCAGTATGGTAGTGCCACCTACGAGACGCTGTTTGAAGCACTGGGTGAATTGCTAGACAGGTGTCTAGCGAACAAAGATTTTAATCTGACACTACCAAAGTCGAGTTTACCTCTACCTCCGCTAGATGGAGATACCGTGGTGTCGATGGTTAAGTTTTTGTTTACCAATACGACCATACGCATTACAATACAGGACGATACGTCTGACATTATAACGGTGAATGCCATAAATACTGAACCGCCTTTTTCACCTGTCTGGGACCGAGAGCGTATAAAGGAGGAACAAAAGAAGGACGATTTCTGCAAACAAATGGTGCAAGGGTTAAGTGGAAGTGATACCACTGACCTGACGTACTACTTAGATAGAGACGGGCTACTGTATAAAATAAATCAAAACACCGGTCAGGATTTACTAATTATACCTCGCACCTTCGTAAATAAAGCCATTCATGACTTTCATGATTTGCCTATCGCAGGGCATCCTGGGCAAACTAGAACATTACAATTTATTCAAACCCGAATGTACTGGCCAAACATGCAAAAAGATATATTCGAATACGTAAAGTTATGCTTTAAGTGCAATCAGTTAAAAACGAGCCCGCATTTTAAAGCAGCGCCTTTACAAAAGTTCCCCCCCTTATCGGAACCCTTCCAAAGAACCGCCATCGATATTGTCGGACCTTTCGTCACGTCCGACCAAGGAAATAAATACTTAGTGACCTTTCAGGATCATTTTACAAAATATCTGGAAGCTATTCCGGTACCAGATCAGACGGCCGACACGATTGCCCGAGCTTTCGTGTCACACGTAGTTGCGAGGCACGGTACACCCGCGCAGCTTATATCTGATCAGGGAACAAACTTTTTGAGCAAGGTATTTAAAGAGACTTGTGAATTACTTGGTATAGAGAAAATTCAAACAGTGGCTTACCGTCCGGAAAGCAACGGTAGTCTGGAACGTAGCCACCGGGTAATAAAGAATATTCTCGCATGCTACGTAAGCAAAACCCAACGGGACTGGGATTTACACATCCCCTACGTGTTATTCGCCTACCGATCACATGTAAACTCATCCACCGGTTATTCGCCATTTTTCCTTTTACATGGGAGAGATATGACCCTACCCCTTGACGACATATTAAAATCAGAGCGTGTAAAATACGACGTGAACACAAATTATCCATCCGAAATGATGGCGCGTTTGAATAAAGCTTTTGTCGCGGTCAAGAAAAACATGGAAGACAGCGCTAACGCGCGAAACCGTGTATTTGATCGGAAAACACGCGCGAGGGAATTCCAAACAGGCGACGCGGTGTACTTATACGACCCCGCGAGTAAAATCGGAGTGTCGAGGAAATTAACCTTACACTGGGACGGACCATATCGAGTGATCGACAAGTTAGGTCCAGTGACGTACCGCATACGTAAGATAGGGACCCGCACTGATTTAATAGTGCATATAAACAGGTTGAAACCCTTTCTGAACGCAACCGCGGCGGAACCCCCCCTTCAGGACGATTCAAATGTAATGGACGGCCCTGATCCCATCGAGGAACAGCTCAGCGGTATTCCAGAGCCCGTGTTTCTCGACGAATGGGAAGACTCAACACCGGAAGGCAATGAATACTCCGAAGTCGAAGCACAAATCGATCCCCTGGGCGATTTGCCGCCTGTGAACTGCGGCCATGTTTTACCTCAGCGACACACCGAGACGGTTAGCGGACCGACGCAGCGTCCTACGCGAATTCGAAGAAAGCCACAAAGGCCTGAATTCGATTATTATTAAACCCCCCCCCCCCCCGTATAGTAGGCGGGCCAAGAATACCTCTATGGGCAGTCTCCCTATCGTAAAAGGCGATATTTGACAACAATATGTACAGTCTATATAATTAATATAATTAATTAAGGATATACATAAAGGATTTTTTTTAAGTAGTTTAGGAAAATTGAGAAAGTATGTAATTTAAAGAAAGATTATTAGACAGGTACTATGTAAATAAATGGTATCCAAAAATAGAACTTAAGCAGCAGGCAAAGTGGAAAAAAAAAATTAAGTAGAAACGACCTAACTAGGCAAATTAACTTCCAAAAACACAGACGAAAACAGCTAATGATAAAGGCAAATAATATAAATACAAGGATCAAGGTAAAATAGTGGGACACGACCGGTTTGTAAATCGAGAGGATTAGATTGATGGAAAAGATATTGGTTAGAGATAAAGAAAGTATGTAAGTAGGGTAGTTAGTCAAGGACCATTGTGGTAATTATAGGTGCCGTCAAAAGGAACGGTTGAATAGGAAAGTCTAGGGTCTTAATATAGACAGAAAGGAAGGGTAGTAAAGGATAGGATATTTTTAAAACATAAAAGTTTTACGAAATCAAACCGGCCGTCACCAAAAATCTTGTAAGGTAAGGGAATTTCGAGCGAATTAAGCCACGAAGTCGAAGTAATAATATTGAGAGGCTGTTGAGATAGTTGACATTTGGGAAAAATTTTAATAAAAAGGTAAATGAAATCTAAGTTAAATAGTCACGAACATAAGTGGAGTAAAAGCATAGAAGAACAGTTTTATTAGGGTTTATGGTAGGATTTATTTGTTTACGTAGGAAAGTTTCACACCCAAGCGGAAGAGATGGAGAGTCGATACCTAGAGAGCACGGGGTACCACACTCTCTTGGTTGAAAAATTTAAATTCATTTACGGTCATAAAGACGATTTATGCCAACATGCGTAATGGTTGCATGAAAATGCAGGCATTTGACATGAGGCAAAATTTTGTATTGGTTATTTGAAACAATTTTATCATCCACAAGCGATGGCTAAAATTATTTCAAGCATAAAGATACTAAAATAATAAATAAATACTTGCATTGTTTTTTTTTTTATCTTATTGGGTTTGTGTTGATTATATTGTAATTAATTGACTATAATTTGTTTTATTATTCGATTTTTAGTGACTTTATTAGTATTAATTTAATTTGTATTGATTTTTTTTTTAATTGTATTTTTATTAATTCATTGTATTTTATGTATTTATATTTTTATTGATTTAAATTTTATGCATTGTATATCTATTAATTTGATTTGTGTGAATTTTGATTTACATTTAATTGAAGCGACTTGTGTTTAATGAACTGTGGAAAAGTGTTGAACAAATAAAATGTAAACTTAATGTACAGAGTGCGGCGATAATAGTGCGACAAACTTTTAAATAATTATGGTGACTCTATTATCGGGACGCGAACATCTTAAGCATTACAAAGTGCAACATAAATAAGTCACGCTCTGGGATGTCAGGCAACAAGGTTTTCTTCGGTGTACCACTGCGAAGATGGAGGAAGCTACATTTTAGCGACTCCTCTGCGTGAGGTCAACTCAAGAGGAAAATTTTTGTTTATGGATATGGACGATGGAAGTCACACACTTTGTGAGTTCTTATGGAATGCCAAGAATACAGCGTATATGTATAGGAGGACAGAACTTGAAAGTCATGTCACTCAGGCTTAAATACGTTTGACCATGTTAGGCAATGGTTTGCCAACGTTAATTAATTATTAAACATAGAACCACATATTAATTTGGGTTCAACGGAAAATGGTTTATCTGGATGAATGGTATCTATACATTGGACGGAACAATGGGCTGTGGTCCGTAATTGGTCAGCCTAGGTGACACTTGTAGGAGGTCACCAGTTGTTCAACAGAACGAACCACGCAATGGCAGCAAAAATTTTGAAGGTAATGGAAGGCTTGGAGGTCGAAATTGTCGTGCAACAAGTTTGGTTCCACGAATATTCTACCCCCCCCTTTTTATCGCATTCTCAACATCGGATGGAACAGAATCAACCCAGAAGGCAACATCAACAACCTGATAAATCCTTAGCGTGATACCCCGAACCATTAGTGCTTCAGATGAACGTAAAAGACGACTAGTGAATTTCGCGAGTCAATATAGTGCAAAGAAATAAACAATAGTGGTGCGCAGGAACTTATAAGACGCAGAAATATTAGCATTGGGTTAAGATTTATATTCGCATTTTACAATTTTTCTGTATTATTAGTAAGTTTATAATCTTGTTTATTTTAATTTTGTTTGGTTTAAGGCCAAAGTAACCCAAAACTACCATGTCGGAAGAACGGATTTGTTTTATTTTTTTTTAAAAGGATCCGTCGAGTCCTTAAGAACCCGACTGATCTTTTTAAAAGCGGCGGGTGATGTAACAAACCTCCCGTTCATTTTATTCATAATTACGATACAAATATTAAATTTGTATAAACAACTTCCGACATGAGTAATTTGTCGTAATAAATTAGCATAAAGAATAATATTATAAAAAATAATTTAGGTAAAGAAATTTAAACACCCGGTACATTGATCTAACTATTAAACATTTTGGCTTTTATTTAAAATGTAGGGTGCAAACACCTGTTTTACAAAAACTCGGCACGGCACCATGAGGTTCTTAGTTAAATCAATGCAAACGGTGGGAACAAAGTCATTTTTCTAAGTAAGACCCACACGTGTGAGGAAATGGGGGATTAGCCAGTATACCGCCAAAAAGAACAGTTTTAAGAAATATTCAAAATTCTTCATAAGGCGTGATTCCAATCTAATGCCTCATTTGTTTTAACGAGTTTAGTAATTATGTTTTAAATTAAGAAATACAAAATCTGTGGGAAAATTAAACTATTCCCAACCGGATCAGTCACACACGTGCAAGGAAGTAAGTTTTGAGAATATCCAATTTATAAGCCTACCCTCTTTTAAAGTTAAGGGAAAAAGCACCCACGCAATTGGTCAATAAATTCAATTCGAAGGCGTAATCTTAATATTCAGAAACGGGGAGAAGTTAATAAAATACCGCGAGAGCAAATCAACAAAGAAAGTTCAAGCCCAGTTCGCGAATTCAATAAAGTTCAAGCACAGTCCACGAATCCATCAGATTCAAACTCCGGCGTTTGATGCAGTAAACCAAACGGGTGAATTTTAATTGAGAGTTAACCGAAAACTCGACAAAAATCGGTCAAAATCATTTTAAATTAAGTGAAAATAGTCAGTTTAAAAATTTTTATTATTATATTTTTACTTCGGCAGTTCGAGAACAGCGAATAAATAAATTCTTAAAGTGATAAAAGGTCAATATTTTAAAATCAATTTACTTGTCTTTAACTTTTAATCAGTCAACGAAACGATTGTGTTAAAACTATAAGTGTAACCAATTGGGATTACCATAAGGATATTCATCTCAAACCTTACTACCCGTAGAGCACAGGATTTTTTTGTAATAAATAGGTATTGTGACTTTTAGTTAAATTAATACTTGTAACCAATTTCTCTTTTGTATTATATGTGTGTGGATCTCTTTCACTTGTAAGATCTTGATATAATTGTAATCCTTTGTATAAATCTTATAAAAGGTTTAATTAGTTGTTCAATATATGAAATTATACCAAGTTAAATCTTTAATTGGTCGTTACTCCAGCGATCGACTTTAATTAGTTTGTGTAAGTTATTTCTCTGGGTTTCCCTACGTCTCCCAAAACAATAGTAGAGGCACGTTACCTAAACAACAAACAACAAGGTCCAGTGAAGTTGGAAGGTAGTCAATTTAGAGGTTTTCTTAATTCTATCCTCCGGGCTTTACTCACAAGGTGGTCACACCCGTGAAATCCAAAAGAATTGAGTGGTGGCAGCTATCAACAACAGTAATACAATCGTACTAAAGGACCGAATCAAACCCTTTAATCCAAAACGGGGTTCAGTTTTGTTACATGTTGACATTGAAAGGGTTAAACTTCAATTAAAACGCTACTCCCGTTTTGTTACATGGTGTCAGAGGTGGGATTAAATTTACAATAACGCTACACAGAGTTGTTACACCGTACATGACAACTTAAAATTAAGATTACATGAAACAAATACATTGTCAAGCACAGAGTTATGACGCGTAGGCATATCAACAATGTCAAACACATTGTAAGATGACAAAAGTTCTCTCAATGCAAAAACATTACGATTAGCATTACCATCCTGAAAGTGCACATTAAAATCACCCAGCAATATAAATTTCTGCCTACCGCCATTATAAAAATTCTCAAAAACATTTGATAAAACTTCAATAAACATATCCAGATCACCAGAAGGGGATCTATAACAGACTACAACAAAAACCGACTCCTCCGGAAGACACCACACAGCCCCACTGTAACAACCCGCGTTTGGTTCTTGATTATTTATATGTATCGACCACGTAATTTTAACACGTAAAGATGAATTTATCAATGATAAATGAATGAAAATAAACATTAAACCATGTTATAAATTAGATTATAAGTATCTAACCATATTATGTGTAAACTATTTAGTTCAAAATTATTTAAACTTATTTAGTTTATAATAATTATTTTGTTTATAATGATTGTTAAACCAGGGTAAAATTTGTTTGAGATGCACTGGAAATTCTCGAGTGATATTGTAAACTTTTACAATATCCGTCCTTTAATATTTGTAACAATGAGAGCGGAAACGTTAATAGTTTTGAAACGGGACTTTCCAGCAAGTTAAAAGAACTCAACAAAGACTCTGAAAATTTGTACAGAGTCATGAAGTAATTCACTTGCCTGCACATGCAACTTCTTCTTGGAAAAAAATATAAGTTTCTAATTTTGTGAATAGAACCAACGCTTTCCAATCTTTAGAATCTTTGGCACCCCGCTGGATTTTCAGAACGAAAGCGAGTAATAAAAACTACCCCGAAGAGACCATATATGTAGTCTCCACTCGAGGTCCGAAATTAATAAATCTCGTACGTTATTATACCCTCTCCAGGAGGAAATCTTAGTCAATAAATACGATCCCGGAAGCAAAAGTCAGTTAGTTGTCAATTTTTACGAAACACATCTAAGAAAATCGGTCCGTCGCGTTCACACGGAAAATAGTTTGCTAGTCAAAAGTTTTAAAAGTAAAGTCAAAATAAAATACGCGAGTCAAGCGAATTCACTAAGTAAAGATTCATATTAATTGTTAGTACCGATCGATAAAACAACATTTTTTCCAAAAGTTGGTGGCATCATAAATTAACTCAAAATAAGTCAAAATTGAATCTATATTTTCGGTTTATGCATAATTCAAAGTGAAATAGTAAGGAGGAAGGATTACGTTCATGTGCAGTAAAAAGGATTAAAACTTCAGGTATCAAATAATATTACTATTAAAAATCTTTTACAAATACTTACTCTGGCTGGATTAGCATAACTAAATAATTTTGGGCCACAAACCCTAGTATTGTAATATCGTAAAACTTTTAAGTTTGCATAGTTGTTAAATTCTGTCTAATTTTTTTTGTTATTTAAATAAATTGTTTTAATTAAACTAAAGGTGTCTCAATTATTGAAATTTCCTATAAGTAATCTATTGTTTGTCTTAAATATTTTCCCCAGTCTCCGCGCTGTCGATCACGTATACCAAGTTTATAAGTAAATAAGAAATTAAAGAAAGTAAGTATCTTGCCTTTGTTTCACGGGTTAGGAACCGAGCTCGTTCAATTAATTAAATTACGGTTCCTGGTGGCAGCTATTAAAACAAATAATCAATTAAAATAATAAAATTCACAAGTTCAATTAAAATAAAGCAATCAGCTTTAGTACACCACAGAGCTCAATCACAATCTCGCTACAATAGGCACTCAGATCAACAGGCACAATGTTCAAACCAGTCCGAGCAAACAACGCAACACCACCATGCACTCTCTCACCTCTACAGTAGGAAGAAACCATGCTAAAATCCTGGAAGCTGAAAGAGCCCACTGACTCACACGTAGCCCACGTCTCAGTTATATAAATAAAATTTGGTTGCATATCGCAAAAGTCAACACTCATTATTTGATCAATCTTTGCAGAAGTCAGTCCTTGAATATTTATTAAAATGAGATCACACTTCAGGCCATCAGAGATTACATCAGTTGACTCCAGCCTCTCACCTACCGCAGCCTCCGACCCCGACGAGCCAAGGGAGGAAGCCTGAAAAGTGATAGCAGGCCCTACCCCTGCTCCTTCACCCTCATACTCTGCGAAAAATCCTGCTGAATCTTCGGCCTCATGTGCACATAGCGCTTTATCAATGCTCCAACAGGCCATATGGTTGGGTCCATAATCTCTTCAAGATTTTTAAAATGCACCGTTACTTTAAAAGATGAATAGTGTTGGGGAAATTTAGGTGTTATGGTTTCACACTCAACTTCAGAAAATCGTTCTCTCAACACAGAGGTCAACGTTTCTGTCTTCACCCCTGGCAACAATCTCGAGACAAACACTATATAGTTTTGTACACTGTCATTTTTGTCTTTTTAGAAATTTCCTTTTTGTTTATTATAGTTTTACCTAATGCATGGTAAATATTCGCTGCTGAACTCACTCTACTAGTTATTTCGGCCTCATAGCTTCCATTTTCATCAATGATTACACCCAGGTATTTGAATTGCTTCACCTGCTCGATTTGTCTTCCACCGATGTTAATTTTCATTTTCTCTTCCATTTTTCCTATTTTCATTACCTTCGTTTTTGTTGCATTAATTTTCATATTTTTGTGCTCTAAGGCCAAATTCCATATATTTACGTTGTTTTGCAGGTTTTGTTCGCTACTTGCAAATAGCACCAGATCATCGGCAAATGCACATTCCGCTACTTCTTGTTTTGTTATAAAGAATTTAATTTATTATTGCTTGGAAATACGCAAGTGTTAGTGTTGAGAAATCCTTTACCTGCGTTTCCGAACGACCAAAGCTACAAACTTAGGCAAGAGTTAAATAATAGGGAGTTTCGTCGAGCGTTCTCTCCCGAAATTACCGAACCTGTAAAATAAATTAAAGGTAATTATAATGGTAATTATAATTATAAAGGTAAATATAAAGGAAGCTCGTGGTGGCAGCGAAAGAATCTACTTCACCCCAACATCCGATTTATTACATTGGTGGACTTAGCGGTGGGATAAATTCTACATTACGCCTCCACGGTTTACTACATTGGTGTTAGTGGTGGAATTAATTAAACTTATTTTATTGTACTAAAGCTGATTGCTTTATTTTAATTGAACTTGTGATTTTTATTATTTTAATTGATTATTTGTTTTAATAGCTGCCACCAGGAACCGTAATTTAATTAATTGAACGAGCTCGGTTCCTAACTCGTGAAAAACAAAGGCAAGATACTTACTTTCTTTAATTTCTTATTTACTTATAAACTTGGTATACGTGATCGACAGCGCGGAGACTGGGGAAAATATTTAAGACAAACGATAGATTACTTATAGGAAATTTCAATAATTGAGACACCTTTAGTTTAATTAAAACAATTTATTTAAATGACTAACAAAATTTAGACAGAATTTAACAACTATGCAAACTTAAAAGTTTTACGATAATACAATACTAGGGTTTGTGACCCAGAATTATTTAGTTATGCTAATCCGGCCAGAGTAAGTATTTGTAAAAGATTTTTAATAGTAATATTATTTGATACCTGAAGTTTTAATCCTTTTTACTGCACATGAACGTAATCCTTCATCCTCCTTACTATTTCACTTTGAATTATGCATAAACCGAAAATATAGATTCAATTTTGACTTATTTTGAGTTAATTTATGATGCCGCCAACTTTTGGAAAAATTGTTGTTTTATCGATCGGTACTAACAATTAATATGAATCTTTAACTTAGTGAATTCGCATTACCCGCGTATTTTATATTTGACTCTACTTTTAAACTTTTGACTAGCAACTTATTTTCCGTGTGAACGCGACGGACCGATTTTCTTAGGTGTGTTTTATAAAAATTGACAACTAACTGACTTTTGCTTCCGGGATCGTATTTATTGACTAAGATTTCCTCATGGAGAGGGTATAATAACGTACGAGGTTTATTAATTTCGGACCTCGAGTGGAGACTACATATATATGGTCTCTTCAGGGTAGTTTTTATTACTCGCTTTCGTTCTGAAGATACTACGGGGTGCCAAAGATTCTAAAGAATGGAAAACTTCGGCTCCATTCACCAAATAGAAACTTATATCTTTTTTTCCAAGAAGAAGTCGCATGTGCAGCAAGTGAATTATTTTATGACCCTGTATAACTTTCAAAGTCTTTGTCGCTTTCTTTTAACTTTGCTGGAAATTCTCGTTACAAAGCTATTAACGTTTCCGCTCTCATTGTTACAAATATTAAAGGACGGATATTGTAAAAGTTTACAATATCACTCGAGAATTTCCAGTGCATCTCAAACAAATTTTACCCTGGTTTAACAATCATTATAAACAAAATAATTATTATAAACTAAATAAGTTTCAATAATTATAAACTAAATAGTTTACACATAATATGGTTTAATACTTATATAATCTATTTTATAACATGGTTTAATGTTTATTTTCATTTATTTATCATTGATAAATTCATCTTTACGTGTTAAAATTACGTGGTCGATATATATAAATAATAATGAATCAAACGCGGGTTGTTACATCATTAAACCGCCAGTACGGTTTATTGCACTGTTTAGACGCTCAACGAAATTCGCCATTTGTGGCGCTGTAGTACCTTAGTATGTACAGGCAAATTTTGAAAAATTCCATTTTGATCATGAAGAATTTGAAAAAATACTATAATTCGGTACCACCGAATTTTATGCTCTTTAATTTTTTTAAATGATAATTTTTGGTAAAACCGTGTTGGAGGGGTTAAAATCCGTAATTAGGGGAACGCCAGCTTGGGATTTTTAGAAGATATTTGTGGGGTACTTCAATATACATCTCTGCCAAATTTCAGCTTGCCCGGACGTTTTGTTAGCTCATGCTCACAAAATTCCGGCTTTGTTGGAAAATTTTGAAAAAACCTATTTTTCTCTTCATTTTCTAACCTTTGCTCTAATTTTAATTTATTTATTGTCAAGCGCATTTCTCCTCTCTGAACATTTCCAAATTAGTTATAATTTTATTTGAAAGTTGTAGCACTTTGTATATAAAATGAAATGAGATTTTAGGGATTTTAGAAACTTTCGTATAAAGGTTGGTGACAGACAAAATTCAAATATGTTTGAGGTTAACGTTTTTTTATTTCTCGAAATTAAACAATAATGTTTAGTCGTTTTATACAAATTAATTTAACATATTGACCGAAATTTACAGTAGAAAATGGATTCGATTTTTGAGCAACCTCGAGTTACGCCGATTCCACTGTCGAAAAAGGAGGTAACTTAAAATAAAACCGTCAAACTGTCATTGATCATTCAATTTTGAATGTACAAATTTTTAAATTTATTTCTACATATTTATAGATTATTATAAAAGAGTAATTTTCAGATACCTACCGTCCCTTTAGTGCCGGAAGTGTCTATGATTTTTCAGAATAATACAACCATGCAAAATACACCAAACGGTAACGACAGTATGTATCTGACTTATAATGCATGGAAAGCTCGTAACCAAAACACTTGTGTTGGTCGTAAAAGCGTATCCAAACAAGGTGCGTCACCATTTAGATCTAATGTGGATAGTTTTGCCACAAAACAGGTCAGATTTGAAGGCGAACGCAATCAAATATTTAATACTCCCGTTGATGTGTCACGCCCCCCGGTTAGCGATGCAGAATCCAGGTTTGCCAGATCTAAGACGAAGCCTTTCGAACAAATTTACATGGCTAATATTCCAGATAGGCACTTAGACTTGAGCGTAATTGAATCACCGAAGAAGTTACGTCCGAAAGAAAATCAAAGTCCTAATATTAACTTAGGTTTTCATACGTCGACGTTATATCAACAAAATTTTACAAATTATAAAAATAACGAAGAAGTGAAACAAATTCAACCAAATTTTACAGATCACCAAAATAAAAGAAATAAAGAAGAATTAGAAGTGAAAAATATTCGTGATAGATTTGGTGATGATCCTTTGTCAAAAAATCAAATTATCGATTTATACAACTACAAACGTGATACGGATACACACAGGGGGCCTTACACATTTAGACACCTCTCAAATGATGTAATAACAAACCAAAATTGCCAAGTGTTTTCTAACGAAATGAGTAAATTCTCCGTTGGAACGCAAACTGAAAACAATTTATGCGATATTAAAAGAACACGAGAAGACGAGCCAACGGTTAAAGATTTACTCAACATAATTCAGCAACAAAACAACCAACTGTTGATTTTACAAAAACAAGTCACCATGTTATTGAACAGTAAAGAGCAACAAATTCAAAATGGCAACGTTTCGGATAATTATTGTACCACTCATGTTGAATCCCAAAAAATTGATATATGCAAAAACATACCGCAGATTGGTCTGCAAAGCAGGCAACAATATTCTGTCGAAGTGTCGATACGACGGCAACAACATTTAAACCAAATGGGAAAAGAGGCAACAAGTTACACTCCAAAAATAAGCGAAATGATCGAAGAGAATTCTCCCGAAAATATTTTGAGCGGTATTCCTAAAAGTAATGAGTATATCGGTGAAACTTATGAAAACGGTTTGTGCACTATTGATGGATCAGTACATGTGCCGCAACCTTCTCCGAGTCCGGAATGTAGTATCGATTATGGTTCCGTAGAAGAGTACAGTGACGAGTAGGTGATTTTCTTAAAATGTGATTAAAATAATATAATGGTTTTTTCTTTTAGCAGTGAAGACGAACAGCAGAACACGGAGAAATATTTTATTGAGGTAAGAAATATTTTGATTAAAATAGGTTACCTCTACAATAATTTAATTTTTTAAGGGACAAGTAAATCATATATTGAAAGAATCAGGAATTAATCCCAATAATCATGGTTATCCAGGAAACTTTCTCCGGAAACCTACCGATAACAATAAAGTTGATAGATTAAAGAAAAGAGTACTCGATGCCACACTTAAACAGTTGCATAAATTAGGGGTTGAAGTTCCAATCAAGGAGAACGTGAAAATCAAGTAAGTTTTATTAATCAATTAAGTTGCAGTCAAATTAGACGGATATGAAAGTAAATCAGGAGTTCTGAACCATTCAATAGAAAAATCCCATTTTGAAATTAAATAAACCAGTTACATGAAATTCAATCCCAGACCCCGCAACCTTGCATTCAAAATGCTGCGATAACAGTAAGGAATACTAAAATTTGTATAGGAACGATTTTTTGGGTAAGGGGCCGTTCATGTATTACGTAAGACGTTTTTTCCTACTTTTAGACTCCCCCCCGCCCCCTAGTAAGAAAAAATAAGAAAATGTATACCCCCTCCCCCCCTCACTAATCTTACGTAAGATAAATAATTATTACCCAATGAGAAGTCAGATAATATTAAACATTAAAAGTGAAATTAACGAAGATATTATGTTTATTTTATATTAAAAAAAATGTTATTCACACAAATTACTTTATAGTGTAAGAAAATTGTAAAAAAAAATCCAAAATCGGTCTTCTGCGATTTTTCGACGGATTTCGTTAGGTAATTGTATAATAAAAAACGTCCTCTAGGAACCCTGAGCTTCTTACCGAATTCTTCGTCTGCAGTTGAAATTTTTTTATGAAGGAGTGAAAATTATGTTTTTCGGCAAAATATTTTTAAACAAATTTCTATTTCAGCTATATTGTTATATCATATAACTCATTAAAAAAATTAAAAACACTTAAGGCTGCCGTCCTGGCAGTGTTTAATATAATATGGGAAATTTGTCGAGATTGCGGACGCACTAGGTAAAACAGTATGCACTTTTAGGCAACCATTTTATGATCATTGTAAAGCTAAAACTTGGCCCTTGGATCTGATAAATTTTTAATTCCAATTAGTAATATTGAAATTTTTGCTGTAAAGATGCTCTATTTCACAGGGCAAAAATGTGACCGTGCAATAATTTTTATAATCATTACAGTTATACCTAATTACAAACTTGAAAAGTGTTTCACATCCAGGACAAATGCTTGACCTAATTTGAAAAAAAATTTGGTAGAATTATATATGCATTTTTCTAGAAGATATACTGCGTCCGAAAATAATAATAATTTTTTCTTGTTTGAACGATTTTTTTGAAATGGTGAGCAGAGTTCTGTTGCATTTCTAACGAAGTTAGTTGGATCTCGGTTAAAATAGTTTGTCTATTCATCATATCTACTGCTTCCCTCTCTCTCTTTCCGCAGCGCTCTCTTAAGTTGATTTTGAGTAGCCTGCCTTCCTTTAAGGAATCTCGATAATCCATTCATGCGCGTCCCTATGGGACGCGCATGAATGGATTATCGAGATTCCTTAAAGGAAGGCAGGCTACTCAAAATCAACTTTCCTTTCCTTTGCGAATTTTTGCACTATTTCAATACAAAAACATGCGTAGGGACCTACATAATAATTGTGCCAAATTTGGTTCCGATCGGTCAAACGGTCTAGGAGTCTATAGGGAACATACATACATCCATATTTATATATCTATATAGATTATATTATGTAGGTGCAAGTTTTTTAAAATAAAATTCTAATGTTAAAAATGTGGTACAAAATCCAACCTTGTCAAACACATTTATTTATAGGTACACGTTTTCTGGACCATTTCTATCCCTTGCAACATGTTCCATTTAAAAAAAATAACGCATTACCACGTCTGAAACCTTTTAAATCAATAAATTAAAAATAATTGTATTATCACTTCTTATTTATTGGGGTCTGAAAAATATTACCATCTTTTTGTAACTTCTAAACTAATCTTAACCTGTCCGATCCAGAAAATTTAGCGACGTTGATTTCAATAAATAATATTTCTGCGAATTCCTAAATTAATAATTATATATGTAAATAATATGTAAACAATAGCATTATATTCCTTTGTTTTCATTTAACCGCATATTATCCAAATTTCAGCAATATTACCGCATATATCGACTCATTTTAACCGCATATAAAATACTTATATTGATGTTTTTTACCGCATATAAATCCGGACTCTAGTTATCATATAACTCATTAAAAAAATTAAAAACACTTGAAATATTTTTATAACATCCTCGAAATCATGAAAAGAAGAGTTTCCTAAAAATGGTCAGAGGGTTCTGATTTTTGGATATGTTTTAAGATTTGGGTCCTAATAAAAACCCTGAGTTGGCGACCTCGGAGACCGTCCAGAAGTGCCGCCATTTTTAAAAAAATGGCGAAAACAAAATGTTTCTTCGCAATATTTCCTTACCAGTTGACTTTAGGACGAAAATGACTTCTATAAATCTTACAGAGAATAAAATTTACTACAACTTCTATCTAAGTAAGTTATTTTTCTCTAACTAATAAGTCTAATAGTTTGTTGCTGAGCGCCAGCATTGTTAAATAGAGCACATTTTTGAAATTTCAATGACGTTCGATTTTGACCTGACTTTTTTATAATAAAAATTTTTTTTACATATTTTTTATAATATATAGACTTATAGAGTATATAATATTAATAGACTTTATCATATAATAGACTCTTTTAGAAAGAGTAACCAAAAATTATTAAAATATGTATTTTTCAATTCTACTATAAAAACGTTCAGCTTTCCGAATCTCTATAGGAAATTTGTCGATTTCAGGTGAATAAATTCGTGCTACGAATTCGAACGTAAATAATTAATAGTATTGTGTTTCACATTAACATTAATACCAACAGCACCTAAATTAAATGAAATAATTCTCAAATTTTGAAATTTAATTAAAAAAATAAAATCTTACGTAAGAAATTGTCTTGACCCCCCTACCCCCGAGTAAGAAAAAATAAGATGTCAGCTACCCCCCCCCTCCCCCTAAACGTCTTACGTAATACATGAACGGCCCCTAATTAAATTTTCTACAAAAAAGTCCCTTACAGCATATATTTAGCTTTGATAGTTTCGAATTGGGAAGCATCCAGTCAGACATTTTGAAAATCATTTCTAATAATTTTTGTAAAATTCAATGTTGGTATTTTTGCGTCAAACTAAATTTTTAAAAAAATTCATTATGAAACTAGAAAGTACGGAAAAACTTTTATGGGATGAAAATAAATTTTTTGCTGAAAATTGATAATTTGACACCAACGTAAAAAGAACAATTTTTACTTCCCTATAAGGAAGTATTGTAATCATGAAAAAATTCGATGTCGGTATTTTAACGGAAATATCCATTTTGAGCATTTCTGAATCCGTTTTGACTACTTTCGCAATGATGTCTGTATGTATGTGTGTATGTATGGATGTATGTAACGCAAAATGTCTGTAAGTTCTGTATCTCTGGAACGAATTGTTATATAGTAACAAAATTTCATATTTAACACTTTAATCAATATACAAAGGCACCATTTGATTTTGGAGGAAATCCTTAAACCGGAAGTAGCACTTTACTTGAAGGACGAAATGGTTTTTCTTCAATATCTCAGGAACAAATTGTTATATTGTAACCAAATTTCATATTTAACACTTTAATCAATATACGAAAGAACCATTTGATTTTGGAGGAAATCCCTAAACCGGAAGTAGCACTTTACTTGAAAGACGAAATAGTTTTTCTTCAATATCTCAGGAACGAATTATTATATAGTAACCAAATTTCATATTTAATACTTTAATCGGTATACGAAAGCACCATTTGATTTTGGAGCAAATCCCTAAACCGGAAGTAGCACTTTACTTGAAGGACGAAATGGTTTTTCTTAAATATCTCAGGAACGAATTGTTATCTAGTAACCAAATTTCATATTTAACACTTTAATCAGTATACTAAAGCACCATGTGATTTTGGAGGAAATCCCTAAACCGGAAGTAGCACTTTACTTGAAGAACGAAATGGTTTTTCTTCAATATCTCAGGAACAAATTGTTATATAGTAACCAAATTTCATATTTAACACTTTAATCAGTATACTAAAGCACCATGTGATTTTGGAGGAAATCCCTAAACCGGAAGTAGCACTTTACTTGAAAGACGAAATAGTTTTTCTTCAATATCTCAGGAACAAATTGTTATATAGTAACCAAATTTCATATTTAACACTTTAATCAATATACGAAAGAACCGTTTCATTTTGGAGGAAATCCCTAAACCGGAAGTAGCACTTTACTTGAAGGACGAAATGGTTTTTCTTAAAATATATTATGATAAATATTTTATTGATGAATTTTTATTTTTTAATCAAAATTAAAGCAAATAAAATTTAATTATTTAATTAAATAATAAAATAAAATTTAAATAATATTTTTGCGAATCTTTAGATGAACGATGAAGGAATGATTCCTTATAGGGAAGTCATGTGCTGGCCACATCAGATTTTTTATCTACTTTGATTTTGTAATGTGCCATATTTCATAATTTTTTTTAGTATCGTAATGATAGTTTTTACCGCACTAGTGCGGTAATAAAGCAGTTTAGTGCGGTAATTTTGTAAAAGAAATGAATTTTGCAAAACATGTTTACAATTATTTATTAATATTAATTACACAGTTTGAAATATTTACAAATTGAACTTCAGACGCTGTTCCCAGGATATTTCCTTCTGTTATTGCAAATTCCCGCATAATTTCGGCAAGCACCAACTCCAATAATCAAAATGACCTAAAAGCATTACAAGTTTGAAATTGTTTTTTATTATTTAAGCACTAATTTACCTTCATAAATAAGAAATCTTTATCATTCATTTCCTTAAGAAATTGATGTATCTCTTCTTTGCGAAAAATACACGATTTTTTAGGTCGGTATCCTTCTGATTTCCTCTTCAAGAAAGCCACAGCTTGATGATATTGACTAATATCAATTTTTTTCTTAATCGAGACCAACATTCGCAGCATAGAATACCGGCACCATAACGAAGATGGTTTTAGCTTCGCTGCTTGTTCCGAAAAATAGGCAAGGACCACATTTTCAGAGATTTCACGAATTTTCTTAGCTTCCATCCATTCTTCAAAATATTTGAACACTATTTCGTATCGCTTTTTAGATTTGGCAGGCATTAATGTATCTATAGCAGATTGAGCAGCCAATTCTATATCAGAAGGCAAACTTTCCTCTGAATTACTCATGTTTCACTTACGATTATACTGGAACTTGCTGTCAATTAAATGCTTGCGAAACAATTAAACAATTTCGTAACTACGCGACTAGCCGCCCAATAATTTTTTTTTATAAATGCAATTTTAAAAATTCAACTAGAAACTCAAAAATATGCGTAGGTTTGATTACAAAATCAAAGTAGATAAAACGTTGTACAATATTTGTATCGTAAATATCTATTACTTCCCTATAAGGA
This sequence comes from Podabrus alpinus, assembly GCA_932274525.1. Taxonomy (NCBI): domain Eukaryota; kingdom Metazoa; phylum Arthropoda; class Insecta; order Coleoptera; family Cantharidae; genus Podabrus; species Podabrus alpinus. The sequence continues at coordinate 66,717,476 of OW026453.1, read as the reverse complement.
AGTATTGTAATTATGAAAAAATTCGATGTCGATATTTTAACGGAAATATCCGTTTTGAGCATTTCTGAATCCGTTTTGACTACTTTCGCAATGATGTCTGTATGGATGTATGTAACGCAAAATGTCTGTAAGTTCTGTATCTCTGGAACGAATTGTTATATAGTAACAAAATTTCATATTTAACACTTTAATCGGTATACAAAGGCACCATTTGATTTTGGAGGAAATCCTTAAACCGGAAGTAGCACTTCACTTGAAGGACGAAATGGCTTTTCTTAAATATCTCAGGAACGAATTGTTATATAGTAACCAAATTGCATATTTAACACTTTAATCAGTATACTAAAGCACCATGTGATTTTGGAGGAAACCCTAAACCGGAAGTAGCACTTTACTTGAAGGACGAAATGGTTTTTCTTCAATATCTCAGGAACAAATTGTTATATAGTAACAAAATTTCATATTTAACACTTTAATCGGTATACAAAGGCACCATTTGATTTTGGAGGAAATCCTTAAACCGGAAGTAGCACTTCACTTGAAGGACGAAATGGGTTTTCTTAAATATCTCAGGAACGAATTGTTATCTAGTAACCAAATTTCATATTTAACACTTTAATCAGTATACTAAAGCACCATGTGATTTTGGAGGAAATCCCTAAACCGGAAGTAGCACTTTACTTGAAGGACGAAATGGTTTTTCTTCAATATCCCAGGAACAAATTGTTATATAGTAACCAAATTTCATATTTAACACTTTAATCAATATACGAAAGAACCATTTGATTTTGGAGGAAATCCCTAAACCGGAAATGGCACTTTACTTGAAGGACGAAATAGTTTTTCTTCAATATCTCAGGAACGAATTGTTATATAGTAACCAAATTTCATATTTAACACTTTAATCGGTATACGAAAGCACCATTTGATTTTGGAACAAATCCCTAAACCGGAAGTAGCACTTGAAGGACGAAATGGTTTTTCTTAAATATATTATGATAAATATTTTATTGATGCATTTTTGTTTTTTAATCAAAATTAAAGCAAATAAAATTTTCTATAAATATGTTAGAATATATTTTTATGAACAAATACAATTTAATAATACAACAAATTTAATAATTTAATTAAATAATAAAATAAAATTTAAATAACATTTCTGCGAATCTTTAGATGAACGATAAAGGAATGATTCCTTATAGGGAAGTCATGTGCTGGCCACATCAGATTTTCAAATTACATTATATTGAATAATTTGATAAAAACATATAGGGTGACTTTGAAATTTTTGAGTTCTCCATGTAAAACGCGAATTAAAAAGAATTGAGCAAAGCTGCGCAGGCAAATAAATTTTATTTTAAAGTCTCAAGTATCAGTATTATCCGTAAAAAAAAATTATAACTCTATCGACCTCGATTCATATTCAAATCTTCTTTTTACTTCCCTATAAGGAAGTAGGTATTGTAATCATGAAAAAATTCGATGTCGATATTTTAACGGAAATATCCGTTTTGAGCATTTCTGAATCCGTTTTGACTACTTTCGCAATGATGTCTGTATGGATGTATGTAACGCAAAATGTCTGTAAGTTCTGTATCTCTGGAACGAATTGTTATATAGTAACAAAATTTCATATTTGACACTTTAATCGGTATACAAAGGCACCATTTGATGTTGGAGGAAATCCTTAAACCGGAAGTAGCACTTCACTTGAAGGACGAAATGGTTTTTCTTAAATATCTCAGGAACGAATTGTTATCTAGTAACCAAATTTCATATTTAACGCTTTAATCAGTATACTAAAGCACCATGTGATTTTGGAGGAAATCCCTAAACCGGAAGTAGCACTTTACTTGAAGGATGAAATGGTTTTTCTTCAATATCTCAGGAACAAATTGTTATATAGTAACCAAATTTCATATTTAACACTTTAATCGGTATACAAAGGCACCATTTGATTTTGGAGGAAATCCTTAAACCGGAAGTAGCAGTTCACTTGAAGGACGAAATGGTTTTTCTTAAATATCTCAGGAACGAATTGTTATCTAGTAACCAAATTTTATATTTAACACTTTAATCAGTATACTAAAGCACCATGTAATTTTGGAGGAAATCCCTAAACCGGAAGTAGCACTTTACTTGAAGGACGAAATGGTTTTTCGTCAATATCTCAGGAACAAATTGTTATATAGTAATCAAATTTCATATTTAACACTTTAATCGGTATACAAAGGCACCATTTGATTTTGGAGGAAATCCTTAAACCGGAAGTATTTCTAATATTTCTGCGAATCTTTAGATGAACGATAAAGGAATGATTCCTTATAGGGAAGTCATGTGCTGGACGCATCAGATTTTTTGTCACGGCGTCGCTCTTTCAAGTTTAAATTTTTCGAAAACTGTTTATCGCACAACAATAAATTAAAAATATTTTATTGCAAAAATCATGTTCAACAAAAGTGACGTCTTGATATACAGTTAAAGCTCCTTATTCGCGGGGGATACGTTCCATAATTATGCCGCGAATACAGAAACCGTGAATATGGAATGGTAATTTGTATGGGAATATAGGGGATACGTTCCAAGGTTAGAAAATAAAATAAAAATATATCGAAATAAATGCAATTTAATGAGAAATACATAATAATATTATTATTATTTATTACTCTTATCTGGATTGGGTAATGGTTTAAAGAATTTAGTAATTTTTTCTTGTCTTGCAGCTTTTAAAAGGCCTTTTAATTCCGTTTGGTATTCAGCTGTGGCATTATCAATTTGCCTTTTAAAAACAAGACTTCTTTCCATAGACGGATCAATTTTTATAAAGAAATCACACAGTTCATTTGCCATCCGTAAACCTTCGCTTAGGTTTTTTGAGGTAAATGTCACCTTTTCAGTGTCAGTTGAAACTTCTTCTTCTTCAATAGAATGGGGTTTTAACATTTCCTCCAAGTCGGTTTCAGTCAAGTCTTCATCTTGTGATTCAAGCAACTCTTGAATGTCACTTAATTCTACCTGTTCAAAACCATCTCGTCCTATTTCATGTGCAACTTGAGTAATGTTTTCAGTTAACGTTTGAATTTGCTCAGATCCTTCATCATTAGCGACAGTTAGATTAGGCCACAGTTTTTTCCAGCATGATTTCAATGTGTATGACTTCAATTCTTGTAACGATTCTTTTATGTTACCAATGCACTTTGCTATGTCAAAATTTTTCCAGCATTGCATAACATTCATATCAGGATCACGTTCCATAGTGTCCAGTATGATTTTAAAGGTTCGCCTAATGTAATACAGCTTGAAGGCCTGGATTATACCTTGGTCCATAGGTTGGAGTAAAGCCGTCGTGTTAGGAGGCAAAAATATCACCTTTATATTCGGATGCATAGCTTCAAGCTCACGAGGGTGACCCGGAGCATTGTCCAAAACTAGAATAGCCTTAACGTCTAAATTGTTTTTCTTTAAATAAATTTCAACTTCATGAACAAAACAATTTCGGAACCAGTCACTGAAATAACACTTGTAACCCACGCTTTCTTGTTTGAACGCCAAAGCACGGGCAGGTTATCCTTGTTTTGATTTTTCAAAGCACGAGGATTTAACGATCTGTAAAGCATTAGTGGCTTAATTAAACAATCTCCGGATGCATTAGAACAAAGCAGCAGCGTAATTCTATCTTTTGCTGCCTTAAAACCCGAGGCGGACTTTTCACTCTTGGATATAGTAAAAGTTTTGTTCGGCATTATTTTCCAAAACAGGGCAGTCTCGTCTGCATTAAACACTTGCTCAGGTTTGTATCCACCATCAGCAATTAACTTTAAAAATTCTTCTGGATATCTAGCTGCTGCTGCAGTATCTGCAGATGCAGCTTCTCCAACAATTTTGATGCAGTGCAGTGATTGCCGCACTTTAAATTTATTGAACCAACCTTCCGATGCTTTAAATTCTCCATCTGTACGTTCACCTTTAAAATGTTCGTAAAGACGCTTTGCCTTCTCACGGATTATAGGACCACATAGGGGCACTCTTTTCTGGTTACGGTCTTCAATCCATAATGATAACGCAGCTTCCATTTTTTCAATTGCTGGATCACGAACAATTTTTGCTCATAGTGAGGTTGAAGCAGTAGAATTCCTTATTTTATCCTCGGATTTCTTGATGAATCGTACAGTTGATTCATTGATATTAAAGGAACGTGATATGGAAGCAAACGACTCGCCAAGGCGTAAACGGTTAAGCATTTCTATTTTTACTTTAAGTGGTAACACAGCTTTTTTCCGCGTAGGTACTAATTTTCTTTTGCTTTTACTCGACATTATAAATTTCGAACAAACCAGAAGAGACACGTGTTATTTAATCAAAGTTCATTCAACGAATGGCAAGTTGAAACAATTCAACAAGTAGGATAGCGGCCAAGACAGCTTATATCAAATGATAGCACCTTGTCGGCAAAAATTTTGCTTTTGTCCAAGACCGTTAGGTTTAGTCACAATAAATAATATTTTCTCTCTATAAATACTTGGACGCCTACTTGTTTGTTTTGATAGGTGAGTGGTGTTAATTTGTAATTGAATATCTTGCGAATCACTTTTAGATTTGTTAATAATAAGCATTTCTTTAGAAAAAATGTATGATATCATTTCTCGCAAGTATGTAATTATGTTCCAACACAATTTTGCAATGCAAGTGTCTGCATTCTTTTAGATAAAATACACAGCAGATATCATTTTAAAAGTGCGAAATTGTAATTTTAATTATAAATCTTTGAAGTAGTACAAACATTGTATATTGTTAGTTTTTGATCCGCGAATAACGAAATTTTCAACCGCGAATACAGGAAGTGGTTGCATTTTTTACATCCGCGAATACTGAAAACGCGAATAACGAAACCGTGAATAAGGAGCTTTAACTGTATTGTCAAAAATTTCACTGTTATTGAATTACACCTTCGTTGTTTTATTGTTTACAAAGAACGTTAACAATTTATTTTTACACGTACATTTAATAAGAGACCAAAAGCAACAAGTTAAAAAAGTTTAAATATCATGTTGGTTTTTTTGATTTATATATTATACTAGCTGGCACAGTCGTAGCTGGCACAGTCGGCCTACCGGCCGCCTTTAGCCATCTAGAGCGTGTCGGATGTAGTTGTTCGGCCTTCGGCCTCACTCCAAGGTTCTAAAGTAGCCTATGTTTTTTGTAGCGTTGTAAATAACTTCTACACCAAATTTGGTTAAGATTGGTCAAATAGAAACGTAAAGCACGTGCACGCGTATTTGCATTGCCGATCGGTTAACAGCTTGACAGCATTCATTATTGTTTTTTAAATTGATTTTGAGTAGCCTGCCTTCCTTTAAGGAATCTCGATAATCCATTCATGCGCGTCCCTATGGATTATCGAGATTCCTTAAAGGAAGGCAGGCTACTCAAAATCAATTTTCCTTTCCTTTGCGAATTTTTGCACTATTTCAATACAAAAACATGCGAAGGGGCCTACATAATAACTGTGCCAAATTTCGTTCCGATCGGTCAAACGGTTTAGGAGTCTATACACACGTAGTACATCCATTTTTATATACATAGATAGAAGATAATAGTAAGCGAGTGTTTATTCGAATCCGTTTCTCACATCTTGCTCTGCAAGCCTTTCTGTTGGCTCAATCTTCTTCAAGGCCTCTAGCGTTCATCGCCCCCTTAGCTTCCTGCCCCCCAAGTTCTGCTGGTCTTTCGCGTTTTTTTGTAAAGGTTGGGGTCCAGTCCCATATTTTCTTCGGCCATCTCTGGGTGTTCTTTATTTGAACATGGCATGGGCCATAATAAGGCCCATGCTAAGTTATGGTGCTTTGGTTTGGTGGCCTAGAACCAAGCTGGCAACAGTGGCGTCCTCTCTTCACCGGATGCAGAGAATGGTCTGCCTGGCGGTGACAGGAGTGATGCGAACGGCTCCCACAGCGGCCTTAGAGGCTCTTCTCTATCTCCCTCCACTGGATCTCCACGTGGAGGAGCAGGCGGTCAAGGCTGCCCTTAGGCTGCGAGCGTGGGGCTCTGGACCAATAGGTAAGGAGTCGGGAGACATTCGGGGGTCCTGGGGGGCCACCATTTCGATGGGCTCCCCATTCTGGCCCTGGATGCTGACAGAATTCCCCCCATTCGATAGGAAATTTAGCATTTTGCAAGATACAACAAGAACATATCTCTGTACACTGACGGTTCCAAAACTGGTGATGGCTCAGGTGCGGGGATTTTCTCCCGGGAACTGCAGCTAAACACATCTATATCGCTGGGTAAGTATGCCTCAGTGTTCCAGGCGGAACTTGTAGGTATACTACACGGCGCAAAAACAGTCAAGGATAGAGGCATCCGAGGCAAAATAATTCAGATATTTACAGACAGTAGAGCGGCTCTTGTAGCACTAAACCGCCACAAGATTACCTCGGGGCTGATACTTAATTGTTATCGGACACTGAATGAAATATCAACCCACAACAACCTTACACTCAGCTGGGTGAAAGGTCATCAAGGCTATAAAGGGAATGTGAGGGCGGATGTGCTGGCGAGAACGGGCTCGGGTAACACACCGTGCGGTCCTGAGCCATTTGTCACGCCGGCCGTCAGCACAATCAACACCCTCATAAGAGAACAAACTCAGAAACTACATGGTAGAAGATGGGAAAATATAGAGGCATGCCGTCAAGCGAGAGCAGCTATATGCGGGCCATCCTGCAGGAATGCCAAATACTACACACAGTTGTCTCGGGATAGTCTGCGTATTATTGCGGGGATTTTGACGGGACACTGCAAGTTAAATAAACACCTACACACGATGGGTCTTGTAGAGAGTCCCATCTGTCGTGGTTGTGAAGAAGCAGACGAAACGGCGGAGCATCTGCTTTGCAGATGCCTTGCCCTTGCGTCCATCAGAGGATCCATGTTGGGGGAGCTCTGGCCTAGCATGGCCAGTATTAGGGATATGCCGCCCTCTAAGATTGTCGAGTACATTCTAAGGTTGGGATGGCTTGGGGAGTAGGGGGACGGCTTCCCTAAATGAAGGCAGCATAATGGGCCAAATTGTGCGTACGACCTCGCAAGAGGCTGTCCTTCGCTTACAATCCAGAATCCAATTCACTGTTATCGAATTACACCTTCGTTGTTTTATTGTTTACAAAGAATGTTGGGGTCATTCCATCTCAAATCGACAAAAAAAATAGGTAAAATTGACTCGACCCCAACCAAACTTAACGAAACTTGGTACACACTATCGTAGTAAGAAATAAAAAACACAAATTTAAGGATTTTTCCAAAAAGGCATTCGTTTCCTTGTTTTGGTCTTTCAAAAAGTTGGTGTGTAAACCTGTAGAGAAACGAATGTAACTTCATCCACAGTGGTCTAAATTTAAAAATAAAAAATGTTCTGTAAAGGTAAACGAACATTCTATTCAAATATTTAACCACATTTTATATTTTCAACCCTTAACTGGATTAATTTTTTAATTTTAACCCTATTTCAACCCCTATTTCTAAAGGGGTCTTTTTTTTGGTTAATTTTTTTACAGTTTTTTGGTACAAATGTACTGAGCATGCGTACCAAATTTTATCATGGGGTGAGCATGGGTTCGGTTATTAAATAGTATATTATTCTGCGAGCCGCGTTAGAGCTTTTTACCGTCACGGATGAAATTGTCACAAGGCGGTTGCGGTGAATGACGTAATTTCATCCAAGACGGTAAAAAGCTCTAACGAGGCGAGGAAAATTAAAATATTTCATCGCTACTATTTCAGTAAGAACCAAAATACAATAATAAACAAATTTGGAGGAAGTACAATTAAAAACAGACCTAATTAAAATATTGCAATAACTTATAAAAATAATAACTTGGGAAGTCCTGCATAAAAATAGTAACATTGTAAGAAAAACCATAATATTATGTACAAATATTACATCATACGGGGAATACCCTACTAAGAATTTCGCGGTGTAAGTTACGTCATGCAAACTAAACGTTAAATGTTATTTATAAATATTGTAGCGTCTGATGCCTTGAAGATGCACGAGTACACACACAATCGGTTTATGGTCACCTACCTTTAATTCGACTCTTACTTCTCAGGAATATGCGTCGGGATCTGATTCAACCAACACTTTTTTTATACGAGCTTATGTCGAACGAATTCTTGACTCCAACAAAGATAAAACTACAGTTGGATTCCGTTAACAAGTTTTTAATCAAATAAACAAATTCCAACATATAACCCAAACAATCAAACAATCTTTATATAACTACTATTCTACGCACTGATAAATAAAGGGTAGCTAACCTGCTAATCTTTCGTGCGCACAATTTTCTCTCTTCCCTTCTAATTTCCAATATCGTCACGATCCAACTCTCGTGCGGATCTGATCGTTCCACTCTTTCTATGACTGCTTCTCATAGATCGGATAATTTGGTATCCGGTTCTCCCCTACGTATCTGTATGACACGATCTCGACCACAACCTTTGTTGCCAACACCTTTCGTATCCCGCTATCTCACGGAATCTTAATTTCTCCAAGGAATTAATTTTCTCTGGTAGCACCACCGTATTTCGTTCACGAATATAATTTATTTCAGTATATTTAAGTGAATCTCACTTGATCTCGCGACTTTGTCTCACAGTACTCAATACGCGACCGTCACCTTTCGTGATCTCGATGATACTCCCCTATTTACTTTTATGTAACGTGCGTTACTATATATTTTGTTTAAAAACCGGAGCTTGTTATATTCTCGGCTTGTTTGTACATGGCCGACGGTTCTCTGCACGTTTGATTAAATTACACATGTTGTATATAACGTTTACATACAACATGTAACACGAACAAACTTAAAATTAAATTCAAACGACAAAAAAAACAAACACATGCAAACAAATGTGTTTGAACCTCCGGTCTCCAACTGTACTTCTCTCCTTGTTGGTACGACTCTATCCTCAACATGGATAGCGCGTATCACAACAATATATGTATATATATGCAGAATATCACATGTTTTGAACTGTTTACGATTAATGCAAGCTGATTACAATAAAAAATACTTTCGCTTGTAAATAACCAACGTAGTAATTGAAATTTACTTTATTTAAAGATATATTGATCAAATGATCACGTTAATTCAAAAGCAAATATAAATAAAAATTGCAAAGTTAACATGAAAATCTCTCTAGACGAGTTAATAAGCTCTAGACCAGGGGTGGGCAACCTTTTCTATAACAGGGGCCAGAATAATATTTACGTTTCGTCCGCGGGCCTTAGTAGTTAATGGACACATTTTTGTTACTTGTATTTTTTACTTATGGATACCGACATAGCGGAAGAAATCGAAAAGCGACAACTGATATGGTTCGGGCATACAAAGAGAATGGGAGAAGATAGATGGCCACGAAAAGTATTGGAATGGATCCCGCCAGAACGGAGAAAGAGAGGACGGCCTAGGAGAAGCTGGAGAGATGATATAGATGGGGCGATGATTTCCAGAAATATGGAAGAAGAGTTATGCCAAGATAGACAGAGATGGAAACTGGGAACGGAGAGGCGGCTCCAGCCGTAGAAATCCGTATATATATATATTTTTTTTTCTGAAAATATAAAAACAATAATATAACAAAGTTAATTAAGTTAATTTGGATTCCTTTACACCATTGGAAAGAAGAGGTCTTTAGCTAAAATTTTGCTAAAGATACTTATTACCTTATTATAATCATCATAAAAGAGTTATGAGCATTCTCCCGAAGAGTCGAAAATTGGAAATTTTAATTTTTGGCATGTAAGTTGACCACCCCCTAAAAAGTTGCTGAAAAGTCAAAAAACTTAAATGAAACCAACTGATATACAAAATTATAATGATTTTTTATTGAGTTTTAAGTACAAAAGTTAAAAAAAAAGAATAAAAAAGATGAATTAATTAATCAGCATCACTTAATGTAATAAATAATGTTATAAAAAATGGTTTTACAATGCAAACAGTAGAAAAACTGGGGTGGTCATCTTACATGCCACAAATGTGGTCATCTTACATTCTCGACCATTTTGAAACGCACACAAACACAAACACGATTATGTTTGGAATTTACTTTGAATCATTAAAATTCAATGAAAAACAAGTTAAGCACATATATTTACCTTGCAATTTGAACGAAAATAATCACTTTATGAACGCACACAAAAATCAATATTTTAATATTTCTCAATTTTGTTTTACACAATGTCTACAGGAACTACTGCGTCGCGTCTGGACGTTTCTAAACTACATAAAAATTGATGGCCATGTCAATGAGCACGTGGGCAGTTAAAATTTCGGAGTTGCCATTTGTAGTTTCTTCAAAAAGACTGGGTAGTCATCTTACATGCATGGTCAACTTACATGCCTCTCCCCTACTATATTTATTTCTCTTATCATTTATAACAAACTACAAAGAAATGAAAAAAATAAGTAAGTATTAATCACAAAACAGTAAATATAAATGAAAACAAATTTTAATTTCACTTTAAAACCATTCATTTACTACGACACTACGTGACTACACGGGGGATTCCCCGAACGAAGAAACGAATTGTCGAACATTTCCTACGTTAAACGATTATTGAACATTTCCGACGTTACACGAGTATTGAACATATCCGAAGTTTCTGCGTTACGACTGGTTACGACGTTAGTACTAAATTATGAACAAAGATGTAGCTATGTGTTTTTAATTTAAATAAGACGAATTATATCGAAAATTAAACTGTAGATCTCTCCTTTTTCCTTATGTTAGGTACTAACCAGTACTAACCTAATCCTTTTCTTTAAAATTTTTGTTTTTGAAAATATTTATTTATTATTCTAAAGATCTCGCGGGCCGGATTAGAACTTTACACGGGCCGGAGTTGGCCCGCGGGCCGGAGCTTGCCCACCGTTGCTCTAGACAACAATTATTTATAGCAACAGGTAGCCGGGAAGGAACACCGGCTTACGCGTAGCCTGTGGAGGGGCTAACTGTCAACTTACTGAAATAGTAGCGATAAAATTAATTAAGTATAGGCAGGAACGGACAAAAATCAGTTTTTCGCCGATTTCTCAAGTTTCTTTGAACTTTATGACAAAGTAGTTTAATATAAAATTAAAGCTAATTAAATTCTCTACAAAAAATATTTACACATATTTTTCGTCAGATTCGTATTCACATAGCAATAACAGTTCAAAGTATTGGGAATTTACATCACCGATGAGGGCGCTAACGTCGCGTCATAATGGCTGTTCTAATTAGTATAGCACGATATTGCACATAAGTTATTAATGCGTATTGTACTAATATAGCTAGCCGACTGCGTTGTAATAGTGGTAAAATTCAAATTCTAACACACAATTAATTAACAAATACACGTATAAAATTTTGGGTATACTAAACGGAATAGTTAATATTATGGACGCGTAGTGGCGCATGGTTAATGTAAATTCCCAATAGCTAAGTTGCGCTACCACCGTTATATTTATTTAAAAAGGTCGGAATCGATTTTCAATTAATTGTATAGATTTTCATCATAAATATTTATTATCTGAATATAAGTTGACCACACCATCCCTAATTTTGATAAAAAGTTTAACATAATATGACAATGCAGTTAAACCGAAAGTAAGTAAAAAAATCTGATGTGGCCATCGCATAACTTTCCGAACAGACGCAAATTTTTATATTATATTTTTAAATAAAATGGTTACATAATTTCAACAGTAAATCGATGAAAAATTTCATATTTTGCCAAAGTAGGAAGAAAAAAACTTTTGAATGCCTATATCTTGCAAACTAAGCATTTTTGGACCCATGTTATTAGAAACTTTTCATCTTATTTTCGTTAGTAGAATGCGGTTTACTATTTTATTTACAAATACAAAAATTTTTTACAAATACAAATTTTTTTGAAACACCCTGTATATTTTAGAGAAAAACTTGTAGGACAAAAAATGTAGGACATTCCATAGCGCTAATTTTTTGTTATTAATATTTTTATATATTTAATTTCGTATCGAAGTTATGACGCATAATGTCATAATCGCTCCAGGTAAACCCCCCTTTCCCGTTACACGATTTAATTTATTTTCATCTGGCTTCGTCCTACGACAGGAAAAAGCTTATATGCAAAATTTTGAATGATTTGCTTGCTTCGTTTAGACGCTATCGTGTTCACAGACGTACATACACACACACATACATACAGACATCCTTCCAAAAATGATAAAAATGGATTCAGGGGACCTCAAAACGTGAACATCTGTCAAAAAATTGGGGGGTCAAATTTTGCCTGATAACAATACTTTCCTTACCTAGGGGTTCGGAAAGTAAAAATAAGGCAAAAAAAAAGTCACTTTGCTCCTGTCGTGCATATAATACTGTTTTTTTGCAATTCCGGGAGGTAAAGTAGTAACTTCGCCAATTTGGAAACCTAAAGCAAAAATTTAACGCATTTTTTTAATAATGCACGTGGTCGACAGTTTCACAAAATAGCAGTAGTAATATTACGAACTATTACCAAAAAGTACTAGGAAATAGCAGTTGGCACTCCTGATTCTACCAATGGTTCATTTCAGTTCATTTACATTTGTGCCTTGGAAACAGCAAGACGTACCATGAGCGAGAACGTAGAAATTGCCGAAGCAGCGAAGATGGCGTTGGTGGAACTGTTGCCGACAAAATCTAGAAAACTTTACCAAAAGCACTACGACGCTTTTGTGCAGTGGTGCAAGAACAAAGAATTGGTAGATTATTTTACGGAAGACGTGTTTTTGGCATTTTTTTACGAAAAGGCTAAAACTTTGAAGTCGTCGACCATGTGGTCGCACTATTCCATGATCAAGGCCGTGACTAAACTAAAAAAAACATTGACATCGGCAATTTCCACAAGTTATCCGCTTTTATGAAGCGGAAAAACGAAGGATATGTGGCGAAAAAATCGCGCGTCCTAACATCTCACCACGTGGCGACATTTTTAAAAACGGCACCTCGTGATATTTATTTGGTAGCTAAAGTAAGCTAGTGACTTTTTTATCAGTCATCTGGTGACTTTTTTATTGCCCTAGGGCAAAAAAAGTTTTTTCTCCCGCCCCCCCTAATTTTTAACTTTACTCCCCCAGGGTAAAAAAGTGCCCCTTTTCACCCGCAAATCGGGTTTTAAAAAGTGAGTACTTTACCCCCGGAATGGTAAAAAATATTTTTTAAGTTCGCCACGAAATTCTTATTTTATTGTAAAATAAATTCGATCCTTCGGATGTCCTTTGCTGTATAATGTGATTAAAATTTTTTGCGCACCTCAATTCCATGTAATTAAATAATGAAATATTAAATAAAGCCGTTTGAATAGCACGTGACGTCAGTATTTTTGAAATTATTTGGCGTGTTTAATGTTTATATTAATTTAAATGCCATGATTGCACCTTTACCATCAATAATCTGTTTGCACAATAATTATTCTATTGAACAATACAATTTTCTACATTTTAGTTAGAACTAAATCAAGCATTTATTGGATAAGTTATAAATATAACTTATAATATATAGAGAAGAGAAATGAAAAATGTATTAAGGACGTAAGAGCATATCGGGGAGCCGATATAGATTCGGGCCATTTTATGGTGGGAATTAGGATGAAGCAGGTAATCCCATGTAGGGAAGTTAAAAAAGAAATATTGAAGAGCCAAAATAAAAGAATACAGTTCAAAAATAAACAGGAACAGGAGAAATATAAAGAGGAATTAGAAAAAATGCTGGAGTTGACGGAAACACAAGAGGATACAACCGAAATTTTCGAAACAATACGAGATAGCATAAGTAAAGTAACTAAGAACAAGTACAAAGAAAAACGAAAACAAGAAAATGATTAGTATGATGAACAATGCAAGGCCGAAGTGGAAAAACGGGAAAATATAAGAAAACTAATGCTAAAAAGAGGAACAATAGAAGATAAGAGTAATTATCAGGAACAGAGGAAGAGGTGTAAGAGAATATTAAGAGAAAAGAAACGAGGATATAATGCGCGCAAGCTGGAGGAAATAGAAGAAAAATACAAGAACAAAGAAATAAGAAATTTCTACCAAAGAGTTAAGAAAATTAAACGAGGATATCAAACAAAGGCAACCTTCTGCAGAGGCAAGGATGGGAATTTGATTGGAGCAACAGAGGGTGTGATTGAGAGATGGGCCGAATACTTCCAATAACTACTGAACAAACAAGAAGAAAATGGGGAAGAGAAACAGGTGGAATACAATGAAAACGAAGCTGATATCAGTGACATAGAAAAACCAACAAAGGAAGAAATCTTGGAAATAATACAAAACATGAAGAATAATAGAGCTGCGGGAGAAGACGAAGTGCAGACGGAAATGATTAAATACGGTTGAGATAAACTACAGGAAATGATTGTAGCATTAATACAGCAGGTTTGGATAAAGGAGGAGATGCCACAGAGGTGGAACATAGCACTTATCTGTCCTATACATAAAAAAGGAGAAAAAACGGAGTGTGAGAACTATCGTGGTATAGCCTTGTTGAACACCGCCTATAAGATCATGGCCACCTGTATTAAAAACAAATTACGAACCTATACAGAAAAGATAATAGGTGAATACCAATGTGGTTTTAGTAAGGATAGATCAGTGACAGACCAAATTTTTGTAATAAGAAAAATCTAAGCAACAAGCCACGAATATGGTTTGAATACACATGCGCTGTTTTTAGATTTCAGACAAGCCTACGATAGTATTATAAGAGAAGAACTCTACAAGGCAATGTATGAGTTAGGAATACCATCAAAGTTGATCAGGCTGGTGAAAATGACCCTGAATGATACACAAAATAAGGTAAAAATAGATGGATATATATCCCGAGGCTTTGAAGTAAAAGTAGGCTTGAGACAGGGAGACCCACTGTCGTCACTTTTGTTTAACGTTGCACTAGAAAAAGTGATAAGGAAAGCAAAAATTAATAGAACTGGAACAATTTGCCAGCGGAAACACCAGTGTTTGGCTTTTGCAGACGACCTGACGATCTTGACAAGAACAAAGAATGAACTGCAAGATAATATAAAAAGACTGTTAAGTGTAGCAGGTGAAATAGGTCTTAAGATTAATGAGCACAAGACGAAGTACATGATATGGGAAAAGAGGCCTTTTGAGAAAAATATGACACTGAGTATCAAAATGAACGAAGACAAAGTATTAACCTTTGAGGAAGTAGAGTTTTTCACGTATTTGGGGACGGTCATCTCAAAAAAGCCGGGAAACGAGATTGAGGTGAAGGCAAGATTGGCGGCGGGAACGAGAAGTGCTTTTGCGATCAAGTCGGTGCTAAATGGTAAAATTTTCTCTAGGTCATTAAAGCTGAGGTTCTACAAGACCGGGCGACGATCCCACAAACGAAACCACCCGAAAAAAATTTTCGTGTGCTACACACTAAAGAACATGCTTATATTAGTCTATAGAAAATATATTTAGGGTGAACCCTTGAAAAATAAGCTTTATATCGACTTTTGAAAAGTACGGGAAATTAGCATCGAATATGCCGCACACCCCGGTCAGACGCTATACAATTGAAAGACGGTCCCTTGAAAATGCGTAAAATTTTTTCGCTCCGATTTGAATTTTTCTTTGAAATTCGGATAGGTGGGGGTGTGATTAGTAGATATTAATAATAAATATCAAAAAAATGGAAAATAACCCGTGTATTGCCGAAAAAGTGAAAAAATTAAATTTTTTTTCCTTCGAATTTTGGGGTGTGCATTCGATAAGGAGGGTAATCCATCGTCAAAACCTACCCTTTCGGGGCGCCGCTCCGCTCCGTTCTGCGCCCCTCCAGGGCGGTTTTGACTCTGGTTACTAGGCTAAACATACGAGAAGGCGCCACCCATTAAAAAAACCGGGATAAATGAAACCGGGATGTGAGAGAACCTCGAAATAGCATTACAAAGTATAGTTGCGGTATGGGGCAATAAACTATTACGTTTCACCCCCAAAAAATCACGTAAAAACAAAAAATAACGTCAACAGAATGAGCGACGCGCGGGAATCTTGTTAATTTTACCACTGAATCTCGTTAAATTTGCTAAGTTCAAAATCGATTTATTCAAAAGTTTGGACCCCTTTCACCCAAAATATTTTACAATTTGCTCTATTAACTATGCTCTTTGGTGTGTAGCAGAAGAAATTTTGATTTAGGTGGTTTCGGAAGTGGGACTGTAGCCCAAGACCGTAATAAGACCAACAGTGATTTATGGTTGCGAGGTTCGGACGCTGAGGAATCAAGAAAAAGTGATGTTGGAGGTATGGGAGAGAAAGATCCTGAGAAGGATTTTTGGTGTCGCACATTTCGCACAAAGTCGCACATTTTCAAAAATGTGCGACTTTGGATGCCTCCCATGCCAAAATTATCAAAGCTAAATATATTCTGTAGTAAATTTTATTACCTACAAAATTATTTCTCCACAAATTTTGGCATTCCTTACCATTACTGCAGTAGCGTTTTGAACGTAAAAATGAGAAGTGAATTTTTTTCAGTGTTTTAGATTTTTTGCATCTTGCCCGGGCGCGAATTTCATGTAACTTTCGTTTATTTTATTTCAAAACGGTTTTTCTATCGAATGGCTTCATTTAATCAATTCCTGATTTAGTTCCATTTAATATTCTAATTTCACTGGCTTATTAATTATTATTATTAAATATTGATTCGGTTTCAGTAAAAATTTAATTTTAGGTCCAAGGAGTCAAACAAAGAATTTGAAAAAGAAGTCAGCTTTATAGTGGAACAATTGCTGATGAAGTTGCTACCAAACGAACATTTAGCTAAATTAACTTACAAGCATACACAAACTGTGACTTCTCCTGTAAAATGTAAACAAAACAATTTAATTCAAAGAAGACCTGAATTTTCGTTGGCTTCAATGCAATACCTGCGAAAATATAATTTATTAACTGGTAGTGGAACAATTCCCGACTTACTTTAAATCAAATAGTAATTTTTTTTTGTTTACAGACTCAAACGGGCAACAATTTGTAAAACAAAATGAAATGTCAACTCCAAAACGAAAGGATCATCTACCTGGAAAATTTTTAGATGTGACCGAATTGAGACAACTTTCAAAATTGCCTGATAAGGACAAATAATTGTATGAAAATGTTATAAATTGGAATAACCTGTACGGTTAAAACAGTGTAAAGTTATTTCCAGCAATGAGTTTTTCAGACTGGCTAGAATAAGTCAAAAATTTAATATCAAAAACTTTACCAACTTTTATATATATTTTGTAAGTATTAATTAACTTTAGTGTATTGTACGTTATATATTATAATTTTTATCTCCTTTTATAATAAGAATAAATGTTTTAATTACTCCGTAAATATTTTTGCCTGCTCTCCATAACTTCCAGTCAGAGTTATTAAGGGGGTTACCTACTGTGAACAGTCGTTTTCAAGCTGATTTTTAGGAATTAAATTTGAGAAAACTGTTACAGCTATTGAGCTAAAATTTAGGATACTTATTTATTCACATTTAAACTAACACCTAAAATTTTTGTAAAGCTTTTTTTATTGAAAATTGTACTAGTTACAGATCGACGCGTCACTCATGTTTCGAAATGACGCGTCAATCGGACGCATCGTTTCCGACCGATCCAGTTATCTGAAATAAATGAATTTTTTAAATTCTTGTTCTATATGAATGTGGCTCCAGTTGGAACCTCGAAAATTTAATTTAAACAAAAAATGACTAAAACGGCGAGAATTAAAAAAAAAACTTCGATTTTTACAACTAAATATTTACTTTTCACGGCCTGCAAAATGGTAAATTTAAATATATTTTGGATAATATTTTAGGTTCTAACTGGAGCCAGAAATATATTATAAATGCTTTAAAAAAATCAAGTTAATCCGCCAAGTAGTTTGTTTGGAAAATATGCGCCAGACTTGAGAAATGTAGTTTTGAGATAAATCGTTTTAAACTTTTTCGTGCTGTAATGAGGTGGATAGTGGTTGATATTCGTAATCTACCCTTAATCGGGTATACTAGGGCCATACAGTATACATTCTTTGGCTTCGAAGAAGTGAAATTGGGTACTTATTTCTTCTTTTGTGGCAGTTCTCGCCTCTTTAGAATAGCAAGACGCTCGGTGATTAGACAGTATGATGCGCTCGCCGTCTCTCTTATATGCGTAAATTTTGGTCTTCTCGCCGATTTTTACATAATATATGTACGAATACCTCGGTTTTTATCCCGTCTTTATTTACAAAAAGACGTGTATTTTTTAGGAGCTCAAAAGTCACTGAAATTTTCCTATCAAAACTTTTTTTTTTATTAAAGAACCAACATATTTTTGTAACTCATATTATTTTGTCAGGTTTTACTGAAAGTAGTTTATTTTGAAAACTTTTAAAATAAAAATTAGCATAATAAATTAGTCAAAATAGATTAAAAAAACAAACAATTTTAGGGATTTTGTACCTAACATTATTTGTTTGTGTAAGAAATGTGTCAGTTGAAAACCTTGTATAGTAACTGTACCCATAAAAAACAGCAGTAAATTAGTTAAATACCCAGATGTTCCTGGGGGGTTTCAATTTGTAAGAAAAAGCTTTTAAGCTCCCTTTTCACAATCAATTCGATTTTAAGGGTGGACTAAAACGTCGATTTTTATTAATTTTCTTTTTTAACAATTTTTTTGGACTCCTAAAAACAATTACAAACAGCTTCAACTTATATTTGTTAAATTTATTTTTGTATATTTTGTATAAAGTACAAAATACAAAAAGTAATTCCGTTTTAAAATGTAATCATGATTTAAAAAGTTTTAATAATGAACTCGATTACAGAAAATCCGTTATAATTCGGGTAATTTGATGAATTTTACTTTAATATTTTTTGGACACATTTGCAAGACCCCAAACTATAAAAATATGTAATAAAAAAAAATCGAAAAAATTTATCGGTCACAGTAGGTGTAACCCCCTTAACATTAAATTTAAACCAAACACTACATTGACAAAAAAGACCCTCGATTGGAGTAAAAAATATCCGACTCCTAACTATAAGAGTGAATAAAATGAAAATTAAAAAGCAAAAAAAAAATACATGACATCTTTTTATTAATGTCTCATACTAAAATTTTGGATTTCTAACATATATGTAGATATTAGTGATGGGACTATCAAATAAAAAACTATCGAATTATTCGATAGTTAGGCTTTATTCGAACTATTGATAGTTTCTTTTTTTTTAGTTACTAAAAACTATCGAATGAATTTTTAGTAACTAAAACTATTCGGATAACTTTTTAGTTACTAAAAATATTCGAATAACTTTTTAGTTACTAAAAATATTCGAATAACTATTTAGTTACTAAAAATATTCGAATGAATTTTGAGTAACTAAAACTATTTGAATAACTTTTTAGTTACTAAAAATATTCGAATAACTGTTGTTTTGGGAATGCTTTGTTAGGCTTGATATTTCTTTTTGGGGTTTTGTTATGAACAATGTATTACCAACCGCAAAAGGTCGGTAAACAGTGTAAACACTACCTTAAAAAAAATTTATTGGATATTTTTTATTCGCTAGTTTTTATTCGATAGTTTTATTCAGTAGTTTTTATTCGATTTGATGTTTAGCAACTACTACATTTTTAGTTACTAACTATCGGTAGTAAAAAAAAAATAGTAACTAACTATCGACAGTCAAAAAATTTCGATAGTGCACATCACTAGTAGATATGGCTTTTTAAGATTATTTAAAAAATTTAGAAAACAGTGCCATTTTTAACCCACATTACAAAGATTTGGGGATATTTAAAAAAAATTATAATTCATTAGAATTACGATTTTTTTCAATAAATTCAATCAATCACTTTTTGAATGATATTACAGTACAGTCTCGGTAATCCGAACTAATAGAAACCTGGCCCTGTTCGGATTACAGAGAAGTTCGGATTACTGGATAAAGTTAAAAAACTAAATTTTTAGAACAATTTTTATTTTAGAAATAAGTAAACAAACCCGAAAATAAATACTACATGAAAAATAAAATTATTTAAAAAAAAATAGTTTGTAATTACAGTTTGTTTCTTCGCACTGTAAGATGCAACTTTTGAATTTGAACTTCGCGCCAACGTCCTCTCCAGAAAACGCCATCTATTGAGAACTAACAAAGTTCAAATCTAAAATCACACTTCTTCGACGACACGGAAAATAACCTGGACCACCACGTTGTGAAAATACCTACGATTGCCATCTAGTAACCAAACTCTTTCTTCCGGTGTACAAAACATGGTGTCAAAAACAACTGTAACAAAACAAATGATCGCTCCGAAAGAGAGACAACCATTAACTTCCAACACTAAATAAAACAATCAAATTTGGGCATGTCAATTCTTTTATTATCTTTAATATTCTTGTATGAGGAATATAACCTGAAGCAATGATTTACCTAAATCGTGACCTAATAAATCTGTAGATTTAATTACCCTGAAAGTCGATTTGTTTTAAATCGCTTTAACGATTTCAATAACTTTTAAATTCTTATTTTATTTAATCCTTAGGATTGTAATAATATTTTATTCATGTACTTAGTACATTTTATGAAGATTGATGGAAACTATGTGTTTTGTTGAAACACTAGCTGTTAATGGAAAAATACCTTTTAATCTACCTAATTAATTGTAACTTATTTAAACTTAGTTGAAACAATCATTTATATTTGGCTTGCTGGTTAAAATCAAGGAATCCTTCGTTAGTTTTTATAGTGGCTAAAATATTATATATCTCGCCGGGACCAACGTTCTTCTAGAAAAACATAGATATGTACAGCTGTTCAAATACAAATTAAAATCACAACCTAATTCAAACAAGTTCAACCATCCTGTATTTGAATAATAAAGATACCTAAATTACCAATATAAAAAACCCGATCTAAGTTACGATAACTTAATTAACAACAATTCTCTGGGAACAGTTCAATGTAATTTGCTTTATGGTTTGCATTTAAGCATTATTAGTCGTGAGTAATTTATTTTCCACGCTAATAGGGGGTTGTTTATATTCTTTTACCCAAATCGGCGAAGCTAAATGTACACGTAACGAACCCAAAACCATTGTTTTAAATAAGTCAATTATTTACCAAGATAGAAAGATTTGCGGACATATTTTTCATCATATTTTAAAATGTTGTGCCACCTTAAACTATGACTGAATTCCTCCAATCAATTCTTTGGACTTGCAAACAATTAGCAATAATTTTGACAAACACCCTGTATATAATTAATTATTTACTTTACCAAACGATTACCTATTTTAAATAAAGAAACCTCTTATTTATAAATCTAAACCCATTTGAAATTAAAAACACCCTGTATATAAGCATACTTGCATTTTCTTTGTATTAATAAAACAAGCTACCGTTAAAAGCTTGACCTCGAAATTCCTAACATCCCTTGAAGTTACGTTACCCTGAATGAATAGCCGCAGGTAGAATGAAAAAGGACGCTTCGCTTTTGTTACCCTCAAACATAAAAACTATTCAACCTTGCAACGAATATGCTTTGTAAATTAAACAAATTTCTCCTAATAATAATTAATAAATGAAAATTGCATTAAGCAAACCGAATTTAGCTATAATTTAAAAACCACCTGTTAAGATTCTATTATTTGAAACAAAGAAAAATATGTTAAACACGAAACAATTTAATTAACATACGAGTATTTGCCCAAATTAAAAATAAATATTATAAACTATTAATTAAAAGATTTATACCTGTACAAATTATCACCCACACTCAATTCAAAAGCAAGTTAAAACAGAATTATTTTGAGTTCAAAATAAATGACCACTTGACGTTCTAACGGTACACCACAAAGTGAACCATCATCCCACGTAACAAAGAAAAACGCTCTCCTCTTTGAGAGAATATGACCTTGTAACAAACCGCCCGTTCATTGCAATCATAATTACGATACAAACATTAAGTTTGTAAAACCAACTTCCGACATAGGTAATTTCTAGGATTAAAACTAACTGAGGTAAAAATTAAAATACCTCACTTATTGTAAAGAATATAAATCTTAGGTAAAGAATTTTAAACACCCAGTACATTGATTTAACGAATAAACTTTTAACTATAATTTTAAAATATCAGGGGTATTCAGGATCCCATTTCGGATCACCCGGTCAGAAATGACCACCTGTTTGAAACAAGCCACCCCAGCATCCCGGGTTGATAGTTAAATCAATGCAATCGGTGAGAAATAAGCCCCTTGTTAGTAAAAATCCACACGTGAAAGGAAATGAGACATTATGCATGGAAGTACCGCCAAAAGAAATGTGCTAAGAAACGTTCAAATTCAACGATAAGGCGTAATCCCAAATTAACGCCTCATTTGTTTTAACAAGATTGGGAATTATTTTATAGCTTAAGAAATACAAAATCTGTGGGAAAACTGCCCTGTTCACATGTGAATTAGTCACACACGTGCAGGGAAGTAAGTTTTGAGATATCCAATTAATAAGACACCCCTCTAGAAAATTAAAGGAAAAAGCACACACGCAATTGGCCAAAGAGTCCTAATCGAAGGCGTGATATTTTTATTCAGAAAACGGGGACAAGTTTATAAAATATCCAGGAGCGGATTTTGAAAGTCAGTCAGGAGTCAGATTCAAGTAAGACACTTCCGCGTTTTGAAATAATTTCATTCAGTAACCCTAACGGGCGAATTTTCATTTTCAAGAGTTGACCGAAACTCGACAAATCGGCCTAAACAAATTCAAGTGCAAATTTTATTAAGTTAAGTGCAAAAATCAATTAATCATATTATCATTATTTGAGATATCGGTTTCGAGAGCGAGAATAAATAATTTCTTTACGGTGTTAAAATTCAATATCATAACATCATCATTTTGTTGCCAGTAACTTTTAATCATTAAACGAAACGATTGTGTTAAAAGAATAAGTGTAACCATTTGGAATTACAAGAAGGAGTCTACCATCTCAAAACTTACCACCCCGGAGCAAAAGGGACATCGTATTTAAAATAGGTATTGTCAAAATCTCAATCAAATCCTTGTAATATTTTTGTATTGTGTGTGTGGATTTTTACTGCTCTAATTTTGAATAATCAATTGTAAAATCTTGCAATATTTCTGGTGTAATTAGATAATCTGTATATTTTTGTATAACATCTAGGTTTGTTCAATATACGTAATTATACCAAGTTAAATCTTTAATTGGTCGTTACTCCAGCGATCGACTTGTAACTAGTAAAGTGTATTTATCTCTCTGGGTTTTCCTACGGCTCCAAACAATAGAGGCGTCACGTTACCTAAATAAAAACACCTACGTTCAGTGATAAAGAAAAAGTATCCAATTTAAGAGGTTTCTTAATCTACCTCAGGACTTAACCTCCCCAAGGTGGTTATTACGAGAAAACAAAAGATTAAGTGGTGGCAGCTATAAAATC
Organism: Podabrus alpinus; assembly: GCA_932274525.1. Taxonomy (NCBI): domain Eukaryota; kingdom Metazoa; phylum Arthropoda; class Insecta; order Coleoptera; family Cantharidae; genus Podabrus; species Podabrus alpinus. The sequence goes on along the minus strand of OW026453.1, from coordinate 66,693,978 downwards.
GTAATAAAAAAAAATAAAACTAACCCCTTGGAACGAAAAGGGGTTCAGTTTTGTTACAACCTTTAAGAACCTGTTATCTCATTTTACCAAAAGATGTCGCATAAAAATATTATTTAAAAAAGAAATATACAGGACGTTTAAAAAAAATTAAACCAAAAAAGTAGCGGTAAATTTAAATTTAAATTAAATATCAAAATTCAATATTACAGCACTTATTTCCTTTTTTATTGCCTCGTCTCTTAATTGTCGAAGCAATAAACTTTTATGGGATGGGACATCATTCTCACATGCCCATCGTAAACAAACGTTAAAACTATCGACAGATTCTTTATTCTTTATAAAACCTGGCTCATCATTTTCGTCACTTTCTTCATCATCTTCTACGTTCGGATCTTCAATAAATTCCTCCATAATTTCTGCATCAGTTAAAATATTCTTTTCCTGATTTCCTCCATATACCCACCCTTCTACTTCAGCTTGTAAACAGTTTTCTTCACTAATTTGGTTTTCAAGATCGGTTATTTCATTTAAACTTGTACTTAAATCTTGATTTGCTGTTTTATTCACAAATGTAGATAATGGTAAATCGTCTTCATCGTCGAACTGCTCGTCTTGCCATAAGTTATGCCAGGATTTTTTTATGATGGTGGAAGTAACTCTTTGCCAAGCTTCATCAAGGAGGAACACAACATCTTTTAAATTTATTTTCTTTAAAACCTGAGGTATTTCTTCTTCTGATTCTATAATTTGCTTTAAAAGTTTCTTTCTATAATTTAGTTTTATAGCTTGAATAACATTTTGATCCATCGGTTGTAATAACGGGGTACAATTTGGAGGAAGATACATCACCGAAATTTGTCTGTCATCACTTATTAATTCACTTTCATTAGGATGTCCCGGAGCATTGTCTAACAGTAAAACAGCTTTTCTGGGCAAACCTAATTTATCCATATGTTCTGTCACCGATACCACAAACTCATTATGAAACCATTTTATAAAAATATCCTTTGTTACCCATGCTTTCTTTTGCCCATTGTAGAAAACAGGCAGTTTACAGTTTTTAAATGCACGCGGCTTTGATGCTTTTCCTAACACCATCAATCTTAATTTGTGGTTGCTTGAAGCATTTGCACAAGGCATAAAAGTTATTCTCTCTTTACTTAATTTTCTGCCTGGAGCGGAATCTAACGCACTGTGTGCTTAAGTTTTATTAGGTAAAAGTCTCCAAAACAATCTACTTTCGTCTGCATTGTAAACTTGATCGCGTGTCAAATTCAAATTTTTTATTTTTCTTAGAAACTTTTCTTTAAAGGGCTCTCCACTGCACTTATATCACTGGATAACTTTTCTCCGCTGACAGTCAACTGACGAATTCCATGACGTTTTTTAAATTTTTGTAACCAACCTATGCTGGCATTAAAATCATTTTTGTTTTATTTTTTCATAAAAAAATTTAGCTTTTTCACAAATTATTTCTCCAGATATTGGCGTTCCTTTGGCACGTTCCTGAAGGAACCATGTAAACAAGGCGTTCTCCATAGCAGGATTTGTCATTTTACCTGAACCTTGATCCGTGGTAGCTACAAAATCCATAATTTTTGTTTTATTTTTTTTTAATATCGCACACTGTCGCCTTACCAACATTATATAATTTCGCTAAGCTTGTAATAGTTTGGGTTTCATTTGTTTATTTCATACACAAAAATTGCAAAATAATTATATAACAAAAACATAAGTAATTAAAAAACCATTATCTTCATTTAAAACTTTAGTAAATGAAGTAAACTTTGTTTACAATTTTTGCCGCGACCCAGCAGAATTTTTCTGCGACCCGGTGTCGGGTCGCGACCCACACTTTGGGAAACGCTGCACTATTGCATAACTTACATATTTTTCATTCTATCCTTATTTTTTCTGCAATCCGAACATTTCTCTATAATCCGAACATTTTATTAGTTGTGTTCGGATTATAAGTATATGTTCGGACTACTGGATTTTTCTTCCTTTGTTCGAATTCAGGGTTCCCACTGAATTTTCTAAAGCAAATTCCCTGACATTTCCAGGTTTTCCCTGACAAAAATTAAAATTTTCCCTGACATTTCGATAAATTTCTAAATAAAAAAGTAACTCGAGAGAAAATATAATATAAAAATACAAAAAAAAATATTTATTTAACACAACTATAAAATTAAATTTTCTTCCGTAAATTTTCAATTTTCGAGCTTATCTCTAAATTTTTAATTTTACATTCGTCGTCTATTTTCTGTCGTTTTGCCTCTAATGCGTTTATTTCTTCGAACACTCGTTTCTTAGAGGCTTGAGTTTTCACCCTTGTTTCGTCGTTCGTCGTGGATGACTTCGCGTTATCCAGAGCAGCTCTGTACCTTCCACTCGAGAGCTGACAAGAATTTATTAGTTCCTGAGAAATTGGTACACAAAGAGGACCTCCAGCTAGATTTATAGTATTGTACACTACTCGCTGTGCTATTAAGGTCCTCTCATGCATGTTTTCAATCAACATATCTTTGTTGATCGAAAACCCACTTTCAACAAATGCATTTCCATGGGATAACACAAAAATGATCTTGAAAACTATCCATAAATATTTATAGGAATCAAATTTAGGTTCGATGAGAGTCCAGTAAAACGAATCTAACCTCTTCGCACCATCATAAAGCTTTATGGCCTCAATTTCGTTAGCACAAAATAACTTGAATTGGGTTGAGCAGCTTTCCGCTACATTCGACGTTATTTTATTGTTGTCAAATAATATCTCCAATGTTAGGTGCATTCGTGACATTGCTTCTGAAACATTGGAAGATATTACAGAAGGGTCCAAACACGAAATCGCTTTTACAAATTTGCTTTTTATAGGACTCTTCTGTAAAATTTTTTGAATTGTCGCAACCACAAATGCACGTACTTCCTGTAAAAACACAACTTTGTAGTCTTTTTCAGATGCTTTGCATTCCTTGATGAATTTTCGTGTAGCAAATCCAATTGAAGTTTGCATAAAATCCAAAAAATTATCCTTCTTCTCAAAATCTATTTTCGAGTATAACCTTGGGTCATCTGGAATCACTTCTTTCTTTAAAATTATACTCAACAATGACAACAGAAGATTCTTAATATCACCATATAGGAAGGGTGCAAGCGGATTTCCACTTTGGTATTTCGTCAAAAAAACTTCAAGAAGTGAGGCCATTCTTTCGAAAAATGATATTTTGCATAATATCAATTTATCCTTGCAAGCCCTTTTAACATTATTGACAGATGTCGTTGATGGCAATTTAATACTTTTATGTTGAACATATTCAGAAACATTGTTAAAAACTTCCAGCGCTCTTTGTGCCGCGTTTTTCCCTTCTACCCACCTTGTTTGGCAAAATTTCAAAGGAAATTTTTGAGAACCTAAAATATCAAATTATATTATAATATTTAAATTAATTGTTCACGTTCAACTTACCTGTCATTTTTATAAAATCAGCTCTACGAGCAGGGCTATCTTTAAATAACCAGTATAGCCCTCGTAGAGTTGCATCTACATTCCATTCGGAGGCTTTGTGGCCGGTTTGTAGAGAACCATGTATCACATGTAAACCACATGATCCTAAATCTAACAAATTACAGTTGCCATCTTCAACAAACAAATCTAAGAATTTCCAATTAACGTTTGGTCCATCCATCGAAATTTGTAGTATGTTCTCATCTTTAAGGACTGAAGAAATCGCGTCTTTAAAATGGGATTTTACATTTTCAGCAGTAACCCTACCTTCAATGAAAGTTGACGTAAAATAGCTGCATTGAACTTGATTTATTTGATCGTCCCAATATCTTACAGCAATATCCATTTGACTGCGCTGTGCTATTTTGTTATTCGTCAAAACACAGGGTATAATAATTGCATCCCCTTAAGTATTTCTCCAAAATGCTTTGGAAATGAGGAGCCAAACCAAAAACAACCATATAAGCTGCCTTGGTTGCCCCAAAAGTCATACGGCTTGCTATGGTGGAATCTGCAAACATATGTTTCATAATTTCTATCGACTTACTAGCACTGTTGAAAGACATGTGCGAATGTATCATTTGAAATGCCCATAATATTTCATCTCTTGTAACTTCTGATCTGTTACCATAATCATCTAATGTACGATTTGTTGTTGTAGTTATACCTGTAGTAGTTGAATCCTCAATTACTACTACCAAGTAATTACTACTTGCTCGTAACTGCTACTAGTGGGAACTACTACTTCATTGTCGGAATTTAATTTGCTGGACTTTTGAAAAAACTGTTTAATTGATGTAGAAGGGTTAATTTTACTGGTATGCTGCTTGCTTTTTAAATGACTTGTTACAGCTCCCTTGCCCATATTGCTTAGAGAAAACGATTTTTTACATACTTTACAATAAGCAGATGCTTGATCATCTTCTACTTTCCTAATAGAGGACCACTCTGGTAGATCTGCAGGCGAGAGTTATGTAACTCTGACTAGCTGAAAAAAAATTTCTTCAGCTACACACTAAAGAACAGGCTTATATTTGTCTAATTAAAGGAAAAAAAGGGTGAATATGGTCAAAATAACGAAAATATCGACTTTTGAAAAGAAGGGAAAAGTAAATTCATGTAGCCGGTCGAACCCGGGGTCTGCACATATATCCGGTTACAGTCCCTTGAAATGGAGTGAAATTTTTTCGGTCCGATTTGAATTTTTCTTTGAAATTCGGATAGATGGGGGTGTGATTAGTAGATATTAGTAATAAATATAATCAAAAAAATGGAAAATAACTCGTGTATTGCCTAAAGTGAAAAAATTAAATTTTTTTTGCCTTCCAATTTTAGGGGTGTGCATTCGAAAAGGAGGGTAATCCATCGTCAAATCCTACCCTTACGGGGCGCCGCTCCGCTCCGCTCTGCACCCCTCCAGGGCGGATTTGACTCTGGTTACTAGGCTAAACATACGAGAAGCGCCACCGATCAAGAAAACCGGGATCTATGCAACCGGGATGTGAGAGACCCTCGAAATAGCATTAAAAAGTATAGTTGCGGTATGGGGCAGTATACTATTACGTTTCACCCCCAAAAAATCGCGTAAAAACAAAAAATAAGCGATGTTACATGTAGGAGCGTCGAGCTGCATCTGCCGGTGCGAAATTTTCTAAGTGTAAGAGTATATCCCAGTGCACGTACCGTCAACAAAATGCGCCGGCCGGCCGATGAATGTGGCATCACCGGGGTCTACTGCATGATTTATGCTACTTTTCCGTACTTTTCAAATTCGAATATTTCGGTCATTTGGACCCGATTCATATGTTTTACTTTTACAATATGCTAAAATAAGTGTGTTCTTTAGTGTGTAGCAGAAAAAATTTTGTTTCGAGTAGTAAGAGTTAGCTAACTCTCACCGATCTGCATTATCAGTTAGCCAACAATCATTAAAATATGTCCTTCTTGATGCCATCTAATTAAATTATTAATCGATTAATATTACAACAAAATTAATTAATACAACAAAAGATTAAAAATTATAACTTACTATAAAATAAAAAAAACGTATTATTATTTAACTTTTTAAACGCTGCACAACACTTTTGTTCACTAATTGAATTGTTCACTATATATACTCCGGGGGGTGAATCACTGTGGCAGTATAGTGTACACTTGTGAAGCAGTATAAGCAGTAAGTGGCAGTATAGGCAGTAAGTGGCAGTATCGGCAGTATGTGGCAGTATATGGTAGTAAGCGGCAGTATTAGGCAGTAAGTGGCAGTATTAAGCAGTAAATGGCAGTATTAGGCAGTAACTGGCAATATTAGGCAGTATTGGCAGTAAGTGGCAGTATCGGCAGTAAGCGGCAGTATTAGGCAGTAAATGGCAGTATTAGGCAGTAACTGGCAATATTAAGCAGTATTGGCAGTAAGCGGCAGTAAGTGGCAGTAAGTGGAAGTATTAGGCAGTAAATGGTAGTATCGGCAGTTTTTAAACACGTTTTTAAACTGTCCTCTTTTAAATCCAATAGTCAATATAGTGCGTAAAGATAAAAATCTGAAAATCACGTAAACCCGACCAGCAAATGACAGCGCAAATAATAGCAATTGCCAAAATTACTTCTTTCAACTTTAATTTTTCAAACATTGTTTTAAAAATTATATGCAAGTTTTTCATTTAAAAAATTACTAATTTTTTACTAATTACAACCGATGTTCGACGACTCTATTTTAAAAAAAGCATTTTGCGGTGTTTAGGGCTATGCGAAACCAGGTTATCAGAAATTAAAAATTCTACAAGATTTAGTAAATATCGGGTAGCATCTCTAATGTTTTTTGTAATTGCACTTGAAAATCTGTGCCTGGTGACACGCAGCAAAGTGCTGACGACACGCCCTAATAGTAAAATGCAGACTCAAGTTTTAAATTACAGCAATGTCATACTGTTCGGGGAATCACCGATTAACGAACGCAATCTTATTTCACTTACGACGGAGACTTTTATGAAATTTTAATTTTTTTCCGTTTTTTTCATTGACTTAAAATAATACTGATTTAATTATTTTATATCAATAGTCCAGCCACAGTTGGGAATTGCTATTCTTTACTTTTTAATTAATTAAAATCAATTTATTGCAACTAATTGTCATTCCAGCCCTAACAAGTCCATCATTGGGCAACGATATAAACCTTTGACGGCATATACAGCGCCTACACGTCGAAAGAATGTCTCTATGTTCTCATTGCAATGTGATAACCTGATAACGCATTCCTTTGAAGGAAGCGATAAATAATTCCGCGATAATTCTAACGTAACATAAAACCCCGATAAAATACATAATATATAGCATCTAGGCCATCTAGGCTTTTGTTGAGTCAATAATTATGAGGTGACTCGAATAACACTAATAAGACAAGATTGTCATTGTAATTTTGTTGTAAAAATTAACATACATATTAATTTTTAAAACAATGTTTGAAAAAATATAAAGTTGAAAAAAGTAATTTTGGCAATTGCTATTATTTGCGCTGTCATTTGCTGGTCGCGTTTACGTGATTTTCAGATTTTTATCTTTACGCACTATCGACTATTTTGGCATTAAAAAAAAGTTGTAAATGGTTTTCTTTTTTTAATACCAAAATAGTCGATAGTGCGTAAAGATAAAAATCTGAAAATCACGTAAACCCGACCAGCAAATGACAGCGCAAATAATAGCAATTGCCAAAATTACTTTTTCAACTATATTTTTTCAAATATTTTTTTAAAATTAAAATGTAAGTTTTTTCATTTAAAAAAATTACCAAGTTAAGCTAAACTTTTTGGCCACCAAGCTACAGAAAAACCATAATAAAATTACAAAATCAGCCCTACAATCAAGAACAACCGGCTTTACTATGTAAAAAATACTTTGTAATTTTGTTGTAAAAATTAACATATTAATTTTTAAAACAATGTTTGAAAAAATATAAAGTTGAAAAAAGTAATTTTGGCAATTCCTATTATTTGCGCTGTCATTTGCTGGTCGCGTTTACGTGATTTTCAGATTTTTATCTTTACGCACTATCGACTATTTTGGCATTATTTTGGAGACGGTCGTCAGCTAAAGCAGTTAAGTGCGTTGCTGCTAAAGCTGAATGCCTGGTTCGACTCCGGGCTCAGTAAAAACTCCGGGCTCAGGCTCCGGGCTCAGGCAAACCACCGAGGTGTAACCTGCCTGGAACAGCCTCTCTGGAGATGAAGTGTATACACTTCCCGCGGTTCGGAGCCCGCGTTAAGCAGTAGGTCCCCTATGTGTGTGATAATACTTCAAACGCACAACACATACATAGGAGAGAGGTCGCCAACGTCCGGGAGACCGGATATGGCACTTGAAGAAGAAGAATGCCAAAATAGTCGATAGTGCGTAAAGATAAAAATCTGAAAATCACGTAAACCCGACCAGCAAATGACAGCGCAAATAATAGCAATTGCCAAAATTACTTTTTCAACTATATTTTTTCAAATATTTTGTTAAAATTAATATGTAAGTTTTTTCATTTAAAAAAATTACCAAGTGTTTAAGCTAAACTTTTTGGCCACCAAGCTACAAAAAAACCATAATAAAATTACAAAATCAGCCCTACAATGAAGAACAACCAGCTTTACTATGTAAAAAATACTTTGTAATTTTGTTGTAAAAATTAACCAAGCATGCGCTAAATTCCACGCGAATAGAACAATTTAAACCATTTTCAACTTTTTTTAATGCCAAAATAGTCGATAGTGCGTAAAAATAAAAATCTGAAAATCACGTAAACCCGACCAGAAAATGACAGCGCAAATAATAGCAATTGCCAAAATTACTTTTTCAACTATATTTTTTCAAATATTTTGTTAAAATTAATATGTAAGTTTTTTCATTTAAAAAAATTACCAAGTGTTTAACTAAACTTTTTGGCCACCAAGCTACAAAAAAACCATAATAAAATTACAAAATCAGCCCTACAATGAAGAACAACCAGCTTTACTATGTAAAAAATACTTTGTAATTTTGTTGTAAAAATTAACCAAGCATGCGCTAAATTCCACGCGAATAGAACAATTTAAACCATTTTCAACTTTTTTTAATGCCAAAATAGTCGATAGTGCGTAAAGATAAAAATCTGAAAATCACGTAAAACCGACCAGAAAATGACAGCGCAAATAATAGCAATTGCCAAAATTAATTTTTCAACTATATTTTTTCAAATATTTTGTTAAAATTAATATGTAAGTTTTTTCATTTAAAAAAATTACCAAGTGTTTAAGCTAAACTTTTTGGCCACCAAGCTACAGAAAAACCATAATAAAATTACAAAATCAGCCCTACAATCAAGAACAACCGGCATTACTATGTAAAAAATACTTTGTAATTTTGTTGTAAAAATTAACCAAGCATGCGCTAAATTATTTTATTTTAATTATTGTGGTTTGATGTTTTTAAATTTATAACGGGCAGTAAATGGCAATATTAGACAGTAAGTGGCAATATTAGGCAGTATTGGCAGTAAGTGGCAGTAAATGGCAGTAAGCGGGAGTATTAGCAGTAAGCGGCAGTATTGGCAGTAAGTGGCAGTAAATGGCAGTATGAGGCAGTATTGGCAGTAAGTTGCAGTATTGGCAGTAAATGGCAGTAAGCGGCAGTATTGGGCAGTAGTAGCAGTAAATGGCAGTATGAGGCAGTATTGGCATTAAGTGGCAGTATTGGCAGTAAGTGGCAGTATTGGCAGTAAGTGGCAGTATGAAGCAGTATTGGCAGTATTTTATTAAATACTGCCAAATGGCAGTACAGTGTACATTTTAAAACTCAGTGATTCGCCCCCCGATATACTCTCTTATCCTATGCTATACGCTAGTTGCGTAGCTCAAGTGGCGCTGCCCTGGTGGCCAAATTTAGCATAACTGGGATGGTGAGCGCAAACGGTTTTAAATACAAGTAATAGTTTAATTACGAATTAAACATTAAGAATTAGAATTAAGAAGTAAATTTGAATTTAAATAATATTCTATATGCCCTATATACCTAACTTAATAGCATTATGGTTGGTAGTGCTGACGATTTTATGTGATTTAAAAATTGACATAAGTAGTAGATTCACATAGAAAAGTTGATTTAAAAATGAGTGCAAAAAGGTATTGTTGTGTAGTTGGATGCAATAAATCAGAGAATAAGAATCCTGATTTAACATTTTATCGCTTTCCTGGAAGACCTTACCAGATTAATTTGTATTGTAATTATATTTACTTGCCTTTTGATAACGATTTACCACGAAAAAAGTCAATAATGTTTATATTTTGATAACCACATTGAATAGTAACTGAACTGAATTCATAATGTGAAAAGCGAATTATTTCAACTAAACACTTGGGTTTATACGCTAGTTGCAACTTGTAAATTTTGATAACAAAACATTGTTTATTTTATTTTATAGGTATAGTAAAATTCATCTTGGTTATGTACCAACATATCCTTAAAGGATCCACTAGTACAGTTTATAATAATTATTACATAATAAAATATTTTAAATTAATAAAAATAATTAATATTTTTGCTAATATTACCATATAAACATGAACATTCGGCCATCCCAGTTTTGACAAAATTTATCCACGAGACGGCGCTTCGTGCGCTTTTGGGAGCTACGCAACTAGCGTATATTTAAAAATTATTACCAATTTAAAAATTACATATTACCAATTTAAAAATTACGTATTACCAATTTTAAAAGTTTTTCCCTGACATATTTTAAATTTCGTTTAATTTTCCCTGACATGGCGCTAAAAATCAAAAATTCCCTGACTTTTCCCTGACAAAATGAGGCAAATCTGAAATTCCCTGACATTTCCAGGTTTTCCAGACGAGTGGGAACCCTGGAATTACTGGATGGTCGGATTAGCGTGTGTTCGGATTACCGAGACTGTACTGTACTTCAAAGTCAGGGTCAAAACTTTTTACTGTTAGGAAAATCTTAATTTGCAATAATCTGTACAAAGTGAAGGTATGCAAATTTTCCAGTTTTTCTGTCCTGTCCAACAGAATCAGACTCACAAGTGCAAACTACAATTTATTTCAACCAAAATAGAATTTAAAGGCTATTACCTCAACTTTGGACAGGGATTAGCCTACAGGAACAATTCATTCACTGGACAGGTGGAAACTTTTCGGGTCTTTATTCTTAACTCCATTAGGTGGGCATATATACCATACATATCAGCTCTTCATAGGAAAATGCTTTCAACAAAATAAATATTTTATTTAGTATTTACAAACTGGTCTACATATTATATTTATTTAAAATTGCCAAGAATCTCAAACACTAAATGATTCTCCGCAACCACATGTTCCTTTTATATTTGGATTATTGAAGACAAATTCTGAACTAAGTTTCATTTCAACATAATCCATTTCAGTACCTAAAAGAAACGCTTTAATATAAAAATCAATTTTTGATACAAATAAATACCTAACAGTGTGAGCTGCGCTTTTTTATCAATAAAAATTCTTACACCATCCTGCACCACTTCCTCGTCCATTTTATCTAAAACGTAAAGAAGCTAAACATAAATGAAAGCAACTTTTAACTTGTTTACCTTTCGCTGTTGCATAATCTAATGTATAAGATAAACCATTACAACCCCTTTGCCGCACTCCAATTTTTAGCCCAAGCTAGATTGACAAATAAAAATTAAACATTATAGGTCACTCAACTGAAACTAGATGAGTTAAACATGTAAAGTCAAAAAAACATACAGTTTCCACTTACGAATTCTGGTTTTCCATCGAGAATAGTTTTAACTCTATTTACAGCAGCTGGTGTCTAGAAAATAGATGGGGTTGTTAAAATACTATTGAGTAAAATACATTATCTTCTTTAAAAAAGTGAAAAAATGTTTAAAAACTAATCAACAAATTTTGAGGTTAACTTATAAAAAGTTGAATATTTCATTACCAAAGTTAGAGCAGCCCTAGTTGCTAGCATTTTTCTGAACTTTACAGCGCGCACAGTTGCGGTACCTATTGCTTTTGTTGCCATTTCTTATCACTAAATTTTTGTTTAAAAATATCCAAAACGTATAAGTCAAAAGTCGAAGAAGTCACTCAAATAGATGTCAAATGGGTGTTCTTTGATTTCAAGAGATGTCAGCACTAGCACGGATTTATTCTGATACAAAATATAACCTTACTATTTTAAATTTTATTTCAAAAGTTCTTTGTGTTTAAAATTTAAAATAATATGTTCAAGTTAAGAAATTTAAAAACTTTTTCTACAAATTACATATTCAGTTCGAACTTTTCAAATACAATTTTCGCTGTTTCTTCAGGTAAAATCGTCTACAGTAGAAATGCTTTTCACTTACACAAAAGTATTCTTATCAATTTAGGGCAGGGAAAATGTGGTGTTGCTGTTATAAGAATATCCGGACCAGAATCCGGTTCAACTTTACAAGAACTAACAGGAATGAAGGCTCTTCCAAAACCACGTTACGCATATTTAAGAAATATAAAAAATCCTACCACACACGAAGTTTTAGATAGAGGTTTAGTGCTTTGGTTTCCTGGTGAGATCAATTTTCAGATCGGATTTTCGGTTTTGAAAATGTCCTTGTTTTGTTTAGGTCCTAAAAGTTTTACTGGCGAAGACAGTTTCGAGTTGCAAGTACATGGCGGTACTGCAGTAATTTCATCAATTTTAAAAACTCTGGCATCTTTGAAAGGGTTACGGTTGGCCGAACCAGGTGAATTTACTAGGAGGTCGTTTTATAATAATAAATTGGATTTAACCGAAGTTGAAGGTATCTCGGATTTAATAGCAGCTGAAACTGAAATTCAAAGGAAGCAAGTAAGAAGCATTTTTTACGTAATTTAAGTGCTATGTTTTCTTACATTTACAGGCTTTCTTACAAACACAAGGGTCGTTAAGCAAACTGTATCTAAGATGGAAGAAAGATTTAGTGAAGTGTTTAGCAAGTTTAGAAGCTTTCATCGATTTTCATGAGAGCGAGGGTTTGGAAGATGATATTGTTAAACAAACTCGACCGGATATAGAAAAATTAATGTATGAAATTTCACAACACTTAAATGACAATCGTAGAGGTGAAATTTTACGAAGTGGAGTTAAAACGGTAATTTTAGGTGAACCTAATGTTGGAAAAAGCAGTTTATTTAATTCTTTGTGTGAGTCTTGAATAAGTTTTTTCGTTAACCAGCTAATAGAAAAATTTCAGGTTTGAAACCAGCAGCGATTGTAACGCCAATAGCGGGAACCACCAGAGATGTTTTGGAAAAGGTGTTAGATATTGGGGGTTATCCTTTGGTATTATTTGATACTGCAGGGTTGAGGTCTCAAACAACGGATCTTATTGAAATAGAAGGCATAAATAGGGCTTTAATTGCATACAAAGAAGCCGACTTAGTTTTACTTGTGATTGATAGTCTTAAGTATTTAAATTGGCATAAAAGTAATCCTCAACTTAAATTTTATGATTTTTTACTCTTGTATTTAGAAAAATTAAATATGAAGGACCTCGTAAAAGAAAATTTAGATCAAAAATTGGTTTTTAATAAACCGACAATATTAATTTGTAATAAAATTGATTTAATAAAAGAAGACGATTTATTGACACTTAAAAATGTAGGTAGCAATTTAATTTCGTGTAATTTGAACAATGGTATTTCTGCCTTACTGGAGGATATTATAGCTCAATTAAAACTTTTGTAAGTTAATAACTTTTTGTACCAGGCTATTATTACATGTGGTTTTTGATTTAAGGTGTGGTGAACCTTCAGAAGAACACCCAAGTGTGAGTCAAATGCGTCACCGTCAGCACTTGCACAGATGCTTGAAAAATTTAGAAAATTTGTTACATCGTAGTGATAGTTCTCAAGATATTGTTTTGATAGTTGAAGAGTTAAGAAAAGCTGTTGGTGATTTAGGAAGAATAACAGGTACTGTTACAACTGAGCAGTTGTTAGATGTAATTTTTAAAGAGTTTTGTATTGGAAAATAAAATATCTGTAAAATCTTCAGCATATTGTTTTGTAATAATAGGCCAGTCGACAGGGGTTTATTGTGGAAATAATTGAGCGCAAGTTAGAAACAATTGTTTATTTGGACCTCTAAAAAGATATACTCATTTTACGTGAGAAAAGACACTTGTGAATATCTCGATTGGGGTTCATTTTAGAGCAAAATGTTACGTAATTAAAAATAAAGTAGCCTAATTCTCGACAGAAAAGATCTTACTTTTTCTGGTAGATGATCAGTTACAGAGTTACAATCAAAAAATTATTTATCAAGAAGGTGGTTTTTGTAACTTTGGAACCTTGCAAACTTTTCAAAACAAAAAGATTCATAAAAAAATAAGGGTTGCCATTTAAAAAAATTTACGATGACTTCCCAGCTTAAAAACAAAACATGATAAAAATATGTCAATGACAGAAAAATGTGTCATTTAAAAATTTAGGTTTACCTGTCTGAAAAATCCCTCGAAAATTTTTTTATCGAATTTATCCCAAACTTTACGAGCTCACTGTATATATAATTATTCATTTGTTTTGAATAAATTTATCGGTGGGAATTACCTATTGTTGGTCACTCCAAATAAATTGAAAATTTCCTATTGCAAAGAGGAAGGTTTATATAGTATACTGACATAATTTTCACAAGCAAAGATATAATCAAAATTTTGAGTAAATCGATTTTGAAGTTCGCTAATTTTCATGTAATTCAGTGGTAAGATTAACGAGATTCGGGGCGCGTCGCTCATTCTGTGGTCGGTCCGTGCGTAATGAATGACCCTAACACTTAGAGTATTTTGCACCGGCAGATGCAGCTCGTCTCTCCTACATGTAACATCGATTATTTTTTGTTTTTAGGCGATTTTTTGGGGGTTTAAGATCTCGGTTTGCTTGATGGGTGGCGCTTTCTCGTATGTTTAGCTCTGCCGCCTAGCGACGTACGCGATTGAAAAACCGCCCGGAGGGCCGTAGGGTAGGTTTTTTGATGCGCCCAATTCTGGCCGGGTTTTTATGTTTATTTAGAGACCTACTTCTTAAGATATTTTTGGTTCTGAAAAGAACCGTTTTTTTGTTATCGACGCAGCGACCGTAAAAGTTACTTCAGCGCATATCCGACGGCGATGTGCACGATGATGTTAAAGAAACGGTCCTTGTGAGTTTTGCCATATAACCCTTTCCACATGAATTGGTCCAGGTGCTCAGGTAGCAGGGTGGAAGACATTACAGCCCGTCGCAGAACATCTTTAGGATAGACCAGTAGCCCTCGACCATATTTGTACACACACCGGTAAGTGGGTCCACAAAATACCGGCTATGGTTCACGATTTTGTGGATGTGGGGTGAAGCGCCGTCCAGAGTATTCAGTCCAGAATAACCCCTCCATCCATCGGTCCAAATCTTGGTACCAGGCAGCACATATAGCTTGATGAGTGTCTGCAGAGTCGCGGCATCGCGTTTGTCAACGTATTTGATGATGCCCCGCTTCTCTGTGCAGCTGTAACATACCCAACACCCACTTCTGGGCACGTACAGGAACCCTGCCGACATTATATTTGCGGCGGGTTATCACACTCTCATCTATTTGCACCACCTGGCCCGGACCACCGATCAGCTGATCCTCGGGGTTATTCTGCAACTTCTAGGTACAAATGGTGCGGAAATCCCGGTACAAACTGCAAACAGTTTTCCGGGATACTCCGCAGTTCATATAGCTGTTGCTCCAGACGGCATGCAGCACGCCCAATTCCACAAAATCATAAAAATTAGCCTCGGGTCGAGACGCCTGTCTTCAAAAAATGATCCGGCGTTGATAGGGTAGGTCCTCCTGCAACCCGGACACCTGTAGCAATGATGCAGCCAGTGATGACCGCTACGATACACCCGACACAATCGTCTACAATTTCTTTTAGTGCACACCTTTTTGCTCTTGATTAATTGCCAGTTTTGTAAAAGATCGATTAATTCACGGTCGCTACGATCGAAAAACCACTCCACCTCTTTATACCTATTATGCCAATTATTATAATCGTTAACATTCATAATTATTTCGATGTTTTACGCACGGTAGTCGAGTAACAAATGCGCTACTCGACGAGCGACCGTGTCATATATTTATAACCTCGGCTATGGGCGTGGCTTCGACATGCATTTTACATGCAAAATGGGTAGAGAGTGAACGGCCCAAGTGACAAGGAATATCCGAAAAAAATTATCCTTTGATATATAGGTCAAAAAAGGGATAAGGTACACAATAAGAGCAGGATAATTGAGGATTTTTAAGAATTAATCCAGAAAATTGAGTAAAAACCATAACCCATGGCCGGGATAGGCTGCCGGCCTGTTTTTCGCGTGGCTTGAAGAATTACTGACACGCCCCCAACTTTTAATTTCGAAAAATTTTGTGTTTATCACGGCCTTTTTGGCAATGTTTTGATGCGAATGTATAACTTTTGTCGGCGCAGAGGTGATCATAAAAAAAAATTCGAAAAAAGTGTGAAAATAAGAAAGATGCTGCGAGTTGAAATAGTACGGGTCGCTGATGTACCACCGGGTCGATGTGTCACATCGTCGGCCGGTCGCTTGAAATGGGGTGAAATTTTTTGGCTCCGATTTGAAATATTTTTGGAAATTCGGGAAGGTGGGGGTGTGATTAGTAGATATTAGTAATAAATATTCGCAAAAAAATGGAAAATAACCCGTGTATTGCCGAAAAAGTGAAAAAATTAAATTTTTTTTGCCTTCCAATTTTAGGGGTGTGCATTCGAAAGGGAGGGTCAGCCATCGTCAAATCCTACCCTTACGGGGCGCCGCTCCGCTCTGCACCCCTCCAGGGCGGATTTGACTCTGGTTACTAGGCTAAACATACGAGAAGCGCCACCGATCAAGAAAACCGGGATTTATGCAACCGGGATGTTAGGGACCCTTGAAAATGCATTAAAAAGTATAGTCGCGGTATGCGGCAGTTATCTATTACGTTTAACCCCCAAAAAAGCGCGCAAAAACAAAAAATAATCGATGTTACATGCAGTCGAGTCGGGCTGCAACTGCCTCTCCGCAAACGGCTAAGTCTAAGACTAGTTCAACTTGCACGTACCGTCAACAAAATGAGTGAGATTCCACCCGTTTACATGTAAAATTATGTACTTTCAAAGTCGATTTTCTCTATCAAAAGTTGGTTTATCCTGCTATAGGAGGGTTGCCGCTGTCATTTATTAACATTAAACTACCCGAAAGTCACCAAAAAATATTAAAATTCGATGATGGAACATTGTCACCCGTCCCTGCAAAATTATGCTATTTTAAAATTGATTTTTCTCGGAATTTTGATTATATCTTCGCTTGTGAAAATTATGTCATTATACTATATAAACCTTCCTCTTTGCAATAGGAAATTTTCAATTTTTTTGGGGTGACCAACAATAGGTAATCCGACCCAATTTATCAAATTTCCATAATTCTTTCATAAATGCTAATTTTATCGCTAACTAAACAAATGAATATCATTTCAAGAAGAATCAGAAGAAAAAATTGACAACTATTAGAAAAGATGCACGCTGAAAAAATCAAGTTGACCTGTTCGTGGATTGTGGCCGTAGATGATCGGTAAATTTTTTATTTTGAGTGGATTTTCCAATATTCTGGCATCTTAATTTGAGTTATCTTTATTACTTTAGGTAAGGAAAGTATTGTTATCAGGAAACATTTTACCGCCCCAATTTTTTGACAGATGTTCATGTTTTGGGGTTCCCTGAATCCATTATTATCATTTTTGGAAGGAGGTCTGTATGTGTGTGTGTACGTCTGTGAACACGATAGCGTTTAGACGAAGCAAGCAAATCATTCCAAATTTTGAATATAAGCTTTTTCCTGCCGTAGGACAGAGCCAGATGAAAATAAATTAAATCGCCTGAATGGAAGGGAGGATTTACCTGAAGCTATTACGACATTGAAATGTCATGAAACGACATGAGAAATAAACTCAAAATGGCAACATGGAACGTGAGAGGATTGATGGAGACCGGAAAACTGCAAATAGTGGAGAGAGAGCTTCTTCGGGCAAAGGTCCAAATATGTGGTATAAGCGAAACACACTGGAAGCAACAGGGTCATTTTAAAATACTGGACCATACGCTGTATATCACTGGAGGAGTGAATAGTAGAAATGGGGTCGCCTTTATGGTAAACAACAAAATCGCAGAACATGTTGAAAGTTACAAATGCGTTAGCGACAGATTGATGATAATCACATTAAATGCTATACCTGACAAAATCCACATATTACAAGTATATATGCCTACAACAGCTGCCTCAGACGATGAAATAGAAGGAGTGTATGCGGAGCTGGAGACTGCAATGGCGGCCATCCCATGTAAACAGCCTGTGATAATCATGGGCGACTTCAACGCGAAAATTGGAAGTACGATTAACGATAACCATCTGCGTAACGTTGTGGGGAAATATGGTCTAGGTACGCGAAATGAAAGAGGGAATAGGCTCATATAATTCGCTTTAGATAACAACCTGGTTATCACGAACAGCTGCTTTAAACACCACCCTAGACGCCTCCACACATGGACATCTCCCAACGGTGAACACAAAAATCAAATTGACTACGTACTGATAAAAAAGCGATGGAGGACTGCCATATATAATATCAAGACGAAGCGTTCCGCGGAATGCGGATCTGATCACAGGATGTTGCATGTCAGTTTCAGGCTTAAGCTACATAATACAAGCGCACTTAACACAAACCAAAGAATAAGCATCCCAGATACTAAAACAATTGAAGAAACACTCATAGGGTCCGAGATACCAACGAGACAGGAAAACCCGGAAAAGATGTGGATGTCTATTAAAAAGTGGATGACTGAGACTGCAAAGAGATGCGCACCACCAAAACCTTCAATAAAACGTAAACATTGGATGTCAGATGAAACAATCCATTTATTAGAAGAACGGAGAGATCAAAAAACCAAAAAAGCATCATCACCAGGAACAATACGCACACTGGAATATCTCAACCGAGAAATAAAGCGGTCATGCAGACGTGATAAAAATAAACATATCAATGATATCTGTGCGGAACTAGAACTTCACGCGGATCGACATGAACAGCAGGAACTCTACAAGAAGGTTAAATATCTGTCGCGAGAATTTAAGCCCCGAACGCAAATCATAAAAGACCAAAATGGGAACATCTGTACAAACGCCAACGAAATATTCGAAGTATGGAGAGGGTATTGTGCCGGCCTATTTGGAGATGTACCACGAAGAGATACAAACGGGCCGGATGGAATTGAGCACATGGAACCGCGTATCCTGAAATCAGAGGTAGAGAGAGCGATAGGCAAGCTGAAAAATCGGAAGGCTGTTGGAGTGGACGGAATTGCGGGAGAACTCATTAAGGCGATGGGGGAAGGTGGAATACAAGCAATCCACTCATTATGTGAAATGATATGGCAAACCGGAAATTGGCCGGAGGAATGGTGCGAGTCAACATTCATCCCCATACATAAAAAAGGCTCACCAACAGACTGCAATAACTACAGGCTTATTGCTTTGATTCCCCACGCAAGTAAAGTGATGCTCAATATAGTCAATGAACGATTGAAAAGTTTCCTTTTGCAGCAAATCTCTGACGAACAGGCGGGATTTGTACCGGGAAGAGGAACAAGAGAGCATATATTAAACATACGCCAAATAATTGAAAAAGCGCGTGAGTTCTGTGTCCCAATGGTCCTGTGCTTCGTGGATTACAAGAAGGCCTTCGACTCTGTGCATTGGACTAAACTGTGGAGGATACTTGAAGAGATGGGTACTCCGCGACACCTAATACAACTGGTAAAAGGTTTATATGAAAAAAACTCGACAAGAATACGGATAGAAAAGACGTATTCGCAAAAATTTGGAATAGGTGCCGGCGTAAGACAAGGAGATATTATATCGCCACTACTATATAATACCTACTCTGAATATGTTATGCGAAAGGTCCTCCACGGATGGAATGGCGGAATAACCATAGGCGGTAGAAAAATCTCCAATCTGAGATATACAGATGACACATTAATAATTGCGTCGAGCCAAGAAGAACTGGAAATCATCATAAGTAAACTAGTCACGGTAAGCAGTCAATATGACCTACTGATCAACCACAATAAAACAAAAGTCATGATAGTGGATCGCGTCAATAATAATTCCCCCAATATATACACATCCATGGGGTTCGAAGTAGTACACAACTTTAATTACCTGGGCTCTCTGATTTCTAACTCTGAAGGGAGTACGCCAGAAATAAGACGACGACTGGCCATGGCAAGAACAGCAACCACAAAACTCGTCAACATATGGATGGACACGACAGTTACTAAAAAAACAAAGATGAGGCTTCTGACTGCACTAATATTCCCAGTGGCCACATATGCAGCCGAGACATGGACGATGAGGAACGACGATAGAAAAAGAGTGGAGGCCTTCGAAATGTGGACATATAGAAGAATGCTGAGATTCCCGTGGACGGCACACCGCACAAATGTGTCTATTCTAAACGAGCTGCAGATCGAAACACGGTTGTCGACTAAAATCAGTCAGTCCTACTTGCGATATTTCGGCCACATTGCTCGAAGATCTGAAGCAATGGAGAAGCTGATGATCCAGGGGAAAATCGAAGGAAAGAGGCCGAGAGGAAGGTCCCCTACAAGATGGGTGGACCAAATAAAACCTTTAACTGGACAAACCCTACATGAAGCAACACATGCAGCGCATGATAGGGAAGCGTGGAACAACTCTTTGAGGACGCTGTCATCATAATACCACTATGTCCTTCCGCAGGGCGATGGATACTGAGAGAGATTACGTCATTATGCGTCATAACTTCGAAACGAAATTAAATATGTAAAAATATTAAAAACCAAAAATTACCACTTTGGAATATCCTACATTTTTCGTACTACAAGTTTTTTTATAAAATTCTAAAATATACAGGGTATTTCAAACATTTTCGCTAAATTTTTCTAACGTATTCAACTAATGAAAATATAATGAAAAGTTCCTAATAACATGTGTCCAGAAATGATGCGTTTGCAAGATATAGGCATTCAAAAGTTTTTTTTGCCTATTTTGGCAAAATATTAAAATTGAAAAATATTAAATATTTCATAGATTTACTGTTGAAATTATGTATCCATTTTATTAAAAAATATAATATAAAAATTTATGTCTGTTCGGAAAGTCATGCGGTGGCCACATCAGATTTTTTTTATTTGGATCTCTAAAAAATTGCTAATAATTTTGCACTAGAAGCTAAAAATATAATATTGTTCCAGTCCCAGTAATTCTGAAGTAGAGGTGATTTCTTTTGTCAAAAGCCCTACAATGCGCGAGGAGGAGCCAAGAGGGCGAAATACATACTGTTGTGTTTTGCGTCATTCACAGTAGGAGCTCGATATGCAATCTAGTATAAAAGGAAATGCCGGCTGGGGATGTGCAGGTTGTGTTTTTATCGTTGTTAGAATTAAGTTGTGTGAATGTGAAATTAAATTTAGTAGCGACATTCAAGACGAGCAGAGCACCTAGCAACGAAGAAAATACGTAGGCGAAAACAAGCAGGATAACATCCAGAAATTAGGAGAGATCCAGAAAGAAGAAAACAAAACAATTTAATTTGGTTTCTACGATCAACAACTGTGAAGCAGGGAGTCACATACGAGTCCGCGAAGAACACAGACGTGTTTTCATTGCGGGATAAAATAAATTCGGGTCTTTGAAGTACAAGTACATAAGTTGATTACAACACAGAGGTGGACTACTAAACTCGGCCGAGAGTTCTTAGTGGAGAATCAGAAAACTTGTCAAAGAAGACAACCAGTGACGACGAAATCACTAGCCAGTGACAACTAATAAAGAAGCGAATCCTGTTAGCAGCACGAGAAGCTGCAAGGAATCTGGATAACCGAGATCAGTATTTGGGCTGGTGTAAACTATTTGGACCAGGCGTTAGATGGGAAGAAAGCGGACACCGTCATTAAGGCGACGGTCAATTGGGCGACGGCAATTGGGCGACGTCAATTAGGCGACGGTCAATTGGACACCGGTTTTTTGGGCGACGACTTATTAGGCGACCGGTCATATAGGCGACGGAATTTATTTTTTATTATTTCACAATTTATTATTAATCGATATTGCATATAATAGATAATAATATCCTCTTTAATTATATAAAAATAGTCAGATGCAGCTCGTCTCTCGTACATGTAACATCGATTATTTTTTGTTTTTACGCGATGTTTTGGGGGTGAAACGTAATAGTTTACTGCCCCATACCGCAACTATACTTTTTAATGCTATTTCGAGGTTCTCTCACATCCCGGTTTCATTTATCCCGGTTTTCTTGATGGGTGGCGCTTCTCGTATGTTTAGCCTAGTAACCAGAGTCAAAACCGCCCTGGAGGGGTGCAACGCGGAGCGGCGCCCCGTAAGGGTAGGTTTTGACGATGGATTACCCTCCTTATCGAATGCACACCCCAAAATTCGAAGGAAAAATTTTTTTAATTTTTTCACTTTTTCGGAAATACACGGGTTATTTTCCATTTTTTGATTATATTTATTACTAATATCCACTAATCACACCCCCATCTATCCGAATTTCAAAGAAATTCAAATCGGAGCGAAAAAATTTCACTCGATTTCAAGGTACGACGGGCGAACGATGTGACATCGACCGGGGTCTGCCGCATACTCGATGCTACTTTCCCGTATTTGGCCGGTCGCCTATTTGACCGGTCGCCTAATAAGTCGTCGCCCAAAAAACCGGTGTCCAATTGACCGTCGCCTAATTGACGTCGCCCAATTGTCGTCGCCCAATTGACCGTCGCCCTAATGTCGTGTACCGAAAAAAGAACCTGAGATAAGAGCGTGCGGAGAACGGTAAGTGAGAGATTTGTTCTTAAACGTTCTTTAGAGCTTTAAAAGGCGTAGACGCAACAATACATATAAATGTTACGTAAAAACATTAGCTTGGTGCGAAAATTTAATTTAAACTTTTATTACTTGCCATCAAACAATAGAACCTGTCAAATAGCCTTAAAGAAGGTTGATTGTTATTTATATTATGAAACAATACTAATACCATTTAATAATAACAAAACACGAAATTTGTATAACAACTAATGTTTTCTAGTTTTGGGCTTTTTAGTGTTTGGACGCGTTTTCGTTATTGCGCCGATGATTGTATAAGTTTTGAGCTTTGGTACGAGCTCTACATCTAATAGAACAAAAGCCTTTCTTGGTGAAAATTCTGCAGAATTAACTTCTATACAACCTTTCTTCGTCATTTTTCAACAAAATTAATTAAAAATTCAGGTTAACAGAATATTATATCCAGAATACTCTAGTTAACATTTACTTGACATTTACAGATAATTAAGACTAGTTTCAAGGTGCATGTTAGTGCCCCCCCCCCCCCAAATCGATGTTATTAATAATTGTTGAAATTGTTTTGCAGTGGTTACAAATAAGATAGGGTTGAAATAACGGTAGACGGTTGATCAGTTAATAAATGTTTAATAACAATAAAAGATAAGAGTTGAGATTACAATACATATATGTGTATACACAACAACAGTTGAACAAGTACTAAAATAAAACTAACGAGATGACGAATTTATAAATCTAAGCGGGCCAGTCATTCATATTTATGTTGATGACTTCCGCGTAACTAATTAGATACAAATGAATTTATTTCTTAACAATAATATTGGTGTCATCATTGAGCCTCAATGAGCTTCCATTCCTTTTATTTGAATAACAACCGTTGCGGAGTTATTAGTGAAATTGGGGGGGGGGGGGGGTCTGTAGACATTATGGACCCCCAAGTAGAATTTTTGGGTAACATTGGTGTCAAACGTTTTTGAGCTACAATGAACTTTTGATCTTTTTGTTTGAGCCTCAACAGTCACAAAGTTATTTTAATATGGAAAAATCAATGTTAACGCGGGTTGCTCGGAGTTTTCGAAAATTTAAATGCAGAACTTTGTACAAAATGCATTTAAAATAATGACTGTGAAAGCTCATACGAAGCGCTGTCATTTGACATCAATTTTACACAAAATTCAAAATAGGAAGGCAAATAGAAAACACGTTTCCGGCCTCCTTCCAATAAATTTTGCCGATAACTCCGCGACAGTTGAGATTCTTTAGCAAGATGGTATGCTTAAAAATATTGCTCTGCTCATGCGTATTAGCTCTGAATACGCACGCTCAAACAATTGCGCTGCCGAAGCGATTAGTTTATTGTAGCGCGGAACTTCTCTATTTCGTGACTAATTCTAGGACCGCTACATCACCCTCCCTCTAGCAACCATGTCAGTTGTGAGTACTAGCCGTGGCTGTTAACTGCAACCCTGTCGGTTGTAAGCAGTAGCCGTCGGTGGCTGTTGTAATGGCTTAGTTAGCCGTTGTGAGAGAAGGAAGGAGTTAAGCGTGATATTTCCTAGAAAGTAGATTTTTTAGAACAAGAGTTCTCAATGTTCTATCGGGGTTACCAATTTAGCAAGATGGCATGCTGAAAAATCCCAGGCGTATTAGCTGTGAATACGCGCGCTCAAACAACTGCGCTGCCGATGTGATTAGTTTATTGTAGCGTGTAACTTATGTATTTTATTTTGTAACTAATTCTAGGACCGTTATACCTGAAGCGAAAATAATGGAAGCTCAATTTCGGCTTAGGGGGCCATCATGTTCTACCCCCCCCCCGATTTCGCTAATAACTCCGCAACGGTTGTGGCTCAAACGGAGGGAATGGAAGCTCACTGTAGCTTAAATACTTATCAATGGCTATTCGTAGTATAGTGACGGAGTCCCTAAGTGGGATTTGGGACCCATTGAGATCCAACCGGATGTTCGGCTTCTTCCTCCTTCCGCACACGACGACTGCCTCCGATTTCTTCGAGACCAATGTGAGGCCTCTAGATACCGTCCACGAGGCGACGGCGGCAATCGCTGCTTCGCTTTAAGCTGCAGCCCGTTTGCCATCATGTCGACCACGATGATTATAAGATTATCTGTGAACCAAATAAGACTGACCCTTTCTGATAACTCCAATCGCAGTACCCCTTCGTACATTATATTCCACAGAGGTCAAAGGACTAAGCCCTGCGGAACTTCACTAGTGATGATGTCGATATCCTCGTCCTCAGGTTAAATGTGCCAGGCTGGATCTGCCGTTCCCTGAGCGCCGCACGTATGTTTCCATCCTGCACTGTTGAACGCATTACGTACGTCGAGGGTTATAAGGAGGCAGTATTGGACCGTCCAGCACCAGCTCCGTAATGGTATTTACCCCCCCCCCCCAGAAGCTAAACCGATTCTCTGACAGTCCTTCGCTTCCCTGAATCTTCGGCTCCAGACGGTTGAGGATCATCTTCTCAAAGAGCTTCCCGACGTGGTCCAACATGCAGATGTGTCCGTATGGGGTGGGCTGTTCAACTGGCTTCTTGCTCTTCCTGATCAGAACCAGTCTAGCGATCTTCCACCTTGTCGGGAAAACCTCCGTTGCTAGGCAATCGTTGAATATAGCCAGAAAGGTGGTCTCTGGTAGGGCAACTGTTATCTTCACTGTTCGGAACCCGGAGCTTTGTCCGGGAAAACGACTCATGTCGATTGTTTCTTATTGTAAGCCAGAGTAATTTCTTCGACGAGGCGTAGGATCTGGTGTATGGTGGAGTGTTCAGGGCGGAAACCAAACTGCTCGTCCCGGATGATTTTGTTGTCCTCAACTGCCGGGTTTATCCTCGCTAGGATTATTGGAATTCTCGGCTAGTTTCCCGATGTTGGGAAGGAGACTGATAATTTTCTGGGAAGGTTTTCAAATTCGCAGGTTTGTACAAGACGACCTATCCGTCCTAGTCGGATGTCACCCCCAGACGGGTGGCACCCGGGGGGGTCCGCCCCCACCGCCCCCCTAGCTACGCCACTGGATGTGCTACTTATGTTTTGATGAGTGAGGATCCTTAGTTTTATATGTATAGATTTAAGAAAACTTCATTAAAAGTTACATCAGAATGACAAATTACCTTGCAATTACATATTATTTCGTGTCACCATGTATATAAAATTTAAAACGGTTTCAATAAAATTAATGATTTATCTATTTATTTTGTGTACTTTAATATTTCAATTTTACAGAAAGGACAAATCAAAATTCGTAATTCAAACTTCGTGTTTAATGTTTTTCCAAGTTGGTAGCGCAATGGTTCCGGATGGCTGGCCGAAATCATCCGTAAATGTCATTGAGTAATAACAGAGAATAGAAAGCAAATAATTAATTTCGTTATTATTATTATAATTTTAATGTGTTTGAATTTTTAGTTGCTACTATTAAAGTGTTTCTTCCAAAATGAGCTTCTTTTTGTAAGTACACTTCATATTTACCATTATTTGTTTTGTAAACACACACTTTTTGTGATCTATTTTTATACCAAATTGGCGAAAAGAAGCGAATTTTGTCTTGCATTATTAACACAATACGTTTTGCAGTGGAAGTCGCTCTTCGAAAACTTTCAAACCTAAAAAGAATATACCCGAAGGCACTCATCAGTATGAGTTGATGAAACATGCAGCGGCCACTTTAGGTTCAGGAAATCTACGTTTAGCTGTTATGCTTCCAGATGGTGAAGACTTAAACGAATGGGTTGCCGTAAACAGTAAGTTGTGTTAAGAAATTTGGAACTTTTTTTTTTAACCCAAGTTACTTTTTAGCCGTTGATTTTTTTAATCAAATCAATATGTTGTATGGCACCATAACAGAATTTTGCACAGAAGACAGTTGTCCCATTATGTCGGCCGGACCAAAATACGAATATCATTGGGCAGACGGTCATACCGTTAAGAAACCTATTAAATGTTCTGCACCTAAATATATCGATTATCTCATGACCTGGGTGCAGGATCAGTTAGACGACGAAACACTTTTTCCTTCTAAAATAGGCGTTCCATTTCCTAAAAACTTTTTATCCATTGCCAAAACAATTCTGAAGCGGTTGTTTAGAGTATACGCACACATTTATCATCAACATTTTAGTGAAGTTGTTCAATTGGGTGAAGAGGCACATCTCAATACTTCGTTCAAACATTTTATTTTTTTTGTACAGGTAAGATTTATTTTTATTTACTTTTTGGGATAAAATTTTATGGGTTTTTCAATATTGTATATGAAGATTTTTAACTTGAGTTTTTGGTGGGTCAGTGCAACAGTATAATGCAATTCTAAATTTTTTCTTGTTATAAAGCAATTAAGACTTTGATATTGTTTTGAAAAAAAACTCGAGGAATCGATGCAAAAGGTTCGATAACAATAAGAGAGGGTCAGATACTGACAAAAACAATAACAAAAGGGAAGAAATCAGAAGATTATAATTAGGCAATACTATGCTAATAAAACTACTTAAAGATAAGAAACTGACAAATGAAACCAAACTGAAGATTTAAAAAACGTTGAATAGACCAGTGATCAGAAACAATGTGTCTGACCCAGATGGAGGCAGAATTACTGTGAGTACTTGATAGAAAATTTTTTCGCATCATCCTGAGACCATAAAAATCAAGAATGGGAAGCATATGCCTCTGATGAACCATGAAATCAAACGTGAGTTTTGGTGAAGACCTAGTGAAGTTTCTGTAGTCCCAGAGAATTACGTTATGGAAACCAAGGTGAGGATGTCCTAACACCTGTCACTCCGAATGAGTTGAAACTTTGCAATCGCAAAGAGGAAGGTTTATATAGGCCCCTCCTGCAAAAAAATTCTGAGAATGTATTATCAAAATTTTGAGTAAATCGATTTTGAAGTTTGCTAATTTACATGTAAAATTAACGAGATTCCCACGCATCACTCATTTAAGACTTAGAGTATTTTTGCCTTCATCCCGGTTTGCTTGATTGGTGGCGCCTTCTCGTATGTTTAGCTCCGCCGCGTAGCGGCTCTGAGCACGAAAAACCGCCCGGAGATGCGGAGCATCGGAGGGTAGGTTTTTTGATGCTCACAGCTCTGGCCAAGCCAAAAATTAGAAGGCAAAAAAAATTTTCCCTACTTTTCAAATCGATTTTTCTCAAAATTTTGACTATACATTCTCGGGCGAAATTTTTACAGGACACTCTAATAAGGTTCCTTTTGCTAAAAAAAATATTTTGGGGCGATTTCGGGTGACAGGTGATAGGTAATTATCCCCGAAACCAAATGATGACAGAACATGGGGAAGACCGAAGGTTAGTTATAGCATCATTACCTACTAAAGAAAAAATTGTCATAATGGGAAATTTCAATGGAAAAATTGGAGATGCAATCATACCAGGAGTTGAGCAAAAATTTAATCAACCTACAATAAATTAAAGTAGATCTACTGGAACTGAGAATAAACAATACGTTCTTTGACCATAACATACAACAAAAAATCATGTGGTCCAATAGTAGAGGACAAAACTCCATGATTGGAAAATGCAAATGCATATGAAGTAATTTGTTTGCTGACACAATAACGCGTAATGATTTCACATATTATTTATAGACACGTGTTTATTTAGCGTCAGGTAGTCAGCCTAATCAGCGTTAATAAAATGCTTGTAAATAATTTTTTACTGAATGTAAACTAATGCATTTTAACAGAAATTTGATCGCATAAACCGAATTTTTATCACTTCACAAAAATGATCTCAATACCCGATTGATCTCGGTATCTGTGATTATAATAAACGGCGTCTACTGTAGTGTGAAATTACAGTTTCTCTGTAAATTTCCTTGTATATGTGATACGTAAAAATACATATTGTGTAATATTCCATTAATAATAGTGTAAAATTACATTGTAATTTTCCATGTATGTGATTTTACCATGGAATTTAAAGAAGAAAAAGTGAAAATTACACAAAAGAATGTGAATTTACCAGAATTTAGCATCATCAATGCAAAACTACATTTGGATATTGTATATTTACATCACCGAAATAAATACACGTAAATATACATTGAAAAACATGTAATTAGCATTCCAAATTACGTAAAAATACATATTGTGAATATTCCATTAATAATAGTGTAAAATTACATTGTAATTTTCCATGTATGTGATTTTACCCTGGAACTTACAAACGAAAAAGTGAAAATTACACAAAAGAATGTGAATTTACCAGAATTTAGCATCAGGAATGTAAAACTGCATTTGGATATTGTATATTTATGCGTATCCGGAATTTTGTTTGCCAGCATTTGTTCGACACGGAATTTTATTCAACATGCATTTGTTTGACTCAACATTTATGCGAATAAGCATTTGTTCGACATGGAATTTTATTCGACATGCATTTGTTCGACTCAACATTTATACGAATTAGCATTTGAAGACCCTGGTGCAAGAAGGGGATATGTACAAAAATTTGAAAAGTAAGATTTTTGCAGATTTGGGTTCTAAAACGAACATTCTTCGCTTGGTAAAATTATGGAATTTTTTTTAAAATAAATTCGGAGCTACAAGTGACAATAACATATCCCCTCGTACAAAAAGGTGCAAGAATGGGATATGTACACTTAACATATCCCATTCTTGCACTTCATATTTATTGTTTATCCTACACATGTTATCATGTCCCCTTCTTGCAACGTGCAGGTGCAATTAGAAGTCTGGAATAAACCATTGAATTTCATGGTAGTTTTATGGTGTTTTCTAGTTAAATTTAAGATTAAAATTATGAGTGGTACCGACGAAAGTGTAGTTGATGTGGAAGACCCTTATCAAGATTCTAGTAGTAGTTTTAATAAAAAATTTGGTTTATTTCAGTCTTTATGTTTGTGTTACATATCCCGTTCTTGCAGTCAACATGATTTGATCCAAAATTATGTGTGTAACAATCCCGTTCTTGCACTGTACATCATTTTTATGCCATATTATCGAAAGTTATAGTAATATTAAATTAAAATTAAAAATATACGTTACTCTCTTTCATTGGGACACAATACCACTATAAAAAACAAATTAAAAAAAATTTATTTTGCTTCTGAAAAGTTTGGAAAACGTTACTTATCCCCTTCTTGCATCAGAGTCTTCATTTGCTCGACATGGAATTTTATTCGACATGCATTTGTTCGACATTAAAAACAACAAATCTCCGCGTAAAGTTAAATCTGCCGCAAAGAGGTGGATATGCCGTTAGGTTAGTGTTAGTTTTTGATATTTCTTTAGAAAACTAATTAAAAACAAACAAATCTCCGCGTAAAGTTAAATCTGCCGCAAAGAGGTGGATCTGCCGCAAAGATCTTGATCCAGTAAGCCATGGATGGTGTACATTTGCTGGAACAGAGACGGAACCGTTTTGAAAGTTCCATCTGCATACCAATTATTAGAGTTCGCTAGAAGTTGCTGATTTCTTCTGGTGGAAAATGTAACGCTCCTATCTTCTACATTACCAGAATCGAACAACAAGAACGGTTCAGTTGTTTTGTACATTTCCGGAAATACGATTTCCCGTCGGGAATTCCTGTTGTGCTTATAAATTCGCTCTCTAATTATATCGAAAAAAGGTTACCTACGTCTTTCGTGTCATGTCATGTCGAATAAATTCCATGTCGAGCAAATGCTTATTCGCATAAATGTTGAGTCGAACAAATGTATGTCGAATAAAATTCCATGTCGAACAAATGCTTATTCGCATAAATGTGTAGTCAAACAAATGCATGTCGAATAAAATTCCGTGTCGAACAAATGCTGTCGATTAAGTGTTTGTCTAACAAATGCTGGCGAACAAAACTCCTAGAATCATATTTATGTACATCACCGAAATAAATCCACGTAAATATACATTGAAAAACATGTAATTTGCATTCTAAATTACGTAAAAATACATATTGTGAATATTCCATTAATAATGGTGTAAAATACATACATTGTAATTTTCCATCTATGTGATTTTACCCTGGAATTTAATAAAGAAAAAGTGAAAACTACACAAAAGAATGTGAATTTACCAGAATTTAGCATCATGAATGTAAAACTACATTTGGATATTGTATATTTACATCACCGAAATAAATCCACATAAATATACCTATATTGAAAAACATGTAATTTTTGAATTCCAAATTACGGAAAAATACATATTGTGTAATATTCCATTAATAATAGCAAAGATAATAATAGTGTAATTACTAATTACATTGTAATTTTCCATGTATGTGATTTTACCCTGGAATTTAAAAAAGAAAAAGTGAAAACTACACAAAAGAATGTGAATTTACCAGAATTTAGCATCACGAATGTAAAACTGCATTTGGATATTGTATATTTATGTATGTACATCACCGAAATAAATCCACGTAAATATACATTGAAAAACATGTAATTTGCATTCCAAATTACGTAAAAATATATATTGTGTAATATTCCATTAATAATAGTGTAAAATTACATTGTAATTTTCCATGTATGGGATTTTACCCTGGAACTTACAAACGAAAAAGTGAAAACTACACAAAAGAATGTGAATTTACCAGAATTTTAACATCACCAATGTAAAACTACATTTGGATATTTACATCAGCGAAATAAATCCACGAAAATATACATTTAAAAACATGTAATTTTTGCATTCCCAATTACGTAAAAATACATATTATGTAATATTCCATTAATAATAGTGTAAAATTACATTGTAATTTTCCATGTATGTGATTTTACCCTGGAATTTAAAAAAGAGAAAGTGAAAACTACACAAAAGAATTGCACAAGAATAAGAAATAAAAATAAAGGCTTTACAAAAACACTGTGGTTTAATGAGGTTAGAGAACTTGCAAAAGAAAAGAAGAAATCATTAAAATTACTTGCTATATCGCACCTCTGGAGAAACATTGACACAATTGCAAATTTGTGAATTGTTGGGAAACTGCATTTAAAGTTTACAGAAACTTTGATTGCCTTCTTCCTTACTCTTTTCGATATCTTTGATCTTCTCTTGTCTGCTTAATTCTTTCTCTACTAGATGTTTCTATAGTGTTCCTCCTGTATCTCAGTTTATCAAAAATTTCCACTTCTGTCAATGTTTCTCCGGAGATACGATATGTACGTACATGAAACCGTATTAATTGTGAATTGGAATATAAAGAAAATCAAATAGGATTATTGAGAAAGGTATACAAAAGATGGAATACGACATGTATGGGGCACAGAAGAAAATATGGAAAATGCTGCGAAGTCAGAAGAAGGAAATAAGTGAAAATGAATTATTTGGAAAATGAAATATAGAGGAACAATAGTGGAAACGTCACAGTCACTTTGAAACGCTGTATCCATATAATACAAACAACAATACCTTAAATTTCGATAATAACCTAAATAATGACATAGTAGAAATAACTCCAGAACAGGTACAGTTAGAAATTAATAAATTAAGGAATATAAAATCGCCTGGCCCCGATGGGATACACAATGAGCTGCTGAAATATGGAGGCGAACCTCTACTCAAGTTAATACATAGTCGATTCAAAAGAATAATGATGGAAAGAAAGCGTAACAGTGCTTGTGTTCAAACGAGGATAATACCAGATAATTATCGTGGAATAACATTTCTGAACTTGACACTGAAGCTGAAAGACCCCCAGGATGATCTCCCAAGAGATGGGGGCTTAAAGGAATTATATTTAATATGATTGCATCCCAATATGCAATTATTATACAGGAGATAAAATTGGAAAATTAAATTTACTTTTATTGTTAGTTCAATATTGGCCTCTATGCATAATAATTCATAATATTATTATAAAAAAATTAAAATGGACAAATTAAAATTTTTAGAATTTGAATACAATTAATTGTGGGAAAATCCTAAAATAACACAAATCTTAGCCCTTTAAATTTGATGATTTTAAGCTTTTAAAATTAAATTCCGCATTTCTTATAATTACTATTTTTACACGAAAATTAAAAATAAAATAACGATGAGCAAATCTAAATTATTCAATAATATAAAAAAATTATTTATTACTTATTGGAACGCCCAACCTTGGCAGAGTTAATTTTTCATTAAGAGTATTTATTAAAAAGTTAGAGAAAGAAGTTTTAAATATATTTTTCTATGAAAATCAAGAATAAACCAGTATTTCTCGGTTTTGCTCAAGTCTCTATTTTCAACCATCTGGGAGCAAGGGCAAATCAAAAAAGAAAAAAATATTTTGTTTTGTCTGAGGATGACATACACTTTGAACATTGGGAAATCGGACAAAATGACTGTCTAAGGTCGAAACACCGATTATTTGTCACTTCTTGCTGTTTATTTGGCATGGACGGTAACAGCCCGGGGACTGTTATTCATCAAACAGATAAATTTTCAGCTTGTTGTCATAGGTGTACATGAACGTAGAAATAGAAATAAAATTTAAAATGAAGTGTTTCAATGAATTATGGAAATTCTCATTAGTTAGATAACAGAACCCTCTTTCACTCGCTTTTTTTAATCCAATTGAATGTCAACATGGGGATCATGCTTATTATGAGAGGAAATAGAAAGGGACGCATTTTTCACAATAAAAAAGGAATAACTGATAGGATTAAATTTAAAAAAATTGCCTGTTTTAGGAACTATATACAATCAATAAAGAAAAAGTTGCTTAGCTTATAGTTTATTTCATATCCCATTAATGTTTTTATTTAAACTTAATTTCCTCTCTTTTAGTATAATTTATAACTTATCCACATTTGCAATTAATTTATTGTGTAAATTATTTAATTTTATTGGTGAGAAGCATATATCTTCTTGCAAAACAATAACAAATTAATTAAAATAAAATAACAACACTATTATAAACACACCGAGTAAGAAAATATAAATTTAAATGATAATATTGTTTACAATAAAATTTAAGTTAGCATGTTTACAGTAAATTTGTTGTTTTTGCATTAAATTAATTGAAGCTCATTTTTTAAGAACTGGAAAACTCAATTTTAATTTAAGTTCCCTACTTAAATTTGCTTAATAATTAGTAGATATTTATATTTTATCTTGTGGATATTGAGGTTTTGAACGTCTAATTTGCTTATCTATGCTAATTCAACTCTGATTATTTCCATTCCTCATTGTGACCGACCCCTAAAATTTTGTACATCCATTATTTACATTTGATGTGATAATTATATTTAAAAAAATGGCACTGCTTTCATATAAAAGGCGTAAATTATTGCTTTCTAAATCTGCGACATTTGTTAAAAATAACAGAGAGTTGGCACAATTAGTTTTGAGGATCATAAGTACAATCTATATTTAAAATAATATTAATTTACAAAAATCACAGTTCATGATTTTTCTGGTTTAAAAATTTTTTGTTAATTTAATGTTTGTAAATTTTAATTGCAGGAATTTAGCTTAATAGACAGAAGAGAACTGGCGCCACTACAAGAACTTATAGACAAGTTAACAGCCAAAGAATCCCGATGAGCAATTACTAAGAGTACGAAGTTATCTATTTCTTATCGATCCCTCTCTATTAAAGTATGCATTTATCGTGACCGCCGTTGACTATAAATAATTTTTGTGCTTAATTGTATTACGCCTCCTCGTTACCGATATGGAAGCGATCATTTTTATTATTTAATTATAAACACATTAACACCCCAATGCCTTTGTGATTGATGCAATGCAATTATGGTATATAAAATTATAATTTATAAGACATTGTACTGTAGCATCTTAAACTTATAATAAAAAGGCTGTATCGATTACTACATTAAATTGCAATGTATTTTTTAAGTTTTCGGTTTATGGTTAAATAAGTCGTCTTTCTTTACAATTTGCATACTAAAAGTTGTTTTGGACATTTTAACGTTTTTTACAAATTATTTAAATTGTTTATGTATTATAGATATTTTTATGTATTATTTATTTTAATTCCTTAATTTTCAGTCGTGTATTTATTAGTAACAAAAAAGTAACAATCGGAACTGAAGTTTTTAACTAATTAGGAAAAGCGACACTTATTTTTAGAAAATTTACAATAATAGTAATAATAAAATATGTGGCACATTATAAAATAGATAGCACGTTTGTGATTTAGTTGGTGTTATTTATTAATTCTTTTTCAAAATAGTTGTAATAGCAAACCTTTCAAATTATTTAGCTACTGTGCAATTTGTATAGATATGTATAATTATAATATTTAATAAAGTTATTTCGTAGACTTGATATTTTTTTCACATAAAAAGGTTACATTTTTGAAAATTTTTAACCATCTACAAAAAATCGATATCCTCTAAAGCCAAAGAGGATCCTCTTGCTGCAGCTTAACATGGAATCCAAACCATAGCACACATAATTTGATAGTCACTGGGATTCAAACTTATCTTAAGCTCAAATAATTTGTAGATCCCAATTTTAAATAAATCGTCGAAATAATATAGATTGTTGAACAAATTTGATTTGTTAGATGGAATTGTGTTATAAAATAACCACTTGCTTCAAAATCTGGTTATAAAGAATATACAAATAAAAAACATCCGTGATGCATTATATTATATTCATTGAAATTTGTATAAGGTACATTTAAATGAATTTCTTTAAAATTAAAAGCTACAAAAGTAATTTTGTACTTAATTTAAATATATTAATAATATTAAAAAGAAGTTACCAAATTTTTAATATACACTTTATATTACCCATGATATACATTTACATGCAGAAAATTGTGTTGCTGTATCTTTCATATCTCTAAAGTTCACAAATTATCTAAATCTGCATTAAATATTATGATTCATTATAATAGAAAAGCAACCCTTTTGATTTGTTTATGAAGGGGGTGGAGGAGGAGGAGCAGATAAGAGGCTGCTCATATCGATTCCAGGTGGCGGTGGTGGAGCAACACAAGCAGAAGTTGCAGCGGGCCATGTAAACTGGGTTGCTGTCCATGGTTGTGTTACTGTACTGTTCGTTGTGGCTCCAGGTGGTGGAGGTTGAGTATTAGCACTGAGCCATGGCATACCCATTTGTGGTGGACTAGATGCACCAGGTGGAGGTGGGGGCGGCATAATACCAGGAGGACCTGGTTGCCAGGTCATATTAGCAGCAGTCACCCAAGGTGGTGGAGCCATTCCGTTCATGGGATTCATAGCAAGCATGGGATTGGGCATTGGAGGGGTTGGCATCGGAGGTGGCATAATGGAACGAGGTGTCATTTGTTGTTCAAACATGCTAATGTTAGGAACAGTTTTCTTCGGCATTGTTGAAACACCATTTGCTCCAGTACCCGGAGGAGGAGGACCTTCTCCTAATTCTGCCATCAAAGACATGTACTCTTCATCGATTTTAGCTTTATCTCCAGGTTGGGGTGGACCGCCTTGACCGGGGCGTTTTTGCCTACAATCACGTGCAATGTGACCTGCAGCACCACAACTTGAACATACAATATTGTTTGTCACGTTGGGCTTATCCGGACACTGAAACAGAAAATTATAATTTAGTCAAGCAGTTAATTCTTTTCAAATGAACAATTTATTACCAGCCACGACTTGTGATCGGTTGCACCACAATTATTGCAACGTAATCCTTCATTTTCGCGTAATGTGCCGTTCAGCTGTGCCAATTCACGTAATTGCATTCTTCTCAAATCATTTTGGCTTTCTGGAACTTCCACACCTTGGCGAATAACTTCTTTAATCTAATTAACAAATCAAAATTGTATTTAAATTTACAGTAAAGATAAATTTTAATTACCTTTTCGACAGCTTTCTTCACATTTTCAGGATTTGTAGCTGTAATGTAAGCATGTAACGGTTCATCTTCCCCCGGCAATGGCTGTCCATCTTTACGACCAACTTTTCCTTCCTTGACACTGCCTTTCCCACGGATGATTATCTTTGCACCAGTTTCCTTTTCCATTGCTGAACGAGATACAATAAAATAAATAAAAGGACACAATAAAATATGAAAATCTTACTTTTTAATGTATTTCCCCTGGGACCAATTAACAAACCAACAAAATTAATTTCTGGATGTTCTTCTTGGGGTATCATAACCTTATCGCTGACGCGAATTACGGGTGGTCTAGAAACAAATCGTTTTTTAAGTACTTCTACAAAAAAATATGAAGAAACTTACTTGTAATCAACAGGAGGTTTAAATTCAGGATTAATGCTTTGCATTCGAAGCACCATGGCATGTCGATCTTCTTCTAGTTTACGACGAGTTCTGAAATCTCTGGTGTTCAGGCGCTTACCATCGCTGCTATAAATGGGTTCTGGAGATGGCGATCTGCACAAAAATAAAGCGGACCATAAGCCTACCTATCGCGTTTGCTCCCGCACATTTTAATTGCTAAATTATTTCCGAATAAAAAATAATTTAACAATTCAAATGAAGGAAGCCCGTTTCGGGTGATCTATCGATTCTAATCTGTCACTTAAATAAAGGAGCAACTTCATCCACTTATAGAAAAAAATGTGATAATTTACTCGATTTAAGTTTCTCCAAAAAGTGGACAATTTGCTAATGGTCAATGAATTTTAATTCTAAGCTAAGGAAAAAATTTTATTATTATGCTGTTCAATGCTGCAATAAAAATGTCAATTAATTTCCAAGATAAATTTGTTCTTTCTGGCTGAAATGAATGCATCTGAAACTGATACTTTTCATTAGCATAATATTAAGAGGTCAAGCTAATTTATTTGTCTTAAAACCAATTCTAAACTTACTGTTAAAATCATATTTACAGGATGAGTTACAACTGCGGAATTTTGTAATCCAAATAAAAAATTATTTAAAATAAGCGCTTAAATAATGAAAATAAATAATTAATATTGCGAATTATTTCCCCACCATTAAAACGAATCATTTTATTGCCGTTATAATTTAGAGGAAAAAGTTGCATTAACTTTTTTACAAACAATTAACAAAATAATTTCTTCTGTGCAAGTAATGATATAAAATTTTCTTATTTTAAATGGAACAGACTATATTTTATATTTTTACATATTATTTGAATTTCCAATTCAATTCAAGAAATTAAATATTGAAAAAAATTCTATAAAGGTTTCCTATAATTTTCGGGTTTTGGTTTGCAATAATTATTTAAGTGGGATTGGTTTTGCTTCAAAAAATTAATGCGGGCCAAAAGGTTATTAACAATCCCATAAAAAAAGAACGCGACGCTGTTTGTTTTTTCTCAAATATCCCAAAAACTAAGCAAGGTTTTCGGTCAACTTCGTCGTTATTTTGATGTTATGCCGGTAATTTTCTCAGTTATTCAGAATGAAATTACAAATTTAAAAAAATTCGAGACATCATCTGAAAGCTTCATACAATACTTTGATTTTTCTTTGTTTCTTTTATATGCAAACAAAAAGATTTTATTTTTAGCGGTAGTCTTAGTTGTTTGCCGTTTTGAGATCTTAGAATCGATTTAACAGAAATCTTATTATAGGTATCTTATTGAGACCAAAATTTTGAACTAAAAAGACATTGTATTTTTTTTTCTACGACAAACGTAGAATATTTATTATTGTTTTTGCTTGTCAATTAAAAATTCTAGGTTTGTTATACAAAAATAACAAAAAAGTTTTGTCCCCAATAAGATGCACATAATAAAATTTCGGTAAATTCAATTTTAAGACCTAAGAACAGGAAAAAACTAAGACTACTCCAAAAGAGCTAACATTTTTGTTCATATAGCTACAAAATAAACAAAGGTGGGTGTCTAAAGATTGATTGCACCATGAAAATTATACTTTGAAGTTCGTCAATAATTTGTGAATTTTTTTAGATTTTTAATTCCATTCTAGATGGGCGAAAAGAATTACTGGAGCAACATCATAAAAACGACGAAATCGAGGATTTTCAGAGTTTTATTGATTTGAGATTTTTTTATAAACAAATAGTGGATACTGAATTTAGAAACTAAGTAAACATTACAAATCGAAAAAAACAAGAATGAACCTGAAAATATAAATAATTTAATTTTTTCTTTGGGCGAGTTACCATTGAAAACTTATAACCATAAAATAGATTGTGTGATTTAAAATAAGCAAATTGTATGTTACTACCAAAAGTACCAATTTTATTTTTTAACTTGTCTAGTTCAAAATTTAAAAATGTATACCATGAGATTATGGTTACTTAAAAATGTTTAAAATTGCTATAATTTTGAGTAATTATTACTTTCAAGGTTTTTTAACCCCCCCCCCCCCTGTTATATACGATATACAAGTACGGTTTTATGTGAACAAAGATTTCAAACATCCACATAAAAGTAACTCATCCTGCAGCAGATACCAGAATTGTATGGAGTCGATTAAATCATTGCAATATTAAAATGAGGCAGAATTTAGATTTAAAAATATTAAATTACAAACAGTCGATTGATAAAAGTGGCAACAGATTTTTTTGCCGCATTATTGAACATTAAAACTTGAAAAATACTACAAAGTGAAATTTGATTTGCTTATTTAAATTCTTATAAAATTAATTTTAAATTTTTATAATTATTTGCAATTAACGGTGACATTTTAAAGAATTGGCCTGATGGGAACTTTGTATTGTAAATAAATTTTTGAATAAAAAAAAAACCATTTGACATCATATGCTTATAAATCCTTTTGAAAACAAAACAAATTTTTTATACCAACAGCTAATTTCGTACAAATGGTTTCCTAGTTGGTCTAACAATGACAACCAGTTACAATTTTGATGATAAATTTATATCAAAATTGCCACCAGCGATCATCCGGTTAAAAAACAAAATAAAAGAAAACAAATAATTAAACTAAAACCCATCCTAATTAGCCTACTGATAAAATAAAAAAAATTAAAATTATTGTGACTTGTTTCGATGCCAAACCACTGGTGATGAGCAGCTGTCTGGCAGTCGAACACGATTGATTACAGCACCTTTCTTCTGGGTTGGCAGGAATTCCTAGATCGCCGGTACGCAGTTTTCGACTCACTTCCTCAATCTGGAGTTGAACTGAAATAAAACGGGTTAGGCGAGGGCAAACGCCCAAGTGTTAGAAATCGTTTGAAACAAAAATTATCTATACAAACTAAGTAATTTATTATTCATACATTTTAATCAATTAACTGAAACAAATTTGTCATTATTATTATTATCATTAAAA
Organism: Podabrus alpinus; assembly: GCA_932274525.1. NCBI lineage: Eukaryota > Metazoa > Arthropoda > Insecta > Coleoptera > Cantharidae > Podabrus > Podabrus alpinus. The sequence goes on along the minus strand of OW026453.1, from coordinate 66,654,329 downwards.
TTATCGCCACTTACTAAAAACAATTTATCTTCAAATAAGACCGCACTTGTGCTATAATAATTAAGCGTAATGAGAAATTTGAAATTATCTATGAAAAAGAAAATTTTATTATTAGAAAGCAAATTATTGAAGATTTTTTTTTGGTAATTCTTCACCTCTTACAATATTCAGAAATACTTTTTGCCGGGACATGTCGAACCCTCTATTGTATGACCTTTTATGCAACACTGAAAAATGATGCTCATAATAAATTATTAATTTTAACTTCAGAATCGACGTACCTAAATTAAATAATAAAATTGTGAATCTACAAGTGGGGATTACAAAAATGAATTTGAATCACTGAGAAAGTTAGGTGTCCAAACAGTAATGCACTGAAAAATTAAATTTCATTAGTAAATTTTCAGCGCAATTTTTGATTATAGACTTGTCACGATTCGCAACCTTATGAGAAGTTTTGTGCCATAATTTGTCCCGAAAACTAAATCGCGTTAGTGGTTTTCTTGTTCCAAAAATTGTGAGGGTATTTTAATTTAATAGGAATCTGTTTTATCTACTTATATTTAACTTCAAATAAATATTTACACCCATTTGCACTGTTCCTAAATAGTTTTTTTCGAGGGGTTAATCACAAGCGAAATTCACGGACACCAGACCACCAAAATGTGAGGACTTCCTTGAACTGCCAAAGAACGTCACACATTTTTAAAAATCCTTTAAAAAATTTCAAAGTCCCAAAGCGCCTATAGCTCGCTTACTAAAGAATGCATCAAGATCTATATAATCCATTAGGACCTCCAGGAATAACATGGGACTTGCAAGAATTTACAAAAAATGTTAAGGGACTTAAAATAATATTCTCTCGTTACATTTTTAAATAACATAAACGGCCGGTTATAGAACGATCTGCATCTGCGCAAATTTGAGTAATAAAACAGCTCATTTAATATATTATTCTGATGCCCTTAGTTAAAACGTCTTAACTAACAATTTGATTTTCAGATGTAAAATGACTTTATGCTGATGTTGTAGCGCTTTCTTCATTATACAGTAGAACTCCAATTATCCGAATCAATTGGGACCGGACCCCATTTGGATAATCAAAAACCGGGCACTGCATGGATTTTTAATAAATTAATTAAATGAAAAGGCAACACTTTTACATGTTATATAGCGTACTTACAAGTGCTGTACATTAGTATGTACTGTAAATGAAAGTCATTGCTTGTTGAACATCTCGGTCAAAGTAAGCTGTTTGATTGTCCGTTTTCGGGCAGCCAAGTCGCGCATCCGCTTGACAGTGAGAAGTTGCATGCGGTCACACTCGGGCTGACGCAAAATCATTATTTTGCGAATCGCAGCACGTTTCTGTCTTAAATTTTTTTTCTGAAAGAGATACGAATAATCAGAGATTCGGGGTCCAGATATTTAACAAGTACCGCGAAATTGAAATTTCCCTATAGAAATGGCTTGATATTTCGAACAAAAAAGTCATTAGCTATCATGTAATAACAGGATCATTAAGTTTAAATTGAAAAAACAACCATAATTTAAGTAAAAACACATTACGGCGGTCGGAGTGGCTGCCGGCCCAATTTTCGAGCACTTTTTGGGGATGTTTCGGTCCGAATGTGCCTCTGATGCCGTCGCGGAGGGGAACATAAAAAAAAATGTGAAAGAAGTGCGAAAATCGGAAACATTCATACCAGGGGCTACATGTCGCGTAGCGTCAAGTTCGCATACTGACATAGGGGGTCCCCTGTCGGAACGAGTGAAATTTTTTCGCTCGGATTTGATTTTTTCTTTGAAATTAGTAGATTTAGTAAAAAATATTAGCAAAAAAATCGTAAATTACCCGTGTATTAACGAAAAAGTGAAAAAATTTAATTTTTTTTTCGATTTTTGAGGGAAGATATTAAATGTTTGGGATGGATTCGAGACTTGTCGCCATCGAAAAACCTGAGCCTCCGCTGCTCCGGCCGGTTTTTCATGGCTTACGCCGCTATGCGGCAAAAGATAAACAAACTTGAAGGCGCCATCCATTAAGAAAACCGGGATAAAAAAAATCGGGATCATAGAAAACCTGGATATAGCATTTAAAAGTATAGTTGCGGTATGCGGCAGTTCCCGTTTACTGGGCGAGATTCCGCAAATTTTATTCATGCGCGTCGGTGAATGTGTAAAATTTACGATTTTCAAAGTAATTTTTTTCATATTAAAATGCCCTCATCCAAGAATTTTATAATTTAATTTCACTCTATAAACCTTAAACTTTACCAAAGGTAATAGGAAAAAATCAATTTCGGAGCGGGTTAGCGTACTTTAGCCGAGATTCGGATAATTGGAGTTCTACTGTATTTATAATATATTCTGTAATTAAAAATTTACATAAAATAATTTTTCTCCTGAAAGCCAATTTCAGGGCGGCCACTAGCAATAAGTAACATTTATTTATGAATTTATGGCACTCAAAGCAAAAATTTATGGCAAATTTATGGCACTCGATACAAAAATTTATGGCCGCACCCCGAAGGGGGAACTCCCTTTATACCTCGCCCCATCCAGACAATTTACAAAAAAATGTGTGCATATTTCAAGCTAAAAAGAATTTTTAAAAATTCGATGCCAGCGATTACGGTGGCGAAATATGGCACTTTTTATGGTACTACAGATTGTATCAGTGTTTATGGATTTGTATTATTAAATGATGTTTACATTATAAAACGAGAAATTTAAATCAATTTGTGCAATTAGTTGAAATTATTAGATTGATATTTCTATTATGTTGTTTACATACTATAATGTAAGAAAATTGGCCAAATTTCGATCAAAGAAATCAAAAATCTGTCTTCTGCGATTTTTCGACGGATTTCGTTAGGTAATTGTTCGTACTTGAACATACTTAAAATCGTCTTGTCAGAACCCTGAGCTTCTTACCGAATTCTTCATCGGAAGTTGACATTTTTTATGAACGAGTGAAAATTATGTTTTTGGCAAAATATGTATGTATATTTAAACAAATTTCTATTTCAGCTATATTGCTATCATATAACTCTTTACAAATATTAATAATGCTTAAAATATTTTAACAACATTTTTCAAATATGAAAAAAAGAGTTTCTTAAAAATGGTCTGATAGGGTTCTGATTTTAGGATATGTTTTAAGGTATGGCGTCCTAATAAAAGCCCTGAGTTTGCAACCTCGGCGATCGTTAAAACAAAATGTTTCTTCGCAATATTTCCTTACTAGCTGACTTTAGGACGAAAATGAATGCTATAAATCTTATGGAGAATAAAATTTACTACAAATTTTATCTAAGGTATTTTTTCTCTAAGTCTAATAGTTGTTGAGCGTCAGCGCTGTTAAATAGAGCACATTTTTGAAAATTTCAAAAACGATCGATTTTGCTCCGCCTTTTTTAAATAATTTTTGGTTACTCTCTCTAAAACAGTCTATTATATGATAACATCTATTAATATATACTCTATTATAAAAAAAAAGTCGGGTCATAATCGAGCGTTTTTGAAACTTTCAAAAATGTGCTCTATTTAACAGCGCTGGCGCTCAGCAACTATTCGACTTAGAAAGAAATATCTTAAATAAAAAAGTTTTAGTAAATTTTGTTCTCCATAAGATTTGTAGAAGTCATTTTCGTCCTAAAGTTAACTGGTAAAAGGAAATATTGCGAAGAAATTTTTTATTTTAATTTTTGTTGTAATGAATTGTTGTAATTTTAGAAAAACCATAATTAAGAACAAAATCTATGCTTTTAAACCGTTTTAAACTATACTAACTTGCTGATAAAAATATTCACTAAAATGTTACTACATTAATTTTTACTTTAAATTCTTTTATATACTAATTAATTTCAAATTTTTTTATTAGTAAATAAAAGGTATACCATGAAAAGTGCCGGCGCGCCTAACCAGTGGGCGCTAGTTGTGAACTTGCACATAGCCCTCAATTTGCCAACTGAATCAATTAAAAATTGCCTGGGTATAAATTGGGACATAACAAATAGATCATTTCATAAATAACAAAATATAATTTTCCCTATTAATACCTATTAAAATTCTTAAACTTAAAAAAAATAAAAACATTTTATTTTAAAAAATATTCAATATTTTCAGGCCGGCCCGGCCCTGCAAACACGTGTTTTGTTGTTTAAAAATTTATATTTATATAGCAAAACCGTGTTGTAGTAAAGTAATTTTTGAGGAATCTTACAACTTTTAGGACAAATATTTGTCCTTTATAATCGCGGTCCTAAATAAAATAATAATTATGAATACTTAACCCTTTCACCGGTTTACCCACAAATTTGTGGGTAAAAAATGAAGAAAATATTTTCAGAAACCCACAAATTTGTGGGTAAAAAATGAAGAAAATATTTTCAGAACCCCACAGATTTCTGGGTAAAAAATGAAGAAAGAAATGCCAAAAATTTGTCAATAAGAATCACATAAATTTTTATATATAAGATATAATTTTTACCAAATTTGATCATGGGTTCGGTTACTAAAAATAATTTAACTATTTTAAATTTTTAATTTTAACTAAAATTTATGATTTTTATGGCAATTTTCAAAATTTATGATTTTTTATGAATTTATGGCAAGTGGCCACCCTGCAATTTGTTAGTTAGGACGTTTTAACTAAGGACGGCAGTATATGTTCTTAGCTCCGTTGATTTGAAGAATTTCTATACCGCAATTTCGGCATTATCATTAAGTTGATTATATTATTGGAATGGGGTAGGTACACAAAACAAATTTTAAAATATTCGTTATCATGTGAAATGCTCAGATGTCTTTTAGTGCAACTTATTTCTATCATGCAAGTTCAAGTGTTAATTATACATTATAAGATCCAAAGGTTCCGTCCGCTTTTGTATGTAAATAAATAAGGTCACAAAATGGGGCCCTGATCAAATCTTGACTTTGTGCCCCTTCCCCAAGAAAGGGGTAATTTAAAATTTTCAAATACCAAATTTTACAGTGGGCACGCTTTTGGTTTAGGAGTGACATCGAAATGAATGATTGTGGTCATAAATTGAAATACTTTTTATTACTAAATCAAAGGCGTGCCCAATCTAAAATTTGGTATGCAAGTATCCAAAAGTATAATAATGATATTACCTAATTTTTGGGGAAGAGGCACTCAAAGTCAAAATTTGATCAGGGCCCCCAATTTGTGATCTTAATTATTTACACAACTAAAACACTGAAAAAGTCTATTCAATATCTTCCTTCATACAAAAAAATTGTGCCTCCCAAGTGGTACGGTTCGGCAAGTAGAAATAGTTTATCAAAGCTCTAAAAGCCAAATTTGACTTATTTTGGAGGGATGTACAAAGTAAACGGGCCACTTTAGGGCCAAACAAAAAAATACGTGTCTGTTTATTTGGCATAACTTAGAAGTTCACAAAATTTTAGCAAAATCAAAGAGGAACATGAAAATAATTGCAAAAATTTGGTTAATTTCATTATGGAACCCATACTGTGCTAATTTACAAAGCAATTTATAAAACATAGCAGGTGCATTTCTAAGTAACTTCAAAAATATTATCACTACATTTTGAAGTGATATCTTAACGTTTTTCTTATATCTATATCGTCGCGTCAGAATCAGAGTATTCTATCTCCATTTTTATAAATTTTACAGTACAGCTGTTTAAAGTTTCTCTATTGCATTACTCTTCATTAGGATATTTTGACATAATTTCAATTGAAAAAGTTATAATACACATTTTGGCAATTTTTATTGCATTATGCTGTAGAGAAATGAACATAGAATAAAATGGCATAAATAACTCAATTTATCAAAAAAATGGAGATAGAATACTCTGGTTCTGAGGCGACGATATATATAAAAATGGATGTATGTTCCCTATAGACTCCTAAACCGTTTGACCGATTGGAACCAAATTTGGCACAGTTATTATGTAGGTCCCTGCGCATGTTTTTGTATTGAAATAGTGCAAAAATTCGCAAAGGAAAGGAAAGTTGATTTTGAGTAGCCTGCCTTCCTTTAAGGAATCTCGATAATCCATTCATGCGCGTCCCATAGGGACGCGCATGAATGGATTATCGAGATTCCTTAAAGGAAGGCAGGCTACTCAAAATCAACTTAAAAAACAATAATGAATGCTGTCAAACTGTCAACCGATCGACAATGCAAATACGCGTGCACGTGCTTTACGTTTCTATTTGACCAATCTTAACCAAATTTGGTGTAGAAGTTATTTACGATGCTACGAAAAATATAGGCTACTTTAGTACCTTGGAGTGAGGCCGAAGGCCGAACAACCACATCCGACACGGTCTAGATGGCTAAAGGCGGCCGGTAGGCCGACTGTGCCAGCTAGTAACAAAATAAAAATTGTTTCCAAATTTTGCAATTTAAAAATGTAAACCAAATCCAATAAAGAAATAAATAATAATAAAGAAAGGAGTGGGAACTGAATTAGTGGTATACAATTTAACACAGGGGTTGCAAATTTTGACAAGTCTATAATCAAAGGCGCAATGTATCAACTTGTTGGAGCGAAGAACACGAAAATGAACACATATTTTGATCCCTAAGATAAATCAACGTACATTTTAGATTATCTAGTGAAAACGAACGTTTTTTCTCAATTTCCTCTGCAACATTTTAAGAAGACTTTTCGAGACCCTCCAACACAATAGAGGGTTAAGTAATTGTAAAAATCAAAAACAGTGATTTCTTTCTAAAATGATTGTTCATGTGGAATCTAAATTTTTTTGATATTCGTATTACTTCCAAAAAAACTCAACTCTGGGTTCAATTCAGAATTGCTACATCCTTGCGTTTCCTGAAATAACTAATTTTTGTTTTTAATGAAGTATTTGAAGAAATACTTACGAAATTAACATTTCAACAAACTGGAATAAACTATTTTATGGCAAAATAAACAAAGCAAATGGCGACGCTTCCTGTTAAAGTGATCGATTAATAATACTCACCCGAAACTCACCTACATAACTAATAATAACAGTACATAATAAATATTTTCCATTATAACAAAAAGTATAAGCACACCTAACAAACAATTTTATAGATATCCTACCCTAACATGACAAATTTTTTTGATATTTGTAAGAAAATTCCTAAACAAATATGGGACTTACGTAGATATGCTTCTTCCTGTTCCTTGCTCAGGTTGCAGGGCAAGATTGTTGGCATTCCCGGAATGAAAATCTTCTCGTGTTCGCCCCCTGCCCATCGAGACCTTCTACGTCTACGTCTCTCTTCTTCGGCAGTGAGTTCTATAAAAAAAAATAATTAAAATTTTGTTCCAAATACCAAGTAAGAACACAAATCTTTTACCTTGTGAACCGGCACTGTCATTAGATAATTCCCCATTTCTCTGAGCAACCAAAGCGGCATAATTTCTACTAGCAGCAATAGTTGCCAATGTTTCGGCCAGTAATTTATTACCGTCGGGTTGTTCAACCACCTTTTCGGGTGTTCTTTCCCTATGCCTACTTCTGCTTCGTTTATCTCTATCTCTTCTGTCGCGATCACGATCTCTATCACGATGATGCCTATCGCGATCTCTGCTGCTACGTCTTTTGCGATCTCTATCGCGATCACGATCTCGGTCACGATCACGTCCTCTATCGCGATCACGATCTCGACTTCTGTCTCGATGACGAGAAGAACCCATAATTAGTTAATTAAAAAAAATAAATTTTTCCCAACTTCTAAATGAGGTTATAGCACAATATGGCGACTTGATTGTCGTTGATAGATTAATGTGGTAAAAAAAAGTCAAGTATTAATAGATGCACTCACAAAAGGTTTTATTCATACAATTATAAACATTAATATGGCTATAAATAAGGCCAATTAACATTAATTTCACAAAATTAAGTAATTGACGCCTATAGACAATACGCGTACGTCATATTAACTGATACCAACTTCTAAAACGATAATAACAACGAAACACGAATTATTATGTAGTACAGGATGATACAAACGCAAACTTTATCATTTTTACTTTCCGAACCTTGAGGTAAGTGTCAATGCAGCGCCGCGCTGTAGCAAGGGCGAGGCGACTGAGGCTTTTGCCTCAGGCGCCATCGCAATGGGGGCGCTAAACCACGACAAAACCTAATAAATAATTGTATAAAATTTTTAAAAAGATAAGAATCTTTTTTTTTTGGGGGGGAATATGGGTGCATATATTCAAATTTGACTGAATTCGAAAAATTTGACCGAGATTTTATTTGTAACATCGCCTAAAATTCCCTGCCGGCCTTTTCCCCAAGTGGAGAATTTAATCCTCTACAGTAATTTTTCGCCTATTCGCGATTTCTATTAAGGAAAATCACGTAACCAAATATTCAAAATGGCCGCTTAAAACGGGTAGTTCTATGTTTTGCCATCATAAGCAAGGTTATTATATGCACATTAACGGGTTCAGAAACGTGTTGTGGTTTGTTTATTATATTCGTTTGTGTTTAAATAATATCTAAATATGAATAAACAATTAACAATAAACAATATTTTGAAATTCTTTGGGAGTTCTGAGGCTAGAAACTTTTGTGAGCGCTAAGCACGTTGTGTTGTGTGGGAAAACGCCTAGTAACGACGGATTCCATCATATTTTAGCTTAGTTTTACAAACTACAGCTTTGTCTGCACCACCTCATGAGATATCAGGGTTAATTGACAAAAATTTACTGCACACAACCATGTATTTTGTAGGCTCCTTTCCCATTTTGAAGCTTTTCATCCACGCTTTTTTGCTATCAATTACTTCCACCTCACCCAACGGATTTGTCCATTTCACTTTGAATTTTCCTTTCATGGGAAACTTGTGGAAACTAAGGTCAGAATTCTTTCTAGCGCTAGAATTACATCCGTGAACACAACAAAACGCTCTTGATTTTGATTTACCTGTATTCATTTTGTCGTTTGCCTAATAACAAATTAATTTCGGAGGAATTTTCAAACACAAGCACTTAGAAGCAATATTTAACGTTAATACCGGCTATAAACATGCACTAGATGCACATGTAAACTTATGACAATGCCCGTTTTAGCGAGTTAACATTTCTGCCGCCAGTCGTCGCTTCACTTAGCTGTAATCGCGAATAACTCGCTTGCCTTCATTTTTAGAGAAAATTATCATGAAATCAAAATTGAAGAGTACAAAATTATCTATAAATCAGATTAACAAAATTTGCCTACATCATACTAAGTATTTATGAAATAAAAAGAAAATCCAGAGAAAATAATTGAAAAAGGTTTTGAATAATTCATATTCTGAATAATTATTGCGTACATTTAAACTTTACCATCGATGGTGAACAAAACAAAACGAGGTGTCAGGATTTACTTCACATCTGAAGTAAATCCTGAGATCCCGTTTTGTAGAGAGTTTTCTCCTCTTCAGATTTGGTCCATGGAAACGGTGATTCTGACATAGTACTGTAGAAAATCGCTAACTTCTTCTTCTTCTTCTTCGCTTCAAGTTTTAGGCAACTTTGCCTGTTACGGAACCCAACGCTTTCTCGGACGTCCTATATTTCTTTTTCCTATGCATTTATAATTCATAGCCTTTGCTGGTAATCTATCACTGTTCATTCGGTCGACATGTTCTTTCCAACTTCTTCTGTAGTTCTTTATCTTTTGATTTAGATCATATATATCCAGTTCATTTCTTATATCTTCATTTCTCAGTCCATCCATTCTACTGCAACCCTTCACTCTTCTGAGAAATTTCATTTCCTGTGATTGGATCCGGCTTTCTTGCTTTTTTGTTGTGGTCCATGCTTCACTTCCGTATGTAACCGTTGGCACTGCAATCGTCTTATAGAACTTTAGTTGGGTTTCTTTTCGTGTTTTATTTCGTAGATTTCGATTTATAGTTCCACATATACTGGTAAATTTATTTAATTTTTGCTCGATATCGTTACTATAGCCATACGTCAGATCGTATCCCAGATATTTAAAGTTCTTAACTTGTTCTAATATTTTTCCATTAATGACTATTTTGGTTCTTGTTGGTGATGTGCCTATAAAAGCCATTGTTTTTGTTTTTTCGGCCGATATCTTCAATTCATATTTTCGACAGATTCCTGAAAGTATATGTACTCCCCTTTGCAGATTGTCTTCTGTTTCAGCAATTATTGCTGCATCGTCAGCATATAAAATACAATTTAAGATTGTATTCTTATCCAGAGCAATTCCTTCGTTATATTTCTCTTTCCATTTGCGTACTATTTCGTCAATGTATATATTAAAGAGGATTGGAGATAGACAGCAGCCTTGTCTTAAACCTTTGTTTGTTTCTATTTCGTCTGTTATTTTTCCTTGTATATCTACAACTATTCGGGTATCCATGTATAGACTTTTAATTGCATTAATGAGATGTTTAGGAAAGCCTCTTCTCTCCATTATCTTCCAAAGGAGGTTTCTATCCACATTGTCAAACGCTTTTTCAAAATCTAGAAAAGCTATATGTGTTTCTTTATTAAATTCTCTGCGTTTCTCAATTAACTGTTGCAATGTGAATATCCCGTCTATTGTTGATCTTCCCCCTCTGAAGCCCATCTGTTCTTCACTTATGATGTTTTCTGTGATATTCTTAATTCTATTCTTCAATACTTTTGTATATATTTTGTAAGCAGAGTCCAACAAGCTAATACCTCTGTAGTTCTAACAATCGTTTTTATTTCCTTTCTTAAACAGTGAGATAACTTTAGCTTTCTTCCAGTCATCTGGTATTGCTTTTTCTTTCCAGCACATATTAAAGAGGTGTAAAAGTCTTAAATGCAGCAGTGTGCCGCCATATTTCCATAATTCTGCATTCACTCCATCCAGCCCCGTTGCTTTTCGATTTTTGGTGTTTTTTAGAGACATCGTCAGTTCGTTCATGTCAATATCATCCAGTCCTTTTATATCCTCTTTTTGCGCTTTTGTCTCCTCTGCTTCTTCTTTAAACCATAGCTGCTTATAGTGGTTTATCCAATCTTTTTCTTCTATGTTGTTTATTTGAGTTTTTTCTTTTTCTTGTTTATTTAAAGTCTTCATCACCTTATACGCCAGTATCTGTCTACCATGTACATCATGTTCGATATTACTAATGAAGCGCTCCCAGGATTCCGCATGTGCTTTCCTTGTTAGAGATTTGGTTTTATTTCTTTTCTGTTTGTATTCATCGATGTTTTCAAATGTTGGATTATTAATATATCTTTTATAAGCGTTTTGTTTTTCTTTTATTGCCTCTTCCAATTCGTCTGACCATATTCTTAGGCCTTTCCTTTTTCTATATCGCTTTTTCCTTCCCAATGCTTCGTCCGCAGCCTCTTTAACTATTTCCTTAAGACTTTGCCATTCTTCATTAATATTTTCTTTCGTTTCAAAAAATTCCAACTTTCTGTTTAGTCTACTCTGGTACAGGAATCTCACGCTATCTTCTTCTAGCAAGTATACCTTATATACTTGTTCTTCTTGTTTTATTGTTGGTTTCTTTTGCTTCCATCTCGCATAAGTGTCGATTGTTGCAACCACCATAAAATGATCAGATCCTATATCTCGACCTCTATACACTCTCGTATCTCTAATCTGTCCTGCTAATTTTCTATTTATTATTATATAATCTATAATGGATCTTGTTCCTCTAGCAGTCCATGTGAATTTATGAATATCGCGTTTTCTGAAGAATCCGTTCGTTATTTTGAGGTCGTTATAGGTGACGAAGTCTCTTAAAATTCTTCCATTTTCGTTACAGGTCTCTTCTCCATAAGGTCCTATTATGTTTGGAATTGGGACGTTCCCAACCCTGGCGTTTAAATCGCCTAGTAGGATTACTTGATCGTTTTGGTTGCAAATATTGAGGACTGCTTGTAATTCTTCATAAAAGGATTTGGATTCGTCAATTTTTCCGTCTTTTGGTGCATAGGTGCCTATTATTGTTACACCTCCTCTTTCCATCTTCAGTTTTGCTGTAATTATGCGTTCATTTATATACCTGTAGTCTTTTATACTATCTTCCCATTTCTTGTGTATATACAAAGCAATTCCCTTACTCGCTCTTTCTTCCTTTTTGACTCCACTGTATATCATTATATAATCTCCACTATATTTTATTCCTCTCTCTTTTTTTTTGGTTTCTGTAATAGCTGCAAAATCTATTTTCATTTCTTTCAAATTCTTTTCTAGTTCAACTTCTTTTTTTGCCAGTCCCCTCACATTCCACGTAGCCACCTTTATTGTATCATTAATCCAAACTCGTTTGTTCTTTCTTCCTGCATGTGTCGTCAACCGTAAATCTGTCCTAATTCCGAGGCTTCTTTGAGTTCTGTAAGTATATAAATGTTTTACATGAATGAGTTACTAGCCCATTGCATAACCCCGAAGGGGATCTCCCTCTCGCGTTTGCCCTGCCGATTCTTCCCATCCATCAGGGTTGGTTACCCGATCTCTGAGAATCCTCGGCCGGTTACCAGGGACCACCAGCTTGGAGGTGCGAGTAGGAATTGAGTAGGAGAGGCTGTGAGAGACGCTTCACTACCCCAATTTAGCCCCCAATCGCTAACTTGAAATGATTAATTTATCCCACAGTATCCACCAATGTAGAAAAACCGTTCTAGTGGTTTAATAAAATATATCCCACAGCTGAACCACCAATGTAGAAAACCGTGGAGGCGCGTAATGTAAATTTAATTCCACCTCTGACAACAATGTAGGAAACCGGAGGTGCGTTATTTAAATAGCTTCTGTCGCTGCCACCACGAGCTTCTTTTAACATGGAACATATTTTTACGGTCGTTACCTCCCAAAAATCGACACTAAAAACCGACACCAAAAACCGACACCAAAATTCGACACGAAAAATCGGCACCACATGTATAATTCAAATTTATCGTTTATAATTTGAATATAGAGTAGATTATCGAATAACATCTTCGCATTCACAATAATGAATTTTCAATAACAAAATTTTTATTAGCAAAAATTTAAATCCAAAACCGAGCGCAAAAAGAAAATTTGTTTATATATTGAAATGTATTTTCAAAATACACAAAATTTAAATATTAATTATGAAATAAAATCAAATTTAAAACAATGAAAAATAAATATAAAATAATGTAATTAGATCATAAGTGTGTGAAAATCGTTTTCAAAAATAACCAAGGAAACGAAAAAAATAGGGAGCTCTCAGAAGCTTACGTTTGAATTTGAATGAAAAATATTTGGCTCCACAAAAGTGTGATATTGGATGGGAAATTAATTAAAAAAGAGCGTGAATCTAAAAAGTAGATTCATAATAATAATTGTAACAAAAATTGGAGAATCAATCCACAGGATTTATAAAAAGGCAGACCAAGTTTTGAATAGCGGCTGACCGGTAGGTCGACCAAGTAAAAAGGGAAGATTAGAACAAAAAAGTGAGAGAAAGAGACGTGGTAAGCGAAATTTAAATTATTACACAAGGTGCGAGTGAAAGTACTCCGACTAACATTGAATCGGGTTGTTGCGTTAAGTAATAAACTGGAAAAGGAACGCGTAGTTATAAAGATTTGTTAATTTAATTGTTAAAAAAAAAACCTAGTTATAAAGATTTGTTAATTTAATTAAGATTTGTTTATTTAATTTTATAAAAAAGTTCTTATTGATTTAATTAAATGTTACATTGTTGAAAGGAGATTTTATTTCTTGTTCAAGTTAGAGGGAGAGGGAGATTTGCTAGTTGTCCTGGGACATTCTCGAATAGAACACGACAATATATAGTAAATTTTTATTACCAACACAAAAATTATAAGGGATTATCCTATTTAGTTATAACTCACCTTTACCTATTTTACAGGTTCGGTAATTTCGGGAGAGAACGCTCGAAGAAACTCCCTTTTAACTCTTGCCTAAGTTTGTAGCTTTGGCCCTATTGGAAACGCAGGTAAAGGAGATTTCGACACTAGTACTTGCGTATGTTCACGCAATAATAAATTGAGTTCTTTATAACAAATCTATTGACACCTTTATACAACGAATAAATAAAAAGTTGGTACATTAAACAAATAACTACAAAATAATCAAATTACTGGGAATAGTTTAATACGCATGCACATCAATACCTTTTTATTTTATTACTAGTCAGCTGCTAGGTCACCAATGTAAAATCCAGGAAAGGAGTCTTTGAAACACGCAAACTTCTCTTTTATTTTACTAACAATAACCTTTTTATAGAATTTGAAATAAACACTCAAACTTTTAATCTCGTACTTACTATAATTACTAGAAATTTACCCTTAATATTTTATTCAATTTTATTTAAACAACTTCGACTTTTAAGTTAATCAACTTTATACTTTTTAATTAATTATTGACTCAAAATTATTCAAACGCGGGTGTTAATTGCACCGTATATGTTTAGTGCAATCACTTTATCCAAGCGAAGAATCTTGGATATTTTTTGTAGCAAATGGACTGTATCTTGGTTTGGTTGAATAAAACACGGTTCTTTCCTTTTTCAACTGTATATTTTTGTAACCTTTTGTAATGTTGAAAACGTTTTTCTTTAGTTGACAAGATATTGTTGTTACTTGTTTTTTAGGTACTTGATGTGACTATGTTTATTTTGTAACTTTCTTGTTGCCTCACAACCGAACTAAAAAACGGTCGCAAAACAAAATGAAATGCAAAATGTTTGCAATTCTGAACATACCGGCCGGGTTGAAATGTGAAGCATTTAAAGAATAACGTGAAAGTTACAATATAAGATGGTTGTACATTGAGACAAACTTATAGTTAATGGCATAGTAATAAAAATTAAATTGACAGTCAAGTGAAGTAAAAACAATTCATTTTTTAAAAGATGGAAAATTAAATGTTGCTAAAACAAAAACGAATAAATAATGTTCTCTTCACTACTGTAAGCAAACACAAGTGTTGCACTTTGTATTATTAGTTCTGGTCAGCACTAGGCAGCGGGCAGATTTTCGCAAAAGCTCTTTTTATGAGCCCACTAGCAGTTTGTAGGTTTGTACAGTCGCGACACGATTAATCCCGTCCGAACCGGGATGTAATGCAACAATTCTTCCTAATTTCCATTTTAATAGCGGTAAATGCTGGTCCTTTATCAGCACTAGAGTGCCTGCTGTCAGATCTGTATGATGCGTCTTCCATTTAATTCGCTGCTGGAGTTCAGAAATGTATTCCAGGCTCCATCGCTTCCAAAAATGTTGCTGGAATCTTTGTATGCGTTGAAACGAGTCGAGCCGATTCTCATTTAGCATCGTAACGTCAGGATCGGGCAATGACGAAACGGTACGCCCAATTAAGAAGTGCCCGGGTGTTAACGGCTGCAGGTCACTTGGGTCCGCAGTTAAGGCAGAGAGAGGACGGGAATTGAGGACAGCTTCTACCTGGTATAGAAAAGTGCAAAGTTCCTCATAAACTAAGATTTGTTCACCTATTACCCGCTTAATATGAAACTTACAAGATTTAACACCTGCTTCCCATAATCCTCCGAAGTGGGGACTATAAGCAGGAATGAAATGCCAAGTAATTTGGTCAATGCTGACTATAGTCGGAATAGATGATTCCTGGGTTTTCAAGAATTTACCAAGCTCAAACAGTTCATGTTTGGCTCCAATAAAATTAGTGCCATTATCAGAGTAGACATGCGATGGCATACCTCGTCTTGATACGAAGCGTCTGAAGGACATAATGAAGGATTCCGTAGAGAGCCTGGTGACCAGTTCCAGGTGAATTGCCTTGGTGGCAAAGCAAACATACACACAGATATAAGCCTTTAAAGTTTTGGCTCCGCGACCTTTACGATCTTTTAAATTGATAGGGCCAGCGTAGTCAACTCCAACATGTTGGAATGGAAAAGATTCCTCTGCACGGGCAGAAGGCAATTCACCCATGATAGGCTTCGTAATGGATGGAGAAAATCTGAAGCATCTAACACATTTGTGTACGATTTGTTTCACCAAATTTCTACCCGAGGTGAACCAGAATTTGTCACGTAGGGTAGATAAAAGGAGGACCCCAGCCTGCATGAAGCATTCTAAGGTGCTCACGTCTAACTATTAATTTGGCTAAGTGATGCTTGCCGTCAATAATTATTGGATGTCTTTTATCAAATGAGTATTTAGTGTTTTTAAGTCTGCCTCCTACTCGAATTAATCCTTCTTCGTCTACGAAGGGATTGAGATTTATCAAAGGAGATGATGATGTGATCGGTTTTTTCTGTGTTAGTAAATTAAATTCAATACTGAACGATTCTAACTGAGATAATTTTATCAACCTTTTGAGTCATACCTTTAATTCTTGAGGAGTAAGAGGTCCATATAATTTAGTTTTAGATAATAAGCAGTTATTACCGAAACGCAGACATACGGCGATTGCTCTTTCAAGACAATGTAGATTAGAGTAGTTTATAAACTCAATGAAATTTTTGTTTAAACTAATGAGAGCCTTTATGTCCTTTTTGTATTCTGGAAGTTTACTAGAACAAAATTGTGGATTAGGCCAAGAAGGTTCTTCTTCCTGAAGCCAAGTTGGTCCATGCCACCACAAAGTCGAGTTCTTAAGCATTTGAGGAGTGGCTCCCCTGGACAACAAGTCGGCGGGGTTAAAATTGGTAGGGACGTGCCTCCAAGAAGAGTTAGCGGTGAGATTTTGTATGTCAGCTACGCGGTTGCATACAAATGTTTTTAATAAGTTGGGACTAGTTTTAAGCCATCCCAATACTATTGTTGAGTCAGACCAGAGAAAGCAAGACGAATTTTGATAATTTATTGATTTTAATACCTTATGAATTAATTAACTTAAAAGCAGAGCACCACATAATTCTAATTTTGGTACAGTTATGGGTTTTAAGGGAGCAACCCTTGATTTAGAGCATAACAAATTTATGAAATTTTTATTGTTTGAATCGGTAGATCTAATATACACGCAGGCGCCGTAGCCTTCGATTGAGGCATCGCAGAAACCGTGCACTTGTATAAGTGTGGGCTCAGCACATTTGACGTGCCTAGGAATTTTTAATTCATTTAGGCCTATTAGGTCTGATTTGTAAATTAACCAACGTCTTTCTATTTCATTTGGGACTGGATCGTCCCATGCAAGCTTTTCCAGCCATAGTTTTTGCATGAATAATTTTGCAATAAAAGTGCAAGGCGATAAAAGACCAAGTGGGTCGAAAATCTGAGAAATGTCAGATAACATCTGACGTTTCGTTATTTTGTCGGAATGTCGATTAGAAATGAAAAACATAAAATGGTCATCTTGTAAAGACCAAATGAGGCCGAGTGTGCGCGATTGTTCATGATCGCCAAACTCATGTACACCTGGGTGGACGTCATTGTGGTGTATGCCGGTAAGAATGTTCGGATCATTGGAAATCCACTTCCTTAAATTAAAACAACCTGATTTTAAAATAATTGATAATTGTGAGCATAGCTGACGCGCTTCTTCTATGCTTGACGCACCGGAGAGCAAATCGTCAACATAGAAGTCATTTTTGATAGTTTTTGAAATTTTAGGTGATGTTTTATCACATTCATAACCTAATTGGGTGAGAGATCTGATTGCTAGGTAAGAAGCCGAAGCGGTACCGTAGGTAACAGTGTTGAGATCATAGTGCTCAATGGGATCTTCGGGAGAAAATCGCCATAAAATCCTTTGGAGTGATCTTTGAGCAGGTTGAACCTCAACTTGCCGATACATTTTTTCAACGTCGGCTGATATCGCATAAGAATGCTGCCTAAATCTTATGAGAATAGTAAACAGGTGTTGCTGGATGGTAGGTCCTACCATCTGAATGCTGTTTAACGAATGACCGGTAGTGGTCGGAGACGAACCATTGAATACCACCCGTAGTTTGGTGGTCAGGCTATTGGTCTTGTGAACTCCGTGATGCGGAAGATAATAACAGATTTTTACTGTTGGATCAGCAAGCGACATGTGACCCAAGTCAATATATTCGCGCATAAAGTCACAATATGCCCTTTGAAGTGTTTTGTTGACGATTAGTCTCTTTTCAAGTGATAAAAATTGTTTTCTTGCAACGAAAAGAGAGTCGCCTAGAATTTGAGGTGGTTCCTTGAATGGAATAGATACAATAAATCTCCCTTTGGCGTCTCGTGTTGTAGTCATTTTGAAGTGAGACTCGCAATTGTTTTCTTCGCTTGAGAAAACTTTCGGTGGGATATGTATCTATTTCCCAGAAACGGGCTAGCTGGTGTTCGATGTCACTTGCAATGTTGAAATGACATTGCACCTGCGCATTGGTGTTAAAACCTGTAGGTCCAGCTATGACCCAACCTAATTTGGTATTTTGGAGTATGGGCAATCCGGGGCCTAACCGAACTTGTCCAATACAATTGAGTTCAAAGAATATAGGTGATCCTACCAAAAGATCAATATTTCCTAGTTTATCAAATGAAGCATCTGATAAACGGATGTTTGAAGGTATTTGAATAGCGTTACGTTCTACGCTAAAGCTGGGTAAGGTACCCGTTATCTCGTCGATGACCAGGCATGAAAGTTTTATTTTAAATTCAGAGTGATGAGCCTGTAACTCGACATCACATCTCGATTTGATGTGTGTGTTTGAATTGTTTAATCCAGACACAGAAATGTTAGCATTGAATATCGGTAAATTGAGTTTTTTACATACATCGAGTTTTATGAAGTTGCTTTGAGACCCAGAGTCAAGCAGAAGGCGTATATTTTGGACGTTTCCTAAATGATCAGGGGTCTTAGCCGTAGCGGTAGGCAATAGAATTTGCGTTGTGCTTGTGCAAAAAGCGGAAAGAATTTGAATTGGTTCCTCTGGTGGGGCAAACGTAGCAATGTTTGCAACTGGAGACACCGTACTAGAGGTGTTCTGCCGATTTAAGTGAAGGAGCGTGTGGTGCCTAGCTTTACATACCCTACATGAATACTTGGATTTGCATTGGCTCTTAACATGGCTTGTGGACAAGCAATTGAAACATAATTTTAGTTCTGTGACCTTGTCTGATCTGGCTCTTTGACTTAATTTTATAAATTCTTCGCACTGATTTATGTAATGACTCTGATTGCACATTATGCATGTAGCAGTGCTAATTACGAATGATTTTACCTTTGATTTATATTTAATTGTTGGTTCTGTGTCTCGTTTTGACTGACGTCTTTCAAGACCTTCTAGGAGATTTGCGTGGTTATTTAAAAATTCTTTGAATTCCTCTAAAGTAGGTAAAAGAGATGCACTTTTGTTAAAACATACTTCCCACTCCCTCACGGTGGTATCGTCTAATTTGTTTAACACCAAATAAATTACAACATATTCGAACAGCTGTTCGTTTGTAGCAAGCGATTTGACTGCGGAAATATGCTTAAACAAAATGTCATTTGTTTTCCTCAGACCTACAGAAGATTCTTTATTTTGTGTTTCAAAATTGAGTATATGATCTAAATGGTTTTTGATTATTTGCTTTGGTTGGTCAAAGCGAGCAATTAATGCCTTCCACGCAACCTGGTAATTGGATGCTGTGAATTCCAGCGAACCAATGACTGCTGACGCATCGTGCGTCAAAGATGATTTTAGATAATGAAGTTTTTGAGTTTTGCTCAAGTCCTCATTTTCATGTATTAAATTTAAAAATATGGCTTTGAATTCTAACCATGATTCTATATTTCCGTTAAATTTGACTAGGCTGATTTTTGGCAAATTAATGTAGTGCTTAGCACGTTCATTTTTGCCACAAGATTTATTGCTTATATCTGTGTGTACTGAACCTGCTTCACTAGGAGTAGGAGATCACTCCCTGCTTTGTTTTGAATTTGGCAAAATGCCTTCTCGTAAATCTACAGTTGATTTCTGCATGTGCTTACGAATCATGATTTTTGCGATGCTCGTGTATTCATAAAATGAATTTTCAAATCGAATGAGCTGTTCTTCAGCTTCGTTCGATTCCTGTACGGTAATGATTTGAGCATGAATCCTTTCGAATTTGCTTAGGATATCTGAAATTACTGTTAGTCTTTCCTGCAATTCACAAATGTGTTCAGACGTAACTTCCTGAACTTGTTCATTTAACTTTGTTATGAATGTTATGAATCTGGATAGGTGGCCTTTCAAGAGACCCCTCTCACGGTTTAATGATTCCATGATTGAAAGTTTTTGTTATCACAGTCGTGATGAAATGTAATTGAATTATTGAAATTAAAATTACCCTTAAAATGTGAAATCTTAGTAATAGGTGATTTAGATATTTGGAACCCCACACTTATCAATAACACGTAAAAGCTATGTGTGTCAGCTGTTTGCTCCGTTGTACAGGAACAATGGCGTTTCTTTGGCGCCAAATAAATTTGATCAATTTACCTTGTGGTGAATCTTGATCGTAATCCACTGAATCCGTGTCGATCGACCAATTTTGAATCCGTGTCGAAGGATCAATGTTAATTGCACCGTATATGTTTAGTGCAATCACTTTATCCAAACGAAGAATCTTGGATATTTTTTGTAGCAAATGGACTGTATCTTGGTTTGGTTGAATAAAACACGGTTCTTTCCTTTTTCAACTGTATATTTTTGTAACCTTTTGTAATGTTGAAAACGTTTTTCTTTAGTTGACAAGATATTGTTGTTACTTGTTTTTTAGGTACTTGATGTGACTATGTTTATTTTGTAACTTTTTTGTAAAAATAAAATCCTACATAATTATTTCATGTATTAAATTAAATAGGGTATTCTTAAATTACCTCTATTTAATTATCTCAATTACAATTATCTATGTCGGTAATGAAAATACTTAAACCGTATTTTTTTGGTCGGTATTTAAATTAATTAGCTAAAAGCGCGGGTTGTTACAATACTATGCGTATTTTATATAAGATCTTCAAAAGTTCCCAACGATAAAATCGATATTACACGACCGGGGGGTCTGGGGGGAATACCCCCCAGGTACACTTGTCATTATTCAGAACCATCAAAATTTATTATTTTTCATTGAATCTTTTGCAATTTTTCTTTGTAATCCGGCAAGGGGGTGTATTTTTGGTGATATTTTTCATAACTATCCCAGTACTGTTCTAAAGTAACTAAATGCATTTTGCACGCACCCGTGCGTACTATCGGGTGAAGTGGTTAATACCGAGTGACGTAAAAGTTTTTCTTTCGCAATAAATTAAGTGTACCTGGGGGGTATTCCATACCCCCCAGACCCCCCGGTCCCGACAGCCTAAATGAGTTCCTGATAAGCATCCATTTGTTTTCTTTACTCTAAGCGAGCGCCATCGCAATGGGGGCGCTAAACCTCGACAAAACCCAATAAATAATAGTTTAAAATTTTTTAAATAATAGGAATCTTTTGGGAGGGGGACGCATATATTCAAATTTGCCTTAGGCGCCAAAAGAGCTCTCTACGGCGCTGTGTCAATGCCATATTTTATACACTGAAAAAAATAAGTAGCAATTTGTATTAATTACTATCGAAGTGAAAAGTTCTTTCCGCCGAGTTTGAAGTCGTATATTTCAAAAAGTGATTGATGAAAGTTTATTCCCTAACAACAGGCAGATAAGGAATTTAATTGTGTACAACATACCAAAATTTCTAAATTTTAGACTTCACAATTTTTAACTAAACTAGGTGAATCGAAAGAACTTCGTTTGAACTTCAATCACAATTTGGGCTTGTAAATGCAGATTTTTAAGAACCAGTTTTTTGCATAATTTTGATTAATTTCCAATTGAATGAAAACCCGAAAAAAATATAAATATAGAACTTTATTTACAAATTATTGGTTAAAATTACAGAAACAGTTATTTACAATAATAGAAATATTATGATTAGTAATAGAACAAATATAAATCTAAAAATACGACAAAGATAACCAAAAAATATTTGGAGTCCCTTTACAATAGACGGCTTCTCCTATTGAGTGAAAAAAGAACCGTAAATACAATATACAACTTTACGTACAAATTAAGTTGAAATTATAGTTTTGACTAGAACAAAAGAACAAATATACATCTAAAAATAGGAAAAGAAGCTAAACAAAAAACATAGGGCGGTCCTTTAAAATGCACGGTTTCACTGTTAAGCGTTCCTGTTCTGCCGTCAAATTGGTGAGGTTTAGTTTTTTGCCTTCGGTATAAGCCGTAATCCTGGCGGCAGCTAAATGGGCATAGTAAGTGGGTGCCGGATAACTGACAGATCGTGAGCAGCGTGCAAACATGTGGCAAAAATAGAACGACAATTGTTCCAGTTCATCTTCAGTGAAATCGCTATCGTCCCATAATACGCGATATTTCGTTGGACGAGCAACTCCATGAACACTGGCATGGGAAACAAGACAAAAATCCAACGCAGTGGGATGCGTTATATCGGTATCCACGCAAGTACCCACAGGAACATTTAAGTTTTGGTCTCGCGAAGCATCTCTTTCGTTAGTTGGGAAAAATCTAGTGTGGTGACGTTTTTGCACAACCAAAAAGGTGATTTTTGGTTTATACATTCCATCCGGTTCTAAACGCATACAAGCTTTTCTAATTGCTTGAATTTCGATGTTAGAAACGTGTTGAAATTGACCGTCGGATACACCATCGCGAAAAAACACAATTCTCTCAGGTTTAAGTTGGTTTGTAGCTTTGTAATAATACAAAAGGTGTTCTCGGGCGATTTCCTCCAAATCTTCAATTATTTCAATTTTCGGTGGTTGCAATCGATAGCACATGTTGTATTTAAAAGCAGCACTATCGTAGGAAGCCGTAACCGCCGCAATGCTAGTTTTATCTTTAGCATCGGGACCAGGATGGGTTACATCTGCTCCCATTATCATGTAGGGTTTTCTCATCCACTCTAACCTATCACGAATTATGTGATTTGTGCCTGCCAATTTTGCGTTGACTTTTTGTAAAATATTAATAACCGTCGATGAAGACATTTTTGCCATCGTTCTAAATTTAACGCATTGCGTTAAGCAACCTACCCTTAGTTCTGCAGCTTGTTTCACATAACCGTAAACTAATCCGTTACTGGGAATTATTACAAAACACAATTGTAAATTTTTTATCTTCTCAAACAGTTCCGCTATGTCTTCTACTTCTCTTTTATATGTTGGGGTTAAACCCAGAAAAGGCCTTTGGGGTAGCGATATCTTCATGCCCACGTTTGCAGATTGCGTAATTATCTGTAAGCACAATAATCATATTAGAAAATAAAGAAGAAACAACATTTTTAATTTACCGATTTCACAAAATCTTCAACTTGTTCCATCTTGGTATAACGATCCATATTGACCACCGTCCATTGCGACAACGTGGCTGGCGTATAAAACTTTTTGGGTTTCCAAACTCCTTGAACAGGTTTAACGGTCGCTGTTCCATTATAATTGAGAGAAGGCGAATCCAAAACTCGAGCATCAATTTGTGCAAATTTGTCATCTACCGTAATTCCAAATTCGCGTATGCAGGGATTTTGGTTGAAGTTCGTGGTGCCAATAGAATCCATTATTTTATCCTTTCTCACTTTCGTCGAGGTAGCAGTTTGTTGAATCATCTTAGTTTCAAATTGCTCAGGCAATTTTTTATTTATAACTTGGCTTTCGACTATAGTGCACAATTCCGCTGGTAAGAAAATCCGCGTCTCTCGTTTTTTATTGCCTACCCAAACGCAAGGCATTTTTGGATATTTTAAGGTGAACCGTTTTACCTTATAAAAATAATCATTAACTGTCATTTCTTTCCCATCGTGTATAAACATAAGTTCATGTGGTGCCATTTCCAACCCATTTATTCGATATTCTCTTTTTGATGATGGTTTATTGGGAATTTGGTATTTGATCTTAAGTGTTGCCAAAAAGCGACTAACTGTGATTACGTCCTTTTTCTCCAAATATTTTAGTAATTGACTTTTATTCAAATTGCACAATTCTTCAATCACGTTTATTAAATTCTCAGACTTGGCAAACGCTTTGTGTGCCACGTCGATGTTTAAATATGGTTTCCATCCAATCATGGCCGATTGATAAAAACCATAGTAAACTTCCATGCCACCACCTATGTTTAAAAGTTGATCTTTTGGTTTCGTAAAATAAGATCGACCAACTTGTGTAAATGTTAAAGCGGGCGCGCTACGTAATACAATGTCCAAATACTGTAAAACTTCTTGTGGTGTTGTCATGTGATAATTCCCACTTGCAGTTGAGTTCACAAATTTTTCTAACGGTGTCATATCTACATAATTTGCAAATTTTACAATTACCTTAAAAGTTATAGTACGATGCTTTTCTGCAACTTTTACTTCACTGAAAATTTCTTTATCAAATGGCAAATCACTCGAACTGTACAAGTTCTTAATACCATCAAATGCGGGATAGCGATCTTTGTAACACTGCTGACGAAAGTTTTCCATCACCTAAAAAGTGTTCTCGTTATAGTCTCCTCTAGAACATTAGTCAACACTAAACAGTAGGTCCCCCATAATCAAACATAGCAAAAAAGTAAAAGGATGTTGTAGGTAGGAAAGAAGGCCGGTGTTCAGAAGTCGACAACTTAGGGGTTTAAAATTACTAACTATTAAAAATTTTACTGACCTTTCTAAATAAATGTTTTGGGGTGTTTGGCGTAATGGAAACATCGTAATGAACTGCTCGTTTTAAATTTTTGAAGCTTAAAGCTAAATGATTGGTTTCAATTTTAATTGGTCTTCCTTTAACTCCGCTGTGGGTTTTCCGTTGAGGAATGGCCAATTTGAAACCTTCCACCGAACCATTTGTAACTGGCAATGCCTTGTCAAGGGCACCAAGTTTGATCAAACTTTGATGATTATTAACTGGACAGCTTAAATTAGACGCAGCAAATTTTTTAGTCACCGCACTTAAGCTACCACTTCTTGGTAGCGACTGCTGTGACTTTTTAGTTGAACTTGCTGGAATTAGCGCTTTTGACTTTTTTCCTCTTTTAGATTGAACTACGGAAAAGCCATCGTCGTTGTCACTCGGCCCATTCGCGCCGTGACAAATTTCTGGTTCATTTTTATGAACTTCATTTTCTTCTTCCTTTGATGTTCCTGATTGGCGAACAGATTTCTTTTGACCTGAAAATAAAACATCGTTTGTAAAATCCATCGAAACTGATGAAAGGTTTTGCTATTTACATGATTCAGTTTATTTTTATATTGTTACCTTTTGATTTTAAATTGTACGAGTTACTATTTATATTTTGATGATAAATATAAATTAATTCACCTGTCCAATCGCGAAAAAAAGCGTATGCGTGGAAAGAACATCTTTTAGTAAATGATGTATGCAAAGTTACTCGTAGCCTCCAAATTTTTGAAAGTTGTTTTATATTGTTGCAAAATATTTTTGGCTAGTTTAAAAATAACGAGAAAATCGCGAAAAAAAAAGAGTTTATGGAAAAATAATGTAGAAAAATATCTTAAAAAGCTGTACGAGGTGAAAATTATGAACAACAAAAAATTACGAAATTTTGCGTTTTATTTAATTCTTCAACACCAATAATGGAAAAAATATTTTACAAAAATCTAACTAATAAAGGAGTCTTTTTGAAAGAAGAAAAAAGTACCCAAAGGACACAAGAACATTGACAGTTGGCTGAAGTGGTTTTCGCATTCCAGTCAAACGAAGAACAAATGAGGACGAAATAATAAGAGTACGACACAACATCGCAGGTGACAGCTGAAGAAATACCGAGAGGTGAATCCGGCTGTGATGGAGAGGGGGTGGGGTTTAGTGAGTAAGAATCTCACACTACCATCCCAGATTGAGGTGGTGCCTATGTTAGTTTCCCCCTCCCCTGCATTGAACAAAAAAAGACATATGAAATACAAATTTTTATCGAATGGAATATTGAGTATTTAAATCAGTTAACCATTACAATACTGCTTGGTTCATAAGTGATGAAGTAATCTTATCGTGATGAAATGGTGATAATTTTTTACCAAAGCCCATTGTTTCTTCCCAAAATAATATGATAAATAGAGATGAGATTTTTAGGTCGTACTCGTATAAATGTTATACCAGAGAGCGTTAAAGGGTTAATTGATACACGGCCCCGTTCGAAAGTTATGCTGTATGAAAAAGAAAGAAGAAACGGGGCCGTGTATCAATTAACCCTTTAACGCTCTCTGGTATAACATTTATACGACCTAAAAATCTCATCTCTAATGATAAACATAGATTTTTATAGACTTTTTTTTATGTTTTATTTACTACTTTATAGGAGGATATTTTAATATCTTACATGGTTCAATTTTTTGAAAGTGGGACAATTTGGGCTGACTGAAGGAACGCTTTTTCGCATTCTTTGTTCAATTAGTGAAAATATATTTTGGAACAATATAATATTTTGTAGAGCAACTATCAAAATCCTCTGTGAATCTCTGCATAGAATAATTTTATGGTCAAGGGATGTCTTTCGGGTACTAAATTTTTCGAAATTTTGATACATCACACAACAAAAACGCGTAAGTTTTAAATTTAAAGTACACGAAATTGTGTTAAGAACTAAACAGAAAATAATTGTTCTAAACCTATTTTTGGAGATATGGTAGGCAGAAAAACCTTTTTTTGGTATACATTGTAACAATTACATACAGTTAATTCCGATATAACTTTTTTTTTATCACTTTTATTCGCGAGATTTCCAGGAAAAACACTTTGACCAAAAACTAGATTTTACAAAATTTTTAAAGTGTTTTTCTGTGTATACCAATTGTGTTGAATTTTCACTTCAGGTGCACTGAAATTGAGTTGTTTGTAAAAATTTATAATAACAAATATAACGATCACCTGTGGAATCCGAAAGCTAAAGGTTCATTTGGGCAAAAAAACGTTGTTCCATACGGAGATTCCCAAAAAAGCATAGCTACGTTATACAAACGTGTTTTTCACGTATTATGATTTAAATAACGTATTTCGTTGAAATTTGCCAAAAATAAACATGGAATAATCGTTAAAATGTCGTTCAAATCGGCCAACATTGGAGGTGTCCCTTTATAACCGTAATATACAACAGGTCGATTTTGGATTGATTTGAGTAACATTTGAACGGTTATTTAACGTTACTTTTGAAAAAATATTCTAGTAAAATTGGGGTTCCTTGAAGGGGGTATTTTGGAAACTTTAAAAGCTATGACCATGTTTTTGTTAAAGTTTTGTTCAGAATTTGATTGAGTTCAATTTGGTAATTGAACTTTATTTTAATTTAGTTTGGGTAATTTTTGGTAAATAAAAACCGTCTAATTCTACTAAAATATTTCTTATTTTGTTTCAAATAAGATATATTTTAGTAGAATTTTTTGCTTAGCTGTGGACTTCCAAGTGGTTCATTTTTTTAACCTTTTAAATAGAATATAACTTAAAGTATAGACAATAAAATCCAAGTTCAACTAAAAGAATTAGAAGGTTGTAATCCCAATAGTTCTGGAGATATGGATTTCTAAAAAACCCAATATTTCATTACATTTTTAAATTTTATTTTTGGGCAATTGTTCTTTTTTCTAAGAATCCTAATAATAAAAGTGATGCAGAAAAGTTATAGAGGATTTAATTCTACGCAATTTACATACTTTCCATCAAATAAATTTTTTTTGTTCCTCCGGACTATCTCCAAAACTACCACGGGATCGGACATTTCACCGCGGCCGAATTACCGCGGCCATATTACCGCGGCCATATCACCGCAGGGACATTTTACCGCAGGGACATATTACCGCAAAATGTTCATACTTTTCATTATTTCATCATTTACGAATGAATCTTCAGCTTTTGTGTATCTTTAAGGTAAGGTCAGACTAGGCTACTTTTGCTGCGCACGCTTTTTACTCTGGCTGCAAAAGCTGCATGTCAGGCTCACACACAGAGTCAAAGTAGCCTGCAGCACGCAGCTTTTGCAACTACGGCTGCAAAAGCTGCGTCAAAAGATACAAACCTACTAACAAATGCTCACACATAGCTGCTTTTCCTTCGGCTGCAAAAATTGCAACGACTGCAACCGCTAAAGTACTTTATAGCTAATAATTATTCGTGAGTAGGGGTGCGCGATTATGAAATTTCATAATCGATTATCGATTATAAAAAATAATCGATTTTTTTCGATTAATCGATTATTAAAAATAATCGATTATGAACTCATAGTCGATTATGAACTCTGTCATTTTTTGCACTACATTAACTATTATCGAAACCATGCATTTCTCCAAAAAAAATTTATTAAGAATAATTTATTGATTTAATACTTTAATTTTTTAATACATGAATTTTTTATATTTTTCTAATTTTTAATAAGGTCAAAAATAAATTAAAAACCAGGATATAAAAATCTCGGAGCGATTACTTTCAGTCGAAGAATGTAGTAAGATTTTGCAAACATCGCGTTCAAGAGATAAATATCACGTGTTGGAAACGTGTTTGTCAGCAAACAATTTTCTTAATGTATGTACACATTTCTGCCAAGAAGCAAGAAAAAAATTTCTTAGCAAGCATGTTTGTAAAATTTGTAATTGCAGGTTTATTTTCACAATCGATTATTTCTATAATCGATTAATCGATTATTATAAATTATCATAATCGATTATGAAATAATCCATTATTCGAATTACGGTGACGATTAATCGATTATATGCGCACCCCTATTCGTGAGTATTGTGCGGTCGTTTGAAACAACAAAAATTGTGTGTGTTATTTGATTATATAATATTATAATTATATTATTTATAATTATAGATTATATATTTGATTATAGATATAGCGTATTCGTATTTGATTATATATAGACCGCGTTCGATTTGGAGCTATTTTCGCTTCGTGGCGCCAACAAACACTTTTTGCCCGTTCGGTTTCCCACTTACTGGGAGGCATTGTAAATTAAAATGCTGCACAGCTACTCGCAGCAAAATATTAAACCAAATGAATATTTTTTTACTGCGATAGAATATATGGTTTGTCAGGTGCATTTACTGAATTACGTTTACTCAGAGCATGATGTCACCCAGGACATTCCCCGGAGCAGCTTATCAGTTAGGTATCAACTTACAGTAGGCAGCTTAACTACAGTTGCGTATGCAACACATAAAATTTGCACTCACACTAAACTGCTTTTAACAGCGTACGCAGTACACCACACGTGCAGTTTTATGAATGAAATTAACAAATAAAATCAAAATAAAATGGATTGGTCAGGAAAAATTGATGATTTAATCAAAGATAAAACCTACGAGCAACATCGGAGGGTGCATACAAAAATAAAAAATTATTTTTTATTTAAATGTGATAAAAGCTGCACCGCTACTCGCAGCAAAATATTAAACCAAATGAAGATTTTTTATTGCGAATGCAACATACAAAATTTTAATCTTTTTTTTTCAAAGTTGGGGTGAGTCGTGGCCGTTTTACAGGTCGATAGCATTTTACACCTTTTTCAGCTAATCGGTGTCGTATCGTCTTGGTCGATATTTGGATATTTTCGTGCCTCAGTTTTTCCTGCACATTTTTCGTGGTAGCAGTGCGGCTTTCCAAAACAATTTTTGTGATTTTGCGATCAATTCGTTCGGAGATTTTCCTTTTTCTACCACACCGTGACCGAGGTGCAACTGCATTACTCTGCTTCAAATCCAGAGTTTTGGCGATTTTGTGAACTGCACCCACACTAATTTTTTCTTTAACCGCGATTTTTCGTTGGGAATACATTTTTGTATCCAATAAAGCCGTAACTGCAGCTATTTTTACTTCGATGATATTTTTACCACGACCCATGTTACTTCTATACTTAACACAGCACAATTATTGATGCATCAAAAATTTAGAAAAACAAAAATTCACCGATATTACAAAAAACAGTGTAAAGCAATAATCAACAAGCAATTCTGATATATATCAGAAAATCAAAATTTAATATTTTATAATTTTGCGCTATTTTAGCTTGCGGTAATATGTCCCTGCGGTAAAATGTCATACGGTAAAATGTCCCTGCGGTGATATGGCCGCGGTAATTCGGCCGCGGTCAAATGTCCTAGACCGAAACTACCAAGGCTAGAACAATATTAAATGAATAAATGATGAAAACCGGATGAAACATTAATTACTTGAAAACAGTAAAAAGTGCATAGAAGCATTCAAAGCTATATTATGGTTAAAGGTTAAACATAGATTTATAGAGAATTTAATCTTCTGTCGTTTGTTTACGAGTCTCGAGTTACGAGTGAAAAAGCCTACATCAAAATCTGAAAATTACATTATTTTTAAAGCAAACATTGAAAAAAAAGTTTCTTTTATAAGGTTATACACCTCGAAAACTAGAGGGGTTACAAGATTTTTTTTTTACTTATGGACACAGATTTATTTAGTTCATTTTGGCTTACACCATTACACCTAGTTTGGACATAAGCCAGCCAATTGAAGTTGTTGTGAACTTTGGAACCTTCTTCTGCAAATTTGCCTCTATTCCGGTTCGAACTTGATGTCGAAAATTTAGGGATTCTTTTCTGATGCAAATAAACTAAAATAATTTAGGGTAAAAAATCTCAAAACCGTATGGACCCCTTTTTCGCGATGTAATCATTGAACTAATTAGAATGCTTAGGAAACGATCTATCAACGACTTTTTGATTTTTGGGACCTATTTTGATGAATTAGCTTCTGTTCCGGTCCAAGCCTGATGTCCAAAACTGAAAGATTGTTTTGCGATGCCAAACTAAATGGTTTAACCAGAAATAATTACATTTTTGAATTTTTCCACGCCGCAAAAGTATAATGCATTACTAATGTTACTTAAAAACTATTGTAATTATTATAATACCGGGTGGCTGGAAAAGAATTTTTGAATTTTTATAACTCCAAACCACCTTGAGATATGTATTTGAAATTTTTTTTCTCAGAGACAAAAGGTTGCAAATTATGCACATTAAATTACAAACCTTATTATTTAAAGCAAGAAGTGATTAAGGAATTTTTTAATATCGGTAAGAAAATCAACTATCCATTAATTGAATTTGTTCTATGGACTTCCATTTTGCAAAATTTAGCACTTTACTTAAATTGTCAATGACAGGTTTATTTGTTTTCTAGCAAGATGGTATGCTGAAAAATATGTTCCTCAACTTGAATTCGAACCCAGACGTATTAGCTGTAAATACGTGCGCTCAAACAACTGCGCTGCCGAGGCGATTAGTTTAAGTAGCGCGGAACTTCTATTTATCGTGAATAATTCTACGACCGCTACAGTTTTAACAAAAGCCAACTTTTAAGTTTATTATTCCATTGTTACATATTCACTTTTAAAATTTGGTACTCATAATTTTTATATTATTAATTTTACCCGAAAATTTTTACAAGGAAAAAATTCAAATCGATATCTCAACGTTTGAAGGGTCAAAATTTTGTTATTCAAATGGAAAATTATACGGCTTCGGGGAAGTATTTAGAATTGAAAAAGAAACCTGAAATTTTTTTCACATCTTTTTTTATATACATATGTATATGGAGACATTGTAGCGGGTGGGAGCATTAAAATTCGGTTATGACCAAATTTATTTACGCTTAGTTACTTTGCGGCTTAATTTTGAATGCATTTTTAGATAAAACTCATTCGACATAATGACATTATATTGAAACTTTAAATGTCTCAAAGTTTTGGGTAAGAATAATATTGCTGTTAAAAAACAATTGAATTTTTAATTTTTTTTGAATTACTTTTTTTCTTACCTTTTTATTTAGCTTAACTTTTGCAGTTATTTTATTACTTACAGTTATTATTCTATTACTTTTACGTTTTTAAAAGTGTTTTTAACTTTTAATTTTCATTTCTAATTTTCTAATTCCTTTCATTATTTTGTTCTAATTTTAACTTGAATTATTAATTGTATTCGTTGATTAAGCGTGCCTGATGGAACAATACCGAAATATCGATGTCATAAGTTGTCGTTTCTACCAATAATTCATTGTTCAATTCAGTTTACTGCCCCCTCTTTATATTCATAATTTTTCGATCATTCTGGATTGTAATAATTTTTTGGTGTTTTTCCTAGGAACGTATGGATTTTTCACGTACAATCGAAAAACCAAGTAACTCTAAACTTGCCGTGAAAAAACACAAACAATTTATATATTAACTCTATTAATTTCAAGCAAGCATCATTTTACTAACTCTACCTACTAAAAATAAATCTTTGGAACCTTATCGACACAAATTAAAAAAAAAGACAGTTATAAAGGATTTTTACATGTAAAAAGCTTTAGAAAAGGCGTATCATAAATCATAACAAATACACAGCAAAAACCAATTTTTCAATTTTAGGGCAGCTTTGTACTATTATTTAAAAGACCGTAGCAGGGTAAGCACGATGGTCCAGCGACTCCATTTAGCATTTTTTTGTTGTAGTGTCGATTAAATTAATACAAAAATTATAACAGATGTTAAAAATATGTTTTTAGACCTTACCGAAAAACTGTCCACCACTACTGACGAACTTGAATGGATTAACGAGATTCACGTTAATCTTATTCTATCGTCAACGTTTTCAGACAAACGCGTGCACCAATTGAGTTGAAATTTTATACACTAGTTTGAAGTAACTGTCTAAAGAGCTGATTAGATTTTGGTTGAGAACCGTCCATGTTTAACCCCTTTTTTAGGGGAATGAAAATTGTTAAAGAGCATTGCCGCTTCCCGGTGGAACATATGAGATTGAAACTCATATCAATCGAAAGAGATTATTTTTCCGCATCTTATGATACCCCACACTTGATATGTCCCTCTTAAATTATTGTTAATTAACAGCACTTATATTATTTTTGCATTTTAACAATAATTTAAGAGGGACATATCAAGTGTGGGGTATCATAAGATGCGGAAAAATAATCTCTTTCGATTGATATGAGTTTCAATCTCATATGTTCCACCGGGAAGCGGCGGGAGGTTGTAGACTGCGCCCGATGGTTGAAGGGTCTCATAATCTAGCATGTAGATTGCGCCGGGTTCGGTTAGGGTTAGTATGTAGATTGCGCCGATGGTCAATTAATAGGTAATCTTTTTGGGTAACGACGGAGTGAAAATCCCATTAGAGGATTAAGGTACTTAATTTATTACAGGAGTACCTACTAAACATTATGTGCGATTTTTAATTAGGTTAGTAATTTGACGAGGTTATTTTTAAATAACTGCATTATTTTGATTCTTTCATTATTAAAAACTTTTATAACACAAATTTATAACTACGAGAAATTTGTAATTTCGAGACAATTTGTGCACGATTCTGTTGGTCTATAATTTTGGGGGTGAAACGTTATAGTTTACTGCCCCATACCGCAACTATACTTTTTAATGCTATTTCGAGGTTCTCTCACATCCCGGTTTCATTTATCCCGATTTTCTTGATGGGTGGCGCCTTCTCGTATGTTTAGCCTAGTAACCAGAGTCAAAACCGCCCTGCAGGGGTGCAGAGCGGAGCGGAGCGAAGCGGCGCCCCGGAAGGGTAGGTTTTGACGACGGATAACTCTCCTTATCGAATGCACACCCCAAAAATCGAAGAAGAAAAAATTTAATTTTTTCACTTTTTCGGCAATACACCGGTTATTTTCCATTTTTTTTGATAATATTTATTATTAATATCTACTAATAAGTATTGCAATAAGTATTGTCATATTAATGATAATTAGGTACCGCAATTTAATTTTTTATTAATATTTAATAAACTGATTTACAATAATAACCCCATTATGCCTTAGTAATAATTTTTAATCCCTCAGGTACACCATCGGCGCAATCTGTATGTTACCCTTAATGACCATCGGCGCAATCTACAGGTTGCCCATGGTCATTTACCCAAAAAAAAAGGATTAATTTCTGACCATCGGCGCAGTCTACATATGTCCGTATCCAAATTTTGTATTAAACACATAAATTTGAGCAAATCACTCACTCACTCATTCATAATTTAGTGCGTATAGCTACGAGGGTCGTGGAGAGTTGAAATTTTGCATACCCGTGTGGTTTTACGAGGATTGAACGGGAAAATTTTCCCGTTTTTCATGGGACGTAACGGAGGGGGTGAAATGGCGCTTCAAAGTGGTCACAAAATTTCGGCATTCACTTTGGAGAGTTGAAATTTTTAAGGAAGCTCCGGGCGGTGGGTTTTGAAATTTTTTTCCAGCGCTTGGCAAGAGGGCTCCTCGCGGTTTTTCGTATTTTTGTATCTACTTCCAGAGTTTTCGTCTGATCGACCTGAAATTTTCTCGAGGGGTGGGGCGGCGAAAACGGACAATCGGTATGGCCAAATTTTCCAATTTTTGTCCCGTTACCGTTTAAAGGAGGGGGGTAAAAATTGAATAGTTTTTTGCGCCTGGGTCGCTTATTTTCAGATTAAAGTTTCGATTTTTTGGTCTTATTTGGATCCTCTCAAATTTAGATTTGCATTTTTGCAAAAAAATGCCTAGGTCACAGATCGCTTTCGAGCGCTAAGCGAGACGACGATTTTAATTACATATTTTTGCCGTTTTTTGCGTTACGCCGGGCGGCGTCGAACGGATCGCGAAAAATAATACACCGTCGTCGAGTCCACTGTATGCCCGACAAAATTTGTAGATATACTTTTTCTCGAAAAATGAACTTGTTTCGAGTAATCGTGATATACAAATTAAAAACGGCAAATTAAAAAAATTATGGTTTGCCTTAGTTTAATTTTGATCTGTCCAAGTGATTTGTATTGTTTATTACTATAATTTAATATTTTAACTAATTTACTTGTATAAACATGTTGTGTAATTAATATTAATCGAATTTTTTAATTACTTCTAAAATATTAATTCTGACGTCATTACGCCCATAGTTAAAATTTGATTGCACATAGACGGCACGGCATTCCGCAAATTTCTAATTTTTTTTGGAAAATGACAATTTTAAAAATTTTCAATGCAAACATGTTATATTATTGTTAAAATGAAAATATCAAATAAGTGCTTTTAAAAAATATGAGTTTCCATGTTAAATTACAAATTAAATTTCGTAACTTTAATATCTCAAAGTAATTTGTGTATTTTATCGAGTTAAAAATTTTTTTGAGTTAACATCTGTTTTATTAATATTTAATATAAAATGAAGTGGAATCTACTAAATGGGAAAGTAATGTGTTGTCACATCAGATTTTTTTAGATAATTTTATGCTTTACAAAATTCCTTTTTTATTTTTTCGTTATCTCGCTTAGGTTTTACAAGATAAACATATAACATTTCCCCTCTTAAATTTTTCCGTTTTTTATTTATAGAAATAATCAAAGATAAGGTCAAGTTGGGTAACTGGGACCTATTTTTACAACACTTTTTTTTAAACATCTGTATCTGGGGCATTTGTTTGAATAACGAACTAAAATTATAGTGGTATGTGTATTAGGGTCTTACCAATGAATCATAAGAACTACTTGTGGAAAAATTAGTTTTTCTGAGATTTACAGTATTTTTTATTTTTTTTGTCGGTAGGTCCCAGTTACCCTGCATTTTGGGGTAACTGGAACCTAGGCATGTATTTTTGTATTCCAACTCATATAATAAACTTCGAGTTAACTGGAACTTACCATGGAGTATCAGGAATAATCGTACCAAATTTTGTTGTTTTATCTTAATAAACAGCCGAGATATCAAAGATGCAATGAATAGGTACTTAAAGAATGAAAAATGCTTTGTTCGAAAAATAATAAATCTATAAGCACAGATGTACTTAAGATATAACACAAATAGATAAAATGGTAAGCAACTTCAAAACATTTATTAAATTAAAAAAATAGTAATTCTAAAGGTAATTACAGATAAGTTTAAGCACAACTTAATTAAGTACTTAACATAAAAGAAATATTACTTAAACGAGTAAGAAACTATGAACTTAACGATTCTTAAATTGATTAAATTTATTCATTTCCGGTACCGTATATGACCCCCTTTTATTAATAGGTTGCGGTTCATGAATAACTTGAATCACTGCTGATTCATCGTATTTTAGAATATCGGCCTTTTGGGGCCAACGCCAGGCAAACATTCCATTTTTTTCCATATGAGTTAACGTAATTTCAGAACCCTGTAGTTCTAAAACTTTGCCAGGATATAACTCATCATTATACCTAACAAGTACAAAGTCACCATCCACGACACTCACAACATTTTCTGTATCGTCCTCCGACAACAACTCCATGTCATCTTCTGAAGCAGAGGTACAACTTTCAATGTCACTGTTTCTTGATTTCTCATTCTTTCGAATATTTTTCTTGGGTTTTTTCTGTGTTACAGCTTCTGAATCAAAACTACGATTTGTAACTTCATGTTGCCTTGATTTCTTTGCAGCTGTCTTCTGAGATTTAATTTCTGCTTTCGCTTTCTTTTTCTCTTCTTCGGCTTTCTTATTCTCTTCTTCCAATTTTTTTCTCTCTAAGTATTCCAAAGTCGTAATAATTTCTGCCCCAGTGCAGATTCTTCGCCTTTTTGGGGGTATCGGGGATTCTGAATTCTTTCTCTCCTTTGTTAGTAGTTTGATGAGCAGATCTTCAAATGGAGTTAGAGTAGCAGAGTCTTGAGCACATGAGGGTCCAGGTTCATCCTCTAAGGCTGTATTAAGTTGGCTTCCCGTAGCAGAGTCTTGAGCACATGAGGGTCCAGGTTCATCCTCTAAGGCTGTATTAAGTTGGCTTCCCGTAGCAGAGCCTTGAGCACATGAGGGTCCAGGTTCATCCTCTAAGGCTGTAATAAGTTGACTTCCCTTCTGCACGTTATCATCCGTTAATTTCTTTTCACCTTGATTATTGCTCGCTATTTCGTTAGTTATGTGGTCTTCAATGTTAACTGACTTCTCTACTTCATTAATTGCTTCATTTTCATTGTCTGCATCAAATTGTTCGGACATAGGGTGTGTATCAGAAACATCAGTATTCTTGTCATTATATTTCCTTAAATCTTGCGGCGAAAAAATTGTCTGGCTAATTTTGGTTCGGTCTGGTTTACCTGTTTGTGGAATGTAAATTCCAGTTGCTGCAAAAGCATTTATAATATTTTCTGTGGGCATCTGTGAATATTCTTTATCAAGCAGTCGTGTAAAATCACTTTTAGGAATTTTTTCCGCGGATTAAGTCTTTGCCATTTGCAAAGAGTTTTATCCCAAGCAGATTTCATGCTTTTAAAAACCCCCACATCTAGAGGCTGAAGGAGATGAGTCGTATGTGGGGGTAATTTTAAAATGCAGATCTGATTATCAAGAGCTTTCTGGATCAGCTCACAGGAAATATGGGAGACATGTCCATCTACGATTAGCAGAATAGGGCGTTCATTTGGTACTGAAGGTAAAAAACATTTCTTGAACCAGTTGGAGAATATCAGTGTTGTCATCCATCCTTTTTGCGAAGCCGCGACAGCACTTCTATCTAACGGTTCTGCCTTTTCTGGAATCATAGACTCTATCACATTTTTGCCCTTGAAAATCGTTAACAAAGGCAGTTTTTGGCCTGACGCTGAGCAACATGTCAAAACGGTTGTGTTTTCTCTCCCACATGTAGATATAGTTCTAGTAACTTTTGAACCCACCGGTCCAACAACTTTCGTCTTTGAAGGATCATTCGAGAACGACGTTTCGTCGCAGTTAAATATCAATTCCGGACGATTCTGTAAATTTAGCTCCAAAATAGTTTGCTCCAGAATATCAAAGAAGCCATATATCGTCCACGGATTTTCTTGCTTCTTTCTAGCTGCTTCGACTCCTTGAGGCTTTTTAAGAGACAATTTATTTCGCTTACAAAAATTGAGGAACCACTGTTCTCCAGGACGATTATTTTGAAATTTCGTTTTTAGATTCCTGGTCGTTACATACATCTGTACTAAATCTAACGTTTCATCTCTCGACAGTCCATATCCCCATTTTTGCATGGTATTTAACGTAGTTGCTAGTTGTTTTTCCGTCTCCACGTCCAAACCACTAGAGGCCCAGTTCCCCGAAAAACTATGTTCCAGTTACCCCGTACGTGACTTTTTACCGAGGCAACTGGAACATAGTTCATGAAACCGGTGTTTTTAAGGTTAACGTCAAAATGTTAATATGAGTCGATTTAACAAGCCTTTGTTTCATATTCATACCCTGTTTTGAACACCCATTGCCAAAAACGTACTTACTGCGATTTTTTCAGTAACCTGCTGCACAACGTTGTTTTGAAACTTTCACTAACCACAATTATAAATGTAAATTTTCTGCCACGATGCGCGCCATTAAAATATTCGGCCGATGCAACAGAAGGTTTAGGTGCTCAGCTGTTATGCTACAAAGTGCGGGAAGTTTAAAATAATGCGTTATGAAATTAAAAATATAGGGCCCAGTTACCGCTAGGTTCCAGTTACCCAACTTGACCTTACTTATAAATATCAAGGTTATCATCGGTCGCAGGAAAGAATTTTCTTTCGATTGATACCATTTTCATCCCTATCCGTTATACTGGGAAGCAGAAATCTTAAAAAACCGATTTACCATGATCTTTGATACATTGGGATACCCGATTAGAGGTATATTTTGCCCCCCCCCCCCTCCCATCGCGAATATTTTAATGGAATTACTGTTAAACGTTTGTTTTAAATGGAAGGAACACCTCCAGAGAATTGCAAACTCCAGGATACCTCTGAAGGCATATAACTACAAACCCCAAGGACGCAGAGACGTGGGAAGACCGAGGAAGAGATGGGCCGGAACAGGTCAAAGACTGATGGTGATGATGACGTTTGAGCTTCCATTCAAATCGTCTGAACCACACGAATCGCAAAGTTATTCGCGAAAACTTGCGGGGGGGGGGGGGAGCGTAGAAACGACAGCCCCCCCCCCCCATTGTAATTTTGTTAATAAATTTTATTTAAATACAAATTCAATTCTTCAGAATAATTTTGGGAGGGGCTGCAGCAATGATTTTTTTAAGTATTAAGTTTTTAAATAAAATTAATACCAGTCTATCGAGAATCGTTTGAAGCTTCTATTCCCATCGTTTGAACTCCAAAGGCAAAAAAGAAATTTGAAATATTATCTACATCTCTCCAAGCAAGAAAGTGTTGCTGATAATAATTAAAATAATTTTCATTCTCCAATATTAAAGAAGAATTTACTGGTTGTAACTTATAAAATTGTTAAATTTCTTAGCAAACTTTTTGGCACTACATGTATATTTATGTACGTTCACAACCGAGGTTCAATCCTCAACATGCATGTAAGACTTTCGATATGAAGTCCTTTGTACGCCTGATTCGAAAACTCTTTCATTGTACAATAACGAAATTACGATTTCTATTTTTCAATTTTGCATTATTTTGATCATGTTTTGTTAGTTACGCCACTGTTTCGACTTTTATTATTAGTTTGAAAAATTCAATCTCATTGGTCCATAATTTTTCTTCAATTAAACAACTGACGATTTTTCGTTGATGAAGTTAAATTCAACAAACTAGGCAGGAAACTGTCAGAAACGCAAAATTAAAAAACAAAAATGCTAGCCTACTTTCTACTACTGAACATGAATTTTTGTACAATAATTCTACCCTCCCGAATCCGTTATTGGCTTCCACTTGAAAATTTTACTGATAAGTTTGTTTTTTTAGCAAACACCGAAGAGACAAGCGAAATCAAAAGTTGACGGTTTTATTTTGACAGTTTATTTTTTGGGATTAAAATAGGAAAAATTTCAATTTAAACGTGATTTTGTACACGTACGTACGAGTCGTATGACAAGAAAATGTTGGTTGTTTGTTTTTGTGTATAATTATTTTTTTGCAAAATAAATTCAGAAATGAATTTGTTGTAAGCATGCGCCAACCGTCTCGCGTAGTCGGTGCCGCCCTCTAAAACTAAATAAATACGTTAGTATTTTAAACCACCTAGAAAATTATGTTAATTTTAATTATTCAAAAGTAGCTAATTAAGTAAACGCCGCGTGAAGACGGCGAATTAGATAAAAAGTCGGGGCACATAATTGTCGAGCTTAAATGTTTTTAGTGTAAGTGAGGACGTTGTCTCTTTGGCGGGCTTCGTGTAAACAGTTGCGTTAATGGCCGCAATGTTAATGATATCGGATGGACGTATGTGTTAGGAGAGGCGTTTGTCTTCACAAGGTAAAAACTATGTAGAACATATAAAGGCCTAAAATTCTAGACGATCTAATTTATCTGGAAATGAGGGAGTACATTGATCATTTTTGTTGTGTAAAAATTAACGGCGATGTTGGTAGTATAATCGGGAACGTTCTTGTTTGTGTTGACATTAAAACGAATACATCTTTCTTAACGTTCTTCTTTATTTTCTTGCAAAGCGTGTAGTTAACACTGTTGGTTTTTATAATTTAGATGTTTACATTGATGGTAAATTTTGCAGTAAAAATGACGTCCATGCTGAATTCGGTGTCTGAACAACTTGGTGGTAATACAAGAAAGAAGAAGACAAATGTTGACGCCGAAAATGAAACCGAACAATCGGCCGTGCCTGATTCTACTACTGTAGAAAAGGAAAGAGTGGATTTTAGTCCGGGACAAGATGTTTTGCTTAAACATAAAGATGGTTGTTATTACTTGGGTACCGTTGTTGCTGTCGATAGTATTAGGGAACAATACTTAGTTAAATTTGGGGATAACACGCAAAGTTGGTCTGGCATTAAGAATTTACAAAAACCCAAACCGAAACAAGAAGATCTCTTGCTTTGCGTCGTTTGTAAAAAGTCTTCGCCTAAAGATAGTCACGAGATTGTTGTGTGTGATACTTGCAGTCGAGGATATCATCAGCATTGCCACAGTCCTATAATACCAAATGATTGTCAGAAAGATGGTGAGCATTTACGTTATTTACCTAAATTTTATATAAAACTTCTCCTCTATTTTTGTCATTTCGTCATGTGAATGCAGAAAAAACCTAAGTCCAAATTTCTTGAACTACATTTTATTACAGAAAATTATAGTATCAGATGTGTTTTACAATGCAGAAAAATCCTGAGTCCAAAATTCTAATAAAATTTTGGACTTATAGTCCGGTCAAATTAGACCAAAAAATAGGAGTGAGGTTGCAATAATTCGCACCCAGCTGAAAATTGGTAGGATTCTTCAAAACACCATCATAAATGAAATCTAAAAAGTCCTCATCGATCCGACACCTGGAAAAAAATTTATTCGGG
This sequence comes from Podabrus alpinus, assembly GCA_932274525.1. Lineage (NCBI taxonomy): Eukaryota > Metazoa > Arthropoda > Insecta > Coleoptera > Cantharidae > Podabrus > Podabrus alpinus. Next base: position 66,613,169 of record OW026453.1, on the reverse strand, counting down.
GTCAAAGGTCACTAAAACGGGTTTTTCGCGATTTTCAGCAAAACGGTAAGTTTTATCATAAAATTATCCCATTCAAAAATTGTAGATCAGATAATTATCTATAAAAAATGTCTAAATACTTTTTTTCCTAAGAGTCACCGTTTTTGAGATATAACGATTCGAAAAGTTGAAAGAGTTGTAATCGTCATTTAGGTGCAAATAAATAAAATGAATTTGTGGAAAAACTATAATGGTGCCAGCTTTCATATCTGGGTGCTAGCTCTAAGTATCCCAGTGCTAGGTTTATGGGTAAAAATATTAACCGGGGGGGGGCTAGCGTTAGTTTGCCCCCCCCCGGTTTCAAAGTCGATTTGTGAAAATACTGTAATGGTGCTAGCTTTCATATTTGGCTGCTAGCTGGTGCTAGCTCTAAGGATCCCAGTGCTAGGTTTTTGGGTAAAAATATTAACCGGGGGGGGGGGGGGGGCTAGCGTTACTTTGGCCCCCCCCGGTTTCAAAGTCGATTTGTGAAAAAACTGTAATGGTGCTAACTTTCATATTTGGGTGCTAGCTCTAAGGATCCCAGTGCTTGCTTTTGGTGTAAAAATATTAACCGGGGGGGGGGCCAAAGTAACGGATCCCATATTATGACGATTACAACTCTTTCAACTTTTCGAATCGTTATATCTAAAAAACGGTGGCTCTTAGGAAAAAAAGTATTTAGACATTTTTTATAGATAATTATCTGATCTACAATTTTTGAATAGGATAATTTTATGATAAAACTTACCGTTTTGCTGAAAATCGCGAAAAACCTGTTTTAGTGACCTTTGACCCCGAATAAATTTTTTTCCAGGTGTCGGATCGATGAGGACTTTCTAGATTTCATTTATGATGGTGTTTTGAACAATCCTACCAATTTTCAGCTGGGTGCGAATTATTGTAACCTCGGATGTCTAAATTGACCGGACTATTAGGATTTGTAAAACAAAAAAACAAAGGTTTTTTCTGCATTCACATCATGACGATTTGTTTGTTTTTTGTCTCACCTTATTATCAAAAAAATCATTTTGACATTTCAATTGTTACTGAATGATTAGATTTTTCTACAAGCAATCGCAAACTTAAACAAATCTTTTGATTTACCTAGGAAACTTATGGATGTGTAAAAGATGTTGGAAGTTAGAACCATTGAGACACAAAAAGAATGCAGAAATTAAAAGCGCCAAGAGAGAACTTGTTCGTAAAAACTACCAAAGCTGCACAATAAATTCGTCTGTATCGACGGTTCCTCGTTCCTTTCCGTATAATGTAAGCAATCGAATTTATTTTATAGACCAGTGCTTTGACGGGATTTTTTATCAAAACCTCTAGAGATCGTGAATGGATCAAACCAGGTAGTTAAGTGTAAAATAATATAGAGACGAGAAATCAAATTTTCTGGGTCTCCAAATATCCCACAATGTTGTTAAAAAATTGAAAACTGAAGAATTTGTTTATTATCGCGTATGCTGCAAAAACTAAACGAGATAACAAAAAGATCGAAAGGAATTTTTTGTAGACCATCAAATTGTTTAAAAAAGTCAGTTTTCTCAGTCACGACAAACTTTCTTGATTAACCCTTTCACCGGTTTACCCACAAATTTGTGGGTAAAAAATGAAGAAAGAAATGCAAAAAATTTGTCAATACCAATCACATAAATTTATATAAATATACAGGGTGTCCCCGTGACCGTGGAGAATCTTTGAGGTGGTGATAAAGGACACTTTTCTAAGACAAATTTTCAAATAAAATTTTTGCCCAAGTCCAAACCCTTGGGGGGTACCTCCCTTTAAAACAATTTTTTTAATTTCTGATTTCAAACGGCCATAGCTCCGATATTATTGATTTTTTAAGGTTAATGGATTAGAACTTTTTTAAAGATCATTCGCTTGTCTACAAATTAGGTTATAACCCCTTATCGTCTAGAATCAACGGATTTCAAGTTATAAATTAAATTAAGGGAAAAAATGTTTAAAAAATTCAGGTTTTTTTTAAATTTTCTTGCGAACCCCGTATCTCTTAAACGAAACGTCTAAGAGAAAAACTAACGGCCCAAACCGGATAGGGAATTTAACGGGCTACAACTTTCGCCAAATAAATTTTTTTGGGCAACCAACCGTTTTCACAGAAACTCTGAAAATAATGAACAAGGTGTAGGTAAAAAATATAAATTCACATAATTACTAAAAATCCTAATTTGGTTTATAGCATTTGTTTTAATGTTAAAACATTGTTAAAACGTATTGTAGCATTGTCGATCGGTTGACAGTTTGACAGCATTCATTATTGTTTTTTAAGTTGGGGTACGGTCCCCTAACCCTGGTGACTCCAAATAAATTGAATATTTCCTATTGCAAAGAGGAAGGTTTATATAGTTTACTGATATAATTTAAACTTGAGAAGGTATTATCAAAATTTTGAGTAAATCAAATTTGAAGTTTGCTAATTTACATGTAAAATTAACGAGATTCCCGCGCGTCGCTCATTCTGTTGACGGTACGTGCAATATGAATGACCCTAACACTTAGAGTATTTTGCACCGGCAGATGGAGCTCGTCTCTCATACATGTAACATCGATTATTTTTTGTTTTTACGCGATTTTTTGGGGGTGAAACGTAATAGTTTACTGCCCCATACCGCAACTATACTTTTTAATGCTATTTCAAGGGTCTCTAAGCTCACGGTTTCATTTATCCCGGTTTTTTTTTGATGGGAGGCGCCTTCTCGTATGTTTAGCATAGTAAACAGAGTCCAAACCGCCCTGGAGGGGTGCAGAGCGGAGCGGAGCGCAGCGGCGCCCCGAAAGGGTAGGTTTTGACGATGGATAAACCTTCCTATCGAATGCACACCCCAAAAATCGAAGAAAAATTCGCTAAATTTACGTACTTTCAAATTGATTTTACTCGAAATTTTATGGGCTAAAGGGCGCTATTGTAGATCGCGCGCGCGCCATTATCCAAATAAGTTTTGTGAAGTTTATGGTTAATAGAGTGATATTCAAAAATAAAATTCTTGGGTGGGGGGTCCTTTTAATATGAAAATTATTACTTTGAAAATCGTTAATTTTACATGTTTCGCTGACGCGCGGGTGGAATCTCACTCATTTTGTTGACGGTCCTTGCGAGCTGAACTAGTCTTAGACTTAGCCGTTTACGGACCGGCAGATGCAGCTCGTCTCTCCTATATGTAACATCGATTATTTTTTGTTTTTACGCGATTTTTTGGGGGTGAAACGTAAAAGATAACTGCCCCATACCGCGACTATACTTTTTAATTCTATTTCGAGGTTCTCTCGCATCCCGGTTTTATTTATCCCGGTTTTCTTGATGGGTGGCGCTTCTCGTATGTTTAGCCTAGTAACAAGAGTCAAAACCGCCCTGGAGGGGTGCAACGCGGAGCGGATTGGAGCGGCGCCCCGTAAGGGTAGGTTTTGACGATGGATTACTCTCCCTATCGAATGCACACCCCAAAAATCGAAGAAAAAAAAATTTATTTTTTCACTTTTTCGGCAATACACGGGTTATTTTCCATTTTTTTGATTATATTTATTACTAATATCTACTAATCACACCCCCACCTTCCCGAATTTAAGAAAATTTCAAATCGGAGCGAAAAAATTTCACTCGATTTCAAGCAACGACGGGCGATCGATGGGCCACTGACACACAACTCGGTGTTCAAATGCAACTTCCTTATTTTCACACTTTTTTCGGATTTTTTTTTATGATCACCTCCGCGACGACTAAAGTTATTCATTCGGATCAAAACATACCCAAAAAGGCCGTTAATTACCCAAAATTTTGCTAAATTACATGTTGGGGGCGTGTCCGTAGTTCTCGAAACCACGCAAAAAAGAGGCCGACAACCTATCCCGGCCACCGCATAGTGTTTTTACTTAAAATTCGGTATTATTTCCTATTTAAACTCATTAAACCTTTTATTACATTGTAGCTAATGACTTTTTCGTTCGAAATATTAAGCCATTTCTATAGGGAATTTTCAATTTCGCGATCTACAATAGGGATCCCGACCCATTTTTAACCGACTTCAAAAAGGAGGAGGTTATCAATTCGGCTGTATTTTTTTTTTTTTTTAATGTTTGTTACCTCATAACTCCGTCATTTATTAACCGATTTTCAAAATTTTTCCACAATTGGTGGTTTCAGATTGGTCCCATATAAATTTCATCAAAATCGGTTGAGTACTTTGGTTTTTATTGATTGTAAGCCCGCATTTGAACGGCGCTGTCGCATATGGGCAGCGCGTTTAGTAGGTCTACCCATATTCGCTTTCGATAAATCAGTTAAGGAACGCAAGATTCACTAAAAAGCAAGAAATAAAAAAAAATTTTACAAAAAAATAAAAACCGACTTCAAAAAAATGCACTAAAAAGTAAAAAATAATTGCGTTATTTTTAGACTTGAATTTACTCATAAAATATTGTTATTTTTGGAGTCGGTGCCAGCCAAGCTGTTAAGAAATTTACAAAATGTATTTGAAATCACATTAATACGCCGCGTGGTATACGACCCTATGCGCCCCGTGCTGTTTAACGCCAAGCGCCTGCGATCTTGTCGACTGTGAAACTCTTTGCAGTTAAAGTGATATCAAATGTATACCTACTGGTACTCCGCTACTTCGTTAATACACGTTTGTTAACCTTGGCTGGCACCGACTCCAAAAATAACAATATTTTATGAGTAAATTCAAGTCTAAAAATAACGCAATTATTTTTTACTTTTTAGTGCATTTTTTTGAAGTCGGTTTTTATTTTTTTGTAAAATTTTTTATGTATATCATCTCGAGTGAAATTTTTACAGAATACTCTATAAACCTTCCTCTTTGCTATAGGAAAATTTTAAATTTTTTTGGGGTGACCAGGGTTAGGGGACCGTCCCCTTAAGTTGATTTTGAGTAGCCTGCCTTCCTTTAAGGAATCTCGATAATCCATTCATGCGCGTCCCATAGGGACGCGCATGAATGGATTATCGAGATTCCTTAAAGGAAGGCAGGCTACTCAAAATCAACTTTCCTTTCTTTTGCGAATTTTTGCACTATTTCAATACAAAAGCATGCGCAGGGACCTACATAATAACTGTGCCAAATTTGGTTCCGATCGGTCAAACGGTTGAGGAGTCTATAGTGAACATACATATGCACATACCTACACACACACATCCATTTTTATATATAAAGAAGATAATTTTCTTCGAAGAATATCACAATGGTCCTCGTAATTAAAGATTTATCAATTTATTTTTCCTTTTAAAAATTTTTAAATTACGATTATTTTTTATTATTAAAATTTCGAAATCGTAAATTTATTTTTCTTGATTCTAAATAAATCCATAAACTTACCAAAATTTAAGAATAAAATAACCCCTTGACCCCCAACATTTTAAATGCCTTTAAACATAAATATTTTGGACCCCTAAATTTTGATAAAATCGGTGAAAGGGTTAAGTTTGCTCAGTATTTTTAAAAAATTTAAAAATTAGCAAAAGCCCTAATAAGAAGTATTGTTAAAGTTTCATTTTCCTAAAAGAAAAATTAAAACTTTTAAAAAGCTGATTTTTCACAACATATTAAACATTCAATTTCATTTATCTAGAACTATGTTTTTTGACTTGGTCACTTTTTCCAGTATGCCCACGATATATCTGAGATAAATAGTTTAGGTGTGAGAGTTTTTTGAACTTGGAGATGATTTCATGATTTTTGCTAGCACTTCAATTTTATTTAAGATTGATGGAAACACCGTAAATATGAAATTAAAAATGGGAAAAAATTCATGGCTTATTAGAACATTCTATTATAGTTATAATTTCAAAAAATGATTTGCACCTTCAATTTAATTTTTTATTAGCATGGTAAAATGTAACTCTACATTTTTTGTTTCAATTGTTATTATTTCAGAAAATATTGGTGTAAGAATAATGTCAATTTTTATACTTGTAGGTAATATTCTCTAGAATTTTGTTCCCTCATCATTGGTTTATAAATTCAACCCTTCGTTAGTTTTAGTTAAAATAGAAGTGGAAATCTTGGGAAACAGAATTTTTTAAAAATCCAACGACATGTAACCTCATTTTCATTTTTAATCATCTTTTAATATCGACAGAAAATCAGTAACGCCATCCCTGTTGGGTGGAGGACGTCATCGAAATGTTTTTCAATAGCAACCATCATTTTTTCTAGATGGTTTCTGAAGAATTCATAATCCTGCTTATGTTCACTGAAAAGCTTTATAAAATAGCAGTTACTTAAACCCTTTCACCGGTTTACCCACAAATTTGTGGGTAAAAAATGAAGAAAGAAATGCAAAAAAACTCTTGTAGTTTTCCCAGAGCAATGCCACGACCACCTTCATGACGAGCTCAGTGCAATTTAAATCGGTTTTAAATTTATATTAGGAAAAATTTAAGGAAGTGTAAAGAGTCAAAAGTACTTTTGAATACGTGGTCTTTCAATTGTAAGCTCGCAGCATTTTTTGTTTTATTACAAGGATATTAAAATTTAATAATCAAATAGCAAACCAATTGAGTTGCTCAACCATCAAGTTTCACACCAATTGGTCACTGCATTTCAGTTTAGGGTCTATGAGGGGGAGGGGTTTCCTAGTAACTATAAGATATCATATTTCTACAAATTTCACGTTTGAATTACCCCCTCCCTCCATTTTTTTGCATGCTTGGATCGACTATTGCTTTTAAAGATAGTGGAATTTTATTAAGATTTTTAGTGGTCTTATGCAGGATTCATGAGTCATTTAAAAAACACTGGTTACTATTTAAAAATGCATCAACTAGGATAGATCAGTTGACATCACTGCTTTTCTGTCGACATTAAAAGATGAGCAATAATTCCAATGAGGTTACATGCCCCTGGATTTTTCAAAAATTGTTAATTTTCTGAGATTCCAATTTATTCCATACTAGATGAACACATTTTAACCAAAACTGGCGAATGGCTGAATTTACCAACATAAGTCAAGGGAACAAAATTGTATTCAAATCATTACCTACAATACTTCTCGAGATATTAACCCCTTTCACCGATTTTACCAAAATTTGGGGGTCCAAAATATTTATGCTTAAAGGCATTCAAAATGTTGGGTCAAGGGGTTATTTTATTCATAAATTTTGGTAAGTTTATGGATTTATTTAGAATCAAGAAAAATAAATTTATGATTTCGAAATTTTAATAATAAAAAAAATAATCATTATTTAAAAACTTTTAAAAGGAAAAATAAATTGATAAATCTTTAATTACGAGGACCATTGTGATATTCTTCGAAGAAAATTATGTCTTAGTATATATAAAAATTTATGTGATTGTTATTGACAAATTTTTTGCATTTCTTTCTTCATTTTTTACCCACCACAAATTTGTGAGATTCTGAAAATATTTTCTTCATTTTTTACGTACAAATTTGTGGGTTTCTGAAAATATTTTCTTCATTTTTTACGCACAAATTTGTGGGTTTCTGAAAATATTTAGAAAAATATTGCAATTAGAATTTGAAATGTGAATATTTCTTTTGCATTTTTTTTGTTCTATACAAATAAAGGAAAATTATATTGAAATATTTCAATGTGGCATTAAATAATTTGGGCGATAGCAATTTAATTCAATACCTAACTGAAAATTGTAATTTTGCAAGATATCTCACTGTAGCTTTTAGGTAGCGATGTGGTATTGATAGTGTTACGTTTTACTGTGCTGTTAAAAAATTTCATTGGAGGTGAAAATAATTTTTTAAAATTTCTAGAAATTATATTATAGTGTTCTAATAAGTCACGAATTTTTTCAGATTTTTAATTTCATATTTACCTACTATGTTGTTTCCGGCAATCGTAAATAAAATTGACAAGCTAGCAAAAATCACAAATTCATCTCAAAGTAGGAACTATCGTTTAGATAATTTTATGCTCTACAAAAACTTCCTTTTGATTTTTTCATAAAATTTTTCGGTTTTTAATTTTTTAACAAAATTGACAAAAAATTTCATCACTACTTCTCTATATTATTTTACTCTTAACTACTGAGTTGGGTCCATTTGCGATCTCTTTACAGGTTTAATCATAAAAGCACTTGGCCTATTAAGAACTATTTTATCACTTACTGTGTTTGTTTCTAGATCGATGCGTTGTCATGGGATGAATATCACAGGGTTAATATAGAAAAAATTTACTGTTATTGTGGTGGGCATGGGGAATGGTACACTCAAATGCTTCAGTGTAGTAGATGCAAGCAGTGGTTTCATGAAAAGTGTGTGACTTGCTTACGTTTTCCGTTGTATTGTGGAGATAGGTAAGAATTGAATTTTATTTAAATTTTGTAATTACAATTGGACAAAAGTGACTTCAGTAAGGATTTAATTAATCTTAAAATTATGTTATAGTAAATTATGAACCCCCAAGAAAATTTAAAAACCCTCTTAAAATTTTCATATTTTTATCGATTGTATAAATTTTAATAAAAATTAAAATGGCTCCAGTTTTCTTGTACCTGTAATATTTTTCCATTTTTTTTTTATTTTCGCGAAAATCAGTGTTTATTTACTAGTGGACACTGGTTTAGCTTATTGCTTTTTTAGAAGAAGCACCAGCATAATTCCTTACCAGTTGTGTCTGATTATTCTATTTTTTACATCTTTGGTTGTTACAAGGTTTATAATATTGTTTACAAGCCATTACTATGGTATAGCCCAGTCAAATAGGAAAAAATTAATGTATTCTTGAAATTTAGCAAAGATGTTCATTTAGACGTACTATTAAATGTAGTAAAAGTCTGAACGAAATCTGTAAAAAATAAAGTTTATAGAATTCTCTATAAAAAAGGTTTATACATTTTGTCCATATTTATTCTTGTATATAAACTTCTTGTTGCGGCCAGTTATTGTTGATAGATTATATTATGATGACAAATGGATTTTATTTGAAATTTTGAACGTTGGAACATGAAGGGAACCCTAGAAACATCTGTTGTCCTCTATTGGAGGATCATTTTTAGGAATTTTTTAACCTATCTATGGTCTTTATAATTTTTGTAGAAATTTGTTCAGGTGGTAAGCTGGACATATCTTTATCATCCGTGTTCATTTTGTTTTTGAATTGATTGTACTATCTTAATAATAAGAATAGATGCGGAAAAAATGTAAAAAGGGTTAGTGAGATATAAACAAAAAACTGAAAAGGGGCACTATTTTCGAGCGCAACAGATTTCCTTCAGAACTTTTAGTATGTTTAATAGTACGTCTAAATGAACATCTTTGCGAAATTTCTAGAATATATAAATTTATTCCGAACGACGAAATTTGTACCTATTTGACTGAACTAGTGAAGTTTATCTAAATTCTAAACACAAATTTTAAAACGCCGAGTTTTGAAAAAAAATACTGAGGCTATTTTTGTAATGAATCCTTTTAAGCCCAAAATATTGATCATTGCAAACTAAAAAGACTTACATTTTGGCAGAAAAATTTATGAAAACCTGGATTAGTGTTTTACACCCTTTGAATTCCTTCCTTCTGTAGGATGGCTTTGGTACTTTCCTATTAAAAATTATAATAATAAAAAGATCGTGTTGTCTAAAGACTCCTAGCAACATTTGTTCAAATTCCAAGTAATATCTACATAAAAGAGCTATTTAAATATTTCCAAAAATTGGTTTGTTAAATTTTAACTTTGGTACTTCCATAATATGACCTGATAGCACTGATATCGTGATATCTCCCCCCTCATGAATATTTGCTCAGATGTTAGGGGTGTAGTTTCGGTGCGAGCAGATTCAGTACAAGTTAGAAATTTGAATCAATATTTTAGAATACATTAAATAATATTGTACACAATATTGGTTGCAAGTTTTTAAATTCAAACTAAAACGCCGCATTTTCTGTGTTCTGTAGTTTTATTTATTCTACATGACTCATAGGTTGTCCCGTATACTTTTCTAAACTAAATTCTCTATGAATCATGGAACAACCTTTTAGTCTGTAGTTACGAACTTTTTAAATTGCTTATTTACAAGCATTTTTTTTCGACTTTTTACATCTTTTATAAATAAGTTAATTTCTGTAACAAAGGAAATAAATATGTTTAAGCATAGAAAATAAAATTTTGCGTAAAAGTAGAATGACAAAAGTGTTATAATCTCAATAGTTTTGTAAATACAACTTTCCATGAAACTTTAATTTTTATTCTATTTTTGTTGGTAATTCAGGGTTCCCACTTGTATGAAATATCCCACTTGTAATTTCAGGGAAAATCAGAGAATTTCCATTTTTAGCGCTTTGTCAGGGAAATTAAAATTTTGTTTAGAGAAATATTTATTTTTTCAAATAAAAATTTTTTTTTTAAATTTTCTTATGTTGATATTGTGAACTGATCTATCCCAGTTGATGCATTTTTGTTTTTCAATTTACTGAAATAGTCGGCCAAATACTAAATTTTAGTCAGAGAAGACATGCACAAGTTAGGGAATTTGCTTTGAAAAATTTAGCGGAAACCTTGATAGATTTGGGTTATCACCCTTTGTTATAAAGTAGAAAATGTTTATATCGTAGTTCTGTTATTTATAAATTTACAGAAAGAAAGGGAAACTTAAACAATATTATTTGCATTGAAGAGTTTCCTAAAAAAGGTAAGGGGGTTCTGATTTTTGGATATGTTTTAAGATTTCGGGTTCTAATAAAAACTCTACAGTTGAAATCAAAATGTTTTGCGCAATATTTCCTTACCAGATGACTTGAGGACGAAAATGATTGCTATAAATCTTATAGAAAATAAAATTTACTACAACTTTTATCTAAGATATTTTTCTCTAAAAATGAGTTCATGGTTCATTTTTAACAAAGATGAAGCAACGTCGCAGATGGAAAGAAGAGTTGACTGATATTTCCTAAATTAAAGTTATCGTAAATGTAGCATGAACGCCTATAGGAGGTTATGTACATTGAACTTTTTTAAATTAAATAAAATTAAATTAAAGTGGACCATGAACTCACCTTAAGTCGAATAGGTGCTGAGCGCCAGAACTGTTAAAGATAAATTTTCAAAACTATGCTCTCAGTCCTGGCGCTCAGCAAAATTTCTATTTAACAGTCCTGGCGCTCAGTAACAGAAAGTCTTCGTCTTACACCGATTTAAACACGCACATTTTCGTGCTAGGTGACCTTTGCCACTACAATTGAAGCACTTGAAAGACGTCTGTAATCTTTCTTCTTGCTTCCAGTCGCTGACTAGTTTTCCTTCTTCAGAAGGAAATGCTTCCACAAGAATAACACCACTTTTCTTGCTTGCCACTTCTTTTCTTAAGTCCAGGCGCGTTTCTTCCGTCTGCAACACTTCTTCGTTTATTATCATTGACTAGCGCCCATATGGCCTTTACCATTTCAAATTTTCTTGGTACAAGGGAATGCAATATCTTTGTTACTACGAGGGGTCGTTTTTATATTCCCGGACTAGGCATGAAAACAAAAGACTAGAGCAACAACAAAATTTTATTTTTCAATATAGTTCCCATGCTTTTGAATACAGGTATAACACCGTTTCAATAACATCTTTAATCCAGTATAAAAATATTCATTTTGTTTTTCCGCGAAATGGCCCTCAACAGCTGCTATAAAGTTTCGTCCTTGTCCCTAAATTTGGTCCCCCTTAGTATTTTTTTGAGATTCGGGAACAAAAAATAGTCACTGGGTGCTAGATCTGGACTATAAGGCGCATGTTCAATTTCTTCGAAGCCACATTCAGCTACAGCAGCTTTTGAAAGTCTGGACTTGTGCACTGGTGCATTGTCGTGGAGCAACAAGACACCTTGCGTCAGTTTTCCGCGTCTCTTCACTTTAATAGCATCTCTAAGGCGATGCATCAGGTTTGCATAATACTCTCCCGTTACCGTACTACCCTTATTCATATAATCAATCAGCAAAATTCCCTGAGAGTCCCAAAAAATTGTTCATTGATTGATTGATCATCATCCAGTGATTCTCGACCATGTTTAAACAATTTTGACCACTCGCAAATAGTTGACTTAGAAGGACAATCATTCCCGTATACAGCCAACATTTCTTCAAGAATAATTTTTGGAGGTTTTCCTTGTTTTGTAAGGAATTTTATAATAGCCCGGTATTCGATTTTATTCATTTCGATACATATACAACGCGCGACAACACAAACTGACAGATAATAAAATTAATAATGATGCAATTGTTTTGTACATTGCCACACGGGTTACCAAGGCATATGTGATTAAAAAACAGCATAATGAAAAATTGCATCAAAATTCAAAACAGCACAGTCCGGGAATATAAAGACGACCCCTCGTAGTTCTATTCCAATTGGTGACTAACCTCTTGCTGACCTGATTCTTTTAGCTAGTAATTTAAGTTTGCAATATGTTCCGCTATCGAGGCGTTGGGTTTCATTACATAATCGGCATGCGCAATCCTAGCCGCCAACTCGCTCATTTAGTCGACTTTTGATACGCTTGTTTCAAGGTTGCGTACATTTCCGCTGAAGTTTTACACGTTACAACCAATTTCTTTGGCGATCTATTGAGTGCAACAACATCAACTTCACCCGTTGATCATTCTTCTAGAAGTTATTCTTAGTTATTCATATTCTTAGTGCCGTTCGTGTGTCAGACATTTCGGATTTCGCAGATTGTTTGAATCTCCAAGTTCCATTCTGCCCATGTACCTACACCATCCAATTTCACTGATGATACAGGCAAGTCCTTTAGCACTAACACAGGAATGATAGGATTAACCATTTTAGAGTCCTTTTTGTCCATCTGAACTTTCTATTCTGTCACTGTGTCTTTTGGCATTTTATTAACCGTTTTACTTTTTATATTGAGCGCAGTTGTACTGTTGTGGGCCCATAACCTATTGGCTTTTTAACAGTTTACTTTATTTCAAAACAGCTTAAAGTACAAAAAGTATTACATATAAAATTCTAATAATCGAAACACAATGACTCTTGTAGACCGACCCTCTCGATCAACTGAACATAAAAATCCGCAAATGGTAACCTATTTACTAGTTCACGAACACCCACGCACTTGTCCTTCTACTTTTATGACACATTTTCTTATTTTTAACATTTTATTACCATATTAAGTGTAAACTATAATTATGAATTTATATTCAGCCATGCCAATCGACATTTAGTTTCTTCTTTTTAAAACCACCACTGTAATTAGATACGTTGATTTGTCACTATCTATTATATCATTTTATTAAATTTTGATCTAGATGAACTTTTGAGATTTAAAATGTTGTAATGGTTCAAACATCATAATTCAAGTTTTATAAAAGTGTCAGATACTACTTCTGTGCTTAGCACGGCAGTATTGTCACACCATCTTATCTTTGGCAAACAGTTTCTCTCCTTATTTCATGTTGATTACATATAAAGAGCACCGACCAGGTGATTATTCTTAAGCAATACTGCCGTGCTTGGTTAAAACGTCCTAACTAACAAGTTGATTTTCGGGAGAAAACTGACTTTATGTAGATGTTATAAAGCTGTTTTCATTATAAAATTGTATTTAATGCCTTCTGTAATGTATGATTGTATCAAATTTTTTGTTAAATATGATTGGCTTAACCCTTTGTTCCCGGGAAATAACAAGTAAAATTAAAAATTTTCACCAACTACATAAATTTTCTTATAAAGTGGCATGCATAATAAACCGTTACATCAAGCGAGATTAGAAATGACATGATATTCGAAGAGATGGGATATCAGTAACTGCACCCGTCATGTGGTGTCAGCAAGAAACCCTAAAGCTTAATTCACACGGCATTGTACTGCACGTTTTTTTGCAGTATACGTTTTAACGAATAGGTAGTGGCGCATACATTAACAGTTCTATGTACAATGTATGCGCCACTACCTATTCGTTGAAACGTATACTGCAAAAAAACGTGCAGTACAATGCCGTGTGAATTAAGCTTAAGTAAAATAACTATAAAGGTTTTAATTTGTGGTTTCACTAGTTAATGCGTTTTAGCGAATGGCGGTAGAATAGCCTTTCTATTCTGTCACTTCTGGTCTTTTTATTTAAGGGTTAAATGACTTTTTAAACTTTGACCAAAGTGGCCAAAATGTGCGAAAATCGACGTTTTTTTAAATAGAATTAATAAATTACGTACCGCAATTTTAAGAACTTGTTTAACTCCTCTCCATCATCCCCTCTTAACATGACGTCACGTATACTTGCACCCCTTTTCATTCTAAATTCTACTAATTTAGTATTCTAAAAATAAATGTTGTGACGTCATAATTTTGGAAGCCCCCCCCCCCCCTTTGAACGTCATGCAGATCTGACTAATCTCTTTCCTCTTAGTCCCACCTTTATTTAAAGTTTGAAGACCTTTAATAGATAAGGGAACAACAGGGTAGCCACTCGTATGGAAAACCTGAAATACCTATAGTCCATCTGATTTTGGATTGCAGTAGAGGTCGCCTTAACGGCAGTTCAGATTTACACAGGGAAACGTCAAATAATTAAAGTATATGAGCGACAAAAAACAAATGTCACTTATTTGATACTTGAAAAAATCTAGTTAAAAGTATTTTTTTATCAAATAGCAATTTATCTTGTGCAAATTTTTTAAATTTGTCAGAAACTTTTAGAAAAAAGTATTCGTGAGTCATTAATCGCAAATATAATTTTGGCAGTGTAAACGTGTAAAAATTTTATCCAATCACGCTCGAAGGTCACAGTTTTAGTACAATTTAGTTCTGCATTCTTAAAACGGATAGACTATAGTTTTTAATTAACCTGGAATTTAAAATTTCGAATATTTGTTCAAGGAAAGTTGGGGAATTTCTTATTTTTAGCGGTAAGTCAGAGAAATAAATTGAAACTTGGGCCAGGTAATTATTTTAATATCACTTTTTATTTTTATTTTATTGTTTCTATTAAAATATCTTTTTTTTTTAATTTTAATCTATTAGTTGAAGTAATTTGAGTAAGACTTTCTAGCTAAATGATAATAAGTCATCTAAATGATAACTTTCTCAACTAGTAAACCTCTAATACGTACTTACGTACGTTTTTAATTCTTTCCCAAAATTCGAGACTAAAATTAAGGGCCATTATTTGCATTTGTTGTTCTCAAAGTAGTTTCAAGTTAAACCAAAGAACGTCTCCACCCTCTTCAGCTGCATTCACAACCTCAAAATAGTAAAAAATTACATTCAGAGTCCAGTCATTAGGTACTTTTATATGGAAATAACTCGTGGAATGAGCCGCTTCTAAGTTAGGGTAATTTTTGTTTTAAAGAACGGCAATTTTTCTGAAGAAGGTTCCAAAAAAAGCCAAGTCATGAATTGGCTGTTTTCTTTTATACATCCAACCTTGAAAAATTTTATCAATATGTCGGCGCAGATGACAAAAACCGAGGTGGCAAAGTTTAAAAATTCAAAATGTACTACGTATAAAAGTACCAAAATTTTTTGCTGCTTTTCAGTACCAAATGACTGAACTATTGGGAACTGAGGTTAACTTTGATAGCGCTGCAAATGTAAACAAATATGGCCGCCTTAATTTGTTTTACGTAAAGAAAATAAGTCACAGTATGAACAAGTTTCTGTGAACGAGTCCAAATAATACTTCCAAGAATGAACGCCTTTTATTATGTTGAGATGTACGAACCCCGTCTTAAAAGTGAGTTGACACTTGTTACAAATTGAAAAGAGACTGTTCTCTGCAAGGGTTAAATAAAATTAATGGTTTGGCGCCAGTCCACCCTACTAGAAATAAATAAAAAACGTAGTAAACATTCTCTTGAAATTTTGGGTTCCACTTGAATTGAGCAATTGTTTGTACAAGGCGACAATGATAAATATAATTTATTATAATCAGAAACATTTGATTGAAAATTGTCACATTATAACAGGTTTCCACTTTTTTAAAAAATTTGAAATTCTGCAAGTTGGGGAAATTTAAATTTGCCCCAGGGATTAGCACATAAGTTATAATTTTTTCAAGAAAATTAATCAAGGAAAAGTTTTTAAAAATAGAAGCACTAATTATTATTAATTATTTCTTTTAATTTGGATATTTTTTGTGTATATTGGGTACGTATTTTCTTTTTTAGTTGTATACATTTTGGAAAATAAATGAAAAAGATTTTGCTCAAATTTGGAGAAAAAAAAGTAGTTGAAAAATTTGTTCTGAATAATTTAGTTGGAATCTTGTGTTGGGCTTTTAAACCTGGATTTACAATTGAAATATTATTTTTCCTTATTTTCTTAAAACTATAAATAAATTTAGTGAACAATTTGTTGTATTTTTAAGGTTTTACGTGTTTGTGTGCTCGATATGCAATGAGGGCTCCGAATTTTTACGACGTTTGGAATTAAATTGGGTCGAATTGGTTCATCTGATGTTATTTAATTTGACTGCTTACAATGTTATGAAGTATTACGATTTAGATAGTGTAATTATACCATATATTAATGACAACTGGCATGCACTACAGCTTCCACCAAAGGTAAGTTTCGTTTTTGTGCATTTGGGCAAATAAGTTAGACATGGAGCTTTTTTTTGCAGATATACAATATTTCAACTTACGATAGAAGGAAGAACATTCTTTCTGTCTTGACAAATAATCGTAACCGTTTTAAATGCGGACGCGAAATTAAAAAAAGAACTGCAATTTGGGGTTTGAGAGTACGTTTACCGCCACCCGCTCCTTGTATTCACGTACCGTTGTTAGGACCAATCAACGAGGAACAGTTGACACAAATTTGTCAGACTAGTCGTAAAATACGTTTTCTACCCCTAGAAAAGACTGAAAATAGTAATAGCACTGATATGATAGTACAGGTGGATAATCATATGCTAAATTTAATGATGGGTACAGCATATCTCGAAAATGTTCAGTCCGAATCTGAATCTCCTTGTTCTAGCCCAGAAGTGGATCGAGAAAATCTTAGTGTTAATTGTAAATACGATATGTACAAAAATGAATTTCGTGGCGCTGGCTGTGTTAAAAAAAGTGTACCTTTTCCTAAACTTAGTTTGCAACGTAAAAAACGAACTTTAAATCTCAATAGTCGCGAGCGCGATAAAATGACTAAAAAGCAAAAACAAAAACAGAAAAGCGGCAAAATCGCGACAAAAAACAAAAAGGGCGCAGATGGCAGAGGAACTAAACGATCCAGTTTAGATTCCAAAGCCAGTAAGAACACCGAATCTTTACCTTTAACACCACCCACTTCGGTTTCGGCGCCGCCTACACCGCCCGCTTCAAGTACTTCAACGTCAGGTACGGATTTGGCAATGGATTTTTGCGAATCATCGAGTATGTTTACAGATTCCTCCAAAATTAAATTAACCAAATCAAATTTAACAAAAAATAATTTATCTTCTCGTTTAGAAACAAATTCGGTCGAATTAAACACTCCTTGTGATACATCTGGGGACGAAACTTCTTCGAAAAGCACACTCGATTTAATCATTCCTCCACCAAAAGATTTTAAAGGAAAGAATAATCCCTTTTTGACACTTTTGAGAGGAAATGAAAATACTAAAAAACGTCGTAGAAAAAATATAACTCTGCCACTGCCATTAACTGCCGTAATACCAGGTACTCCGTTAATTAGGCCAACCAAACGACAATTGAGTGAAAAGGACATCTGCATAGGACCCAACGGCGAGGTGAAGCGTCGTCGATTACGACGTGGACGTCCGGCTCATGTTTGTTTACCCACTGCCAGTAAGACTGCTACAGTTGTTCCTGCCAGACCAAACGCAGGCGAATGGGGTCAAAGGACCATGCGCTCGAGCTTGTCTCAAACCTCTCCCAATAATAATCAAATTGGTAATTGCGTCAATTATGCACTGAACGGGAGACGTTTAAGGCAGCGCCAAGAAAAAACTCAAGAGAAGGAAAAAACAATATCGAATCCTCCGACCCCTAAACATAGCCCTGTTAAACAAGAACCCGAAATAGACTTCGACGATTTAAAAAGTTCTGTTAATAGTTACTTTGGAGCGGCAAATCGTATTGCGACGGGAGAAAAATTCACAGTACGTGCAAAACGTGTTAATCCAACAGGGAAATTACAATATTTGATAGAGTGGCCAGGAGCAAATCCAGGAATGACTTGATGGTCGGTATTTTTTATTATTTACAAAATTGTTGTAAGTCCGTTATTCCAATTGTGTGTTCATGTAATGCCATTTGTGATTTTGTATGGGCACGATTAGTTCTTAAAACGATAAAATAATTACCAATTATATTTGGTTAGCTTTTTATCTAGCAAAAAAATTATTCTACAAGAAATAAGACGGGAATAGCACGCTAAACTACACCTGCATATTGCAAATACTTTATAGAAATTCGGAAAGCTGAAGTTTCGAATAGTCGAATTAACAAAAAAATTTAGTGAATAAATAAGAAACTCGCCCTCAAAATAAGGTAAAACTGCGCGGAGATTAGCCATTGGCTAACGGAGTAAATAGGCCACGCCCACTATCAAGTTTAAAATTAATTATAGACTGCGAGACTCCTCATGCGCGTCATTTACATTAGTCTTGTGGCAAATTTTCAAACTTCAAATTCGATTTTTTCAAAAAATTATGAATAATTCACTAAAAAATTTTTTTTTTAATTATAGTATATAAACCGCCAGTTTTCCGAATATCGATGGGGTATTTGCAATATGCAGGAGGTGGAGTTTAACGTGCTCTTCCCAAATAAGACAACTGTATAGCATTGTGTAAAATGTAATTTTGCATAATATGTATAATTTCTTATAAGAAAATTTTATAGGTAATATATACATTCACGGGCTTATTATGTAAGTAAATGCAAATTGTGTACAATTTGCTTACAGAATATGTCGGGTAATTAATTTTTAAATTTATGCACGTTGTTTTAGTGTAAATATGGTTTGTATTTTTTTATTATGTACAAAAATTAATTATTTCATGTGTTCTAAAATTCTATGCAACTGATTGATCATGGCTCTATTATTGTTATTTTAATGATGCAATTTTTTTGTTATAATAATGAAAATTTAGAATTTTGGAATATTTTATGGTTATCAAGCACCAATAATAATTTTATATATGGCCATTAATAATTTATCATGTAGTTTTATTTAATTATTTGTCTGTGTAATCTGTAAAATATCAAACATTGAAACTGCCAAATATATCTTTTACACTGCCATTGTTAAATTTATTTATTAAAATTTTTTCTGTTGTACTTTTTTAAGCTACGTGAGCATTTCTTTAAAACACTTTCGTTTTAAGTATTATGTACCAGGTGATTTTTAAGTATACAATGTATAAAATGGTTGTATTCTCATGCAAATAAAAATTGTAAAAATGATCTCATTATGGTTTTAAATACATCGCTGGGGCTAGTCTGTTGTGGGCAGTCTTTTAAAAGCAACTGTTGGGAAACTCATGGTAATAATTTAATGTTTACCATAAATTTAAAGGACATTCAGTGATGTGGCCAGTAACAAGTTTAAAGAAAATTCACCTTATAAAATCACTTGGTATATTTTATTAATTTTCACCTAATCGAAATCTCTTCCTATTATAAATTGTTTGAAATTACAAATTTGTTAATTTATAATAATTGTTAATAATTGATTCACAAATGGCTGCCTAAAAAGCGTCACCAAGGCAAAAATTCAGCCCCAGGCGCATTTAATCAAATTCATATAATTTTGCTAGCCCAACATGAGGCATGACACAAATTTCATATCAGTACATAGTCATTAGACCAACTAAATGATACAAAATCCAGCTGATTCAGGGGACACAATGGTAGATCTTATGAGCGTTGAAAACGTGTATTGTTTAAACACGTTATTTGAGAAGCTTAAACAATGGAAGTGGACATGGAGAAGCCCGGACAATAATAACAAGAACTAACAAATTGGGAACCTCAAAACGAAGCAAAAATAACAAACTTAAAAAAAGAACTTGAACAAAAACTCCATCTAGTCGAACAGCTGGCTCAACTAGATATAAATAAAACTACCATAGCAATAACGTCCAACCTTATCACATTAGCGAAACAAGAAACTTGGGTAAGAAAATAAATAAAAATTCTTAGTTGAGCCCCAAAATAATTGAACTAATGGAAAGTAGACGGAAAATGGACAAAGAAGAACCCGCGTATAGATGTAAATGAAGCCACCAAGAAACGGATTAGGAACAATATAAGAATCCACAATATGAAACTTATCCAATCTATTATAGATATGAATGTGAGAGTGTTGAGAAATAAATTATTATCGAACGGAAAACAAAAAATAATAATGATTAAAAATCAACAGGGTTTTATAACAGATGAAACGATGATTACGAAAGCAATTGAATATTTATATTCATCATCAGAGAAGGATTGTACATAATTTCCTATTTTTGTTGCGCTACCTTTTATATTTGCTCTATTTTTTTTACAGTTTTTGCAACTGAACTGTCACTGATGGAGGATTTATTTCTGCTCCTGTCGATGGTGGAGGATTCGTTTCTGTTTATATTCACGCACGCACACTTAACGTTTCACTACATTTTTTTAAATTTTTGTTTAAAATCCGGTGCAAAGGACCATTTAATGTTGGATCTTTTAACATTAGAAGTTTTTGGTTCTAAAAATTAATCTTAATGAAACGTTTGTCAAAATAAAACTTTTAATTAACACTAATATCTACACAATTACTACTTAGTTCTGAAAGCAAAAAGAAATTATATAATATCGCATACTTTTAATAAGATCTACCGTTTAACTTTAAATTTATTTTCGCTCAAAAATATTTAATACCGCTTTAATTTGCTCATACTACCCATTTTTGTCACTGTTTCAAATTTTTAAATACACTAAACACATAAAATTTTTATGTTTCTTAAAATTAGTTCAACGCGTAACTAATATTTAAAATAATAGACCTATAAATTTTAATTACTGCACTAGTCCATAAAAAATTAACGAGGCACACTACGACGGGTACAAAATTCTAGGCTGAAGAACAGTTCAATTTTTTTAGACCACAATTTCGGGAGTGTTGTACCCGTCACCGTCGTAGAACGGACTTATATTGGAATTGCTCATCAATCGAGTTCCCGGTTTCTCTCTGGTTTGCCATAACCTGGACCACGATCGTTACTCTGACATCAATGGAATGTTGAATGTTGCCATAGATGAGGTAGGTGAGAGAGTGAAATAGGCAGGAGCCATCCCCATGCATAGTAACTACACTTGGAGTGTCGACATACCATACCATCACATCTTAGAACTTCCAACAACTTAAGTTTCTGTAGGGGGGTCTTTGAATATTATACCGATTATACGTTAAAATTTATTAAAAATGCTAACAAAAAAGGTACCCACAATTCTAATAAGAGGTTGCTTGGCGGATGGTTGTAAAATTTTCTTGACAAATAAACGGAAAAAACTAACACGAATGTCAAAAACTATCAAATTACTGAAATAAAAATTTTCGGCACACTATACAGAGGCGGTCATAGCTTGGCAGTTAAGAGCGTCTACTGCTAATGCGAAACGCTCGGATCGAATCCGGGTAGGGTAAGAACTTTATTCTGACCGTCTCTCCTCGGCAGGCAATGGCAAACCACCGAGGTAATCTGCCAAGAAAATCCATCTCGAAATGAAGTGTAGTACACTTCCCGTGGTTCGGAGCCCACGTTAAACAAGTAGGTCCTCTATGTATGTGAAAACAATTTGAACGCACATCATATGCATAGAAAGAGATAGAACGAGATGGGTCACCAAACCCTCATTAGGGTAAAAGGACTGAGAAGGAAGGATACAGATAAAAGTGCCGTAACTTTTAATCATCGTTTTCTTTAAGACCGTCACCTTATTTTTTTCGCCCGTACAAAATTAAGTACTGTAGAATAAAAAAGTTAAATTCGTCAAATGTGAAGAAGTTAAAAGATCAGATATGATTTATGTATTTTTAAAAGAAAGTTAATCGCAATTTCGAAGGATCCTAACAAAAAAAAATCAAAATTCCGACCATAAATAAACAGATTTATTCGCGATCGAAGCTAAAATATCGTAGCACTCATCGGATCCGAACGGGGTTCCTTTTTAAGTTTTCAACTTTTTTCTTTCTAATCTCCATCGAATGTAGGTCCTTACAAAAATTTTGCCTCCTCAGTAATACGCAAATGTAGAAACATTTCGGCGAAAATAAAATATCGCTCAAAATTAATTATATCAATTGACTAAAAACCGTAGAAAATAGATCTATTTAGATAGATAGATTTTTCTCGCTCTATCCACTACCGAATCTACGCACGTGCAAAATTTCAATATTTCAGATGATTTCGAAGTGGGAAATCATTTTCGGTTATGGAGTTTCGAGCTTCGTATTATTATATCAACCTTTAAACAGGCCGGTTTCCGAAAAGGATTTAGTACTATCGAACAGCGCCGTAGCAAGCTCTTCTGGCGCCTGAGGCAAGTTTGAATATATGCCTCCCCCCCAAAAGATTCTTATCATTTTGAAAATGTTCAAATTTCGCCCCCATTACGATGGCGCCTGAGGCTAAGCCTCACTTAGGCCCAGTTGTTCAGTATTAGGTTATCTTTTAACCTGAATTATTTTCCATGGAAACAATTCTTGTAACAATCATTTCTATGGAAAATAACCCAGGTTAAAAAATAACCCGAAACTGAACAACTGGGCCTTAGTACACTTAATTCATTGCGAAAGAAAAACTTTCACTTTTACGTCCCTCGGTATTAAGAAGAACAGTGCCGGGATAGTGATGAAAAACATTACCTGCTGGCCCCCCTCCTGAATTGCAAAAGATTCAACGAAAAATAATAAATTTTGATGGTTCTGAATAATGGCAAGTGTACCTGGGGGGTATTCCATACTCCCCTCAGACCCCCCGGTCTTGTAATATCGTTTTTATCGTTGGGAACTTCTGAAGATCTTATATAAAATACGTATAGTATGTCAGAATCACCGTTTCCATGGTAACGTAACGCAATACCCCCCTCCCCGAATATGGAGATTATTTTTATCGGTAGGTATTTTTCTTTTCAATTTAAATATATTTTAATAACTATCGCGATGATAACGTGATATTTTTACCGGTTACCCAGTCAGTTAAAGGGAAATGAAGAAGAACGCGGGGTTGGAATTTATTTATATTTATTTATTTAATAGTTTAAACACCCTCCTAACAGTATAAACTAATTATAAGCAGAGTGTATACAGATCAAAACAAAATATACATATTATTATGTAGAAAAGAGTTAAAAATAGTATCTTGTTGAATTTCATACAAAACAAACAAATAATTCACATTATTATTATTATTACATGAAAGAGCAACGCAAGGACGGGGCGATCCCCAACTCTTCTGTAACAGAGCGTCGCCAATTCCCCAAGGCCCGTGTGGTTGGGGTCAGCGACGTCGGCAATAACGTTGAAATTGATCAACTTTCCTTTCAACTTCCTAATCCTAGGAATCAACTTTCCTAAAATCCCCTCTCTTATCATTGGACCAAAATTGAACAGGAGAAAATTCTCTACAAAACAAGGCTTGTTTTGTTTGTTCACCATCGATGGTGAAGTTCAAATGTTCGAAATTTTTATTCAGAATAAGAATTATTCAAAACCTTTTTTAATTGTTTTCACTGGATTTTCTTTTTATTTCATAAATACTTAGTATAATATAGGCAAATTTTGTTAATATTTTTTATAGAGAATTTTGTACTCTTCAATTTTGATTTGACGATAATTTTCATTAAAAATGAAAGTAAGCGAGTTATAGACGAAAAACTACTGTAGAGGATTAAAATCCCCACTTGGGGAAAGGGCGACAGGGAATTTTAGGCGAATTCGTGGTCAAATTTTCGAATTCAGTCAAATTTGAATATATGCGCCCCTCCTCCAAAGATTCTTATTTTTTTGAAAATTTTAAACTATTTGTTAGGTTTTGTCGAGGTTTAGCGCCCCCGTTGCGATGGCGCCTGAGGCAAACGCCTCAGTCTCCTCACCCTTGCTACGGCACTGCTATCGAACACCTACAAACGGTACGCTTATTAATAGAAACAACCATCGAATACAACGTCCCCATCCACTTAGTATTTGTTGATGATGCTGCAATCGATTCAAGATATTCGGCGCTAATTAGAAACATTTTCAAACGGGCAACATTGCATGTAAATATTAACGAAAACTTAAAAAGTAACAAAATTAAAATTGACAGACTGGTAAGTCTACATCTAAGATAAGGAGAAACGACGCAGAGAAATGCAAATGTCCGTGGTCAATAGATCACGAGAGTTCAGCAAGGTTGATCGCGGTTTGCACTTGGATGGATGAGCGCGTAGTGTAAAATTTAAAAATAACTCCGTTGGTCGCTGCTCCCCTACTAACCCGTACTTGGCCAGTGTGATAGTGTTGGTTTAAACCTCCCTTTCATGGGGGAGAGGCTATAGTGCAGGAATGGATTTGAAGGATGTTTGGAAGAACATCATCGAGGTGATGAAGATGACTGATAAGACAGGGTGACACAATATCCCCTAAATTGTTCACATTGGTTCTGTAAAGTACAATCAATGCACTCCCATGGGAAGCTAAAGGTCTTCTAAATATAAACGGTTCATACTTGAGCTATCTTCGGTTTGCTGACGACATCGTGTTGGTAAATAGTACAGAAGAACTAAAGGGGATGACAAAAGAACTACATCAGCTTCGAAAGCAATTGGCCTAAAAATGAATATGAAACAAAAATAAATTATGAGCCCAAACAAAGAAAAGATTCAGATAGATTAAAAAGTTTTGGAAATATTAGTCAGTATGTATATTTGGGGAATGTCATCACAATAACCAAGAGAAATCAAACTGCGAAACTGGTTAGAAGAATAGGTCAATCATGGGCAGCCTTTACAAAATTAATTCACGTTTTAAAAAACCCAGACATTCCAATAAACTAGAATCGGAAGATTTACGATATGTGTGTGGGGTGGCGACATATGGCTTGGAAAAAACGATCATCATTCAAGTATAGGCGGAGAAGTTGAGAACGACACAGAGAGCGATGGAATGACGAAAGCTGGGAGTGAGCCTGAGACAGCGAATAAGAAATGAGGTAGTGCGCTAGAAAACAAAAAATCTGCATATGGTTCGCATCATGGAGAGTGAAAGTCAATGAAAGCAAGTCCTGAAATATAACCTTCATATTAAGAAGAAGAACTTGCCCACGAGTCACATTTGGTAACCAAGAAATCCCACAGGCTGAGGAGGTCAGGTATTTAGACTAAGAAAACTAAACCTAAAATTTACACAACTGTAGTGGTTAATCAGAAGAAAGTCGGAATTATCTGTACAAAATAAGATCCTAATATACAAAATAATTTTGGAATCTATGGGCTTAATTAAATAGCAAGGGTGAGGCGACTGAGGCATCGCAATGGGGGCGCTAAACCTTGACAAATTTTCAAAATGATAAGAATGTTTTGAGAGGGGGGCGCATATATTCAAATTTGCCTCATGCGCCAGAAGAGCTTACTACGACGCTGCTTTGGGGAGCGTCACATCCAACAAACAACAATAATCTAATAATTTCAAAACGCAAGTTTTTCATTTTAAATCAGTTCTGTGCAAAAATTACAGAACCACAAACATATAAAATCTTGGATAAAACTTCTCAATCATAAAGCAATTTCAAGAGGTTTAACACAAAATATATATGCAAAAAAAATATAAACGCCACAAACAGATATCTTATCTTCATCTATCTGATCTATGGTTGATCAGATGGAGAAGGGGTCAAAACAAAAGTTCGAAAATGCACCAAACTTAAACAAAACTTGTTAGAAATTGACAACGGAAGGCTATAACGTATAAAGAAAACTGTCTAGATGTTGGCGAGGATCCTATGATATTTAGAATTTGTGAAGTAATTAGAATACGAAAATTTTAACTTGAAAATTCTTCTTTAACTTCTTTGGGATCTGTTGATCTGTTCTTTACCAATTTTTTTAAATAAGTTTTGTCGGCATTTTTAGTTTTACATCTTAGGTAGCTAGCCTTTGATGTGCCTGTACCCTGTTTTTAGGCTTCTATACAAAGTATAACAAGAAGCCTTATGATCTGGTTTATTGTTATGAAGGCGAACCATTAACACAGGGGGACCAAAGACCTTACGTGCTCTCCGAAGCACGGAGGCGCTCAAGAAATTTTTACGCTCAAATCCGGAGTCGAACCAGGAAACTCTACGTTAACAGTTGATCGTGCTAACTATCAGGCCATGACCGCCGTCTTCCAAACTTGCGAATTGAACGTAAAAATTCTTCAAAAGAAGATTGATATGATGGATATGCTTCAATAAAAAATTCAATCCGACAAATTCAAAAAATCCAAAATAACCAGTAACGAATAATATAGCAAAAAATTGAACTGGAAGAAAACACTGGTGCAAATTAATTCGTACATTGGATCGTCCAAAAGATGTACGTATCAAAAATTTTTTAAATTGCAAATTACCTTCCCATGTTTAACTAATAACATCGTGTTCAGTTTGTTATGGTCGGGGGTTGCCTATCGGGTGGAGTTAATGTCGGGGGTTCCACGGGGGCGAATAAATATATTCTGTCAATGAAGTATTTTTTACCCTGGTTAAAGAAATTTTTAATTAAAAAAGTTCTTGCTTGAATAAGTTTTGAATTCATGAGCTGGTAAAGAAAGTTTAAAAAAATCATACCTACCTACTCTTGGTATATTATGAACTCCTAATATCTCCTATAATTCTACAATAAAATTTTACTCTGTGATCTTCTTTATTTAATTAAACAATAAGTTGTAAGAACATATACCGTTATTATAATCACAGTTATGAAAATTTTTGAAGTTATTGGTAGAAGTATTTGAAATAAATTCTTTAAGAAATTTAAGTATCATTTGTTGTTATAATTTTCTATCTTTGCTTCATGCAAAAATGGTGTTGATCAATAATTTTTCAGTGCAAATCATTGAGAAGCTTATATAAATTTAAAAGCAATTATTGTTAGATATAAGGTCTAACAGTGTCGTGCGTTGTGTTTTTCTCATCTTGTGCAACTGGAAAGTATAAAGTAAGTATTCGAGTAGTGATTGCTAATAAATTGTTTGGTATCGATAGAACTTACCAACTGAAATTAATTTTAGTTGTAGTGTACTATACAAAATTTTCAAATTTGTTTATTTTTTAAACCTACTAATATGGTGCACACAGACCATGAAATTTTTACAACCTGAAATAATAAGATTTATTTTTAAAACGAGATCTTGTTAAATAACAATTAGATATAAATAATTCAGAATATTTGAAAGATGATGGCTTAAAATAATGTATTTATAAGGGAAGTAGTACACAATGATACAAAATTCACAATTAATGTTGTTAATTAAAATTCATATTTTAATATAATTTTTTTTCAGTGCAATCAAGTTTATTTATACTTTGAAAATTTCCTTAGGTCTCTAAAGGTGAGCGCTCTTTTATTTTTGTACCTTGCTTTATTATGTACATTGTTTTATTGTGTACCGCTGCATTACTGTTCTCGCATGAAATACTTACATTTATTAGTGTTTCTGAGTTAATTTGAAAAAGTCCTCCTGCAGAAAACGTTATTGGTTGTTGAGTTCTTTGCAAAACAAATAAAATTGTTTTTCTAGTATCAGAACTTTCAATATTTACCCAATCAGTTTCAAATAGTGCATCTGATACAGCCACAGTCTTAACAGGCAGAGTAAAATTTTATCGTCAATTTATTTTTAAAGTCTATACTTATTGCATATTGAATACTTACTTCGCTAGTAACATAATCTGCTGGAAGGCAATAAAATGAAAGTTGAAATAAGACAGCACAAAATGATACCGGTCGTCGAATCGATTCTTGTATGTTGTTACTAAAAGTTCAGATAAATACCATGTAGTTAATTGCAAAAATAATAATTAATAGATACAAAAACAAGTTTTCAAACTGAAAATCAATTCTAAAACGCAGGTGCTAGTGAAAAATTTGAATTGAAAATATAGGAATGAATGCCATAATAGTGCTAATTTACGTACCTTTCAATAAACATGTACATTTCTGTACAAAATAAAACTGCAGTTGTCATGTACTCAATCAGCATTAATGGTGATGCGGTTGTGCTCAATTTTTTTGAATAACTAAACATTTTTACAAGTTTAAATGAAATGTTGGTTTCACTCGCCAAATTAGCTTATAATTGTCGAAATTGTATTTAAATCGTAGGATAGTGCAATTTAATATGTGAAATAGCCGAATATACGTTTTATTCGTTTTTTTTCCCAGTGTATGCAGTTTACAGCTCAGAAGGATAGTATTGGACTTTTTACACGACACTGCTATCTCTGTAGACACCTCAATATTAATGGGGTAGGTGAAGATCCTACATGCAGGATGTGAGGTAAATAAGATGAATCCCCACAACATATATGTGAATGCCCGGTCTTTGCAGGGTGAAGGCTACGCCACCTTGGATTTCCTCAGATACATTAAAACAGGTTTATAACCAATTGCGTGAGAGCTATGTTATACTTTGTATATTAACGAATAAACAACCTCAACGAACGACCCGTATTTACTGATACAGGTGCCCCAGGGCAATATTCACTAGGGCAGATGCCCTTGTGCGATTTCCAGCAAAGCAAACCGGTTTTTAGTAGAAACGTTAAATAATTCATACGTGGTGAAGTATGATCACAATTAACAATCTTTTTTTTTACCAGTGCAGGGGAGGGGGGAACCTTCATAGGCACCACCCCAATCTGGGATGGTAGTGTGAGATTTTTACTCACTAAAACCCTCTCCCCGGTGACAGCCGGATTCACCTCTCGGAATTTCCTCAGCTGTCAACCTGCGATGTTGTTGTGTCGTTCTTAGTCTTCGGGACCTGAATCCAGAGCTGCTTCGATGACCTTCTCATCGTCCAGCTTGGTACGGATGATCTCAGTTAGGGCATCAGCAACTCTGTCCCAATCATCCTTTGATGATAGCATTTCGGCATTCCGGCGATTCTCGTCGTTTGAATAGGTGGAGGTAGAAGTAGAAGCACCCGTGTCCCGTCAGGGCTTGGGTGACTTCGTAGCTCACTTCACCGTGGTTTCTCTCGACCCATGGTTTGACGTCTGGTATAAGGAGTCTCGTCCAGGCTCCTTTCTCCCCATGGGACCATCGTTGTTGCCACGCTTCGAGAAGGACTCTTTTGCTTTCATTCCTGCTCGCTGGTCTTTTATCCGGGTTACAGTGGTTTCGCACTCTTTCCTCAGCCATGAGATCGATCGCCGGAGTACTCGCAATAACCGACATGGCCTCAGTGGACACGGTACGATAGGCCGACGTGATTCTGATGTTCAGCCTACGTTGCACTTTCTCATACTCACGTCTGTAGCTGCCCATTTTCATAGCACTTCTCCAAACTGGAGCAGCATACAACAGTATGGAGTGGGTCACTGATGCCAATATTTTCCGCTTTGTTGACCTGGGGCCGCCGACTCTCGGCATCAGCCTAGCTAGGGCAGTACCAATCTTGGCTGCCTTGGATGCTGAGGATTTGACATGGTTGCTGAAATCTAAGAAATACTGACGTATTTTAGCGATTTGAATGATAAAATTATTCAATCTTAGGATTTAAATAAAACTTCGGCAATTGATCTAATTCGACGATTGCGGCCAAAATCAGGGAGTAGCACGTTAAACTCGACCCCGATTTTAAAAATGCCCTATAGACATTCGGAAAGCTGAAGTTAAATCCATATTTAACCCCAAAACAGCCCTAAAAGAAGTACAGAAACAGGGGTCTCTTATTGGCCGTGAGTACTCATAGGCCACGCCGCACCCCTATTTGAGAAATGAGATTCCGACACGTTGCGGAAGCTCATTTTTCAGTACGTGCGGCCTAGCACTGAGATTTGGACCGATTGCTGGTGGGGTTATTCTGGGTTGAATACCCTGGAACGTGCCTCACTCTACATCCACAAAACCGTCAACCACAGTTGGAATTTTGTGGACCAAATATGGTCGAGAGTTACTGGAGCAAATTGAAACAGTATTGTCGTCGGTTGGGTGTGTTACATTCCTCTCTGCTTCCTGGTCATCTGGATCAATTCATGTGGACATCCTTGTTAGGCAGTACACATGAAGATCGCTTCTACAACATGTTTTTACAAATTGCCCAGCGATATCCGGTATAATTGTTTCGCATTTCAGGTCGATAAAAAATAGGTTCTTTTTAGAACTCAAATCATTTCCGATGAGGGTTTCTTATTATTTTTGTGTGCATGTAACTTTTAACGTTAAATTTGGAAAAAATATCCCTGTGCGCCGCAGAACCGAAAGACGATAAAACAATGGATCTAGATTTTTCGGGTACGTATTATTTTTGTTTGAATTTAACTTTTAACGTTCAACTTGGAAAAAATATCCCCGAGTGCGACAGATCTAAAAGATGATAGATCCGAAAAAAAAACGGATCTAGCTTTTAGATGAATTTCTGAGGTGAAATTTTCTAAGTATTAAGACTAGGCGTAACCGCACGAACCGTCAACAGAATGCGTGACGTAGCCCGCCGCAAATCGACTGCGAGCTTCTGATTGGTTGAGCTCTCGAAAAATAAAAATTTTCGATATGGATTATTGCCAACATTTCAGGGGTTATCAAATTCGCCCATAGCCGATTCGCTTAATTTTAATATTGTCGAACTAATTCGATTAAGTTTTTAACGCAAAACATCGTATCTTCGGGTTGAGTTTAAACGTGCTCTTCCCTTAAAATCAAATTATTCTTTTGTTTATAATTTTAAGTACTAACTTCAGTAAAAATGTATGATGTTTAATATATGTCTTCAATAACTGGGCATACTTCTTTTCATCTTTTTCATTGGCATACACTTTTAACTCTCGAATGCAATTATTTAAAATTCTGAATTGCACTATTGTGTAAATAAATAATACGAGGAATATGCAATCTATGATAAATGTAAATGTAGTAAAAACAAACAATAGAAAGCATTCCTGGATTATAATCGTCAACTTGAACAAAAAGTCTTGGTTTTCCATAGTCCATGCACCGACGGCAAGGTTTTTGGTAAAAATGGGCGCAATTACAATGAGTACTTCCGTCGCTACTACACATACGACAAATATTTTTAATATCAATCCAGTGTATTTTAAAATATTTTCCAATTCTTTCTTTTCAGATCCGGAACATCTGTTAACACTCCAGAATAATTTTGTTTCTTCAAGCAGAGCCACAAATTTATCTTTGCTTATGATTGTGAACAAGACCTTTCCGCCAATCTGAAAGTTAACAGATGTAATTAGATAAAATACAGTTTTTGGAATTTTCATGTAACAGCAACATGTTTGTGTGTACTACAATATTGGAACTATAATAAGGTAGTCGGTTGGTACATTGTAGTCTTTTTAAAAAATTAACACCTTTTGCAGTAAGTACAGTTTAATATTATACGATATTACTTACTTGTATGTAAGCTGTGGAACCTTCAAAATTATTTGCAAAAATATACATGTCGTTATTCATGTTCAGATACTGAAGAAATGTAATTACGAATAAATACATCAGGGTTACTAAATAAAAAGTGGCAGTTATTTTATCTAATACTGGATTCATATTTGGATGTCTTCCCAAAACTTTTAAAACTAACAATGGTAGTTTTAAAATATCGTAAGAATCTTCCTCCATATTAGTTTGAACTTATCCCTTACAGTAGTCTACAAAAAAAAATTTATTTTTTAAGTTTGTAGTGCTGAAGTAAAATGTAGCGTCGGATAAAACATCTGTTTATGCAAATACGAGACCAAAATTGATTTAATAGAATAGAATAGAAGATCGTATAAAATGAAAATTAGATTTTGCTAATCCCCTAATCCTATTTTTCACTTAACGCATTGTTTCTATGACTAAATTAGATTTTTTCTTCTTAATTGCATGAACAGAGGTTTGAATATTGGTGGTGACTACCAATTATTTTAATTTTTATAAAATTCTGGACGTAATTTATATAAAACATTTGTTTACTCCCCCAATTAGTCGTGAATACTCGTACTTCATTTTCCCAAAAACTAGAGTTAATCTAGGAAAAATAAAGCCATATTTAACTTCAGCGCTAAAAACTTACCTTAAATCAGCCAAATATATTTATTTGAATGTAAAATTAGCGTTGACGAGTATTATCAACTCAAATGTCTGAAATTATCTGAATTGTAAATTTTTACACATTTCGTTTTAAACATAGTCAAGTTTTAAATATTAAAGAATCTTATTAATATTAACAACAACAATAAAACTGCTTAACTAAGCAAATGAGTTTGTTAAAAACTTTTTAAATTATTAAAAGTTAATCCACTTACATTATGAAGTGTTACTTGAAAATTACTTTATAGGCAGTACATATTAAATTTATAATGATTGTGCGTTATAAAAATTTGTAAATAGAAAAGTAATATTGGAATCAAATTACACCCACTGTACATAAGTATAAGTTTTTAAAATTTAATAGTTTGTTTAGTGTTTTAATGAATGGTTTACTAAGACCACGAAAACTTTTTAACATGCGTTGTTGTCGTTCAAGAAGTTATCAAAACTATAAAACTGGTGTCCGAGGACGCAGAAATACTTACGTTTCTGAAAGCTATTGCATGTAAACCCTTGATAATTATGTATTTAAATTTTACGATTATATTCGAAAATGATGGTTTGAACATCGAGGCAGGTTGATTGATTGTATATTGACAGTTTAAATTGGCAATGAATACCTGAATACTGCAATTCACTATTACAGAATTTAATATTTTATATACTATTTACTATTGTGTATGGATATAATATGTACACCATAATAATATAATACCTATGTATGTACATCTACGTCACGTCAATCATAGAGAATAATTTGATGGTACGATCTAATTAAAACTTTAGAAATATAAGTTGGCCAAAAACTAATATCGAATTTTAAAGTAAACAGTCCTTTGGTTTAAAATGCGTTATGATTTAATTTTATCTTGAGGCGATTACCGCTTTAATTGGCTTGCCGAAATTTATGACGATTTAACCTAATTGAAGGGACATTATACAATAAGAAAGATTGCTGAGATACTGAAAATCGATATTCAAATTTACAAACCAGGGTCGTTCAATAAGTTGCTGAAAACTGAAAGAATGAATTTTCTTTACCAAACCTCATTTTATTTTTCAACTTAGTCCCTTTTAACTCGATACACTTAGTCCAACGTTTTTCCAATTTTCTGATCCCTTCCTAATAATGTGATTTATGTAACCCTTCAAAATATACGTTTGTTTCACGGATGACGTCATTATTTGAGCTGAAGCTCTTTCGACGAGAAGTTTTTTCAGGTATGGAAACAGGAAATAGTCGCAGGGAGTTAAATTTAGAGAATATGGTGTATGGGAAACTAATTCGTACCCTAATTTATGGAATGTAGCCATTCCGATTGGACACGTGCATTCTCTTGATGAAAGAGAACTTTTTTCATCGTAAGTGCGGTCGTTTTTCGGTCCACGAAAACGACGTCTTCAAAACATCGTTAAAACGGTCCAATAGGTCCGTTAAGTGTTTTTCCCTTTCCAATGTAATCGATATGGATTGTACCGCGTGCACAAAAAACTGTGACCATGACCTTGTTGGCTAATAAGACCGCCTTAGCATTCTTCGGAGCTGATTGGTCACGAGAAGTCCACTGCTTCGACTGTTCTTTGGTTTCTGGTGAATGGTGATGGATCCATGTTTCGTCGTCCACTCGACTCGATTGACCTACGCCAAACATTCCTTCGAAGTTGTCACAAGATTACGTTTGTTGTCAATTTCTGGTGTGGTGACCTCAATTAGACGCCCCAAACGTTCTGCATCACTTGTGATTCTACGACCACATCGAAAGTCAGTAAACCACTTGTGACGATGAAGAGGCCCTACAATGTTTGAGTAATAATTTTCCCACGCAAAAAATAATCTTTAATCAACACACGAAATTCATTTTTTTTCATGTTTATCAAAATATGCCATTCAATGACTATCAAAAGTGAACGAAATAATAGATTTGTCAGAAAAGTTTAGCTTGATCTTCTGAAATATGGTACTCGCCATAAGTGATATGGAAGTTTTCATTGAGATGCCATGTATTAGATTTTTTAGGGACTTATTGAACGAGCCTCGTACCATTTTGAAATTAATGGTTTATTGAAAAATTCGCAGTTCCGTTTTTTCTTCTTCATCCTTATTTTTGGGATTAACTTTATTACATAAATAGTACTTTTTTTATATAATGGTTCTTTAGGGTGTCATTAAGAAATTCTAAAGTTTCTTCCCTCTAAAAAGATAGGAATCACCCCCTCTGCGGTGCGGAGAAGGACAAAAATCAGATGTTCACCGATTTATCGATTTTCTTTCAAATTTATGGTAAAAATAATTTATACACAAAATTAAAGTTAATTAATTCTCTACAGAAACGGTTGTAATATAAATATTTTTTGCTAGATTGGTACTTCACAAAGAAATGACCGATCAAAATTTGAGCTGAGTTGCGCTCCACACGAACTTCTACTTCTACCACATTGAGCACAACCAAGTAATATAAGTAGAATTCTAACATTATTCACAGAAAATTATGATGATGAACCTGAAGGCACCGAAGTAACCGACATTGACAATGTGAACGCCGAAGACGCACAAACGACTTCGTCTTCAGAGTATTTCATAGAATGTTGTGAAATTTGATACCTAAACATATTTTTCGTCTTTTTTCCCTTTTTGTCTTCTTCCTCTTAATATAGTAGGTCCAGGACCTGTATTTTTACTAACTTTTTGAAATTAGTTCTGTGAGAATTTTTGTTTTTTACATCTCAAGGCAGCTTGCTAGGCTTGCCGTTCGATGTGTCTGTACCCTGTTTTTTATTGTTATGATGGCAAATTAATAACACAGGGGGACCGACTGCTTTACGTACCCTCCGAAAGCACGGAAGACGGCCAAGAAATTTTAGACTATACCCGGAGTCGAACCGGGGAGCCTTGCATTAGCAGTTGATCTCTATAACATTCAGGTCATGACCGTCGTCGTCGTCTTATTTGCTAAAGAATTTAATTATTTTCTTCAATTTTATATAAACTTATTTTTGCCACAAAGTTGAAATGAAGTCGAGAAATCCACGATAAACTGATTTTTATGCACTTCCCTTTCTCCGTGCAGAATGACGCGGATCTTATTAAGTGGGAGGAAACTGATGACATCCTAGAGAACCATTTACATGAAAAATAAACCAAGTAAAATTTTTTTCCACATTTTGTAAATTTTTGTAACTTGGCGCCTATAAACAAACATCGAATAAACTACGTATATTTTTTTAGTTTTTAGAACATTTTTAGTTTGCAAAAAATTCGGACAAAATGAAATTTGGCAGACATGTGTATTGAACTGTTATTTTCCTCCCCCAAATTGTTTCCTTTTAACATCCAAGCTGGAATGATTTTTCTTTGGATTCGGAGATGCACGTTGTATCTTTCCGTTTCTTTATACAATTTTATGTTAATTATAAATGTGAATTTTTATTTTTAATGTGTTCGGTTCGGTAATGTGTTTAATTAATTTTGCCGATGAAAGTTTTGTTAAAAATTAAGATTAAAATTTATAAGTGCATAAAATTTAATCATGCGGAATTTTCAGCTTATCTGAAGATTTCAGTAATAAACTGATTTGAAAATTGAAACAAAATGTGCGAAGAAGGAAGATAAGATTTTGAAGAATTTAAAATTTAAAATTGTATTACAGAGCTTGATGTTGAATACTTCCAATAGTAGTCGACGGTCCGATCCTTAATAAGCACCTGGTTTGGTTTTTCACATTTTGGATGGTCGTTCTCCATGTGCTTTGGACCAAAAGCGGCGATTTTGTGTTCCCAGAAATGGAATTTTCCTCCTCACATGGTTGAGAAGTTTTGCTTCAAGAATTTTGACTTTTGTGCGTAGGTATAATTAATTTTGTTAACGAGACTTTTCAATTTTGTGATTATAAATTTTGATATTGTAATCAATTGGTTTGGGGGCTTGTAATATTGAAGGTTAGTGTTTCGGAGAGTATCGCCAAGTTATTTCTGTACCATTTTTAAAATTTCATTTGTATGCTTGGTCGTGCCCAATCAACATTTTTAAAGACAAAATTGGTTTAGTGTCGAATAAATTATCAATAGCTGATTTGAAGTGCGTGATCTTACGCGCGGCAACTTTTATTCAAAGAAGGAATAAACCAACTTCAAAAATTTTCATCTTTTTAAATTCCAAACTTTTCATATTTGATTACAATTAATTATTAAAATAAAATAAAATCACGTCAGTATTATGTATGTTCTAATGAACCCCCCACCAACTCTCTTATTTTCATTTCTACAAAAAATGATTTTAATTGTAAACAACAGTTTTAACAACGCTCTTACATCTTCCGATTTCCTCCCTGTCTGCGTTCTTTGAGTGTTGAAACTGTGTGACAAGCACAGAGGACATACAGCTTAACGTGGATTCCGAACCACGGGATTAGACGAATTTTACACCGTCTATCCCGATCAGGGAAGTTTTTAGGCCATATATAATATTACCTGGGGCCATCAGGTAGACATTTGGTGAGCGAAAATTCTTTCTATAGATATAGCACTTTACAGGATTTGAACCCGTGGATCTTGGCATGGGAAACTAACACGCTAACCTCTCAGCCGTTCGCCCACCAATAATCACAAAAAATGATTATCAGACTACAATTGAAGAGCATAAATTTATCTACAAAATATATTTAAAAAAATTTTTCTATGGCATATAATACGGAAATACTAACTTACCGAAAACATGACCTACCCTTAAAATGGCGCAATATTGACTCGTTGCAGGAAGAGAAATGTTTTCAGACGGTGGATATGCATTTAAAAATAAATAAATTAAAATTGGCCGTGATGGGAATCAAGCAGCACCGAGTGACGGCTACAAGATGGAGAGAAGCACAGCACTGGTGGTACATCATCTACAAACTCGACATAATTTTGACTTCGAAAACATAGAAATAGTAGATAATGAAAGTGGTAGATTGAAAAGAAACATAAGTGAGATGTACCACATAACTAGGAATAAATCTGTGAATTTTAGAGAGGACACCCAGAAACTAAGTTTAATTTATAGCGACCTACTGAAATGAGGTTAGTTGAGATTCTGTCGAAGATTCTTGTTGTTGGGGGGGGGGGGGGTAGTGTTTTTGTTTTATTTTAATTTCATTTTGACGATGTATTTGTGTAGTCATTTTAGTAGAGATAAGGGTATTTGTTCGGAGACATGCTGGTTTTTACTTCGTTTTATTTTGTTGTGCGATTAGTTTGGATAAATAATTGTAGATACTGATTATGGTTTTGTGTTTTAATTTTGATTTTTGTAATTTTAACGTACGACTTATAGAGGTTTTATTGGTTTTATATAATTTTAAGTAATTTATTATGTTTTAAACGTTTTAATGTGTTATTGGAGGTTTTTCTGACGTGTAATTGTGGGTTTTTGGGATGCTGATTGTATGTTGTACCGATGATGTTGGCTTACACAGCTCTCTCTGTTTGTGAGGCAAGCTGTTGATCTATAGGTGAACAAATTGTATGAATTCATGATTTTTTTCTAAATAAAGAACAATTTTAGTCCTGAAGAAGCCGTGAGTGACGGCGAAACGTCGACGATAGATTAGACGAGTGTTTCATTTTTGCCAGTCCTATATCCCCATTAATACTAACATTTAATTATTAGTTATAATTGTTTTACTATTGACTACGATTTTTGCTCTTGTTGGATCGTTTCCCGTGAACGCTTGACTTTAATTATGTTTGTGGTTATTATTATAGAACTTGCAGTAATTCTTCGTGCTCTTGGTGTGCCCTTCTTGAGACGGTCGTTAGCTGAAGCGGTTATGTACGTTGCTGCTAATGCGGAATGCCTGGTTCGATTCCGGGCTCAGTAAAAACTTTATTCTGACCGTCTCCCCTCGGAAGGCAATGGCAAACCACCGAGGTGTAATCTGCCTGGTACAGCCTCTCTGGAGATGAAGTGTATACACTTCCCGCGGTTCGGAGCCCGCGTTAAGCAGTAAGTCCCCTATGTGTGTGCTAATACTTCAAACGCATAACACATGCATAGGAGAGAGGTCGCCAACGTCTGGGGGACCGGATATGGCACACGAAGAAGATTATAGAACTTGCAGTAATTATGTCAGCCCTAAAGCTCGAGATATCATCTCCAATTTACCGCCATCTCAAACTAACTGTTTTTTGTACGACCTGGTGGTTTCCATTTATTACTATCATTTATAGGCATGATCGGATTCACCATGTTTGACAGGGGTCTGAAGGATGTGCTTTCTTTGATATTCGCGCCAAATTCTGTTGATTAGATGTGAACTGGTCAAGCTTTTGGTCTAAGTATTCAAGGACACCTCTTGATGTAAATATGAAGCGTTGCGAAGAATTATTACGAAGGACATAGAATTATATTAAATAATGATTGTGAATATATATTTTCAATTTATTCCTTGAGTTTGATACCACTTCTGTAACCATTTTGAGCATTGAAAATTCGGGAATTATTTAAAAATATTCAAAACTTTTTGCGGAATCTTTGCAAATACTGGAAAATCGAGGAGCTACGGCGAATTTATGGATTCAATATTTCTACAGGGTGTCCATAATAAAAAAATTCGTGGTGACTGAAAAAAGTGGTAACTGGGACCAGCATTCATGTGCGATAAAAAGTATGTTACTCGCAAAGTTAGCTCAACTATATTTGCAAGATGCTATGAATTTGAAGAACAAATTGTTTGAGTTTAATTTCACGAAGTTTGCCAAGGAGGAATTTTTTACAATTCGAAGATCAGACGAAATTTGGGCAGAGATGTATTCTCTTCTTCTTCTTAACGTGCCTATCCGTTACCGGATGTTGGCGACCTCTCTCCTATGTATGTGTTGTGCGTTTGTAGTACTATCACACACATAGGGGACCTACTTGTTTAACGCGGGCTCCGAACCGCGGGAAGTGTATACACTTCATCTCCAGAGAGGCTGTTCTAAGCAGATTACACCTCGGTGGTTTGCCATTGCCTTCCGAGGGGAGACGGTCAGAATAAAGTTTTTACTGAGCCCGGAGTCGAACCGAGCATTCAGCATTAGCAGCAACGCACTTAACCGCTTAAGCTGATCACCGTCTCAGAGATCAGAGATGTATTGGACTCTCTTAACTCATAGCCGAGGAATTACTGATACTGTCTCACAAAAGCGCATTTTAACACGATGTCATTTTCATGTCTGGATTGTGTACCCTAAATTCATGTGATATGTTACCGATGGAAGATTTATGATTTATTGAGTAGTATGGCCTCTAAACCAAAATTTTAAGCAAAGATGTGATGCATATTTATATCAAATACGTGAAAAAATTTAGTCCAAACCCCGTAGATGTTTTCGGTGGATATGGTGACACACGTAATTCTACAAAAAATTTTGAGCACCAACGTCATAATTTCAAAGGAACTTGTCCTGATATTTTATTTACTGAAAGTATGGCGTGTTCTGTACCGCAAGAAAAGTTTCTTATCAACCCTAACAATAAAATTTGATTGATCGAACTGGTCGTAAGAAAGATGGAAGAAAATGACATTGGTTTCAAGAGAGCGACGGATGACGCCGATACTTTAATAGTTACAACTGTTATTGATTTGATCAGAACTGATAAAAGTGTTACAGTAGTGGGGGAAGACGTAGATCTACGGGTTTTATTAATCACTCTGGTACCGTTCGACCAATGTGTAACATTTATGGAACCCGGCAAGAACAAAGTTCCAATGAAGTATTTTTCCATAAAACCAAAATATTCTATTCTTGATCGCGTTCACCATCAGCTCTTTTTTTAAATAAAGGTAAACATAACTCTTATAAGTACTAAATATAAAATGTATAATTTTGTAACCAATAATCTGTTTCGTTAATTGACATAGGCAAAGTAGCATGCATCAAAAAAATTGATGCAAAGCGATATCTTCAAACAGACATTCCAAAACAAAATTTCCACTGAAGAAGAAATTGTAACATCAGGAGAAAATATTGTAATTATTGATTTGTGCAATGGCTCACCAAATCAAGATTTACACGAATTAAGATTTAAATGTTTTGCTAAGGCAACAACACAAAAACTGCTCTATTAGCATCATTACCACCCACGAAGGCAGCACTTCGGGAACATTCAAAAACAACATTTTTGTAACTTCAAATTTGGCTTGGTAACCAATTTATGGTAATGGAATGGGGATGGTAAGTAAGGGCAAATAGAATTATGCCTAAAACTATTTTGCTACCTGCACCACCTGTAGAGTTTCTAAAAATTATATTTTGTTGATTTTATATATTATGTAAATTGAACATGTGTTGAATTTTGATTCATGTAAACCATAAAATTTTATTTAAAATTAGTTGATTTCTTAAGCCGAAAAACATTTTCACATTTGTCAACGGGGATATATGTATGTCATGATATTCTCCGTGTTATTTTTCTAAATTAATTATTTTTTAAATTATATCAGTTAATAACATTTGATATTTTATGAATACTTCAATTTGCATTATTATTTGCTATTTAAATATAAAAACTATAATTAATATGTAATCTTCTCGGTAAGAATTGTTTGTTCTGTGTTTCGTTCTAACTACATAAATTAAATAATTTGGTTGGTGCTATCTCAAACAGTTTATAAATACACATTTTAATATAATTTTATTTCACATTTATTTATTTATATTATTATAATTTTAATATTTAATGAATTGAATTTCTAACTCCTTAAAATTATATAATAATAAAATTATTCTTTTAGATATATTATCAAATTAATGAACACTTACTAGTAAGTCGAAAACAAATTTCTATATGTTTATGATATAAAAAAATTGGAATTTCGTGTTCATTAATTTGGTAATATTTTTAAAAGAATAATATTATTGTAATTTAAATACTATAAGAAAGTTTCAATGTTTCAAATTCGAAAAATTGGCCTGAGCTTACAAAATATCAGGGAAAGTTGAAATTTGGCTGAGATATATTGGAGTAACCTAATAAACCCCCCAAAAATACCATACCGGCATCTCCCTCAATTGGGGATTTTAGCCCCCCAACGCGTTTTTTTTGCAAATAGCTCGCGTCTTTTCATGTTTACAAAAAATTATCTTAAACAAATATATTCTTTTAAAATTTTTCTATGGGATTATTATTCCCGAAATAACTTACCGAAAGTACGACCTATCCATAAAATGGCGCAATACCGAGTAGTTACATGAAGATAAATGCTTTCGGAAACACAAAATGCGTAGAGAAATCAGTAAATAAAATAAATAAAAATAGAATTTTTCAAAATTTTCCTGTTGCAGTACCTACCTAATATTATTCTTTTAGAAATACTATCAAATTAATGAACACTACTAATAGTCGAGAACAAATTTCTATATGTTTAAAAAAATTGGAATTTTGCAAATTGGGTTTTCAAGTAAGAGTTCATTAATTTGGTAATATTTTTAAAAGAATAATATTATTGTAATTTAAATAGTTATTTATAAGAAAGTTTCAAAGTTTCAAATTCAGAAAATTTTGATCAAATCATATACTAAGTACACGTATATGATCATATCGTCCCCCTTATGCCAAAACCGCCAATGTGCATTTTACTAGTTTTGAGTAAAATGCATTTGAAGTTTAAAGTTAATTTAAAATTCACCAAATTAATCAATTTGAACAAAATTATAATAATTATAATATAATATACGTCCCCCTTATGCCAAAACCGCCAATGTGCAAAATTTGACATTTTGACCTAAGTGCACAGCGGTAGTTAGGAAGGCATTATCTATGTTATACCAGAACCACAAATGCGTAGCTGTATCCGTATACGAAA
Organism: Podabrus alpinus; assembly: GCA_932274525.1. NCBI lineage: Eukaryota > Metazoa > Arthropoda > Insecta > Coleoptera > Cantharidae > Podabrus > Podabrus alpinus. The sequence continues at coordinate 66,571,122 of OW026453.1, read as the reverse complement.
TATTTGAAGGTCTTTAATGACCAATGTGAAAATGTTACTTCTTCTGTTATGCCAAAATGAATTATACTATATAGTTGAGGAATCAGTCGATCAAAATCAGCGTTAAATGACAAAATAACGTAACAATTTTGGATCTTTTCCTTCATCTGCATGGATTAACGAGATTATGTGCTTCCTTTATATATTCCAAAACTTCCTAAGTCCTAAAAATAAAAAAATCGACATTTAGTTCTTATATTAAATATAATATGAGAAGATTCCTATGAATCCATAAATTCAAATTTTAAAAATATGGTCTATCAATTATATTATTATAAAATAAGTCTATCAATAATTATTATATTAAATTTTTGAGATACTTAGATATCAAAATTCATCCAAGTCCACTAATATTGATATTGCAAACCCAACTAAGTCCTTGGCGACTACGTATTAAAAAATAGTAATGATCACCTCATGCAAAAAATTCTCTTTAATTTAGTCTTATCAAACACTAGTTTGTAAATTGCAATTAAACGAATAATTACGTGTTTCTGTTGTTATTTTCAAAATGTGCGATGAATATAATTTAGATGTGACAAATTCATCAAGAGGAAGACACAAGAAGGAAAATAAAAACATTTAGAGAAAAAAAAACTCGATCAAGCTTAACAGTATTATGTATTCATTTGTTTCCAATGTTACTCAAGTCAATGGACGTAGATTCTTCTTCTTCTATAGCCCGAATGCTGTTTTTATAAACAACACTGGTCCATCTCTCCTTTTAGGAGATTTTAGGCCTCTCCTCCGTTTAAGAGAGGGTTAAGGCCATACCACGCTGGCCCAGTGCGAGTTGGTAGTGGAGCAGCGAAAACCGGCGTTATTTTAAATTAATCACCAGCGGTCACCCATCCAAGTGCATAACGATTGACGTTATTGGCTTGACGTTCCGTAATCTAATGACCTCCGACATTTTCATTACGCTAAGTCGCTGCTCGGAATTAGATTTAGATTATGTTTGCAAAACAATAGTTGTTATAAATTAATAAACAACTTAAATCTAAATTTTCATTTATGTACTTGATTGTATAGCTGATTTTAGCATCATCTTAAATTTTTTTTTTAAGTTTCTCAAGTTGAATTTTATTTTAGGTACTAGGTAGTATTCTAAATTATATTCTAAATAGCTAAGCATAATAAAAATTTAATTATAAAAAATTGAATATAGATTAGGTTAGGCTCAGGCTAGGTTCAGGTTAGCTTCAGGTTAGTTTCAGGTTAGGTTCAGGTTAGGTTCGGGGTTAGGTTCAGATTTAGGTTATTAAATTTACTGTAGTTAGTAAATTTTATTTATATTAACAAAGGTGTAAATATTTGTTGGATAGCGGTTTTCGAGATTTTCTCACTAACCTATCCTATTTACATCTGTAGTCCAGTCATTAGGTAGGTACTTTTGTGTGGAAATAACTTTGAAATATGATTTTCTCCACTAATATTAATATTGCAAATCCAACTAAGTTCTTGGCGACTGCATATTAAATAGTAATTAATTGTCACCTGATGTAAAAATTACTCATGCAGTAGTATTATCAAATGCGTGTTTGTAAATTGCAATTAAATGAATAATTACATGCTTTTGTGCTTATTTTCAAAATGTGCGATCAATATAATTTAGATATGACGAATTCATCAAGAGGATGACGCAAGAAGTAAAATAAAAATATTTGAAGGAAAACAATAGACTCGATAAAGCAAAGCGATATTATTGATATAATTTGACTTTCATCATTTACATGATGATTCTATGGAAACTGTAAACTCGCATCAAGAAAATCCGAAGGACCTTTCTTGTTTAAAATTTAATTACAAAATTTTGTTCTGATATATTTTTATCGTCTGATGAACCGTTTACGAAATAAATAGGATAAACTAAAAATTGGGCGATGGTTTTGCGTCTAGGGTGGAAGGGGGCGGCAGACGGCGTAGCGTCACATATAGTTTTGTAAAGCAGGTTTGCATCTATACTTGTGCCAAAATTTATGCTTCCATCACAAAGTGCAAGGTTGTGTTCCATAATGTCCGGAATTATGTACCTATCCTACAAGTTTTAACTGAATTATGATATTGAGAATATAATTATTATACTTTGACTTTAGTTGACTTTCCATTGTATATTATTTAAAATATTTAATTTAATACTATCTTAAGTACATTCATATAGTATTTAAATTTAATGTTAAATTTGAAATAAAACCAATAACAAAAAATTTAACCAGTTTGTTAATAAAAAATGCATAAAAAGTACAGTGGCTTCTGGTACACTACAAAATTGGAAACATAAAATTCTCTTTCGAATAGACATTTCAGAATTCACTTTTTAGATGACATGTTAGATATTCCAATTACGAATTATTGAATTTTTTTCCAATTCAATTTTTTTAAATAAAATGCATTTTGACTTTTTAGAATTGATTTTTATTTCAGAAATAGTTTGAAGTAGCCAAATTTTGAAAACTTTCAGTTGCAGTTATAAAACTGAAATATATGATGAGTATTTTCCGCAAAGCTGAAATTGAGTAAGTTATAATATACGCGAAAAACTATATTAGCGAGGCTAAAATCTCCAATTAGGGAAGAAGCCAACCGGGAATTTTAAAGAAAGTTTAGGGAGTTCCTTAGGATACTCAAATATACATGCCTGCAGAATTTCAGCTTGCCTGGATTTTTTCCAAACTTAACCATTATTTTGATTTCCTTGCCAGATGTATTATAGTGGGAGAATTTGAAAAAATTCTCTTTTGTAGACAATTTTGTGTTCTTCTGTTTTGGTCTGATGATAATTTTCCCTAAAAATGAAATTAAGTAAGTTATAAACTAAAATTACCAATTTGGGGGAGAAACCGTCAAGTGAATTATGGGATCTTTGAAGGGTTCATTAGGACACTTAAATATACATGTCTATCAAATTTCAGCTTGCCTAAAGTTTTTGCAAACTCGGGTGATTTTTTTGGCTTCTTTGCCTGGACTATAGTTGTTATAGAAATAATAAAATGGAATACTATCTAAAGCATGGACACTTTAGAAAAACCATTAGACTTAAAATAAGACTTTATTGATGAATTTGTTACGTTTTCTTCATTATAGGTACATGAACGAAAAGTAAGTAGCGGAACTAATAGGAGTACAATGTCAAATTAATGATAAACCAATTTTCCAAACAGTGGGTTTAAAATTCACTTACTTATTGGTAACGAATTGTTAAGTGTTTAAATGGCCCTCATCGCATTGACTGACCGCGTGGCCCATCATCGAGCTGGATTTTATGTAGTCATGCATTTTAAATTGGACTGGGGCATGTTTTACTATTGATGAACTCTTATGGATCGATTCCATTCCATTATCTTAAAGAACACAATTTTTAATACCTACAATTATTAATGATAAGATAATTTTTTACCACGCTAGAGACATTGAGAAACTGAAGCCGGAAAAGCTTTCTGTCACTTGGGTAAGTCCTTATAAATTTTGTATAAAAATTATTGTCATTTTGAAGTAAACCATTTGCTCTTGATTTTTTATTTGACATCCTAGAAATAAATTAATTAGCTTTTTAAATTGTCATAAGAGATTAAGTTCAATAACTTTAATTTCTTAAATCATTGCTTACAAATATGTAAACTTCATTATTTGATATTTTATATTTTATAGGAATCTACTAGGGAGATCCCACGGATGGTACCTATTTAGTTTATGAGGAGTAGGGTTGTGTTCAAGAATGTCCGTAGCCAATTTTTGAATTTTTCACCGTGCGATTTTATTATCTCTTACACTGTTTTTACTTGTAGATCATTGTGCATGACTTTATTTGGTACATACCACGGTGCATTTACGATGGTTCGAAGAACCTATGACTCGTGTCTTTGAAGAATTTCGATGTCCAAATTGCTAGCCGTTCCCCAAAACTGTATTCCATATGTTCATGTGGGGTTTATAAAATATTTATATATTAGGGTTTTATTTCCTAATGATAATTTGAATTTGGATAATTCGGAGGAGCCAATACATTTCTCTTAAGTTGAGACTAAGCTATTTTCTTGTTGTCCAAATGTGTTTCCTATATGTGAGACTTTTGACTAGATACATATCAAGGTACTTTACATTATCAGCCTGTGGCTACCTGCGTCCACTTAGTGGGCAATCCTCTCTTCTCGTCATTAAGGTAACTTGTACAAACTTGGAGTCGTTTGCTCTGATACTCCATCTCCTAATCCACTTCTGGATCTGGTTTAAGCTTTCTCACAAGTCTTCGGAAGCCTGAATTATATTTTTATGTGAAGTCATAATCACCGTGTCGTATACCCGGCTGTTGGTAGATCTTCCATGTATAATAAGTAGAGTTCTGGTCCCAGGATGCCACCTTGAGGTACCCCAGAGGTTATTGGGCAGAGATTTGAGTAAGCTTCACAACACTTGACACGGATCATTCTTTTAGAAAGATATATGTACGTAACCTGAGGAGCAGATAATAGTCGAGGAGTTTTTGACTAATTTTTAATAAGAAACCATGTGCCAAACTTATCCAAGGCTTGGAAACCGTCAATGTGCAAAAGGTTTTATTCTCAAGATTTTTATTTATTACCTCCACCACTCAGTGTACTTGTTCGATGGTATAATGCTGCTTATTAAATCCAAACTGGTGCTCTGATATTATTTTCTTTATATTAATGTTGGTTGGATCCATTGTAGTAACATTCTCTCAAATAACTTTGACACTAAGGGTAGAAGGCTAATCGGTCTTTATGAAGGACATATGTAGACTGCGCCGATGGTCAGAAATTAATCCTTTTTTTTTGGGTAAATGACCATGGGCAACCTGTAGATTGCGCCGATGGTCATTAAGGGTAACATACAGATTGCGCCGATGGTGTACTGAGGGATTACAAAGTATTACCAAGGCATAATGGGGTTATTATTGTAAATCAGTTTATTAAATATTAATAAAAAATAAAAAAATTAAATTGCGGTACCTAATTATCATTAATGTGACAATACTTATTGCAAATACATTTTATAAATTCCAACCGTGACATTGTTTTGCTAGAATGCAAGTCGATCAAATGCTGTAGTTTAGCTTTTTTACTAATTGCATCGGTATTTTGCATCTTAGCCGTACCCACCCTGGCCGTACCTAAACTGTTTAAGGTGATATCTTAATTTGCATCATTTTCAATTTCTCCAAAAAGGTGTAAATCGCTGGGTGGTGGCTATAAAAATGTGAACTAAATACGTTATGAAACGACTCGCACGCATTTGTTGTCCGGCACATACTCGCTGTGTGTGCCGCCTAGAGCTTTGGTGGAAAAAGTGAGTTTGCATCGATATAATTTTGAAATATGTAGTCGGTATACCTGTTCAGTCGTTCATCGTCTGACAATATCGCTATTAAATCCTCACTAAAAGCAGCATCAATTTCGTGTGGAGGCAAATATTGTAACCCAAATGAGAAACGCAACCATTTACCAATTTCGAAAAGTTCATCTCGGTATTCCGTGACCAAGCCTAATTTTTGTATTTTTCTAAACCACGCCTGGCTTAAATGGAAACTACACCCAAGAAGTTCCACATTTTCCCAAACATGTTTAATGCTCGCATGAATAGCAACTTCAAAATCGACAGTAACGGTTTTCGGTTCAAAAAGTAAATTATTTCGAGAACAAATGTCTACTAACGTTTGTAGACAGTGTTGGTAAGTGAGCTGTTTTTTATCTTTCAAAAGACAGAATGCAAGTGGAATGTAATATCCATTTTCATATCCATGAATGGTAAAGAATTGATAGAAGAATTTAGTACAGTAATCAAAAGTACCATCCATGAAAATGTTCTCTGAAGAGCACAAACACCTTAAGTTAGTCAGACAGGAAAATATAATCAAATTGTTTTCCTTGTCGTTAACCATAAGAAAATTTTCGCCATTCTCTGTGTTAACTACTATAGAGTCCAACGCGGAATGAACATCCATTATCGAGGTTGGTAATGGTGGCTGTTCTTTTCGCCTTACGTCATATATAGCTCTAGAGATCATCTCAGCATCACGGCGATCAATATCAACCCGAGAAACTTTCGTTTTAGCGATGGCGCCCATAAGAATGTCAGAAGGTCTTAGCGAAGTATCTTCAATCGCTTTTCGTTTGGCTTCACCACTAACAATTTGCCGCTTTAATTTTTGCTCATCCATTTCGTGATTATGTTCCAAATTATCTTTCGTTATTGTCCTATGATTTTTTTCTCCCACGGTGTACATATTAGCTGAACATTTTCGATTGCAGCAGCGCCATTTAATTTCTCCATTCTTTAATTCAATGTACTGGTAAAATTTGTACCCATCGCGCACCAACAACGTTTTTCCGCGCTCACTTAACATTTCTGTAATCGTTGACATTGCTAATAAATAATAATAATATGTTCTTGAATTTTTACTACATACTAAATATTTTTATACTTATATAGTAAATGTGAAATACCAACCCAAAAATTAAGATGAAAAAAAAGCCTCGTCAAATAACTAACCAAATAAAAAATATTAAAATATATTCCGCAAATATAAAATTGTAACCAATCAAATTTTATTGAAAAATTATAGACCAACAGAATCGTGCACAAATTGTCTCGAAATTACAAATTTCTCGTAGTTATAAATTTGTGTTATAAAAGTTTTTAATAAGAAAGAATCAAAATAATGCAGTTATTTAAAAATAACCTCGTCAAATTACTAACCTAATTAAAAATCGCACATAATGTATACTGCCGTCCAACGCTAAAACGCAGTATCTCCAAAATCGTTGTTTCAAGAAAACGCTCATTTAGGAATTTATGGTTGGGCCACCAAGAAATAATTTATTAATTTTGAAATTAGCTAGGCTAGCTAATTTCAAAATTTATGGTTGGGCCACCAAGAAATAATTTATTAATTTTGAAATTAGCTAGGCTAGCTAATTTCAAAATTAATATATTATTTCTTGGTGGCCCAACCATAAATACCTAAATGAGCGTTTTCTCGAAACAACGATTTTGGAGATACTGCGTTTTAGCGTTGGACGGCAGTATAGTACTCCTGTAATAAATTAAGTACCTTAATCCTCTAATGGGATTTTCACTCCGTCGTTACCCAAAAAGATTACCTATTAATTGACCATCGGCGCAATCTACATACTTACCCTAACCGAACCCGGCGCAATCTGCATGTTAGATTATGAGACCCTTTAACCATCGGGCGCAGTCTACAACCTCCCTTTATGAAGTGGGATCTTGGGGTAGTTTACCAGGTTTTAAACAGTAGGATTATCTGTGCCACTTTCCATTGTGCTGGAAAAACATTTAAACGAAAAGCAGTATTGAAATCTCTATTATTTATTTGTCGGAATTATTTTCAACCTATACTTGAATTTATTTGAGTGAAAATGGTTGGAAGACGCTTGTTAAATTCTCAGTGAAAACATCCGCCTTTTCCTGGTCGCTTCTTGCCCAAACAATGCCCGCTTTCTGATCGATGGTAGAGGTGATTTCTTTTGTGAAAAGCCCTACAATGCGCGAGGAGGAGCCAAGAGGGCGAAATACATACATATAAATGTTACGTAAAAACATTAGCTTGGCGCGAAAATTTAAAAAATGTGAATAACCTGTCAAATAGCCTTAAAGAAGGCTGATTGTTATTTATATTATGAAACAATACTAATACCATTTAATAATAATAAAACGCGAAATTTGTGTAACTGTCAAAACGAAATCAAACATTCAACGAATGTTTTCTAGTTGGGCTTTTTAGTATTTGGACGCGTTTTCGTTATTGCGTCGATGATTGTATAAGTTTTGAGCTTTGGTACGAGCTCTACATCAGTCTGTTGCTTCCGATGATGATAAGTTATCTAAATAATTTTGGATAGATTTATTTTTTAAGTAATTTAGAAGATTTTAAAATATTTCATTCGACTGATTTAGTTTAGTTTTCTCACTTGGGTGTCAAGTGGTTTGCCATATTTTTCTAAGTTTTCGTTTCCCTACGAGAGCTCTTTTACTTTGAGGGACAATTAGCGTCCTTTGTGGGGTTTTGTATGGGGGTAGACAACCAGGCAGCATTGACAAATATTCAACTGCTAAAATGCGGTCTATATCCGATTTGTTACACATCGACGGAGTTACACATGGAGCTAAGTTCAATCAAGACCGGTGCGTAGTCCGACGATAGTCCATGTAAGGTTTTGCCTCTAAGTAATTTTTTACATTTTTACATCTATATGTGCAATAAGTTGGGTGTGCTGATGATAGATGGTTGAGATTTAATTTTGTTGATGTTTCAATTTGCAATTCTAGATTGCAATTCTAGATCCCCATTGTTGATGCTTTACGTAAAAATCTCCCGCCGCAATAAAACGGTTTCCAAGTGTTTCAAGGAACACAGTAAAGTCATCTTCTTTGATTTTATGTTTTGGTAGACAGTAGGCAGCTCAAATCGCTATAGGGTCACCCAACCTCTTGACCATGATGCTCACAGCTTGTATGTGTTCTTGTTGGAATTTGGATAGCTCATGATGTCCAAGTCAGCTTTTGACGATAACTGCAGAACAACCGTGTGCTGTACCATCTGGGTGACTTGAACGATAGATTGAGTAGTTTGGTATTTTCAGATAATGTCTATTAGTGAAATGCGTTTCAGACACCAGTTTGATGTCAATTTTGTCATTGTACATGTACATGTTGGGACAAGCGATTGGATTGTTCTATAATTTGGAATTTGGTCTTTAATGATTGTTTTTTTTGTGTTGAAGGTATTTGAAACTCTAAAAAGCCACGAGTTGCTCAATCCTCAGAATAGTAACATTTTTTTGTAATTTATTAATTATGTGTTGATTGCAATTTGCCACCGACCCACTGCCCTTTCTTCCACATTTTATCAGGTAGTCCGAAAATTGGTCTGACGGTAAATATTCAAAGGAAGTTAGTGGATTTTCTAATATGCAATGAACTACTTCGTGATCTATACCTCCAATTTAACGCGGACCATATGAAAAAAACAGTTATTCCAGAAGACACTAAATAACGCCGCAGGGGATTATTTAAAAGTTTCACTGGTAAGCTAGTTTCGAAATTCCAAGGGTGCCAAAAAATATAATTTTATCAATCATCCATATAAAACCGTAAAGGGATTTATATGCAATATATAAAATTTCAAGTTTTAGTGTACTTGAAATAAATTGTGTTAAGTTTTGTTTCATACGCACTTGCATTCGCACACCTCCGCAAAAGCAGTAGAGGCTAATTCTTGGCAAATTAAAGAAGTTTTCATTAAACAATTTTAAGACCGTGAAACTTCATTAAGCAATTCATACATATTTATGTTACAATTGATGTATTTTGTGGTAACACAGTGATACGGTAAACGTCAAACTATAGTTGATGAACGACACGGATGTATTCATTTGACGAGTAACAAATAGACTAAACTTGATGTGAGTGAAGGAGTGAATTTCGTACAACAATTTGTGTCAACAAAGGAGGTATAGTACATCCAAATTAGATATAGTAGTGATAACGCGTGCATTTTGATTATCTCCTCTCAGTTTTTATATGCATACCCAAATTGTCCCCTTTCATGTAACAACAAAATATGACAACACATTTTTAATTAATAATTTTGATATACTACCCATTCACGTTTAAATAATTTTACGTACCTACTCGTGTGGTACTTTTAATTTGAACTTGGTGTTCTGGAAGAACATGTGATAAGTTACTATATTACATTTCTACTTTACATTGAAAAACTTGTAATATTAAATAAACTATTGAAATAACGGTAATTCAGTAGGTACCCATGTACTTACGTTTTAAATTTCTCGCACTCTAATTCAGCTTTCATTAATCAAGTTTCACGTTGCGTTGGTTCAATTTTTGTGAAGAGCAACAATTATGCGTTTAAAGTAGCAACCGAATATGGACAGATGTCGCAACAATATGTGCAAAATTATTTATTTAAATTTTTTCTTTTCAAATTAGTTTCAAATGTTTTTCGGAAACAGTGCATTTTTGGAATTTATACAGATCGGGCCTCATTTAAATGCACTTAGATTTTGCAATGATTAACGAAATTGTCTCTGTTTTTATATTTGAAGGAAATTTAAAAGTGTAACCACAGCGGTTACATAAATGACTTCTTTTTAAGAAAATATTGGCCAATATTGTAATTTGTAAAATCTCACAGCGTATAGGTATATATTTAGTTCCATAAGTAATTAAAAAGGAAGATGGACAACTTTATTAACTAATTGGAATAATAAATACTTCCTGTCATAGAACAAACGACAATTACTTACATAATCTTAATAAAATAATGGTAAAAAATTATTTTTGTTAAAATAATGAATCAATTTAAAAATGTTTGTTATAATTAATTTTTATTAGAACTTGGAATCAAAAGTTGTTATTTCGACATTAACCTTTAATGCTTCAATTATGAAGCATATCTAATTGTATTTACCTTCTCGTGGAATTAATGAGTTTCTGGTACTTTGCAATCAGTTTTAAAGGGTACCAAGTTTTCTGCTTGTTTTTAAAGCGGAAAATGTAATTTGTTTAATTTGCTAAATTCTGTTTAGTCCAGATATAAATCTAAGTTAACTGCCGATTTGAGGTTTATTTCTAAATAAGCGGTTTTTCCTACAATTTAGAAATTATATTAATTTTATACATAATAATTGTGTTTTATACATAATTATAATAATTAATTATGTCTTACGTTATAATAATAGATTTTATCGAAGCTCTTTTTTGGTTTTTTTTTTGGATTTTTTCTTTAGTTGCTAAGACAGTTTTTTAATGTTTTCGAAAGTTGTATTTTTATAGATTTTGAGGTGTTCTTTTCAAATTGCTACTTTGCTACCTCGCCCTCGGTTTTTGTTTTTTTGCCGTATTTACTCATTACGTCGCGATAAAGGTTTTTTGGCTGTTTTCTTTGGTTGCTAGGAAAGTTTTCTGATGTTTTTGTAAGTTATATTTTTATAAATTTTGAGATGTTCTTTTCAAATTGCTACTTTGCTACCTCGATCTCAGTTTTTGTTTATTGCCATATTTAATCATTACGTCGCGATAAAGGGGTCTGTACGGTAATAACTGGGAAATCCGAGTTTTTGTACTTAAACCCTCGATTTTAGTACCACAAAATAGCCTTAAAATTTTCGACATCGGGCTCAGACCTGAACAGAGTCGAATTTACTGAAAATGTCCCAAAAATTACAGTCATGAATTGGGTGTTTCCTATGCATCCTATGTCCAAAATAGGTATAAGGTAAAGTACACTAAATAAAATTCTAAGCAAAAGCTAAAAAAGTCTTCTAACCCCTATAGTTTAATCTAACCCTAATAGAGCATTAGCTGTGAGTTTTCAAAGTTGATCACTCTTTACTTTGTTCTAAGGTGTTTTTCAGGTTATCAGTTTTTCATCATTTATTGGCTTTTGGGTATCCCACGACAAAAACGTATAAATTTGTTTTTGCCTTGTAGTTCGTACAGTCAATAGATTAAATCAGGGAGTTTTGAGTTTTGGCAGGTTTATATGTAGTTTCGAGTCTTAATTAATGATTTCCTGCATTTTTGGCCGAGGTGGAGAAGGTTTGTTTGTACTAGGTACTAGGTTTGTACACAAATCAAGATTGAAAAACAAAAATCAACATTGATGTTTGGACAAACCAAGAGGGTGCTAGCTTTAATATTTGGGTGCTAGCAAGAAATCGGAAGCCAGATTTTTGATAAAAAAATATTAACGGGGGAGGGGGGGCTAGCGTCACTTTAGCCCCCTAGTTTTTTTTTCTCAAAAATCTAGTTGTCGATTTTTAAGGACTAGCACCAATTAGCATCCAAATATTAAAGCAACCATTTATGACTGCACGAAGAATCAAATCTCTATAATAAGACAAGAAAATCAAGTTTACCCTTTACTGTTGTATTCCAAATAAATAATATATTTATTAAAGATTAATACCCATATGCATAGTCAAATTAGTAGCTACTAGCAAATATTAAAAGGATATAGTACTTTTATTAATAGCACCCCCTACGTTTGTCCAAAAACGAATGTTGATTTTTTGTTTTTTAATCTTGCTTTGTGGACAAACCTAGGGGGTGCTAGCGCTAAGGAATCGGGAGTTAGCATTTTGAAAAAATATATTAGCTGGGGGGGGGGGTACAGTAACGCACCCGTCTGAAGGCCCAATTTCGCAGTGCCAAATTTTTCACTTCTATTAAACTTTTAGTGGTGTAGTCGGGCTTGGTCGGAGATGAATGCAATTTTAGGATGTGCATTGAAATCTCTAAAATTAGAATTTAGCTCTGAAATTTTCAGCTACGTCATTTGCAGTTACGAACACTAAAACATTTTTACTGAGGAGCGCCAGTTAAAATTTTTGTAATCCTTTTATGATCATCCGATCATGAAGTGGCTTAAGTAATTTTTAGCGCAATAATCTTAATAGTATGTAAGAAGGGTTTAAATATGGTAGAATATAATATTTCGAACGGAGATATGTGTAAGATTCTGTGGAAAAATACAAGTGCTTTCCAAACGCAACTGTCAAAAATAATGATCGAAATAGCTAAGAGCAATCCTTACTTTAATGATGAGCAGCTAGATATAATTAAATTTATAATTAAAAGTGCATTTTGCATCACCTCAAAAAGGTTAATTTCAAAAAGTTTAATGATCATTGGTTGATACAGAACTTGGAAGTTTTTCTATATGAAGATGCAGCAAGAACATCTACTCCTTCAACATTTAGACATAAGAAGGAATTTGAAAAATTTTCTGAGAACCAAAAAAAGAAGGAGTGATGAAATTCTTAAGATATATCAGGTGGATCAAATTGAACATGCAACAGAGTGGACAAGAAAAAATTAAAACATGACTCATCCGGAGTATTTAACAAGTCGGATAACAGCAGAGATTCAGAAGTCAAAGCAGCTTTGGATGGAACTTCAATTGTGAGTTGATCAAATCCTGTTCTGCTATATTTAAATAAACATAGTAAAACTTTTCAATTTGATTACAAATATTGTGTAAGTACACCATTCCCAAAGTCCATAATGCATTATACAAAAAATTTTCAAACGCTATCTGTAATTCCACGTCTTTGAGTGAGTCCACTAGAGGTCTTCATCGTTCACACATAAATATTTGTTCTATGGTCATATCAGAGGAAATGCTTAACCAAAACTTGTCAGACAGTCCGATACTGAAATATCCTTCTATTGTGAATTTTTCGTAATTATAAGGAATAATTTGTCATTGAAGAGTTTGCACGCCCTCTCTTGCACTTCAACTACTTCGCATTCATCTAATTCGCATATAAAATATTCACTTAGGAAAAAATCATAAAAAAATTTGGTAGAAATATGCATTCATGATAATTTGCAGGAGTTTTTGTTACTTTATTCTACGTCGCTGTATAAATATACAAAACTATTCGGCTAATAAAAAAATAATTTCAGGCAAGAGTGTAGAAAATTTTCTCCTTTATAATATTGATAACAACTATTTTGATCGTAGTGCCTATTGGTAAACGAGTAATTGCGAATAAAACTGGTTTCGGACGTAATTTTTTCAAGATGAAGATGCATCGAGAGTATCGAGACCCAAAACTCAGGATATCATTTAGGGCCCTAAACTACGTAACCCTTCCAAAAATCAAACTTGATTGACTTTTTTTGTCTCTATTGACTGTACTATTAGTAGCTTTCGAGGAACAATAGCTATTTACGTATAAGTAACAGAAATGAATCGTTTCTGTACGCATCACGTATGCTATTTTTTCTCCAGGATAAAGTCCTAAACGAATAAAAAAAGGAAAATGTACCACAAAATATCAAAGGAATACCATTAAGTTAAATGTAAAACTTAAAATATTTGTTATTACAAATTAAAAATCCAAAACGAAATGATTATTCAAACGAATGTATAAATAGATACCCCACACGTGCGTGTAGGCGTGTAAGAATGCAAAGCTCGTGAAAGATAACAGCTAGACGTAGACGATAATGCAGACAAGCACCGGGGATTCACACAAAGTAATGCACGAGAAGAGACATGACAAAGCAAACTATACACAGAAAAAAAAGTGGTGTGTATTTAACGAAATTTGTCGTTAATAGTACTACATTTTGATCCTATGAAACTTTTCGTAAATATTACGACAAGCATTTCGTTAATATTACTGCGGTAGTATTGTTGTTAGGTAGAACAACCTATATGAATATGCGCCTGCTGATAGCGATCCCTTATTAACCCAACCTCTCTCTGATGGATACCTGTAACATTAAATTATTTATTATTTAAATCTGTAAATATTAAATTCATTATTAAATTAAATTCATTAAATAAATTTTTACTTACCGTCCCCGTCCGGACTGGGGTTTGAACCCGGGACCCTTGAAATACGATGGATCCACTCTCCTCATTGACCTAATGCGGCTGCATATCGAATGTGTATCACAACTCAAAATATAATTTACGTAAATAATAAAAGGTTTAATAAAGTGTATCGTGGTTATAATAATATAATTATAGTTAAATTGTTTGCAACAAGTTAAAGTAGAATTATAAAGAAATTTTAATTTTAAAACATTTACACAGCAAGGTGGATAAGTATCTAAGAAATATTGCTATCTCTAAATATAAAGTGGCGGATGATATTGATATTTGATCGTATAGAGATGTGAAAACGAGTAATTTAATAAATTGAAAAGAATTAAATTGACGCTGTATATTAAAACGTGCACTATTAGCCAACTATTAGCTGTCTAGCTAAAAACCAACTATTATTATAAGCACTATTTACGAACTACAATTTTACGTTTTACGAAAAATTAGTAATAGTTACGAAATTTTCGTTACATTTGTGTAGTGATATTTACGAATAGCGTGTAGTAATATTAACGAAGTACAATTTTACGATTTTACGAAAAATTAGTAATAGCTACGAAATTTTCGTTAAATTTGTGTAGTAATATTTACGAATAGTTAGTAAAATATTAACGAACTACAATTTTACGATTTTACGAAAAATTAGTAATAGTTACGAAATTTTCGTTACATTTGTGTAGTAATATTTACGAATAGCGTGTAGTAATATTAACGAACTACAATTTTACGATTTTACGAAAAATTAGTAATAGTTACGAAATTTTCGTTACATTTGTGTAGTAATATTTACGAATAGCGTGTAGTAATATTAACGAACTACAATTTTACGATTTTACGAAAAATTAGTACTAGTTACGAAATTTTCGTTAATATATCGAATTTACGTTTAACGACCGCATTTCGTAAATATAACGACGGATTTTTTTTTCTGTGTATATAATGACAAAGAGCCAAATATGCCTTCGGCGTCAGGCAAGATCTATGTACCCAGAAAGTGAACTTTCTGTACACCAAAGTATATCAAGTTACAATTTTTTTATACCAAAGTATATCAAGTTACACTGATAACTTACATCGTACGAGAAACGCTCACTTTCGGATCTAAAAATAGACAAAAAATGACGTTTTCGCTGTATCCTGGAGAATTTAATTTTGCTAATACCTATTTTGAACATTGAATGTATAGGAAACGGCCAATTCATCACTTTGTGATTTTTGGGACATTCTTCTCCAAATTTACCCCCGTTCCGAGCTCTCTTGCTATGTCAAACCGAAAGATTTAAACAAACATGAAATTTTATTTCAGAGTTAAATATTCCACCTCTTCAAAAAGAAAGAAAAACACCAGAACTTTGTATTTAGGGGTCATTTGGTACTCTATTTCCGATATCAGATAACAGTGAAAATATAAATTCTTGATGAGAGTTCTGAGTTGACGTCAACCTAACCACCCATAATTCGAAATAATTTAAATTCAGTAATATATCAAAATTTTGTGTAACTTTTTTGAAAACATTAGTAGGTACCTCATTTTTGTAAATAAAAATGTTCTATAAATAAATATTTTGAAAAAGCAATAAAAACCAGAGTGAATACAAAATTTTACATCTCAGGTACCTTGCTAGGCTTGCATTTAGATGTGACTGCACCTTTTTTTTATTGTTATGATGGTAAATTATTAACACAGGGGGACCGCCGCTTTTACGTGCCCTCCGAAGCACAGAAGACGGTCAAGAAATTTTAGACTGTACCCGGAGTCGAACTGGGGAGCCCTACGTTATTATCAGGCCATGACCATCGAAATACAAAATTAAGAACTTAAAATAAAAAATTATTAACACGAAATAATTTTTACCTAGTGACATTTATGATATCAAACGTTCTACAAATAACTTTCGGTTTTGCCACCAATAATTAATAGTGTTATTTATTCTTTCTTTATAACGAATTAATTATAATTAATTTATAATAAAATAATTATAATTAATTTCAATTAACCATAAATTGCATAATTTTAATACCCAAAAATTAATTCTAATTCATGCAATAGAGTGTTAATTACTCGGAAACAATAGAATATTTTTTGATTTTGTCATCAATTAATTATTTATGATTAATTATAATAATAATAATAATAGTTTATTAATGCTAATATAAAATATTTACAAGTTTAAAAGAAGAATATGTTGCATTAAAAGGTATATGTTCAGCAAAGCTGTTTTTCAACATAACCTGGTTATTGAGTTTGTTGCAAGCCAAGCAGTCGACTCGTCAGTGTGGTGTTGAAGGTGTAAGCAGAGCATTTCTGGTGATACAGGTCCATATGTTTGTTGTAGAAACGGCACGCCAAGTACTCAAATGATCCCTTAAACTTGGTAGTCCTAGGTGACGGAATTGTAAGATCCTCAGTATTGCGAAGATTGAGACCATGGCAATCAGATCTTCGAACCAAGATGTTGGCTAGGTAACCAGGACGTCCTGACTTCAGAATCGAGAACAGCTGAGTTGCGAACCTGAGCTCAAACCTAGCCTCGAGCTTCAAGATATTCAACGAACGATAGAGAGGTGTTATATGATCTCCATACTCCCAATTGTACGAGAAACGTAGAGCTGCATTCTGTAATACTTGTAGTTTTCTCCTCAAGTCCTCAGTGAGAAAGCCGTAGTAAACAGTTATGCAGTAGTCTACATGGCACAGGACAAGGCTTTGAACCAAATACCATTTCGTACTTGAAGGCAAGAGTTCCTTGTATCTATAAAGAGACCTGAGCTTGAAGTAGCCAACGCTCACAGTCTTGTTGACATGGTCATTGAATGTAAGGTGGTTATACCAAATCACACCTAGGTTCTTCGTCTTATTGCAAAAATCTATCTTGCAGTTATTGAGAACAATATCATAGGTCCTCATTTGCATAGCAACTTTATAGTTTCGTGGGCTTCCCATACACATCCCAACAGTTTTAACGGGGTTCAGAAACAATCCATTTTCAGTAGACCAACGTTGTACGAGATTGAGAGCACTATTCATTTTACCGATAACTTCATCAATCCGCTCAGGTGGGCCCGCGATGTGGAGCTAATTGAATAATTGAATGTTTAATGTTTTTAAAATTTGTTATTTATACCAATTGTTAATAAAAACCTGTTTAATGTTTCTTAATAAAGAAAATAATTCTTTGTAATGAATCAGAATTATTCTTGATGATTAATTAAATTTTGTTTATATATTTATTACAAATGTTAAATATAAATGTTTCCGGGTTTCAGAAAATGATGGTTTGTTGTGTTACAACACTAAAAATATTCATTTTATAAAGACAATTTTCTGTATTTTAATTTATAACATACAAAATTAACTATTTTAATCGTAATATGAGCCGAGAAGGAGATATTATCGAAAACATCGTTTCGCCGACATTTATTTTTAATATAGTACCTGACAAAAAACTATATTTCATTTGTCATTAATTTAATAAAACGGATTTTTTGGCAGTAAAATTAAAGATCCGTTGTTAAATATTACAGAAAACCTTCTATAGCTTAATTTATTATACAACTATTTTTATCATAATATTAGCCGGAAAGGAGTTATTGTCGAAAACCTTGGTTTTGCCGCCAATTTTTCAATATAGCGGCGTTGTTGACAAAAAAACAGAGTTGGGAAAGTGAGAATTCGAAAAGAGAACCTAAAAATGTACATACTTTTAAAAACACTGAATTTCAAAACATCTGAAAACTTTCCCAGCAAAACTATGTAATATAGTAATTGGGAGATGTGAATTTATTTAACAAGTTCTACGATACTTCCAGAGCTTGTTTGTCTGTAATCGGAAATCTTTTGCTTTAATTAAAAAAAAATTATTTTATCGATTTATTCAAACGCTATAAATCATGGTCATTATTTTTGTCTAAAAAATGGCTTAACTAAATATTTTCAAACGTTTCTTAGATTGGATTTGGGAATAATTAACCAATTTGGAAATACATTTTATAGGTCAACTAGGTATTGGGGTCGTCTACCAATTATGTCTAATCAAAAATTAAACAAATGTTGTGCTGAACAATTCTGAATTGACTCCTCAAGATTACTGAAATATTTATTCAATGCTTTCACAGAAACTTTCGTACGAGCTTTCTTAATAATTATATAGTGGCTGCTATACGTTTTATGACAAGAGCAATATTATTGTTTTCAATAATAACATTGGCTATTTTAGTTTGTTTCATTGTTTTTTTCAGTCGTTATGCTTCTTAACAGAAGCGCCTTGACCCACTCTCTTCTTACGCATGTGTTGTACATTCGTAGGGTTTTTGAGCAATTTACATACGCTTTGGCTATAATAGTGGGACACCCTAATAAAGGTGTTATACCTTAGAACCCCCCCCCCCCAAAGAAATTAAAAAAAAAACGATCAAGCTTTATAAAAACATTTGCTTCAATATAATAATAATAATAAAAAGTTTATTAAGCAAAGCAAATAAATACAAAAAGAGAAAGGTGCTTGCTTAAGAGGTAGCCGGTTTAGCAAGCTGATTTTCTACCAACATCTAGGGGACTGATGATGTTTGTGCGTTCATAAAGTGTTCCATAACCTGGGACTTAAACGTAACCTTAGATCTGATTTCCTCCACAAGTCAAGTAGTGTCGATAACTCCAAACAACAGTTGATCAAGTTGATGAAGATGTCCAGGCAAAAAGGCAAAACCATTTTGAGCATTTTAGCAGAGATCCCATCAATACCAGTTGCATCCAATTTTTTCCCAAGAACGGCTTTAGCCACATCGTCATGGATAACCAAGCAAGAAACCAGTTTATTCGAAAACTTTTCAATAATCTTAGGGTCCGAAACCGTACCAGGTGTCGAGTTTGCAAAAAAAACTATGGAACGTGTCAGGATTGGTGTTCTTCAAGTTTATTTCATTTTTGGTTTTAAAGGGGTTTCTAAGGTTCTGGTTCTAAGGTACTTAAAAAGATATTTTAAAATAGTTTGGTTAGAAAATGTAGCCCTATGATGAATACCGTACGATTTTAAAGAATGTTCCACTAATATGGCCAAAGCTGGATATAAGCGGTACTTATTTAACGTGTGCTCCGAATTACAGAAAGTGTAATACACTTTATATGGAGATGGGTGTTTATGGCAGATTACCTCGGTGGTTTGTCATTGTCTTCCGAGTAGAGATGGTTAGAATATAGATTTTACTCTGACCGGAGTCGAATTGGTTATTTCGCAATAGCAGTACACGCATTTAAACGCGAAGCAATGACCTTGAATCTGAAGAGACCATGACCATATGTAAATTAACATATATTTTGCATAATGCATCATAATAGATTTAAACTTAAATTGAATCATATCTCGGTTTGGACGAATATGAAAATAACTTGATATACGAGTATTTTGGGGTGTCCCGAAAATATCTTTTAAAAATCTGAATATTAAATAGGTAACAGCATTAATGAAGGAAGTAATGATCACTCAGTAATATACCGAAAAGTAAAAGTACGGAAAAACAACTTCATTAATTTTTCAAATTATTTAGTCTTTTAAAATTAAAAGGTTAAAAATGGCAATTTGTTACCGTGATGCTAATATATATTATTATACAATTTTGAAACTAATAAATAATTAAAAAGTTAAATAAATGTTTATCAAGGCGACTAAGATTTTTTATATTATTTCACAGAATCAATGCAATAATAAATAATTATACATTGTACATGATTTTCCATTAGTAGCTAACTTTTTTTATTTGCAAAGAAAATATCACATGCAACCACTCTTCTGTTGAAATTTTAAATCATACTTTCACATAATTCAGACTCGATTGAAACCGGCCCTTTCACGTTACCCCAACAAAAGAAGGCCAATTCTTTTCATGTCTCCTGGACATGTGATTCTCAATAGAGTCATTATAGTTCTCATTAATGCAACTGCTAATGAAATCACTACAGCGTTTTGTAAAGGAAGCCAAAATCATCCATTGCTAAAATTTCCTACATTTGTCGATTATAAATGTTAAATAAAAAATTTAAATTCAGTTTGACATTTGAGAAATACTATAATTATAATTTTAAATATATAATTTTAAATAAATAATTTGGATTTTTAAACTAAAAATTGCACAGTAAGCTCGTCAAGTTTGGAAGAAATTTGATAAATTTTTTCAGAGGAATTCTCTGAGAAAATCCTCGGACACGTCAACCTGACTTTTTTAAATGCCATCGCGATTCCAAATAATAATGCGACCCCTGGTGGCAGAATTGAGAACAACTTGATGCGAGTACTAAACGTTAAGCGATGCTCATTGTTTATAAGTTTCTTTGCTTTAGTTGCATGTTAACGTGTTGCAATTATTTAAATCTATTATAATTATTACAAAGTTAACACTAAATTTCAATAATCATGACAGAAATGTACATTTTGTATACAAAAAGGCTAATTTTTATTTAATAAAACAGTTTTTAACAAGTCTCGACTATTGTTACTTACTCTACCTATAAATATTGTTGGTTTAAAAGACTTTCAACAAAATTAAATATTGGCCGAGTCTTGCCAATGGCCAACAATATTTCAACTCGAAATCAGCAGTCCTGATTTTTTCAACAAACTTATAAACTACTAATTTCGTGCAAGAGATTACAAAAATATTTTTGTTTAATGGTCGCCAACATATCACTAACAAAATAATTGTATGGTATTTACGTATATTGTACCATCATCTTTACTGCAGTATATGATAAAATCACATACACTGACATTTAGAATGGCAATCCCCAGGTTAATTTGTCCATAATATGGATGTTTTTTTAAGCACATAACCCTTCAATTCATCACACTTTAGATAATTAAGGGTTGGTAAAAGCTCATCTATACTTAAATGTTGCCCGTCATAGGGAGATTTAATCTCGATCAGTTTTATAGGCTTATGGTTATCCATTATAATGCCATCAGGTGAAAAGCCCAACCAGGGGTTTAATTCACTGACAACTAAGCCACATTGTACAACAACAACATCGCATAACTCTGCATATAACTTCCGGGCTTTTGGCTCGAACTTTAAACCATACTCAACGTATTTGTTTGAAAATCGTTTGGGTATAAACAAAGTTTGAGCCTTCTTCTTCCAATCGGATTTCCCGTAAGTGTGGAGACTGTAGCATGTTGTTCCTGTTGATCAATAAAAGTAAGTGTATTACTTTTCATTTAAATACAAAGTGATTAATTATGCCTTACCGGTAATTCTATATTTCCTGGCCTCCAACCATTCCCTTCTATTTGTTTTTTCGAGGATCTCCAATTTGTTGATGACTACAACCTGTTTGAAATAGAAGTTCCGACAATTTTATCGTCTCATCGTCTCGTTATGTTACGCAGAGTACGTGTTGTCGAGATTTCTGTTTAAATTTTCATTACATTATTCATAAATCGAAGGATATTATGTATGTGGTGGATATTGGCACTTGTTTGTCCTGTGATAAGGTAATATCTTCCGGTGATAGCATTAAGTGTGATAAATGCAGAAAATGTTTGCATGGGCATTGTACCGGTTTGTCAAGGACAGTTGTCTCGGCCGTCTTGGAAAAAGACTCACACCTTCGTTTTGTTTGTAAGGCTTCTTTGTCTGTGAATGAAGGTGTTGGATCGGTTGGTGAGATTTTGAATGCTATTAAGGTGCAGTTCAATGAACTCAAGAATGAAATTGCTGATTTGAGAAATTTAATGAATCCGGATGACAACGCAAGACCTTCCTGTGTTGAAGATATAATTGAGGAGATAAGGGAAAGAGATATTAGGTCCTCCAATGTAATCATGTATGGGATTGGTGAGCTTTATTCGAATTCTTCTCGAGATAGAATTAAACATGATAAAACGTGTGCATCGAAGGTTTGTGCTGATATTGCTGGAGGAGATGTTTCTACTTCAAACATTAAAGTGTACCGTCTTGGGAGGGTTTCTGGGGACCGTCCACGACCATTGAAGGTAATTTTGGATAGTGCCACTGATGCAAGGCGTATTCTTGCTTCCTCTCATAAGTTGCCTCGGGGTGGTTCTGTGTCGGTTGGATCCGATCGAACGATGGCTGAGAGAGGGTACTTAACCCAGTTGAGAGGACAGTTAAAGTCAAGAATTGAGGGTGGAGAGAATGATTTAACCATAAAATACAATTTCGGGCGGCCTAAGATAGTTAAATCGGGGAAGGCAAAAAACGATATAAAAGACGGAGTGAATTTGTAGTGTATTATCAAAATGTTAATAGACTTAGAAGTAAGCTTGATGTATTGAGAACTGAAATGTCGCTGGTTGATTTTGATGTGGTGTGCTTTAGTGAAACGTCTTTGACTTCTGATTTTTGTGATGCTGAACTGGGCATGGATCGTTATAATGTTTATCGTGCTGATCGGTCTGTTTTAAGTAGCAATAAACTTTCGGGTGGTGGTGTGTTAATTGGTGTAAACTCTAGGTATTCATCTCGTGCTATCGAGACTTGTAATCGTGTCGAGCAGCAATTTGTATTGTTGAAGATTGATGAGGTTGAGTTGGTGCTTGGTTGCGTGTATGTTCCTCCAGCATCGAGTTCTGACATTTATGCATTGCATTGTCGCGAGGTGGAGCGCATTCGCTTGCTCTTTCCTACAGCAAAGTTTCTGATATGTGGAGATTATAATCTGCCGAACTTACATTGGAATTCTGGGTATTGCGGTGAGGGCGTTCTGGATGATTCGTCGAGATGTGTTGTGGACTTGTTGGAGTTTTTGAATCTTGAACAAATGAATGAAGTTAGGAATGGCAGTTGAAGAGTGCTTGATCTTGTTCTTACTGATGTTGTTGGTGCAACTGTAATGCTGTGTGATGAGAGCGTTTTGCCTGTTGATGTTCATCATCCTGTCTTGATGGTTTCATTATCTTTATGGAATGGGGAAGGCATCGGTGCGGCAGGGACAAGATTGTTCAACTTTAATAAGAGAGGAGATTATGTTGCAATGGCGGAATATTTGGATGGTCTTGATTGGTGTGTGTTGCAGGATTTGGACATAGAAGATGGCGTCCGGTATTTTTATGATAATTTATATTATGATATGCAATTGTTTATTCCTGTAATAGTGATTTCTGAAGGTAATTGTTTTCCAAAATATTATAGCACTGAATTAAAAAATCTTGTTCGGGAAAAAAGAAGGGCTCATAGGTTATTTAAAGAATTCAATTTGTACAGTAATTATTTGAAGTTTTCTGATTTGAGGACTAAATGCAAGTCACTAGCTCGTAGATGCTATGAGTCGTATATTGCGTCGGTGGAAGCTTCTATACCCGTTGATGTGGGGGGGTTTTGGGGTTACATCAGGGCAAACAGGTCTTCTGGAGGTATTCCGTGTTCTATGTTTCTGGGTGACTCGAGTGCTGACTCGCCTGATCAAGTATTGAAGCTCTTTGCGAGTTATTTCTCTGGTGTTTACGGGGATGGGACAGTTTTTTCAAGAGATTTTAAATATGAAAAAACAACAAATTTGAGCCATTGCCATATTTCTGTTGAGGATATTTTGAGAAAAGTGAAAAATATTAAAACTAACAAGGGCCCTGGTCCGGATGATGTCCATCCAATTGTGATAAGATCATGTATGCATTCCCTTAGTCTCCCATTGTTTATTTTGTTTAACAAGTCGCTGTCAGTTGGTGTTATGCCGAGGGTCTGGAAGCAATCGTTTGTGGTACCAATTTTTAAGAGAGGTGATAGGTCCGATGTTTCGAATTATCGCCCTATTTCAATTCAGTCGGTTATACCGAAAATATTTGAGGGCCTGGTACTTGATGCGATCTCTTCTGATCTTTCGGATCTGGTTGTTCCTGAGCAGCATGGATTTCTACGGGGAAGATCCCCGTTAACAAATCTAATGATATATGAAGATTACATCTTTAAGTGCTTTGGGGACGGTTATCAGGTTGATTCCATTTATACGGATTTCAGTAAAGCATTTGACAGGATTAATCTTTCTATCCTGTCTTCTAAACTTGAGGCCCTGGGTATACATGGTTCTTTGTTGTGTTGGCTTATCAGTTACGTATCTTGTAGAATCCAGTAATGTTAAGATCAATATGCATTTGTCCCAGCCAATAGAGGTGTCTTCTGGTGTGCCTCAGGGGTCCCATTTGGGTCCCTTACTTTTTACTCTCTTTATTAACGACATTGGCAATGCTCTGGGATTGGGTGTTCGTTATTTAATTTTTGCGGACGATCTAAAGATATTTTATGCGGTAGGATCAAGCGATGATTCAGTTGGGATTCAGAATAGTTTATGTGCGCTTTTGGTATGGTGCAATTATAATCAACTTTTTCTGAATGTTAGTAAGTGCTGCGTCATGAGGTTTTTTCGGGACAAGTCTCCTTTTCTTTATAGGTACGCGTTGGACGGAGAGGCTCTTCGATCGGTTGACACAGTGTGTGATTTGGGGATAATTTTTGATGCTAGGTTGACCTTTAGGTGTCATATGGAACATATATCTTCCAAAGCAATGAGAATGCTGGGTTTCATAAATAGAAATACTAGAAATTTTAAAAGTATTAATACCCTTAAGATCTTGTACATGACCCTGGTTAGATCCCTTTTGGAGTACTCTTCTCCGATTTGGTCTCCTTTCTATGCTGTTGACTCTGATCTTATTGAGAGAATTCAGAGCAAGTTTTTATATTTGGTTGCATATAGACTCCATTTGGAGAGCGATCTTGTAGGCGTAAAAAGGTTTGTGCGAGACTTATTGTGTTTGTCAACCCTGCACGATCGAAGGGTTGTGGCCGATTTGACCTGCTTATTTAATATAGTGAATAGCAAATATAATTGCTCGGAGCTCCTCCAGCTGATTAATTTTCGGGTTCCTCGGTGTGGTGTTAGGATTGGTGGCTTGTTTTACGTCGACTTGGCTTTGACCAACTATAGCTACAACGCTCCCATTAATAGAATCCAAAGATTAGGCAATATTCACTTGAGCGGGGCCGACGTCGACCTGTTTAGTTCATCATTGCGCGGGTATAAGAGGCTTTTAAAGTTACGTTTGGATGGTAGCCAATAGGATGGGTCCAATGTATTTGCATTTTTATTTTTATTTTGTGTATTCGTTAAACATGTACGCTTTATTGTGAATGTAAATGTTTGAGTACTCTGCGATAATAATAATTGTGATAATAATTGTAAAAGGGCTGTAGCCCGTATTTGATAAATAAATAAATAAATAAATAATCCAAGGGCGTTGGGACAACACAATTACTAAGGGCCTCCATAATACGTCCTTCGGGATGCTGGGAGATTCGTTTTAATACCTCATCTACTGGCTCCTCTTTAAAATCGTTTTTGTTGTCTTCGTTCTTTGTTGTTTCTTTCGCATTGAAATGTAATGCAGCACTACAATTTGGCAATATAGCCATAATCCTTTGTGCCCTTTCATCTGCATCATATTCTTGACTGATTGTCCTAAATTCTGGAGGTTTGAAGCAACAGAATGTTCTAATATTTTGAGCTTTGCTATAATCGCTAGTAGCACTTGCTTTTAAACTAGCCCATTGGCATTTTTTGTCAGTTGAACTTATATTCTCAAACTTATCGATATCATTTCTGTAACATAAAACTCTTTCAAATCTAGCTACTATATTCCTACGTAACTCATGAATAATAACTCACTTATTGCAATACAATAATACAGCTACAATGTGTTTACAGCATTCGGATGCACCAGCTGGACATGTGCATTTAAAATCACTTATTGCCAAAGTATTTTTACAAATAGATCCCGTTATTAAATGAGGAGCCGATAATAATGCGGAAGTCTGTAGTACGAGAGCATAAATCGCATAAACAAACTTGACACAGGGTATTACGCCACAAAGAATAACATGCTTGGCATTTAGCACTTCTTCACCTTCACAAAAATTTCTCGACGTTGCGCTGCTATTAGTATACTCTAATAATGATTTTAGAGCAATTTGTTTACTAATTTTTAAATTTTTCTTTGATAACTCGAACAAACAAAAAAATTTTCAAGGTAAACGGTAATACGGTAAACAAGACTACTCGCATATGACGGCCATTTTGAAAATTTAACAGCGCCACCTATTGTTAATTTTAATCGCGAATACCATTGACATATTTTTATCGTGTTTTGATTTGAACTATGACGTCAACGTAAATTTTTTTAAATAGCAACCCTTAATTTGCTTTACGAATTTGGAAAAGCACAATTTTTTGAGTATGAAAATATAAAAAACCCTGGCGTTGAAAAGAAAAGCTTTCAAGGTAAGGGCTCCAAAATTACAAAAAAGCATTTAATCAATACATCTATAAATTTAATGATAATAATAATTAATAAGGTTTTTGCACAAATTATGTAAAAGAAGAAAATCAAATTAAATGTTCGAAGTGACTCCCGCTCACTTCTTGGCAATATTCTATGCGCCACTGAAACTCCTGTAAATCAATTTCAATTAATCGTATCGAGTAGAATTGCCTGTATCTCATTGCGAATTCTATGCTTTAGTTCGTCAATGGCAGTTGGTCTATTGAATAGAGTTTGAGTTTTAAATATCCTCATAAAAAGTAATCAAACTGCGACCAATCCATTGGTTGGTAAAAACTTGGTTTAAATCATAGCACGAATTTTTGCCTTCAGACAAATAACAAACCATTTTAAAATAGTTAAAAAATAAAAATGAATTCTAAATATAATTTAGGCAACGATTAATTATTAACAAAATACTAGACCACATATTACAAAATTCTAATTACTGCCAGAACTGGGTTATTTTTCCACATCCTTCTTGAAAAATAATTGGTATAACTCTAATAATTTTATCATGCAATTTTGAAACTTGAAGACTGATTAACACGAAAACTTTTCTATTCTAGTTTTATTAGATATTTTCAAAGTTAGAAAATTATTATACTCTATCCAAATTCGGAGAGAAAAATCAGGGTTGAAATTAAAATAATTTATGATGACGTTATAGCTCAAAATGAAAACACGGTAAAACAGTGACACTTAAAAAAATAAAGTTGACGTGTGCGAGAATCTTCTGAGAAAATCCCCCTAAAATATTTGATAGAATTTGTTTCAAATATTACGAGCTCACTGTATATTACTTACTATGCCTTTCTTGGTTTGATACATTCAAATTTGCACAAACAGTTAGCCACAACGACAATTTTATTTACTAATATTTATATACAGGGTGTCCCCGTGACCGTGGAGAACCTTTGAGGTGGTGATAAAGGACACTTTTCTAAGACAAATTTTCAAATAAAATTTTTGCCCAAGTCCAAACCCTAGGGGGGTACCTCCCTTTAAAGCAATTTTTTGAATTTCTGATATAACCCCTTATCGTCTAGAATCAACGGATTTCGAGTTATAAATTAAATTAAGGGAAAAATGTTTAAAAAATTCAGGTTTTTTTTTAAATTTTCTTGCGAACCCCGTATCTCTTAAACGAAACGTCTAAGAGAAAAACTAATGGCTCAGACCGGATAGGGAATTTAACGGGCTACAACTTTCGTCAAATAAATTTTTTTGGGCAACCAACCGTTTTCACAGAAACTCTGAAAATAATGAACAAGGTAGGTAAAAAATATAAATTCACATAATTACTAAAAATCTCAATTTGATTTATAGCATTTGTTTTAATGTTAAAACGCTACAATACGACGAATACGAAAAAACCTGAATTTTTTAAACATTTTTTCCCTTAATTTAATTTATAACTCGAAATCCGTTGATTCTAGAGACCAATGGTTTCCCAAACTTTTTTTCTCGTGGACCCCCTGCTGCTACATTTCTACTGTATTCCCAAAACTCCTAAAAAATATCACCCTAAATTGGGGGTGGGGCTAAATTGGGGCTAAATTTCACGTCTACGTGGACCCCCGTGTGGTCTCCTATGGACCCCTGGGGGTCCGCCTGGACCACTTTGGGAACCACTGTTCTAGACGATAAGGGGTTATAACCTAATTTGTAGACAAGCAAATGATCTTTAAAAAAGTTCTAATCCATTAACCTTAAAAAATCAATAATATCGGAGCTATGGCCGTTTGAAATCAGAAATTCAAAAAATTGCTTTAAAGGGAGGTACCCCACAAGGGTTTGGACTTGGGCAAAAATTTTATTTAAAAATTTGTCTTAGAAAAGTGTCCTTTATCGCCACCTCAATGTTTCTCCACGGTCACGGGGACACCCTGTATATGTATACATATATAAGCGAGTGTTTTACAGACGTATCCGTTTCTCACATCCCACGCTCCAAGCCTGTCTGTCGGTCCAATCATTGAGGTGAAGTTCTCTATCCTTCATTGCCTCCTCAACCTCCTGCGCCCAAGTTTTAGCAGGTCTTCCACGTTTTCTTCTAAAGTGTGGCGTCCATTCCCATACCCTCTTTGGCCACCTGTCGTTATTCATTCTTTGAACGTGTCCAAACCATCTCAGTCTTTTAGCCTCTACTGTATCCATAATTGAGCCCTCTGCTCAATTATTTATTTTCTGTAAATTAGACAATATTTTATAATTGCTCAAGATAATAAAAGCGATCCTTAATTTTTGTTTGCATCAACAGATCATAATCGTTAATTAACGTTTAATATCGTTAAGAGAATCAAATTATTAACTTCCTGTTTCTCAAACAGAGTTGATTCCGTATGCACTTGAAAGATGATTCAAGGAATGTAGTAACCGAGAACATAGACTTATCTTGATTAAAAATTAATTTAATAAAGTAATAATTAATTACATCAATAATTTAAATAAATTACAATAAGTCAACAACAAATTACCTATCTGGTAATTATAATACGATTAGCATTTTCTCGGTGAAATCAAACAATATGTAGGTCAACTGAAAAGTTTTGGTCATTAGCATTCATGCCATATATTTTTCAAACGAAAGTGTTTTATAACTTGTTGTTTGTTATTTTATTAAAATTCTATATTAACATTTAGAATTTTTGGCTACTTTTTCTATCTGGGTTAACACATTTCTATAATTTTGGCATTGAAAGAGTTTGTGTACCTTTGGAATAACGTTTTTGGGAAATAACCTAAATCTTTTTTTACCTCAATAGCAAATATTCCTGACGAAAAAAGAAAAAAAAGTTGTCGAAGCGGTCAAGTTCAAGTTCGCTGATTATTTTACTTTCATTTAATTGATCTAACAGCTATTAATAAACAACTTGTGTGAAATTATATAATATTATATTAATAATAATTATTATACATTTACATAAATATTGCAGTGAAATTAATGAAACATTACTTTATTTATTTGTCACCATGACTTTTTTCGCTAATCGTAGCTTACAATAAATTGTAAACTTGAAATTATGTCAATTTCAACAATATTATTCTTCTTTAGCAGGGTTACGCAGGGAGAAGATCCAGAAATTACAAATTCTACATTATTGCATTTTTGAAGATGCATATGGGGCGAAATGGGGGAGGGGGTAATGCAGATTTGCACTCGCTTATCAGAAGTAAGATATAGAAAAATGTGAATTTTGATGTCCCCAGTAAAAAATAAGGAATTATATCTATTTATTATTAATTCTATTGGTCCAAATTTTGAAATTATTGAAACAAGATAAATTACATTTATTGCATCCACATCTCTGTTTCTTCTGTGATGTGGTTAATTTAGTATAGGGAGCATGGGTAACCTATTGAAAAACAAG
Organism: Podabrus alpinus; assembly: GCA_932274525.1. NCBI lineage: Eukaryota > Metazoa > Arthropoda > Insecta > Coleoptera > Cantharidae > Podabrus > Podabrus alpinus. The sequence continues at coordinate 66,540,982 of OW026453.1, read as the reverse complement.
AACTTAAGAAAGAACACAAAGATCAAGATCTATAAGACATTGATAAGACCGGTGGTAACATATGGAATTGAACTACTCTGTTTGACAAATGCGGAAGAACAGAAACGTGGAGTATTTGAGAGAAAGGTATTGACAAGGATCCTGGGCCCTGTGAAGGTGAATGAGGAGCAATACCGAAGAAGAACAAATAAAGAGCTAGCGAATGAAATACATGAAGCTGATATAGTCAGACATGTGAAAGCGTTGAGATTGGGATGCATGGGTCATGTGGAGAGGGCACAGGAGGAGAGGGCGATAGCAAGAGTAATGAAATGGAATCCTGACGTGGACAGACCGAGGGGAAGACCGAGGAAAAGATGGAGAGAGGACACGATTGAGGATCTGAGACGAATGAATGTGAATGACTGGAGAAATAGGATAGTGAACAGAAAAGTATGGAAAAGGATCGTAGAGAATGCGTAAACTGATGAGAGGATACGAAAGATAATAGAAGTAAGGAAAAGTATACGGGGACTAATCCCTCCCAACAAGAAAAAATTGGATTTGAAAACATTGAAAAATGTGGCGAGATTCCCCTAGGAATGGAAAGCCAGAAAAAGAAGAAGCATGGGTAACAGTGATACGCTTTTTTTCTAAGACGCATTAAGCGTAATGAATATTTAGAGCATTACTAAGGTTTGTTTAGGCCCAAATATCGTTAAAAATTGTTTTTAATACTAGACGCCAATTGGCGTTGTCCGCATATTTATAAAAAAAATACGTATGTCGTATGACGCTAATAGTTGATTTCCATATGAATTAAATTCAAAAATAAAAAACAATATGTAATTAAGACGAAGAACGTGTTTTACTGCATAATACACAAAAATATTGTACCTACATATTATATGATTATAATTATAAAAACCAACATAACAAAATAATGTGAATATTTACATATTATGTTCTTATCAAGCATAGGTTCTACACATAATGCAGGTTTATCTGCACACACTTTACACTTAAACGTTGTGTCCTTCCTAATTTTTCTTTCTGAACCCAAGCCTAAAATCGTAAAATCTAGGCATTTTTTCGGAATATTTATAATATTTAGGAGTTCAACAGAAGAAGTTGGAGAACATTTATTCCTAACCTTTTCTACTAATATAAAGTTTTTCGCAATGCTGGATAGAAAGACATCAGTTGTTCCTGCTTATCGATGCCGCCCATATTTTCAGTGTATTTCACAATTGGTAAATTTATCTATTAGAACTCCTCTTCTGTTTTCTACCTCAGTCATTGTGCTTGAAAATTCGGTACAAATGTAATTAGTTTCTCTTTTGTCTTTCCAAACTCCTATCATTATTCCATCACAATATCTCGCTCTCGTTTCTCCAGCTTTTAATTTTGGAATCAAATTTACTCTAGGATTGCCCTTTCTATTCGCTCGCAAACCTGTGCACTATATCGATTTCTTTAGGAGATTTTTTTACTAATTCACAGCTATTGTAGAAGTTGTCCATGTAAATAGTTGGATATGTACTGATGCTTAAAGATAAGTCGGATAAGTTCATCCAGCATCAAATTTTTTCACGGGTAACAAATTTCACTCACATTTCGCTAGAAGGTACCCAATATTATCGGCCTAATTTTATAAAGACGGCCTGAATTTTAGACGGCTTAGTTTTGTCGGATCTAGGATTAGCCTTAAAATGTAGGCATTGTAAAATAAGAAAAAATCTATCCCGATTGTCCAATAATCTTGAAGCCTATTCAATTTAATTGTCTTCTTCTTCTTGGCTTTCCATTCCCAGTGGAATATCGCCACATTTCTCAGTCACAAATCCGCCACAAATCCAGTTTGTTGGGGAAGATTAGATCCTTTAGATTAGATCTTCGGTCGCATCCTCTCTCTATTTTTTCCTTGGCCTTCTTTCAATTTAATTGTGCCAATGTGAAATAATAATTCGAGGAACATTAAAAATTCAGCATAATCGAAATTTTTCCATTTTGAACTTCGTGCATGTACCAACCACCTTTGGCATGAAACACATCCACTGCATATTCATTCGTTTCCTTTATTATGTCGTTTATGAAATCGTCGTCGAAAAAAGCATATTCAAAGTTGTGACCTATAACCTCGGGAGTTCCCCAAGGCAGCATTTTGAGGCCAATTCTTTATTTGGTATTTACTTCTGATCTGCCTAAAAATGATTTTACAACAACAGCTACATTCGCGGACGATACAGTCATCATAGAATTACATGTAAATCCCGCCCAAGCATCGCAAGATTTGCCAGAAAACCTCGATAAGGTGCATAAATGGCTGAAAGCATAACAGTATATGATACAAAGTCTACCAGTAACCTTGAATAATATAATACTGCCTCAATTGGATGATATGAAGTATCTTGGCATTCACTTGCATAAGAGAGTTACCTATAAAAACATATTTAGGAAAAATATAAACAGCTCGGATATAAGTTGCGAGAAATGTACAGGATAATGGGATGTATTGTTGTGACCCGTTTTTGAATGAAGAGAGAAATGTGATAAAAGCCCAGCACAAAGGCAACACAATTTGGAGAGGTTCGAATTGTTCCAAATTGTTTAAATTAGTTATTGTTCAAGTTCATTTGGTTATATGTTTAATTTTAAGGCATGTAGATTAAGACAGTGCAACCGTTTACCTGTAAATAAAGACGTAGGCTATAAACAGGCAAGAAAACAAACAGGAAAAAGAAGGATGTCCGAAAAGGAACAAAAACAAAACAAAATTCAATTGGTATCCAGGGATAACAAGAGGATACGGTAGTTAGTTATGATTTAGAGAGCGTCCCGGACGGACGGTTTGACAGTTACAAATAATAGAACATCCAGAGTAGATGTGTCGTGTCGCGCATTGAATATCGGTTAATATTGATAAAGCTTTGAGAATAGACGTGTCGTGTCGCAAATTAAACAAGAGTTACGATTAATAGTAACTATTAATTGCGAGAATACGGGCCATCGGCTATCCAGGATTGAAGGTGAATTGATCACCAAAATTAATTAATTCAGAATTAATTTGAGAAGAGCGGATACTACATCCCATACAAAGGGATCGTTACGTGTGTGTCTTCCAAGGAGACAGCACATAGAGAGCAGCATTTGGACTGGAATCGTGACAGGCCAGGAGCCTACCAAGAAAAGGCGACCAAATTAGACCAGGCGATTACCAGTGAATAGTGTTGTGCAACGATAGCCACGTCTTATCAAGAAAGATAACAAGGTTGGCATAGTTTGATTTATAATTTTAAGTTTGCATTTGATTTGTTTGATGAGTTGTGTTGATTGTTATTTGTTCCATTTTTATTTATGTGTTGTTGTTTAATAAATCTGTTAGCTGAACCAAATTGTGTTTCTTTTGTGCTGATGCTTATTAAGAGTTGCTGACGTGAGATACGTAAGATAAAAAAATCATCCTGAGATTAAGAGCTTGCTAAGGTAGGTGCAGAAAGTTTGTTGTTCTTCGTCACCCAGAGCAATTAGGGGGACAAGGACGCAACAGTATATACCTATACATACATCGAAACTATTTCGAGAAAATAAACTTCTTGTACTTGAGCATCTTGAAGTCAGTTTGGACATATGGAATTCAGCTGTAAGGATCATCTAGCACCTTAAATATAGAAATCCTCTAAATATTACAATCGAAAGTACTGCGTACCATCCCAAATGCACCGTGGTACGTGACAAACGAAACACTACACAGCGGCCTTCGTATAAATACAGTCAAAAGTGAAATCAAAATTTATAGCGAAAAACATAATAAACTGAGTGTGCATCCAAATGAATGGACTGAAAATCTTATAAACAACAATGCGAAAACTAACAGACTAAAGCGGCATCATCCTCTGGAGATTAAATAGATTTAACTAATGCCTAAGTTAAGTTGATTTTTCGTTCGATCAACTGTCGGTTGTGTTTTTCTCCTTTTATAAATTATATTCTGTGAAGTGTCGATTAGTGGAAAATGATTTTCTAAATAACTTTATTGTGTAACCATTTACTAAATATATTAATAACAGATTGTAAATATTATACTTTGTCATAACATTAACCAAAATTTTGAAATTTAAAAAACTCTTTCAAAAAATAACAAATTTGTTCATTTCTTAGTTCCACTTTGTAGTTTAATATTACATTCATGGTACCTATGAATACTAACAAGTATAAATCAAAACTTTTATAATTCATTAATTAAAAATTTTATTTTAAAAAGTCGTAAAAAGTGTAAGTTCAAATTGGTAATTTTATTTAATATTCCGTGAAGTGTCGACCCTGGTTAAACGTAAACATCTTGCGAAGGTTAAAACCCATTATATACCCTAAAGTATTACAACAAACTGTGCAAAATAACTTAAAAAGTTTAGCTTACATTTAAATAATGACAAAAAAGGAATTATGGCTATTTGCCGAAAATAAATCATTTAAAATGCAAACTATTGAAACTGGACTTAACTATAGGATTGATGCATAAGGTCGTAATTAAATTTTTTAAATATAAGAAATACATAAACTAATCAATAATATTATATTCTCCTGCATTGTTTATGATTGACTCCCAAATTTCTGGCAGTTTTTCGATTCAACGCCTGAAGAAATCCGGTGGTTTGAAGGTGAAGAAATCGTCGAGCCAGTTTTGAAGAGCAACGTCGTTATTAAATGAGATTCCGCGGAGATTGTTGGATAGAAAGCGGAAAAGATGAAAATCTGATGGAGCTAGATCAGGAGAATAGGACGGATATGGAATAAACTTCCAACTGAGGTCTTGAACAGCTGCTTTTGTAATGTTAGCAGTATGCGGACGGGCATTATCATGCTGCAAAACCACTTGATGCCGTCTTGCTGGTCGTTTTTCTTAAATTGCAGCCTCCAGGCGACGCAATTGATGACAATAAACCTCCGAAGTGATGGCTACATTCCTCTGAAGCAATTCATAGTTGATGACGCCATCTTTATCCCACCAGATGCACAACATTACCTTGCGTGGATGAGCACCAGCTTTTGCTTGTTTGTTATAGGTCTCAGCTATTCGTTTCTGTTCTTGATGTTGATGTAAAGGCACCATTTTTCGGCACCACAATTTGGGACAAAAACGGCCGATGTTGTTGACGAGCTAAACGATGACGAGCAAGCAAAGAAGCACAAATGGTAACACGCTAATTTTTGTTGTTTTCGCTTAAAATGTATGGCACCCAAACACCCAACTTTTGAACTTTGTCCATGGAATGCAAATGTCGTACGATAGTTGATTGGTCACAATTCATCATATTGCTCAATTCCCGAGTTGATTGACGTGGATCATCATGAATTGAAGCATTTAATCGGTCTTCATCAAAACTGGATGGTCTCCCTGAAGGTGGGAAATCTTTCATATCAAAATGCCCCTTTTTGAAACGAGAAAACCATTTTCGTGCAGTACTTTCCAAGATGGCGTTCTCTCCGTAAACGGCACGAATGGTTAAACTCCTCGGTTAAACTCAAACAAAAGGATATGTCGGAAATGTTCATTATTTTGTACTTGACACTCCATTTTCTTTAGCCAACAATTACCCCTAACTTTCTACAAATTGAAAAGTTCAACAAGTATTCAATAAGACAATACTATGGCATTAAAATCACATTGATATTTCTCAAACAAATTTGTTTCCAAAGCACTCTTACCTTGGAAACCAAAAACGCTACGAACTTATGCATCAACCTGATATATTTAAGATGTATAAATGTGGTGATATCATAATTTCATTTCTAACGTAACCGACTGCATGGTTCTTAAATAGTAAGTATTATTATTTTTAAATCACTTCTTGACGCCAATTGGCCCATCAGCATTCAAAGGGTTTTAACTATTTTATATTTAAAGTTTAATTTATTATATGGTTATTAGTTTTTACTAGTCAATTTGCTAATGAGTGCAATACTCTCAAACACAGGCATTATTAAATACACATGTGGGCGAGACATTAATTTTTGGGATCAATAAAATATTTATTTATATTGATTTACCAATAAATGTAGACACAATATTTTGCTTAGATACTGAGTCCAAGAGTTCAAGGAATATCCATTGAATCAAAATTAACGAAATGTTCCTTTTTCGCCACAGATTTTTTACTTCGTTCTTTGACAATTTTTTCTACCCCTAGTAGTAATTGTTTCGTGAGAAAATGTTCCAATGGAAATTACTTTTGCCTTTCGAATATCAAGAGCACCTCATTACTGTCTCACTGTTATCCATACTCCTCTACTTATAATTTAATTAATTTCTTTTATAAATTTGATATCATATCCGACGTCATATCCGACGTCCGGAAGACGGTCATGGTCTGAACGTTAGCGCGATCAACTGCTAACGCAAGGCGCCCCGGTTCGACTCCGGGTATTGTCTAAAAATTTCTTGACCGTCTTCCGTGTTTCGGAGGGCACGTTAAGCAGGCGGTCCCCCTGTGTTAATGATTTGCCATCATAACAATAAAAAACAGGGTGCAGGCACATCGAAAGGCAAGCCTAGCAAGCTACCTGAGATGTAAAAACCAAACTGCTCATAGAACCAACAGTGCCTTGAACAGATGCACTATAGTTGGGAAGTACAGGACGTAGTCCTAGATTAAGAAGAAGAAGAAGAAGATATCATATCCACAATGACAGCAAAAAACATTTATCAATCGAAATTTTGCAGTCAACCCTCAAAAAACGTCTTCGGCCACATTAGAAATTAGAAATTAGAAAGAAAATTAGAAATGAACTACACAAGGAAAATTTGTTACCAGTTGGTATTTTCTGCCCTATATAATGTGGTAAAAACCACAATTTTTCTTCGTTTACAAAATAATTCACTATGCTTATCAAAAATATTTTGTGTATGTTAAACATATTTCCTTATAATTTCCAAGAGCTAGCAAACTTTTTGTAAAAATTGCTATTCTATTCTTGATAGGTTAAAATAACTATTTAACTATTTGTTAAAAATCCTAAAAATAATATTCAAATTTGGCAACATAGGTTCTTATTATTTTAATTTTACTGCATTTTTATTTTTGTTACATTTTTACATTTTTTGTTACATTACATTTATTGAATACTAATCTTTAAAATTTTGAATTTCTGGAAGTTTTAAATTTTAAATAATTTATTATAATTGACTGTAAACTAATAATTATAGAATAATGATAGTTGAGGAATAGGTAATCTAGAATGTAGATACTTTTTTAGCTATACATTGTCACAGATATTATTTTATATTTCTAAAATGAATACCATGATCAACAAATTCACTTTTTTCACTGAGATCCTGAATATATTAAACAAATAAAACGTAAAATATTCATTATGCCATTATCCTGCTTGACCAATTTAAGCGGAGTTGGTTGAATACTTTCTACCAGAATTACCAAAAGTGCTAGTGACTAAAATATTTGATATTCAAGATTAGCTAGATATCTTCCTAAAGAGAAATAATTTAGTAACCCTAGGTACTTCCGAGCAAGTTATTTTATGGCTAGATTTTTAACCTACTAGTTAATTGTTATTATAAATTTTTGTTTATTTATTATAACTTTATTATGTTAATATTAAATGAAGTAGTAATACTTACCCACATTTGAATTCCTAAATCAGCAATCTACTTCATATTGCAAAATTTCACTTATTATTTTCTTTACTTATTTAATTTTATTCCTGGTTCTAACTAGTAATAATAATTGTATTTTATTATGTTATTTGTAATATATATTGCAATATACAATAATATTGCTGTGATATTTAAACTGATTCACTAAAATTTATTATAACTCTCTGGGCACCTTCTTCAGCGCTTCGCTTACACCCAACAGCAACTTGAGCCAACTTGACATTTAAATCAAAAACCTCTATTTACAGTTTAAACATAAAGCAAAATAAATTTTAACACCTCTTCATACTTTAGAATGACCCGTGGTCCGATCATAACAATCATGGCAACATACTATTATATTATGCCAATCAAAGATGTAAATTGGACATTATAAATGATGGCCATTAACGTTATTGTCCAGCATTTGACGTGACGGCCCGTTCACGGTGGGCAATGATGTAAATATTTTCATCTGATTGTAATTATTACGTTATTGGCCAAAAGCAAATGGACAATGTTGATATTATAATTTTCTTGGTAGAAGATAAAACAAATGCTGTTGAATTTTGGCCAATTTCTGATTTTTGCATTTAGAAACCGTCGGCCGAGTACTATAATGTTTATTAATTTATTTCTTTCACAGCGAAATTTAAAAAAAAATTCTAAATATGGCAAACTATTTTTCGCGAAGAACAAAATGCTCCAATAAAAGAAATATGAAAGGGGGTAAATTTAACAAGTTCTAACATAACAGTGACGAAACAAATCACAAAAATATTGTGTTAGAGAAACACTGATCCAAATTAATTCGTACACTGAATCTTCCAAAAAATGCAATAAGAATTTGTAAAAATTACTTCCAAATAACACAATTCGAAAACTTAACTTAAAAAAATGATCAATATACGTGGGTTGCTGGAAAAGTTTCCGGAATCTAGTACCTAGTTCTAGTGGTGTCAATTAAATAGCATTTTAAAGAAAGTAATTGTGCGAGAAAATGGAACTATCATATGAAAATTTTCGTACCATGATTTTTTTACGATTTTAAATGTGGTCTAAAGTCGAAACAATCCATCGATCGGCTTGTTTTGGCTTTCGGAAATGAAGCACTTATCTAAGAGTACTATTTATAGCTGGTTTTCCGAATACCAGTGTGGAGGCACCACTCTCAGTGTCGAATTTCGTGCAGGTCGTCCAGCAATATCTGTTGTTACCATTGATGTTAATGCTGTACGTGAAATGATTGAGCGAGATTGGCATGTGACATACCGAAAGATTCAAGCATCCGTAGGCATTGACATGAAAGCAATACACACTATTTTGCATGATAATTTAGGCGTATGGAAGCTTTGCAGTCGTTGGATCCCACACAATTTGACAGAAGCTCAAAAACAAAGTCGTGTCAAAAGGTACAAACAAATGCTCAAGAAATTTAACCGAGGTCTTTCAAATTTGGTCTACAATATCATTACTGGTGATGAAACTTGAATTTATTTATATGAACCCGAAAATAAACACCAGTCCACCGTTTGGGTATTTCAAAATGAGTCTAAACTGATAAAAGCTGATGTCCATTCACGTAGTGCTGCAAAGCAAATAATCGCTTATTTCTTTATTGTTACTGGACATGTGGCAACCATAGCTTTAGAAGATCGAAGAACCGTGAACGCTGATTGGTTTACCACAATAATTTGTTTGCCGGATGTCACTGATAAAATAAGAAGAAGCAATCATAATCGGCGAATTATTCTCCATCGTGACAAAATGCAAGCTCTCACGCAGCGCATCAAACCATTGACTTCTTATCCAGTAAAAATGTTGATTTAATGACTCATTGGCCGTATGCACCTGATTTGTCACCTAGTGACTTCACTTTGTTCCTAAATATAAAAAATAAGCGTGGTGAGCGTTTTGCGTCGCCTGAAGCTGCTGTTGAAAAATTTCAAATATTGGTTTCTGAGGCATTCAGAGTGGAGAAAATGTTTATCGAATTGGTTCTAACGTATGCAAAAGTGTATTAATATCAAAGGCAAATACTTCGAAAAGCAATAAAGTCATTTACCAAATTTTATATGTTTTTATCTTATCGTTTCCAGAAACTTTTCCACCAGCCCATGTATGTGATAAAATGTTATCAATTAATTTTTAGCATTCGAAATCTCAACGCCATATATCGGGACTTTGTTAAAGTTTATTACACAATCTGTCAACAATAATTGAAGACACCTGCTTATTAAACTACCCCGCTTATTTTTTTAACCGTAACAGCCCTTATATCACTCGTTGCCCATTTAAACACTTATTCCTGTATATTTTCCTTGAAAGCGTACTCTCCCACAGCTCCAACAACACCTGCTTCTGCTTTCTTAGAGGCCACACCTGTGTTCAATTCATTACTGACGGTCCTATGATCGTTTTATACACAATTGTTTTGATTGACTCGGCAAAAAAGTGCTTTCAGTGGAAAAGCATTTCTTGTACCAGTTGCCATTCTTGCGTTTTTATCATCTCTTAAGGTGCGAATCCACAATGAGAATATCTCATGAAATTTCTGTCTCATGAAATAAAAATGTCATGAAAAATGTAATTTCATTGTGGACTCTCAATGACTCTCGTGAGTCATTGTTTCACGAGAGTATCTCTAATATATCACGTATCTCAGGTCTGTTTCCACAATGAAATTATATTTTTCATGACATTTTTATTTCATGAGACAGAAATTTCATGAGATATTCTCATTGTAGATTCGCACCTTAACAAGACAATATTCAACAGTAATGGTGTTAATGGGTTTCTTATTTATCTTATCAGTTCTGACACTACCTTAAAGCTACCGGTCAGCTCCCCATTGGCACTTAGGGGAGGGTGGGGCAGTTTGTTACCGTGCAAGTTATTACATAGCAAATTATCCTCATGTTTGAAATTTTTGTGCAATATCTCGTTATATCCAACTAACCGCTGAAATATAAAGCACCCTTATAATGGTATAGGTATAGGCTGTTAAATACCAACATTGTACGTACAGTTTATTAAGCCCCTCTTCATTAATTTTAACTGAAAACTAACTTGAAAAATGAAAATAAAATTAACGGAAAATATAAAGAAAACTAGAAAGATAAGGGCATAAGCCAGGACTTATTAAGCGGATAGCATGAATTTGATTCACTATGTACACTAATTGTTTTGACCTACCTGTTAATAGGAAATTAGGTTTTTAAATAAATACACATGTTAAATAACAATTAATATATTGACGTTAATTTCAAAAATGTCAAAGTTCGGCAAAATAGGGAAGATGCATAAATTTTTTTTATAGCGTAGTTGGATCAAAAATAACTAAATATACTAATTAATGCTATTTAATTTATTTATTTTCGTTTTGATAATAATTTAAAAAATATTTAAAAATCCGTCAATTTGAATTGAAGGAAACGACCGTGCAATTTGCCAAGTGACCTGTGACGTCACAAGTTAAATTTTACATTCATTTATATTATTTTTCTGTGGTTTTGTGCTTTGAAAGTTGAAGTTTGTTAGTGTTAAAAGCTGTTATTTATCATAATTAAATCAATTAAAAACAAGAAAGTTAAAAAAGTACTCTACACGAGTAGAATAAACATGAAAGTGAGGTTATTGTTATTGTGCCGGTGACTTCGTTGCGTTTAAGGTCACATGATTTATTTTAAATTATCATTGAATTTTAAAATGGATTATTTATAACAAAATACAATAAATAGAAGTTATTTTTGCTGATTTGATATTTAATATACAGGATTAATCGGAAATCGGAACCGGTTTTGATGGTGCAAATTACTTTTTTGGGTGGATCTGGCACGGCCAGAATTGGGCGGCAGAGCTAAACATACGAGAAGGCGCCATCCATCAAGCAAACCGGGATGAAGGCAACCTGGATTTTAAACCCCCAAAAAATCGCGTAAAAACAAAAAATAATCGATGTTACTTGTAGGAGAGACGAGCTGCATCTGCCGGTGCGGAATACTCTAAGTGTTAGGGTCATTCATTACGCACGGACCTACCACAAAATGAGCGACACGCCACAGAATCTCGTTAAATTAGCAAACTTAAAATTCGATTTACTCAAAATTTTGATAATACCTTCGCAGGTTGAAATTATATCAGTAAACTATATAAACCTTCCTCTTTGCAATAGGAAATTTTCAATTTATTTGGAGCGGACACCCTTAGGGGTCCGTAACCGGGTAATTTTATTGATTAAAGTGAATTTTTGCGAACGGGTGGGCCGGTTGGAAGAGTAGGTTGGAGTAACGTATTCTGGATCCATGGAAAATTAACTAAAAAAATTAATTAATTAAAATTGAGTATATTATGTAGAAATTTGCACAAAATTTTGAAGAAAAGGAAAAATAATAAGGAATCATAGAAAAGAATTTCGTGTAGGTATCTAATAAATTTTTTTGATTAGGTAGAAATTATTGTACCACATTATTTTCAATTGTACATGAATAAATACGTTATATTTTGGTTACTTTATTCAAAAATTTTGGATTTTATTTAAATAACAAGTTCAGGAGCATTTAAGAACTTCGTGAACACTAAAAGGTTATTTTGAGGTATAATAATAAATTGGGAATTGATTGGAGACCAATGCTCCAAATAAAATTACAAAAATTTCACTGCCGGGTTTTCTTTTTGGAACACGGTAATATATTAATAAAAAAAGAAATAATGACCATGAAAACGTTACTTAAATAAATAAATTATTAAATGTTAAAAAATATAACACAAAACGATTTCTGTTGTTAAGTTTTGAATGTAAAATAAATCAGTGCAGAAATTAAAAATAATAAAAATAATAAACATTTTTACAAACAAAAGAAAAAGCAAAAATAAATTAATCATCCATAAATATAAAATTGAATATTACAAACATTGTATTTGCATCAATTGAAACCTAAATTAAACATCATTATCATGTAGTATAATTTTTTTTTATAATAAATTAGACAAGTTTTATTACTTATTTACAAGTAGCAAATACTTAAGTCAGATAGAGGGAAGTTACACGAAGATTGGACCGTTTTATCGACTTGTTCAAAAGTAGCTCACATATGGACCTGCCCAGCAATGGCTCGAAAGTAGCCCATATCTGACCCACCCAGCTCGGTATAAGATCCTTCAATATTATATGAGCGATAATTTTTCACAAATTACTTTTCAAATCCGATTCATCTCACTATCATTGATCGTTTTTCCAATCGAAGTATATAAAACTGCAACTTCTAACTCAAAACTAGAGATATTAATAATTGATTAAAAGTTAAATCGGTGCACAAAGATTACTTAATTAAAGATTGAAATTTAATAATTTCACTAAATTATTGAAACTGTTGGCCACGCCAACAGGGAAATTGACACATCCCAGAACAAAACTTCGGAACAAAACTTTTGGAGATATGTCATATATTAAAACTTTTAAAAGGTTTGAAAGTCTAACAAATAAATTATTTTCGAAAATAATAAAAATTTTCTAAGGACATAGAAGAAACAGTTTTTTTTATAACGGCGGGGTAGATTGTAACAGTGAATTAGTTTGTTAAAATGCTTATAACTTTTTTATAAACCCAATTAAGGGCAAAATAATATTTACGTTTCAAGTTAAAGATTTGCTGATTACCTGTGTAAATTTAATGTTTTTGTTTTGTTGATAAAAATAAAATGTTAAAACTGTAACAATCTGCTCCACTCTTCTCTATTTTGTTTTCGGTATCATCCGAGTCATTATTACGAAGCTCACCAGTTTTGCAGGTATTTTCAGCTCTTTTTTGTCCTATACCACTCTTCTCTCATAAACCTTATTAGTTCAATAAAATTGATTGATTTACTATAGTGTTGATGTAATAAATTATATTTAAAAAAAATGTGGATATCAAATTGTGAATTCAAATGGTGTCAATGAAGGCTAATGGAATATATTATAATGTAATTGATTACTGATACCAAAATAAAAATTTTCGCGGAAAACAGCAAGGAAAACCGTACGAAAATTTCGATTTCAATATCAATCAAACTTTTATTCGCGAATTAAGTGCTAATAAAAGTCCCATTAGAATATCAAGGCCGTCGAATCATCTGAAACAAACCAGTGACAATAATTAAAATTTAAATTTAGGTATAATCAGTAAAATCAAATTTCACAATAATGTAATTAAGGTCAATTTTGAAACACAGAAAGATACGATATATTTATTAAAAATAAAACCTTTGCGTAAGCTAAGCTGAGTAAAAAATACTTTATGCATAATTTATAGTACTATTGTGAATAAGGGAGTAGCTTGGCCAAATAAACAAACAATTGCTTTGTGTCGCTGGTTTTGGTTTATTTCCATCATCATCAGGTTACAGCCTCAAAATACGAGGTATTGATGGTGGAAATAATCTGAAACTAGTAAACACCAAGCATTTGTTTGCTTATACCTTTACTCACAATATTATTTACATTGACCTCGTATCAAAAGTTCTCTTATATGTACACATAATTTTATGAATAATTATAGTATTAGGTAAATTTTCCTAGATACGAGTAGTTAGGTTAGGGGATATTTTTATTTCAAGAGTTCCAGCTTAATTTTTAATTATTTTCTTTGTATTTTATGAGCGCAATACAACAACAGGAAATTATATAAAGTACAGGAATAAAATATTAATTTATTTTGTATCCTTTCATGTAAATCACTTGTGACATTGGAAGTTGTAAACCAATTCCACATATCCAATTTTGCTGAAACTAAAAAATGAATTTTTAAATTGAAATAGGTATAAATTTCTATATGTCGCAAGTTATTTATGGTGGTACCCAGAATGTTTAGTGTGTAATATATGGTGTATTATATACTCGAATGATTCAATATATAATGCGATTTAAACATTTTCAGACAGGCCAGATTTAATTTTCTTTATGATTGGTGTTTTTATGAACATAACAATTGTTTATGATCGGTTACACAAAGGAGATTTAAAATTTAAATGAAGATTATAATAAATTATAAATTAATAATACAGTAGTAATGCATTTTAATTGTTCAATGTTTTTTTTATAATTATAGGTGATTTATCTAATATCCGGTTTTTGTAACGTTTATACACTTTTCGGGTTTTCTTGTTTGTAACCATTAGTTGTGGAAAATGTGTGATGGATACAGGGTACCAACAGTTTAACGTGGATTTTAAACCAGGAGAATAAGATAAAAAATAGCATGTAGAAGATTGATGAGTCAATAATTTATTATTATTAAGTGATATTACGAGGTCTTGCGATTAAATGACACCATGGGATTAAATTTACTAATAAACGCTACGTGGGACTGAAGAAGGTCATTGTGAACTGCAAAAGTCGTCATAAAACGTTAATTTATGAGCGAAAATTTTTAACTATGTGCTAATCGTAAGAATTGCTCTTAGTGCGACCGTACAAATTTTTATGAGAGCATGAGAAAAATTAAGAATGATGTATTTTCTTTATGGTTATTTACTAGGAGGAAAATTGACAGATTGACTTTTAGTTTTACTTACTTTGGGTGTTAAACTCGGAAAAATTACAAACTCTTAGGCTTAAAATTTCCAAAAATTTCCAAAAAAAGAGTTAGACTGTAGCACGAGTTAGACGTGCCAATGGAGTTGGATTGTGGAAAGTGTAATGGTAGTTTACGGAGGGAGCAGTATGTTGTGGTATGTGCGGGCTTTTGTAGAAAGTCCTTCCATGCCAAAAAGTGTTTTGGAATTCCTGAGAGGGATTGTGATGTAATGAATAGATTTACCAACATCAGGTTTATTTGTGATGGGTGCACTGATTCATTTGAAGTACTGAGGTCAAATCAGGAGAAGATTTTGGCAGAGATTAAAAGTGGTATTACTGAAAAAGTAGAGGAAATAATGGAAAAATTTAAAAGTGAATTTAATTCAGGAATTCTAAATGCGAACATTGAAAGCAATGGAGAGATAGGGACATATGCGGACCAACTTCTTAGATTACCGGTTATCGTTAGACCAAAGGAGAAATCGCAGAAAGTGGAAAAAACTTTGGAAGAGATAAAAAAGAATATTAACCCTTCATCTATATCGGCGAAAGTTAATAATATTGTGAAATTAAGAGATAATGGTGCGATTTCGATTAGCTGTAGCAATAAACAATCAGCAGATCGAATAGAAAAAGAAATTACAAATAAGCTGGGTGCTAATTATGAAGTTAAGGTTTCCAGTTTGAGGAAGCCAAAAATTTTAGTAGTTGGTATGAGCGAAGAGATAAGTAAAGAAGAGGTAGTACTGGCTGTTAAGTCACAAAACGATGTTGTGTTTGATGAATTAAATTGTGTGAAAGTATACAGATCATTTAAGAATGAAAGGGTTTTTAATGCTATTTTGGAAGTTGATGGAAAATCTTTTGAGCAGATTATGAAGAGTGGAAAACTTAATGTAATGTGGGACAGATGTAGAGTATTTGAGAGTATTAGTATAATGAGGTGTTTGAAGTGTGGTGGCTTTAATCATAAGGCACAGAATTGTACGGTGGGTGCGTTATGCTACAAATGTGGAAACAGTGGTCATATTTCTAATGAATGCCCAGAGAGTAACAGTAAATGTGTAAATTGTTGTAAAGCTAAGAAGGAACTGAAACTACATGATCTTGATGTTAACCACAACACGTGGAGCTCGGATTGCCCAATGTATAAGAGGAAAGTTGAAATTGAAAAGAACAAAACTGTATATTAGCAACCAAAGAATATTGAATGTGTATATTTAAACATTCAAGGTGTTATCAATAATTTTTGTGAACTGGAGCTGTTGGTCAATGAATGTAAGCCGGAGTTTGTATGTCTGAGTGAGACTCATCTAATGGAGGTTGATGATGATAGACTGATTCAGATTTATGGTTATAATATGATAAGAGTCGATTCTTCTTCTCACCATACGGGTGGTGTTTTGATTTATTATAATAATTCTTGGAAATGTGAGTTAATTAGTAGCAAGGTGATTGATTTGGATTTGTGGTGGTTGGTTGTTAAAGGAAGTGATGGTAATGATGTAATTCATTTAGCGGTTCTTTATAGAGCGCCGAGATATTTGAACGTTGATTCGAGTTTTTATGTGTATTTTGAAGGTTTCATGGAAGAATTATGTGAAATTAGCAATAAAGTTATGATAATGGGTGATTTTAATGTTGATTGGGCAAAGGTTTCAAACTCAAAAAATAGATTAAGTGATGTTATCAGTGATAATGGTTTTAGACAAATTATGAGTCAATACACTAGAGAAACATGCGAATCAAAAACATTGATTGACTACGTAATAGTTAATGACGGGTATAATTTTAGTGCTGAAATTAAAAGAGATTTAAAAATTAGTGATCATGAAACTATTGGAATATCAATTAGAAGTAATAAAAAGCTCAAAGGAAAAGGAAAAAAAAACGATAAGCAGTTTAAGATATGACAAGAATAAATTTAGAAACAGAGTTGTTCAGAGTGATTTGATGACCACTTACTACGGTGATTGTAATTGTAAGGCTGACATTTTTTGTCAGGGTTTGCAATCGATTGTTAACGAGTTTATTGAGAATAGGAGGGATTCTTATGTTAGCTGCCCGTGGTTTTCTGGTGATCTGGAAAGTTTAAAGAATAGTAAGCTGATTCAATATCGTAGGGCGTCGCAATCGGGTAGTGCATTTGAGTGGTCAAGATACAGGTGCATTAGAAATGATTTTAAGAATATAATTAATAAGGCGAAAGCTGAATACATCAGTGGGAAAATTGATAACTCTGTGAACCAAAAGATGATGTGGTGGTCTTTGAAGTCATTTGTCTTGGGTCATCAGCGGGGTGATATTGGTGAGATTATGTTTGATAATGAAAAGTGTGTTGACAGTTTGATAATCGCGAACAATTTCAATAGTTTCTTTGTTGATAGTGTGGTTGAAATTAGGAATAGTATTCCTGTTAGGCAATACGTGAGTGGGATTGTAGATTTACGTGTTAGTTTTGAATTTAAATCGGTGAGGATTGAAGATTTGGAGCTGATATTGAAATCAATGAACAATAAGAGAGACATGAATTTTGCCAGTGCTGGTATGTTTAGAAATATCATTGACCTAATAGGTGAGAATTTTTTGTCTATTATTAATGAGTCCCTGGAGTCTGGAGTTTTTCCTGATGCGTGGAAAGAATCTATGGTAGTTCCTATCGAAAAAGTAAAGAATTCGATTAAATGTGAGGAGTTCCGGCCAGTTAATATGGTATCGGTTGAGTCAAAGATTCTGGAAAAACTGGTTAACAATCAGCTGATTGATTACTTGGACAATCATGGTGTCATTTCTGAATACCAATCAGGCTTCAGGAAGGGTCACAACTGTGAGTCATTGGTTACGTTTGTGGTGGGAGATTGGAAGATAGCTCTTCATGATGATAAGAAGGTATTGGCGGTTTTCTTGGACCTCCGTAGAGCTTTCGAGACAGTGGATAGAGAAATTTTGTTGGAAAAACTTAAAAGTTATGGAATTCGGGGTAATGAATGGAATTGGTTTAAATCATATTTATCTAATAGAAAACAGAGAACTAGAGTTAATGGAGAGGTTTCGGAGGCTTTGGATGTTTCTTTGGGAGTTCCGCAGGGAACGGTTCTTGGTGTGGTATTATTTCTGTTGTACGTAAATGATATGCATAATGTAATTAATAGGGCAAAATTAGTTCTTTTTGCGGATGACGCGCTTTTATATTTTTGTGGTGATGATGTGGATGACTGCGTTGGGGTTATTAATCAAGAGTTAGAGAAACTTAGTGTATGGTTTCAAATGAATAAACTAAAACTTAATTTGTGTAAGTCAAAATGTATTATTGTAAATGACAGTAGGGGTAGAACTCGTGATGTTATGATGGAGGGTACTCGGATTGAGGTGGTTAGTCAGATGAAATACTTGGGTGTGGTTGTTGACGATAAATTGAACTTTTTCATTTTTTTTTGAAAATTAGGAAGAATATATCGGTTTTGAGCGCAATTAGGATTTTTAATGTGATGATAAAGCCTCATTTTGAGTACTGTTCGTCTGTTCTGTTTATGGGCAATGGTGGCATGTTGGATAGGTTACAAAAGCTACAGAATAGGGGTATGAGAACAATTTTAAGAGTAGGTCGTTTTATATCCAAAAGTATGTTGCTAGTCACATTACAATGGCAGAGTGTTTATCAAAGAATTGTAGTTAATGTTTTGATGTTTGTTTTCAAATTGAAGAATAAGATGCTTCCGTCGTATTTGTGCGACAATATTACTTATGTGGCAGATGTGAATAAGTATCCAGTGCGTAATGCCCAGGATTTTCGTTTGAATCTGTTTAGGAATAATAGAACACAAAATATGTTGTTATATAGTGGTTTAAAATTATTTAATGACTTGCCGTTATCTCTTAAGATGGAGAAAAGAGTTGAAATTTTTAAGAGGAATGTTAAGAATTATGTTAGTTTGCATTTTACTTAGAAGGGGTTAATGATTTAATGTTTATTCTTTATTGTTTAGGATGGATATTTTTTTTTTTTTTTGTAAACTGATTTTTTTATTTTTTGGGAGTTTGTATGGATTTGTTTGTGATGTAAATAGTGGTAGTAAATTACCAAATAAAGTAATATTATTATTAAAAAAAAAAAAAAAATTATTATATTATTTTGTCGCGCGTGCGGAACGTCCACATAAAATTTTTTACATTAATCTAATATTTCTTTCGGTATATTCTGTAGGGGCGTTTAGAATTACTTTCACGTATCGCCAATACTCGCCAAACCAAATGATGTGACAACACATTACTTTCTCACTCACTAGATTTAACTGGATTTTATATTAATTGCATTGGTTTGTAAACTATAAATGCAAAATTAAAAAAATGTTAATTCAGTAAAGTACACAAATCCCTTTGACATATCAAGATTGCCAAATTTAATTTGTAATTTGTTGCATGTTGTTTGCATGTACTATGTATATGGTAACTGATATTTTTTAAGAGCGTTTATATCATTTTTCCATTTTAACAATAACATACTTACCATGTTTGCATCGCAAAATGTTTTTAAAATACCAATTGGCAGAAAAAATTAGAAATATGGGGGACGTCGTCTATATGCAATAAAATTTTAAGTATGGTCGTAAAACGTGAGAATTAATTTTTGATAAGTAATTAAAAAATTCAATTTATTTTTGCATTTTAACAATAATTTGAAAGAAAAATATCAAGTGTTGGGTATTATAAGACGCAGAAAAATAATCTCTTTCGATTGACATGATGTTTATTCTTATATGTTCCGCTGGAAAGCGGCACTGCTGTTTATCAATTTTCATGCTTCTAAAAATGGGTTAAAAATGGATGGTTTTCAAAAAAATCGAATCAGCTGCTTCAAACTAGTGTGTAAAATTTCAACTCAATCCGTGTACGCGTTTGTCTGTAATCCTTGACGAAAGAAAAATTTCGACACATCCCACACACACATTCAGGCATCGTTCCAAAAATAGTCTTAAACAAAATTTTTTTTACTCGATAACAATACTTTTCTTAACTAGGTAAATGAGAAAGTAATAGAAAATGTCCTACAATATTTTTCGAAAAACCCCTTCACTTCGATTAAAATTGACTGTAGATGTCAAGGTATAGCAAAATCATCGTGATTTCAAATCGGAATTTTTCAAAATTTCCCGTTTTCAAATTTCTTACCTTAATTGAAGTCGCACGAAAAAATGTATTACTTTAGAAAAAGTGGCACTCGAAAAATCCCGCCCGATACCCTTTTTAAAATTAAACTATATTCCAATAGTCATCGCGCCAGAACAGCGTAAGGTGAAAATTTATCCGGCAACCGTAGCATCCTGATTTATGCACAAAATTGCTCCTTTAGTGTTTTTCCATATCCCACATCGAATGGCTATAAAATCAGGTAAATGAAATTTTGAAAAACAAGTTTATTTGACTAGCAATTTTAGAATTTTGGATCGGAAAAGTTTCGTAAAATCATTCCTCCTCGCCTGAAGAAATTGACTTCAAAGTGGATATTTTGTTCTGCAAAACTCTCTAATTTGCATCCTTTTGCCGTGACGTCGATTTAGAAAATGAGTGGAGGACGAATAATTGAGGATAAAATTTTCAATGATCTATTAGACAACAGCTGGAAGAAATTGGCAAAATCGAGCCCAGGATCGTGAAGCGTGGAAGAAATTGAAGGAGGCCTACATCCAGCAGTGGATTGACAAAGGCTAAAAAGAAGAAGAAGAATTAGACAACGGTATCGCATATAATTAGATTAAATCGACTATCTGACCTGGTGTCGGATTTGGGAAAAAGCGAAAAAAATTTTCATTATTATTACCATGTAATTATTAAGTTGGGACGGCACTGTTAATAATTTAATTATTAAGTTGGTACGCTACTATTAATAAATTTCTAGGCTGATGTATATTAGTGTTTTTAATAATTTCATAAATTATTAGTTTTCATTTTAAAATTTTAGAGGTTGTAGCTTCAAATTGATATGGTTCTATCGCAACCATCTGTTGCTATTTCTTTTGTGCGTCTTACAAATCTATCTACTTCTATCTATATCTTCTATCTAATCTATAAATTCTATCTACTTATTATTTCAACTATCATCCAATGCTAAAAACACTTTTCTAAATTAATCCTTATTTTAAAAAACTCCCATACAAATTCTCACGCGTCTTTTCTAGCAAGACTCAAAAAGCAACTCTCCTTCCGACTCTGCTGTCGCTTCTTACCGTAAAACAAACATAGTGCCAATAGAAACATAAAATCCCCAACAATAGTTTTGAATTACAAATTATTTTTAAATTTTATAAAAAAAAACACGCGATGGTGCGCCGCGCTCCCAAAACAAAAAAGTTAAAATTTTCATTTATGATCGTCGCTCCCCCCCTTATAGCAAACCACGAGCCTCTACAGATGAGCAGGTTAGTTAAACAACCCCGCTCCAAGGTAATAGATTCGCTAAATAAAATTGTTTTTTACCTCCCAACCCCAAATTCAAATAAAAATTGAAGGGCCTAGTGGAAAAAGTAGTTAAGTCACTTTTTTTCAATTTGTAGTTGAGCACATTTTCACATTGCGGCATTTATTCTCTACAAATTAGTATAAAAATCAACAAATGGAAAAAAAGTGACTTAACTACTTTTTCCAGTAGGCCCTTCAATTTTAATTCAATATTCAGTTCATAAAAGTTAATTATTACAACATAATATTTAGCCTTAAGTTATTGAAGTCAAAAATACATAAAATGTAATTTCTATGAAATTTTTTTACAAAGAAGTACTTAAGTAATCCTTAAGTAGGATTAGCTAAATTAATCCGCCAATCCCTCCACATAGTTGCAGGAGCTGGTATTTCTCTCCCCTCAGAATATGACCTAGATACTGCAGTTTTCTCTTTTTAACTGTCAACAGTACTTCTTTATCTTTATCAATTCTTCTTAGGATCTCTGAATTGGTTATTCTATCTATCTAAGAAACTCTGAGGATTCACCTATAGACCCACATATCGAACGCTTCTATTTTATCCATGCTTCTTTTATTTAGCGTCCATGCTTCTAGTCCGTAGAAAATAACCGCGAAGACATGGCATCTCACCATTTTGACTTTTAGGTCCAGGCTGAGTTCTCGATTGCAGAATACACGTCTCATGTTCACAAAGATGCTTCTTGCCTTGCCAATCACAAGGTGGCGCTGTCCACAGTTGACCATTGAATGTAATTTAAAATTAAAATTTTAAATGGCTTTTGCGTATTATATTTTAGGTTAATATGAAAATCATGGACTTAAAAGGTTAGGACCGGCATATCCCTATCTAAATGCATAAAATTTGCTAAAGCTTATACGAATCACGAAAAACTAAATCACAAGGTGGCGCTGTCCACAGTTGACCATTGAATGTTATTAAAAATTAAAATTTCAGATTACGTTTGCGCATATTTTAGGTTAATATATATGTTACAAGTTGATGATTTTAAGTTTAACGTGTTTATCCGCGCCATCTATTATAATCGTTTTACGTGATTCGGTTAAGCGCTCGAATTTATATCCATAGTTGCTGGCCCTAACCTTCTAAATTCATGCTCTGGCGGTATTTCAAGTTATAGATCTTTTTTTAGTTCTTATCCTCGACGCTGAGCGTCTTCTACGCCGAAACTGAATGTCGTCACGAACTTTTAGTAAGAAATTTTTCCGATTTATTATAGTTTTACAGCGTGTTTAGTGAATATTCGCTGAAATTTAAAACTCATCCGTTAAGAATAGTTCGATTTAATTCAAACAAATCAAATTGTGTTATGTGGTAGACCAATTTACAAATTTTTAGGCTTTCCACAATCAAGGTTCGACCCAAGCATCTAAATATATATTTCTAATTTGACTCCACTAAGAACACTACTTTACTTTCCGTAACTGTTATAAATTTGAATTTAATTATTTAAACTAGTCATGGCGACCGGAACCTTCGAATCTTATAATGTATAGTTAACACTTAAACTTGCATGATGTAAATAAGTTGCACTAAAAAAAATTTGAGCATTTCCCATGGCAACGGACATCCTAAGAATGTAACTTCTGCATATTTCGCACAACATTATTTTTGTCTATGTACCTAGTCCATTCAAATAATATAAACAATATTAACATCTTTTAAATCAACGCAGTTAGGAGCATAATACTTCCGTCCTTAGTTAAAACGTCCTAACTAACAAATTGGTTTTTGCGATAAAAATTACTCTATGTAGATGTTATAATAGTTTTCATTTCATTTCACAGATATTGAATGGTTATAATTACTTGATATAACCATTATAATATTATTACAGATGGTATTAGAAGAAGGATGTAGCATCTACTACATAAATTGAAGATATATTTTCGGCTCCAGAACTATTACACTGACCACTCCAAATAAATTGAAAATTTCCTATTGCAAAGAGGAAGGTTTATATAGTATACTGATATAATTTTCACTAGCGGATTTATTATCAAAATTTTGAGTAAATCGAATTTGAAGTTTGTAAATTTACATGTAAAAACTTAACGAGATTCAGCGCGTCGCTCATTCTGTTGACGGTGCGTGCGAGATGAACTAGTCTTAAACTTAGCCGTTTACGGACCGGCAGATGCAGCTCGTCTCTCCTACATGTAACATCGATTATTGTTTGTTTTTACGCGATTTTTTGGGGGTAAAACGTAAAAGATAACTGTCCCATACCGCGACTATACTTTTTAATGCTATTTTGAGGGTCTCTCGCATCCCGGTTTTCTTGTTGGGTGGCGCCTTCTCGTATGTTTAGCTTAGTAACCAGAGTCAAAACCGCTCTGGAGGGGTGCAGAGCGGAGCGGCGCCCCGGAAGAGTAGGTTTTGACGATGGATTACCCTCCTTATCGAATGCACACCCCAAAAATCGAAGAAAAAAAAATTTTACTTTTTCACTTTTTCGGCGAAGACTGTCATGGTCTGAACGTTAGCGCGATCAACTGCTAACGCAAGGCGCCCCGGTTCGACTCCGGGTATTGTCTAAAAATTTCTTGACCGTCTTCCGTGTTTCGGAGGGCACGTTAAGCAGGCGGTCCCCCTGTGTTAATGATTTGCCATCATAACAATAAAAAACAGGGTGCAGGCACATCGAAAGGCAAGCCTAGCAAGCTACTTGAGATGTAAAAACCAAACTGCTCATAGAACCAACAGTGCCTTGAACAGAGGCACTATAGTTGGGAAGACAGGACGTAGTCCTAGATTAAGAAGAAGAAGACTTTTTCGGCAATACACGTGTTATTTTCATTTTTTTTGCGAATATTTATTACTAATATCTACTAATCACACCCCCACCTATCCGAATTTCAAAGAAAAATTCAAATCGGAGCGAAAAAATTTCACTCGATTTCAAGGTACGACGGGCGAACGATGGAACATCGACCCGGGGTGTATCAGTGGCGTACAAATGCAACTTTCTTATTTTCACCCTTTTTTCGGATTTTTTTTTATGATCACCTCCGCGACGACAAAAGTTACACATTCGGACCGAAACATAGCCAAAAAGGCCGTGATTTACCCAAAATTTTACTAAATTTCATGTTGGGGGCGGCGTGTCCGTAGTTCTCGAAACCACGCAAAAAATAGGCCGACAACCTATGCCGACCACCGCATGGTGTTTTTTATTAAATTTTCGTTGTTCTTTCTATTTAAACTTGTTGTACCGCTATTTATTTTAAAGCTAAACATTTTCTTGATCGAAATATTATGCCATTTCTATAGGAAATTTTCAATTTTTTGGTCAGTGTTAAAAATCCGGACCCAATTAACTGTATATAAAATGTCGACGTTTCGCCCAACCTTATTGTAGGCTTTTTTAGGACCCATTACACCGTTAGTTGTGTGTTAACATTAGTTACAATGAATAATTTAAAGTTAAACATAATCAGAGGCATGGCAAACGCAAACGGTCCTTCACAATTACGTCAAGTGGCAGCGTCAAGATTTTTAAAAAAATTTGAATAAAAATCGAACTTTAAAGTACCAATGAAATAACAAATTAAAATCATAAAATCTTTTTCTCAAAACTTTACTTTGTTATTTTATTGGTAGTACAGTTAAAGTTCCTTATTCGCGGGGGATACGTTCCATAACTATACCGCGAATACAGAAACCGTGAATATGGAATGGTAATTTGTATGGGAATATAGGGGATACGTTCCAAGATTAGAAAATAAAATAAAAATATATCAAAATAAATGCAAGAGACACGTGTTATTTAATCAAAGTTCATGCAACGAATGGCAAGTTGAACAATTCAACAAGTACGATAGATGCCAAGACAGCTTATATCAAATGATAGCACCTTGTCGGCAAAAATTTTGCTTTTGTCCAAGAACGTTAGGTTTAGCCACAATTATATTTTCTCTTTATAAATACTTGGACGCCTACTTGTTTGTTTTGATAGGTGAGTGGTGTTAATTTGTAATTGAATATCTTGCGAATCACTTTTAGATTTGTTAATAATAAGCATTTCTTTAGAAAAAATGTATGATATCATTTCTCGTAAGTATGTAATTATGTTCCAACACAATTTTGTAATGCAAGTGTCTGAATTCTTTTAAATAAAATACACAGCAGATATCATTTTAAAAGTGCGAAATCGTAATTTTAATTATAAATCTTTGAAGTAGTACAAACATTGTATATTGTTAGTTTTTGATCCGCGAATAACGAAATTTTCAACCGCGAATACAAGAAGTGGTTGCATTTTTTAAATCCGCGAATACTGAAAACGCGAATAACGAAACCGTGAATAAGGAGCTTTAACTGTATTTGACGTAATTGTGAAGGGCCGTTTGCCATGCCGCTGATTATGTTTAACTTTAAATTGTTTAATGTAACTAATGTTAACACAAAACTAACGGTGTAATTGGTTCTGAAGAAGCCTACAATAAGGTTGGGCGAAACGTTGACTTCTAATACAGTTATTTGAGTTGTAGTATACCTAGTCCAATTTCCTGCAAATTATTGGTCATCTACATAAAGGTTTTTGAAATGTATCTAAAATCTCTTTTTCTCGGACCCTCGAGATAATCACTAAAGGAAACTTTAGTACGTGACCTGTTTTTAGAGCCGAAGTCCCAAGCAATTAATTTGACGTATTATTGTGAGCCCTGATCTTGAAAATCAGCTCCGAGTGGATACTGTGCAAAGGCTGTAATCCATCCATGTCGAAGATCAGTTGCCAAATAAAACACACACAATTGACAGAACGATATTTAATAACAACTTTAAAAATTAGTGTGGCAATGCAGCTCGAGTCAAAACCAAGATATGGTTACTTAAAATTTGAATATCGTCAGAAGCACAAGCCAGTGAAACAACCGATGATCTGCTCACAGGTATGAAATGTTAATAAAACTAACGGTAGCGACACACCAAATAAAAAAGAGGAAATGACTTATACGTTGAGCGCTTTTTGGAGTTTACAAAATTATGGTTACAAAGTAGCCTTTAGATTGGTTATTCTACTGTCTCAATAATTGGAATCGATGCTCTATACGGTTGTAGACATTGCTCTTTTCTCAGATGGCTCAATACTTCACAAATCTGGTGTATTGGTCATCTGCTAAAGGTGCTCTCGACTCTCTTCCTGCCTGCCCGCGAAAAGGCAACCAAACTCAAACAACAGTCGCCAATGTATCGACTCACCAAATTTTTTCACTTTCTTATTAGATTTATGTTTACTTTCCTGATTCACAGCTGATAGTAAACACGCTGAAATATGTAAATAAAGTAATAGCAGCGTCCCCGGGCAAAGTGTGATGGAGATAATAACCAAAAATAGCAACTAAATACTTTTCTAACAGCTGGCTCATAGGGTGGTAGGGGAGCAGCGACCAGCGGCTTTTTTTTTAATGTTGATCACAGTGCGGTCACCCATCCAAGTTCATTCCATGAAACCACCATGGTTTTCAAGAGACGTTATTGCCTTAATTCGCCAAAAGAATAGGGCTCATAAACTTTTTAAAAAATATAGAACGACCCATCATTATAATACCTTTAGTTGAGTGAGGCGGAGGGTTAACGATCTCACTAACGCCTGTTATGTGGAGTACTTGCAGCACACTGAGCTAAACGTTAGAGCAGATCCCGCCAAGTTTTGGGCATTTATCGGGAGTAAGCGCGGTGCATCTAGAATACCGGGCAATATTACTGCAAATGGTACAGATTATAATCATCCTAAGGATATCGTTAATGCCTTTGCAACTTATTTCAGAAGCGTTTATCGCGATAATGAATCACTTGGAACCAGAAAATTAGATGTGGGGGGTTTTGGCACTAGTGCGGCGAGTATTGCTCTTGTGCGGGTGACCGATGGCGACGTGGCGCGTGCAGTTGAATCGATTAAGGGTACTAGAAATAAACTAACAGCTGGAATCGATCAGATACCAGCGTTTATTATCAAGGATTGTGTTTCTTGCTTCATGCAGCCGCTGAAGCACATTTTAAATCTGATGCTGAGTACTTCTGTATATCCCGAAGTTTGGAAGAGGACCCGCGTTGTTCCGGTGCTAAAGAAGGGTGACCCCTCAGTTGTAGATAACTACCGACCTATCTCAATTCTATCCAACTTCTCAAAAATAGCAGAAATGATTTTATACTCCTGTGTATGCACTTCAGTTGAAAATATCATTTCCCCAATGCAACATGGCTTTATGAGTCATAGGTCGACCGTTACTAATCTGGCTTGCTTCACGCAGTTTGTTTCCGGGGAGCTTGATGCCGGTGGACAGGTAGACGCCATCTACCTGGACCTTCAAAAAGCGTTCGACCAAATAGATTTACAAATTCTACTACTCAAATTAGAACGGATCGGCTTTACCGATCCTATGCTGAGGCTAATGCAGTCCTACCTAATTAACAGGAGACATTGTGTTGAGTACATGGGTCACAGATCCGATACATTCATCCCCACGTCAGGAGTACCCCAGGGTTCAAACTTGGGTCCCCTATTGTTTCTTATATTTATCAATGATCTTATTGAGGTTGTTGATTGTCGGGTGCTGGTATATGCTGATGATGTAAAGTTTTTTGCTCAGTGGCGAATGACCGTGATTGCTTGAGACTTCAACATTCGTTGGACATGATTGCGGGGTGGTGTATTGATAATAATCTGAGCTTAAATGTGGCTAAGTGTTTCTCTATGTCCTATGCGAGGACAAGAAATACAATATCTTTCTCGTATAGTGTAAACGGTAAAGTTATTGACCGCTGCGACGAATGTAGAGACCTGGGCGTATTTTTTGACGTCAAAATGAACTTCATCCAACATGTGGAGAATATAAGATCTAAGGCTATTAAGACATTGGGATTCATAACCCGCAATTGTCGTGATTTCTCTAGTATTGACGTAATAAAAATCTTGTACTACGCCTATGTTCGTAGCACGCTGGAATATGCTTCAATTATTTGGTGTCCTATATACCAATGCCATGTTAACAGCCTGGAAACAGTTCAGAGACGCTTCTTGAAATATCTATATTTAAAATCACATGGCACATACCCTGAGATCGGTTATTATAGTCATGGCTTGTTGTTGGGGATGTTTGGCATTCGTCCACTGAGTGTTCGCAGGATTGCGATATCGGTTGCTTTCCTTTTTGGACTACTTCATGGCAATGTAGACTGTTGTTGTATCTTAGAGAGCTTGAATTTCCATGTACCTAGAATTACTAGCCGCAGCAGATGGGTATTTTACGTTGGTGGTCGTCGCACTAATGTGGCTGCTCGGAGTCCGATAAATTGTATGTGTGATAATTTCAATAAGATCTCGCACTTGTGTGATATTCATGCGGACAGTTTAAAAACTACATACAATGTCATTTTTGACTTTCACTCTCATGTAGCCGCATTGGAGTGAGTGGACTACGAATATCAACCTCATTTTTGAATTTGTGAAATTAAGTTATGTAAACTTACATATTTATTTTGGTACCACATGGTATATTGTAATTACTTTCTGTAATTGGATTCGTCCGTTGAAAGGTTTAAATAAATTTAAAAAAAATTAAAAAAAAAAGAATTATCAACTTTGCATGACGTTCCGTAATCTAACGACCGCAGACATCTGCATTGCGCTACGTCGCTGCTTCTTTGACTTACTTTTCTATAAAGCCTTGTGGTGCATGTCGATCTTGCGCAGTTCGAAAATATGGACCCTTCCATTAGGGAAGTTCGGTGTAAGTTATATACAAGAGACGTCATTACTATTTTGCACGCCGCAAAAACAGTAACACTTTATCCTCTGAAAATCAAATTGTTAGTTAGGACGTTTTAACTAAGGATATCGGAATACATCAAATGAGCTGTGCCGGATCACTACTTGTGTCCTATAACCGGTCGTTTATGTGATTTACAACTATAACAAAAGAGACATTTTAATACAAGAATTTTACCTGCAATATTTCCGTATCCTGTTTTACATAAGATTCATTCACTTCTACTGTTTTGTGCCTCTCGAAGTTTTTTAGTAACTTTATTATTTAAATTGTAAACCTATGCTTTTTGGCGCCCCCTGAAATAAAGCGTCCTGGATTGAAGCCCACTCTTCCCGTCCCCTTGAACAGGGCCTGACCTAACCCAGAATTGATACCAGAACCATGGTATGGCCTGGAAAAGAACCAGAAATACTCTATGATTAAAGATGAATATAAAAACACTTGCAGGAATATGTATACGATATAATTAATTATAAATGTTTTTGTACATCAATCTGTTGGCATATTGTATAATGATTATTTTAAATAGCTTTCAAAAATTAACTACTTATGTTACGTGTATACTATCATTGTTTTGTGATATAAATTAATGTAAATCAGCATAAGAGCTAATGGAGAACTACAAGCATAATAAAATTTTGATGTACCTACCTGGTAGAAAATTGCATAAACTCAAGGTCAATGTCAGGGAAAAACATTGATGCAATAATAATAAATTAGTAAAATAAAATTTTCATTAATTAAATTATGTAAAATAATATGTACCTATACACAATGGACAGAAAAATACCATCGAAAATTTAACGAGTTTCACGTTAATGTAATTTAAAATTTTCAGACTTCCTGATAAACTTTACCCTGAAATCTTCCAAATGTGAACAAGGTCGCAATAAAACCTCTGGTTAAATTAAAGGCCAGTTGCAGACTCAAACAGCATTCTAATTAGTTAAGTTGTTGCACTTCTTTTTTAAGTAAAAATTTTTCTATTTACATAGGTCAAATTTGCAATGTCAATGTGTAATCTTTATTATTTATTACTGTTAGGTAAGAATAATATTAGAATTAAAATCTGAAACTTTCGTAAGAATTTAAAAAAAGTGCTGTGGTTTATGTTCAGCAACCGTAAGCTATGGGAAAAATAAAATAGGTCGGGAGCTTAAAAACTTCATTTATTATGGAATCAAAAAATATGTTTAATATTTAATTTACGAATCTAAAAGTCAAAGTATTTATAAAAATCTTCCTAACTGATATAATGAATTCCATAGATCTTACACTTTGTTTGACCGATAAGAATTAGAATTTTTCTTTTGAAAAATACAAATAAGCCTACAATCTGCGATGATTAAACAAGTTTATTTATTTTATTAGAATTTTCTGTATAGCATACAAAATAATTATGTAATCCATTGATCGAATGCGCTTTAAAAGTACAATTGAAAAAGCCGAAGGTAATATCCGCAAAATTAGCGGTGCAAGACAAGTTAATTACAGCAAATAGTAACAAACCCAGCAGTTAAACAATTTATTAACTTTTCGTTTTAAACTTATTTACAAAATTAAACGTTGTACTTTTGTATTTACACCTTATAACAATAACGCCAAGTGGGGGACTTTCTGACGTTAATGTTAAAATTGTTGATAGTGGGAATCTCAATAATATTGCTTATAGTTTCTATAAATCTTATAGCGACATGTTCGTCTAATGTTAATTTAATTTGTGAATTATCGTTTATCAAAAATATTTATTCATTTTTAATTTATAAAAAAAATCGTTTATGGCGAGATAATGAAAATTTGAACTTATAATTGTGATATAAACGGGTTTTAATAAAAAACATAATTTCTTTTTGCTCAGGCAGCTGCAAGAAATTTTTTTTAACGGGGTAAGTTACTTTTTATCATTATTAAAAAAAATTTAATTTACAATGTAATTAAAGATTCGAATTTTAAAACGAATTTTTTTCAATCACGCACAAACTTGCTATGCAATAAAATAGAAAGTGTCGTGCTAGAAATTCAAATTTTTAATATTTGCAAATGAAATTGTGTAAAATACGAGATTAATAACGAATTTGTTCTACATTAACATTTACCTTTAATTAATGTCTAAATGTGATTAAATTTATTTATCTAAATAGTTAATAAAATATATGTATATTAGTAGGTACCGGTACGTTGTATAGTATAACTTAATAAAAAAATAAAAAACAAGTACATATACGTTTGAATTTAATTCAAGTTAATTAATTTAATTTTAATAAAAGCAGTTTTGTGAAAAAGTTTTAATTCAAAATTATTTTTTAATTTTCTATTTAAGCTCATTACTATTTTGTAAATTAATTCTATTGCATTTTAATTGAATTCTAATACATAAAAAATTTGTTAATTAGTCATAAATGGAATTGCTTTTTTATTGAATCACAGCCCACAATCATCGATAGTTTATAAATAAAATTTTTATGAAGTTATAAAGAATTAGTAGCTACATAAAACTGAGTAATTGAATTCAGTATTCAATTGTGTTGACGTTTTTTAATCTTGAAATAAAATTGAATTGCTTAGCCACTGAGGAACGTTTATTACAATAATTACCCTAACTAATTTATACGAAGACGTTTACTTCGTGCAACAGCATTGAATCTAATAAATTTTAGCATCAAGGATTTGTCGGCGAGTTACTCGGTAAATTATAATTAACATAATTCAGTAATTATGTTTAGATAAAAAAGTTAGTATTTTGTAATAAAAAAAAATTAAAATAATTCTTTACTTAATTCTTCAGGAACTCAACGAGCTAAATTAAGTCGTTTATACAGGAGGCACTTTAAAGTTTAAAAAGTGCAATAATCATGATTGGTTCCTTAAACTGTGACGGAAGTTCTAAATTAACACAGTGCATATGAAAATTAAGTGCAATCATAATTTATTTCTAAACATCTCAAGTAATTTTCGAAGAATTTCTTTATTGCTGGAAATAAATTACTGTAAATAACTGTAAAAATTCTTACCTTTAAACCACTCCATGTTTAAAAATATTTTTAAATTATGTACGTACGCGTAGTTAACTTACTACAACATAATTTTGCAGTATTATCATTATAAAAAGTAAATAAATAATTTTAATATACCTGTATAATAAAACCGGTGGGGCAACTTGATACCATAAATCCAGAGAAAAATATAGAAAGTAAATTTTTAGTTAGTCGCTCTTTTGAATATTGTAAGTACTTATTAAATTTAATTAAAATATTTGACAAATTCAGTTGTATTGTTCCTGGAATATTTAAAAAAATTTTACAATTATAGGTAAGATTATATTATAGTATATTCAAAGTATAAACTTTGAATAATATACATTTGTATAAAAATATAAAATGTCATTGACCACCATGTCCAGTTTATAACTTCCCTATTTTGTACTTTACGCACAGCAAATTACATACACTATTTTGTAAATACTATGCGAATCTCAAGCAATAATAATTTAAGTATATATTGTTTTCAATTGTGAATTTTCACTGATAAGCTACACAATGTGACTTTTGTTAGATATGGAGAACTTCATTTCTTCTATTTCTGTCGGAATACCATTCTTATGGAATAGCAACGTTTGTTTTTTTTTGTAAATCTGTTCGCCTGGATGGATTCGTCCCAGTGGCGAAACTCCCGTCCCCGCAGACCCCGCACTGCGGGGGGGCCCACAACAACAAGGGCCCTTTCGGCAAAAAAAATAAATAATTGAAGAAAAATTTGTATGCGTTATTTTTAATAAACTTGTACATGAACATAGGCCCGACTATAAATTTTAATATATTTTATTTGAATGTCATGTCGACATGTCGTGGTTTCTGAACAATTATGTATTTCAAAAGAATCGACACGGTTTTATAGTAGTGTCATCACTGTCATCACATTGCAATGTGATGTCACATTGCAATGCGAACTGGCGGGCGGCTAGCAGCAGCACAACCTGTCATCTGCTGTGTTTGTTACTTTGTTTACTGTTGATGAGACAACTAAACGTCCAAGTTTATATTTGTGATTGTGTGATCATCTGATGTAAATAACAATTTTGTACTTGAAGGTAAGTAAAGCCAACTACATATCTATTAATATAAATCTATATCGATTCTAACAAAAAACATACTTTTCTAGCTTAGAATGTAGGCTATCTCGCTCGAACTTAGGCCTAGCTCCTGTGCCCTTGCTAGCCTTTTATACGATTTTAAACTCGAAACCCTAACTCGTGCCAAATTATGTCAAACCAAATCTCACATTTTGTTAATGTTTCTTTTAGACAGAACCGATGCAAAAGAGTTGTTATGTTGATGTAACCAATGAAATGCATGGCATTTTAAAATTATTATTCTTTATTCAGCTTAGGTTAGTTTACAGCAGGGCTGTATTTCCAAATAGGCGGACTAGGCACGCGCCTAGAGCGGCAAAATTTGGAGAAAAATCTCATTTTTGGTGTAGTACCCGCGAGTTTTGATTTTAGTAAAATAAAAGTTTAGCGAGTTATTTAGGGATCATAAACAAGGTATATAATATTAATATATGGTTTTCTTTATAACACATTAAATTATATTATAGTCTACGCTCACAGGGTGTACTCGCCGCTCGTCCGATACCTAAATACGTCCCTGGTTTACAGTAATTGCATAAGGGCACAGCCTGTCTGGCCTATTTCCTACAGTAACTGCCACATAGGGCTTGCCCTTTCTGTGTTGTGGTAGGAAATTATATGATACGTTTAGTTAATACGTTTCATGTGAAATATATGAAAATTGCTACACAACAACGTATCGTCGGCGCCGTCGGCGGCGATACATCGATATCTCGCTGTTGCGTGTTAATGCAACTGTATCTTTATCGTTATCTATAATATTGTTCTAATTAGTTAGCTTGCGCCCTGACGTGGGTATAGGAACTTTGTAAGTGGACCTAGTTTCAGTCAACTAACCAGACTTCGCAAGCTTACAGAGTTGCTGGACCTGCCACCAGAGCTCTCGCGCGTCTATCTGATTTCCCGATTTTGCTACACGAATTTTTAGGGAAAGTAGTCTACGTTCGTGATTCGTAATTACTTTGCTTCGGATAGTTTCGCATATTAATTATTTTGTATATTTTTAGATTTCGCCATGAAACCAGTTAAGCCTATGCCAAGACCAAGTGGTAGTCAAAAAAGGAAATTAAAAAAACAGAAGGAAGAAGCTTTGGCCAAGTTGACGAAAATCAATAGTTTTTTCAACACAACGGCCGAACTTGAATTTGCTTCAACATCATCGGAACCAGTTGCTCATACTACTGCTTCAACAACCGAAAAATCACAAATTCAAAATGACGTTACTTCTGATGTTGATAGCAACGGTACCTTTAAGCGTACAGAAGAATCGGGTGAATTCCGGGATATGGAAGCTGAACCTACCATTACCAATGAAGCTGCTCCAGGAAGGGAAGACATAGGTGCCTCGAGTGCATTTGAAAGTATTAGTATGGATATAGAAGAACCCTCCATGACATTAAACGATGAGACTGAAAATATAAATAATGAAATACTTTTAACCGATCCAGAAATACCAAAATTTGATGTAACAACAGAGTTTCCAACAGACCGAGCTAACTTTTCTGAGTTAGTCGGTGACGAAATACGACGTTTTGTTCTCACCAATGGACCTTGTCAACCTCAAGGGCCTTTCCCAAAAGATCAAAAGCAAAATAGATCATTTTCAAATCACTACTATGAAAATATTTCAAAAACAGGGCTTAAAATGTACAGAAAATGGCTTTGCTATTCGTTAAAAAAAGATGTTGTTTACTGCCAAGCATGTTGGCTTTTTGCCAATAGGAAACTTATGCCTTCAAGCAGTTGGTTCACTGGTTTGCGGGACTGGCAAGGGCTTTCCAAAAAAAACTCAAATCACATGAAGCAAGTAGTTTACATCTAAATGCTTGTGTAGTTATGAATTTATGGAATAACAAGCAGACTGTAGATGTGGCCATGGAAGACGAATTAAGAGAACACACCAACAAATGGGTAAAGGTGCTGGACCGTATCGTAAATGTGACATTAACGTTAGCAGGTTCAAATTTATCTTTCAGGGGCCACTTAGAAGAGATAGGGAAACCGAACAGTGGAAACTTCTTGGCAGTAGTAGATCTGTTGAGCAAATATGATCCAGTGCTACGAGAATTGATAAGTGGGCCAAAAAATAGTACCAGATACCTTAGTCCTAAAATACAGAATGAACTAATTCAACTTTTGTCCAAAAAGGTTGAAAACCAAGTTTT
Organism: Podabrus alpinus; assembly: GCA_932274525.1. NCBI lineage: Eukaryota > Metazoa > Arthropoda > Insecta > Coleoptera > Cantharidae > Podabrus > Podabrus alpinus. The sequence goes on along the minus strand of OW026453.1, from coordinate 66,505,245 downwards.
AAAACGGATCAAAGCTGCCCCATTTTTCTCTATAATTATGGACACAACCCAGGACATCACGAAAACAGACCAGCTCAGTCAAGTTATTAGATACGTCACAATAGTCGAACAAAATGATTCAGCAATTCCAATCGATGTCAAAATAAATGAAAGCTTCGTAGGATTTAAAGAAATCATCGATCAATCTGGGAAAAGTCTAGAAGAAGAGATTCTTAAAGGCCTTGAGGAAAAAGGTTTAGAACTCTCGAAATGCCGTGGTCAAGGTTATGATGGAGCGGCCAATATGTCTGGCCCATACAAAGGTGTAAAAACAAGGATCGAACAAAAGCAGGCATGTGCCAAGTATGTTCATTGTGCTGCTCATAACTTAAACTTAGTTATTAATGACTCCATTAAAAACATCCGAGAAAATTCTTCATTTTTTGATGTAGTCGAGAGGTTGTATACCTCTTTTTGAGTCAAAGTATCAAGAGATGGCAGCTTTTAACATCAACCAGCTTAACTTTGAAAAGGTTGTGTCCTACTCGCTGGGCGTCGAGGATGGACTCATTAAAAGCTCTAAGGTACAACTACCGAGATGTTTTAAAAGCGTTGACCAAGATAATATTGACATCCACCAAAACTGACGAAAAAACAACAGCTTTATCTTTAAAGAATCATATGGAAAACTTTGAATTTGTATTCCAGGTCGTCTTTCACTCACTTATTTTAGAGTGCACTAACCTAGTTTCTAAAGTGTTGCAGAAGACTGATGTTGACCTGTTTGAAGCAACCAATTTGCTGAAGAAAGCAAAAAACGAAATGGCTGACATGAGGGACAATTATGAGTCAGTCATACTAACTGCAACGGCTATTGCCCAAGACTGGGGTGTCGACCCTAGTTTCAAAAGCAAAAGGAAGCGAAAAGTTAAAAAACATTTTGATGAACTGACAGAGGATGAACGGCTTACTGACTCGAACCTGTATTTCAAAACTTCAGTGTTCTATGGAACTTTGGACATTATCGTCGGGCAACTCAGCAGTAGGTTTGTTGGCATGGAACAAGTTACAAATACCTTTGAAGTTCTAACACCTAAGTTTCTCCAGTCAGCCTCCAACGATGAGTTAGTGGAAAAGTCAAAGCTTTTGGCAGAAGAATACCATGAAGATATATCAGCAAACTTTCCCATCGAAATCTCCAGTTTCAGAAGACTTTTCAGAGAAGAAGTCGGCAAGCTGAGCTCAATCAAGGAAGTGGTAAATTTTTTATTTATCACGCATTATTCTGTGGCTTGCAGTATTCCTGATGTTTGTACTGCGTATCTACTGTTTTTGACTCTACCAGTGACCGCTGCAGCAGCAGAAAGATCTTTTTCCAAACTTAAAATAATAAAAAACTATTTGAGAAGTACTATGGCTCAGGAACGTTTAAATGGCCTAACCATCCTGAGTATAGAAAATGAAACTGCAAGGTCATTAAACATCAAAGAAGTTGTGATGTCTTTTGGAGTCAAAAACGCAGCAAGAAGGCGTAAATTCACTTAAATTGGACATGGGTGAACTGTATACTTTTTGTTTGATTCAATCAGAGTATGTCTCTATGTTGCAATATGTGTAAATAAAATAGTTATTGCTTTTTATTAGTTTTGTAAGTTGGCTAAGTTGTGACATTTATTCTGTAAAAACTGTAAATATGTAAAGTTTACTAACTGTTTTTACTTTCCGAACCCCTAGGTAAGGAAAGTATTGTTATCAGTCAAAATTTGACCCCCCAATTTTTTGACAGATGTTCACGTTTTGAGGTCCCCTGAATCCATTTTTATCATTTTTGGAAGGATGTCTGTATGTATGTGTGTGTGTATGTGTGTGTGTGTGTGTGTGTGTGTATGTACGTCTGTGAACACGATAGCGTCTAAACGAAGCAAGCAAATCATTCCAAATTTTGCATATAAGCTTTTTCCTGTCGTAGGACGAAGCCAGATGAAAATAATTTAAATCGTGTAACGGGAAAGGGGGGTTTACCTGGAGCTATTATGACATTATGCGTCATAACTTCGAAACGAAATTAAATATGTAAAAATATTAATAACAAAAAATTAGCGCTATGGAATTTCCTACATTTTTTGTCCTACAAGTTTTTCTCTAAAATATACAGGGCGTTTCAAAAATTTTTGTATTTGTAAAAATTTTTTGTATTTGTAAATAAAATAGTAAACCGCATTCTACTAACGAAAATAAGATGAAAAGTTTCTAATAACATGGGTCCAAAAATGCTTCGTTTGCAAGATATAGGCATTCAAAAGTTTTTTTCTTCCTATTTTGGCAAAATATGAAATTTTTCATCGATTTACTGTTGAAATTATGTAACCATTTTATTTAAAAATATAATGTAAAAATTTGCGTCTGTTCGGAAAGTTATGCGATGGCCACATCAGATTTTTTTTATCAGTAATAAGATTTTGTAAAAATATTAAACATTCTATCTCAAAAATAATTAGATAAATTAAGGTAATTTTGCAAAAAAGATAATAAGTTAAATGTGTGAAAATTGCGTGAATGTAACAGAATATATATGTTACCGTAAAAGTAGATAATGCAGTGAAAGTAAACAATTACTAGGGATTGCCGTTTTTAATTTGTACGATATATCGCGATAATTCCTAATCGATTTATCTTTGGGAAAAAACTTTGGTAAGAAAGTTGTTCGTAATATAGTCCACTCGGCGACTGTGCATTATTTTTTGTGATCCGTTCGACAGCGCCAAAGGTAGCTCCATAAAGTGGACGGAAATGTAATTAAAGTTAGCGGCGCGCTCAGCGCCCGAAACAGATCTACGACCTAGGTATTTTTTTGCAGAAATGCAAATCTAAATTCGAGAGGAAGCGAATGATACCAAAAAATCGAAACTTTAACCTGAAAATAAGGAAAATTGTATACATTTCCTAACAATACGCTTTCACGGTAACATATATGCTTGAATGTGAATCTCGATGTGCGTGAATGTTAGGATAGTGTACGACTACGACTGCCATATATTGTGTATTATCAATGGCAATAAAGAATTCGTAAAAAAATAAGTCATTGTTTTATTTTCAAAAAAAGGGCCTAATTTTATGGAAAATCAGGGTTTGATTAGGTCAAGTTAAGGGGGCCCCATGAGAATTTTTGCAGGAGGGCCCAAAAAAAATTGTTACGCCACTGATTCGTCCCCATTATTTATAGTCATTTTATGCCTTTATTATTACTTTTATTACTTTATTTTGCCATTTGGATCTTTGTCGTTCCATATTTGGTCTCTATCAAATCACACCTTTAATGGTTAGCGTTTTTCATCGCATGTCCCATCGTCATTTCTTTTACATACTTCTTCGTAATTTCTACTTCAGGGCAGTCTGATCAATGGCTAATTTTGATTTTCAAACAATGTAGCTTTAATATGTAATCGTAAAAGTAGCCAGTCGAAATAACTTTTTTTAAATAAATTTGAGAGAATCAAAAAACACGTCGGACAACACCTCCTCACCAGTCATCCCTACTATGATATTTTAAAAAGCACCCCCTGGACCTTACGATACATCATTGTAAATGTAGAAAAATCCTAGTTCATCCACATTACAAAAAATTGGATGTAGCTGTTGATGAGTCACTGGAAAAAATTGAAAGATGAAACAAAAAATAATTTTATTCGGAAATAATTTTATTTAAAAAAAATCACGTTAGCAGTGACTATTACCGACTATCACATAGGATAATAAAACAAGCACCAAATAACAGTTTATGATACTTTGGATAGAATATGTGAACCCGTCAAAATAGCCCCGACACAATATCTCCGATAAAATTAATACTAAATTTAAATTAATTAAATTAAAAATAGTCCTTTCTCTAACTCTTATTAATTTAATTTGATAGTATAAATATTTGACACCTCTTACGTTTTTATTCTTTAATAACGACCGAAGATGAGAATATATTGAGATTCTCGAAACGCGTCTCGTTCATTTACAAAGAATTTGGCGAAATGACTATTTTTAATTTATTATAAAACTTTAAAAATATTGGAAAAAATAAAATGATTTTTAATTTAATTGTTTATAAGATAAAATTAAAATAATGAGTAGGTAATCAACAAATATGTACATAAATAATGGTTTACAATGTCAGATTGTGATCAATTCCATGAAGATAATCGTAAATAGTACGTGAATTGTTGTAATTTTTCACTAACAACTTTAAGCAACATTTGAGTTGTACCGTTGTACGAACTTCGTTTTCGATGCCTCTACTTGCCGGAAACCAGCTACCACACGTTCCAATTGAATTTCAATTTGGTCTTGTTCTTTGCGCAATTTACGAAGTTTGTTGAAATGCACGGTGTCATTCTCCAACGGAAATATTAGTGGGTGGAAAGTCGTTAACAACCCTGTCATGAACATTCCATATGGCTATTGGAAATCTGGGCTTTGTTCCACGATTTCGTTGTAGTCGTCCAATGCATGAATTTTCCCAGTAGTCGACAACTGAATCCATTTCTTGAGGACATACAGCAATTCGTTGTTCATAAGCTGTAATTACGTCATTTTTTGGGACAAACCTCAAAGCCAACAACATTTTTATGTATTGTCGTATATTTTCTTGAACCTCCTCCATAGACACTGGCCTAAGTGAAATAAACACCCTAAAAATTCTACGCTATTAAAAACTTGGGAAGCAGCATTTTGATTTGCTTTATCGAAATCCGATAAGCAACTTAATGGGTTTAGAGTGGGTTTTAACTCCAGTAGCTTTCAAAACACACCCATCATGTATGATTCTGGGCCGTAGTTGGGGGGCGTTTATTAAATGGCAATTAATTGCGTCTACTGCTAAAGTGAAACGCTCGGATCAAATCCAGGCAGGGTAAAAACTTTATTCTGACCGTCTCTCCTCGGAAGGCAATGGCAAACCACCGAGGTAATCTGCCATGAAAGTTCATCTCGAAATGAAGTGTACTCGTATTACACTTCCCGTGGTTCGGAGCCCACGTTAAACAAGTAGGTCCTCCATGTATGTGAAAACCATGCATAGAATGAGATGGATCACGACGCTTCTGTAGAGAGGCTTATCGACTGAGGAGAAAGAGAAATGATTCTGGGCTGGGCCGTAGTTGGGGGGGGGGGGTTATTAATGCTAACATATATTCTTCTTATTTGAGTGCCGTCTCCTATTGGAGGTTGGCGATCATAACAAAATTCTTGATTCTGATTAGTCAAAATTTTGTATCGGGCTATTTTGTCGGGGTACAGCTAAAAAGAAGAATAACATAAGATGATAAGCGTAATTATCAAGGACAGAGAAGAAGGTGTAAAAAGATAATACGAAAAAGATAAGAGAATATTATGCTAGAAAACTAAAAGAAATTGACGAAAAGTACAAGAACAAGGAATTAAGAAATTTCTAATAGGGAGTTAGAAAAATAAAACGTTGAGGTGTGGAAACTATCGTGGTATCGCATTGTTGAACATTCCTTATAAAATCATGGCCACTTGTTAAAAATAGACTGAGGTTTTAGGAAAGATAGGTCTGTGATGGACCAAATTTTTGTACTCATCAGAGAAATTCAAGCAATAAGTCACCAGAAAGGGACTGAATACTTATGCACTGTTCTTGGATTTCAGACAGGCTTACGATAGCATCATAAGAAATGAACTCTATGAGGCAATGACGATCTAGAAATACCATCAAAGTTGATTAGCTTAGTAAAACTGAGACTGAATGGTACATAAAATAAAGTAAACGTAGATGGACGTGTATCCAGAAGTTTTGGTGTAGAAGTGGGATTAAGATAAAGAGATTCTATTTTCAAGGAGATTAAGAAAAGAAGTCATAATAAATAGAAGTGGAAAAATCTACCAACGGCAACACAAGTGCTTGACTTTTGCAGATGACTTAACGATACTGACAAGGTCAAAAAGTGAATTGCAAGAGACCACAAACAGATTGTTAAGAGCAGTAGATGCAGTAGGTTTGGAGGTTAATGAGGATAAGACCAAGTACGTTATGATATGGGAAAAAAACCCATTTGAATCTAATAAAACACTGAGCATTAAAATGAGCGAAGACAAACTAATAAATAGATGAACTCTAGTGGGATAGTGGATCGCAATAAAACAATTAAGTTGTTACGTCAACGTTTCGGAAGCATTTATTGTTCCATCATCAGGACTGTAATAAACAATGTCGATGAGAAGCAAAGCAACAACTCATAAAGGTTACATACCCCCCCCATGATTTTGTTGCTTTGCTTCTCATCGACATTGTTTATTACAGTCCTGATGATGGAACAATAAATGCTTCCGAAACGTTGACGTAACAACTTAATTGTTTTATTGCGATCCACTATCCCACTAGAGTTCATCTATTTAATCAGAGGCAATTGGACAAGAATTTGTTGGTTGTTACAAACTAATAACATTTGATAAAGTAGAATCAAAAACTAGGAAATCAGATGGAAGTGAAGATAAGAAAAGCGGCGGGAACAAGGAGTGCGTTTGCGATCAAAACATTGTTAAGCGGTAAAATTTTTTCCCGGTTACTAAAATTGAGATTGTAGGAGATTATAATAAGACCAACAGTGGCTTATGGATGCCAACATGGCTACTGAAGAAATTAGAACAAGTATTGTTGTCGGTATGGGAAAGAAAGATTCTGAGAAAGATCTTAGATGGAAAACAAGTAGAGGGTCAGTGGACGAAAAGAACAAACAACTAGATAAAAGAATTGTATGGCGAAAGAAATATCGTGAGCGTTGTAAAGACCCAGAGGATTACATAGAAGGGCCTTATAGTAAGAATGAGTGACAGGAAAACCCAAAAGACGGTATGGAAATCGGAATTTGAAGGTGTAAGGAAAAGGGGAAGACCAATGAACTGTTGGAAACGAGAAGTATAAAAAGGACATAATCAGAATGAATGTGAGAAATTGGGAAAACAAGGCGAAAGATAGAAAGTAATGGAACCAAGTGATAAATTAATCCATGGACATTAAACTATGGCATGTGTCCTATTATATCACAAACACGAATTTTGTATATGAAAGTTAAATACGATTATTATTGTTATTATTTTATTTAACACTTCATGAATTATGATTTAAACACATTCACTACGAATTCAACTCCTTTTCTGAAGGTTTTTGATTTATTTAAAAAAATTACAAATCCAAATTTTAAATTTATAATTTGAAAATTTAGGTTTCATACATTTTTAATATACTTACAAACAGAATTGTTTCAAAAATATAGTCTGCTATCCAAATTATTATATTATATTTTATTCTAAAGCAAATTGAATTGTTTGAAGTTATGGTAATTTAAATAAAACTCCAATTATTTCCAAAATGACAATGTAACAAAACGTTTTTTCATAGTTATATAACTTACACCCTTCGTTCTTAATTAAAATTCTTTTTATACTTTATACAGTGAGCTCGTGAAGTTCGGAACAAATTCGATAAACATTTTTAAAGGAATTTTCACAGAATGTCACTTTTTCAGCCATTGACGTTTTTTAGCTGAATTTTGAAGAGAAAAATTTTCTTCAAAATAATTGGTATACTCGAATAAGTTTATCATGCATTTTTTAAACTTTACCGTCTTTTTACATTTTACTCAGAAAATTTTGCTCTATTCAAATCCGCAAAGAAAAATAAGACTTTGAATTTAAAAAAATTTAGAATGTTAAAAGAAAACACGATAAAAAATGTCAATAGTGCCACTGAAAAAAATTTAAAAAATCAACGTTGTCGAATATTTTCTGAGAAAATCCTTCAAAATATTTTATTGAATTTGTTCCAAACTTCACGAGCATTCAAAAATTGAGAAGCTACGTCCTGGAACCCTTTCAATATTACACAACATTAAACATTATAATAATAATTATTATTATACAATTTTGTGCTGGTCAAAGTTATACGATAATAATAGGAGCATATTATTTTCAACAGATTAAAAATTAATAATTGTTGATTCATAGTCAAAAGTTATTAGAACCACGCATAAAATAACTTCATGACTGCTATGACGTCTTTTTAAACCTATGAACCATAACTAAATTCACTAATTGCAGAAAACTTCAAATTCGTATTAGTAATATGAATACCTTTATACAATGAATCCGTTATCATTTGATTACAATAAAATGAATCAAATAAAATTTTCAGGTGTGGGTATGATAGATACGTAATTGAGTAAAATGTTTATCAACAAAAATTTTAATGCTCTCATAAGCCAATGTGTTTATTATTTTTATTGCTTGGAACTTTAATCGGTTTGATATATTTATTTGATATAATATTGTGTACGAATATTTGTCACAAATACGTGACAAATTAATAATGAAGATTTCAAAATTTTCATGTATACATAGTACATACCTAATTACAGATTGCCAACCATTCATTCAATTTTTTGCAAGGCCAAATTGCACTTCAATTTAATTTTTTTTTAATATTTTGTTTAAATGTATGTCAAGAACGTTAATAATAAAAAATTTATTTGAAAGTAAGTAAGCGTTAAAGAACACATCTCAAAATGTATTGGCAAAAAATGTACTAGTACTTATTAACAAATTTATTACATAACAACAACTAATAAATTATAATTTTTGCGTTTTTTCTTGTAGGTCAAGATTGCTTTTAGAAAATGACTACGAAAACAGGCGACTCTCAAGTGAAGAACGAGAAAAAGAAACAAGATGCTCAGCAAACGCAACAAACGAAAGATAAACCATGGAATAAGATGACATTCAAAGAGAAGTACATGTATATGTCGTCTCATATTACCGTCGAACCCATGGTGGCTTGCTACATTATGCCCAGCGTGTTGGCAAGTCTTGCAACGCAAAATTTAAATCTGGAGAAAGCCTGTCGAGTTAATTTAAAATATTCAGATGAAATATGTGACGCTCTGACGGCAAGAAATACTGCTAATTACACTAAGGAAGAGGAAGAAGTTCAACAATTGGTGGCAGCTATGGGAGTCTGGAAGACGATATTACAAAGTGCATTGCCTGCATTTTTGATATTGTTTATAGGTTCTTGGAGTGATCGAAATGGCGTACGAAAACCTTGCATGCTGATGCCAATTGTTGGGGAATTTTGCACTGTAATTGGACTGATAATATGTACATACTTCTTTCACGAGTTACCTATGGAAGTTGCGGGAATAGTGGAGGGCCTCTTTCCTGCTTTAACTGGAGGGTGGTTTACAATGTTTATGGGCGTTTTTAGTTATATTGCGGACGTAACCACCCTTGAAATGAGAACGTTAAGAATTGGTTTTGTGAACGTGTTTTGCTCTCTCGGTATTCCAATTGGAATGGCATTAAGTGGAATATTATATCGTAAAATTGGATTTTATGGTGTGTTTTCAACATCGGCAGTTTTATATGTTCTGGCTTTTATGCATGGATATTTACGGATCAAGGAGGTTCCCAAAAAGGACGTTCCTGTTAAAACAGATAAATCGCGTTCATTTCTTCGGGACTTTTTCGATTTAAGACATATAGCGGAGACTTTTCGAGTCGCTTTCAAAGAAGGACCAAATAATAGAAAAATGAAGGTTATGATGCTCATGTTGGTTGTCATGGTCGTCATTGGACCTATGCATGGTAAGTTGTAATTTTCATAGATTAATACTTAATAGCATTCACGCAATTATATGATTAGAAAGGCCAATAATAAAATAGTAATTGATATTACAAAATCTAGGGAATTAAATTGTAATTGCCGGAATAATAATTATTGCATATTGTAAAAATTTTGTCTATCGGCCAGTGAAGAGCGCCAACTAATAGTACAAAATCAGTATGCAGCATATCAACAACCTGATGACTTCTTATGAATACAAAATGCTATAAATTAGTAATACTCATTTTGATATTTATATTCGCACTGACTTCCTGGAAGAAATTACGGTTCAGAATTTTTAATTACATGGAAGTTTTAAGCCCTTTTATCGGATAGATAAGTATTCTTGACCACCTTAATTCGTATTTTTTGTAATCAATTTGACCTGGTTGAATAAGAACTCACATTTGTACTTTTGCAATGCAGTATTGTCAAATATTATTTTCATGTACATTTTAAAAATTTTCTATAAATTTAAAAATGTTTCCTTCTTTCAATTTTATGCAGAGAATGTTCGCTACAATTAGGAATAAACAGTTATTTATTGTGATTGTGCAAGGTTCGCAATAAAAAAAATGTAATTAATTATTGCCATGTACATCAAATCTTATTATCACCGTGAATATTTCTTATAGTTTATACCTTTCTAAAAAAGTAAGTAGGTAAACTAAGTTTTCGACACTCGAATTTATAGTTAGTGGACTATATTTATGGGGATTAATATGGACACATCTTAATAGATTTTTAGTTTAAATAAAATGTAGTGATAAGCAAAAACAAATAGGTCACCCTAACAATAATATTTAATTTCATACTTAGAAAGTTGCAATTGCTCGACATTGTTTAGTACAACTTTAGCAACCTTATGTACTACGTAGGTATTTACTAACCCTATAGAGTCAATTATTTGCATTTATAATGTTGTATCGCATATTTTATTATTTCACTTATTGTTTATTGTTTGTGATCATTGGTAGATCTATTAGATTTACACCGAAATGTAATAAATGACATAAAAAAGGCCACCACAACTGTGTTCGTCGCAAGTAAGAGTGTCGAGTAAAACCATAATTTATAATTACTAATTACCTATTAATTATAATTAATAGGAAAAAATAATAGCATCAAATTCTAACATAAGAAAGAGAAGAAGAAACCATTGTCGGGCCCCTTCATCCCCTTCCGTTAATATGTTTGCTCCAAAACCTAGCTCCCGTTTTTGTAAAGCTAGCACAGACTAGTTTTTTATATTTTATATCAAATATTAAAGCTCATAGATTCTCCATAAATCAATGTGTCTACCAGGGTGGTGTAAAGTAATGCTAGCCTCCCCCCTCTATTTAAAATTTTTCCTCAAAAACCTAGCTATTGTATCTAGAGATCTAACACCAGCTATCTCTCAAATATTAAAGCTACCATTACAGTTTTTCACAATATTTAGTTATATTCACGAGATCACATTTTGAGTGTCCCAAAATTGACGTAAGATTTGAATTTCATGCTATTTATGCGGTGAAATATTGCCAGAAAAAAATTGCGTGATAGCTGACATTTCAGCATTATCAAAAATGAAGCGCTATACGAAAGAATATAATCATGGTTTGAATTCAAAGGTTTCAAATTGTAAGATCTGGTTGTGGGTTTCAACAAGACGGTGCCACATTTCATACAGCACCAGAAACAATTCAATTACTGCATGAGTCATTTCCTTGGTCGTGTAATTTCCCATTTTGGTGATCAGAATTGGCTGTCCAGATCATGCGATTTATGTTGCACTGTTTTCTTCGGGGTCTTTTGAAGTCTAAGGCTTTTTCCAACAAGCCCACGACCACCCACGCCTTGAAGGAGGAAATTTGAGCGCTGTATCAACAAAATTCAGCCACATTTATGCCAAACGGTTATGGAAAATTTCTATAAAAAAGTGCGTATTTGCCAGATAAGCCAGGAAAGCCATAGATGTCATTTACCCTATATGCTATTCCATACATAACCCTATACCGTGTACTGTGACACCCTTGTGACACTATTTACCACCTCGCCTAAGAACTGCAAGCAACATACGCTTGTTAACACACAATTTTAATTTTACCATAAGGCTGGATGCACACTGATGCAAATAAATATTTCGAGACAAAATGTTTTGTCTTGTCTCAAAACGTTTTGTTCTACGAGTATCATGTTTTTAGATGAAAGAAAATGCAATTTTATGTGACAAAATGTTTTGTCTCATTGGATCAGTGTGCATACAGCTTAAGCAATATTACATTATTAATATGAAATGTGCGAATACACCAAAAATTTTCAAAAATTCTGAGCACTAGGGGTTGCTTTTAGGGGGGGGGGATGAAAAATAGATTTAGCTTACAAATTTTAAAATTTTGTAAATATACCAATATGAATCTTGCGAAGACCCCAAAAATAGTAAAAAAATTTAAGCACTCGGGGTTTTTCTATAGAGAGGATGGAAAAATAAATTTTGTTTAAAAAATTTTGAAACTGAAACTGGTATAAATGTAAATTTTTGTCAAAGGTTTGAGCATCGTTTGAGCCTCAATAAGCTTTTATTCTTTTATAGAGGGGGGGGGGGGCGGAAATAGAGATGTGGTTTCTAATTGCCTTCTATTTTGAATTTTTGTGGAAAACTAGGTGAATCGAAAAAGTTTCGTTTGAACTTCAATGAATTTCCAAATGATCGATCATTTTAATTTCATTTGTTGGAAAGTTATGGATATTTAAAATTTTCTAAAACTCCGAGCAACACGCATTAATCATCAAAAAATATGTCAGTGCGGTTGGTTATTATGTAAGTAATTGTTAGTGTAAAAATTTAAGACAGTGATCGTTTCAACGGTTTTAATGGCAGCGGCAGGATTATCTGAAAAAAACCTCCCAAGAAATTTTTTCTTGAATTTCTACCAGATAGGTTGACAATAGTGGGTCAGCCATTTTTTAATTGTTTTTAAATATTTTGGTCGTGTTTCTTTTTGAGCTGTGACATCACCGGAATTTTTTCAAATAGCAATCCTTATTTTTCTTCGCAGATTTGGATAGAATACATTTTTTTGCATACAAATTGTTATGGTGTTCTTCTCCAGGTAGTAATACCTCTTCAAAATCATGCGTTTTTAATATTTTTGTACTCAGATTAATGTGCACTATCCAAATCCGCGAAGAAAAATATAAAAAAAATTAGTGACATTATAAAACAAAACCAGATCCAAAAATCTTAATGGCAAAAAAGTGACATTTTATAAAATGAAGGTTAACGTGTCCAAGGATGTTTTGAAAAAACCCTTCTGAACTTTTTATTTAGGTTGTTGCAAATATGACGATCTCATTGTAAATAAATTAAAACATATTTATTTTAATTATTTCAACTTAAATTTAACTACCTACTAGATCCATGTTTCAGAATAACTAAAAACTCACAGTCCGGATTTATATGCATTAAAAATTAATTCGAATAATTAACTAAGAATAAATTTGATTTATTAGTAAAACAAGAAAATTATCATATAATATCTCATCGATTATATAATTGATTTGATAATAAAATATTAGATAAAAAGAGCGAATAAATTAATACATCATGTTCTTTATTTGACTTTGGTACCAACGTAATTAAATTGAAATTATATTAAATAAATGTATTTCTTGCTATTTAATATTCCTTAAAAAATATACTAGTGCTAGATTTTACAATTATGATTATATAAGTATACTAATTAATAAAATATTCTATTTCGTTGCATTGGTAAAAAAAATTATCAATCATTATTTAACCACGCGATGAAAAATCCCCAACGTTTTTCTTGTAAACCGTAATTGACTTGTGTACATATTAATCAAATTAACTTTTTAATGACAAAAATAATAAGGAAAACAGTTTAATTAACAAGATGCACGGTAGAATGCATTTAACTATACAAAATATTTCAGTATTTATTTTTATTGCACGAGTACAATGGCAACTACATCCTTAAAGTAGATTTATGTTTTATATTTTTATCAACAGAAGAAACATTCACATCCTGTTCTTTTTGAAAACTTTTCCGAGTATGTAATTCATCTTTTTGCTAGATATTTTTTAGTAAATAAAATCATTGATTTAATTAATGAGATGCAAATTGTATAGACAATAAAAAATAATATAAATTATCAGGGTGGTCATTATTTAATGCCTGATGGAATTTTTATTCTGCTGCCCCCGAAATTCAAGTGAATAAAACAAAGCCTGTAATTATTTCAAATTTTTATTTTAATATTTAATAATTTTAATCATAAAGTTTTCCATTCAAAATACATGGGGTTTTACGGTGTTTGTAGTTAGTATTTTATTGTAGGACTAACTATGGCCCTAATAATATCAAAATTTTAAAAATTAGAAATGGGTTATTCCATAATATCAATATAATTTTTTAATTTTTTAAAATTTCATGTAATTAAATTGATTTAAAAATATATTATGTTTATCGATATTTCTCGGTTTATATACGCTTTTATAAGATACTCTGTCGTTATTTAATATATTATACAAATTTGATTAAAAGAGAATTGCGGAATATTTTCAAAAAAATCTAGTATTAAAATAAGTGAATTTTAAATATTAGTAGATATAATTGCATACCTTCTTGAGCCAAATCCAAAAATTTTAGTAAATGAATGAAAGATTAAGAAATTAAAATTTTTTTAAAGGGCAGGGTGGTAAAAATTAAATATTTAATGCATTCTAACTTTTATTAACATTTTTGGTTTTGTCGCAAGAATTTAATTTAATTATTTTAATACTAGTCTTTTTTGAAAATATTCTATTTACAAAAATACATACTAAAATACTTTGTTGTATTCATGAAAGGTTTTCCTTTTAGGCTTCTATACAAAGTATAGCAAGAAGCCTTATGATCTGGCTCCGTGTCCGTCTGTCCGTCTGTCCGTCCGCATAATTCAAAATCATACAGAGAGTTTCAAATCGTGTTGGAAATACTCTGTGTGTATAGAGGTCTAAGAACTGGGTAGCCAGTGCGCTACTTTTTTAAATTCAAATTTTCGAAGAGAATTGTGTTTTCTAATATAAAAGTTGAATTATCCTACGCAAGTTACACAAAAATTATTTATTTTTAAATTTCGGTATATGAATTTCCGCGGTTCAGCATGCGCATTAAACAGTAGGTAACCTATATACATATTAAATATGTGATAATACTTCAAAAACACAGACTATATAGGAGAAAGGTCTTCCACGCCTATGGAATTAGGTACGACACTCGAAGAAAATGAAGGTATGAATTCTCAATGAGGCCAGGAATAAAAATTCAAAAAGTTCCCTCTTGTCCTACGGATGAAACCCCCAAAATCACCCTCAATAGGAACTTGGTGTAGATTTTGTCACTTTTTTTACACCGTTAGTTGTCTCAAAAATATTTACCATTCAGTTCTACATTAAAAGGGGAAGAGTGTCGTAACTACCGCCACTCCAAATTGCCCCAAAATTTTTTTTATAGCAAAAGGAACCTTATTAGAGTGTCCTGTAAAAATTTCGCCTGAGAATGTATAGTCAAAATTTTGAGAAAAATCAATTTGAAAAGTACGGGAAAGTCGCATCAAGTATGCGGCCGACCCGGGTCGATGCACATCAGTCGCCCGTGGTCCGATGAAAATGCGTAAAATTTTTTCGCTCCGATTTCAATTTTTCTTTGAAATTCGGATAGATGGGGGTGTGATTAGTGGATATTAGTAATAAATATAATCCAAAAAATGGAAAATAAGCCGTGTATTGCCGAAAAAGTGAAAAAATTAAAAAATTTTTTTCTCGATTTTAGGGGTGTGCATTCGATAGGGAGGGTAATCCATCGTCAAAACCTACTCTTCCGGGGCGCCGCTCCGCTCCGATCCGCGTTGCACCCCTCCAGAGCGGTTTTGACTCTGGTTACTAGGCTAAACATACGAGAAGGGCCTCCGATCAAGAAAACCGGGATTAAGGCAACCGGGATGTGAGAGAACCTCGAAATAGCATTAAAAAATATAGTTGCGGTATGGGGCAGTAAACTATTACGTTTCACCCCCAAAAAATCGCCTAAAAACAAAATATAATCGATGTTACATGTACGACAGTCGAGCTGCATCTGCCGGTGCGAAATATTCTAAGTGTTAGGGTATATCATATTGCACGGACCGCCAACAGAATGGCGACGCGCAATAATTTTGTGAAGGAATCTCGATAAATTTGCTAACTTCAAAATCGATTTATTCAAAATTTTGATAATACATTCTCAGAATTTTTTTGCAGGAGGGGGGGGGCTATATAAACCTTCATCTTTCCATTAGGAAGGTTACAAGTTAGTTCGTAGTGGCGGTAGTTATGACACTCTCACCGAAAAACTATCATAGCTTGAAAAGTCATTTTAAAAGAAATAAATTCTACATCACTTAAAATTTGGTATGAATACTCTTGAGTACTCTAAAATAGAATCTATCTGTTGAGTTTCCCGTTCGAAAATCCACGTGGTAGCGATTTACGCATCCAAATACCCAATTTATGCCCCCCCCCCACTTCCTGCCCCTGTACCACCGGAATGATAGTTTCTACGTCAAATTAGGTCGCATAATTTTTGTTTAAATTTTTGTACCTTTCAATTTTATTCGATACAAAATTTTTGAAAAGGTGCACCATTTATGAGGTAATTGCGATAAACCACACACAATTTTACGGGATGATGCCTCTGAGACAGAGGAACTCGACGGATATTCAATTCGGCAACATTTAAGAGTAATTCCTAATTTCGACAGTATAATATAACTTTTTTCCGCCAAAATTGATATTAAAGGTTGTAAATGACTACAATTTTATTGTCTGTAAACTGCTAATTTTAAGGGTAGGGGTTGACATTTTTTCCATGCAGCTGCATTCTCGTTGACGATTTTAAATTATTTAGAGCTATAATTAGTTGTACAAAAAAATATTACTAATTGCAAAGACCGTAAAATCTCATATGTTTTCAATAGGAAACTTGAGCACCTATGGTCAAAGGTTAAATTTAATATTAAAATAAAAATCTGAAATAATTTTTATTTATTTGGAGCCTATTTTGGGGCCGGCATGATAAAATTCGTTAAGAACCCAAATAACGACCACCCCAATTAGTACATGTAAATTTTGTTTGAATACATAATATTATATATTTTTTTAGTTATCTATATATTATTTCTGCTAAAGTAAAGAAAGAAAAATTTATTATGTAACATAATGTAAATTATGCATACATTGACAACAAGTTACGACTGTAGCGAGATTAGTGTAGAGATTCTTTTCGAAATGTTGAAAAAAGACACGAAAAATTTGGAATAAGGAAAAGATATATTATATTTATTGTAAAATATGTATTTAATTAGACCATAAAAATGGTACCATTTTATTTCAATTATACGAAGTTCCCAGAACCCCAAGATTAATGCGAGATTATCAAGAAAATAAAACATTCAAATGCATATAAATCCGACCACTACTCGTATAATATTAACAATATGGTTATTATTAAACTTTACTATTTGAACCATGAAAGCACGAATGGTCGATTAAATTGAACTATTTTGGTATAAATTTTCCACAAAATTATTAACAACTAAGTATAAAGTAACTATATTGAGAATATAATTTTATTACATATTAAAATAATTTTTTATTGTATTTCAGTGGTATAAATTTCAAGGTAAAAAATATTATCGTATGCTGTGAAATACATTCCAACATAATTGAATAGAAAAATATATAAATCATTCGATTTACATCTAGGTTAAAATGTAGTATTGTTAGAATTTTGGATGCAATAAAAACACATGTACGTGCATGTATTCCAGAATAATTGAAGACACGAGTGGATGAAGGTGTTATGTCACATTTTACAAAATGTCGACATCGGTGTGAATGAATACGTTTTGTGCTATTGTTGCATACCATATGCAATTAAAAATATCTTATATATTTAACTATATGTATAAGTTCTACATTTTATATATTTTTAATTACATGTGGTATGAAACAAAATAGCACAAAACACGTTCGTTCACACAGATATCGACAATTTATAAAATGTAACATAACACATTCATCCACTCGTGTCTTCAATTATCATAATTAACATTATAAGAAAAGTATTGGAATTTTACAAATTCATATAGCGTTTACGGTTTTGCAATTTGTTATAAATTTTATTTCCAGGCTATAATATGGTAAAAAATATTAAAATTATAAATCATAAACATACTTAATCCCGACCCTGACGTAGAAGTTACCGTTATAAGATAAAATCAGAGTATTCTTCAATAATTTAACTCTATAATATGTGTTAGAACCTCATTGGATAAAATATTGGGTAGGTCAGGAGCTTGTTGAGCATAGATACAAGTTGTAGGAGGGGTAGAGTTTTTCGAAAGAAATATACAGGGTATCTAAAGAAGGCGGTAATAGGACCCTCTTTCGTAAGAAAAAATTACAACTAATTTTTTTGTCAAAGTCCAAATCCTCAAGGTTAGCCCTTGTACTTATTTATACTTTAAAATGGTCGTAGAATTTAAGCTACTTATTTTCTATATTAATCAGTGAACTCTTCTTAAAAATGATTGTTAATAATAGCTTTCAGTTTAAATTACTCTAGAATTATGATGACTCAATAGCGTCGCGAAATGAACGATTTACATAAGCAAGTGCAGAAAATTTTGTAATTAAAACAGTCGAAAAGTGACAAAAATAAATTATCTTTAATATTAATTATATAAAAATATTATTTATGTCCACATATTTGGGCAAGCCGGGCTTAATCTACCTGTCCGTTAAAATCGTCACAGTTAAAAACTAAGAAATGCGTTTAAAATATTAAAAATAGATCAACATTGTCAATATTAAGGTTGTAAACAAAAATGTGTTGCTGCCTAGCAATGTACGAGAGCTTTAGTTAGACACACAATGACACAAAATTTTGTTTAAAAACTAAAATGATGAGGAGAAAAATCCGAGGTCACGTTATATTAACCAACATAATTTTGTAAACTAATAATTTCAATGCCATTATACATTAATTTGTCATGTAACTGCTTGAACGCGTGGCTATGAAATAAAGCAGGAAAGGTAATTGTTGACGCTGGAAGGGAACTCTTTTCAGGTGTAAGTGATTACTGTACGAATTTTTGAAAACTCTTAAGCGAGTGTAACATCCACTACCAGGAGTTTAATCATTTGAGATTGTAAAAATAACACTAATGCCATTAATACCAAGGTTCCAAAAATAAGTCAAGCGTTCACACAGGCAGACAAGGCTGCCTTTATTAAAAAAAACTCTATTGTTTACTACAATTTTCCTTGAAGGAATACCTGTGCTATGAGATTTTTTGTGTCTAATTTGGAGTCTGTAAGCTATTAAGGTACCACAACCTCGACAGACAAACAGTAAAGTACTATCACTAATATTCTGGCTTGCTTTTTTTGTATAAACTGATGAAAATAAAAATTAAAAAATGTAAAGAGGAAGTCATGAAATTTTAGCAGATTTTTGGCTGAGAAAATTTGGCGACAGGAGAGTATTGACGTGGTTATAAAGGAATGCTAACTCGTTATTTCAGCTTTTGAAGGTTTATATTTATTACCTATGTTATTGTTATCATTTGTGTAGAAGTATTTAATAGGATAAAAATAAGAAATTAATAATTAATCTTCACTAATTACATTTTTAGGTGAAATGGTGGTTGTTTACCTATTTACAAGATATCGTTTCAATTGGGATGAAGTTGATTTTAGCCTATTTTCAACATACAATATGGTCATTGGTATGATTGGTGAGTTGAATGTTACTTTGAAATAATTTTACCATTTTCATAATATAAATTTTATAATTTTTTTAGGTACCACAATTTCGGTGGGACTGTTCAGTCATATTTTGAAAATTGATGATGCTATTATTGGGGTAATGTCCAGCACCAGTAAAATAATTTCTAGTTTTGTTTATACCTTTGCAACAGTGGCTTGGGTATTTTACTTAGGTGAGTAATAGTTTTGGTAATATCATAGTAAACACGAGACTTGAAAATTTTAAACAATTTTATTTCATTGACGTCAAATTTACGAAGTAGGTACCTACATATTATCAATATATAGAAAGTATTATTTAAAAAAATATCTGTAATCAAATACCATGATATTTCGTATATGTCATTATATAGATAAACGAATTGGTAATATAACAATAGCAGCAGATGTGATAATGCAATTCAGCAACAATTTCGATTTAAAAACTCTTATATAAAAATAATTTCAAAATGTTCATTATTTTTTGTCGTTGTATATTATCTGTCTTTTAAAACCGATTATAATAACTTTATTTAAAGATGACTGATTTTTTTTAATTAATTGAAATGTTTTAAATTTCCTGTTAAATTATTTTTTAAATGACGTTGATGGAATCGGCCCTAAGTCTTCAATTTTTATTTAAAATTCAACGTATTTAAAACTACCACTATTTATATTTTAGCAACCCACGATATTGTAATATTGTTTTAACTTTTAATTTTCAGGACCAATTGCTGAAATATTAAATGGGACGTCATTTATAGCCATGAGATCAATTGCCTCAAAGTTGGTTCCAACTGATGAACTAGGTAAGTAACCTTTTCCGTCATTGACTGGAATATCATGAAATAATTTATATCACCAACGTTATATATAATATTATAAAATAATTGTTGATTTCTAATGCATCAGTGACTGTAATTTTCCGCAAATTTAACTAGTAACAAGAAAAGTTTTTAAAAATTAGCCTTGATTTTTTATATCACAATTGATAAAGTTCACAGTGGGTTGTGAATAATGAAATTACATTACATTAATTGATGTTGATACAAGCAATCATTAATGTTATTTAAAATAATATTTATGTTATAATTACTTTATAACACAACATACATACATGCAAATTTTTAAATTCTTTTCTTTTCAAGGTAAAATTAAAAATTCCGGAACCAAAGAAATTTGAAAAACAAATTTATTTTTAATGTTACCAAAATATACTACTCTGTTTTGACGTGTTTAATTTGTTTTTTTAGGTAAAATTAATTCATTATTTGGTGTATGTGAAGCGTTAATGCCTCTGGTCTATGGGCCAATGTATAGCGCAACTTACAAAGCTACCATTGAAGTAATGCCAGGAGCCTTCTTTCTGCTTGGAGGATTGTTAACTTTACCGGCTTGTCTAATATTCGGGTAATTACGTTTTTAATGTTCAATAATAAATTAGGGATAACAAATTAAATTTGGCTTTTTTATAAAACACACGAATTAGTATTTAGGTAGTACTATCAAAGTCAAGGTTTATGTTTCAGTTACGCAATTTTTATAAAAAAAATACTAAACAATAAACATAGTGATTACTCGGTGAGGTTTTAGTTTGAAATAAATTAAATTACATAAAATATATTGAATATATTATGACCAGTATTATCAATTCCACATTTTAGAACTTGATAATTTAATTATATTTACAATATTATGTACACTAGGTACTTATTCAATTTATTATACAAGCAGTGTCGGATCGTGATATTTTAACAAGAGGGGCGTATCTGAATAAATTTGAATAAGTAAAATTCGTACCATAAAACAGAATTTTATTTACTTTTTTCATTTAATTGTTTATTTTTGTAAATTTAATTTTTATAATTAAATTTAGCTGGATGATCTTCCCTTAGCTGGGACGGTCGTTAGCTAAAGCGGTTATGTGCGTTGCTGCTAATGCGGAATGCCTGGTTCAACTCCGGGCTCAGTAAAACTTTATTCTGACCGTCTCCCCTCGGAAGGCAATGGCAAACCACCGAGGTGTAATCTGCCTGGTACAGCCTCTCTGGAGATGAAGTGTATACACTTCCCGCGGTTCGAAGCCCGCGTTATCCAGTAATCCAATTATTTTTCTGGTAGTTGTTTTTAGAAAACCGCACAGTGAAATTTCTACTTTTTGTTCTTTGGAAAATTTTTCGTTAATTTTAAATATGGTAACGGCCTGGTCAACCTTTCATTCTGCCACTGTGATTTTGTCTTGGCGAAAAATCACTTTTTATCAGATCACTAATACTTCATTTTTTTTTAATTTAAACTTTGTAGTGGGTTTCTTCTGTAAATAATTAAAATGGGACACCGATCAAATTTTGACTATTGAGTGCCCCTCCCGCAAAAACGAAGTAATTTAAAATTCTCAAAAAAATAGATTATCTTTATTATATTTTTGGATACTTGCATACCAAATTTTACAGTGGAGACGCTTTTGGTATAGGAGTAACATCGAAATTAATGATCGTGGTCATCAATAATAAATATGCATATAAATATGCATCAACCGAAGTATTTTCATGATCGTTAGCGAGTTGAACTCGCTAACCTTCTGGAATTGACTGTCGTCGTCGTAAATAATTAAGGTCATAAAATGAGGGCCCTGATCAAATTTTGACTTAAGTCCCCCTCCCCCAAAAAAGAGGTAATATAAAATTCTCAAAAAAATGTATTATCTTAATATCCTTTTGGCTACTTGTATACTAAATTTTAGATTGGGCACGCTTTTGGTTTTTTGGTGCTATTCGTAAAGTGTTTTCATTTGTGACCACGATAATTCATTTATTATACCAAATTTGAGCAAAATCGAAGAGGGACATAAAAATAATTGCAAAAAATTGGTTGATTTCATATTATGGAATGACATTTTTGGAAAACAAAATTTTTGGAAAACAATGACGTTATGTAGATATTATAACGCTATCCTCATTATAAAATAGGACTTAATATCTCCTGTAATATATCAAATTTTTGTAAAATGAAATAATAACCGCCTAATAACATCTTTATAAAGTAATCTTTCTTCTGAAATTCAATTTAATTGTTACTTAGGACGTTTCAACTAAGGAAAGCAGTATAGACGTAGATACTCGTTAATACTGCTATAGATTTGTAGTTTTTTTAAATTTTGTAGTAGCATTTGTAAATAAATGTAGATTTCTAACGTAAAAAAATGAATATTTTTAAATCTGTAGAATATACTAGATTTTAATGAAGTAAATTTAAAAATTGTAAGTTATGTCGG
This sequence comes from Podabrus alpinus, assembly GCA_932274525.1. NCBI lineage: Eukaryota > Metazoa > Arthropoda > Insecta > Coleoptera > Cantharidae > Podabrus > Podabrus alpinus. The sequence goes on along the minus strand of OW026453.1, from coordinate 66,482,490 downwards.
AGACCCCCCCCCCCACCTTGACGTCGATTAAACATAAAACCTGTGAATATTTTAAAACTGTAGCAAAAAAATTGTAAGTACTTTGGGGTTGTTTTTAGGAAGGAATGAAAAATAAATTTTGCTTAGAAAATTTTAAACTTTTCAAATTAATATACTAATATTTAATCTGTGAATATTCGCAAAATAGCAAACAAACTTGAGATAGACTCAAGTTTTAAAAGTAATTTTACTTTTTGCTGCTTAAAATTTTTCTTACTATTTTTGGTGTATTAGCAGGTTAGAATATTGGCATATTTACAAAGTTTTTGAAGTGTTTGAACCTCTTAGATGAATTTTTCTAGGTCGTAGCTGATTCCACACACTGTTAACAATTAAATTAAGAAGTTATATTATCATGTAAATTTACATGGTAAATGTTTGTAATTTTATAATTTGCATATATTTGCGATGTAAATTTATAACTACTAAGATTTACCGTGTAAATTTACATGATAAAACTGATTTATGTTTACCAGTGCAGCATCACTTTAATAAAGCCTTATGGGAGTTTTGGAAGCACACAATTCAAAAGGTTATCAATAGTAGCTGTTATTTATTTACAAGTTGCAACAGAGAAGTCGTAATAAATTATCGTTTTATTATTGTAATCTGCGTTTGTTTGCTACTCAAGCCATTTATTACGCCTTTCAATATAGTATAGCACCATCTGTTGACAACCTTTAGAACTCCACTAGGTATATACCCTAGAACTTAGTAGAAACCTTCTACCAATTTTACTAGGTGTAAAATATCGTGATCATCTTCTATTTTATCTTAAGATCCACTGGTAAAATGTTATTACCAAAATCCAGGGGATAAGAATTGGAAATGCACATTTTTATTAAGTCGCAGCGATCGTTATCGAGCAGAAACATTCTTTCAGAAAGTCAATTTTATTTGAACGACGATTAGATGTCCAGACAAGGCCGTATATAGCGGGGGGTTTGGCATTCAATCCGCGCATTTATTAAAACACTTCTAAACAATAATAAAAACAGTAATTTTCTACCATTTTAAATCGTTATCTGGAAGTTTTGAAAATGTTTGAACTGACGTAGAAAATTTGCCTATGTAAATTATTGTACTAGTGGCAGCACAGGAAGTGTTACAATTTTTTTAAATTTCTTTTTTTAATTGTTTATTTCTTATCGAAGCTCTACATGCCGAATTTTAAATATTTTGAAAGGCTGCACAATGTAAACGTACCACTTTAGGGCCAAACAAAAAATACGGACATGGAATGACCCTTTTGCTAATTAATATAAAATTTTTTAAAATAAGCTTACAGTTACAATTGCAATTAAAATATATTATAGCTTTTTGTGGATCCGCTGGTAGTGCGGGCACGCCGGCGCCCTTTAAAATGAGCTGCCACTGGAAAAAATACGTTTTGAATGGCAATAAACGACCAATAGGATTCATACCCCTATATATCTTCAACTTGAAGTAAAATTTTAATCAGGTTTTTGATAAGTTTTACCCAAATTTGACAACGAACGGCCCCTTTATCCCCATAGCACATGGTAAAAACAAATAAAGTTTAGAACTATCTATTAGCGCAAAATTATTTTTCCTTACTTAAATAACCTCAGTCTACTCTATCGAACTCTGGGTAAAATTAAATCAATTTATTTAAATAGCCTATTTGAATATTATAATAGTTACCTACAACAAAATTTTCTAATTTTCAATTAATATTCTTATATTGTAGCTGGATGTATTTGCAACACAAAAAAGATGCGATACAAGCAGATGTGGAAAAATCCAAAGACACAATATACCAAATTTCGTCTCCATCTTTGGAAATATCGAAAGAAGTTGAAAATTCCAACAATCATGTTCAATCAAATGGTTTTCCAAAAGGAATAGATAATGCAGCTTTCGTTACAGAATCTCATAGATTGTGATCTAATTTATTTTAATATTTATGTGATAGTTGGATATTTTAAAAGAAAAGTGTGATACTTGATTTAAAAATTAAACGCAAGAACGAATTTTTTCCAGAAGGATGTTGTGGGAATGCCAACAATTTTTAGAGATTTCTTTTATTATCATTATAAATTCAAATTTTAATTGAAAGACAAATTTATTAACGCCAACTTTTAATTTTTAATTAGAAGATTTAGTTTAAACCGAGGATGAATGAACAAAACGAAGAATGTGTTGTCTAAAAGTGGTGCATACACGAGATCTTTGTATATTATGTTAAGGTTAAAGTGTAGAAATCTTGTTTTTTTATAAAATAACCAAGCAATTGGCTAGTTTATATACTAGCCAGCTGGTTTATAAACTAGCCAAGTAAACACTTTAGCCTTACAGATATATAGAAAATTTTAGTTGTAAAAATGTTTTTGTAATTTTAATAATCAAAAAGTTATTGACCAAAATTTGAATTAAAAGCCGAAAACACAAAAAAATAATAGGTATCTTGAACTCTTTTGTATTAATTTTGAACTTCAGTATTTGAGGTCGCCTTTAAGAGATGCTCATGTGGAGTAGATAATATTAAAAAACTTAAATTTTGAGTCTCTTTTAGAATTATTTATGTGGTAAATAATAGGACCTGTGAAAGCACTAGCTATTCATCACACAGATGGACGGACGTAAATATTATTCATCAAAATTGCAACAATTAAAAAACAATTCTAAATTTAAAAAAGAATGAATACGATTAACATTTAATTAATACATAAATTTTTAATGTCTTTTAATGAAAATGCTAGTGCCCATTTATTAAAATAAATAACAGGCCCTACAGTTGGACTAAGGGATGCCAATGTAGGCTAACCGGTATGCTACTTTTAAATTTTACAAATTTTATATTAAACTGGCAACATTGACTCAAATTAAAATTTTAATAAAGAATGTATCTTGGGTTGTGGGGAAAGAAATAAAACTAGGTTTGTTTTGCCGACGTTTCGAAGGATTTATTCCTTCATCCTCATGGCTGCAATGGAAGAAAAATACAATTAAGCGTCGGTCATGGGTCGTAGGGAGGCTTACCTGACAAACGGATGATAAGAATTTTGAAAAAATTCCTCCCTACGACCCATGACCGACGCTTAATTGTATTTTTCTTCCATTGCAGCCATGAGGATGAAGGAATAAATCCTTCGAAACGTCGGCAAAACAAACCTAGTTTTATTTCTTTCCCCACAACCCGAGATACATTCTTTATTATAACGTTTGGGAAGTGATTACTGTTTATTATTAAAATTTTATATTATTAATTATTAAGTTACAGTTACTAAGAATTTTTATGTACATAATTATGATTATTTGTACAAAATTATCGATAGAGCAGTTTTGCCTGGATTTTTTTTCAATTTTAGACATTTAAGTAACTAGAACAAATAATGTAAATTTCTTAATAATAATTTTATCGAAAATAAATTATAGATTTTTTAGTTTAAGAGTTTGTTTGAAATGCCTACTTAAAATAATATTTTGCATTGCTTAAGTTAGATTTTTATGTAGGATCATCTCTATTATAGCAAAAATATAACAGCTAATATAAAGCAAATTAATCTTGTGATATGTACGCCATTCTTTAGAGCTTCAAAGATTACATATTTTTTAAATTTAACCCTCTACCATTATTATTGGGGTAATAATATCATAAGTGATTATTTATTCATATTCAAGCCCAGCACTTTTTTTCTACTCAGTAGAAAGTTATGCAGAAAATCACAAAGGTTGTAGATAATAAAATTCGCGTTTTTGAATTTTTTCATAATTTTTAAGCTGCAATTAGGGCATTAAAAATTTAAATTTCAGGTAAAATTTTATAATGAAGTTATAAAGTATCCGCTTTTATTTTCTTATAGTAGTTATTGTCTCACCTTTTTGATATTTTTTACAAAATTTCCACTTTCAAAATTTTTTAAATTTCGATTTTTCTATACATTTTTTTGTAATACCATGCATAATACAGTTTTGTCATCATCGTAATAACTTACTAGTGGCTTCTTGCTGTCCATTTCTACATTACATAGGAATGTTTTGCATAAATGGTATGTATGGCAAACGATTACATTCAAAATAACAAATCTGCCAAGTGGTACATTAATTATGTGCCAAATTTAAATGGGCCCGTTGAAATAAGACCATTGATAGGTAGTTGATGTATGGTAGTGCAAAAAGAGTTAAGTAGTTGGTCCTTATATACGTTTAGTGGGTAAGCAATAACTACTGCTTGCGGATTTATTCAGGTTGTGAAATGGTTTGCCAGTATGAACTTAATTTTGTTATGAATGTGCGAATCACAGAGATGAAGACTATAGAGGAGAAGGTGGAACCCCATTTATTATTTCAAAACTACGAAGACCATCTATTGGTTGAAACTATTACCATAATCAAATAGGTAAAAAAATTACCAGTATAGTTCGCCATGTTATTTATAAGGGCTAGTTTGTGAATTTTAACGTTTTATTGTTAAAGCGTAAGTTGGAAAGTTTTCATAGGTAACATTGAATTTTTTTAATTTAGTGTTAACAAAAGTATTTCATATGTGATTAAGTGATATAATATGATAGATAAAAAGCCTTTATTCTCTACTCTTCATGTAAGTAATTATGACTCACTTAGAATAAATGATAATATGTTTCAGTTCTGCTTAGTAAGTAGTTTATTATAATTATGCATTATGGAACCCCATAGGTGTAGGTATTATGGAAACGGAAATAATATTCCATATTACATGCAATAACTGTTTATTGTTCTTAAACTGTTTGGCGAGTGTAGTTAAAGCTGTTAGCGAAAAAGAGAAGGGTCTTAAGAGATTTGTAAAATTATTTTCTGGCCCGAAAACTACTTTGCAGATATTTGTTAGAATTGAAGAACCACCAGATTAAACAGGTTAAAAAAACTGGGACGGAAGCCATTACTACCAGATTTATTGGAGGAAGGACCGCTTTCATATTTATTGCTAATGGAAAGCAAATTATATGGCCTAACCAGGTTTGACATGAGAAGATTAGCTTATCAATTTAACCGGCAAGAATGGACACGGAGATTTTTTTAAAAAGGGGATTGGACATCGCGCTCTGTGATTTAATATGATTTGCAGGGTCGCTTGGGGCTCGGAGCCTCCGGTATGGATGACGGTCGGCTCGGCCTTAACTTTGTCGCCGGAATTTCCGCCTATTAAGTTAATGACGAGTGGACTTTCACCTATACTGACGTTCAGGGACCACTAGGTGACCCGGTGCGACGTGTTGGATCGCGGCAAGCGGTGTGTCCGGTTCAATTGAAAAAGTAGAATCAAGTGATAGTGCTTGACCTCCCGGACACAAACTTTCGTGCTAAACCGGGAGGTCATCGGGAGCCTGCATCATCGATGCAGCAGGGAAGATCGCAGACGACAGCGGAAGTAATGCCGAGAAGGTAAAGCCCGCTGTCGTCGGGGAGGGGGTTTTAGTCAGTAAAATCTGACACTACCATCCCTGATGGGGTGGTGCCTATGAAGGTTTCCCCCTTCCCTCCAGAAAAAAAAACGGGGATTGGAAGACGTGCTTGGTTGGATCATTTCCTTAACCGACATGAAGATAAAATTTCTTTACGTAAAATTTCTTACGCACTTCTCATGAATGTTCTCAATCGTGAGGCAGTGAATTCTTTTTTTAATATTTTGGCAGCAGACAGAATTTTCAACGTTGACGAGACGGGACTCTCTATAGTTCAGTCTAAGATTCTCAAAGTAATTATACTTCAAAAGAAAAACGTCAAATTAGCAGTTCAACGTGGTTTTCTAGTAACTATTGTTTGTGCAATGAGTGCTGGAGGAATATTCGTCCCCTCCCATACGTGTATTTTCAAAAACAAACATGACACAAAGTTTGATGAGAAGAGCACCACCTGGAGAATTAGGTAAATGTCATCCGTCTGGGTGGATTCAAACAAACTTATTTACAGATTGGTTCAGGCGTTTCATTGAACACACCAAACCAATAGCAGATTCTCCTATCCTTCTGATACTAGATCGTTTACCTAAAGGAAGCATGAGGTCATAATTTATGTTTCTGATCTGAAATCTTGTTTATCGAATACACTTTTATTTTCTTAGGATCTCTTAAATTTAATTTTGTTTTGATTTCTTTCTTTTGAATTTCTTCAGTGAATTTCTAAAATATATTTTTTTAAAACTATTCGACGTAAATCATAAAGCGTCATTCACATCCACGTAACGTACGTACCGGACATACAATACGTAACGTAGAAAACGTAGTTTTTTATTTGCCATTCTCATCCACTTAAGTTTACTATGTTTATACTATGTTTACATAGAAACGAAAAGCACGGGCACCTGTATTTACATTGGCTATCGGTTGACAGTTTGACAGCAATAATTTTTTGGACTTAACCTTAAAATTGAAAATGCAGTAAAAGGGGTGTTGCCTAATAAAATGAAAGCATCTCCATTGGCCAAACATAGAAAACGTAACGTACAAGTTGAAGTTGAACGAACTTTTTGTTACGTTACGTTACGTCTGCCATGTTTTTTCGAATGTGAACGGTGGCATTTGAAACAATGTATTTCAACTTTCCTTACGTTACGTATTGTATGTCCGGTACGTACGTTACGTGGATGTGAATGACCCTTAAAAAGTAACCGAGATTATGAAACCACTTCAGCGAATATCAAGTCAATGATGGAACATATTTTCAAACTTCAATTAAATTAAACCAATTTTTGTTTACCTTTCCATCAACATTTTCTTACATCTTTCCATTTCAAAAAAAGTCGCTTATTTTGTGAAAATAATTGTCAACTGTGAGGACAAGTCATTTGTTCCTATTTCTGTAACAAATATTTTTCAATATTCGTCCGTTTAATGAACTCAATCAAAATATTAATTCTTAGAATTTCAAAGTCAAAAACTTGGTGTACTTGTAGGAAAACAACTGTAACTTCATTCACAGTAGCCCGAATTTAACAATAAAGAAATGTTCTGTAAAGGTACATGAACATTTTATTCAAATATTTAACCACAATTTATGTTTTAAACCCCTTAAATGAGTTAATTTTCTAATATATTCAGGTCTTTTTTTCCATAATATTATTACTATGCTTTTGTGCAAATGTGTTGGGCATGTAAACAAAATTTAATAGTGGGATGAGGTTGGATTCGGATACTAAAAGTAAATTAAAAATAGGGAGTAGTTGACAAAAAATCAGTTTTTTTTGCCGATTTCTCGATTGTTTTTCAATTTTACGGTAAAAATAGTTAAATATAAAATTAAAGTTAATTAAATACTCTTCAAAAATGTTTCTAAACATATTTTACGTGAGATTGGTAATCACCGTTCAAAGTTGAGCATAAATATGTATTGAAAAAGGTCGGGATCGATTTTTATTTAATTGTACCTATAGGGATAAAATATTACCGATGGTGCGCTGTAAGCAACAACAAACGTGACGTCACGCTAATGCATGCTAATGATATAACCTCGCTTGACCTCGCTCAGAAATACTTTGATTTGGTTTTGAACGATAATAATACATTACAACTAAGTAATAAATAAATAATTTAATAAAAAATAATAAATTTAACGTATTTTAATTAATTTAACCTCGAATTCATTTTTATTTTAGCATCATCGTGACGTCAAATATTTAGTTGATATACAGCCACCAGGGTGCGTACAATTAATATTTTTCCCCTATACCTAGATTTTCAGCATACTTCTCAAGAGTGTTGGAGTTTTACTTACATTGTTTGGTATTAATTAAAATGGTCTTTGTCAATATCAACATTAATTCGTACCTGAGTGTTAACAGCCTCCACAAATTTATTAGCAATAAAGTTTAACCTTTCTTGAAATGGGTCATTCCACCTCAAATTAACCGAAAAATTGGCAAAACTGACTTGACTCACGCCAGATTTGACGAACCAACCAATCCACCACCACCACATTCCAAATTCCCAACTTTAGAGACCTGCTCCCCCTACCTTAAATTGTTAATTGTTAAACATCTCTAAAGAGATGCATGTGGAAAATATTTGCTCAAAATGAAAAAGTGGCGCTTTACTTCCCCATACTTATTGCAATTATTTGTAAATTACATTACCAATTCCATACCATACCAATTTTCTTACATCTTTCCATTTAAAAGAAGTCGCTTATTTTGTGAAAATAATTGTCAACTGCGAGGACAAGTCATTTGTTCCTATTTCTGTGAGAAATATTTTTCAACATTCGTCCGTTTAATGAACTCAATCAAAATATTAGTTCTTAGAATTTCAAAGTCAAAAAGTTGGTGTGTAGACTTGTAGGAAAACAACTGTAACTTCATTCACAGTAGCCTGAATTTAACAATAATGAAATGTTCTGTAAAGGTACATGAACATTTTATTCAAATATTTCACTACAATTTATTTTTTCAACCCCTAAATGTTTTAATTTTCTAATATTTTCAGGTTTTTTTCCTTAATATTATTACTGTGTTTTTGTGCTGTTGTGCTGAGTATGTAAGTTAAATTTTATTTTGTATCACTTGAATTTTTTAAAAAACACTCACAAACTTTTAATCGATTTATTTATTTATTATTCATTTACTCATTAATACAATAATATAACTTAAACGAGCAGAGTTTCTGCCCAATCTAAATACTAACTACAATACTTTAATAATACTAACTTATTTTACATGTTACATGGATTTTTATATGTTATTATATTTTGTTGGTTTTGCAAGTCTCACGGTCTTCAGGATGTTCTGGAACAATCGACTTGCTTGACCAGCAACGTAATTTAATAATACCGATGTTCTGCATTTCCCTACATTACAGAACATTATGGGAAAGTCACCCGGTTACATAAATCTTATGGGAAAATATAACTTGTATACCAAATTTGATCGTGGCATGAGGTTGGATTCGGTTACTAAAAGTAAATTAAAAATAGGGAGAAGTTGACAAAATATCAGTTTTTTGCCGATTTCTCGATTTTCTTTCAACTTTACGGAAAAAATGTTAAATATAAAATTAATCATAATATTCATAATCACCGTTCAAAGTTGAGATAAGTAAGATGCGCGACCACCCATAAATATGTATTGAAAAAGGTCGGGATCGATTTTTAATTAATTGTACCTATAGATTTTCAGCATACTTCTCGAGATTGTTGGAGTTTTACTTACATTGTTTGGTAATAATTAAAGAGTCTTTGTCAATATCGACATTAATTTGTACATGAGTGTTAACAGCCTCCACAAATTTCTTAGCAATGAAGTTTAACCTTTCTGCAAATGGGTCATTCCACCTCAAATTAACCGAAAAATGGCAAAACTGACTTGCTCACGCCAAATTTGACGAACCAACCAATCCACCACCACCACATTCCAAATTCCCAACTTTAGAGACCTGCTCCCCCTACCTTAAATTGTTAATTGTTAAACATCTCTAAAGAGATGCATGTGGAAAATATTTGCTCAAAATGAAAAAGTGGCGCTTTACTCCCCACCCAACCATACTTATTGCAATTATTTGTAAATTACATTATCAATTACATTCATTAATATTTATAGCAACTTTTATTTACATCAACATTTTACAAATTTTAATTACAGCTAAAAAAACATGACAGTCTGGTACTACCTTCGCAATGGACAATACTTTGCCGTGTGGGCTTTGTCCCCTGTTGCGCAGCAGTAACGGCATTTTAGGGCTCTCAGGATGGGACATTGGATTCTCCCATCTGCATGTTTTAGGTTGTGAGTGGTATATAAACTATGTTTTTCTTTATTTTTGAAGCACATGCTACAAAAGAAGCTTTCTTCCCGGAGTGTTGCATTGTTTGCTGAAAAATAGTTTTCTCAAAAAGGATCTAAGTGGAACAAAATCTAAGATAACATTTAGAAACAGAATAATATTTATAAAATTATAAAGTATATAAAGTGTATTTATCAATTTAAATGTGGTTTCAACCTACGGCAGCAAATTTATAATTAAATTCATAAGAATAAGCCTTCAATGTTGCATAATATTTAACTTTTAATGTAGCCCGCCTTTGATCAATTGTATTATAATAGGGTCTACACACGATTCCAATCTCGTCGTGTCGGGTCTCATGTTGGAACATGTGAATGCTCAACTTGCACCTTCTAGTGACCGCGTATTTGGCTACCATATGTAAGCACACGGGGAGAATGACATTTCTATCAATATTGTTTGTTAATATCTCGATTTGGGTAAACTACAGAGCAGGTGTGAGCAACCTTATTTTTCAACGGGCCAGCTACAAATTTAAAAATGTTATGCGGGCCGCATATAAGAAACTTGTGATCATACAACCACTGGATGATGAACTCAAAGTATCTCTTTATTAACAAAATAAACCAATAAACCTAAATTAGTTTTCAATAATTTTTTAAAGTAGTTCTATGAACAGTTTTGGTGTTTACATTTCAAGGCAGCTTGCCTTTCGATGTGCCTGCACCCTGGTGTTTATTGTTATGATGGCAAATCATTAACACAGGGGGACCGACTGCTTTACGTGCCCTCCCAAGGCACGGAAGACGGCCAAGAAATTTTACACTATACCCGGAGTCGAACCGGGTGCCTAGCATTAGCAGTTGATCTCGCTAACATTCAGGCCATGACCTTCGTTAAAAAAATAGTAAATGGATGAGGTATTAAAAACTTTGCAATTGAAGAAAATTAACTAGCATGGGTGCGTTGTTGTATTCGACAATGTTTTGTGTCTGGAAACTTGCTTATGATATTTTTATACTTTAAACGAAAATTGTAATAAAAAGGTTGTTTATGAATATTTAATATTATGAGTCTATTAGATGGTTTTATGTATTTTGATAATTTATGAAATTTCAAAATTTTTTTAATTAAGTCAGATACCTTCTTACATTTCAAAAATGCAAAGTGTATTAAGAACTTGACAATAATA